>CM073469.1:10000-2410000 GCA_037074535.1 Gleditsia sinensis | reverse complement strand
TAAATAAAATAATAAAGATATAAAAAAAATAAAATTATAAAAGTTATCATTTAAAAACTATACGCTACTTAAAGTAACGTATGATAAAAAGTTATAAACTATTCAAATAAACTTGTTTACTAAACACCTCTAATTTAATAAAATCAATTTATAAATTATTCAAATAAACTATAAATTAACTTATTTGACTTGCAAAATACACTCTTAATTTTTACTAAATTTATAAATTTTTTGACTTTATTTTAACTAGTGGCAATTAAAATTGCCAAAAAAAAAATATTCTCATAACGTGGCAGTTACGAATTAAGCATCATGCACCTCACTTTAAAACAAAGCCATTTGGCGTTCAAGCATGTGTTCCTCCATATTCCTAATCCATGTAAATTTGTGCTCTCCGTGTTATTCTTCCTATTGATCAAGAAAATCAACTTTCTTTTTTAATACATAGGTCCACGAACTGGCTGAAAGTAATTTAAAAAAATGGAAAATGATAGAAATTGAACCAAAATATATTTTATTCACTTTAATTTTAAAAATTGAAACTCATGTCTTTCTTTAAAAAAATTAGGTATATATAATGTAATAAAAACTACTCAAAATTAATATTTTAGATGATGAAATCTATTGACACGTTCACCTTAATAAATTTCTATTAGTTTATTGATTTATACACTATATGATTTGTAAGAATTTCTCTTTTGTGTCACTCTCTTTAAGTCTAAGGTCATCCTCTCATCTACAGCGACTGTCTTTCGATATCATACAATGCACATATCAGTTCGTCACGCAAAGTATGATAAGAATGTTTGCGTTGTCTATTTGTTCCCATGAGCAAGCTTAGAGGGGTCCCACTCTCTGAATTAAGAGTGTAAGACCAGTCTAACATTTGGGAATCCAAGTTAGGCACCTCTCCTCTCAATGACAAGGACCATTCAATTCTCCCTAAATGGCCTTTCTCTTAAAACCCCGTTGCCCCTTGACTTTCCCTTTTTCTCGGATATTTTACCCACTATCCCTACTTCCAACAACTCTATGCTACATTCTTACTCTACCTCCCATGTGCTAGTAGTCATTTTCTATGCCGCAAGTGTATTCGTACATAGACAAGGGAATTAAAAAGGAAAGCAACTCTATTATTTGGCTTCTTCTTTTCTTTTCTTTTTTTCTTGTAGCATCTTTGGAGCTAGAGAAGTCTAGGATCATCACCACCATCAAAACTCTAGCACTAGCTGCTTCTTGGTCCACTCTACTGAAACATAAAGCATATATTCCTCCTCATCCTTTCTCCTCAGACAGGTGAAATTGGAGACTGTTTGATGAAATTCACTTCATTAACATGTTGGGGTTGGTGTATTGACTGAGTTTTATTTAAAGCCATCGCAAGTTCAAATTTTTTTAAACTCAAAAATTTGAATTGGCATTCAATTCTTTTTCAAGAGATCGGCGAATTTTCAGTGAACCTATGTTATTAGGCCAAGATACCAAAGACAAGTATGGTGAATTTAACATATTTACTTATAAGACCAAAAAACCCAAAATTGATTGAGCATCCTTACTATAGTAAGATTTAAGCCCTAAAACCAGTATTTAACTCATTATTATTAAATCAATTTAATAAAAAAAATAACATATTTTAAATATAAATGAACATTAATAGAGTTAATTTACTTTACTAAATAATATTTAAATTAAAAAAATTAAATTTTAAACTTTTTTAAAATTTTAAATTATATCAAATCAAGTTAATTATAATAGATTTAAAAAAATTATACTCAATTTATCTGAATTAATTCAAAATTACTTTTAAAATTTATCTGTAAGTTTATCAACTTGATTTACACTTCTAAATAAATATTTTAATAAATTAACTTGACTTTAATCGAATTGGACAGATTATGTCTTCCTTAATTCTAACACAAAAGAACTCCACCTCTTCAAGACTCTAAACTCTCTAAAAATACTGTTTATCAATGTATTTGATAAATTTAATAAATTAATTTATAATTTATTTAATTAATTTATAAATTTATTAAATTAAATTATAAATATTTAATAAATTTATTTATTTAAATAATTAAAATTTTATAAATTATACATTATTTAAAATAATATATAATTTATAAATTTTTAATCAACTTATAAATTTTAAACGATAAATTAGCTTCTTTTTTTCTTTCCATATTACGACAGGCTAGAAAAATATAATAAGTTTAAAATTAATTTATCTTGTAAATTTATCAACTTGATTTAAACTCCTAAATAAATGTTTTAATAAATTGGCTTGACTTTAATAGAATTTGACAGATTATGTCTTTCCTAATTCTAACACAAAAGAACTCTACCTCCTCAAGACTCAAACTTTGTTAATAAGTTTAATAAATTAATTTATAAATTTATTTAATTTAATTAAAAATATTTAATAAATTAATTTATTTAAATAATTTAAATAAATTAAAAATTTATAAATTATATATTACTTAAAATAATATATAATCTATAAATTTTTAATTTATTTAAATTATTTAAATAAATTAATTTATAAACTACTTTTATAAAACAGAACTTACAAATTAAATGAGTGAATATTAAGTTCTTAAAATTTATTATAGTTAAGTAGATCATGTTTATTAAATGGATAAATTAGCTGCTGCTTTTTTTCTTTCCATATTACGACAGGCTAGAAAAAGATAATAACCTTTAATGGTGAGAAAACAAGTCTATGCACAATTTCTACGGAAGGATCTAAGCCGAGCATACAAACCAAAAAGAAGTAAATGGTTACTCAACAGTACATTAAGTACACACTTCCGGTCAAGTTTTCCGTCTCCTATTTCGATAATGCATAAACGTTTCAAACCTTCAAGAAAAAAAGGAAAAAGAAAACATAATACATTCATACACGTCACTTAGGACTAGTTATATATAAAGCTACTAATTTCATTTTTCCTGATCTTCATCAGAGAAAAGAACCAAAATGTCAAATTAAAATAGTCTCGGAAGCTTCAGCAGTTGACCTCAAACTGCCACATTCTTCACTTCAATGCCCATCGAGTCAAGTGGTTTTTTTGCCTTGCTTGTTTGCAACTGAAATCAGCAACTTTTCATCAGCCATAGATTATTAGGTAAGATTTGATCTTAAAAATTCATAGATAGATTAAGCTAATCACAAATATACATATATGTTCCTTTATGATTGTATTAGTTTAATTTAAAAAGAATTTTCCAAGTGATATGATCATTATCAACTTACGGGTAAAAGCAGAAAGCTCAGAACTCTTCAACACGCGCAGCCTCTTCACCGTCGATATGAACATGCTGCAAATCATACCCAAAAAAAAAACAACCTTTTAAAAACAATCATAGCTGCCAATCACAGTTTCCTAGTATTAACTAAATCATAAGAAAACAACAGCATAGGGAAGAGCCAAATGCAAGAGTTTATTTGTGTTTCTGCGAGGGGACAGACAAACCAGTATTTTCATGTGACAAAAAACAGACATGCCATGGAAGATAGTGCTTGGAAATCATCCACAAGAAGATAACAAAAATAGTTTTCAAGAAAACTGATATAGTTGTCAAGAACAAGGAATCTGACTAAATGTTTTAGTTTTTAGCATTCGCGCTCAAATACCAACTGATGGAATATAAAATTGAATAAAATATAAGATAAATAGTGCATCAAATCCACAGTAATAAGATGCTTACTGCCATGGCACATCCCCAACAAGCATCCTGTCTCCTTCATTATCCTCATAAACAAGAGTATATTCCCCGCTTCCATCCAATAAACCCGTAATTGCTTTCTCTTCCTCTTCCTTGTTCTGAATTCCACCAGCACAGGAATCTCTTTGAGCTGAACAGCAGCAGAAAAAGACAAAAGTCCATCAGCTTTCACTGGCACATACTGTAACTAAACTTTGAAAGCGAAAAAAAAAAATAAACCCCAAAAAAAAAGGGACCTTTGAGAGCAAATTTAAAGTTTCCTCCAGATAGAGGCTACAAAGGTTACCTGCAAGGAGGCATCTGAAGAGTTCATCAACAGCGGAGGAGAGTTTCCCATAGCTGTCGTAAGCATTAAGGTCCACTTTTCTCCCAATGGGAACTCCATCCATATTGATCTTTACAAACAAGCCTTTGCCAACGTTGTCAATAGGTTTTTTACCAGCAACCTTGTCTGGAACAAGTTGATGTTGCTGGGACTCAGTAGCTTGCTTAGATGAGCTGCTGTTCGCAAGGTTCTTCCTAAAAGAACGAATTGGAGGCCACCCCACCACCGGACCGGGAGCAGTTCTGTTTTTTATTTAGGAATGATAATGAACAGTTTGTAATTAGAATCAAGACTAAAAGGTTAATATGTGGTACAAATAAAGAGCAAAAGCCTGCAATTCTGCAGCACTTAAATATTTCCTTCATAAACCTTCCAGCGAAATTACCCTTTCCCCACCAGGGACAAAAGATAATTAATAACAGACAGACAGAGGGAGGGATGAGAGAGATAAAAAGAAATAGAGACAAGGTCATAATGAAGGTGCATAATAAATGATAGATAACACCATAAATCAGATGTAGACATCTCTGATGCATTCAAGGCAAGAAAGTATAACAGAACAAAATAGGGAGTACAGGGGCTCGATGATTTATTTGCCCTTCATATTGATAGGGATTTCCTGTGCAAAATTTACAGAAAGGATATTGTAATTAATTATGAAATCTTTAAAAATTGATTCTTCCACTGAAAAGTGCCAGCGGAAGAAACAGAGTTGTAACTCTAGATCTGAAATACGTTTCAAACACAGTGCTTGCAAGGACCACTCAATAATCAATATCAAACAGTGTGACCCAGGGAATGAATATCCTCTGCCTAAAAGTTCAAAAATATAGATACAAGAGAGAAAAGCCAGACAGAGTACCTTTTCTGAGAGGTGTTTGGCACAGCTGTATTTGCGACAGAAGAGGGTGAGAAAGCTTTGTTCTCTGCATTCTGCAAGTCTACCACTGGCACGCTCTGTGGGCCAGATTGGAACTGAAGAAATGACGAAGCTCTGGCCTGATGATGTTGATAATTATGCTGGGTCTTCCCCTGGTAGCTTGTGGAAGCCCATGGATTTTCAGAGGTAGAAATTTTCTGGGTTGTAGGAGGTATGTTAGAGAAGTAACCAAGAGAGAGTAGTGACTCGTCTCTTTCTCTGTTGACGTTCTTCATGTTGTTATCATTGAGAGACCAGTCTTCACCGGGTGGACCAAGTCTGAGCTCGAGTTTTCTCTCCTCAGAAGCCTTGTGGTTTCTTCTTCCTTCGCCTCCGTTCATATGCCACTCGTTGTCTTTTGGAATTAAATCTAGCAGCTGGGGAGACACCTCCTCATTTCTTGACCTTATATCCATCTTTTAAGCCACAGCAGAAACTACTCCAAGGAACTCAAAAGGAAATTATAGGAACTCCACTGGTCAATGCAACATATCCAGATGTTAGAGGCAAAGATAACCAGAAGAAACAGAACAAACGATAGCGTTAGAGAAGATAGACTTCACATACATTAATTACAGCTCAAATTTATGAAAAACCTCATCTTCTTTATAACAGAAGAACTGCTTGTTCTGGATAGAGAGAATAACAAGGGAAACCCAGAAGCACCTGCAAGCTTCAACCAGTGAAAAAACCTTGAACACCCAGGAAGTAGGAGGGCAAACACAATATTATAAGAGCTGAATAGAAACCCCACCAAGCGCAAAGAGAACAATAAGAATGACACCCAAAAAGGCAGAGATAGAGGGAGCTATGATAGCAAGGAGGATTGTAGGCGTGCTTTAAATCTTTTTATTTGCACGCTTTGTGGGTTCTGCCTCTCTCTCTCTGTGTGACTCTCTCTCACTTTTTAAGGAGACGGAGGGGAGGATAGTACAGAAGAGGCAAAAAACAGGAAGTGTGTGAAAAACCAGAGAGATTCCCCTTGCCCAATAACTCAAAGCAGGAACGGAATTAGAGCATAAGGCACGCTAGCTTCCTGAGGTCCCTAAAATAACGTTAGGTTGTTTAGCACAGGAAGTAAAGCGTGCTGTGCCGTTCTGTTCTGTTCTGAGCTCCTTGGAATTCTTTTTGGATGGCTTTTATTTTTTTTTGAAAATAAAAACTTACGTATAACTATTTTTAAGTTTCTTTTAAGTTGATTGTGTCTATTTAAAAAAAATTATTAGATTAATTATTTGGTGAATAACATATTTTGTATGTACCATTATTCATTCCTTTAATTTATATCGTTATTTTACCATAACTTATTAAAAATAAAGTGTCGTTAAACGAGCAGGACAATGTCATATTATACTGTCTCAAAACATTCGTGGTTATTAGATTCTTTAGTAAAATTTAAGAAATAAAAATATGGTATAATATAATTTTATATCATTTTTAAATTAAGATATTCTCTCCAATCATGCCTCAGGTTGATTAAATTTTGGGCGGTTAATTAGAGTCAAGCCGAATCATAGTATAGTTAGCACTTCAAAGGTAATTGAATGTTTTCGGTTTTGATTAATGTTGTGAGATGCTAATTGGTTTAAGTAAGAGGAAGATAAGAGATAAACATTAAAAAAAAACTAGGATCGCTTTTTGCGATTGTAAAGGAATGGACGGATGGATGGGATGGCCATGGTTGCCTTTTTTTAATAAAAGAAAGAGGAGAGAGAAAGGGTAGGGATTTGCATGATCCTTATTTATTTGCGGGGTTTGTGCAATAAAAACATGCAGATCAGAAGATCCCATGTTCTTGTCTGCTTACTTACACTTCCCTCTTTCTTTCCCTCTCCGTCCACATATCCCCATATGAGAATATTGGCTAGGATCTGGTGTGGCGCCTTCCTCTCAAACTGTGAGAACCCGATGATTTCATACCCCTTGATCTGTGATTTGATGTTGGGATATGTGCTCTCTACGCTCAACACGTAATCTGACAAAAAGTTGAATGCAGTTTTTCTTTCTTTCTTTTTTTTTTCCTTTTTCTTCATAATATCAAGTTTGAAAAAGTTAACTCTGAACTCTGATCTTAACTGCTCAGAGGACAATCACTTTTATTGTTTTTTTATTGATTTATTTTAGATTATCTATTAAAAATATAATATATAATTTTTCTTCATTTAACAATGAATTATTAATAGTTTATAAAAAGTTTCACATTTCATAATTATTTTAAAAAAACTGTATTTAATTTTTCCCTTCTTCCTTGTAATTAGATGATTGAGTTACGAGATAATTTAAAATTTTAATATAAAATAAATGAAATAGTATTGTTTATTATTTATTTTATTTTGTTTTTAATAAAAATACTCTTTTAAATATACTACATCTATACAAGAGCGTACCTAAACTTTTGTCGTTCTCATCCTAAAATCCAGGGTCGACATGAATTTTCTGTTTGACGCGGAAGATTTTTTTGGTCAGAATACGAGAAAAAGGGCAAGGGTTATGAAAATGATATATATTTGTAGTGCGTTAAATTCGGTCATGAAAATGGAAGCTCATTCAAATATACTATTTTTGGGATGTGAAATTGTACAGTGAGACCTTCGTTATTTGCTTCGTAAGCTACTGTATGATGTTTGAAATTTTAATCAAATCGTTACAAAGTGGAGAAAATAGTATACAAAATTGGCAAATAAGCAAACAAAATAACTTTGGGTGATCAGATTGTTGAAAATGAACACATTTAATCGAGCATTTTTATATTTGAATAAAAATAAATAAATTCATTTTCTTTATTAAAGCGGATTTAAAATATTCCATCTAAGAAAATTAAATTGTGAAATGTTGATAACAGTGAAGCGAGGGAGACACAAAAAGAGAGAGAAGGGGAACAAGTAACTTGGGTATGACCGTATCACCTGTGGTCGGCTGGTCTGGTTGGACACTGCCAAACGCATCCTTCCCTCCTAAGCTTTTAGCTGTTGCGCTGCTAAACCACAAAAAAAAAAAAAAAAGAACATCTATGACCGTTGACACGTGTCCTCTGCCGCTTCCATCCCCCACCCCCAAAAAGAATCCGCCACCAACATTATTCTCATTTTGATTTTTAGCATATTATATCATTTTTTAGATTTTTATTTTCAAAAATATGTCAAATTATTTTTTATATAACTTATAATATAAATTTAATTTCTTTAATTTTAATAAAATTTATTTTTTATTATTTTCATCACAAATTTTTTCGTTGATAAATTTTTTCATATAATATATAAATTAATTAATTAAATTAATATTATAAATTTTAAAAAATTAATTAAAATATTTTAAAAATAAAGATGAAAATACTATTATGTTATGTAATAGACAGGAGATTAAAAAAAAAGGAATAAAGTTCAGTGAGATAAATTCAAGTGGATTCTTTTTTTTTTCTTATTATATGTTGCTACAATAGTGCTCATATATATTATGTTGAACACTATACATTATATAATTAAAATGTTATTAAGATATATATTTTTATAAATTTTATAAAATATCAACAGCATCTTTATGTAATAACTTCCAATTATGGTATTAAAAATAAAATAAAATTAAATACCATCTTTATGTTATACTTTAATATCTTATTTTAAAAAATCAAATATAATAAAAATACATATGAAATAATAATATACCAAACATCTCATTTTTATTCTATACTTTTTTATATTAAACTTTATCGTTACTTTTATATATTCACTCCTCACCCTTCTTATTATAATTTTTTATAAAAATATATTTACGTATAATTGATTTCACTAACATACAAATAAATAGGTCTTATTGCATGACATTACTAATTACGCAAACATAACGGAAGAGAATAATTATGAATAAGCAAAATAATTAGAGACAGCTCGGTAAAGCGCAATCGCCTAAGAAGTCGCGTGGAAGGGGATTGTGGAATCTTTTGATGGTGCTTGATTGGATGGGAAAGGAAATATGCAGAAGCAAATATGGAAGGAGATCGGGAGCCGTTGATATGAGGAATCGGGTCATGTCAAACGGCTTATAAAGGGGGAGGTCGTACTGGTAATGATTCTTTTGCTTTTGTCCGTCGGATGAGAGCATTTGAGACAAGGCGCACTTACAGGCTGCCCGTCTTATCATGGGACTCATTCTGATGCCTAAACTCCAGCCCCTGGATCTAATCACGTCTTTTGAGGTGAATCTTGTACAAAATTATTATTTATACAATTCAATTTTTTATTTTCTAATTTTCATAAATAATTCTTTTAAGCGACGCACTTGAATTATGATTTAATCGGAATTTTCACTCAAAATTAATTTATTTTTCTCAATCATTTAATTAGTGTGTGATATTTTTTACATAAATTATGATAAAAAATAATCCCCTAAATCTTAAAATATAGACACTTTGCATTGTAAAAATGTTTCTTGATAAAAAATTTTAGAAGCTATTCTTGAAATTAAGTTAATATTATTTAATTTTAATAATCATCTCAAAATATTATAAAGTCAATTAATATATAAGAAAAATAAATATTTATCACTTTAATATTTTAATAGTTCTTTTTGTTGAAGCCAAGATAAAAAGCAATTAAATAGCAATGATCAAATTAAATAGAAATATAACCAATGAGTTAATGGGCACAGTATTATTCAAATTGCTTCTAATTAAATTCAATCGGAGTCAAATTAATAAAATTAAAAATTAAAAATATGTTGTAATTTATTCTTATGAAAATTATAAAAAGAAATTATCCTATTCTGGCCTTTAGGATCTCTCTGAAGAAGTGTTTGGGATTGTGTAAATTTTGTTCTGCACAAGACGGTGTAAGGGGAGAAAATTAATGCTTACAAACAATTTAGGATAGCTGTTGAAACAGCCTAGGTCTTCAAAACGAAACGTGATGGAGATGCTAACGAGTGTCCTGTTGCTTTCTTTCGTTTGTCCCGGTTTCCCTTTCTAGCCTAGAATTGAATTTGTCATTTTCTTTCAATACAAAGCTATGGGTTAGGAATCACGCTGTTGACTTTCCTATATACGGTAATTGGACTTCGTATTCTCAAGGAAATATGGATACACGAATAAGATGTGTAATTAACTGTATTTTTACAGTCTGAGGTCAGATTAAATGAAATTTCTTTAATGATTTACCGTGTAACGCATGTTGAAAATGTGGACTTAAAGAGGAATTCAAGCTGTAAAGTCTTGGCAAATCACCTCCTTCTTTGAAGAAAAAAGAAAAAAAAAAAGAGAGTCTAACAAATAGTGTTTGTGAGAAGGGAAAAGGGAAGCAAAAGCAAAAAGTGGCCTCATCATAAATTCAAGACCATCTTTGAAGCCTCTCATATCTTGCACTTCTCCTCAATGAGCTATGAGCTATCACTCTCACTTTCATTGTCTTTCCCACTTTTGCTAATGCTTGGTGGCTAGCTTATGGGTGGTTGGTTGGCATGAGCAGGAGCAAATATGGGGTTTTGCGTGTGTCCATCGAGCAAAAAAAGGCATTATCACAAGATGGTTCAACTTCAACTAGTCGAAAGAATACAAATTATAATTTTACATTATTTATGTCTCTATCAATTAGTAATATAACTCGGCAGTTAATTATTTAACCTTTTTCATATTATCAGTGATAGAGTAAATATTTACCTTTATTATGATTTTATGCAGTGCAAAAAAGGATGACAGTGGCTGCTCATTCCGTGTGCATGGACTGTGAGATCGATTCTAGTTTTATCCCACGTTTTAGAACATTAAAATCCTCTCACACTTGCCACCAAAGAGGACTCCAACTATTAAAACCATTTAACTTGGATGCATATCCTCAACTTTGTGTTGTGGCTAGACCCCACCATTCCTTTATTATTATTATTGTTTTTTTATCTACAATATATTATATTAACATCATTGATTGGATCACACTTCGCTAGCTAGTTTTTCTATTTTGATCAATTTGCCATACCCCCCCCCCTTTCCTTTTCCCCTCTTTCTTTTTGCTTGGGCTTTCTTACATTTATTACTCATTTCATTGATTGCCCCCATAACTGTGTCTTTTTGATAGTTCTTTGTGTAGTGACCCTTTTTTGTTTGCTTTTATGTCAATAATTGGCTCATGCGCCGCTGTAGCTAGTACCAACTGCCAAGATTGTATCTCTATCATTATATGTAATGGGATCCACCTTTTTAGACATATTGTTTTTGTGTTTTTATAAGAACAAAGGGTTTTGCTTCTATGGAGGAAGTTTTTTCTAATTTTTTTAATTAAAAATTATAATAAAATTATTATTATGTCTTTATTTAATAATTTAAAATTTTCAATTGAAATGGTCTTTATTTTAACAACTTAAAAGACTTTTATGTGGGAAAAAATATAATAGAACTTTTCTCTTTCCTCTCGTTTCCATAACAATTCTTTTCCTTACTTACCTTGAATGTTCTAAACAAAAACTAAAGATTAAGGACCTTATATAAACTAGGAGGATATAGGGTCATAGATTATGATTGTTATAACTTGGAAGCATGAAGTTGCAAAGGCTCAAAGTGAGTTAATGACA
This sequence comes from Gleditsia sinensis, assembly GCA_037074535.1. NCBI lineage: Eukaryota > Viridiplantae > Streptophyta > Magnoliopsida > Fabales > Fabaceae > Gleditsia > Gleditsia sinensis. The sequence continues at coordinate 2,398,481 of CM073469.1, read as the reverse complement.
ACCACTCTTAAGCCTTTTTTGAAGTAATCATGATGAATTTAAAGGATCCATCTAATATATTCATATATATTTTTTAATTTGATTATGACTTAATTTCAAATTTGTATCTTCATCTGTTAATACAATTTAAGTATCACTTAGTCAATTAATTTATTGATTAATTATAATTTTTTATGAATCATGCATGGTTTGTGGGATAAGTAAGTTTCCAATCTTGAAAAAAAATAACGGCTAATCATCCATAATGGAAAAACCAAATTTTAGTCTTGACTTAAATCAACCACTTTAATAACTAGTAATTTCTATATTGGCCTGCTTTGAATTTGATGATGACTAATTGAGTACATGTTATTGACTAAGTCAATACTAGATTAACAAAACAATCTTCTCTCTAATTAAAAAATATATATTAGAATCGCCTTTGATGATTCTCGTCATCCCAATCCTAAAAAATATAAGGCCCGAGATCCCAAAGATGATCCCTATTATTAGCCTACGTTCATTGTTTCCTATCCACTTAAAAAAAAATGATTGCTTTTTATTGTTCTTTCTTTTTCCTAAAATGTTATAAAAAAAAAAAAAACACTCTAAACTAATGATCCTATATTCAAATTTTTACCTTTCAATTACATGAGTCTGACTTTGGTGACGCCTCTCATTGATTTAATTTATTTATCTAAATAGATTAAGCTATTTAAAAATATTTTAATGCAGGTATTTCTAACATTCTTAATTATATTATTCACTCGAGCTAAGACAACTATGCACAATTTTTTAGAGCTTTGTCTAAAGTTTTTGAAACACTTTTATCCGCTCTACTTATAGTTTATATAAAATTTCTCTTCTATTCATAAAATTATCAATAAAATATATTTTATTTATTCTTTTCTTAAAAAATTATAAATAGACTAAATTCAATGTTATACAAATAATTAAAAATTCAAATTAAAACTTATAAAATTTAAAATAAAAAAAGTTAATGTAGTATTTTTTTATTTTAATTCGAAAAAATATTAGTGTATATATTTTATAAATTTGTTGAAGTTCCACATTGGTTGAATGTTTAAAGAACATGCTCTCCTTATAAGTAAAAACAATTCTTCTTCTCTTGATTCGAGTTTTGGGAGTAGAGTTAAGTCTAATATTTTAAATAAAATTTAAATAAATTAAAATTTAAAAAAGCATTAGTGTAATTTTTACACACATAAAAAAAAATTAGAATTTACTTGTTTGTTAAATTACGGCAAGTATTTTGACGAAGAGATATTGTCGCTATTGTTCCTAATGCATTGGCCCTGGTCTGTTGAGATATTGACCAATTTAATTACCTAAATCACGAAGAGATTGAAAACGTTTTTCTTAAGTACGTGTTCAAGATTATTTAGAAAAGAAAAAAAAATACTACTTGCAAGGTGATGTATAAACTTGTGACTTGCGTATAGGAAGAAAATTACTAGGAGATTAAAGAACAAAGCCACGAGGAACAAAAGGTCTCACAAGTCGTATTGAAAAAAAAAATTATATCTTTAATCATGCAATTATCCAAATTATCATCAAAGCGCCATCCATCAAATTTTTTTAAAAAATAAGAAATATAAAAAAAAGGAAAAAATTACAGTTCATCAATGCCTATCTTCTTGACTTGTTTTTTCGTAATTTAATGATGATTTGGAAAATTTTATGTAGATTGGGCATCGTTGCTTGGTACAACTTTTGACCAAATGTTCCCTTTTTTAAGGCATCTAGATAATTTTGGTGGTGGTAATGGGCCTCTAGCCCATTTAAGGTACGCTTCCCGCAGATTAGCATCGGCCCATGGTTGTTGTAGAAGATCAATGGTTCACTCTTTCGGGGCCCTGTTAGTTTTGGTAACCCCTCTTCTTCGGTCCAAAGTCCAGACACCCACCCAACGAAGATTAAATTTAACAATGTAATTCAACCAAATAATATCCTTAATCATTATTTATAAATTAATATTTTTTTTTGAAAAATCATATTTTTGTTCATATATTTAAAATTTTCTAGAATACTAATTTGTTAACTTTCTTAAATTATCTACTGTGTTTATTCTTTGATATTCTTTTATTGAAATACTAAAAATAAAATTTTAAACACTCAGTGATATTGTATCTTGCATTTTATACCGAAATATTTAATATTTAATATATCAAAATATTTAAAGTATGTTTGATAAATTAAATAAATTTATTTATCTAATTTATAAATTTTTTTGATTAAATTTAAAGTATTTAATAAATAATTTTATTTAAATAATTTAAATTAACTAAAAAATTATATATTATATATTACTTTTAACTAATAAACTATAAAATATTTTTATTAAAAAAAATCTTAATCTATTAATATATCAAACATTTTTTAAATAAAAATATTATTTAATAATTGAATATTAAGTACATGAAATGAAGTTAAAAAAATTCATGAACTGTGTTGTGGTGTAAATGGGATTGTTAGAGGCAATTAATTTCATCATAAAAGCTTCATCAACATCAAAGATTCTCCCTCTTGCGAGGGATGTCTAAGAGGGAAGTATTTTCACGCAATTGTGATGGGCAAACCCAGACAAGATGCTAGTCCTGTGGGGACCTTATAATCTTAAAAAATTAAAAAAAAGTATTAATGATGGCACATAGCATTGAAGAGTAGAATGGTGCACCTTACTTTGAAAAGCATATTCTGTCCCTCAATTACAGTCTGGACGAGGGTAGTTTGATTACTTACCCATGAAAACAACAGCGAAAATTCAATGATTTTCACCTAATGTACTATCCAAAACCTAATTAATTAATTAATTAATTAATTAATTCCAAAATCTCACTTGGATTTGAAAATGTTACTGTTAATTTGACACGACATAAAATTTTCTTATAATTTAATGTAATATAAATTACTGTTTTAAATGTGAAAAAGAAGAAGATGATTCTATTTTTTATAATTTTTGTTTGATTCTAAAAATAAAATATTATTAAAAAGATATTTAATTTTAAACAAAATTCGAGACACTCTTAACCATAATATATAAAAATTGTGATTGATTACGAGGTGGTGCACATGGACAGGGTGATGGCTTGAGGACAATGATTTAAGTTTGGAAAGATTTCCGGCAAAATTCACATGCAACCGACGTAAAAAATGGGTCCCAACATTTTTTTTTTATTGCTTAAGCTTTGGTATTAATTAATACTCTGCTCCAAATATTAGGTTGATTAGGTATGTCTATATGACAGCCCAAACCTTCTTTTCCTAGGTAATCATATTTTAATAAAACACGAAAATTACTCCTTTTTTTTTTTTCACTCACCGTTGTTTTATAATGGTAACGGATCATTTTTAATTGTTGTATCATTCATTTGTTCCTTTTTTTTAAAAAAAAAAAAATTAAATATTAATCTTTCTCAACTATGTAGTTAATCTCCAACGAGCATGAAAATTGATTCTAATAGAACTATATAGAGGGATTTTGTAATCTAAAATTTTGTTTGAAAGAAAACTAAATTTTTTTTATTGTAAACGTATGTTTCTCAAATAAATTAATTTATAATTTATTTAATTAATTTATAAATTTATTTGATCAAATTAAAAATATTTGATAAATAAGCCTATTTGAATAGTTTATAATTTTTTATCATACGCTACTTTAACTAATGTATAGTTTTTAACTGATAATTTTTATAATTTTTTTTTATTTTTATTATTTTAGTCAAATGCAACACTATCTTATTCACAATATGATATTATTTTTATTATACTTGAACAACATTCAAATTATATACTCTATGATAAATTTTTAAATATTATTAATAGTGACACAATGAATAAAAGTTTAAAGACATCTAATGAGATAAAAGAGATTTACAATAATATTATTAATTTATTATAAAATTTTAAATAATATATTTATTTTATAAATTTTGAAATTATATAATAAAATGTAATTACTAATAAAAAATAATAAATTTTATATAAATATATTTTTTTATGTCATTTTATATTTATCAGTTAATTTAATAGTTAATTTTACTAAACACTTCTAATTTAATAAATTAACTTAATAGTTTTCAATTTTTGGTTAAAAATTAATTTTTCAATTTTCAGTTTTTTTTAACTTTTAATTAATTTATTAATTATTTTTATCAAATATAACCTAAAAATATAAATAAATAATGTTATTTACATAATTATTAGCAGTCATAGTCGCGTATTAATTTCTAATATGATTACTTAATTTCAGACACAACTATCTGTATAATTATTTTGTCCTTTTAACTAAGATTAAGCATATCAAATATGATTATAACAATAAAAAATACAGTAGTTTAATTATTTGTCTATTAAATAATTTATTATTTGATTTGTGTATTGTTTTTACCTCCGTGTCTCCACATAGTCTCTGTTTTAATTTTTAAGTAGCATTAAATTGTTTTTTTAATATAAAAAAATTTGAAATAAGAAAAAAACAACAGAAATCAAATTCACATCTAAAAAGTAAGATATTTAAATATTAGATTTGAATAAACTCCGTTGGTTTATTATTATTATTATTATTATTATTATTATTATTTAATAATATATAAAAAGGGCGTGTTAAGTATATTTTGGCGTTTGGGCGAGGCTCCAGCTCAAGATCTCTCTGTCCCATGGATAATATATTTTTACAGTTGTCTTCTTCCCACGTGCGGACCTACCCTCCAAGTTCCCCATTTTTCTGTTCCTCACTCATAATACTCCCTTTTTATCTTCCAATCATTTTTTACTCGTTTCTTCATTAGCTCAGATCACGCTTCGCGAATCCGTCACCAAAAATTTGTCTTCTCCGTTACGGTAAGCCAGATGCAGAGAATCATATCTGTGCCTTTCAGTTTACGGTCGGTTACAGTACAACGAGTCAAACAAATATGTAGGTCAACGAGTTACGCTAGAGTCGCGTCTACGATGGCGAGTTTTTTTTTTTTTTTTTGTTGGGACACTTTTTTGTGGGACCCTACCCAAACTGTCGTTCCCCTTTGCCAGCTTTTCGCTGCTTGTGCCTTCCATTTTCCGAAATCATTCGAAGTTCCCATATTAGCCCTGGCCCTTCCCGGGAATTCGATTCCATGCCATTGGAGTGTCTTTGGATCTTGTTGCCCAGTACTTGCAAAATTGTATTGGAGATAAAGTTCTTCCATTATTAGATAGAATAACGTCAATAAATTGTTTACTCATAATAATATCCTCCATATTCCTAATTATATCTCATTAAAAATAACATATTTCATGTTTGGGGATGGCATTTTTTTAATTTAATAATTTTTGTTGAGACATTCTTAGTTGTAATAATATTTGTCTTATTCAATATTATACTTGCTCATTTTATTTTGAATTTTTCATGTAATTTTCATTTTTTGGTAGACAATTTTTCATATAACTTTCAAAGAGAATAGAGGTTTGTATAATTTTTGAAATAAGAAAGTGTATTTTTTTGGAAAAATTTAAAAATTACTCTATAATTTTAAATTTACCTAAGTTTCTATTATTTTATTTTTAGTATAAAGATATAAATTCTATAAAACAAGGTAAAATATTTATTCTATCTTTTCCATAAAAAATATTTACACTATCTAAAGGAAGTAACTTAATTCATAAGAGAGTATAAATATGACTTTTAAAATTCGATTTAAATTCCAAAATTTCTGTAATATTTTATCCCAATGGAAGTTAAAATTATTCTCAAAAAGGTGTGAAAAAAACCCTTCTAATTTGTCACACTATCTGTAATTACAAAACACGTATTTGCCTTTTATCACTAAACCAAAGGTTAAATTAAGAGAAGGCGGGTTTGGGTTCTTTCTGCATAATGAAGGGTGAATTAGTAAAAGAGAAATGTCCGTCCAAGTATCTCCACTCTCCAGGTGAGTGGCTCTGAAAGTTCTCCCTTTGGAGGTCGCTTTCTCTTTTTACTGTTTCCAGCAAGCTGTTTTACCGGACTCAGCCAGGGCAGAAACCAAATGCTCTGTTCACAGTCCCCTCCTCATTCCTTTCTTCTTCTATCTTTCGAACCCCCTTAGTACGCTTTTCCTGCCTTTGCTGCCTAATTTAGCACAAACCCATTTCCCATTCCATCTCCAAATATCCTCTAATTATCTACTCTCTTTACTTCCTTCTGACTCTAATTTCTCCAGTTTTTTTGTACAATATTTTGTCATCTTTCAACAAGGAGGAAAATGAACAATATAAGTTCTTTAAATTGCTGCTGCAAGTCTGTGGCAGGATTTTATACCTTGTTGTCAAGTTTCGGCCTACTTTAAATGGTTTTCCTGAATCGAATTTGTATTAGTCGTACCATTTTCCTTCGAACTTAGATCAAGTTTCCTCCTTTTTTGTTATTCTTCCTTTTGGATCAAGTTCTTTTATCGTCCCTCAAGTTCACAGTGTTTCCACTATTACCATTTATTGTGGACGCCGAATATTCTTGCTTCCTGATTCTAACTCAGAGCAATGAACCTTGTACGGAACCCCAAGTCGAAGTTGCTTTACTTTCTTTTCTTTCTGCTTCACCTTCATGTTCTCAGTTCCTACCCGACACCCTTGAGCTGTACGGACACAACTCGCGTTTGCGCTTCTTTCTTGGCCTTTAAACCGCAACCAAACCAGACGCTGGCCGTGATACAGAGCATGTTTGATGTATTGCCCAGTGACATAACTGTCGAAGGCAATGGCTGGGATTACATATTCATCAGGAAGAACTGTTCTTGTGCTGCTGGTATAAAGAAATATGTATCAAACACCACTTTCACAGTGAAATCCAATGAAGGGTTGGTGCATGACTTGGTCATGGATGCCTATGATGGGCTTGCCCTCTTGCCCAACACGACCCGGAAGGCAAAAAATGGCGCCGTGATATCACTGAGGTTGTTTTGTGGCTGCTCTAGTGGACTTTGGAACTATTTGGTGAGTTATGTCATGAGAGATGGGGATAGTGTTGAATCTTTGGCGAGTCGGTTCGGCGTTAGTATGGATAGTATTGAAACGCTAAATGGCATCGATAATCCAGATAATGTCACTGTGGGTTCTCTGTATTATATACCTCTGGATTCGGGTTAGTCTTTGTCATCTTCTTCAACCCTCTCCTTGTAAGGTGACTGTATGTTTATATATGTGTATGTACCTATTTCTTTGGGAGGGACGTTCGGTTATATTCAATATAAGTTCATTCTTTAGTTTTATATTGTTTTATGCAATTGCATATTGTTTATTTCAGAATATCTGGGTGAAATATAAGAATTGAATTTGTATCTGGTGGAGAAAATTATGTGGTTCGATAGTTGGGAGCATGTTATTGAACATTCGAATGCAATCTCATAGGTGTTCTTTAGTTTCCCTAAATAAATATACTTCCCTATGATGTATGGGAATTTCAAGATAAGGCACAGAATGGCCTATGAATGATATTTACAGTTTATGTGTACATGACTACACGTAACTATCTGATTATTAAAAGAAAGGGATATTATTTTTCTTTTTATTTATGACTGCAGCAGGCGATTGCCAAATATTATGTTTTACAAGTACAAGAACCTTTTAGCTTTGTTAATTTTATGTATTTTGCAAAAGACATGAGATGCAGCATTTGACATATTGAGATAATCAAGCATGATATGGGTAGATACTTCATCACAACAGCTAGATTATGTTGGAAACTGAGAATTGACTATGTTTTGTGCACTGATCACACGACAAGGAATTCGAATAGAGGGAGAAAGGGAGGATATGTGACGATAGTATTCAACTTGGGTGGTTGTTGTCTGCAAATGATTAAAAGCTGAGATTGTTCTTTGCACCCTCCCGCTACCCATGGGGCCTGTTTACATTCTGTTTTCAAATTAGATGATATTTTTGTATTTAATTGACTAGTTATTATACAGAGGAGAAACAATATTAAACCTAACAATATTAGGCATAACTTAATCCTGATTTTGCACTGCATTGCAGCTCCTGGTGAGCTGTATACCCCGAAGAATGATACTCATCCGGCTCCTGTTCCTGCCCCATCTGTTGACAAATTTTCAGGTATGGATCAATATGTCCAAAAATAAGGAAGATAACTTTTCTTTTTGTTGTTGTTGAGTTAGCTGTTTGCTGGTTGTGTCTCTATCTATGTACAAATTAATTGAGATTAAAATTTCATTTTCTTTTTAGTGCTCAATCTGTTACCTGATAGTCTTAGCTTAAGCTAATTTTTACAAATGTCTTTAAACTCTTAAACTCTATAGGAAACAATTATTATGCTGATACCTATATTAACTATAAATTGCTTAGCTTCGAAAGAAAGGGAGTTGTTTTCATGGTTGAATAGTCTAAAATGAAGCTCAGTTCTCCTGAATTTAGATCTCTGTAAGACAGACTTTTTATAGTAACACGTTGACAAGTACTAATATTGATTCTACATATGGGATTTTATTTAAGACATATATGTTATATAAATGGCCTTTGACTATACCTCAGGTGGTGGAATGGTGTGGAGATGCCATATATCTTGATTAGAATATTGCTAAACAAATTTAAAGGTAAAAAAAATTGGAAAAATGATGTACTGTCAAGTTATGCATTATTGCTTTCTCTTTTGCTTTTATCATATTTTGTATCCTTCATCTATGCCGCTAGTTATCATAGCGAGTGGAATTTTCATAGATTCTATGTAGAGTTACTGATCATTGATCATTATAAAACGATTTGAAAAACTGAGTTAAAAGATATTCATTTCCCTAGGATTTCACCCATTTGTGGTTTCTGTTTTTAGTTCTTCTAATTTTCTTTTTATTTTTTCAGTGTTTATGTCCTATAAATTGTCAACCTAGGTGACACATTGTGCATAGATTTGTGGAATAACTGAATATTTATGTGCCATTTTTTGTTTTGGCAGCTAATCAAGTCAATCATAAGGCTCATGCATCATATGGATTAATCATTGGCGGTTTGGGGGTTGGTCTTGCTCTCGTAATATTAAGCATAATACTCTGTGTTTACTTGAGATCATCAAATAATTTTGCTGAAGCGAGAAGAAGTCATGTAAAAGATACTGAGGGCAAGATCTTTCATAAATTCCATATTCTTCGAAATTCAAGTTTTTGTTGTGGTTCAGGAAGGTACATACGTGACAAACCTGCAGACCAGAAGCAAACTGATGGTGAATCCAACAACCACCAGATTACTATTCCCAAAGTTTCAAGTAATGTATCTAATAATCAGACTCTTGTATATTGTACCTGTAATTTCAGCCTGACGTAATCATGTTTTGCATATACTGTATTGAGCGAGAACATGTGTAGTTCTGATGCCAAGCAAGTACAACTATATGTAATTGAAATAAAATAAAAAATTTTAAATATGCTGAATGCTTGTGTTTGTTATTTTGAAATTTGAGGATTTAGGTTATGCAGTTCTGTATCTATGCTGAATGCTTGTGTTTGTTTTGGACAGATGATCTTGTATCCAATGTAATTAGATGTCCATGAGTGTGTATCTTTTAATTATATCTAGGGAATATTTACACTCTAAGTTATCATCCTTTTATCATCGTGACAGCTAGAACAGAACGCTCCATTCATATCAGGATTCTGTATAACTTGCATTTGTTTCTTTCCGGCTGTCATGTTGATTGTACTTCAATGGAATCTTATTTTAACTCTTGCTGTATGATGCAAATTCAAAGCTACGATGCATTATCATCTGACTTATGAATAATTGTATGTGGCAAAGATGTTGTCTGACTTCAGAAATTTATGCAATTCTTTGAACTTATGTGTATAGCTATCTGGTTCTATTAGGCATCTCTGTAGTCTGCATGTTTTAATAATTGGATTGCTTAATAAACTTAAATTTGTTTTCTTAGCTCTGGGCTCTGATGTATTTGAAATGGATAAGCCAATAGTTTTCACATATGAAGAGATTTTTTCCTCAACTGATTGCTTCTCTGATTCAAATCTACTTGGGCATGGAACATATGGTTCTGTTTACTATGGCCCACTTCGCGACCAGGTTTGTAGCTGTTAACTTTTAAGTCTGTTATGGCATATAGCAAGTATGTTTTTTTATACCATTGCTGAAATGTATAAAAATCATTATAGGAGGTTGCCATTAAAAGAATGACTGCTACAAAGACTAAAGAATTTATGTCAGAGATGAAAGTCCTGTGCAAGGTTCATCATGCAAATTTGGTAATTTCTTTGTTCGAATAAATTATATGATTTGATTTTGGAGAAATTGCTTGAAACATTTCAGAAGTTTGAGTCCCTTTTTTATTTTGTCAAGGTAGAGTTGATCGGCTATGCTGCTAGTCATGATGAGCTTTTCCTTATTTATGAATACGCACAGAAGGGTTCACTCAAAAGCCATTTGCATGATCCTCAGAATAAGGGTAAGATAATGGAACCATGCTTTGATTTGTGATATATTAGTCATCACTGTGTCTATATGTGTGGACTTTGGACCTGGTTCTAATGGATTCATATTTAGCTTTTATCTTTTCAAAAATTTAATGAAATTATTACTTATTTGTAAATTCGAAAACTAAGCTACTTGTAGTATTTCACTATTTCAAAGTGATGAGATGTACAAGACTTACCATCTGTAAATTTGAAAAATAAGCTGCTCTGACTGTCAGGTTGAGTTAGCTTCAAGTTAATAAAATGATATTGTAGCCAATGCTGTATCACTATAATGCAATTTTTTATGGGAAGTAATTCTTGAAAAAAATTTCTTGTAGAAGTCAATAACGAGAGACTTGCTATAATGTTGAAAGATGAGGCTTGAGTTGTTGCCTGGACTGCCTATTTTGCATGGTGTAAGGCATGAACAAACTTTGCTTATAGTTCATTACTCTTTTGTCTTGCTTATAGGTCATTCCTCACTTTCTTGGATCATGAGGGTCCAGATTGCACTTGATGCTGCTAGGGGCCTTGAATACATTCATGAGCACACCAAAAACCATTACATCCATAGAGATATTAAGACAAGCAACATTTTACTTGATGCTTCCTTCAGAGCAAAGGTAATAAAAAATTTAGATATTATTAAATCATTTCTAAATCTTTTACACATTTTTTGTTGTGACACATGTCTCTCTCTCTCTAGATTTCAGATTTTGGGTTAGTAAAACTTGTCGAGGGGGAAATTACTACAACCAAAGTTATTGGTACATATGGTTATCTTGCTCCTGAGTAAGTAATGTCATCCAAGTTTTTCAAATTCATTCTTGCTGCATAAAAGGATGATAACTTTTTTCTATTATTATTATTACTATTTTTGTTTCTAATATTTGGCAGATACTTGAGTGATGGCCTTGCAACAACCAAAAGTGATGTCTATGCATTTGGTGTTGTTCTCTTTGAGATTATATCAGGGAAGGAGGCCATCATAAGAACAGAAGGCACAATGACAAAAAATCCTGAAAGACGTTCGTTGGCATCTATTGTAAGTTAGACTTATAATTATAAGACATGAATGCAAATACAATGAATTTGTGGCAGAGTTCAATATGCATCTAGTTCTACCTTGCTTCATAGAAAAAACTTGTAAGGGCTTGAGGAGCTTTAGCAGTCTCATGATGATGATGATATTAACATATCTGTACTAATGTCACAATGTTCACAATGATAGTAGGCTGGAAATGACTTAATTCTGAGATATTTATACTAAGTAAACATATTTTGTCACACTAGATATTATATGACATTGCAATATTTAAAATTAGAAACGAAAATGGTATGATGTGGTTAATTAATTGTAATAAACTTCTATTGTTAACCTGTTCAGATGACCAGGTTGTGTTGTTATATAACAAACACACACATCATAGAGGATAGAGACATGTTAGATTAGATATGAGCCATGTAGCAATAGATGAAAATGGAGGCTTTAAGAGTGAAGGATTTGGTGTATTGCAAAACCAATGTCATACTCAGTAATGATTGCATGGATCTCAAAGGATTGAAGGTGGGGCCTTGGTAGGAGCTAATGGCAAATAAATGGATGAATTGCCTGTATGATAATCCTCAACTGGATGTTTTGCATGAGAATTTAGTTGGAAAAGTTTTAGGCATAATCATTTACTATCCCTCTTTTACTTTTATTTTTCCGTGGAAGGGGTGGTGGTGGTGGTTAGAATTGTTTCTTGCATTTCAATATGTCATCCTGCAAAATGACTTGTTTGACTGAAGACAGGCTACCCTTTCTAAGGGATGCCCGGAGATATACTGAACTTAATGCACTTGCTTATCAAAATGGGATCCAAAGAAATGCTTAGCTTTGATTTTTGATGTATTACATCTTGTGTTCAATACTTGGCTGAAAATTTTGTGCTCTTCTCAGTAATAGTAGTTGGTTTGTATATTTTTCTCCTCATTTGATTTATAATTGAATGTCGTCTTGGTTGCAACTGTTATCTGGGGCATAGCCCTAACATTTATCAAATTGCAGATGTTGGCAGCTCTTAGAAACTCACCTGATTCCTTGAGCATGTCAAGCATGAGAGATTATATTGATCCTAATATGATGGATCTGTATCCTCATGATTGTGTATACAAGGTAAGTTAGTTTCTCTATTTTCTCCTATTTTGTTAATGGTTGAAGAAGATTGTCAGGCTAAGAACCTAATTAAAGTAAATGCCAAGGTTTTATATAGCTGGAACAGGAATCCAGACAACAGTATAATCTTGTAAAGTTGCAAAACCAACTCCATGTATTTCAAAATTGCATATCAACATATAAGAAATTGCATTAGGTTTGGATGTAGTGAGTGACTTCATTTTTTGTTTTGGTGTGTTTCTATGCGTAGATGGCCATGCTGGCAAAGCAATGCTTGGATGACGACTCCATCTTGCGACCTGATATGAAACAAGTTGTGATTTCCCTCTCTCAGATTCTCTTGTCATCTATTGAGTGGGAAGCAACTCTTGCTGGGAACAGTCAGGTTTTCAGTGGGCTTGTTCAGGGAAGATAGTTGCAGAGCAATATCTGTTTCACTCCCTACTTCAACAGGATTCTTTTTCCTTCATCCTTCTTTATACCTTTTTTAGTTGATAGTTTGTGTATCCATAGGAACGTAGACTAGTCAAGGAACTGGTTGGTCAATATCTCTTATTTACCATTTGTCTGAATGTCTTAAGTACCATATTATCATTTTGTTAAACTACAATTCAGTGTGTAGAAAATTTTGGACCTAGTTAGAAAATGTGATGATGGAGCTGAGGAAGGATTTTGTTGCTTTGTATCTTGTACTGATATAATTCTAAGTTTATACTTTATTTATGTTTGAATTCTTTGATTCCTTGCATTCTTTTGGAAGAATATTATTTCCCTTGGGCTTCGTTTAGACAGTCATATTTGAAGGCATATTGTAGTTGTAACTTTTGCATTTTAACTTTTATAATTTCAATCCTGTCCAAACACCGGCATTTCTTCCACTCTCCACTGCTCACTTAAACGCTTTTTATTGAGCAGTTCTCTTTTTCTGGGAACCACCTATCCACATCCAATAGTCTGAAATCTGAATGGTTTCTTTTCATTCAAACCGAATGGCTATTTTTCACCATAATTGTGAAAATCTGAAAATTTAGCACAACCTTTTGGTCTCCTAGTATCGTCCGCCATGCTAATTGACTATTTTTATGAATGAATTTTATTGTAGCCAATAATGAGTAGATAGCTCCCATAATACCTATAAGCCTAAGTCATCGTGAACTAATGATGATTGAGAACAAAGGAACAAAGGTGGGCCCGGTTACCAAGCAGCAGAGGATGGGGAAACATTCCTCCCCAATATAATCATCATAGACTATAGCAGCTGCAAGGAGGGACCATCCCAAATGTCACGATGCCTTTAACAGTATTATTTTGTTCATATTGTCCAGGCACCATGCTATTAGACCAGTTTTTTGGTTACCTTCTCTTATTTATCTTTATCGCTTCCATGAGACCCGTTGATTCTTTTGAGTCCATCTTCATACCAGCTTAGCAGCTCTGGAAAAATTTATGTTGGTTATGAAATAAGCATCTGTATAGCATACTTTTAATTCAGAAAAAAAAAACTAAAATATGAAAAACTATTCTACCCATATATTAGTGAGGAATCATATTATGGATAATGTTTTGTTCATGTTTATCTCACCTAAATTCACTTTCCCAGTGTGAGTGTTTTTTTTTTTTGGGACAAGTCCCAATGTAAGTGTCGAAGGACATGGTTTTCTTATAACCAAAGCTTTTTTTTTTTTTTTTTTTTGGACTGGTATAACCAAAGCTTTGTGCAAGTTCTAATTCTTGTTTTCTTTGATATTAGGCTATGGGCTGGGTTTTGTGTTAGCCCAGGCCTAGCCTGACTTAGGTCTGTTGTGCTACGCTTAATAAGATCGGGGGTTTACGTCCAAAAAAAAAAAAAAAGATCGGGGGTTGCTGTCCAAAAAAAAAAAAAAAAGATCAGGGGTTGCCCAAGTCTATGACGTGGCCCGTTTAATCCAGTCATCCAAACGCTATGCCGTTTACATCTGGTCACCGAGTAAACGGCGAAGATTAGAAGTGAAAATGGCCTCTCTTCTAGAAAATAGAACAGAAGAGCCCGCCTTTCCAAGCCCGACGATAAATTTAAAAAGAGCAAAGTCGCAAGGGGTGAGGGAGAGAGAGAGAGAGAGAGAGGGGGGGAGGAAAATGCCGAGGAATGAAGTGAATGCGAAATCGGAGAGGAAGCCTTTGAGGAATGTATCGAACAATGATGGTAGGAGATCCTCAAAATCCACGAACTTGAAGAAGATGGTTTCAAAGAAGCATAAGCAAGAAACTTCTAAGGAAGAAGAAGATGACGCGCTCAATTGCCTTCTTCTTGTTCAGTCCGATATTTCGTCTATTCTTCGTCAGGTATCCCTTTGATTGGATGGTTATAATTTGTTTGGTTCTCTGAAATCCCGAGTGGGCAGAAATCAATTTCCTTCGTTCTATCAAGCAACCTGGATCATAAGAATTTCTAGTGGCGTTGTATGCAGTAGGGCTATTTAATCTTGAGAGTTTGGTTTCAAAGGGGTTGTCAAAAGATGTTTTCAGAGGGAACAGACGCATGCTTATAGTTTGTAATTTTCGTCAATAGAGAAAAAATTTTGGTTTTGGAGTTCATATCTTCCATGGATGCTTCTTCATAGCAAACTTCTTTTAAGTTTAGTACACTGCTTTATCAACAAAGCCATGTGCGACAGAGTATATATTTGCTTAGGTTCCATAAACTGTAAGTTGACGTCTAGTAGCTTAGTTTGTTATCAAAATTTTTCTGTTGGTCTAAAGAGATGGAATTTCCTAGTTGTGTTTATTGAATTTATAGTTTCAAGGTTTTACAGTATGCGCTAAGGATTTTACCTCTTATTTTTATTTTAATAAGAGTGTTTTCAAGTGTAGCAAATATCACACCTGAATTAATGAATTGAATGGCAGATTGATGAACTTGTTATACAAGCGTTTAGACTGAAGACTGCAAGCAAAGAGGGGAGAAAAGAGATTAAATCTTTCTCGCATGTCTTGTCTGATGTGCTATCATCCTTAAAGGTTAAATTTTGTATCTTCTGCACTCCATTTCTTGCATGAATCTGTTTTCACTACTGAATGCTAGCCTAGGTGTCGTTTCTGAATGCAGCCGTGGGCGGCCAGATTTCAGAGGGCACTATCTACGTCCTCAGAAGAGTCTGAAAGTCAACCACAAGAGGCTTTCGTAAGTAAACCAGTTATTTACGAGGATAGAGATGAAAATTGCATTGACAGTCCTGAAGAGACCAAGTTGAACTCTTTAATCTCTCCTTCTCCTCTTGTGTCCTGGCGGGTCAATTGTACCATTGAGAGAGGTAGACAGATGTTTATGCTCACACCTCTTCCTATATCAAAAGCATTATCATCCAAACGTCAGGAACCATCTAAATCCGAGTTCAATAGATTGTCTTCCTCTACTAATGCTATTGGGACATCAACTCTCTTTGCCTTAATGAAGCCAACTCCAATTAAGCCATCTGTTTCTGTTGCTATTGAAGGGGAAAATGCTCAAGAGCATGAATCTATTTCTTCGCCACTTTTTCCTAAAAGAGACAGCTCCATGCTTGTTATGACTCCATGCTTGAAAATGTCACCTCCCAAATCTTGTGTTGTGCTTGAACCTATATCTGAAATCTCTCATCTAGGCAATGACAAGATTCGCAAATCCACTCCGTATCCCGTTGGGATTCATTACAATGATTCAGAAAGTTCTGAGCCTTCTGGCAGTGATGCTTCACAGGGTTTGGCATTGAAGTATCCGGAGCTTTTAGGGATACATCAGATTTCTAAAACAGGAGTTGGAAAGAAAACAGTAGAAGCATCCCCGGATTGGTTTATATCCCCTCCTAAAACTTGCGTTTTGCTGGAGCCACCTGATGAGAAATCATCGGACTTGGAAAAGGCTGATAACGACTCCTGTATACGGATGACTGATGCTGTTCTTAATCAACAAACCAGCAAATTGAAAGATGATGTTTTTAAAGACCGTAATCAAACCAGAAAGTCCTTTAACCAAGGTAGTGCTTTATCTTCTATTATATATGCCTTTTGGCTTGTTAAGTTAACAAGGGTTGCATGCTTGAGTTAGATTTTTTATTTTTTTATTTTATCCTGTGTAGAGTATTTTGGTGGCAACTTATCCCATTTAGAGAGCACTCCCATGTGGCATGAGACTGAAAGCTCGTTTCGAGCAGGGAAACGTCCTGGTGAGAATACCTTGAAGAAGGAATTATGGACAAAGTTTGAAGCAGCATCTACTAATGAGCTTCTACTTGATTCCCTCACAATTCGCAAGACTACTCAGAAAGGGTTTCTAGACCTACTAGAAGAAGCTTCTTGTGATGATTAAACACATGACAATATCAATATCTCAGCAAGCAAATCATCTTTTCTGTCATTTGAAAATTTTGACATGTACAAGTTTGTTAATGTTGTATGATTTGTAGCCAAGAGGCCTGGTGCCTTGTATTTTAGTCCCACCTAGAAGGCACAAGCGCACAAGTTTTTTGGGATACAGGAAGGATTCTTGCTTAAAATGTGCTTTGTCTCACTGGCTTCGTTATTCCCTTACTGATGTTTACGCACCGGTGTGATCAAGTTGGGTTGAGTTTAATGTGAGGTGCGTTTTTATATAAAATGCTCATCGATGATGGTCTTTTGTAGAACTGAAAATTTAAATAGACTGTCAAATAAGTATATTGAATTGAATAAAGCTAACTATAATGGTCTGTTTTGGAATTGTATGGTCAGTTTGATCTTGTCAAATGAGGATATAAAGCATAAATACCCCGAGTTCTATAAACCGGGACTGATTTCTGGTTAGAGAGGAAAAAAAGGAATCGCGTACCTTTAATCTACTCAGAAGATATATGGCGCTAACACTTTTTGACAAAAACTCCGTACCCACTTTTCGACCTAATTACATAACAATATTATATTTCCCCCACTCATAGATGAGGAGGAAGCTTTCAAAGTCGGGAAAACTACAGGTATATTTTCTTGTGTAGAAAGAATTGTGATGAAATTATTATCTTAATATGTATTTGTTTTTGGTGCCTTGCGTTTTACGAAGGGATTTAAAGAATGGTTCACACACTAACAGTTAGCACACTTACTAAAGAATGATGATATATCTCTTTAGGTATCGTTCAGATGTACACGAGTATTTTATATTTAAAAATTTATATATAAAAAATTTAAACAACATATATAACAAATTAATTTTTTATATTATTTAATTCATATAAAATATATAAAATTTAAATTTTTTATATTTATTATATTTAAACATTTTAAAATAAATTTTAAAATATTTGAAATATTTTAAGTTCTGCTTAGTTTATCTACCTCTCTGTTTTTATTTTCATTGAAACAAAAAATATAATTAGAAATATGTTTATTAAAATTTAGGTGAAAATATTTTTTAAAACAGAGTGAAAATAGGAAATGTTTAAAAGATATTTTCAATGCTTCCAAAAAAAAAAAAACTGATAACAAATTTATTTCTTTAAAAGTGAATTTATCATAATTATTAAAAAATTAAAATAATATTATAATTATAGAATATCAAACTTAAAAAAAGTAATATTTATGGCTATTATTTCAAATAAATTTAAAAATAAATATAAACAAAATTTTAACATTATTAAACAAACATGTTTTCTAAATAATAAAAACTTACAAATAAAAATGAAGAATAAAAAATATATTTTCACAAATAAAATGCAATTTAAAATTTTTACTTATTAAATACCACCTCAAAATCGGTTAATTTTTTTTCAATCTGCATTGAAACACAAAAACACCCTCCCCGTTCAAAGAAAAAGTGCCCGTTTGGGAGTCGAAGGGATAGAAAGTGGCTGGCTTTTTTTTTGTTTTTTTTGTGTTGGGGTTAAACTAGCAGTTTAATTCCAGTAGAAAAATGGATCTTGATAAATCCTAGCTGACTTTATTATTATTATTTATTTTGTGGGATAAAGAATCAACCAATAATATAAAAAAAGAATATTAATATTTATAATACCCCGTTTTGAAGTGATCGTTTAGCCGCAGCTCGATGATTGTGTCCTGGCTTTATTATTCTCTCTCATAGCCTAGTTCCCTTTCCCGCCGCTCCGAGCGAGTACAAAAATTTTCTCTTCCCTTCCCCGTCTCTCTAAAGCTTCTCAAACCCAAACAATATCATTCTCTTCCTGTAAATTCTGAAACCCTAAAATATCTCTGTTCGTATTCAATGGCGAAACTTGCTCAATTGACTCAGCACATTGAGTCGTACGTCGACTCATCTTCTACTCCCACTCAGCAGGTCCACTTCATTCTTCTTCTACTTCTACTTCTTCTTTAAATTCCCATTTTGAAAAATATACACTTGTATGAATATAGTTCGCTTTTACAAGGAAGCAGCTCTTGATTTTTTTGTTGTTATAATTTTTGCTGTCATCTGAAGAAAAGAACACCCCCCTTCCCTGAGGAGGATGTGTTTTAGCTATTTTTCTACGTGCATGCGTTGATCTTTGTCGTTGCCATTAATTTTATTATGCTTATGTGCTACAGGCTGCGAGTTTGGACGCAATTGGGTTTCTTGTAAAGAGTGATGCTTTAACTCTGGAATCACTGGTATGTTTCAATTCATTACTATTATTATTATTATTATTATTATTATTATTATTATTATTATTATTATTATTATGTTTATCTTTAATTCCATAGCCTCTTTTACTTTTAAGGTTAGAGAGTTGGGAATGTATTTGACCACAACAGATGACATCATTCGTGCAAGAGGTGCGTCTTGTTTGTTTTAAGATGGGCTGAAATATAAAAGCTTTTTGTATAAGAGTATGCTACTTGTACAATTATTTATGATTATTGCAATGTAAAATCTTGAATGGGAGAAGACCATTTTTTATGAATTAGATGTCAGTTGGAGGTTATTTTAGTCCGTTCACCATTACCCAATCAATATTGTATTTATTTGAATTCTCTCTAACTTAATTTGTGTGCTGTATATATATATATATATGTTAATTTATGTGAATTTTGATGGTATTATACCTTTGACTGTGGATTGTGTTCTTATTATTTTTTAGCTTAAAAATAATTAGAGTGAATGCCTGAATTTTTTTGGAGAAACTATTTCAGGAATCCTTCTTCTAGCAGAGGTCCTTACACGTATTGAATCAAAACCTGTTGACACTGCAACCATACATAGCTTGATGGTGTTCTTTAAGGACAAACTGGTCAGTATGAATATTCCTTCTGCAAAATCTCTTACTCTGAGACGTTTGTTTGAAAGAAAATTGTCAGATTTTTCTAGTTTGTTTCTTTTTATGACTTTCTTTTCCCTTCTGTTTATTTTTGTAATTCCATCATCATCAACGTTACTGTTATTACTGTCATAATTTCCACTTGGTAAGTATTTCACTGAAAAAGGAAATCATTGAGACATGTGATACAGAGGTTTGCAAGTTGGAGAGGTTTCCCTTATCAGTTTTGTGGGATGGCTATGAGCACACTCCTCAATGCTCATGAGAGATGTTTGGTACTTATCGTATAGAAACAAGTATAGAAGTATGTTTCTACCACAATGTGAACTCACTAAAGCTCAGAAGTATCTATTCATTCCTCTTGAAGTGCACATCATTGGGACTGCATTCGTGGTCTAAAACTTGATTGGACTGAGTTGATTTCATGGTGGAGAGATTTGATGCTATGGTTATAAACTTTCTTCGAAATGTGTTAGAATTTTTGCAAGATAAGGGTAGAGTTATGTTAGGGAATTAGTGCTGCATATTAGATTTATGTGGGGCTTACTTAGGATGTTAGTTAGGTTTGATTTGGGACCAGAAGGAAGGGAACTAAAGGTCAACAAAATGATTTTCTTGAGTTAACTCAAACCAGGAATAGTATTGTCAGGTTTCTAACTAACTCTAAGCAAGAAAGAATTCAGGTTTCAAGTAAGGGAATTTTATTGATGTCTGCTAAAAGAATTAGTTCTGGGTCAGGTTTTAAACTGAGAAACTCAGGTCAGAAAGCAGGAGAGATACACCCTAGGATGGAAAAATGATTTACATTACAATATACAAAGAAAGCAAGCCCATTTAATCCTGGATTCCATTGTAAAACTGGTCAACCTTCTAAATCAATCATTGCCACATTTATTGCCACATTTGAATTGAGTCTCTTTTATGATTTGGACCATTCCTAAAACTATAAGGATTAAGAATCCCTAGTTCCTACTATCACTAACTTATTTTCTCTCAGACCTGAGTCCTAGACATCAAACTAATACACCAGGAGACCTAGAGGAACATAAAATCCAAGACCATATCAAATTTTTGTTAGAGAGAGGAAAATATTACAAAAGAGGGGGAGGACAAGATATCCTCCTTGAATAGAGGCACAAATGACAAAAAGAAAACAAAATAGGAACAAACAAGTCCAGCAATACATTAAGGTTCTCTAATTTCTCTACTTATCTCTTATCTGTAAGAGTAGCTCGCTTAATGAAAAGAGCACCTAAAGGAGGCCATAAAGACAATCCTATTCCACAACCAATCTAAGGATAGGGGAGAACCCTTAAAAATAAGAGCATTTCTTCCAGACAAATACACCAATAACAGCATATGGAGCATAATGCCATAAAGCCTATCACTTTTTACTTTTGTTAGGGACTTTTAAAATTGCTGAACCTCTTCCATATACTATTACTATACAGGACTGGATGTTGTAGTATCCAAATCCAATTGTAAGACCTTGCTTCATTTATTAGTGTGAAAAAAATGAGCTGTATTCATTAAATCAAGCCTGACAGTGTTTTTAATTGCCTCATAAGTTGATATTTGCTAGAATGCTTTTTCTCTTTTGCTTGTTTAGCCTTGAGAGTTGCTGATTGAACAGGCCATTTTCACTTTGCAAAAATGATGTGACCAATCATCCATGATCTGTTTTAATTGGTAGATAATTTTTTCATGAATTGTCCCTGATAATTACTAACAATATAATATTGTATTTAATCAGGCAGATTGGAGAGCATTGCGAGGTGCACTTGTTGGTTGCTTGGCACTGATAAGGAGAAAAAGTAACGTGGGTATGGTAACTGGTAGTGATGCCAAAGCTGTGGCTCAATCTTTTTTACAGAATCTGCAAGTTCAATCTTTAGGACAACATGACAGGAAGGTAAATTATTTGTTGTCACAGAGTGCCAATATATTATGTTTTTGCACTAGAAAACTATCCAGAAATGGAAAAGACATTAGATTTTTCTTTTGGGCTGTATATTAGTGATTTTTTCTACACACTTTGACTTCTGTTGTTTCAATATTGCAGCTTTGCTTTGAACTTCTTGATGGCCTGCTCGAACGATACTCCGATGCAGTTACTTCATTGGTAGTCTTATTTTCTCTCCGTCTATATTGCAACTGAAAAAATAAAAAGGAAAAAGGAAAAGAAATTCCTGAACTTCGTAATTTTCTGTTTGAGTAATATTAGTATTTCTTAATTTGAAAATCATAATGATTTCCTCCTCCTTCTGCTACTGCCTTCCTATAGATACAATGTATGACCAGAGAGTTTCTCTGTCAATAACTTTATCTGAAGACAGCGTAGTAATGAAAAAGATAGAATTTTGGGCTAGTTTATACAGAATGGTGATTATAGTTGTTTTATTTTCCATCACCCTGCATGCATAATTTATAACTATGCAACAGAAGACCCATCCTTCCATTTTATTGTACTGTTATTCTCTTTTCTTTAATAATCAGAATTTACATGTCACATCATTTGTTCATGAGAAAATTATCAACTTCCACTGCATTTAAATGTAATTGCATGGATATGCCTCCTAGTCCTGAATTTTATACTACAGGCCTATTACATATATAATAACCATTTTGAAGATCAAATGATTACTGGTTCTGTCATCATTACTTTGTTAGATTATTGGACTTTTGTATAATATTTGAAGATAAAAGAGGGCTCTGTTTAATTTTGTGTAAATGCAGGTTTGGATACAGGTGCAGCTATTGTAATTTACTCAAATTAATTTTTTTTTTTCTATCCAACAAATTTTATTAAAAAAGAAATAGAGTGAAGAACATGATCACAGATTAAGATATCTTTTCCTAAAATGAACCAAAATGTAATGCCCAATATGCAACTTACATTCTGTAATCCCAAAGATGTTAGCTACTTTTACTTATTATATTAAAAAACTTTATCATTCAAATTTGCTGCTGAGATCTCTCTTTCTGAAACATGCGGGGACTATATTTTACTAATCTCGTAACACAACTTACATTCTGTAATCCCAAAGATGTAAGCTACTTTTACTTGTCATTATATAAAAAAACTTTATCCTTCAAATTTGCTGCTGAGATCTCTCTTTCTGAAACATGCAGGGACTATATTTTACTGATCTTGTAACACATTGGTTCTTGAATCTCTTGTAGGGGGAACACCTTATTTATGGAATTTGTGAAGCTATGGATGGAGAAAAGGATCCAGATTGTTTAATGCTGGCTTTTCATAATGTTGAGACTTTGGCACGATTATGTCCTGATCCTTCTGGTCTACTTGCAACTTTTGCAAGGGATCTTTTCGATATTTTGGAATCTTACTTTCCCATTCACTTTACACATGTAAGCTTAATTTTTGGTCATCTATTTCTCCATTGAACTGCTTCCATTTGCCCTTGTTAATTGCTATACACCACTTAAGCTTGCATTTAAGTTACTATAGTCCTGTTTTGCACCTATGTGATGTTGCAAGCCTGTGACATGATACTCAATTACTCATATTCTTACTAAAGATCCACATTCTCATTAGGGGTTTATTTAGTTGTAATCTGTTTTTCTATTCTTGACCAGCCAAGGGGTGGGAATATTGATGTGCAAAGGGATGACTTATCAAGGGCTCTAATGGTATGTACTTTACTTGTATATCTGACACTTTCATTCAGACTTAGTGGTCACATTTTACTTGTATGTATTTCGTGGTTTTTCTTTAGCTATAATTAATCTATGAGGTGAAACTCTGACGCCTTAAACATCATAACTCAATCTAATTATATACTCTCTCTCTCTCTCTCTCTTGGGATTTTACTATTTGTTCTCCCCCCTTGTCATATATACATTGCTTGTTACTTGCTTATCAACAAAAGGAAACATGTATTTTTTGCTTCATGCTTTTACTTTTAAGTACTTCAAACCTTGACATTTACCATATTGGTGACTTCATTGTCCAGAGTGATGGTTAGATCATGTAAATTTATCGCTCTAGATTGGCATGTGCATTTAAAATGGCTTTATGATAGGCGTATTGTTTTTAATATTTCTCTTAGATTGAGACATATATATGGTGTAGGTATCCCTGGTTAAATGACTTTGTTGTTTCTTTTTGTTGCCTTTTTAGGACACTAGTTCTCCTGTTCTGTTTCTTTTATCCAAAAACAAAAGGAAATAAAATGAACAGGGACGTAAATTGAAGCAGTTGGGCATTTTCATTGTTAAATGAAGAAATGTTGTTTGCTATTTTGTAGATACTCTTGAAATTGTCACAATATTGTATATTTGCATGTAGTGAGCATATGTTATTTCACTTGTTGTGCTATTTAATATTTATCATGAACTAATGATTCTACTTTTCTGCAGTCTGCATTCTCTTCCACACCTCTTTTTGAGCCATTTGTCATTCCTTTGCTTCTCGAGAAACTTTCTTCTTCACTACTTTCAGCCAAGGTTGGTATTAATGGAATATAGTTCTACCTCTTGTGGTAGATATTTTTGTAGTTACCTTTATACATTTTTCCTTTGAAGATTAATTGGGGCACTGAATCAAAAGAATATTTTGTGGTGATTTTGTATGCATACAAGGTTGATTCCTTGAAGTATCTTAGGGCTTGCTTCTCCATGTATGGAGCAGACAGAATGGCAAAACATGCTAGGGCTATTTGGTCTTCATTAAAAGATACAATATCCACTTATTTGGAGGAGCCAGTTTTATCTCTTACTTCAGCACCTGTAATTGGTATTGCCTTCCAGGAGAATGAAATCATTACAGAAGCTCTATCCCTTCTTCAACAGCTTATCATGCAAAATAGTGGTTTGTTAGTAAGCTTGATCATTGATGATGAAGATGTGAACATAGTTTTCAACTCCATTTCCTGTCATGAGAAATACAACGCTATTCCTGGTCAAGAAAAGCAGAAACTTCATGTTATTGGTCGTATTCTCTATATTACTGCCAAGACTTCCTTTTCATCCTGCAATCACGTGTTTCAAAGTCTATTCTCTCGAGTGATGGAGACTTTGGGATTTTCTACCAGAAGAATTGATAGCTTGCCAAATGATGATATTTTCCCTCCTCAGAGAATTAAGATTGGATTCCTTTATCTATGCATTGAACTACTCGCAGGATGCAGGGATTTGATTGCTGTGTCAGAGGAACCAGCACTACATTATGATTTTGAGCATGAGACATGCTGCATCATGATTAATAGTTTTTCAACTTCATTATTCAATGCATTTGGTTCTGCCTTGGCACTAAGTGCTGATGATCTTGATCCAGATATTTACATTGGAGGTGATTGCTCTTTTTCTCTTTAAGCATGGTTTTATTATCTGACTCCTTAACCATGAGAACTTTGTCATGAACTCCTGGTGTATTTATTATGTGGTCTAATTACATCTTGGTGGGTTGACTTTGTGTAGTTGTGATGTTCATATGTTCCCTGCTCATGGAACACGCTCAAATATATAATTTGTTCTCTGACTGAAGTATTTGTACTGTCTCAATTGTTTTTTCAGTGCTGATTTTTCCACGAGTGATTAACTGTTTCTATCTATTGCAGTTGGTAGTTCCATCCTCTGAAGTTCCCTGGCTATAATACACGTCTGTTACGTAATAATAATCAACTTTAAGTATCTTTGAATATGATTGGTCTTCTATATATATATATATATATTTTTTTCATAATACTTAATTTTTAGCTTAGTTGTATAAAGTCAGATTACTGGTTCTTAGAGGAACTTTTAAAAATATATTGTTGCATTTCTTTATTTACTTTAAATGATGAATCAGAACTATATTACTTTGATCACTATTGGGGGTTCAGAATATATGTTTATGTGTGAAATGCATCACCACAAAAGGTTTACAAGCATTTACAATACTCTATTTCCTGATGTATTGCAATTTTATCTTTGTGATTCACAACCTTGTAAAGTTATTAAAACATTTATATCTTTACAGTGCTGATTCTTTTATTTGCTTTTGGTATTGATATGCAGTGAAGGGTTTGCAGATATTGGCTATGTTTCCTGGAGATGTTTTTCCAATACCAAAAGTTTTATTTGACAATAATTTGAGGAAATTCATGTCAATTATCACAGAAGACTTCAACAAAACAGTATTATGGGAAGTTGCATTGAAAGAATTAGTTCATATTGGCTCATTTATTCATAAGTTTCATGAGTCTGAAAAGGCTACGAGCTATAGGATCTTTGTTATAGAAAAGATTGTCGAACTGTTGTCTCTTGATGATGCTACTATGCCTTTTTCCCTCAAAGTGGAAGCTTTATCTGGTATAGGCATGACTGGAATGAAATATATGCTTAAAATTCTTCAAGGGTTGGAAGGGGCTGTATTTGCCTATCTATCTGATGTTTTTGTACGTATATAACACCAATATTCTATCTGCTATCCATTTATTTCAAGACATTTTGGATTATCCTCATGTTTGGTCTTTGTGGCATTTGTTCATATAGGTCCATGCAAATTTGAGGTCTGCCAAAATTGTTATTCAGCTTTTAGAGTGCTACTCTTCTAAGTTGCTTCCATGGTATTCAGCTCTACCAGAGGGCTTATATAATATTTCCAGTTTCTTTGTTTTGACTATTTGCACAAACTGCACACTTTTTGGGACCTGCAAATTATGAATGTCATCGCGGTTAATATGTAACTTCTTTGTAATGGTAGTTTTCACTTTATAAGTTCCTTTAGACAATTCCTCTTGATCAGAAAGATCCAGAACTTTGTAATCCAACTCCC
This sequence comes from Gleditsia sinensis, assembly GCA_037074535.1. Classification (NCBI taxonomy): domain Eukaryota; kingdom Viridiplantae; phylum Streptophyta; class Magnoliopsida; order Fabales; family Fabaceae; genus Gleditsia; species Gleditsia sinensis. Next base: position 2,371,880 of record CM073469.1, on the reverse strand, counting down.
AAAAACACTATTACATAGGCTGCTAAAGGTTGTAATAACTGTTGGGTACATTATCGGGCACAAGGCTTAGGCTTATAATGAACTAGTAAGTTTATTTTTAGCAACATATGCAATATTTATGTAGAATATCAGTTATGAGCTGTTCTATAATTTTTAAAATATGGTGGTGTATACCATTTGAATAGTCTTCTCTAACAACTTAGATATGAATATCCCTACCCCCTTGGAAAATTCTATATAATGTGAACTAACGAAGTTGATTATTGAGTGACTATTGACAAAATCTCACATCGATTAAAATACCATTAAGTGGAGGGGGGGTTTATAAGACTTTAGACACCCTCACCCTAACAAGATAGTCACTCGATAATCATCCTCGTCATTGCACAGTTCACATCACTATACCTCCTTGAAACCTTTATTACTTAATACATTTAATACCAGAAATAAGAGTATGGACTATTGACTGGTAACTTCCTCTCGTGTCAGATTATCAACTGTAGATACTGGTTATGCTTTTCTCTATGTTCAAGGTTCAGGGAAGATTTCCACTTGATATGATTTCCTTTTAATCTGAAATTTAAATTGAAAATGGGCAGGATCCATGAAAACGGAGGTTCTGAGGAGTTTGTGGTGCAATTTGCTGTGGACATTTGGAGCCAAATAGGAAATTGCATGGGCTTTGGTGTCGCATTTGAGGCAAATGTTTATGTATATGTAACTATCATGTTTTTATCCTTATTTTTAATGCTTTTAAATTTTAATCATATGATGTGCTTGTTTATTGTTCTATAGCAATTAAATGGCAGAATTCAATAAGTAACGCTGATTTTTCTGCTTTTACTTCAGGGACTTCTTGATGCAATAATGAAAATGATGAAACTTTCTGTTGGGCATTGCTCTGTGGAGAGCCAAAATATTATAATTCAGAAAGCTTACAGTATACTTTCATCACACACTAGTATTCAGTTTAAGGAACTTGATGTATTACCTCTAACTCCTCAAAAATATGATATTTCTCATAGAGATGAATGGTTACTTTCATTATTTGCATCAGCAGTTATTGCAGTTTGCCCCCAAATACACATTCCAAATGAAAGAGTTGTTATACATCTATTTATAATAACACTCCTCAGGGGTGTTGTTCCAGTTGCACAGGCCTTGGGTTCTATGATTAACAAAATGGCTTCAAAATCTAATGGTACCGAGATCTCCAGTGATCTTACCTTGGAAAAAGTTCTTGATGTTATATTCAACACCAAAATACGGTTTTCTGGAACTGGTACCTTGCAGAAATGTAGTCAAATGAGTAATGGGAGTGAAGTGGTCCTGACTGATTTATGCCTTGGCGTTGGAACTGATAGATTGCTTCAAATCAATGCCATTTGTGGACTTTCATGGATTGGAAAGGGTTTGCTTCTCTGTGGTCATGAGAAGATTAAAGATGTCACTATGATTCTTTTGGAGTGCTTATCATCAGGCACAAAGAGTGCCTTGCCTTCGATCCAAAATGCACCAGAACATACTGATGAGCAGAATTGGGATCCTTTAGTAATGAAATGCGCAGCTGATGCTTTTCATATTCTTATGAGTGATTCTGAAGATTGTTTGAACAGAAATTTTAATGTCAGAATACGGCCCCTCTATAAGCAGCGGTTTTTCTCTTCTATGATGCCTATTTTTCAGCATTTGATCACAACATCTCATTCTTCATTCACCAGGTGATGCATTATTCTCTCTCCCTCCATGAGAACTTTCATTGCTTGCTTCCTGTAGCATTTGCATGTAGCTTGTTTTCGTTGTCTGGGATGCCTTATTGTATTTTGCTCATGCTCCAATTTTCATGTGTAAAGCCGCATTGTTGATGTAATGATACCTACCCAACTCCATTGGGTCTAAATAGTTATCCAATGTTGCTTAGATTGGGACAAAGTCCTTAGAAGAAGGCTTATTAGTTGAGCCAAATAATCTTGTTTTGACCTCCCATTCTATCTAGAATCACAGACTTAACATATCTGATTCACCACTATAATTTCTTGTCAACATTTTGAATTCCATATTCAGATTATTCTACTTAACATGCTGTAGCCTATTCTGCTTGGGTTGGCAGAGGAAATCATTGGCATATTCGAATTGGGAATTGGTGTTTCAATTTTTGTTACCATAATTTATCTGGACCAAATTTTTTTTCTGCCTGCATCCATTGTTACCATACCCTGTCCTGTATAAAACTGATCCTGAATTATTGAATGCTCATACTAAAACATCCCCCTATCTTGATATAATCTTAGCTCAGATTTTGTTATCTAAGCTCCTATAGCTTTTTCACCAGAATAAAATTATAATAATGTTAATAGTACTACTATTATGGAAGTGTTCTATTTTATTAAACAGTCCGTGCATGCCCTCTAGGTTAAGAGTTTGCTTTCGTAAATAAATAGTCGCTGCAGATTTATGTCAACTTTAAGTTTTTCAGGTATCAGCCTTTTGATGCTTCTGTGCTATGTTCTAGTTCTAGGTGATAAATAATTGTGTACTCATCCTTAATAAGTTCCTTTGGGTCTTTCCCTGTTAGTGCTACTCTTTTTTTTTTTTTTTTTTCTAAAATGGCTTGGGCTCCTTAAAGACTTAGTTGCTGAAGACTGTTGCTTGTTAAGAATCATCATTGTTTCATGTCTGGATCAAGCATCAACTTCTATGTAACTGACATCCTTTTTTCCCCATAAGCTTGGTATACTGTATGTATATCACTGTGAATGATTCTAGCAGAATACTGCAACCAGGCATACGAAATGAGGAATGACTATGCAAAGAGATTTTAAATAATATCTTAGTTAAAGCTGTTATATACAAAGACTAAAATTGTGTTCAGTTTTCTATATGCATACAAACGGCATACTATTGCCAGTGGGCTATTTTTCCTGGAGTTTTCTTTTGTACCTTCTCCCCCTCCCTCCAATAACAAATGCTTATGTCTAAACTTCTGTGTCTCAGATCTTTGTTGTATCGAGCTTTTGCACATATCATATCTGATACTCCGCTGATAGTTGTACTGAGTGAAGCTAAAAGGGTTAGTTTTAAAAATTTTAAATTATCAATAATTTATTACATATTGTGTATGTGTTGGATTTTCTTGACCACTTAAGTAAGTTCACATGCAAATTTTGCAGCTCATACCAGTTCTCCTGGATTGCTTGTCTATGTTGACAGAGGATAGTCAAGATAAAGATATGTTGTATGGCCTGCTGCTAGTCTTATCTGGGATATTGACCGAGAAAAATGGTAATTACCATTCTTATAGTATTTATTGTTGCATAATCTAAATTTATAGGGTAAAAGATATTGGCATGTAGCTCATTGTAAATAAAAGACACTTATTGAGACTATCAAATTGTTTTTTCATGTGTAACTATATGTGCATGCAGGACATGAAGGGGTTGCTGAGAATGTAAATATTATCATCAATTGCCTGATTAGACTTGTGGACTACCCTCATAAGACGGTAATGTACTTTCTCGTAGCAGTTATTTTCTGCTGAAATGTGCTGAGTTGTGTTGTAAAGCAATTTTATTACATGTTTTATATCCTTTAAACATGCCAGATTGGATAATCTAGACACATTTCTAGCTCTGGATTTGTTAGGGCCAACAGGGTTCCTAGTCTCTGTTAATTTCTGGCAGAAGTTTAGGTATTTTAAGAGACTCAAAGTCTCTGTTAAAAGACAATCTGCCTTACCAAAGTTTACATTCTTGCACTGGCTTGTTTCATTACCTGGCCAAGCAGTTCTCTAGAAATTTAAGAATTTGAGTCTGAAGCATTAAACACTTCTATCATTTGAGAGTTAGGGATTCATTTATCATGTCCTCACACTCTCATCACCTTGGTACCTTCTTATCTAAAACAGCCCAAAGTCAGCAATGATGTTAATGGTAGATTTCTGCCTTTCTCCTATTGCAGCTTGTTCGAGAGACAGCTATTCAATGTCTTGCGGCCATGTCTGAGCTGCCTCATGTGCGCATCTATCCCATGAGAAAACAGGTTTGTCAAACTTTTGAAACTCTTGGCATAAAAGGTTGATTATTATCTCTTACTTGTCAAGCATTTAGATTTGATGATTATGAATCGAAGAGAGTGCTTTTGTGTCTGATTATCACTTTCCTATTTGTGCTAATTTGTTCATGAAGATTGGGCTTAGTTTTGACCTTTATGTGTTTGCACTTGACATACTTGGGAGCATGGGAGTTTGTCTTTGTTATTCTTCATACCCGTCATATTGATTATAATAGGTACTACGAGCAATATTAAAGGCTCTTGATGATAGAAAGAGAGTTGTTCGTCGTGAAGCTGTCAAATGCCGACAAGCATGGTTGGTACTTTTGATATAATCTCTAGCTTCCAAGGCTATGGACAATCCTATTTGTTGCAATAACTTATACTTGTTTTCTTCTATTTATTTTTCCTGGTTGACCATTTGATAGGGCGTCAATTGCATAGAGGAGTCTGAACTTACCAGGCAACTGGAAACATTTTGACCGTTGTATTCTAGTAGAGGATCTTGTTCAGCATGGTAAATGCAAGGGTCAACTCCCTTCCATAAGTTAGCGCTTTTTTATTGTCTAACTATTTTATTTTCTCTTCTAATCTTGTATTTTTATTTCTTATTAATATAATTCCTACTTTTATATATATATATATATATATATATAGAGGTGGCAATCTAATTTTCTGATTCTCCTGTGTCTGCTAGGAGTAATGTATTGTGCCATGCCATGTTAAGTCTAAACGGTTAGACAAAGCTCTGAACACCAGCACTAACATAAACATCAGATGAATTATAGATTAGATATGAAAATGTAGATGAGGATAAAATATAGAAGGATATTCTTCCTCCCTCTGCAACTTTTGCTCTAGGTCATCATCCTCCCTCTGCAACTTTTGCTCTAGGTCATCATCCTCCACATGCTTCACAATGCCCATTATCAGATGGATCCAAGAAAGAAGCTGCATTTTGTTTTATTGTTCTGCAGTTCATAGAGAGATTCACTTCACAAGGCTCTTGTCAAAATTGTCACCCCACCGTTTAACACTTTAAAGACTAAAAAGATGTTAAAATACTTGTCATTTTCATTTAAGTATTATCCTATGTCATAAATAATGTCCTTTATCAGGGGAATTTGCTTGCTTGATGATTGAAATTTTTTGGATAAATTACGTCGTCTCATAATATCCAATTTGTAGCTGATTAGTGTCTCTATCGTAATAGTGTTTCACTGATTTATACAAGTGTGAATTTGCTTCTGTTTCTGAGTTTCAATTTTAACAATTCCATGGCCCAAATCACAAGTAAAATACTTGGGTTTTTATTGGGGTATGATGCAACATTCTTTCTTGCCTCAGCGTACGATCTGGTTAACTTATACGTATATATATCACAGTAATTGCAACCATCTTGAGCAATTTGTACTGCAACAAACAATTAAACTTTTTTTTTATTAAATTAGGTCAATTACATAGATTATAACCTATTATAAATAAAATAAATAAAAAATTATTAATTATTAAATTATTTTTAATAATTTTATCTAATACTTTTTTTTTACTTTTTTTTATCTCTTTATTTTTTATTTTATCTATTTTTTTTTTCTGAAACTTTTGCAATTCTACTTAACACATAATCAAATCGCCTTATATAATTTTTTTTTCACAATAAATATTACCTCTATTTTTTTTCCATTTGACTCAATTTTAATTATATCTCATCCACTTTGTTCGAAAATGAAAGAGGAAAAATTATTCGGCATTAATGATCCATACAGCATCATTGTGCAACAATAACAGCTTAGGAGCCAACTAATGATGGAAATTGACTCAATATGCAATTTAAAGAGCTGATATTTTCTGAACCTTGAGCAGTGAAATACCTCCATATGCCAAAATCCTGTCTCCATCTCATGGCATACTACATACATTCGACGGCTACTTGACCAAAATGATATAGGTATCAGTAATTCATGCAGAATATCTGTCAAAAAACTCACTCTTGCTATAGCTCACTAAATATACCGAAGAAAATTGTATTAAATCACTACAATCAGCAATGAACAGAAACCAACTGACAATTTAATTAAAAAGAGAAATAATGTTTTTGCATCATTGTTTTTACATCTATCCATTTATTAATTATTTAATATAAAAGAATAAATAATGTAAATAGTTTTATATAATAAAATATTACATACAAAAGAAATATAAAAAATAATATAAATTTAACTGAAAATAACAACTGGATTCAAAAAGCAATAACATTATACATCATGGTCAGAAAGGAACGACCGCAATTTCATTAGCGAGCAAAAGAAGTTTACTAACACATTCAGGTCGAGAACAGTTAGGCAGGACATGCTTTTTACATTTTCTTATTTTTTATATATATATTTTTCTCTTTTGTTGGTATTTAATGGAAAACCTATAGTAGCTTATAAAGCTGCCTACAATCATAGCATAAAAAATAAAAAATAAAAACTGCCTACAATCAGAAAGTATATGCGTATGGTATAAATGGACATACAAAATAAATGATTTATCATCGCTTCTCCTTCATTGAAAGTTGAAAAACGTAGCCCAGCCAAATCAGCTACCTGCTACCAGCACCCACAACTTATTCGGGAAAATTTGCTTGCAGGTGAGAGCATTTGCGTCAAAGATCAGACATGTCATCTTCCGCTCCACTCGACTGATAATTGTCCTGGTGAAGTCCAACTCTATGTTGCTGTTCCAGATCATCGTCCATTTCTATACCCCTTCTCTTTGAAGAACTGCCCTTTATATTCGTGTAAACCTTGAAGATATTACAATATTCCAGGCAATTACTTTAATAATTTCAATCGCAATAACAAGTTTTAAGACATTAAGTGTCAGACTCATACCCCAGAATCCTTCCGCTCAATTGCAGCAACGCTTGACCGTCGCCTTACAGTCACTCTTGAAGGTATTGGAAATTGCTCAACCTCATCACCAGATCTTCCCTCCTTAGCCCTCTTTTTTCTTAAAACAAGTTTCGTTGGAAGAGGCTGCAGATCAAAATTACAGTAAAATTAAGACTCTGAAAAACCAAGCAGCTATGTGCCAGAAGATAGATTGCAGAAGACATGGATATTAGTCCTAGAAAATACCAAATAGCGCGCCTCTGACTCATCAAATGAAACTAAGTATGTTGTGGGATCATCTGCATCATCACCCCGGACCTATGGGTGTAAAAATACAATTGTCAGAGCAGCGTTGAAAAGGGAATATTTTTAGCATGATGCAATTAAAAGCAACCACTCCGAATTTTAGAAATCTTGCTACGTACATCCCAGTGATACTCGCGAACCCAAGAATACGAGACTTCTTCATTTTCGTCATAGATATCCTTTGACAGCTGCCATCATAAAGTTCAGATCAATCCAATAGGTAATCAGAAAATTACTTTGAATAAACTATGTTACAAAACTGAACTGTAAATTAAGTTTAATGCAGTGCCAATCTACCTCTCCAGGTGTTGGGACCACGTATGCCAGAAATTTCTCGGGATTTGCAGGATCTGAGCCTGCTGCAGCATAACTTTTCATAATTGCCTGTAAATGACAAATGGATACAAGTCAATGTCTAACAAATTCAGAAGTCAGCACCATTAATCATCAAAATAACAAACAGAAAAGAAAGAAAAGAAAAAATTACTAATTAAATTTCAATATTGTTATGTGTGAAAACATGAAGGATTAAAAGAATACCAATGCCATATTTGGCCAACGTACTCATCATCATCAGAAAGATGTTATGCAGCTAAATTTACCAGAGTTTATTTGGTTAGTCCCCAAAGAATTTCCATTATGACCAAATATATTCCACATATAATTACAATATGTTCCCACTTCCTGGCAGAATATTTTGCTTAAACCCAGTAGGTGGGCATAACCTGAAGTTTCAATTTTATTACATTCCTCTTTGGTATTTAATATATAAATCAAAGAAAAAATTGATGTCAACGTGAGATACAAACTTATAGCACAGAAACACCCACTTCAGGTTTGAGTTCTCAAACTACAAAATAATTATATCTAACAACATATCTGGCAACGTGAAAGCAAATGAAAGATATTAACTTAATAACTTGCCCAACTTTGACAAAAACTTGACTGTCGTAGAACAGGAATACTATCAATCAACCAAGATACTAATGATCAATAACAGCACTGCCATGTAGTAACAAGAAGTTAATGTTAATTGGACACAAGGATAACTAAGACCTACCATGTAACATGCAAATCAAGAATAAATACAGGTGCAATTGGGTCCAAAACCATTTTTGCAGAGCAATGAGTTATATTCAAGTATCTATCACTATACTACCAGTAAAACAAAAGCCAACTGAACCTTTCAGCAGATAGCTCCACTGCATATGAAGCCAAAAGATGAGAACAAATTAACAAGACAAATGAGATATGCAACTAGTTGCAGTTAACTTAACAATGTTTTTTCTGATATTGCTAAATATATCATTCCAATGTATTGTTCAGATTTTCCCACTGGCTGCTATACTTGAAATAGTTTTCTTTTAAAAGAAAATTGAGATAATAGTGAGCCATGTGTATATCTAAATCTATGATCAAAACCACGTTATTATGAATAGTTCATCCTTGCGATATAGCTTACCCTTGATTCATAGTCATCACAAACAGATTTGTCCAACTTACTGTAGATCTCTGAATCAGCTGTAGGAGCATTATCAAATGCTGCCACAACAAACTGGTCGTCATACCTGCAAAGCAAGATGACAGAGACCTTAATTAATATGACCATGAATAAACATGCCATGAAAAAGCACCAATCTTCTGGTATCAAAAGCTTAGGCTTAGTATACAAGATGAACATTGGCTAACCAAAAGACTACTACAAGAGGGTAAATAATTTCTTTCACTGACAAAGATTACATATGATGCCATACCTATCAAAATCAGGCAGCAGAGGAAGAACCTCAACAGGATACAAATCTTTGTTAGTTGCATGAACAGGATGTGATTTAGCTGCTTCAAATGATGCTTCGATTTCCTTGATTTGTCTTTCCCTAGAACAGATCAATTGATTATAAGTTAAACTGTTAAAAGATATTACTATGCGTCACATAGTAATTTTCCTATATAAAATTGACTTTGGATGGATAAGCTGGGAAGTAACATGCCTATTGTTAAGATTTTCCAGAATATTGCGGCCTCCCTTCATCTCTCGAAGTTCTTTTGCTTGTTTTTCAGTTAAAGACTGCAACAGTGTGCTCTTAAGTTAGTACCAGTAGAGAGAGTAAGACACCAACACACATGTCTGTTACCTGTTTTGTTGATTCCATGCTCAGAGGAGATATATATTGTGTTTTAACAAGCCAAGCAACACCTTTATCAGTAGGCCTTTCTTTTCTCCTTATGCCATCTTTTTTTATAGGGGTTACTGCTTCATCATCTCGCAACAATTCTTCATCTTCTGGATCAAGAGGTGGTCGGACACTGGGAGGACTAAAGGACAGGTAGAAAAACAATTTATCAGACCTTCTAATTCAGCATAATAGATTGAAGTCTTCAAATATATCAAAGAAGTTGAGGATAATACTTGTAAACACTAAGATCAAGCAGGTCTAGAGGTATCCCAAGATCTGGCTCCACAAAAAGTTTGGGTTTGTACAATTTCTCCAGAGATGTGATTGTATATTTTGAATATCTGCAAATTGATCATAAAATTAGCAAAATAACATATAAGCCAAGTGAAATAAAAAATTTTGAAAACATCGTGATACTATTGTCCAATAAAAATCAGTTGATGAACATGTCACCCTGCCCTAAAACATCTAACATCCCCCAATTCCATCCTCAGTCTTCACCATAATCTTGGCATCTTGTAAGCCTTCACCGTAACTTGACTTCATTTATAATAGGTCACTGTGGCTCCATTTAGTGAAAAAATACTTAGTTGTTGTTGTACAGAATAGGGATCCTATTTATACAATTCCAAGACCCAACACATGGGATGCCAGATTTATACATTCTGTTCACACATGTCCTGTTTACTCATTATATGTTAACCATCGTTCTCACCTGAGTATTAGTTTTCCTCCTCATAGAATCAATGACAACCACCAACTGGAGAGATAGTTTATGCTTGCTATAGATGTATATGCTAAAAAACATACACGTGCTACATATAAAGAGCACATTAACGTGAACAAGAGAATAAAAATACATACTGATCTTTATCTTTCTTGAAAGCCATAAGCTTGGGTTGTGCACTAGGATCTGGAAGTTCATTACGGAATCTGCAACGAGACCACACATAAAAATCTATCAGTTTTGGAAGTAAATAGTGAAAAAATGTTACACAAAGTCTTCCATTACAATAATTTCACTCCCCTGACTTATGAGTCATTACTAATACTGGCAGAATGTAAATTAAATTCAGAAAACAAGATTCAAGAAAAATAAAACTAAACATAATTTAAAACTAAAATATCCATAACAGAGCAAAATCAAGTGCAATGCATACAGAAGAAAAAACAATAGTTTTCGTTGATGAGCTGATAAAGCATAAAAATTGAGAAAAATATAGAACCCAGAAATTATTTCGACATACTCACTTCAGCTTGCACAAAAATGTCGTGGGCTTTTTCAACCTATTTTCAATCCTCTCACCGCTCAATAGGGGAGTAGATCTCCTTTCACCTATTCGTGAACCTATAATTGAACCATGCCCCTTCCCGGATGATAACATCTGGGTCTTTTGTAGAATACTATTCTGGGTCTCCTTCAGCTGCTGCCTATGCTTTTCTTCTTGCCTTAGCTTCTCAAATTCTCTCTTTTTTCTCATCCTCCTTTCTTCCTCTGTCTCAATTGTTCCAGGAGGCCCATTTGATTTCTTCAGTGGGACTACAGGAACAGCAGGCTTCTGTTGTTTATGAGGAATCCCGCGATTTGAATGCTCATGTTCACGCCTACCAGATGTCGAAACCTCTTTCAAAGGCCCTTTATTGCGCTCATGCAATCGCCTCTCTTCCTTAATTTGACTTAGTGGAGGAACTGAAGAAGGAGGTGGTGAACTTGGGGGAGGTGGAGGTGGGATAGAAGAAGTGGGTGGCGGAGACAAAGGAGGGGGAGGAGGGGGCTGCATTGACTGCTGGTCATACTGAGAGAACTGAGTAGAAGGATAATACATAGGAGCATGCGGTGGCTGCAAGTTCACGGAATTTTGTTGTGGCATTGAAGGTGCTGGTGGGGGAGGAGGTGGTGGAGGCGCGTAAGAAGTATCAGGTGGTGGGGGAGGTGGTGGCTGATAAGGATACTGCTGATGGGAAGGAGGGGGAGGGGGAGGGGGAGGAGGATGTTGACTTCTTGGAGCACCATAATGCTGTGAAGATGATGATCCATATCCACCATGATGGTAATTAGAATTTGGGGGCATTTGGTTGTAATTTTGGCGAAAAGAAGTAGAAGGAGCTGAAGGCGCGCTGCCATCCCCTCCACTATAACCCCAGCTCTGATTATACTGATTTCCACGCTGTTGAGGTGGATGTCCTGGTGCTACAGGGTTTTGACTCGGCGGCGGACCAAACGAGGATTGTGGAGGAAAAGGCCTGTAAGAGGCCATAGCCGATTCAGCGTTTAAATTCTGTCAATAAGAATAACCACTCAGGATCAAAAGAACTCCAATTCCCTTCTTCAGTTCTCTCAAAAACTCTGGAATGAATAAGCAAAAAAGGTCTAGGGTAACCTCCTACATTTCCCCCCCACAATCCCCAAATCTTCAATTTCAGGTTGAACACAGCTAAACCCGAAATAGAAAAAGACGCTGGATTCCCAATCACACTCAAAACCCTTTGAGAAGTAGATCAAAATTAGGAGGGGCAAAATGAATTTCTAGTTCCTAGAGCACTAGTGAAGAAATATAATCCAGGAATAAAAGAAAAAAGAATTCAAATTCTACACCTTTCTCAGTCACGTTAATCGCAACGCAAACCCTGGAAGAGAAAAGAAATAAAAATGCCGTCAATACCCTTAAGAACCAAACTATAAGCTTCTCGCAGATTGCACATAAATCCTAACCCCAAGTTGGAAGGAAGCAAATGAGGTGCATGAATCTCTATCTACATAAAATAAAAAAAGGAGAGAATTTCGGAGGTTGAAGAGAGAGAAAAAGAAGAGGAAATGGAATCGGAGGTTTGTCGAAGAGTGAAAGCAAATAGTTTACAGAAGGAACTCGCCGTTCTTCCCTCTTTTTTTCTTTTTTTTCGGGTACCCAAGAAATTATTTACGTCGGAGGCCGATTTTTATTTTAGACTTTTGAGTTTAAATCCTTATTTAATATAACTTTTTAAATATAATATATCGCAATATATATATATATATATATATATATATATTGTACTTTATACTATATTTTATCTCTTATTTACATATTTAAAAATTTTGTATAAAAATGTTATATTTTATATATAATAAAAATATTAAAATCAGAATGAATCCAACCAGTTTCCAAAATCTGGGTTGAAATCCCGTCCAATTTTAAAATAGCACTTAGAAATTGGTTCAAGTCTCATCCTTGGCCCAATTATCAAGTACAAAATTTAGTTTTTGAAGCCATCCAACCGATTGGGGGTTTAATGCTCAATTTATTAGTACGATACTATTTAATAATAACTTATACTTATTTTTAGAATTTTTCAGAAAATTATTGCTAAGTGCTATTTGATATGTCGTAATTCATTTTTTTGAATAATGTATCCCTTATAACAAAATAATTGATATTAAAAAATATATAATCTTTGCGCTGAGTAAAGTAACTGTTATGAATGTTGACGTTATTTAAAGTTATATACAACAAATAATGAAATGAAGTGCAAATAATCCTTTGATGAACAAAGGTTTAATTAATGCCTGGTACTTGTTGAAGTTGTCTTGAAACCTGCTCTTTGCTGTTAAAATTTGCGTTTATAGTATTATGATTCTGTAGCTCTAAATGTATATCCTAGAGAAGAGAAACGGCATGGCCAAGAGTGTAGATTAGATATATACCTCTAAAAGCAGAAGGCTAGCCTTTTGTTCCATTCAATTAGAGATGTGATTTCAGTTTTTAAATAACTCGTAGGGTAGGTAGACAAATGATTATGCTTGAAGCCACTAATGCTACTATGAGAATTAACCAAATGAGGTGAAGAATATGCAGTTGCAATTGAATGCTGACATTACGTTATTGTTCATTTATGCATTTCTTCTACGAATTTCAGGGTTGGCATCCAACTTTCCAGGAGTGGAAGTAAGGTTTGAGAATTTAATCATCGAGGCTGATCTCTGTAGTGTATTGGCATTTCGGAGCCAAGCCAGATCTCTGCTTCCAACACATCCAAATTTAACTTCTAACAATTTGGGATTCGTTGACCCAAGAGGAAACAACTCGCTATTCTTAAGAAAGGCTCTGCCATCGTCAAACAATCAAAGGTACTACATCAATTATTTGATAAAAGGCGTGTGAGAGGTCAAATACATTAGAAAATGACTTTTACATCTCTCTCTCTCTTTGTAGTCGTGAGAACTGAGAAGTGCAATAATAAAATAACAATTACTATGCATTGAGAAGTAAGTGAGAAACATGCTTTGAGTTTTGAACAAAATGATGTATTTGAGATAGCAAGACGAGTGTATAGTTAGATAAATTTAAGGGTATTGACACACAATTATTATGTTGAACTGTAGTCCACACAGACACACAACACGAAAGGGAAGAGAAGATATTCATTCCAGTGAATAAGGGTGCTTTGTGCGCTTAAAGCTTTTCTGGGTTCAATGACATCCAGTTACAACTCCTTTGGGTGTAAAACTCTTGTAGTTCTATCACGTGGGAAATTGCAAGGCATGTGATTAATGTGTTATGTGAACAACTTTTTTGTGGATTATATTTTTCTACGGATCCTGGTTTTTTTTTTTCTAGAGAACTAATGATTCAGGATGTATGTGGTTACTTAAACATACTTATTCAGCCACAACGACCTTCTCTAAAAGTGAAGCTGTTCAACAATGTAGAATGTCATTGTTGAGTGGTGTTCTGATGATAAAATGTAAAGTGGGGTATGAGGCCCTTTTAGTTCCTTCTCCTATCTCTTTTGAAGTGTTGGTGGGTTAATATTGTTATTGTTGTTTTGAATTTTGACGATTCTGTACAATCTATCACCGAAACCTTGGTTTGCAAAGCTTGATAATGTGAGGATGCTTCTTTTTAACTAGTGAACATAAAGAAGTTATCTTGACAATTGAGGAGCATGTGAATTAAGAGTGTTTTGGAAATGCTGGACAACTGCGTTTGTTAATACTCAATACGTGATTCTTTGGAAGAAGATTTAGACTCCATTTAGATAGCATAGGTTATAATTTATTAAATTTTTTTTATTAGTATAAATATTTTTATATTAAAAAATAGTGTTTAAATAAATTTAAATAAATAATTTTTTAATCCTTAAAAAATTATTTTTAGTTTATTTTATAAAATTAATTTTTTAAATTTCTTAAAAAAGTTTTGTGCAAAAATTCAAATTCATATGATAAGAAAGTCATTTTATACTTTTATTATATCTTTAATTATAATTTAAAATTTTATCGAAACTAAACTTTTCACCTTCCTCATTTGATATGCTCTCCACGTCTGTGAATTCTTTCAGCAAACATCTTCATCTCTTTCATCTTCTTTCATAATATTTTTATGATTTTTTCATCTATTTTCGTTGCTTTAGCTGCACCTAATAAATATGCATTTTAATACATGAAATAATCTTTGTTTTTATTTCTTCTGCATCTGTTTATGCTTTTTTTTCTTCTAAACTTTATTCAGTCATACGCCTCATATCTATATCTGTTTTTGTTCTTTTTTTTCTTCTTCACTTTGTTTGGTCATAGGACTCACATCTATCTCTATTTATGCTCCTTTTTTCTTCTATCCTTTTCATCTCTGTTTCTGCTCTTTATATCTACTGCATTCTACTTTTTTTTTTCCTACACTTTGTTGTTTCATATTGAAAGAAGATAGATATTATGCAAAATTGAATTCTTCTCATACTATTTCACATAAGAAAAGGAACAGATAATGAATATTTTAGTTTCAAGTTATAGTGTAATGCCTTAGGATTTAGGCAACATGAAACTCAATAACCATACTGGAATGTAATGTAGCATATTGCCAAAAATCTCCAGTAAATCATCACTATCAATAAATCATCTTATCAGCTGCAATTGATGTAGTGTGACTTCCATGCCCATTAATAAATATTAGAATGGATCTTACACATGTATTAGTGTCATATCTGAGTTAAAAAGCTGAAGAGGAATTGTTCTTAAATCTTACACTTACATATTTTCTAATAATCAAAATATCCAATACATCTGATTTTCAATTTGTAAATAACTGAGTTTTATGGATTATTTATATTGACTTTTTTTTATATGTATTAGAATGACTCCAAAAATTTATCCTAAGCAAACATATAGAAGTGGAAAAATTAGTGGTAGTAAATAGAGGTAAAATGTTGATTGGAATGAGAAAAACACTACTGTATTTGTAAAAATCTGTGTTGAGGAGGTATATGTTAGAAATGGACCTTACACACATTTTAATAAAGCGGGTTGAGCAAACTTAAAATCAAAGTTTCTTAAACCTACTGAATTATCTTATGAATACAAACAATTTAAAAACAAATTTGAAACAATGACAAAGGAGTGGGGATTGTAGATAAAACTTATTGAAAAAGAGATAAACATTAGTTAAAATTATGTTAAAAAGACAATCAAAGCAGACGATTTTAGTGGAAGGTTAAGATTTAAATATGTGAAAGTTGATAATAAATTTGTCATATATTAATTTTAAATCATAATTATAGAGAGTCTTAATTAATTTTTAACATTTTGACAGACAAATCATGATGTGGAGAAATTCAAAAAGGAAGGAACAAAATATCTAAATAGAACATATTATAAGAGTACATATCAATGATTGTCATAATTATAAGTATTTATATATTTGTGTATCTAAATATTTTTTAAAAAAATTGATAACTTTTAAAAGTTTTTTTTAAATATGTATTCAAATATTAAATAATTTAATTTAAAAAAATTTATAATATAAAATTTTTTCACATAAAACTTTTATTTATAAATACTTAAATAAAAGCTTTATATTGGTATCCTCTTTCTTTAGAAGCGTTACTTGTTTTGATTTGGCCAGCTTTGTATGGTCCTTTATTTGGTGGCCCAATCATCAATGTTTTGGTCCAATATAGTTTTTCCAGGTTTTCTACTAGGGTTTTGTCTTGTTCATCTTATTTGCATAAAATTTTGGCGGAGGGGGTCAAAAGTTGCCTTTAGTGGGTATGCTGCTTTCACTATAATGTCTTCAAAAGAAGATGAGCAGAATTGATGCTGCTAGTGAAGAATACCTCACTAGCTAAAGTCATTAAGAAAGCAACCTCAGCTAAACCTTTCCATGACTGCATCAATGCCCCACAGGCTTGGATTATTCGTGTCAGCACAAGGATGATGAGGAAAGAATAGGGATATTTTTTTCTGGTCCTTCAGCGCTTATGCTTCAACGTGGCAACTGTCGGGACGCAGCCATGTTTTCTGGTATAATCATAAAAAGCAGTTCGACATTTTAGGATTCCAACTTTGTTGTGCTCGCCTACAGATTCTTTCTTTTTTGGCGCCCATTATCTTTGCAGCATTTGAAACAATTTCCCGTTTACTGACGTAAATGGCTTTTTTTTGTGTGGATGAATTGCAGCTCATGACTTGTGAATGCCATTATATATAGTGAAGTGTGATTTTAAAATTATGTTTGGTATAATTTAAAAAATTTTAAATAAAAAATATAAATATTATTAAAAATATAAATTTATTAAAATAGTATTATTTTAATTTAAATAGTATAAATAAAAAAAATATTAATAATATAAAATTTAAAATTAATATTTGTTAAACAATATTACAATTTTTAATTTAAATATATATATATATATATATATATAAAGAAAGATTTTTTTATTTATTTTATTTTTTATTTTATTGCACTGTATTTTATATTTATTTTTAAAAATAATATTAATTTATTTAAGAAAAATAGTCAATATTTCGTAAGATTTATATTTTTTATTAATTAAAAAAAATAAAATAAAAATTTACATTATATTCTCTTATTTTTGTATACTAAACAAAACCTTAATCTTTTTAGCATTTATGGTTCTTAACCATAGATAGTTAAATAGAGATTAAAATTTGAATAAATTAAATTAATTATAAATAAAAATGTTAAATGTGAATTTTATTGAAAAATATATTTAATATTTTTATACATATATTCATAATTGATTTTTCTATTTATTTATTTTTTACTTAAAGAATTTTGTCATATGTGACCCGAGAAGTAAATTACTAATAATATGTGACCGCTGGGCGGCTTGCCAACGCAAATTTGTAGGAATTTTCTGAAAATCAGCTGCAATTATAAATGCCAGGATTGATCATTGTCCAGGGCGGGATGCTTATCAACATAGGAGATAGAGACGGAGATAGGATCAAAGAGCCACAATCTGCCAGTGTTGAAAAAGACACACAAACCGGATTCTGATCCCTTCTCACCCACCCACCCAGGACATTCAGCCTTTCGGCTCTTCACAAAGGAGCAGATGTGATCAGATAGATATTTGCAACAAAATCATTTCATTGGGGGAGAGGGGGTGTGTGCGTGTGCGCGCGCTTGTGCTGTAAGAGGGAGGCGCGCCCACACAAAACGCACAGAAGGGAGGTGTTGAACTGGAAAACATCTAATAAGGTCCGTTAGAAATGCAAACAAAATTTGACGTTGACAAGATTTTAAATAGAATATGAATATATAAATAAAAATACAACTTTTATTAGTATGAGATTTTTTTAAAAGAATTCAAAAATAAAAATTATAAAAATTTTAACTCATAATAAATAATATCATATTATTATAAAAATATGTATCATATTAACTCTATCTAACAATTAATATCAAAAGTCGGTCTAATTATATGAAAGAGATTTATTAAATAAATAATAATAAATTTTAATGTTGGGATGATTCGTTACAATGAAAAAATCTAAAATTAAAAATTACAAAAATTTTAATTTAAAATAAATAATATTATATTATTATAAAAATATGCGTCGTACTCACTCCCCTGACAACCCTTGTCCTTTCTTTTCAAGTGTGGCTGGCAGTGGCAGAGGAATAAAAAGGGAATAAGGAGAGGATCTCTTGTCCATCACCTTTTTCTCCTCGAAACGTTTTGCTTAAACTGCAGGTAGAGAGAGGCGAATAGAGCAGAAAATGACGAGGATCACTTAGGGTGCATGGAGAAATTCTCCTGACTGTCATTGGGATTTTTTTTTTCCCTCTCAATGGTTTCACTTGACCTGTAATTAATCCTTATTCCATGTGCCCCACATATTTTGAAGTAAAATGATTTTCTGCCGTAAAGTTTTGCTAAACATGCACGAAGACAGCATGTTTCTTATGATCTGTCTTTTTAATTAGGCAGCTTAGAACTGCTGCTCCTGCTTTTGATCTCTCAACAAATGGATAACGAGGAAGACTATCAGTAATAAGACACAGAATAACAAGCGATCAGGCGTAGTATAGTAGTGAGAAATATAAATAATTTGCAGAAAGTCTTAAATTTAAACTTCTACTCTATCGCGTATTGAAAAATTAAGACACAAAACAAAGACAACATTGGCAACATGCATTAGCTTACCTCATGTTGTCAGTGAGTGGAAGTTGGGTGGTAGAGATCGTAAATTAAAGCAGTGATGATGACTTCCTTTTGTACTAAGAAAGAACAGTGACAGTAAAAGCTAGTGCAAATTGAAAGGGTTTGGCTTTGTTCATACCATTGGGACAGGAGGGAACTGGTGTATTAAGAGTCAAATCAATTGTGACCACTCTCTTGTCTATTCTACATGCCGTCCCTTCCCCAGTTGTTCCCCTCCCAATATCCTTCCCTATTTTCCCACCCAATTCAATGTAACTCTCAATCCACTTAACTTAGGTTCCCTTACTTTATTTTGTTTGATCAAATGAGAAACACTTTCATGGTCGACATTATCCAAGAGATTGGCTCATGCGATAAAAAAGAATGGTATCTATTTTTATTATCTTAAGTTTGATTCTTTTAAGAATAAAATTTTAAATGCACATAATCAATGTAAAAAAATGTGTTTTAAGATCCAAAACAAATTAATTTGGAATAAAACCAAAATATAACTCTAATTAACTAACTAACAATAATAATAATTAATTAATTTTTATTAAGTGAGATCGATTAGATGAATTAAACGACGTTACAGTGATCTATCATAAATAAAATTAATAAATAAGTTATTAATTATTAACTAATTATAATACTAAAAAAAAAAAAGTAAAAAAAATCTGAAAACTATTGCATATTAGAAAAATCTGAAAGCCGGGATCAGCATGTAATACACTGCAACTTTATTAGTAGTGGCGGCAGCGAAACCATTGCATCTTAGAAATATCTGAAAAAAGAAGACGACAAAATGAAAACATAAGGATGCTGGAATTTAAGCAGTAGCACTTGGGCTAAAGTTATTATCTTTACTTTTATTTTAATAGTATTTTAGAATTGAAAAAAGGTAGAATATTTCCAGAAAATAAAAAAAAACCGCAACGCCAACGCAAGTGTACTACTACGAAAATAATGCATGCGTAGTTTACATAGTGATAGACTTTTCGGCTCCCTTTTGAGGATAAATTCTTTGTCTCATCCCATGCCCATTGAGTATTTTGAATATCTTTTAATTGTCTTATGCTGTCATTTGCTTGCAATTAACTAAGTGAGAGTCAGAGCATATACTAATAATTTATTATATGTCTCCTTTTGGAAAAAGGAAACTAGTTGTTCTCACTTAACTATTCTTCTTTTAGATCTATAAAATTATAGTAAGGACTAAGGAGTTTGCCCATGCTTCTTCATTTTCCTTCCTCTTAACCTTGTTTTATCTCATCTCTGGACATTTTGCATTTAGATGGATCGAATTATGAGAAATTAATGCCAATCGTACTATAATCCTTTATTGGAATTCTTTGTATTTTTTTTATATATAAAAAATGATATTGTTAATTAAAAAAAAACACTGTTAATAAGAATTAACTCAAGTTTTTAAAATCAAGATGCTTGGAGGAAAGAGTTTTAGGTTTGATACCTGTTAACACACGTTAGAACAATCTATTTACGTCGGCTTCTTGCATCTTTTCTTCCCTATAAAAACCCAGGTTTACCCGCTTCTATATCATGCTTTTTCACTCCTTCCTAGGCCCCTTCAACTCTAAGAGCGATCTCTCTGCCCCCTTTTGCTTGTTTTCTCTGATGGAGAGAAACCGATCCCACAGACAGGTTGCTGCTACGAAACAGTCCCTCTTCGATCAGGTCCTTCCTTCTCTTAATATCTCATTCTGTGTTACGTACTCAGCTTTCTTCTATTGCCAATAATAGGAAATGCCATAAGTTTCTATCTTCCCTGATCTCTTGTGCACCAAACTAACAATTGTAAGAAAGTGATATGGATTATTACACTTTCAAATATGTACGGAATTATTTGACATGAAGTTACATAAGGGGTATGCTTCATTGAGAATTTTAAATAAGAGAATAGGGGCTCGGTGTTTAAGAATCATATATGGATATGGAACACTAGTATTTAAGTGTAATTTTAAGTAACTTATCTAAATTATACAAGTGTCACGTGCTGGACATGGTTTGCGTGACTGAGGCATTTGTGTATTTAGTAAACATGCATGAGCTATAGACGGTGATTTTTTATTATAAAAAAAGACACTATAATTAAAATATTGTTTTGTTGCAGGGCTATCTGGATGAACAATTTACCCAACTGGAGGAACTGCAGGATGATGCCAATCCTAACTTTGTGGAGGAGATTGTTACTCTTCACTACCGTGATTCATCCAGGCTTATTTCTAATATAGAGCAGGCAATGTAAGTTAGTTTAATCAGACTTTGCATTTTATTTTCTTTGCCTGTGGATTTGTTTAATTTTGGTGTCATTCTTGTGCTTGTGGCAGGGAGAGGAACCCACTGGATTTTAACCAGCTGGATAGCATTATGCATCAGTTCAAAGGAAGCAGCTCAAGGTAAATATAGAATAAGTTCAATAAGTAGCCTGAATTGTTAGTTAAAGGCATCATCAAGAACAAAGTGTCTCGGCTTTATCATGACAATGAGTCCTGCTAATATGAACTCATTCTTCTACTCTGTTTTATAATGGGTTGCAGCATTGGAGCTAAAAAGGTGAAAGCAGAGTGCACTCTGTTTAGGGAATATTGCAGAGCAGGAAATGCAGAAGGGTAATCTATCTTTGGCTTTTGGTTTTTCCTTCTAACAGTCTTAACTAGCATTTTTATTGAAAAGATAAGGAATAGAACCGAAGATTTCCTCGTTGTTATATGATCCAATTTCTTATAATATCCTACATAACAAAAAAATATGATGGTGTGCGAATATACAGATGCAGGAAGAGTTTCCAACAATTGAAGAGAGAATATGCTTTACTGAGAAAGAAACTAGAAGCTTATTTTCAGGTGGTTCTTGTTTATTTAGTGAATGGGATTGTATGCATTTAATCTTGGATATATGGTAACAATTTGAGCTTTGATATTCCTCTACCCACTGTGCAGTTGGCTAGGCAAGCTGGGCCCTTGGAGACAGCGCGTCGCCCCAATTAAAGACAGGATAGATAAGCAATGAGGCAAATGTAATTGATGAATTTTGTAGCTTAAAATACATATGCACCACAAAAATAGGAAAGGCTCCAGTGGGTTGGGTATATTTGGCTTCCATATATTAGTTTTGCTTTGAAAGCTGAATGGGAAATGCTGTGGAATATTTACTATAACTCTGTTCATAAAATTTTGTACTGTCAGGACTCAAAAGGGCGTTGAACACAGACCCCCTTTTTTTTCTTTTTGTGGGGGAGGGCGTAAAGGACTGATAGGGCTTGTAAATATATATAAACTCAAAATATATTATATAATATATATAAGCAAATAGATAAATATTTAAACTATAGAAAAGATTATCATTGATTTATGCAAAATAACTATAAAAAAATTATAAAACTTGCAAAGGAGAGTTTTACAAAGTTCAATAATCCAGCCGTTAAGCTCATTTATTAATCAATTCAACCGTCTGATCATATCAATTCATAGTTTCATACTCGTTCCTATGCCAAAAAGCAATTCAATTATAAAAGTGAACCAGAGCAACATCTGTTAAAAAAATGACATGACTGTTTAAACCTGTTTACAAAACGGCAGAAGGCTTTGACTGGCCTTGATACAAATAATAATCTCTGGCTGGTCTATTAAAACTGATCAAGTACAATATACAAATAGAGCTGACCGACAGCATCAGTGCATCATCAATCAGAAGCTTGAAGTCAAATCCATTCGATTATTACAGCTTAATTTAAGCTTCCAATTGTTTAAAATTAGAATAAATATAAGAATTGATCTAACCTGAGCTACATACTATTACCATGTGACTTTATACTAGTTGAAGATAAAAAAACCATGGCTCAGAATTGAATAGAAAAAAAAAAAGTTATATACGATAGTACAGATGTAATGATGGCCAAAATATAAGGCTTGATTGCTGCTGTCTTCACCAGACTTCAAAATCTCAAATTGCTTGAATTGCACTATTCTTGCCATTGCTTAAATCTGCACTTCCAACTGGAGCATTTGGATGGAATGCTGACTGCCTTGAGGGCTCTCCTAGCAACTTTAAGGAAAGTGGAGAAGGCTCTCTATCAAGCACCACTGTTTCTCCAAGACTTAGCTGAGACATGCCAACAAGTTCATCTACATTGACAGGTTCCTTGGGAATGATCGGAATCGGCTTGAAGACCTGATGATGAGATGTTTCTGCTCTATTAACCTCTTCAAAGGATCCTGCACTTGATGGCCATAGGGAAAATGTGACAGGTACATAAGCATGGAAGAACCCAGGAGCCATTGGGGTCAATTCACTTGATCTCGTCACAGTTTCATTGGACTCTTCTGCATTTTCTTGAGTAGTAGTTTTGATGGGTTCAAATTCTGACTTGAGAGAGAGATTTAATGATGGTAGTGATTTTGCACTTCCAGATTGCGATTTTGCACTACCAGGTTGTGAGTTCTCAAAAGGTGGCAATAATGCTTGTTCTTCTGGCACTGAAGATGGATCTGAAGCCTGATATATGATTAAAAAATAGTTAACAGCAAAAAACCTGAGGAGAAACACTACATCGCATCAGAAACTCATTGCTACAACTAAAATGAAACATTTACTTTCATTAGCTTACATGCATTATCACAAATACACAAGACCGTCTAAAAGTGTCATGCAATTCCAACACATTACAAGGGGTCATCTAATCTTTTTGGATGTAGATAATATATCAACGTATTTTCTTTTATATAATTATCATGGATTAATATGTGATGGATTCAAACTAAATGCATTATGCTCTTTTTTCTAAATAAGATGTGGGTTTTCAGCAAGAAATTTGTAACATAAGATGAGCATATTGAATTAAAAATTACTTGTAGATTGCTTATAGAATGGTCTCAACGGCTTAAAAAAAGATGACATCCAGTTTTATTGTCAGACAACATATAGACATGATGATATCTGTGATCATGACGGAAATAATTGAGAAAATCATTAATTCAACTTCTTGCACCATTAAGGAAGGAAGTTTCTTTCCTCCCGAGAAAGAAGATTAACTCATGCCACATCCTTCAACAGCAATAATGCAAGGAAATATAAAAGAAAATTTGTAATATTCAGTAATAATTGTGTGCATGCAGATTCCTCAAATAAATATGAAAACCAACCAAATCTGGAGCCATGTCAAAGAGGCTGGAACGTCTCTTTCTCCGGGCAGTATTACTGTGCCGGATAAAGTACTTCTGGGCATGACTTGCTACTTGAGTAGGGGTCCTTGACATGACAAAATTGCGTGCTATTCCACGCCAGTCTCCTCTACCCAGTTTCTGGAGACCAATTAAGAATAGCCGATGTTCTTCTTCGGTCCATGGAACACCTAAAACACAAACAAAAAAAAGTACATATTGATAAAAAGTATCCAATTACCAAGAACAAAACAGCACTCAATCTGATCAATGAAATAACTGTCCATTTGCAATATAATACTCCAATACAGCATCTAATATCCTCAAAGACTCATCAAAAGCAAAACAAAGTCAGTTGGTTTTACCACCAAAATATAGCAATGACACAAAAACAGACAAATAAATAGTAGGTAACACTTATTGGGGTTTGAAGTAAAAATATCCACTTCACTAGTAGGTAATTAATTTTAAATGAGAATTTCCTTTGAATTGCACCAAATAAGGCTCTATGCTTTGTACAGTGTTTGTAAAAGAGCAGAACTCCTATTATTAGCCTAAAAAAAAAATACTTTACAACATCACCCTGGAAATGATGATTACTGAGAATGTACAAAATGCGTTTAGTTGACTTTAAATATTTATATGAAAATCTTTTATTACTACGTCTGATTATAATAGAATTTTTCTAAGAAATTTAGTACATTTCCAAAAATGTCATTATTTATGTTAAGGCGAAAGAGAGAAAGTGAGTGTAGAGATGACAAAAAAAGTGATAGGAAATAAAAAAAAACTATGAGAGAGAAAGTAAGAGAGAGAGGGATCAGAGAGAAAGTATGAGAAAGATGGCTGAGAGAGAGAGAGAAGATGAGAGATGAAAGAGAAAGTGACAATATAGAGGATATTATTGTCTTTTTATATTTAAAAAAAATTTCTATGGCATAAAAAATTTGGATTCTCACCCCCTACATGAAAATTTTTTTGTGGGAATTCTTTTAAAAAATCATTCATAGGAATCTATATTTCTTAAGAATCTTAATTTAAAAATCAAATATGGAATTTAACTTTTTCAAGTTCAGTTTTTTAGGAATAAAAAAATCCTCCGACCAAACACTCCCTAAGGATATAGGCATAGAACCAATTAAATTGTTGGCTCCATATTTGACAGAAGAATCCTAAGTAATAAATATTTGGTAAATACCCTAATCACCAGAAAACACATTTTCATACAGGTATTACATGGTTTTAAATGTTTCACTAGTTTGACGAATCAATAAGCATGAAAATCATTTTATTATAGCTACAAGTATAAAATGAGATGATCAAATTCAAAAAATGCTTAATGACTCCACAGAACTTCCCCTTTATTATCCATCTTTGTTCAGGATTCCTGTTGGGTTGCTAATAGGTTGGGGAAGATTAAGAGGGATTTTTTGTGGTCAGGGGTGGAGGAGAGTAAGAAAGACCACTTAGGGAGTTGGGAAGTGTGTTGTAAGACTAAGGAATAGGGGGGTTTGGGTTTTGGTAATATGGTGTTTAAAAACATTTCTCTACTGACTAAGTGGTTATGGCATTTTCCTTTAGAGCCTAACTCATTGTGGCACAAGGTGATTAGGAGTAATTTTGGTATGCAGTAGAAAGGTTGGGATGCTAATTTTGGGATTGGTGCTACTCATGCAAGCCCTTGGAAGTTCATTTCTTAAGTATTTCCTTCTTTTTCCTCTCATTTGTCTTGTCATGTTAGTCTTGGTAATCAGTTAAGGTTTTGGGAGGACCATTGGATTGGTGATACTTCATTTTATGAACTTTTTCCTAGACTTTATCAGTTATCCTCTTTGCATCAACCTCCAATTTAAATTTTTTTTAATGCTACAAACATCTAGTTTTCTTGGAATTTACATTCTTCTAGGCATCTTGTTGGTAGAGTTGTTGATGATCCTGCCATGTTCTTGCATATCATTAGTCATTTTCATACTTCTTTGCTTAACACGAGGGTTTGGAGCTTAGATCGTTTGGGTTCATACACTTGTCGCTCTTTTTTCAACATTTTAATTCAAAATCCAAAATATTTTCTTGTTAAAATCTTTTTGGAAGGATAAGGTTCCCTCTAAGGTCAAGACTTTTGTATGGACTGCGGTTCTTAATAGAATTAATACTAATGATTTGCTACATATTCGTAGACCCAATAAGGTGATCCCTAATGTTTGTGTGATGGGCACAATTCAGAAACAAATAGTCATTTGTTTTTACAATGTGAAGTGGCTATGCAGATGTGGAATAGGCTTTTTGGCATCTTTTGTGAGGCTTGGGTTTGCCCACCTTCTTTACAGATCTTTTTAGATACCAAGTTTTATGGCTTTGGAACAAGGAAGAAGCGTAAGGTTTTCTGGCAGAGTGTTGTTTTTGCTGTGGTGTGGTGTGTTGGGATGGAATGGAATGCAAGAGTTTTCAATCAGAATTGTTTGCCACCACATCTTCTATGGGAGAGAGTTACCTTTTTGGCTTCTTTTTGGGTTGTTGCTAATGCGTATTTTAGGGATGTATCTCTTGTGAACATACAAAGAGATTGGCAAGCTCTTTTGAGTTATTAAGTGTTATAGTTCTTTTTCTCATTTTGTGAGGACTGCTGGTCCTCTGTTTCTTGTAATACTCTTCTTTGCCAATCAATAAAGTTTCTTTTTCTATAGAAAAAGAAAAAAATTTCTGTAGTCCAACATATTCAAAGTTTGAAATCCTAGGAAGGTTGGGAATATAAAGAGGAACAAAACACAAAGTTGAAAAATGAAATAAAAGAGAGCATAATATTTGATCAAATTTTAACAACCTTTCACCGTTGCATTTCAAAAAATTTAAGTACCACAATATCCCTCTTTTCTTTTAATTTTCTACTAAAGTAATAAGCACAAGTCCTCAGACAATCTTACTAAATGCTGGCTGAAAATATGGCAATGGAAAACAATCATATCACAACTAAAGAAAATTGTCCCCTAGTTTTCTGTCAAACTTAGGATGTAGTTAGATAAAACCAAAAGTTCAATATAGAAACCAGGTTCATAAAGAAAAATAATCACAAAATATTACATAAATTGAAAAACTCAAACTAGGCCGATAACAGAGAAAATCATGACAACATATTCAACCGACAAAAGTTCCAATGAAAACACAAAGAAGTCACCATGTAAAAATATGCATATGACAGCTTTCAGAAGAAAACCAGAAGTTATAACTCTTCGGTCCTAAAGCCAGACAAACTGTCACTGCACCTCTTCTAACTTTACAAGGCATCCAGCTGAACATTTTTTAGATGGCCAGCTAATGTTTGGTACATTTACAAATACTAGAATTTGTAACTGAGCTAATTAAGCCACCCCAGAGCATTGCTTCTGGTTTTCAGACTGAAAGAGGAATTCACTCGAGCAGAAACTTTTTGATGAAAAGTGACGCCAGAAGCATAATGCTATTTTCTAAATACAATTGCTTTAAAGAATGAGAATAATGGTAATAAGAAAATTTTCAAAGCTTTTCCATGTGGTCCTGTATAAGATGTCATATGATCTTCCAAAGGACAAAGGCCATGCAGTAATTTTCGGATTGCAGATGCACTTTTTAGTCAATCACCTATACCTAAACAGACGCCTCTTTATGAGTATCCAGAAATAAGTTTAAAAGATGCCACGATGTATAGAATTTTCCACTGATATCCCCTAGTCCATGGAAGAAAGCATACTATCAAATGGCATTATTTAAGTAAATACGAACATTCCCTTGCAGACCATTAAAAACTTCAACTAGCTACGAGCACCAACTGTCTCACCATATAGTGTAACATGACATAATATGATAAATTCTTTACATCCATCAAAATAGCAATCACAGAAATAATAACGATTGCTTAGCTTGGGTCAAGAACAATACTCACAAATATGGACCAATTAGACTAGATGCAAGCCATAAAAGCGAACAAGAAAACCGAAATGCCAGCAGAAGGGAAATTTTTTTAGGAAAATAAAGGTCTCTTAAATCTTAATTATAATACACATTGGACAGTAATAAACTGCGAAAAGCATCAACAGAAATTAGCTTCTTGAGATACCAAGTTATAGCCACCTAAAAGAATTTTCGTTCCCCTTAGCCACAAAAGTTAAAAGAATAAAAAAATGATTAATATCAGTATTTTTTTTTTAAACAAACAAGAAGTCAGAATGAGAAAGAAAGGCCAAAAAACCAGTTCATCCAATCCACGCAAAAGGAAAAAAATTTAGAAAAAAAATATTTCAAAAACCGATAGCCAACCAGACTAACATATAATTTGAGGTAATCAACTTCCAAAAATTCACAAAAAAAAAAAATTCATTAATGGTAAAGATAAATTGTTATCAAATGCAATACCTTTCTTTCTTTCTCCACGACGGTTTGCGAAACTGGAGGCGTGAGCAGGGTCATCGGACAAGTACCCGTCAGGTTCGTGAACCGGGTCGAAGCTGGGCGAGCTGGCATTTGGTGATCCAGAGACGGACGAAGAAGAATGATAAAGAGCGGAGAGGTTGCCCATGCTGGCGCTCTTTTTGATGATTGATCCATCTGTGAGTCTCACACCGAAAAGCTTCACGCCTCCACCAACACGAGACGGGCATGTCCGGGAGTTGTGCCCGTTGTTGCTACAATGAGAGCACCGCCGAGTCATGGCGATTCTCCGCCGCTTGACTCGGTCGCGCCACCGCCGATGAGCTTCGAAGAGAGAACAATCACATGGGAAAAATATGGGTGGTGAAGAGAGTGCATGTGCTCAAGGTTTAAGGGATACTAGGGAGATGGATATAGCTGGACTTGGGCGAGAAGGTCAAGGATAAATAAGGGAAACAAATTTAAGGGATTAAATAGAAGATTAGTAGAACGCGGTGGTTCGCTCGTTGGGTTTTCTCCCGTTGACTATTTTGTCCTCGAGAATACGTCCTGCTTATTTGGTAGTTTTCCACTCATCTTTAGAGCCTTATTAAAAATTTCAACTTTTCCTTTCGATATTTTTTACGCTTAAACGTATTTAATCTTGAATTTTATTTTACTTGATATATTCTTAAATATTTTTTATTGACTATTATAAGAAATTAATCTACATCTGCCTTGGTCCAATATATAATATTAAAGAAAAGTAATAAGTATTTATTTATTTAAAGTTTACAAACAACTCTCTATTTTCTTATTTTTTTGAAAAAAATTGAAAAATGAATTGATTTGTACAAAATAAATATTAATTTAATATATCTTTATATAACATAATTTTTTTAATAAAAAAATTATGTTATATAAAGATATATTAAATTAATATTTATAGAAACCTTCATTCAAGCTCAAATTAAGAGTTGAAGACAAAAACCTTTTGGGCTATCACATTGCTGATTATGAATGATTTTCTGCAACTTATTAGCATATGTAATTTGTTTTTTTTTTTTGAAACAAATAAATGACCACTTCACTTGGAAGGTTAATAATAGATTAATAGTGACCATTTTGAGTAATGGGGAGCATTTGGTCATTTTAAGAGGTTCGTTTGGTCAATTTGGATAGCGTCTCTGTATTTCATTATTTATGGAAAAGAACGGCTACAGAATAAACACGGACACCAACTTTATCCTTACAAATTTAATAATTTATGTTTGGTTAGCAACAAAAATAACAAGAAAAAAAAAAGAGAGATAAAACTGAGACATGCAAATTTAAAAAAAATATTTTTTTATTTAGACGTCGTATAAATGAAAAAAAATGGAAAAGATAAAAATATGAAAAAATGATATATTTTATCATTTTATTAGAAAATTACTATTATCATATATTTTAATTTTTAAATTTTGTTCCTTTGTCATTAGTGCTAATAATTTTGATGAATTTTAGGTTGAGGAATAATCCCTTGGATATGAATCAGGACAAAAATTTTGTATTTACTCCTTATGCAACGAAATTATATATATATATATATATTATATATAGTTTTCACAAATGAAGGAATTATTATTGTCTACTTATCATTTCATAAAATAATTCTTCGGCCTTTTAACGTAGTGAAAGTGGACGTTGTTTGTACTAATGGATGTCCTTGTCCATAAAATAATTTTAAAAAAGAAATCTAGTAGTAGTGGTTAAGGGTAGTGGGGTTGTCACATTAATTTACCAAAGAGTTATCATAAAACTTAGTACCACAAGAAATAAATAAATAGCAACTCCAACTTCAACTTGTCGGTCAAATTTACTAGCAATTTTCACGTGGAAGATATTCTGAAATGTAAAAAGTCTTACTATTAGTACATTTAAAAATAGAGTAAAGATTTGATACACCGTCGGTGGATATTTTTTTATTCACCAGCAATGTCCAAATTTTACCATGTGTCCAAAATAATTTTAAAAAATATTGTCTTGAACACATGGCATGATCTGGACACCGTTGATGGACAAAAAAATGTCTACCGACAGTGTACCGAATCTTTTTCCTTAAAAATATTAATTTTGTTAAATTAAAAATAAATAAATAAAAACTTAACTTCTTAATAAATATAACTTTCTATATATTATATAGAATTATCTTTCTTGGACAATGAATGCAAGAAACTAATTAAAAAACGTGTGCACATGAATTTGACACGTGATCCTCCTTCTTCAATAAAATTTCATTGAATTTTTGCATTGCAGCTACCTTTTTTTTGTTTTTTTTACAATTTATTTATTGCACAACAGATGTGGGGTCAAGGCAATAATTTTCTTAAATATTAGTAATGGTATGTATAAGTAAAAATGTCTTGGTTATTTTAATAAATAAATAAATAAAATGACTTGCTTGTAGTCATAAAATTTTCTAGTCTTAAAATAAGGTTATCTCGGAAGATAATGATATTTGTACGGACGCGAAGAACATATTGAAATGGGAGCTTTTTTAGATTTTCCCTTTGAAGCAGAGTTAAGGAAAAGGACTTATTGTGCATTATTATTATTATTATTATTATTATTATTATAAATGTGTTCCCTGTTATATAATGAACTTGTGTATTTAATTGACCAAAAGAAAAATTTGTCTATTTAAAATAAATTTATATAGAAGTGGTGAATATAATGAGAAGAATGACCAACAATGTGTTAGTCAGAACTGTAAGAAATTCTAATTCTTTAAACATTAATCTTGAGTTCGATTCTAAGCATTATTGAGTATAAAAAAAACACTATTAAAAAAGTAATCCGCCTATATGCATCCAACAAGTTTGGAGAGATTAATCTTTTACTTATACTACAGAGAGAAATTTTAAATATTGTACCCAAAAAAAATAAAAAAAAAATGAAAAATCAAGTATAATACCTGAATTAAAAGAAGAAAATGAAATGATTAAATAAATGTTGTTAATTTTATTTACAAAGTTTTACAATTTATCTTAGATTTTCAACAATATTAGTAAATCTAGTTAAAAAAATATTGGTAAAAGTTTAATTTTCAAAGAATGTTAAGAGACTTACAACTATACAAAGAAATTTCAAAAAAAAAAATTGGCAAAAGACTTGACCTTTTAAAGAAAGGCAAGAGTTTTAAAAATCAATTAGCAATCGAAGATCGGAGATCCATAACACATTATCTAAATTGTTTTTCACCCATTGAAGTTACATGTTAGCTCTATATGTTAATTTGTTCTGATTGGTATTTTTTTTTTCCTAAGTTTCATTTCTTTAATAGTTGTCAAAATGTGTTATTCCTATATGGATTTTATTCATATGTATTCACTAAAACACTATTTCATCTTTTAACTCTTTAATTTTTTTATTTTATTTTAGTAGTTAATCTTCTCTTTTTCATTTTTAATAAAATTATCTATCTTTTGACAAAACATAATAATTGAGAGTTCCTTTTTCCATAATTGAGGAATTGCAGTTACCTTATCATAAGAATGTTTTCAAATAAATTCAATCTATCATAAAAAAGAAGATAATAAATAAATATATAAACATCTCAAATATACTTTTTTAATAACACTTACTATAAAATATTTACACACACACACACACAAAATATATATATATAATTTTATAAAACTATTTTTAATTATCATAATTACTTGTCATAAACAATACAGAGTTGGGACAGATTATAATGCTGTTCTTTTTCCTTTTCATTTTTTTGCATGCCAAAATTTAGGGTGATCAGTTAATCAACTCTTTACAGTTTTTTAATGCATTATGAAGCTGACAGAATCTTATTTCATGAATGATCCTGCATGCATGAGTTCAGCGACCCCGTACAGAAGAAGAAGAAAAAATTGAGAGTTTCTTCATCCCAATAAACATCACACTCAAGTGCAAAAAAATAAAAAATAAAAACTGCTTCGTTACATAAATTTGCAGCAGTACAGAAAAGGTTTTGAGTTATTCTCTAGTTCCACTACCATTACCACCAGCAATCCACCTGGGCTTCTTACTCACCCAAAAACTTACAAGAACATAAGAACAGAAATAAGAAAAGAAATAAAATGAAAAAAATTTCCTGGTCAGACACATGAAAGTATAAAATTAAAGAGGGCTATTGTCTCTTTCACCGGTAACCTCTGTAGGTTGGAGTATACATACAGCTCTCAGCATATTTCACCAAATCTTTTGGTTGAGGAAGATGAGTGGCCAAGCCTGAGCAAAACGCAAACTCAATTCTAGCATCATTCTAAGAACTAATAGGCGAATTTTCCAAGTATTTAAAAGGAGAAATCCTTCAGAAAGCAGATGAAAATTGTAAATAAATAATAAATAAAAAAAGGCTCACCAAGCTCATAGGCCTTGGCAGCCACAGTGGCAGCAATGTGTGCTGAAATCTTTCTGATGTCAGTGAATGGTGGGTATACGAGGCCCTTGTCAAAGTGCTCCTGGGTTACTTGTGAAGCCAAAGCCTCCGCTGTTCCAAGATATAAGCATTTCTTAATCACTAGTTCCTCTCTTTTCAAAAGAAAAAAAAATTAAAGCATCCATTGCATATTATATCAAAGTTTGAGAACCAGAACAAATAATAATTCCTTATTCCAAATCATGTGCAGATTATGTCTTCATGACATAGATGTGTTTCGACTTGAGAAAAGTTTTCATGCTTGTGTTACTGAAAAAGGATATGTCAGATATATTAATAAAACCATTTCTTGACCTTCTAGCTGTCTAAACTTTTGAGATAGACAGAATTTTGATAGGGTATTAGAGCCACACAACCAAGTGATCAGGAGTTCGATCCTTCTCCTAGAAACTCCTAACAGATGAAATGGTCTATACAAATTTTCTTCTTTTAGGGTAATACGAGAGGAAAATTCTGAATCTGGTGAATGCCATAAACTTAAAGTCAGCTCCTAACATCATTTGGGAGAGATGGATGCGGGAGGAGTTTTTGTGATTATGACAATGAGCAATACTTAAATGCAATGGAGCTTTTACTCATATCTCATGCACTTACAGGCTGCCAGAAGCAGGTCATCATGGACTCGGATGGTCCCAGACATTATTAAACCGAGACCGAATCCAGGAAAGATGTATGCATTATTGGCCTGATGGACAAAGAAAGAAAACACCCAAATTAGTCCTAATTTCATGTGTCAATGTTTAGCACATAAAATTCTCTGGAGCTAGGACCTGGCCAGGTACAAATTTTTTCCCCTCATATTCAACAGGGGCAAACGGGCTCCCACTACAATAAATGGCACGTCCCTGATAGAAATACATAAGAGGAACCAAAGAAAAAAAAAGGATATAGTCAGTCATGATCTATTCCAGCAACCTATATGTCAAGAATTTATATAAATAGCAAAGGAAACAAAGAAGATCAAATTTTAATGCAAGGATACTAGCTGCATGTTATTATTACCTGGCTCCATGTATAAGCTTCTTCAGCAGTACATTCTGCCTGTGATGTTGGGTTGGAAAGAGCAAGAATAATAGGTTTCTACATGCATTAAAATATAACATATTGCTTAGCTTACTAAAGTGGAAATGAAATTCCATATTAGGAAGATGGATGGATCAAACATAGTACCTCATTATTCGCAGCCATAGCCTCCACCACCTCTTTAGTAAAAGTTTTCCCTTGACCCGATGTTCCAATCAACACAGTCGGCTTAATTTGCTGAGAAAATAAGATTGAAAATGTAAGAAAACTGAAAGTTCTGTTCTCTGTGTGTGCGTGCACATGTGCAAGTATGTGCAGGGCATAATGGAGGGAAAAGAGAGTGAGAATTCATACCTTAACAGCATCTACAAGTTCCTTAATAGGTTCATGTTCATGAGCCCACGGCTTTTTAAAATGTTGGAGTGATTCTTTACGGGAACTGACAATCAACCCCTGCAGTAGTAGAATTAAAGATTAATCTGGTGAAAGATGACAATCTACATTACAAAGGTGGGATTTAAATTTTGGGTTCTGTACAACCTTTGAGTCCACCAACCAAATGTTTTTGCGCACTTCATCCAGTGGGGCTTTTGTCTGCATCAATGATTGCAGCTTCTCAATAAATCTAAATATATTCACGCAATGCTTACATCAAAACATCCCCTTCACCCTCCCCTCCCTACAAACCAAACACCAAAAAGAGAAAGCAAAGAAAAAAAAATCTCTTAAAGTGGATAGAAACCTGTTTTGAGGTTTCAAGTGCTATGAGTTCTGCTATTCCAGTGCCAGCCTGCAACCACCAATAGAATTCAGCCACCGGTTTATAAGATAGATAAACCAAGCTAATTGTGGTCAAATAAGCATGCTAGACACACTTTTCAGTGAGATATGCTCATTTGACACTTCATGATTGGCTTGGTCTACTTAAGAATCTCTTAGTAGCTTGTCTGTTTGTAATAAGGGGCTTCAAGTGAACAATTTAAAGTGATTTGATAAATTTTTGTCACTCCCTTTTTTTTTCTTTTGTTATGTAATTATTTCAGAAAAATGTATGAACTTTCCCTTCCTTCAAGAACCGGTTAAAAATGAGACATAATCTCAAAGTTGTATGGACTTGCCTCTCCAGCACCAAGGAATAAGAATTTGTGGTCAGCTAAACTTCCCCCAACCAATCTCAGTGCTGCCATTAGTCCAGCAAGGACCACTGATGCAGTTCCCTGGAGTGAAGTATATCGAATATCAGAGATTGTTGCCAAAAAACCTCAATTCATTATTGAAGACAGGAAATTGTTACCTGAATATCATCATTAAAAACAAGATGTGTTGAACTATATCTTGTAAGTAGATCAA
Organism: Gleditsia sinensis; assembly: GCA_037074535.1. Classification (NCBI taxonomy): domain Eukaryota; kingdom Viridiplantae; phylum Streptophyta; class Magnoliopsida; order Fabales; family Fabaceae; genus Gleditsia; species Gleditsia sinensis. The sequence goes on along the minus strand of CM073469.1, from coordinate 2,336,641 downwards.
AAGCATTGTGGTTCCCAAAGTCTTCAAACTACAAATATGGAACAACAGATTCAAAGAACAAGAAACTTGGAATTAGTAAGTTTTGCAGTCCAACAGATCAAGAAATGATGCCTTTGCCTGTGGCTAAATACCTGAACCAGGATTTTTTCCCCATAATTTTGCTTCACAGCAGTCATAAATTCGTCTATAAGTTCAGCATATTCCTGGAATCAGAATAACTGAAACCATGTCAATATATGGAGAATCAGATAACCAAAACTCTGATTGAGAATGATTAGTTCATGAACCTGCCCAGTTGCTCGTCTTTGCTTGAGCCCTATATATAATTCATCATTCAACAGCTTCTCATTGTTTGTACCCACATCAATGGTAATAGGCAAGCACTGAAACAATCAAAATATAAGATAATAAGATAATATTATTGTTGTAAGAAGAAACAGAAATTACAGTATCCACAATCAGAAGAACTTTAAAGAAAGTATGAAACCATATGAAATTATGCATTGCTTAATAGTGGTTTTTATTTTCTTCATTAATCTGCAACTTAAATTTCAGTAAAATCTCAAAAGTTAAAACAAAGTAACAGATAATTACAAATTTTATTATGCACATAATTTATGGGTTTGCCATGTGAATAGGTAATACTTACAGCAGAAGGACGAACTCCACCAAGTGCTGTGTATAAAGAAAGTTTTCCCACTGGTATTCCCATTCCCTGGGAATACAGAATATATTACCAAAGAAGGAGAGGTCACAATATTAGATCTTATGTTTCAATATAGCCATCAGAAAATAATGTTATAGTAACTATAATGGAGATTACCTGACAGCCAAGATCCCCAAGACCCAGGATCCGCTCTCCATCAGTTACAACAATAACTTGAATGTTCTTCTCGGGCCAATTCCTTAGTACTTCAAGAACCCTCCCCCTTTAAACCCCAATCAAGAGCAAAAGGGAATAATTAATTTGACAAAAATAATAAAGTTATTCAATGAAAAGTGAACACTGAGTTAGAACACCAGGAGAAAAGAGCCATTGAAGTCAAACTAACTCACTTCTCTTTCAAACTAATATAAAGACCCTGAGGACGCATAAAGATGCTCCCGTATTTCTGGCAAGCTTCCCCAACAGTAGGAGTATAGACAACTGGGAGTAACTCCTCAACATGCTCAATAAGAAGTTTGTAAAACAGCCTTTCATTTGACTCCTGCAACCCATCACGTATTATTCTAAATGCATTAAGAGTCCAATTCCAAAATTTTCAAATCAAACTGTGGCCTCATGGGATGATTTTACCGTAATAAATTCATTGTAAAATGTAAATAAAATCAAGAGATGAATTCCACAACAGCAAAAAATTTGGAGCTGTTTGCAGACAAGAACACAGAAGGAAACAAAAAATCTAAGATTTGTGTGGAAAAGCTTGAGTTATCATCCATAGGTTACATAGTAGGCAGCAATTGTGTGGTAGTGCAGTCTACAATTAAATTGAAACCAGTTTGCTGTTATAACTGATAAAAATTAAAAAGAAACAGACTAAGAACTTTATATTTTTTCCCTTCTTTAAATAAGAAAGATATTTACTTAAAAGGTAACCTGAAGATCCATCATTGCCATGTACTTCTGCAATGGAACTTCATACCGGCGTATATGCTGGAGCATTTTCGTCACCTGACCAATAAAATGGCAATAACTTTTACTCAATATTGTATGATCACATTCACAATTAAGTCAATTTTAAAAAATAAAGAAATTATTCAGAATATCTCCTAGTCAGATAGGTAACCTGACCTGAGTTTCTTGTGAAATAACTGTTGGGGGAAGAAGACCTCGCAAGAAGTGGGCGTCCCTCTCTTTTTCAGTGAAGGCAAGCCCTTTGTTATAGTGTGGATCTCGCAACAAAGTATACCCACTAAAAAGAAAGAAGAAGCTAAAACATGAGAACATGCATCTTAGAGGAATCTTTCACTGCGGCTATAGTACAGAAAGAGCATCCCATTGAATAAATTATTGACTTCAGTTATATTTGGAAGGAGCATTACATTTAATCAACGTAACCATACAAAACAATCTCAAGGTTTCAGAAGAAACAGATCTAAGGATTGCAAAACCAGCAGCATCATATAGAAAGATGCATATCAGAAAAAATAATTAGCATAATGAACATATTCAAGATCTTCATTTACACAAAAGCAACAAGCAGCTTCTCATTCTTTAGACCAAAACTTTTCAATCAATTTCGCAGAACTCCAATTTCGAAAGTAGCACAGAATGACAGAAATATAACACAATTTCTATCTAGTTAATATGACTTTGAAAGTTAAGCCATATAATTTATTAGAAGTAAAGAACAGGTAATAATCTTTAATTATTATTATTATTACTCTCACCTAGCAACAGAGACACTCCATGGAGTAACCAACTGATCCTCTGTGGCCTTATCCTCGCCGTAAACGTCCCGAACCCCACCTGCGACGGTTGGATTATCATCCACGTCTTTCAACGTTGTCTCCATTACGAGGTTGCTGTTTCTGTCACCTGACCTGCTGCTTGGAGCCAAACACACCACCCTGAAAGGAGCTGAACGCCTCCTCTGTGCACCAGAGAAACTGGAAGGCCCAGCTACAACTGTGTTGCTCTGTGGAAAAATTTCACAAAATAAGGGGAAAACTCCCTATGCCCAGTTAAGCAAATCAAATAATCTCGGGAAAATTAGAAGAAAGATGAAATCTTTTAGTCGTCGAACAGAGAAACCAGAAAGATATATTCCATTTACCGACCCTAGATTATTGTTATATCAAAGGCATTTTTATGATTTACCAGAAGAAGATGGAAGACTTTTATTATAAAATGAGTATGTGAGTTTCAACTTGGTTTTGGTAAATTGGGCGTGCTTAAGATTTAGAATATGGAATATGAATATATGATTCAAATTTAAGGATTTATATTACCAGGGAGCTGCAACAATTGGAGGAGATCATGATGGCCAAGGAAATGTGGGAAAGAGAGAGTCTTGCGGGTGTTGTATATGTATCAAAGGGAGAGAGAAAGAAATGAGAGACAAAAATTATAAGAAGAGAGAAAGAGAGAGAGAGTCTTCAGGAGAAGGCGCCCTTGCTTTTCTCCTCAGTTCTCTTCTCTGTCTCTCTGTCTCTCCCTCTCCCTCTTTACCTGAACTAGAGAGAAGATAGGAAAGAGGAGAGAGATTAGAAATGGGAAAAGAAAATATATGAATAGGTCCTCCAAAATCCCCTAGTAATAAAAAAAAAGGGTGAACAATATATTTACGTCAAGTTAAGCCATGTTTCAAATTCCATCAACTCTAAACTAACGGTTCATAAAATTTTGACCATTTTAGTCCATAACACTTCACTTCTTATGCAGACAGCTTTCTTTTTATTCTTTTTACCCAAAAAAGACGAACAATAAAAATGAAACCTTTTTTCCTGCGAGGTAAACTATGGATTGTGGTTGTGATCTCAGAAGGGAATGAAGGAGTATTGAGTAGTGGCAAATTGGGTCTAGGAGCATCCAACGTTAAGGAATCCATTATTTTGACATGTGCCCCAGTGCTCCAGCTGAAGGAGGACTATGATGTTGGGATTCTCAGCGTAGCATCTGCAAGACTCTGTTTACAATCGCAGGATTAATGTTAATATGCTTTGAGATTAACAATTCACAAATGATGCCTCTTTGGTGAGGGAGTTTGGATTAACGTTAATAACCAGATTCTTCGTAATCTCTCTCTTGCATCTGCGTCTTGTCGTCTATTTTGCTTTATTATATTGAAAACCTTTTTCACGCTATGTTTTACAAATAGAAAAATATAAAAGTAATATAATATTCCTGATAGCATGGATATAACACGGTTAATTATGTTATTAAGTAGGAAAGAAAAGCACCTTTCAATTATAATCAGCATTTTAAGGGTGAGTTCATAATATATATTATAATTTTTGTCAGCAAATTTCTTTTTATTTTTTAATTTTTTGTATATTTCTCGAAGTTGGTCTTGAAAAGTGTCAACAATTTGTCTAAAAAGAGTATATCAACAACGGTGGAAAAAAAAGGGAAGAAAGCCAAAGAAGAAAAACAAAAAGAAAATTAATAATTAAAAAAACACACAATTATTTGATAACTGGGTCAACGTTCGCAAACATTTTGAGGACAAATAAATGGAAATTTAAAATTTTTGTAATTGATTTAACATTTGAATTAAAGTGCTTAGAAATGTTAAATTTTTATTGGAATATATAAGATATGGTAAACTAATCAATTGAAATTAAGAAAAATAATGCTAGCTACTTAGTTACCTTATGCAAACTTGTATATTAATTATTAAGGTGGCTATTTAGAGTTTATTATACGTAATTAATCTCAATCACAACCTTAAGATTAGTTTCATGTATTGAAAAAAAAATCCATTGGAAGATAAAATTGTTGAAGTAGTAATAATCTCCAATTTGATTTATGTTTAGAAAAGAAAAATAGGCAAGTTAGCTGAGTGGCTGAGAAATAGAGGAAGGTCCAAAAGAAGTACAAGTGAGTTGCATCGGGGAGGTGGGTGGGTGGGTGGGTGATATCAATGGTAGTTGAAACAAAATGGGAGGGGGAATTAAAGACGGAGATTCATTAAGAAGTATTACGTACAACTCTATTTCAGAATTTTATTTTTCATACCACGAAGGTTTTTTTTTCTTTATAATAACTAAATATATATAAAAAATGAAAAATTTATATAAAAAAACGTTTTATCCTTTTCACTGTCAAAATATTTTACAAGGAAAATATATATTGATAAAATTGATGTTTTTTTTTAAATTTTATCAAATAAATTTTTTTAAAAAAATTTAGAAGATTCCTGTCAGTCAAACCGAAACTTCATCGTCCCTTCGTTTGCTTTCCTTTCAACTCAACCAAAACCAGACGCCATTTAGGAAGCGCGTGAGCGGAAAGCGACCAAAACCTCGTGTTTTAAGCTATGAAAGCATATTAAAAGTAAGGCATTATGGGAAATGATTATTTTATTCATAGAAGGTTGTGTTGTGATATGCGCATCTGGGGGAGGCTTTTCTCATTCCTTGCCGTACACAAATTCCTTTGATCCAAATACGAGTTTTTATTAATTTATGATAATTGCAAGTCTACGAATTTTGTTTATACGTAAATTATTTTGTCTACATTTAAATTTTCATAAAAAATTTGTAATTATGAATAATGAAATGTTTATTTACATAATCTAATCATGTTTTACAAAGTGTTAATATAATCCAAGTTATACAGTAATATTGTATGTATATAGTTGACCAACCAACCCCAAAGCCAAAATTGATGTGAGTTAGTAGTTGGATGGAGTTTGAATAATATTTCTTGTTGGTACCAACAAAAACATACGGCAGTTCCAAGAACATAGGCGCATATTAATTTAAATTCTATAAATTGGGTAACCGATCTCCCTTAAAAAAAAATAAAGATGAATATATGTTTGTTTTTAATTATTGGAATAATATATAAGTCTATGCTTTAAATGATAAATAAATTTATGATTAATTATTAAAAATTTATTTGCAATATCATAAATTTAAGGTCGAAAGAAATATTTATAAAAGAATAATTTACATATTTTGAAAAAAAAAATTAATTTTGAAATGTGAGAATAATTGAGAGAGGGCGAGAGGGCCATAAATCACAATTTAAGCATAACTCGAGTTGCATTATTTGTGTTATACTTTTGGGGGCGGAGATGAGCCACGTTCAACTCGCGGCAACTTCGAAAATAACGTCAAATTTAAAAGAGTGGGTCATTCCAGAAAAGGAGATGAGATGACCCACATGCTTTTGAAGATTCAATGTAATGCTGCAGCCACGGAACTTTAATACTGTTTGATTGGAAATTTCAAAATAAAAGTGAGATAGGTAGGTTTCTTTCAATTACATATTAAAGCAGGATTTTCCATTGCATTAAATGGGTTATAACAAGTTAGGCCTAGCCTAACCCAAATTCTTTGGACCACAAATCAAACCACGTGGAAGATTCAATTCCATTTTACTTTCATATAAATCAATTTAACTAAATTTATTAAAATCGTCGTTAAATTAATTGGATAATTTTTTTTTGTAAAACCAATATAATTGATTAAATTTCTGGATGACCAGATTAAAAATCTAATAAAAACTGAAATCATCAATATATTTTATATATTATATATTATACACACACACATATATAGATTATTATTTTTTAAGAAAACCCTAACTCAACCATCTTATCATCTCTCTCTCACCATCCTCTCATAAATTTTATATATTTTTTGGTAGTTGAAATTGAATTGAAGTATTTTTATATGAATTATGAGCAATTTTATCGTAGTTTATGTTTTAAATATTTAATTTTATGGTAAAATTCATGGAAGAATTCTTGAATTTGTTTATTGAATTTTTTTTTTAAAAAAATCAACCATTCTATCAAATTCAAACCAATTAAAATTTGATTGAAATAATTCGATTTTAATAATTCTAATTGAATTGATTGGATGTGTTTTCTATTCTAAGTTGTAGGGTTTCAGCTCCTGAATCCTAGTAAAATGTCCTCAATGTCCAAGATTGCAAAGCTGAAAGACACCCGACTCATTTGCGAGAGCTTTGTTTTGCATGCTCAAGTGTTTGCGCAAAAACAACAATAACTTGTAATCTTGCTGATTCGATCCACCAAAGTCATACGACAACAACAAATTGAATCATTCAGCAAATCAAGACCATTACTAAACAAGTTAGTCTATATGTTCTTGTAATATGCATAGAAAGGTAGAAGAATTTATTATTATTTAGAATAGTAATATTACTATAAGAATATTCTATCGAAAAAAATATTGCTACAAGAACAGACCATGTAAGTGACAACTTTCTTCTATGAAAGCGTCAATTTGATTTAGACTTACTAAACAACCCTCAAAACTTGCTAACAAAATTATCCTTATCTACCTAGGAATTAAAATATGCCGCATGAAACCCAACCGATGTGACCACCTCAGTTATATACGTACACAAGTCAGTTAAGACTGGTAGAATTTGCAGCAGCAGAACTTCCTTTTCTTCCAAGGAAGTTCTTCTATCTCGTCTGGAAGTTTAGTACCTTGATGCAGAAGGCAAACATAAAGGCAAAGAAGACAGTGAAGGCGACCAAAACTACAGCAACTGGCCCCATGAAGTTTGGGTTATACCCAAAATGGTCTTCAATATACTCTTTGATAGTTGGGTCATGATCCATCCCAGGCACTTTAATTGTGTCCAGTACATCACTATACTGCGAGACTATTAATCCGTAAACTGTCCATGCTACTGGGCAAATCCAGTAATACCAAATCCACCATTTAGGAATTTTCTGAAATACCAAGGTTGTCAGAGAAATAAATTAGTAAAGATGCTAACTGGCAAAGAGTTAAAGTTCTTCCTAGAAAACCAAATTTGAATGGTACTCACTGGTCTTGGGATAAAGAAACCAGAGAAGATATTGAAAAGTCCATAAAATGCTGCTGCAAAGATTGCTGCAACTTCATGGTTAGGCGTGATGGAAACAGTCATCATCCCATAATATGTGAAGTATAAGAAGGAGAAGAAGCTGATAAAGAAAAACCAGAGGAACTTCGATACTGCCCAATCAAAGCTCACCATAGCATACACTATGAGCGAGTAATATACGGTCTGAAAAAACACATATGGTACTTCTGTGACAACCTGCAAATTAAATAGCAATGGCATTACAAGTAACGGTTACAGATACTAGTAAGAGACTATAGTGATCTAAAATAAATCCACCCTATAACCTGTGCAATGGCATAAGGCAATGCTGCATACATTCCAGCAGCCCTTTCTCGATAAAATACTGTTCGTTCAGTGGCTACTATTGGTTGAACAGTTGTACAATTGTTAATTCCAACAAACAGGACAGAGGAATACAGTGCTCCAATAACCATGGTCAGGTCGTTGGAGTTATCCCTGTACAAAGATGATAAGAAAAAATATTAGCTGAAATCCCAAAATAGTGGTTGGAGAACAAAGTCAGATTTTCATATCTGAAAACTGCTCAAACCGTTTAGTGCCAACTCTCCAAAATATTGTCCCCATCAAGAGGGCAGCAGCCAAAGTGAAGAAGTTTCTGACTAGGTTATAGTCTGGACTCCTCCAGTAAGTCCACCACTGCTTCCATAGACAAGATTTGAATTGTCCCCATGTGGACTGAGAATACTGAGTGGGGAAGAAGAGATCTCGTGCTCCAGGAGGAGGTGTGCTTAAATCCTTCACAAGATCTTTGTTTAGCCTACTTAGGAGAATATATGTTAGTTTAAATCAGCAAAAACATGCAAACCCACTTTGATATTGGTATTCTAGTTCTTTGGTAGACTTACTGATACAAAGACGATGACTTGTAGTGTTCGGCGAAGTCCATTCCAAGCCGGACTTCAGCTGCTATGGAGCTAACTTCAAGCATCCATGTAGCTGGATTGTACTTATCCTTGATTTTTGGGACTCCTTGAATTGCCTGTGACAATGGAATGAACATGGAATAAGATGTTGAATATCTTGTTGCTGAAGGAATTTAATCAAATGTATATATTAAGTTGTTGAAATACCTCAAAGAATTCTATAATCTTGTAAGAATTCTGACCCAGTGGCCCTGAGTAGATCACTTGACCTCCTCTCTTCATCAACAGAAGCTGGTGCACAAAGAAATATTTATACATAGTGCAAGAAAGACGTAGAAAGAAAGAAAAAGCCACACAAATTACAAATTTTTTGGTACCTCATCGAAGGCTTCAAAGATATCAATGCTAGGCTGGTGAATTGTGCAGACAACTGTTCTTCCAGTATCAACAGTGTTTCTCACAGTCCTCATAACAATGGCTGCTGCTCTTGCATCTAGACCTGAGGTGGGTTCATCCATGAAAATGATTGAAGGATTAGCAACAAGTTCAACAGCAATTGTCAGTCTCTTTCTCTGTTCTGTTGACAATCCTGTAACTCCTGGAAGCCCCACTATAGCATCCTTGAGATTCGACAGCTCTACCAAATCCATTACTTCGTCCACAAATCTCTGAGAAATTAAAACAATTGTGAAATTCATTTTATCCATTTAAAATTTACATTTATCAAGAGAGTAATCCAATTGCTATGTTTGGTGCTTACCATCTTTTCCTCAATACTGACTTCTTTATGTAACCGAAGGAAAGCAGAAAAAATCAATGATTCTTGAACAGTAACTTGGGGTGAGTGGATATCAGTTTGTTCACAGTAACCAGAGATTCTTGCAAAAGTTTCTTGCTTCTTGGGGAACCCAGAGATTCTAATATCGCCTTCAATGTAGCCACCTGTCTTTCTTCCTGCCAAAACATCCATTAAAGTTGTCTTGCCAGCACCACTCACTCCCATTAGTGCAGTTAAGACACCAGGCCTAAAGGCACCAGTTACTTCCTTAAGTAGTTGTAGCCTATTATCTGTCACTCCTTGCTCTTTCATTTCCTGTCAAAGTTTAACTTTGTTAAATTGCCTTCAAAGGTATAATAAACTATTAATAGCAAAACTAAATTCAAGGAGTGACGAGATTCTTACAGCCGGCATGTCCACATAGTAATTAACACTGTCAAATGACATTGCAAGTGGTGTAAAAGGTAGAACCATTCCTTTCTTGGGGGAAACTCCAGTGGCTAAATCACGTGCGCTTAATTGACTAGGATTATTTCTGCTGCTCATTTGTTGCATTGCCACTTCTCTACTGTCTACATCAATAGAGGATACCACAGGAAATGGTGACTCCCTGTTGAAATCTGGCCTTTGGAGTCCAAGCTCTTCCTTGGAATCTCCTCCAGTCTCCATTTCAGTTGCTTCCTCTTCAAATATAATTGCTTGTTTCTTTCCAATAGCTAGTACATAAACAAGAGAAGTGACAATCATTGTTGAGACTCAAAGGTGATTGGAAGAAGTAACTCACTCCCGAAAGATAGATTCGATTGTAAAGTCTTACGATTGAGGTACATAAGTGCAAGGGTGAAGAGAACGTTATAGAAAACTGTGAATCCCAGAAGAGCTGCTGCACCTATCCAGTACCATCTTTTTTCAGTGAAAACATCAAAGTTATTTAATACAGCTAGACCCAATGTGGTAGAGCCATCTGAAGACTACAGAGTGGAAAAGTTTAATTCAGAAAGAAGCTTCACCATAAGGTAAATAAGTACTCACAACTTACTTCAGCTACATAGAAGTTTATGCTACTTACCCGTTTGTTCATCCACCTTGGAGCAAACATCTCATTCACAGAAAGGGCATTGAAAGCATATGACAATGGCGAAACCCAGTAACCCCACACCCACCAATTTGGAATGTCACCTGTTACCATTAAACATCAGTGTGAGAGCATTCATAATTCATTGCTTAAAAACAGGTCCTAGCTTCTTTTCTAATTAGCTTAATGTTTGAATTTCTCACTCACGTTTAGGAAGGACAAAACCTCCCAGTAGAAAAACAAGAAGGAGCATGAGGGCTCCCCCTGTGTCAGCAATAATCATTGTCCTGCAGATTCCAGAAATGGCCCTAAACATCCCTGCTGCCATTTGTTGAATAAGAAACACCAGCAGCAGTTGCTTAAAGAACCTAAGAATGGATTAGAGACCAATACCCTCAATTTAAGACATTTTTATACATCAAATGCCACAAGCAAACTATGAATAAGTTAATTAAGGTTACCTGCTGGCTTCAGGTGCAAATCCTATAGAGTAATAGGTAACAACCAAACAAGCAATAGACTCAAACACCGAAATTGGGACCCGCAGCAGAAAATTGGGGAGGGTGTAAGTCCAAGCAGGATGGAAAAGAAGGTCTCTTTGCTTGTAAAACACAGGGAGCCTTGCAATTGTAAGTGAAAGCTCTGCCATACCGTTGAACATGTTCATGATCATGGAAAACAAAATTGCGCCAATGTAAAGGGCCCCATCATCTTCACTCCTCTGGTGCATGTTGGTCCTCAAGAACACAGTAGCGGTTACAATGGACATTATAACAATTTGAACCGTCTTAAATATATAGATAAAAGAATTCCTCTTGATCAGCAGCCATTCCTTATCCCAACATGCTTTGAGAAGGTCCATTTTGGACACTGAGTATTTCTGGAAAACAAGAGCTACTCTGTGCCCCATTGACTTGTCAAATGGGACAGAGAGCTCGTTCTCAAGCTGCATTCCAACATGGAAGCGCTTGAACCGGTTTGCAAACTCTGTTACTGTAATGTATCTGTATGGCCTGCTTCTGTCTGCCCAGTATTGCTCCTGATCTTTCCTTGAAGTGACCTATACAAAAGAGGTAAATTGAGAATTAGTAGGCGTTTGACCCTAATTTCGATTTCTACTTATCTTAAAACTTTTTTCTCTTCTAAACTGGTTTCTCAAAAAATGCTATAATCATTGATAAACGCTTCTATCATTTCATTAGTGTTTGGATAGTGTTTCAAAAAAGGATAATAAGTTACTTGGAAAATAGTTTAGTTAAACACAATAAGCTACTTTTATTAGTTTAGGTAAATGCATGAAACTTTTCTAATAAGCTACTTTGATGAGATATAGGATGGCATATGAATATAAAAGTGGCTCATAGGAAGATGATACCTCTTGCAAGAAATCAGCAGTTCCCTTTCTTTCAGGGCAGCGGAACCCACAAGAGTCAAAGAATTCAAGGATGTGGTTGTGTGGGCCCTGGTAGACGATCTGGCCCTCTGATATGAGGACAACATCATCAAAGAGATCAAAGGTCTCAGGAGCAGGTTGGAGGAGGGACATGAAGATGGTTGCTTTAGTGAGATGGGCAATCTGCTGCAAGCATTTCACTATCTGATATGTCGTGGAGCTATCCAGACCTGTTGATATCTCATCCATAAACATAGTTTTTGTGGGCCCAACAATCATCTCCCCTGTAATCATCCAAACCCATTATTTCATTGTAACACCTAAGTAGAATATAATTATTTCTGAAGCTAATCATAGAGGTATGTAAAACATGTCAATCACCCTTTTGTTAAGATAAACATGTTTATATGTTTATTCATGATTAATTTGGTCTATTTTTCTTTTTTTTAAAAGTGTTAGAATCTCTCTTTTTAATGAAAGAAATGATTTGATTAAGTATTGAACATAGAAATTAGGATTGGACTTAGAAAAAAAATTAAATCAGAAAAAGAGAAAAAAAAAATCTAAATAGTTTGGACCCAAAAAAAAAAAAAATTGGACTTGTAACCTGTTGTTACACGCTTCTTTTGGCCTCCAGATACACCTCTGTGCATGTCATCACCCACAATCGTATCTTTGCATATATCTAGCCCTAATATCTGTTTCATACCCAACATGAATCAAACCGTTAAGCACAGTGATAAGCAATAATTATATATTAGCCAATCCAGAGGGCAATAAGGGTAATCAAAGTAAAACAAGTGGTTCTTTCAAGCTAGAGACCAATCTAAGCTACCATAACTAGAAACCAGTAAGGAAGATTTTGACAAGAGATATCCGAGATAAGGTTTCGTATATTGTTAGAATCTGATTTGTCATAAAGTCACAACACAAATTCCTTTAGCTATCAATTTCCCTTTCTTCTCTCTTTGACCTAAAACACAATGCTAAGAAGAAATCTATTACCTTTAGAGAATAATCAGTAAAGAGACTGCTTTCTGTTCCTTCCATAGCAGTAGCCTAAAATGCATGAAAATAATGAGAAAGTTGAGATAGTTATAGAGTTTAGTTTTCTGGGATACCTGATTAATAAGGATAATTATTAAATAAATACCTTCATGAAGAGGTCAAGTTCTGCCTCTGGAAATATACCTGCTTCCTTTTCCCTTCTAGCAAGCTCAGCTAATAGGTCTACAACATTATCAAAAAGGAAAGAAAATTGTTAATCAAATTGATTTATATGAGTATTACTGAATTAAACTGTGTTTAAATGGGAAAATGATGATTGAATTACCATATCGAGTCCCAACCCCTTGGCATCTTGCTGAGAAATCTAGTGTTTCTTTCACAGTCATTTCTCCAACATGCACATCATTTTGGCTAATGTATGCTGATGTCTTTCTGGGAATGAACTCATTGAGCTTGTACCCATTGTAAGTGATTTCTCCTTTTACCTGTTTCATCCAATCTAACCAATTATATTTTCTCAATAAAATTCTTATCGTTTTCTGTACAAAATGATACCTGTTTAGGAAAATGATGGAGTGGAATAGAAACCTACCCTCAAGTCAGCGTCTAATTTTCCAGCCAATGCCAATAAAAGGGTTGTTTTACCTGAAGAGGGGGGACCTAACAAGAGGGTCATCCTATACAAAACAACAAGGGTCATACAAAAAAGTATAAAGTACCATGACAAAAGTATCAACCAGAAGCACACTTGGAGATTATTCAGCAGAAAAAGAACCAAAGGAAAAAAAAAATAGCTAAGACTGACCCAGACACACTAAAGACAACAAGGCCAATGTGGTACCTTGATGGTTTAATAATGCCAGAGGCATCTTTAAGAATTGTGAGCTTCGTTCTCTTAGCCGTACGAATCCCACATAAACCAAGAGCTGATTCAATGATGTTCATTGCAACATTTGGTAGTGTTGGCAGGGCTCTGCTGCCAATGTAAGTATCTGCCTCAACTGTCAAATTCTGAAACCTCACTTCTACGGTTGGAAGTCTGATCCCAACCCTGCAATTAGAAGCAAATAATTGAATGATTGATCCTGATTTTACAAAGGTTGGATAAAGGTTAAAATCACATTCAAAATGATGATGGTATGTAGAGAATGTAAGAGGGGAAGCCCCATGTTAGCTCTGCCCAGCAGCAGCATGAAGATTATTTCTTAACTTGAGCTTGTCTTCAGCAAATGTTAAAGATAAATTGAATTTTTCTCAAATGTGGGGTACTCATCCTTACCTTCTCAGAAATTTGAATCAAATTTCAATTTTCTCCGAAAATTTTATTTGGTTCAATTTTGTCTTACATTATTCTAAGAAATTTCAATGTTTTTTCTATTCTTTATCTTTCTTCTTTCCTCCGCTCTTGAAAGAAGTGAATATGCATGGGTAGACACTAGGAAGACAAAGATACCCGCAAAAGTCATCCACGCAGGTTCATATTTACTTTGGGCAGCAGCCGCCCAGAAGAGAGAAGCCATTTCAGTTTCGCATAAAGCGAAGAATCCCCACCAGGAAAAGGAAATGGCGACTGCTCTCGCTAACAGAGCTAAACGTGTTGGAAACTCTAACTTCTTCAGACTCTCGTTCATCTTCTTCAGAAATTTGAGCTCCACTTCGTCTTCGGCTTCTTCTAAGAAATCAAAGAGAAGAAAGAAGAAGTTGTTGGAGGTATCTCAGTCCTTGCCTAACGGGAATCGGATACCACATGGCTAAGACTTACTAGATTGACATTTCTTACGAAATCACAAAAATCAATCTCTACTAGCTCTTCCTCTTCCTTTCAATGTATTCCTATCCAGCAAATGCATTTTCGCTTTGATTTGTTTGAAAAAGGGTGCATTTTATTTGTATATGGGTTTTGCAGAATGGAAGGCAGGGGGAATAGTTCATAAGAATGGAGGGAAGAAAAGAGAAAATAAAATAAAAAAGAATTCTTGACTAGAATGACTAAAGAAAGTTCGATTTTTTTAGAGTAAGGAAAATCTAAGAGTCAAAGGTTGATCTTCTAAATAATATAGGATAATAAATTCATCAGGGGGAATGGAAGGCATGGGGAATAGTTCATAAGAATGGAGGGAAGAATTCTTGACTAGAATGACTAAAGAAAGTTCGATTTTTTTAGTAAGGAAAATCTAAGAGTCAAAGGTTGAGCTTCTAAGTAATATAGGATAATAAATTCATCAGTCACCATCCCTCCTCCACCGTAAAATCAACCCCTTCAGTCGCTTGGCTTCCAAAGTTTGATACTTTAATATTCGATTCGTTTTTCTTTTTTGATTTAATATGTTAATCAATAATCAAGTGTGCACTTTTAGCCAAGAAAAATAAAATTAGTATCATAAGCAACTATTTCGTTCTTTTCATATATAAAAGAAAGCAAAACCAAACTACATTAAAAAAAATAATCCATTATTTCATTCCTAAATCATAATTATGCTATTGATCATGTTTGATGTAAGGCAACTAATTACAAAGAAACTTATTCAATTCTGAGGAAGATAAAACCACATTTGAAAGATGAAACTCACCTATCAATTCTGTCTCTGAACTTTCTCAAGAACTTTTCATTATCTTCCTCGGCAACCTTGAACATCCTCTCAATAAGTTGTTGCCTCTCGTTCACATCGAGCTTTCGAACATCAACTTGCTTGTGTTGCACTGCATTGTTTTGAGGATCATCTTGGTCTGCAAGACTTTGTTGTAAGATGCTTGTTCTGAGCCTATCATAGGTGGGCAACTTCTCAATGGCAGCCCATTTGAGAGCCTCTTCATCATCCTCGCCGTCGTTATAACTCCGGTGAGAATAACGGCCACTGCTAAACACCTCTTCCATTCTCCGACTTGACCCGCTTATGCTTCTTAAATTCCCGTCCATCTTGGTTGCATTGCTTCTAGTTACCTATAAAACATGAAAGACTATCTTGTTATGAATGGCTGTTTGTTAGGACTTAATTAGATACATATAACAAAAAATTTGAAATTTTGATTGTAGAGTTGTAGTTAGAAAGTAATATTTTGTGTATATTCTAAGCTGGTTAAATTTTAATATGAAAATAAATAAAAAATTAAAGAGAGAATAAAAAATATAATAAGTTATTGTAAACTTGAATTATATTATTGAAAAAATATAAATAAAAAAATACTTGAATATAAGTTAAAACGGATAATTCAAATACAAATAAACAAATAAAAAAATTAAAGATAATTAAAAAAATATTTAATTAAATTTAAATTGTACAAATAGAAACAAACTACTCTTGATAGTGACAGAGAGAAAAAAGCGGGAGTTACTATTCATTATTCTTTGTTAATCTTTGCATGAAGGTTCAAAAGTTTAAATTCAATAAATTACACACATTCTTTTTTATAAAATACACATAATGACTAATTACTTTATCAATCCGTGTGACCCTTTTTGTTGTTGTTAAATATCAATGTTTTAAGTGATATATTTATTATATGTTGTCCACGTATTCAGTTACATTGGAGCTCGTTAAAATTAAGAAAATTCGTTGCCAAAGAAATTAACACTGCACTTTCTGTCGTTGCAGATGATATGGATATGGATATGGATCTACATTATCCGTGAATGTAAGAATTGGATCTTATACATTTAATTTCTAGCTGTTACATTAAAATATTCTGTGGAAATAATTGAGTATAAAAACATTTAATATGGAGAAAAGGATAAAAGAATGAATCATCATTTAGAATAGTAATATTGCTACGAGAATAGAATAGACCATGTAAGTGGCCGATTTCCTCTATATAGTAAAAGCTTCGACATGATTTACACTTTAGTTAACAACCATAAACAACTTGCTGACAAAATTATCGTCCTTATCAGCTTAGGATTTGAATTTGCTGCATGAAACCCAGCCACTGCCTGCAACCTCAGTTATCTATCTATATACACGAGTCACCCTTGAAGGAACAGAACTTCGTTTTCCTCCAATGAAGTTCTTCTACCTCATCTGGAAGTTTAGTACCTTTATGGAGAAGGCAAACATGAAGGCAAAGAAGACAGTGAAGGCGACCAAAACTGCAGCAATTGGCCCCATGAAGTTTGGATTATACCCAAAATGGTCTTCAATATACTCTTTGATAGTTGGCTCATGATCCATCCCAGGCACTTGAATTTTGTCCATTACATCTCTATATTGTGAGACTATTAATCCGTAGACTGTCCATGCCACTGGGCAAATCCAGTAATACCAAACCCACCATTTAGGAATTTTCTGAAATACCGCATTTGTCAGAGAAGGAATGTCAGTAAAGATAGTAACTGGTAAGGGTTAATGTTGTTTAATGGAAAACCAAATTCGAATGATACTCACTGGTCTTGGGATAAAGAAACCAGAGAAGATATTGAAGAGTCCATAGAATGCTGCTGCAAAGATTGCTGCTACTTGGTGGTTGGGTGTGATGGAAACAGTCATCATCCCATAATATGTAAAGTACAGGAAGGAGAAGAAGCTTATAAAGAAAAACCAGAAGAACTTCGCTAGTGTCCATTCAAAGCTCACCATAGCATACACTATGAGTGAGTAATATACAGTTTGAAAAAACACATAAGGAACTTCTGTGACAACCTGCAAATCAAGTAGCAATGTTCTTATAAGAACCAGATACTAGTAACAAAAGAGACTACAGTTCTCTGAAATGATTCCATCCTCTAACCTGCGCAATGGCATATGGCAATGCTGCATACATTCCTGCAGCCCTTTCTCGATAGAATACAGTTCTCTCAATGGCTACTATTGGTTGAACAGTTGAACAATTGTTAATTCCAACAAACAGGACAGAAGCATATAATGCTCCTATAACTACGGTCAGGTCCGTTGAGCTACGCCTGTACAAAGATAACAAAAAATCCTGAAATAATGGCTGGAGAACAAGGTTAGATTTTCATCTCTGAGAATTGCTCAAACCTTCTAGTTCCAACTCTCCAAAATACTGTCCCCATCAGGAGGGCAGCAGCCAGAGTAAAAGAGTATCTGACAAGGTTATAATCTGGACTCCTCCAGTAAGTCCACCACTGCTTCCATAGACAAGATTTGAATTGCCCCCATGTGGACTGCGAATACTGAGTGGGGAAGTAGATATCTTGTGCTCCAGGTGGAGGCGTGCTTAACTCCTTCACCAGAGCCTTGTTTCGCCTGCTCACGAGCATTTATGTTAGTTCAAGCTAACAAAAACATGAAACCCACTTTGATATTGCTATTTTAGTTGTTTGTAGACTTACTGATACAAAGACGATGACTTGTAGTGTTCAGCAAAATCAATTCCAAGCCGGACTTCAGCTGCTATGGAACTTACTTCTAGCATCCATGTCGCTGGATTGTACTTATCCTTGATTTTTGGGACTCCTTGAATTGCCTGTTTCAACAGAATGAAATTAGATATTGAATATCCTGTAGCCAAAACCATTTGATCAAATGTCAATTAAGTTGTTGAAATACCTCAAAGAATTCAATAATCTTGTGAGAATTCCGACCCAGTGGTCCTAAGTAGATCGCTTGACCTCCTCTCTTCATCAACAGAAGCTGATGAGAAAAGAAATATTTATACTTAGTGCCAGAAAGACACAGAGAGAAACAAAAATAAACAAATTACAAGTTTTTTGGTACCTCGTCGAAGGCTTCAAAGATATCAATGCTAGGCTGGTGAATTGTGCAGACAACTGTTCTTCCAGTATCAACAGTGTTTCTCACAGTCCTCATAACAATGGCTGCTGCTCTTGCATCTAGACCTGAAGTGGGTTCATCCATGAAAATGATTGAAGGATTAGCAACAAGCTCAACAGCAATTGTCAGTCTCTTTCTCTGTTCTGTTGACAACCCTGTAACTCCTGGAAGCCCGGCAATAGCATCCTTGAGATTATCCAGCTCTACCAAATCCATTACTTCGTCCACAAATTTCTGACAAGATAAAGCAATTGTGAAATTAACTTTACGCTTTGTGTGCCTTTATTAAGAAAGGGTGTGGTTAGTTCTTACCATCTTTTCCACATTACTAACTTCTTTAGGTAACCGAAGGAAAGCAGAGTAAATCAAAGATTCTCGAACAGTAACTTGAGGTGAGTGGATATCAGTTTGTTCACAGTAACCGGAAATTCTTGCAAAGGTCTCTTGCTTCTTAGGGAACCCAGAGATTCTAACATCACCTTCAATGTAGCCACCTGTCTTTCTTCCTGCTAAAACATCCATTAAAGTTGTCTTTCCTGCTCCACTGACTCCCATTAGTGCAGTTAAAACACCAGGCCTAAAGGCACCAGTTACTTCTTTAAGTAGTTGTAGCCTATCCTCTGTCACTCCTTGCTCTTTCATTTCCTGTCAAGGTTAGACTTCGTTAAATTTCCTTCCTATGTATAATAAACTATCAATGGCACAACTGAAGTGATGGGATTCTTACAGCCGGCATGTCCACGTAGTAATTAACACTGTCAAAGGACATTGCAAGCGGTGTAAATGGCAGAACCATTCCTTTCTTGGGGGCAACTACAGTGGCTGTCTCTAGTGTTGAGTGACTAGGATTAGTTCTGCTACTCATTTGCTGCATTGCCACTTCTCTGTTGTTTCCATCAGCAGAGGATAATGTTGACTCCCTGTTGGATTCTGGCCTTCGGAGTCTGAGCTCTTCCTTGAAGTCTCCTCCAGTATCCATTTCACTTGTTTCCTCTTCAGTTATAATTGCTTGTTTCTTTCCAATAGCTATACATTAAACAAGAGAAGTGACAATCACTGTTTAGACTCAAAGATGATTGGAAGAAGTAACTCACTCGCGAAAGATTGATTAGATTGTAAAGTCTTACGATTGAGGTACATAAGTGCAAGGGTGAAGAGAACGTTAAAGAAAACTGTGAATCCCAGAAGAGCTGCTGCACCTATCCAATACCATCTTCTTTCGGTAAAAACATCAAAGTTATTTAATACAGCTAGACCCAATGTGGTAGAGCCATCTGAAGACTGCAGACACGGAAAGTTTAATTCAAAAATAAGTTTCACTGTAAGGTAAGTAAGTATTCACATTTTTCATCTGCGGCATAGAAGTTTATTCTACTTACCCGTTTGTTCATCCACCTTGGAGCAAACATCTCATTCACAGAAAGGGCATTGAAAGCATATGACAATGGCGAAACCCAGTAACCCCACAACAACCAATTTGGAATGTCACCTGTTACCATTAAGCACCAGCGTGAGATCATTCATCGAGCAGGTCACATAGACATCTCTTTAAAGACAAATTCTAGCTTCGTTTCCAATTAGCTTAATGTTTGGATTTCTCACTCACGTTTAGGAAGGATAAAACCTCCCAGTAGGAAAACGAGAAGGAGCATAAGGGCTCCCCCAGTGTTAGCAATAATCATTGTCCTGCAAACTCCAGAAATGACCCTAAACATCCCAGCTGCCATTTGTTGAATAAGAAACACCAACAGCAGTTGCTTAAAGAACCTGAGAATAAATTAGAGAACATTATGCTTAATTAGAAGACGCCAAATGCTACAAGCAAACTATGAATAAGTTAACTGAGGTTACCTGCTAGCTTCAGGTGCAAATCCAATAGAGTAATAAGTAACAACCAACCAAACAATAGACTCGAATACCGAAATTGGGACCCGAAGCAGAAAATTGGGAAGGGTGTAAGTCCAAGCAGGATGGAAAAGAAGGTCCCTTTGTTTGTAAAACACAGGTAGCCTTGCAATTGTGAGTGAAAGTTCAGCAAAACCATTGAACAAGTTCATGATCATGGAAAACAAAATTGCACCAATGTAAAGAGCCCCATCATCTTCATTCCTTTGGTGCATTTTGGTCCTCAAGAACACAGTGGCGGCGATAATGGCGACGATAATTATCTGAACGGTCTTGAATATATAGACGAAAGAGTTTCTCTTGATCAGCAGCCATTCCTTGTCCCAACATGCTTTGAGAAGGTCCACCTTGGGCACTGAGTATGTCTGGAAAGCAAGAGCTGCTTTGTGGCCCCTTGACTTGTCAAATGGGACAGAGAGCTCGTCCTCGAGCTGCATTCCAACATGGAAGTGCTTGAACCGATTTGCAAACTCTGTCACTGTAATATATCTGTATAGCTTGCTTCTGTCTGCCCAGTACTGCTCTTGATCTTTCCTTGAAGTAACCTGTACAAAAGTTAAACAGAACATTAATCCCAGTTTGCTATTTTTTGTTTGTCATCAAGTTCTATTTGACAACGTCAGATATCAAATGGGGAACAATTTATTTAAATATAATTAGCTACTTTTATTAGTTTAGTTAAATGCAGTAAAGTTTTTAAATAACCACTAGTCTAATGCATAAGTAAGCACTAGAAAATACACGCCTCTTTCTTCTTTAAAGGATCTAAAGTAAAATTATTTCTTTTCCTAGTGGTTTGGCATGGCATGTATTAATATGTACGTAAATTAATTTTAAATTTATTTAAATATTAAAAATAAAGTAATTTATAATTTTTTAAACTTATAATTTTTTATTTATGCATGTTTAATACTATTCTTAATATAATCAAAAATGGTAGGAAGTAATAATTTATTAAATAACTAACCATTATTTTGTTATAATTAAAAGACTTGATTGTACTTTTAAACATGTGTTAAATTAGTTTAATTTAAAATATGAATCTAATTCTTATAATTTAAATAAATAAGTCTAAACAGTCTTTTTATTAAATTTATTATTTATTAAAATTAAAAAAATTAAATTTATATTATAAATTAAAAAAATTAACATATTTATAAAAGTAGAGAGAATAAAAATATAGTTAAATTTAACTAAAAAAAACTCCAAAGAAACTAAAGAAGAAAGAGTCAAATAGAAAGGCTAAAAAATAAAAATAACTTGATACATTTTTCTTTTTTTTTTTAACTTAACCCTGGTGTTACGGCCCAAATATAAGATTGAGACTATGGGATTTGACGAGGTATGGGACAGCCTATGAATATCAAAGTGGGTAATAGGATTATGATGATACCTCTTGCAAGAAATCAGCAGTTCCCTTTCTTTCGGGGCAGCGGAAGCCACAGGATTCGAAGAATTCAAGGATGTGGTGGCGTGGGCCCTGGTAGACGATCTGGCCCTCGGATATGAGGATGATGTCATCAAAGAGATCAAAGGTCTCAGGAGCAGGTTGGAGGAGGGACATGAAGATAGTTGCTTCGGTGAGGTAAACGGTCTGCTGCAAGCATTTCACTATCTGATACGTCGTGGAGCTATCCAGACCCGTCGATATCTCATCCATGAAAAGCGTTTTTGTGGGCCCAACAATCATCTCCCCTGTAATTTAAAAAATTCAAAATATTTCAGTTACGGTTTGAAAACCGAATTTTAATTTATAAATACATGATTTGTCTTAATTTATGCCAAATTTTAATATATAAAAAAATACAATTATTTACTTACCTATTTTTAAAAGAGAATTATTTTTTAAAAAAAAAATATTTTGAAAATTTGTTACGTTCAAGTGGTACAAATAAATTATTTGTGGCATAAATTAAAATTTTAGATTAATTAAATAATAATAATTTTTGACCCAAAAAAAATAAAAGAGAAACTCCATAATCCAAGGTGCTAGGTGAAGAAGTAGGAGAAGGCCAAGGAATTTGGCCACATTTTTCTAATGTTTAAAAATGACTATTAAATTTAGATGAACACATACTAAACGTATGAAGTCAGTGCTTTAATAAATTCACTCTGATATATATTTATATAACTAATTTAATCTATTTATTTTTAATAATCTCTTTGAACTCTTACTAAAAAAATTTTAAAATAAGCATTGCTTTTATAAAAATATTTTAATTTATTTTCAATAAATAATTTTTTATCCATCAATAATATTTAAATTATAACACACAATAAAAATAATATTTTTTTAAATTATCATTACTACATATTATGATTTAAATATATTAATAAATAAAAAATTATTCATCAATAATAAATTAAACATCAACTTTTATATTTAACATAAATGAATGACTTGTTACCTGTGGTTACACGCTTCTTTTGGCCACCAGAAACACCTCTGTGCATGTCATCCCCCACAATGGTATCTTTGCAAATATCCAACCCTAATGTCTGTTTAATTCCAACAATTAATCTTAAAATTAAGTAAGTGATTAGCCATAATTATATGTTAATTGCAAAGGGCAATATGGGCAATCAAAGTAAAAAAAGTGTCCTCCAGTTAGCGCCCCATCTGGTTAACATGACTAGAAATCCGTAAGGCAGAGATCATGGTTTGGTATATTGTTAATTTGTTAGAATCTGATTTGTCACGGACTCACAAAGCAAAAACAACTTTAAATATCATTTTTGTTTTCTTCTTCTTTTTTGACAGTTCTTTTTGTGTGGGTAAAATATCATATTTTGTAATATAATTTAATTTTCATTAGCAAATGAATATCGATCAAAATCAAATTCTAAACTTTGTTAATTATAAAAACTCTTACATGTGTCATTAAACCAGAATGGTAAGAAGAAATCTCTTACCTTGAGAGTATAGTCAGTGAATAGACTGCTTTCTGTTCCTTCCATAGCAGTAGCCTACAATGCACGAGTTTAGTCTTTTGGGATACATAGTTAATAATCAGAAAAATTATTGAATAATTACTTTCATGAAGAGGTCAAGTTCTGCCTCTGGGAATATGCCTGCTTCTTGTTCCCTTCTAGCAAGTTCGGCTAATAGGTCTGTAAAATTATCAAAAAGGAAACAAATTTGTTGATCAAATTGATTTATGTGAGAATTGAAGGGGAAAATGTTGGTTGATTGAATTACCATATCTAGTCCCAACCCCTTGGCATCTTGCTGAGAAATCCAGCGTTTCCTTTACAGTCATTTCTCCAACGTGCACGTCGTTTTGGCTAATGTATGCTGATGTCTTTCTGGGAACAAACTCATTGAGCTTGTACCCATTGTAACTGATCTCTCCTTTTACCTATTTCATCCAAGCAATTAAATTTTCTCCCGAAAATTCTTATCATTTTCTCAGGAAAATGATGGACAAGAACAGAAACCTACCCTCAAGTCAGGGTCTAATTTTCCAGCCAAAGCCAACAAAAGGGTTGTTTTCCCTGAAGAGGGGGGACCTAACAAGAGGGTCATCCTACACAAAACAACAAGAGTCATGAAAAAATGTTTTAAACACACTACAGACAACAACGTTGTTAATGTGGTAGTACCTTGATGGTTTAATAATGCCAGAGGCATCTTTAAGGATGGTGAGCTTTGTTCTCTTGGCCGTACTAATCCCACATAAGCCAATAGCTGATTCAAGAATGTTCATTGCAACATTTGGTAGTGTTGGCAGAGCTCTGCTGCCAATGTAGGAATCTGCCTCCACTGTCAAATTCTGAAACCTCACTTCCACCGTTGGAAGTCTGATCCCAACCCTGCCATCAGAAGAACACCGATTGAAACATTTAAAAAAGGTTAATGATATTTCTCTTTTTATGGATCTAAGTTTGAAAAGTGCTCTAAAAATACAATTTTAAATTCAGTAGAAGATATGAGAAGTGTACCCTTAAAATTGTCAGAGAAGTATATTTAATCTCGGCAAAACCTAAGTTCCTCTTATCCATAATAGAAAAAGGAAATGGAACAGGGGAACCCCATGTTAGCTTTTTGATTCCCCTGTTTTGCACAGCAGAGCATGAAGACTCTTTATTTACTTGAGTTTGTCTATAGCAAATGATTAAGACAAACTAATTTTTGTCAGATTTGGAGTACTCTTTTAATAATGGATTTGATTTTCTTCGTTTGGTTTGAACAAATGCCAACGAATAAGTCAATAATCAAGTGTGCAGGAAAATAATAATAATAATAATAATAAAATCAGCCATAAGCAAAAGTTCAAGCAAAAAAAAAAAAAAAAATCCATTATTTCATTCCTATATCATGTGCAGAAGAAAGTGTTCCTTAGTTTAGGAAATTTCAAGGCTAAAATGTGAGTTCTGTCCATGTTTGTTTGATACAAGGAAGTAGTAACAAAGTAACATTTGTGTTGTGTTTTCTGGACTTTATTATGTGGGAAAGATGAAACTAACTTGTCAATTCTGTCTCTGAACTTTCTCAAGAACTTTTCATTATCTTCCTCTGCGACCTTGAAAATCCTGTTAATAAGCTGCTGTCTCTCGTTCATACCTAGCTTTCGAACATCAACTTGCTTGTGGCCATGAGGATGATCTTGGTCGGCAAAAGTTTGAAAGATACTTGTTCTTAGCCTATCATAGGTTGGCAACTTCTCAATGGCAGCCCATTTGAGAGCCTCTTCATCCTCGTCGACGTTGTAACTCCGGTGAGAATGCCGGCCACTGCTAAACACCTCTTCTATTCTCCAACTTGACCTGCTTATGCTTCTGCTTAAATTCCCATCCATTGTTCTGGGGGTTTATTTCAAAGATAAGAAAAAAACAGATCTCCGAATTATGAGGAAAGTCATAAATAAACTCAATGCTTCATTTTCTCCCGTTTGGGTGCAGGAAAAAACAGAATAGAAAAAGACCCAGATAAAAGAAAAAGGAAAA
Organism: Gleditsia sinensis; assembly: GCA_037074535.1. Classification (NCBI taxonomy): domain Eukaryota; kingdom Viridiplantae; phylum Streptophyta; class Magnoliopsida; order Fabales; family Fabaceae; genus Gleditsia; species Gleditsia sinensis. The sequence goes on along the minus strand of CM073469.1, from coordinate 2,311,382 downwards.
AAGAACCCCGTTTCTATCAGTTTAAAGAATATTATGAGAAAGAAAGGAGTTCTTTTCTTTTCCATTTTCCAATCAACAAAACAGAGAGACAGGAAGCTGCAAATACTTACTTGATGTATTGGTTTATTTTCTTGGCTACTAAAAGATTCTGGGTTGAAGAAGAAGAAGAAGGACAGTAGTTGTGGTTGGAAAATTCTCCGCCTCAGTTCCTCTCCTTTCTTTTGTTTGGCTTTTCCTATTTTTCCCTCGGCAGAGAGATTTGGAAATGATGGATCAGAGAACTGAAACGAGTCTGATCTTTCTTTGGAGTAAGAGCATTTTAATATATACAAGCAAGACAGAGAAGCAGACAGAAGCGAGATAAGAGCGGTATCGTAGCTTGAATCCTATAATAAAGAAATAACGATAATTAGCTCTTCCTGGAAAATGCTTTACCGTTAATTTAAAAAAAAAAACTTGGTTTTGTGTATCTTAATCTTGATGCTTGATTCAGCACAAGTGATGTGAATGAAGGTGGGGATAGGGTTATCTATAAATTTTTATTTTTCAACCAAAAAAGGAGTTGATGTAATAAGTAGGGGAAATAATAATAAAAAATCACTAATTTTGAAATTTTAATACTAATGAAATATTAATAAGGTATACTTGTTTAGTCTGAAATTATTTTTTATTAATAACCATTAAATAATTTAAAAGTACTTAAATTATTTACGTATCAATTTGTAATTATCTCAAAAAATAATCACATTATTCAATTATAAACTAAAAGTACTGAATTTATCAACTAGCTAGCTCCTGTCACGTGCCAATTTTTTTTCTTTATGAATGAACGATGCATGATACCATTGAACAAACTTTATATTGAAGAAACTAAGAACCATATTATTGCCACTGAATTATTTAACAGATACTATGGGAAAAAAAAACTCTTTATATCAAATATTAATAATCCAAATTATAATTTTTTTCAAAATGATAACTTTTTGTATATGAAATTAATTCATTAAGTTTTAATATATTAAGATTCTTTTTAAGAAGCAGTCAAGTGTTAGTTAACTTTTTAATAGGACCATGCATGTGCAAATGACAATTTCATATTAGTTCAGTCCACTAAAAATTAGTAAAAACTGGGTCTATATATATAAAAAGTTATGTTTAAAATATGTTTAAGCAAAGCAAAAAAGAGTTAGAAGTTATCAAAGATTTATATAGGTCAAAACCTACATAATTTGGATTGGTGACTCTTTTAAAAAAGGTTTTTCACATGTTATAAAAAAAAAAAAACAATTTCATATGTTATAGTCTTTTTTATATAGATTCTTAGTGGCACTATTTATAATGGTTTGTATTTTTTTTAATACATCAGCAAATGTTATTGATTATTGTGTAATAAATATTTTAGAATACATTTCATTATATAGGAAATGTTTTTCATTTGACCTTGGAAAAATGAACTCTTCGAAAATTTAATTTTTTGTTCATTATTTTCTTTATATTGTATTTACTAAAAAATATATGTTATGAGGATTTTTTTTTCTCATGCAGTTTTTAATGGACTTTAATGACAATTCGCAGAATGCTGAAAAAAATTTCTTTATTAATTAATGAAATTAAGTTAGAAGAAACATTTTGAAAGCGAGATGATGTGCACTCTTTATTCTGATTCATTTTAATACATCTCTAATTTTTTTTCTCTCTCTCTCTCCCTCTTCTCTATTTTTCTTTTTCATAATAATTTGACGTAATATTAGAGCGTTCTTCAATAAAAATTTCACTCTAATTATCTTCAATCATTTATTTTTCTGTGAAGTTAGACGAGTAGAATTTTTTAGTATAAAAACAAATATATTTAGACTCTATTTAAAAATAATAATTTATAAATTAATTAAAAATTTATAAATTATATATTATTTAAAGTAATGTATAATTTATAAATTTTTAATTAGTTTAAATTATTTAAATAAATTTATTTATTAAATAACTTTAATTTTATCAAATAAATTTATAAACAAATTAAATAAATTATAAATTAATTTATTAAACTTGTCAAATATATTTTTAATAATTTTTTATTATAATCTTAAAAAATTTCTTAAAATTCCCAGAGGTGCGCGCACCACACTAAAGTTAAAGATGCAATTTTGCAAAGAGTAGTTAACCCAAAATTGTTTAATTGAACGAGACAAGATAGGTTTTTGACGTCCCGATTATTTTCAGGAACGTCAAAAGGAGTCCTGACGAGAATGATAAACAATGAAAGCTCATATTAGATCTAGAATAAACCATGAAACTTTTTCGCTCAAACAAGAACAAAAATAAGGCAACTCTAATTTCAGTTGAGAATTATTAAAAAAAGGAAATTGCTAACAAGATGATCCTAGGAAGTTGCCGTTCTAGTATTATATATACTTCATCGTACTCTATCACAATCTTTGACAACTTTTCTTTTTTATATCTGAATGCTTCAAATTATGTTTGTTTTGTTTCTTTTTTATATGTTGTCCGTGACCTCCCTAGCCACCGTGCCTCGTTACAATTCAGGAAACCGTAATAAGTCAACAAACCCAACACCGCACTATAGCAACCCCAGCCAGCTAGCTAGCTAGCTAGCTAGCTCTACCCCGTCATTCATTTTTCTAATAAATTAACTTGTAGCCAGGAGTAAATTTCATTTCATTTTTTTTACTGTCTTGTTCACGGGTTGACAACTTTGCGCTCTTTCTAATCCCTGTTGTCCATGTCCCTGTTTCTATCTCTCTCCCTATCACCACCAGTTGCACCACCGCATCCTGGTTCATTTTCCCATTGCCCATCGCTACCACCCCCAGTAATAAAAATTTGTGTGTTGGGTCACATATTTTTATGTTTGCAGAGACGTGATATAAAAATGATATATCAAATTAAATATCATTACATAATCAAATATTTACAGATTATTGAAGTACGCGTCCTTGTCAGATTCTGTTTTCAATTACTTCACAAGATGATAGCGTGAAGATGCCCAAAATGTCACTTCTTGTTTCACCCTGTTTACCGAAAGGCCATCAGAGCATATGAGATTAACGTGGTAGACACGGTGAATCTGTTTCTCACTTTCTTTCTAGAAGTCTGAAGTAATCGGTCACGAAGTCAAAATATGCAACTCAACCTTCTAGAAGCCCTTTCTATGTGGTGCAGTGTGAAGTGTGAACACTAAACAAAGATAAAAGCTTATCTGCATCCGACTGCCTGTCTCTTGTGCTCTTAAACAAAATACTGTTTTTACCCAACCCTCCCGGGGGGAAAAAAAATCAATAAGATTTCGTCATTTTGACTTAATTAATTTAAATAAGAATCATAACTTTTTAAAATTTATCAATACTATTTAATTAATATGCTTTTTATATATAAATTATATTTAATCTATCGTTGGTAAATAATTTTTTTATTTATCAATAATATTTAAATTATAATAAATAATAAAAATAATTTTAAAATATATTATTTTTATTTTATATCCTAATTCAAATATTATTAATAAATTAAAAATTATTCATCGATGAAATTATTTTTTATATATACATAGTAGTCAGATTATATTTAATTCTATTTGTGCTTGACTATTTCAATTAAATTATCTATTTAATTTAATTAAAAAATATAGTATTAATCACATAGATTAATAATTCACAAAATTTTGTTAACATCCTGAAAAAAATAGTACTCATCATCGGTCTTTCGTTTCTTTTCCTAAAAAATTTTATAAGATTCGAATCTCTCACATTTGGTGGCAAATTAAGTAACATAACAAATATGTTTCAATCTTAATTAAACGCATGATTAATTATGTATGTATAATTATGATTTATAAAAAAATTAGTATTTATCTATCATAATCTATACTACTAATTGTAATGTCTTCTTAATTTAAAAATTATCACAATATTTCTTTAATCTATAAATTTATTACAAATAAACACTTAAAATGATATAAGTATTCCTCTCTTTTTTTCCTTTTTTTTTAATAATCTTGATCAAAATACTCTTTAATCCCTTAACTTATTTTAATTCTTTACCTTAAAATAAAAAAAAAGCTTCATTTATATTTTAAATAATAATTAAAATGAAAAAAAAGGTATTGCAATTTGTAATATTGTATAAGAGGCATTTGTTTTCAAAGTTCATATACTATTTGGCACCGTTGATCCAATAATAGGAAAGTACAAACTATTGGTACAGACTGTTTCCTTCAATTTTTTTTTTCCACAGATAATTTGAAAATTACAAAGTTGAAAGGCACGGAAGTAGAAAAATAAATTGGATGGTCTTGTTATGATTCATTAATCTATGTGACAACAACACATACTAACCGACAAAGGTCATCTCATGAGGTAAACGCAGGTTATAATAAAATTGATCACGAGACTATCATTATTAATTGGTTTGGTGAAAAATTGACACATGAAAATAACATTATGAAATTATTCAAAATATAAATAAATCAAGATTTCAACAATAAAATTAATCATAATTATTTTTGTTAATGGTTAATTAATAATAACAAAACATAAACTACAAAGGTTGAGTTACACATTTTAAGGTACAGAGAATAAATTTATTTTAGGCTAAATAATATAATAAGATCTAATTTTTGTAAATTGAATTAATAAAACTAAAAAATTATTTATATAAATTTAAAAAATATATAAACAGCTGAGTTAAGTTAACGTAATTGATATATCGATTTGACATGCACGCTGGGAAAAAGAAAAGAAATTGATTAATGACGTACGAACGATGTAGATATATGATCAAACAGACCTCCATCTATATATGAATTAATTCCGAGGTACCTTTGTTATGGGAACTTTAAATTTGGGTTTTAGTGTGTGTTTGTTGCGGAAGGAGATGTCATTATATAACATACGAAGGTATAAATTATGAGTTTGACTTTGAAGGGTGCAGGGACCTGCAGTTTCTTCGGCAAGTTGCTTTCACGGTGCTCGAGAGTTTGTAGTTTGTAGACATGCAATGCAATCCCCACCACGTACTTCCTTTAGCGATCGTCGGTTAATTCCAAATTCAAAGTTAGGGCAAAGGATGGTGCCGTTTGGTTCCTTTTATAAGATCACAAATTGACATCGAGTAGTTAGTACGTATGAAGATCAATATTAAACAAAAACTACTTTTATTTTCAAAGTGGAAATTAATTATTAATTATGTGAAAATAAAAGAAGTTACGTCATCATCTTATTAATGGCGTTCCTTCTTCGTGATCTCCCTTTCGAATAACGATTAGGTATATAATGCTTTTACAGTATTTTCTGTACGATGTAGGATTGTGCTTGGTTTAGAAAGAATATTATCCTTTCGAATAATTTCATTCCAAATTTCATTATTTTTCCGAAACTAGGGTTTCACTGTAACAGCAGATAACCCACTTCCTCCCCCAACATATAGAATAGGTTCAATAGGGAAGTCCTTGTTTTTAGTATTTATTTGTATTTTAAGCTTTAAAATTTTAAAAAATTATTTTTACAAAAAATATATTTAATTTATTATTAATATATAATTTTTTTATTTATTAACGATATTTAAATTATAATACGTGATAAAAATAATTTTAAAAAATATTATTTTTACTGTATATTAATATTTAAATTTACAGTAAACTAAATCAATTAAAAAAAAACAATCTTAGTGCTTTTGACGGGTAGTGAATATAGTCTAATGCTATTGGAAGGCAGCGAATAATTAACTAAGGGGAACGTATTAAAAAAATAATTAATAGTAATGAGACCGAAAACTTTTGGTACTTTCTAATGGACACGCATAAATTTTATGCATATGCGGTGCCAAGAGCAACAAGAGTTGGCTAGCTAGTCTTTCGAGATGCAAAGCTTACACATACACTTTTCCCAACGCTACACCGTACAATATTTAGAACACAACATACATTGATTTATGGAACTTTATTAATAGAGTTTGATGAAATTACATATGTTTTTTTTTGTCTCATAAAATTACATTAATCTTTCTGGTAATTAACATTAAAATTCAGTGTAGTACGAGTATTTTGCAGACAAAAATGGGGGAGTTTATGAAATTTCGAAAGAAAACGAAACACAATCTTTTCATCTTTGGTTAGTCATTAGGGCCAGGGGATTTCTTGTTGCTGCCTTAACAAGTTTTGTTTTTGGACAACAGTTTGGTTATAAGCCCATTTATGTACTTCAAAATTGGGCTCCAAACCAAGCTCGGCCTAGTGTTTACCAAGCAAAGAAATTCTTAAGCCTAATGATGGAAACCATGAAGGTTATAATTTTTGGTCAAAACTAATTATTTGAGATCTGTCCGGCCCAATTGGGCCCATTATTAATTTCTTTCCACAGCGGAATGCAAAATAAGCAGGAATATTAGAAAGGCAAAAGTTAGATACAATTTTTAAACAGTTTATTATCAGATTTTATAATAAAAATATAATATGTAACTATGTTTTTTTACATTACATTACTAATTCTTTCAAAGAATTTCTCTACTTATTATATTTTAAGTGTAAGCAAGTTTTTACCACATTAGAAATAGGAGAAAACACCAATTCACAAGCATAGTTCTATGAACGCTATGACCTGGGTACATTTATATATACTATTTTACTGTTATTAGGGCCTTTCAGACGGCAAAGTAATTTGTATAGTTTCTTTTTTAAATTTTTTAAGAGAAATTTTTTTATATGTAAAAAACGAATAATTAATAGAAATTCTTGCGAGAATTGTTATCTTCTATAAATGATTATTAGCTTTAAAAAAATATGAAAAATGAAAGGCAATCAACTGCTGCTTTGTGTATTGTTTTTCCTTCATATTTCATTCTAATTTATTAGTTAGTTCTAAATTAATTATTTTCTCCCAAGAAAAAGTTTTAAAAAATTAGTATGATTAATCAAAAAAATAAAAATTATTTACTTGATTTATTAAATGAAAAATATTATGTAATAATGCATTGTGGCAACGAACTTCTGCAGTCGGATTCTGTTTGTCAACTCGACTCAGTGATAGTTCGATATTTGGTCTATCCCAAGTGAAACAACCAGTTTCTCTCTCTCTTTCCGACGATCACTTTAACCCAAAATACAATTTGGTCTGTTCCCGACGATGGAGGAGCTCGGTTGGAGAGAATATTCGTTCCCTGAATTCTTTTTAGCTGAGGTAATTTCAGTGAATGGGGTTCTTCAATAGACCCAAACAAAAGAGGGAGATGCATGCTCTATATACAATCATTTCACCTCTTCTAGATATATTTTGACTGCTCTGGGTTCTGCCCTCTAATTTCTTTCTCATTACTTCTTCCTTAGTCCTTAGCTAGGAATAGGATGACATGGGTTATTTATGTAGAAAATTGAAAGCTTCAATCACTAATAAATTTTCTATGTAAATTAAAATAGCTAGTTTCCTTTTATGTTTTGGGATTATCGGTAGCCTTTGTTTACTTGGGTCAGTAACTATGGTCTCTATCTCTCGAAATATATGGTTCTGCACCCAAGGGAGTTAGTCTAATTAGTAAGTTAGAACCAGAATTCCTCTCTGGAGCACTTTTGGTACCAAGTTAATGTGGGGAATTGCATCTTTAAGATCACCCGGGAGGGGATTTAATCTTAGGCAAATTCTAAGGACACTCCTAACTGTAATACCCAAAAAAAAATGTGGTTATGCACTTCTGCTGATTCCACTTTGTGCTTGTCCTTCATTGGATTTGTATGTAATGGCTAACCCATTCACACTTCCTCTGCCCCCACCTGGGTGCCCTCCAATTCATAGATGGTGGAGTTGGAAACTAGATATAAGGACATGGGAGAAAAATCACTGTCTAAGGAGTTCTGCCAAGAGGTTGCAATCAAATTTAGGTGAGCTAAGCCATATCTTAACCATAACCTTCAACAAAGAAGATTTCGTTTAGCGTTTACCATCCTATTTCATTATCTGACTTACATAAGTTGTGCAGTTCCTCATCAAGTCGTGCCGGAAAAGATCCCATATCATGGGAACAGGTTGTCATTGTTTCTTCATTGTTCTGACATGATTTAATGGGTTTTGTGCATAATATGTTATAATGCTACCTTTTTCTTTGTTTTTTTGTTTTTTGTGAGCTTTAGGTGCAAGATTGGTTCCAAAATAAACAGAAAGAGTCACAAGTTAAAGTTACTTCATCAGCTGATCCTCTGAAACTTTCTCTTGAACTTTTAGATGCATCTGATTTAAGAAATGGACTTAAAAGTTCCCAAGACCCAAAAGGTTATCCTTTTTCCCTTTCCTATATAGGAATTCGGCTTTTACTGTAGTTTGAAATTTTGGTTTCATAGAACTCCATTACTGGAAAATGGGGTTCTCATTAAAATTCACCAGACTATTAAAGCCATCTGCTTGAAGCCCCCTGCCCTATCATGGTGGCACTTCCTTAGGGAAAAAAGGATGAATTCAATTGGGGATTGAAATCCCAAATTGTGCCCACAAATTCCAAGCCACTTACATTTTCTTTGATGGAAGCTTCAGATTTTGGGATTAAGAGTCTGCTTTTCTCATGAAGCAAGACGATGTAAAATATTAGGTTGCACCCTACCAAATACATATTGTGAATAATTATATTTATTAGGTGCCTCACTGCCAAATTGTGATTTTATAATTTCTGTTTTGAAAATAAACTCTGCGAGCATCTGATATAATTTATACAACGTAGTGCCTTGTAGGGCAATGTATCTGCAAATTATAAGGTTGCATGGCATTCTTGTGAATCCATGTACTGGTTGTTGAGACATTAAAAGAAACACCGATAAAAATAGTACTATTATTACACATTAGTATAAAAATCAAATTGGGTTAAATTTAGCAAGGGATAGGATGCAATGACAAGCAATGTAAGTTTCTTTATGCAGTTGTAATTTTCTTATCTTAATATCAGATCAAAAAGTTCCAGATATTTCAGAGCTGGCATTTGAAGCAAGATCGTCAAAAGATTATGCATGGTGAGGAATTTTTTTTCTGATTGAGGATTTTAGATATTGAGTCTGCATGTTCTAAGTTTAGCCAGTTTGGCTTCATTGTGATCTTTGTGGCATTCCAACTGCGACAAGATCAAAGATGAGAATATTTTCTTAAACCCCCCCCCCCCTCCATCTACGATCTATCCCCTTGTAACTCCATTGCTTTAGTGTCTATAGTTACATTCTGTGCACCCATTTCTTAAGTGAGCAAGCAACTGGATCTGATGTTCCTTTGAATTTTCATTTACAGGTATGATGTTGAGTCATTTCTTTCCTACCGAGTTGTTAGCTCCGGTGAACTTGTAAGATTCTCCCATATTCTAATTTACTTACTTTTGGACCATTAACAAAATAAGTCTTTGTTTTTTTAATATGTAATCCAAGGGAGCAGTGACAGTTTTTTTCACGCCTGATAAGGTTGCCTGGTTTTATTTAAAGTATATCTATCTTGAAGAGGCTGCTTGAGTATAACTTGTTACAGGAACCTTGGTTTTATAACTACAACAAAGATGGAACTTCATGTAACTATGTCTTGGTTTGAACTTGCAACACCTTAGTTGATTTGAAGCTTGAGTTTCTTGCATTACAGTGTGAAAGTACATATAAATTATTTTGCTTTTTTGAACAAGGAAGGAAAAAATGGATACATACCAGAACTGAACGAGGGCCAGATTGCATATTATTCACTTCAACTTTGACCATTTGGCAGATATCCTGTGGTTTCAATTTATCCGCTTAGACTTTCAGCGCAAGGCAAAAAAAAACCTCTTCCTTCCAGAATGTCACAATTTTAGGAACTTTAACTAATAATATAATTTTCCATGATTTTAATTAATTTACCAAGGAACATACTTGTTTAATTGAATTCCACCAAAGCCCTAACTCAATTGTTCATCTTCTCCTTTACTACTCGTTGAGGGATTGATTGGGAAAATTGAAACCACGGATTAATTTGCCAACTAAAATGCAGTGTTTTTCTGTACCTAGAAATTGCTCAAAGATAACGTGGGCAACTAATTAAAGTTCCTGGATTTTTTCATGCAATTAAGGAAGTACGTGTACGATTTGCTGGTTTTAGTAAGAATCAGGATGAGTGGGTGAATGTTAAAGAGGAAGTGCGCGAGAGATCTATCCCATTAGAACCCTCAGAGTGTCATAAGGTGAAGGTTGGAGATCTTATGTTATGTTTCCAGGTAAAATATTTTCCCCTTTTTTGGGTTGCAATTTGTCATCATGCTTATAGCGACACTAAAATTTTACCTCTAACTTTCAAGCATACATAAACTCTGTATCCTGTGGCCGCATGATTGGAATAGTGCCTTTCTTGGTCATTCACAGGAAAGAGAAGATTATGCTGTCTATTGTGATGCCCGTGTTGTAAAAATCCAGAGGAGGTTACATGATCTAACAGGGTGTAGGTGCATCTTCTTTGTCCGATACGACCACGATGATACCGAGGTGATCTTTAATGAATATCTTTCCCATCACCAAAATCATGTGATGTTATGTTCATTCATGATATCAAAGTTCTCTTTTGTCGAATCCATCAATATTGCCTCTGCCTAATCTTGCTTCACATGCCTATGCCAGGAAGAAGTAGACTGGAACAGGTTATGCTGTAGGCCCTCACAAGAGGAGCCTGTGATCTCCCTAAATCCCATTGAAAGCTTGTGGGGATGAACAAGAACCAATTTTCTTTCTTAAGACCATTTTTGGTTTATAATGTAAGATGTCGAGAGGGTCCATGTTAAGAAAAGCGTTGTTTGGTATGAAATGGACAGTTGATGAGCTAGTTGCTTTTTCAGCAAACAAGATTTCTTATTTCCTCACTCGCTTAATGTGTCATGACTAATTACTTGCATCAACACTTCATGGGAAGTGAAAGAAGTAAACCCTCCAACATTCAAATGAATTCTGCCTGCGAGGATTCCCATAGATTGCGTTTGCATGGAAAATTTTAAAAATTAATGGAATTGATTGTTTTCTATAATAGCCATCCAATGCCAAGATCGAATCCACGGTCAAGGTCCGCCAAAGTTTGGGTTTGGTTTGTGGCCTGAGTCCAGGGTTAGAGAGCCATGCCAGGTTCAGGCCTAGTCCGGGACTAGATCTAGGGTTTAGTTAGTAAGAGAGATTTGAAAATTTATGAAAAACTATGTGAATATTTTTAGTTTTGACAAAATTTCATGATTGAATTATTCTGAATTTTTAAAATCTTTTATTAGTTATTTAAACAAAATATTTCGTATTAGAGTATCTCATTATTTGGTTAGTTATTCGTGCTGTTCTATCTCCTCTAGTTTTGTAGTTCATCACCCACCTCTAATGGACATGTTTTAATCCATAAATATATGCACTTTTTGAATGATTTTCCTGTGTACTGTGATACTTAATCCTTAGCGGGATGATTAAAAAGAAAACCTTTATTAGTCCTTCAGAAAAGCATCAATCCCTTTACTATTTAAAAATATAATTTTTTTTAACTCCATAATTTTATTTTCATTCTCAAAATAATGTCGCCATCATTTTAGTAGCCCCAGAAGAGTAAAAATTAAAAGAAATTATATTTTCATAAGTGATAAATCAATATCACTTTTTGAGGAATAAAAGTCGAATTTTTATCAAAAAAAAAGAAAAAACAATTCCTTGTCTGCAAGGACTAAACTAATCAATGGCATAGAACAGAATCTCCATGCAAATGGCAACAGAAGGTTTCACTGTAGGATTTCTACATACAAATTAGAGCTTTAGTCATCAAAATTTCTTGGGGCTACCATGCCACTTCAAATATTCAATGGATGGGGCTTCTCAGCAGGAAAGCCAAGATAAGCGGAATCACAAACCCAAGATGGCAGGTCAAGAAACTGTACGTCCATAGCAAACAGATGCAATATATAGATTCTTTGCCCACTTCTCCTGCAAAATCCATTATAATATATTCAGACCATAGACTCCAAATACCTTAATAACCAGAAGCAAAGCAAACCCCAAAAGCACAACATAAGAATTGACCCACCTTGACATGTACACTAGGAAAAGATGAAGTTCTGAGTGTTTCCTGTGTTTCATCCACAGGTTTCCTCCTAGGCACACTGAGGACAAATGCAGCTTGATCCCAAGTTGCAGCAGTTGCTGTGATACGATATCCATAATCCCACCGCTTGTGAATTCCTTCACTAGGATAAAGAAAATCTAGTTCAACCACCTGAAAGTACATGAATTGTTGATTATTTATGCTACCAAGCTGCATTTTTTGTTTAGAAAAATGGTAGATGAAACTCTCAGCCAAAGATAACCTGGTCAGAAAATCCTGCACCACGAGACATAACTACTCCCCATCTGCTACCTGCAGTGGCCATTGCCGTAACATAAAATCCCTCCCTCCATTTTTTGTTAATCCACTTAAACGGAAATGAATCACTAACTTTGTAGGATTGCTGCAAAAATTGTGTGCCTGGATTCCACGAACTAAGTCAGAAACCAATGTTGAAGTTGAAATTTGCTAATGCACACAAGAATATACTAGAATAACTAACCCTTAGACATCACTACCAACGAACTTCCATTAGAAGCTCCAGCAATTGCACTGATATAGTAATTTTTTTCCCACTGCTCCATTATCCATTCCTTCAAACGCACAAAAACAGTAAATTACATGTAAATATAACACGACTGGTAGCTACACAAATCAATGTTTCTACAAGCATGTAAACATAGTGATAAATTGCAAATTCTGAGCCACTATAAATTAAAAAATTAACACAACAGAGTGAAATTACCTTATGGAGAAAATGGGAGGAGAGTTCATAAACTTGGGCAGTGAAACCAGTGCCTGCATCCATGATTAAGGCCCACAGGTTCTGACATGAAGCCACACTGCTAATATATAAGCCATCCTCATTTCCTTTCTCAATGTGCTGGGATAGCCTTGTATCTGCCACATTGTAGTGATATCTAAAAAGAAAATAGAAGCATTCCTCATACATAGATCTTTCATATCACAAACAAAAGTATTCTCAGCATCTATTGTCGGTGTTATAGAGTTGAAGTCTGATGGGAATTAACATACAACAAATAAAAACAGAGGAGGAGGGTAGACAGTATCACACATGGTACAGGAAGAATGATCTCTCTCTCCACCCTTAATATTGGGGGGGATGCCTGGTGTCTCATTGCATCAACAGATACCTAAAAATAGAACTACATACATAGCAAAGCATACTTTATGACCCAATTGTGTATACCTTTGTTTCATCGGTCTGCGAGCATTGTAAACACTAATCCACTGTGTTGCTGGCATACCCATACGGATCTTCTTTTTTGGCTGTTCATCATCTTCTTCTTCCATCGCCAACCGACCTCTCTTATGACCGATGAGCTACACACAGAATGAAAGATAAGATTGATACATTCAGAATTGACTTCAAACTTTGAAATGCATTCAAGGCAACACAAGAGGAAGGGCATAGCAAAATCAATACCATTTGTGCACCTTCTGTATTAATTGGCCTAATATCTGGATTTGGAGCAATAATGCTATCAAATAGAGATATATATTTTGCATAGTTAGGATCTTCATCAAACTTCAAGTTCACTACATGTTCAACAAACTGTCTAAAAGGCTGGGGGCAGAAGCAACAGAGGCTCTCTGGAGATGTTCCCATCTTCTTCTTGCAAACAAGGAACCCTTTGTTTTCTCCCTGAAAAAAGCATGTTAACAAATGATATTCTGAATATAAGCATATAAAATGAAACATTATTTAAAATGTCCAACCTGGTACCCCTGCCAAGGGAGACGACCTCGAAGAAGGAAAACCAATGTATAAGCAAGAGACTCCAGATCATCCCTCCTGCTGCCAGTTCTCCCCAAGTGTGCATGCACACTAGCATAGCGTACTGTTCCCCTAATAAAAACCGAATATCATACCAAGAAGCCATAAGGTAATTTGAATACAAAGAAATTTATCCACTGATCCAAATTCAATTAGAAGTTAGAACTACCTGAAAACATCAGGTCGTTGGTCATATTCCACATGCAAACCTGTCGTACTATCCCTCCATCTAGTAGCTGTTAGCTCAAAACAGCAAAGTAAAGAAATGAGTAACCGAATTCTGAAATAAAAAGGGAACATAACAGAAAGCCATTTCTTTGATAATACTCAATCATACCTAACCCAAGATCAACAAGGAACAATTTTTTTTCATCAGGTGTCCCAGGAGGACCAAGTAGAAAATTTTCAGGCTTCACATCCCCATGCACATACCTGCCATAAGTTATAGTCATCTAGTTTCAGAACAGTATTTTCCTCTATTTGAAGCACCATTAATACATTGATAATGGCAGCAAACAAGAAAAAGGAAGAAAGAGGATATACCTTTATAAGAAGTGTTAATCACACATTCATACATTAAAAGAATGCTAGCCAATAATTATAAGACAACAAACAGCTATGAAACTTAGAGTGAATCACATAAATAATCCTTTTTACTTCCAAAATTACACATATATCCTTATTCTAAATTTTACATAAATATGCCCTTATTGCACAGGCCTTCCTTTTAATCATAAACACAAACATTCCTTCATATCATAAGTCATAACATAAAGGGAGGACAGAGTAATGACTTCATACCTCAAGAGAGGTCTTTTGTGATTTTCTCTAGAACTAATAAGCTACACTTAATCCCACAATTTCCAAGAGAACTCTATAACTAAAAACATAATCCAACATAAATAGCACAAGTTTCAGAGGCAGAAATGGAAAATTCAACTGTCCCTGAGCAGGAAAAGAACACAGCACTAACAACTTATTGAGAGAAGTAAAAATGGCTTAACCTTCCCCCCCCCCCCCCCCCACCAACCCCAAAAATAAAAAGCGTGAGATCGAAATTGTTTGGGGAAAAGAATGGGGAATTACCCTCGAGAGTGCATCTTCTCCAATATGGATATTGCTTCAATGGCAATACAAGCAACCATTTCATTGGACATTCTGGAATTCATAAAAAAATGTCAGCTTAGAAACTAAGTCAAAATCAGTAGTGGGCACGTATCTTAGTAAATATCTGACAACTAATTTTCAATGAACTCACGAGTGAGAGTTATTATTCCAAACATCCCACAAGCTAGGTCCCAACATATCCATAACCTGCATACATTAAGGTCTCAAGTCAAGCAGCCACTCTTTAAACAAGGCAAAAATCATATAGAAGATACAAAAGATTAGTGTTTAAAAAACTTTAGAATCAACCAATAAAGAATATGACCATGTAACATACCATGACATAGTAGTCACCTTGCCTACCCTTGTAGTGTACTCGTGGAACACCATGACTGCCACCAAGAGTACTGTACATATAGAGGAAAAAATGCTTGACACGGAGTCAAAAACACAAACCTACCCCACAACAAAAAGGGCAAAAATCAAGAGCAATAAGAACACGTACTTGTAGACTTGCCACTCATATGGCGGTCCATAATTACATCCTTTACTACTTCGATGCTCAAATTTTAATGCTACCTGATAGAAAAAGGTTAAAAAAAAAGTGAACTTACGAAGTTAACAATGAGATTAAGGAATTTAGAAACGAGATGTCATTTATCACCCAATGCTGGAAAGAAGCCTATACCTCCACAGCTCCAGGTCCAGTCCTCTCATTCATATTTACACTAGAAACACGTTGACCAACATATACTTGCCCAAATCCACCCTTGCCCAGTTTTCTATCTATTTTATACATTGGGGAGCCACCTACTTGAATCTGTGCCCAAAAAAAAAAACAAAGGATTAGAATATTCACTAAAACAAAAGACAGATAATAACGCATCTTTGTGCTTTATAATTACCAATATTCAATCAGAACAATAAAAACACTCAGAGCAAGGAAACATATTTATTAACACTCACCACTGGAGGAAAAAAAAAGAGTTAACAAAAATCAATACAATTTGTAGAAACAGCTGGCACCATTTAATGAAAAAAACAGGACTTTTAATGCTCAACAACCATGTTTCAAAAGCTAAAACTTTTACAACTGTCTTTTACACACAAATAGATGTACAACGTGCTTGGGAACCTCGTAATTTTGTGCAAACGTAATTGTGAGGACCCAAAAAGCAAATCAAGAGTTACTTCTCAGGATGATTAAGGGGTTATTCTACTAAACCTCCAAAATTGAGCTTAACTGTTTTACAGTCACAATCTCACTAGGACCTTCATTCTAAAATCAAAATGTAATTCCCATTAGACCAACAGATCATATGCTTAAAAGTCGCATTGAAATACAATGATGTTGACAAACGCTAAATAGTGCTAATTAATTTTCAAATAGTAGATAGAAGAAAGTTAGCTAGTGTATTTTTGAGGCCTGTGCCATGAAAGAGCACAAACAAGCACAGCAAAGATTCAATATAAGACTTGATGTAGAATTTATTTAAAATGGATGAATAAATTACATAGGCAGCAAAGTTGAGTGGCAGACAATGAACTTGAATATAATTGAAAAGACACTAAAACCTGTGAGAAAATAAGGAGCTTCAGTAGGTGTATGCTGGTACTATTCAATATGTGGAGTTTACATAAATCGTTACTGTGCATATAGGTTGTCCATCTTGGTTCTTTTCCAAATGCAATAGAGGGAACAGGAAGGACATTTGCATATCATTGACGTGGAGTTTGTAGAAGGACTGTTTATTAACAAAAGGGTGCATAAAAAATTACATTCACACTTCAGCATCATCTCTCCTTCACAATTATATTATCAATAAATTTATAAAACTTACTTGTTGCACCATTAAAGCTACTATTTACATTGCTATGAATTATAAATATGTTAGAAAAAAAATTAATTATAAATTTTGTAAGAACAAAATTTCAACCTATAAGATCATATATATGGAAAGCAAGTATCATTAGCACTAAGAAAATTTTCAGAAATTGGAATGTCCCAGATGTCACTGATATAAATGATGTATCTACGTTGTTTTCTCGAAGCACCGCACAGTCACCAGCAGAAGTCATTGAGTGCAAAGTAAATCCCTGGATTAAAATTTCCAAGGAATGATAGGGAAGTGTAGTGCATTAAACGCAAAATGTAAAATGCCAAACCAAAGTGAGTATTTTTGAAAATATTAATTCCCAGTTTATCTTGACTACCCAGGACATCCTACCATTTTGAAGACAATTCGACTGCAATCCTGCTCCTAAACCTAATGACGAAATTATTAAATATCAATAACAGTCTACCATGAAGGAATGGACGATGTTTGCCATCTCATCAAGCGACTTACGTTACACTTAGTACCTATCATTTGTACGCAACAAAAATGCCAACAAACAAAGCTCAGGGAAAGTTAATATAAATAATTAAAAAAACAGACCTTCTCAGGAAGCGGAGCGGTGCTCCCCTCATCTTCACCAGCATTGCCCTTATCATTGCTCCGAGCTCCAGTATGGAAATCATCCATTTGCTTCTCCTCAACCTCTTCCCTCTCCGCTCCACCAACACGAAAAGCTTCGTCCAACCCCTTATTCTCTACCTCCTTCGCCGGGACAGCTACGTTTTCATTGATCAGCACCTGCTGTTGTTGTTTGTTAGTCTTCGGCACTGCCGCTGCCGCCGCCGCTGCCCGCCTCCTTCTTGTCCTCGTTGCAATGGCCCCCCCTTCTTCGATCAACGGATTAGATTGCTGCTGCTGTTGCTGTTTCTTCGCTGCTGCCCGGCCCCTGCGCACACCACTACGCAGTACCGGCATCGTTCATCCTTCAAATCTCATCCTCCTCTGAAAAATACCCAGAGGAATGATAAAAATTATGAATTTCGCGCAGCCCAAACACTGTTCAGCCTTCCGATCACAAGCCAACAAACCCAATTGCGCAAATCCCACAAAAATCACACGAATAACTTCAGTCCTAAAAGATTTTAGCGAAAATTGGACCAGAAGAGGAAGAAAAAAACGATCAAATCAACCGACACGATGAATAAGCCAAAATCTGAAGCTACCTTCCCGAATATCTAGAACTCCGAGAATCTTTGGGCAGTGGATCGTGGCATCTGAATTAGGGTTTGGAAATGATCAAAAACTGAGGAACAGAAGCAATCGACGGGAGAGGGAAAGAGGGGAGGAATGCTTGAGTACCGTGAAACAGAGAACACTAATTTTTTTTTAATAATATTTGTTTGTATGTAAAAAAGGCTGGAAACTAAATGCGATTACGTGTCATAATTGGATCCGTTGATTGTGTGGAATTGGGCGGCTAGATTAGGGTTCACAGACAAATTGATATCGGAAGGGAAATGAAAATAGTTGAGAGCAAGGCAATTACTGAAAAGGGCTCAGCGTCATGATTTGCTGACAAACCTATCAACCAAGCGGTGCTAGTGCTACAACGGACAAGTGGAGTTGAATTGGTGGGCGCTTGCCATCTGTCTCGCGGTGGGAATGACTACAATAGCAGGTCTTGTGGGGGTAATTATTTTGTTTTCGTTTTAGTTTTTCTGGATAATATTTGTTTTCTTTTTGTATTATTATTTTTATTTAAATTTAGAGAGATAAATTGTTTTAACTGGATAGACCATTTACAATAATTGAGATCTCAATTAAATTTAATTCAAGAGACCTAAGTTGATTTTAAGTGTAATGTAAGAATTAAAAAATGATATACAAATAACTTTTTTTTTTTGAAGTTGGATCCTTCAAAATCTTAAGTTTAACCTTGGCTACATTCCCTTTGTTACTTGACCAGCTTTGAATCAACTTCGCCAACTTAAGTATTAGGAAAGCAATTTCCTATCACTATTTTGGAGGATTGTGTATAGAAAAAATAAATAAAGATAATATTATTAATTCAAACAAGACAACATTGTAAAAACACAGACTCATTCATAAAAATTAGTATAAAGTTATTAAATTAAATTAGTGGAAAATAATTATGAGAATAATGGAATCAACAAGGGTGATTTATTTAGATTTGGAAGGTTGGAACCTTGATTCAACGGACAAACACAGAAGGCTTACTAATGAGTTTTTTTTTTTTTTTGGGACGTTGGTTACAACTTTTGCTTTTTATGGTCATTATGTTACAAGTTTTCATTTTTGGTCGATTTGTTTTTTGCCAGAATTTGTTTTTTGGTCTAGTTCAATTTGAGAAATGGGTATGTTTTCTACGTGCTTTATTTTGAAGCCCAACCCATAAACCCGGTTATGCGAAGAATAGTCCAACTCAGGCCTATCTAACAAACCCATTATTTCCTTCGTAACAAATTTGCAGCCCATTCTCAATTCTGAGCTTTCCCCTCCCCCGGGGGGGTTATCCCTCTTGATGACTTCAGAATGGAAATTCTTATTGACTAAAAGCCAAGTCCCAAAATAAAAAATAAAAAATAAAAAAAGATAGAGAGAGAAAGGGGATGGAAAATTGGAAATTCAAGAAACACCCAGCTAGCTTCGGTTATGGCCACAAAGAAAAAAAAAAGAGTTGGGCTTCCATTGTGGTAGAATCCACAAAAATTTCCATAATGTTCCTCAAACCTAGGTAAACAATGCAGTTTAGAAGACAAAACTATCAGAAGAAGATTGTTCCGAGTTGTTTGGATCCTGCAAGAAAGCAACAGCGCAACTCATACGGTGGCAAACTTGTGCTCGAAGAGAAGACTGGATAGAAGTGGACGTATAGTCGTCCGCCATGCATGCCAGAGATCGAACGTGGCTATGGAGGGAATTTAACGAAAGTGCTAGTTAGCATTGGGGTGTTGAGTGAAGTTGCAGGGGGAAGGAGGGTGTGGTGCTTCTTTTTTTCCAGAGTGTGTTGCTCATGTTGTATGTAGGCTTTGGCTAGTAAAAAAAAAGAAAGAAAAAAGAGCTTAATTTGTTCGTTAGACACAATTAGTGCAATAATATGTTCAGCAGTCTTCTATCAATGATCATGTTTGCCACTGCCAAAGACATTCTTAACGAAGAGTTAATATAGATTCTGTGGACAATTATTGTTTATTATAACTTCTAAGAAAAGCCATTTAATTTAAGAAAACCTGCTCCTCAAACGGATAACCCTTAATTTCATCCAATCCCATATCTTTGTCAACTTATTCAAGTCTCTAGGTTCTGCAAATGTCTCAAAAAGCAATATTTAATAACCTTTTTTGTATCTAAAAATGATTTAATACAAACACTACCCTCTTGGCCTTATCTATCCACCCAAAAGAAACTCATTCTTAAATTAAAAGCACGTCGCTTCTTTTACATTATTCCTTATCACTGAGCTTGAAGTAAACACTAGTGAGGCAAAATCTTCCCCAATGCTTCACATACATAAATTCGTATTAAAAGTCATTAACTAGGTATAGTTTATTAGTGAAAAATATAAATAATTTGCAGTTAAGTAATGAGCGCTGATGCCCCAATTTAAAGTTTTAAAATTGAGATCAGTTTGATATTTTGAGTCTAATTTTTATTTTGTTCCCTTATCAAGCCATGAACCTCTTATGTAACTAAAAAGAATAATATAAATTAATGGAAGTTTAAAATTCAACCATCCATATAATTAACCAATTTTTCTCAAAATATTAGATGATAAAATTAACTTTAGAATTATTTTTTTTCCTCAAAATATTCAGCAATAGCTTCAAATACGGTGGTTAGGTTGGATTCGAAGTTGCCACCTCCAACTCCAGCAGGCTTCCTTTGGTTAATAAAAAAAAATTGATTTTCCATAGTCTTTCAACCTTTAAACGAGCACTTTGTTTGTGGTGCTATGTGCCTTGGATCTTTTAGTTGAGTAAACAATTAGAATTTGGCAGTGTCCAAAAGCATGAAGCCGAAGCTCCTTTACGTATTTTTATTGTTCAAGACCAACCCCACTTTTCTAGCCACTGATTTTTAAAGTAATTACTTAGCAAAAAAGCAATATGAGAAAGAGTTCCTTTTTCTTGCAAAAACTAAATAAAAAAATCTAGGTTATTTGTTCATCATAATTCTGATTAACGGTGAATCTTGAAGCTTCTTATTAAGCATGATTTTACTTAAAAGGTTGATTAGATTATAAAGTTAATTAAAATGCACATATTTGATTTCACAATGCGACACGTAGTGTATGACCTATTTTATATGTTTCTTTTATTTGTTTTCAGAGAATATATAAAAAGTCCTTAATTGCATGATTTCCAAGTGTCGCAAATCAAATGGCATAATTAATTAAAATGAGCAAATTTATGACTTTGCTTTTGTGTGGCAAATTATATTAACCAAAGAAATCTAGAAAATCTATAAAATTAAAGTTCCACTTAGAAAAAAGCATGGGAGTTGTTAATTCGCATAGTAGAGGGAAAAATTTAAAGGGAGCGAGATAGAGATGGGGAAAAAGTAATAGGGCAAAACTATAATGCAGAACTGAAGTCTTCAACAATAATTTGAGCACTAGGTTGAATTGCTCGCCTTCTAACTACTCTTTCTTTGATGTCATTTTCAAGAATAGCTTTTTATTACAACTCAAATCTAGAAGAGGTTCATATATAGAACAAAAATTTACAAAACTAAGAGCTTATTTAATTATATTTTTATATTTTTATATTTCAAATTTTTTTCTGAAAATTATATTTAAAAATTATTCTGCAAAATAAAAAAATTGATATATTATTTTAAAATATATATATATATATATATATATATATATATATATTTTAAATATTATGAAAACAAAGACAGAAAATAAAAATAATTCTTCTTAATTTTTTATTTTTTGGTTTTAAAAATAATTTAATTTTAAAACAAAAATAAAAAATAATTTTTAAACCAATTTTTTATATTTTAAAAATAAATTTAAAAAAAAAAACAGTTACCAAACATGCCTTAAATTTTTTGGGAGATACTATTTTAGCCTTTTTTTTAAAAAAAAAAAAAAGTTGAGTAGCTAATTATAGAGCAAACCCAGAAAAAAAAAAGTTATAATTAATTAATGTCACCATTCACTTTATTCTATAATCAATTTTTCTCTGATTTTCTCCAAAAATAAAAACAACTTAATTTGTTTTTGCTACAAACAGATTCGAGCTGACAATAATTCGAACATATAGTGATCGATCCTCTTCCTTTTAATTATATGTTTCTAAACATTCTTAATTATACATCTACAAATTAATTGAACTTCCCAAATACCCTATGTTTTCGTAATATGATATATATATGCCAAATTCCTTGTGTATCAATGTGAAAATTACGACATGCTATATATGCTAAATTTATATGGAGTAGATATTTGAATGCTGGAATGGGCATGCGGCAGGCTCACGCTAATGATGTAAACATGTTTTGCTAGGGTTTAAGAAACGAAACCAGCAACGTTTGAATTATTAATGGACCCTCTACTCTTGTTAGTGGGGTAAATAGGAGAAAGCTTAGCATGAAAGAAAATGAACTTTTCTGTGTTAGCCCAACTTTTTCTTTTTCTAACTCACTTTCAATTCCCACACATATAAGGCCAATTTATTTATTTTTAATTAGAGATAGTTTGGAACAAAATATGTTTTCCTAACTTTGTGTTAGAGGAGCTAGCTCAAACCTGTGCCCACTTCATTTAGAAGGACACCAAATTTACCATTAAACTAAACTAAACTAAACACACACACATACAAGCCAATTTAATTAGTTTATTGTTAATTGTCAAGTCTAATATTGATACCTTTGCATTTTCATAATTAATGAAGTCACAAATTTTGTCGTAGACAATATAAATTTTTATAATTAAATCATAACTCTTGATTTGTTATATATATATATATATATATATATATATATATATATATATATATATATATATATATATATATATATATATATTAAAAATTTAGTTCTTTAATTAAATTGTGTATAAGAAAATTTTTGTGCGTGGGAAAACCAAAAGGGGTAGAAAAATTGCATGGTTTGAGATATTTATTGTTAGGGGTAGCAGCTGTCACTAGCTGAAGTGCTGAAACTTTTCAGTATCACACGTGCTCATAAAAGCTATAAAAACCAGAGGAAAGCAATTCCATTTCTCTCTTCATGCAAAAAAGTAAGCATGTGATTAATGAATCTTCTTTGCTTTAAATAAGAAAAATTAATACCCAAACACAAAAGTTATATGGTGTTTAACTTTAATTACTACTGTTGGTTCAATTCCATTCTTTTAGACAGATTGACGAAATTGCAAAAATACATGAATGCATGATGATCAAAGTACAATCTTTTTTAATAAAAAGTAAAATACATAGTCGAATTTAACTGTGTGAACTAATTATCTTCACTTCAAACCAGATTGCCTTTGTAATACAAGTGGCCATTTAAACGGCGCTTAATTTTACTATATATATCAGGATGAAAATTTGGCCACAGCTCACATATATATCACTTTTAAAAAGTAATATTATAATAATTTCCTCTGTGGGTTATTTTTGTTGAACCTAAGAAATTAAAAAGATAATATTTTAAGTCAATAACGGGTTCTTCATATATTACTTATTCAAATAATTAAGATATGAACTTAATTAAGATCTTGAAGTAAAATGTTAGATGATTTGAGTGTCTCCTTTCGAACATTAGTTTGTCATTGATAGAGAGTGAAATTTTAAAAGAAAAAAAACTCATTTTTTCAGAATTGTATTACTCTAATTTTTTTTTAATATAACAGTTCGATGGAATTAATTTATGCATACTTTAATTAATCAAAATTTTAAATTAAAAAAATAAGACATTCATGCTAATTGGGAGATTGATGACAACAAAAACTCTTTACAATATTGTGTGGCCTGATAGTTTTAATGCAAAGTATATAAGCAAAATTTGAACATTAGCTTTAAACAAAGCTGTGCGTAGAAAAGGAGCATAAAGCGCGGCTGCACTTACCATTAAGCTTTAGGAAGGGATGGGCGCATCGATTTTCGTCATGTGGAAATTTGTGGTCAACTGCATTGCTAGCTTTCAACTAATGCTTTTGCTAAAGCCTGCCAATGGTGCTATTTGAAGAGAAGACCCAGTCACGTTTATAACTATATATGTTTATTAAAGCAGCCCTTAAAGCGAAGCTTATGACCTTATATTAATTTGGTTTCTTAACACATTAAGTCATTACTTGAACCTACCTAACAGCAAAACTTGTGAACAACTTTGAATCCGTAGGAATATTTCTTTCTTTTACCAAAAACTTTGTTGGGAGACAGCTAACACCTAAGAAGTACAATACGATGATTATTGACACAAAAGAAAAGGGAAAGATAGGTCTATAGATGGAGGAAGATATTTAAGATCAAGACGTAAAAAATTTCCTTATAAATCTTAATTATTATGACATGCAATACCAAAAGAAAAAAGAGAGATGTGCTAAATATACATATAAAGAAAACTACAATACCATAAGCAATAGAAAACAAATGATTAAATATGTAATGTTACTAATTAATTAAGAGATAAATGATATTTTTTCCATTTTATATTTTAACTTTTTTCATACAAATATTGTCAAACTCTTTTAGTAGGACTAATTGCATTTGAAATATTAAATTGTTCTTTTGTACAAGTGTTTTTTTTATAAATTCAAATTTGTAACTCAAATTTATTTAACATGTGAGTTAAAAACTAATGAGTTTTATTTTTAATTTTGAAATACACAACAAAATAGTGAAATATTTCTTCTGATAAAAAGCAATTCCAATATCCTCAAAAAATTTAGTAGATTAGCAAAATTATAATTGAAAGCCTTTAATCAAGAAGTAATTAATGCAAATATAAAGGATTGTGATACCCTACTTGGGATCGATGTCAATTAAATACGCAGAGCATGTCAAAATAAAAGGCTAAAGCTGAATTCAAAAAGCTAACTACCCTCAATTAATCAATTTCAGAGTTTCGCCAAAACATTTCACCTTAACTTTTGGCTTTTATTTGTGTCTTCCTTTTGCTCCCACTTTGCCTTAGGCATGAAAAAGTTAAAACGACTATCTCACAAAAGTCATTATTAATCAATGTTACATCTTTGCCCGCAAGAAATAACGATCCAGGTATCCGTTTCACTTTCACAATTATTGCTGCCTCAAATCAACGTTTTTAAACCTCATCTTTAATTAATTATTAAAGTATACATGAAATTTTCTTAAGTTACCCTGCAGACTCTAATTTGACCCCCTCTCATTTTCAATGACCAGCCTCATTACGAATTCAATATCAGTATATTCTCAAAATTACTTTTTCTCTGACTGTTTCTTCTTTGACCGATCAAATAATGACTGTCTATCAAAATATCCCAGAGTTTACAAGAAGCTAATTAACTGAAGCTAGGAATAGCAGCTTATGGTCAAAATGAAAAAAAAAAAACGATTATTTCTGGAACTTGCTTGAAAGGTTTCTATTATAGTCTATATATAAGATTTCGCCACAGATAATTAACGAGTTTGATTAGAAATTTTCTTATCTAATCCAAAATCTAACCAATCTCATAAGTTGGTAGAAATTGCTAATTCGTCCATAATTTAAAATTTAATTAATTTCTTTTTCAGAATATTTCTTTTAAGAATCCCTTTCGAACTTCCAACTGGTTCATAATTAAACCAAAATATATTTTATTTAACCCCCATTGATTTCTTTTAATCTTATGTCATTAATTTCGGTATTTGATAAATGGCCACAACCCATTTCAGCATTATTTAGAACAAAATGCCAATGGGTCAGTTGTTTCTTTGTATGTGGATCTTCGTGTGGAGACTTTCTTTCGTAGCCATCAACCAGAAAGTGGTTCTTATAAAACTTGAAGAAAATTCATTAAATATCAAAACCAAAAGGAAAAGCAAAAGGAAGGGAAAAAGCAAAAGTTGAGAAAGGCAACAAAATTTTGGAGAGGGGCCAGCCTATAGTTTCACTTTGACATGTTAGTGGAGTCACATCAGGACAATATAGTGAAAGTGGTGGTCTTGCTATGAAAACCAATTTAACTTAATAAGGTTTAAAAGAAATCAGAATCACAAATTAGACTCCTTAATTAGGTCCAAATCTTTTAAAATTTTGGCACATTCACAAAACTACAATAATAATTTGTCACCAAATGTGGTTATTATACATTAGTGGTTTCTTTATACTGATAAACTACTCCCTGGAAGGTAAAAAGTAGTGACTAAAAGCAAGAAACTTGAAACTTCGGAAAATAAAAGGTAGACCAAGAATTAATGAGGAACATAAGGGGTAATGTCAATAAGAAGAACAAACAAAAAAGCTGATTATTATAACCCACAATTCTGCAAGGAATATATTTAATTTCTAGATAAGCAAAGATTCAAAATTCTTCTAGTACAAGAAGGTGTACGAGAAGGAATCTAAATGAGATTCCAATAATTGTTCCCAGTTTGTTAATTAGGGTATGTATATACGCTAATCAAGTTAATGAATTATATCTTCATATAAAAACTAAATATGCTTGAACCCTTTAATTAGTACACAATATTTTATCTTTTTTTTTCCATGTTCTACTCTAATTAATTGCAGTACAATCCTCAGCTTCAATTATTTTCCTTTCCAGAAAGGGCTATACGTGTGGAGATGATATCATGTATGCTCATGTGTTTGCTTAAGAACTTGACAAAAACATGAACAAGAAAAAGGTGATAAATGGTGAAAGAAAATAAATCAACGAGCTATAGAAACCGAGAGTTACTTACAATCTTTAATTTCATTTTTTTTTTATTGTCTATAAAGAGGCAACTATTGAACGTACAAATTCATCTCATATAACAAATAACACGAAACTCACAAAGGAGTGAACTAATTAGGATCATCATGGAAATCCAAAAATTATGCTTACTGGCTTTACGTTAATAATTAACAGCAACGGAAACTCAGGAACGCTAGCTCAATCCTGCTTCCTTAATTCCTTGTAAAACCTCTTTATGAAGTCTTCTGCCGCCTTGTCCACCAGGTGGTCCTTATCCTCGTTCCCGTCTTGTAGTGGGAAGGGGGAATCTGTCACCCTCAGCTGCCTCACCATAGGGCTCCGCCCGAACCCCGGAAGCGCCGGGGATGCCTCCACCACAGCCTTATTATTTTCTAGCATCTCCAACGCCGCCTTCAATGCATTGACTGTGACCATGTCATCGTCCTGTGTGAGTGGCTCCTGAGCACACGAGAAGAAGTGGCTGTGGCGGTTGCGCTTGCCAATGATGGGGAAGAAGTAGTTGGGGGTGTTGCTGCAGCTGAATTCGTACTCGCGTGAGGCGGAGAACTGTTGGCCGTGTGAGTCATGGGATGAGGTGGAGCCACCGTGGTGGCGGTGGTGGTGGTGGTGGAACATGAGATTGGTGATGGCTTTTCCGGCGAGCTTGCCGCGGCGTTTGAGCATCATGTTGAGATCCATCATGAGTTTGCCCTTTGGTATTCCTTTTCTCAACATGAACAGCATCACACGTACTATGCTCCACACTCTCTTTGCTAGTACTGGTACATTGCTTTCCATTTCTAGTATTGGTTTTGATTCTCTTTATAAGTTTAGAGAGAGAGACACAAAGATTGAGATTCAGACACGAAGAATTCTCTTTATAAGTTTAGAGAGAGAGAGAGAGAGAAGGAGAGAGAGGCACACAAAGATTGAGATTCAGACACGAAGAGATGAAGGGGCGAAGGGTATATATAGGGGGGGGGGGGGGGAAGAGCTACAAGAAGGTGGAAGGCAGAAGAAAGATAAATGTGAAGGGCATGCTAGCATTTTAATCCATCCTACGCTAGAATAACCCCTCGGTGCATAGATATTCTGTATTACCTTTTTTTTTTTAATTAGTTTAGTTTATTTACTTATTTGACCCCATCATTATCGGTGGGGCGCTGCCTTGGTAGGTTCAACCTCACGTGAGCTCGTGCAGTTCTCATAAGAATCCTCACGCGATCGGCTTTGAGATTTTGGCAACCAAAGTACAGCGCGGCATTACACAATTTTTCTTTTTGGTGGCCTTAGAACCATTACACAGTTTGTGCAACGGATCAATTGCAATTTTATTCGTAAAAAAACTACCAAAAGAATTAGAGTATCGTATTGCACTTGCTCATCCTGCACTTTCTTTTTTTAAAATACCTTTCGTTGTATTATTCCAGTATTTTTCTTTTTTTAGATTATAGCGATATAAAAAATTAAACTAAATCTTTAATTATTCACAAGAAGATAATACCTAGTCGTTTATTTGAGTATTTTTTTTTTTTTTGTTGCTACATAATTGACACTCTTCCTTAACTAGCATGCATGCTTGGAATAATCATTTATAGGATTTTCATTGTTGATTGAATTTTGGCAACTCGGAACTGTCTCTTTTTAAGAATGGAAGCTTTCCTGTTAGTTTCTGTTGTTTTAAGGGAGATATCAGAACTTATGGAAGCCCCATTCACAAAAACCATGCCATGCTTCTTAAATCAGAGCCAAAATCCATAGTAACTTACATTTTTTTTTTAACTCATGCAGCTTATAATGATTTCTTTGGGATTTCCCTCTTTTTATGATATCCACATTAATTTATATAATCCATTTTTATTAACATTTTTAAAGAAAAAAATCGAAAGAACTGCCAGAAAATTCTTAAGTATTGGCCACTGCTACGCCAAATTCTGTGTTTCCAACATATATTTCTGTCTAGAATCGGAAAGTGTTTCTCTTGGCTTTGGTAATGAAACTGAAGGTATTCAAAGATATAATTCAGAAGCATCAAATTATAACCTTGATTCAATCCACATTTGGTACATTCATTCAGTCATCCAGAAATTATCTAATATTTAATACACAACGAATAAAATTATTGAAGTCTTCTTGAACAAAAGCATGACCCTCTCAAGGGAAAGAAAGGGAAACAATTAAGAACTCTAAGAACAACTTCCAAATTAAAGGACAAGAAATATAATTCTTCTTTTTGAAAAAAAAAAGAAAAAACCTTCGGGTTATAATAATGGGGAGACACCTAAAAAAAACCTCAGAAGGTAAATTAGGCTTCTTCCCATGAAACATAGGACCCTAATCCCAGAAAAATGTGGGCATTTAATATAGGATCCATCCAGCTTCAGAAAAAGATGCAATTTTGACAGAGGATTCGAGAAACTCGTGTACTAATATGGATATATGATGCGACACATTAAAATATATAGTGTCTAATGCAATTTTAAGTGTTGCATCATATATCCCATGAGAATGTATCTGAGATGATACAATTTTGTCATTGGAGTATAATGCTTCATAGCAAAAGATGAATTGGCTATGATTTGAGATGATAATTAATCTCTTTTGTGATTGCTGGAATGCAACTAGAACTCCTTGCAATGGCTCCTTTCTTGAGTTCTTTATTATTCTCCCTGGGATTAAAGGAATTGGCCCTTCTCCCTTCTAACTTGCTCTTCTTCAGCATCTCTTTCATGGCCTCAGCCTGAACCAGAACCGGGAAAGCCCTCCCGTATTTATTAAACCTAACACACGCGTTCATATGAGCACTTAATGCCTCCTCCTTTCTCCCTCCACTCTTCTCCAACTCTTCCTTCACTGCCTCAGCACACAGCCCACAAACCAACTTTCCCAAGAACTTGTCACGCACGCGCTCTATATACTCGTGCGTGCACTCCTCGCTCATCCCACAGCACTCACACTTTGCATCTTCAACCTCACATATTGGAGGAAGCTTCAATTCATCACCAATCCCTTCTTTGCTTAGCTCAAACGAGATGTCTGAGATTGTTCGTTGAAGGTCATGGTGATGATAATTAGAGCTAGCCAAAGACTCTCCATTGGGTGCCATAGCTAAAATGGGAATAGAGTTAAAAGAAAGAGCTTGATCAAGGGAATTTTGATGAGTAGTAGAAGGAAGGTACGGCTCTATTTATAGTAGTTTTGCCTCTTTC
The DNA here is from genome assembly GCA_037074535.1 of Gleditsia sinensis. NCBI lineage: Eukaryota > Viridiplantae > Streptophyta > Magnoliopsida > Fabales > Fabaceae > Gleditsia > Gleditsia sinensis. The sequence goes on along the minus strand of CM073469.1, from coordinate 2,281,491 downwards.
TGAGAATCTAAGATTGTGGACTTTGTGTGGATGTTGGGAACTCAGATGTCAGTTTCTGTTGGCGTGAACTTGCTAGATATTTTTAAAGGAAATTTAATGAGGAAGCAGTGACATGTTTAGCTTTTCGAAATTTGAAGTAAATATTCTATATCTGGTCGATATTTAATTGCTAAAAAGTTATTGCCTTTACCCGTTGAGAAGCAATACAAGTTGAAGGGTATTCACATGCTGGCATGGTGAAACCATACAGAGATATGCGTGGCTTTGATCTTCTTTGGCAGTAAAGTTAATTATATGTAGAAGGAAAGAGACTAGTTAGCTGGACCATATGGGTTTTTCTCCACAAACATAAACTTTAACTTCACGAGCAGCTTAATCAACTGTGAAAAGGAGGAAGAAAAAGTCGTTGAAGTTAGTTGCATGAAAGATATTAATTTAAATGAACTTGCAGTCTCAATCTGATATAGGCTTCTAAGGCCAGTGGACATAGATGATAGAAACATGTCAGGTTGCATACATATGTGGCAGTGCTTAAGCACTAAATATGTGAATAATAAGCATTCGTGAAATTCCCCAGCGTGATATTACAAAAATGTATACCATAAATTTTAATATTTAGTTCAATAATATATATTATTAGGATCATTTGCAAATTTTAATTGGACAGCAGATTATTTATAAAAATTTCTTACTTTTAATTGTTATAATTTTACTGTAAATCATTAGCATTCAGTTGTTGTCTAAGAAATAATTAACTTAAATACATATATTCTTTTTTCTAAATATAATTTCGTATTCTAATGGAGGAAAGAGACCAGATTCACTAGAATCCTAATCCAAGTAATAATAGATTTCTTCCAAAGCTGTTTTGCAATTTCTTTGGGGAAGTTGTTGGTCGTGAAATACTAAGATTTACCAGGATAGTTTAAGTCTTACAAACCAAAGATATTACGTTATCCATTTTATAGCAGCGAGTGTAGAGCACCATGCAAGAGCATTCAAGAGCTCGAGTTAATTACGTTCGTAATTTCGATAATTAGTTACTCAGTTTAATAATCAGCTCCTCACATGGGCATTCACATTCGAGTTGTTCTTACCTTCAGAGCTGAACAAGAAAGCATTTAATTTTATTCGTTAGTCCAGCTGGGTTGTGGTCCTTCTAAACCTCTCTAATGAGCAGAACAAAACGAATATTCTGTTGTTGCATGAAAGGAACAAAATGCTCAGGCAAACTATAGTAAGATAATAATGGGGTTGAAAGATAATCTTTGTGGGGTTCATCTGCCAACCCACTTTCATTGGAAAGTTCCACTCGAGAGCTCCAACACTGTTTAAGAATGGATGGTAGGACAAGGAAATAAGCAACATAGGCTAACACATTAAATAGTCTTCACATGCAATCCAAGTCTTCAGAGCAAGTACAGATAACATCAACCAAACAAAAGATTAAGTCTCAAGGGTACTTCTTCGTCTATAATATTTTAATTCCTATTCTCTGGACATAACATTAAACAAAAGACCAGTTCATAAACATAAAGCAGATGCAGTGAGCATTCTCTTCTTCATTCAGCACCTTCCAAGCCACTAGTCTCTCGTATGAGACTGGTCGCCCCATGCTTGAGAGACAGATACCACCTTGAAGGCAGGCAAAACCCTATCACGAAAGAATGAGAGCAGATATCAATAGGAAGAATTACAAACCTTGAAAATGCTACGAGTGCTATTTGCAGCTTACACAACATAACAATCCCTCCATTCATAGAGGGAAAAAAGGAAGAAACCTGTGCATGCCAGGTATACTGAGGCTGGCAGCATTATTATTTAAAACATAGAAGAGATGTGTATGCCACAAATCTTAGTAACAAGATAACAACTTCAATATTATGGAAGCAGAATCAACGATTGATTTATTTTAATAAAAAAAAATTAGTTGACCTGTTGAATTATCTGGGCAAACTCTGAACATAGGATCTTTCTTCCATGTTCATCAAATATTTTCTCCAAACTTATGTCTTGTAATGCAACTAAGGTAGTCTCCAGCATGTCAAGCCCTGCCTGGTTGGCGAAAGTGAACACTGGCAATGCCTGCATAAACTGGGTTCAGTGGGTGTTCTTCGAGAGGAGGTAGTAGGAGAATATGAAAACTTCATAAAATTATATTCATCTTGTGCTTTCCAAATCCATGTATATCATAGTTTGAACCAGAAGAGTCAATATTCGAATTGCAATTATCCCAGGTAAAAATCCTTAAAAAGTAACGAGTAGAAAATCATTCTATAATTGAGGCAAAAGAAAGAACAAAACCTAAGAATTTACTTTAAATCAGATCAGTCTAAACTTTCTAGCAGCCTTTTTGTCTGCAAGACTCGAAGATTGAAATCTAACTTTTTTTAAACACTATTGAAATCAGTTAACACTATACAGAGTGAAGGTACATGAAATGGGGGACAAATGCATGTATTTGTGAAATTCAAACAGATTTCAAGTATACCTTTACAGTGCAGCACAAAAGTGCATCCGAGTGATGCCACAAGGACTTGAGGATGGATTCATTCCCCTCATCACTAGATTTTAATAGCTCAACACCCAAATAGCACCTACAAAACTAAAACAGTCAAACAACAGCTCTGTATACAAGCAAAACCAGTAGGAGGGGATAATTAACATCTTGAACCCCAATTTTTCAGGTATAAAGATATTCTAAGAATTCAATTTAGTAATAACCAATTAGTAAGCTGGATTTAAACCATATAGGCATGACAATTACACCCATTACCAAACCACAAAAGACTGGTAACACACATAATGCTATGCTTCAATAAAACGATATTTGCTATTCAGATGGTAAACCCAATTGCATTTACTTGCATCAATGTTACAGGCATGATGTTCTTGTATACTTCATAAAAAAAATGTATAGATGCTGAATTGATGAATCATGTCAAAACAAGAATCCATCTAATGCAGTTTATGGGTTGTGGATCTCCTATGAAAGTATCAAATCATCTTTTGTCCAAATCACTTGAAAACAGATTAGAAATATTGATACACAAGTGTTTAAGATGGGGTGAGGGACTTGTATGACTGTCAACGAGTTAAAACAAAACTAAATCAGAACTCTTTGTCATGCGTCTACTTCTCAATATAAAAGTATTTTGTTCCCGATATGTAAATAAAAAAATATGGGGAGTTAGCAGGGGAGAACAGGAGCTGATTGTCAGAAAAGGAGCTTTATCCAACTTATCTAGCCGAATGATAACTAAAGAGCTACAAGTTCTCTATTGAATGACAGTATAAGAGCAAATAAAATTTGCTTCTTATCTGTATGGCAATCTTCAATAACAATGCTTCAGATCAATGGTATTAGAATCTAAATAGGAAAATCATGCAGGATGTGCTGCCCTGCATCACGACTAAATATATTTGACCGGTGGGTAGAAGAAAACATCAGAATTCACACCTATAACTGTTGCAGATCCAACGAGCTAGTGTTTGGGCTTCAGGAGTACCCAGTGGTGGCCTAAGCCCAGCATGCGAACTCAAATGAGATGGAGAAAGAGCTAATGCCACCCTTTGGACAGATGATATGATGCTGCGAACATATTGCCGTGCCATGGATGCTACATGCTCTTGCATATGACTTTCAAATGCAAATTCAAATGCTATTGTCATAACAGATCTCATACAGCCAGAATTTCCAGCATGATCATTAGATGCCTTATTTCCTGTGGAGCCAATATCAAGAGCAGATGCAAGGTCAAGGGTACGATTTGGGCTGGAGGCTTCCTGCAATTTTTTTTATTGAAATAATTAAAAAGAACCTTGCGGAAAGGTAAATACAATGAGAAATGTCTAGGTTCAACAACAATCAAAGCTAACCTTCCCAGAATCAAGTGGAATGATCCGAAATCCAGAAGGTAACAGGGGGGCATCATCAGCAAAAGACGCATCAATTGGAGCAAATATAAGTTCGGCACAGGTACCAACAGCATTCTCATCCATTCCACTGCAGAGCTACGAAAACACCATCAAATGGAAGTAAGAAAGTAAGCCACAATAAAAGACATCATAGTAACCATAATGATGGTAAAAACAGAGCTGCCTCATACCAGTAACAGTTTAAAAAATACTGAACTAAACTACAAAGTAGGAAGCCATCTGCTTAATATGTTTAATACTTGAGGATATAAATTTGTTTCTTCTTCGTGGAAAGAAGAAACTAAGCACTACACCATTTATAAAATGACAACACAGACACCTGTCATACGACGACAGTTTTACTTTCCACTAGAAAGAAATGTCAAGAATAACTTGTTAACAGTTCCGGAAGTGCAGACACAATTTGGGATTAAGGTGATACACAACTTAACACTAACTTAACAAGTCAGCACACTACTTTGAATTCTGATCTATGTAAGTTTTCAACAATGTAAAACCTAGAAACAAATCAAATTATTAGAATATAAACTTGCTATGTTTTGGTTATAGAGTAATACAGGATGACTAAAATCCTTAAATTATTCAAACCACATAAATTGTAAACTTCTAGGCAGAAAAAGATAAACTCTAAGGCCTCTACCAAGGTTCCATTTAATTAAGTGTTAAGAGTATACAGAATATTGCTAAGGTTTGTTTCTCCGTGTTAGTACCACCCTATGTAGTATGAACACTTGGAACAGACAAGCTGTGTCTACTTTTGAGATTCCTGTATCATACATGCTGTGACACTTCAAAAAACATCTAAATATTAAAATTTTGTTGTGTTGTCCATATGAACCCTTAGAACAGAGGAGCTATGTCTATGTTTGAGATTCTTGTATCATTACAAGTTTTGTGGTGCTACAATGTCTGTATCCGTACAAATGTCCATACTTCAAACAAAAGAAGCTTCACAAGTAAAAACCGTCTCTGAAAGGGTGAAGCATAAGGCATGCTACACAAGAAAACAAAGCTTACTTGCAGAAGAAACATTTCTCTTGGCACTATTGTGTCTTCAGGAGAATGAGCAATTCCTTCCAATTTGATGACTTCCAGAAACTAGCAAGAATAAGAAACAAGTTAGAGCATACAGAATTAGAAAATTTTATATTGCTGTATTGCAAAACTTGAACCAATACATTACTTCTTCATGCTCAATAGTGTGGGCTAGAGGAAGTATAACTTGACCCCCATAATTTCCAATACGAGATCCCGGCAAGCTACAAGGGCCAACTTTAATAGCAGCAGCTGAGAAAGCATCCATGTTGTTGTCGGCCCATTCTGATCTATGCTCCCGCAGAAACCTCAAGAGAATGGCTGGAGGCACATTCTTTAAAAAAAAAAAAAAAAAAGTCACACATCAATAGATAAAAGTAAGGATGACGTTAAAAAGAGAATAAAAAGGTATATATCAATAGATAAATGTAAGGATGACGTTAAAAGGGAATAAAAAATAATTAACGTGCAAGAACTGAAACTGTTGCGGGCCTAAGTTAACAGTTTACTTTGGGTTTATAGCTTTGTTTAGGTGAAGAACAGGACTAAGTGCTAAATAAGGAAAGTTCAGAAATAGTTGAATAGAAGGGTTAATGATTAATAAACAAGTCCTCACATGTACCCATCTGAGTAAGCTAACCAAACAATTGTGGTCATTATGCTACTGATGATTTGAAAAATAATGTTCTTTTTCAATTAAATGTGAGCTCAACAGCTCATATAAAGACAGAAATATTTTATGAATTTGAATTTTGTAAACAAGGACTAATGTAAATAGAGCAAGTATTTGACATGTGTCCATGTCCAAAATCCACTTACAATCATAAAGTAGAAATATTTTGTTTATCTGTATTTTATCAATTCATATGAAACTTATAAGCATCCTGACCTGTAACAGCATTGATGCTTTGGCACATAAAACTGCATTACTGACAGATGGAAATCCATTGGAAAAGGAGAGATTTAAGCCCATTAACTTATCAGGGGATGAATTCACTAGGATTGAAACATCATCTACGCCATCATGGCCAATCATTGTCCATCCTTCATCAGTAAACCCATTTAGTGCCTCATTGAAACCTCTGCAATGAGATAGAAGTGAGATACCAATTTCAGATTAAAAATATCGGGGCCTGGAAGAAGAATATAATAACCTGCTCAGTCTTTGGCTAAGTGCTCGTAGTGCTGCAGGTCTTCTGCCCCACCCAGGGGCATTAGACTGAGAAACCTCATGAGATATCTGCCTTAGCTGACGTAAGGCCTGAATGAAAAGGAGAAAGGTATAAAGTCAGCAGCTTCTCTAACCTCATTCAATAAAACTGTTACTCTGAAATTGATACATATTACCTAACAAGTATACCAATTTAAATAGGAATATTAAACAACATATTGTATGTACTATTGTACCATCAGGAAAGAGATATGATAACCATACCGCCATGGTTGTCTTCTGAGCCATCACTGTTGATGATTCATACAGTGGACGCAGTACTTCAGGCACACTCCATGGCTAAAAATGATACAAACATGCTAAATCAACTTTTGTTAAATAAAAAAAAATGTCAACTAAAACAAAAATGTTAAAATCAATGTACCTCCAAATCCATGTGATCAACAATGTGGATGATAGAACCACCCCCTTCACAAGGTCTGATCAAATAACCACTAGGAAGCATCTCTGATCTCACAAAATGCTGCACAGGCGGCATGCTTGGACCATTTTGAGTATTTTTAAGGGACCTCTCACAGATCTAAAGTAAAGCAGACATTAGAAGAATGGTCTAAACAAAATTGTGTTGCAGGACTTTGTAGGGCCCAGGCCATTGCACATAAAAGGTATGTTATCAGCTGATTTATTGTCAAAGATAAATCAAAGTAAATAGTTCTGTAGAGATGCTTACCACAAGGCTTCCGTCTTCTAAAACAGAAGTATAGCGCAACAACCAGAAGTCACGGGCAGGTGCCAATGTGGTTGGCGCATATAGCTAAATCATCAAAAAAATAAAGCATGAAAACAAGAGACCCAACATTAAACTACTTGGATACAGGCAATCATCATTCATAGGTATTAATTTGAACATTACCTGCATATAAAGCAGCTCTATGGTTCCACCATTTGCTGTGGGCAGCACATTCAGAACATCAACAGCTCGGCAATCACGAAACCATGAAGGGCGATCCTTGAGGATTTCTACAACCTGGAAAGAGTATAATCAATCATGAAATTCATTTGCTCAAGCATGACAACTAGTATAAAGATAATATATCCTGAGCACTTACCCTTGTGGGTTCTAGACCCACTAGGCCACAGGCTCGTGCTGCCACGCCAGTGCAACCATGAGAAATAGCAACGATTCCAATGGAATCCGGACCAGGCTGCACACATCAGAAATAATTAAAGAAGAAACCAGGTTAATATTAAAAATTCAATAAATAACTAAAAGTGTGAATTAGCTAACTCCTAATCATGAGTTATTCTACGAATGATAAAATTTCTGTACTTTTGCCCATTTATTTATGCCTCGTTGCTAAAGAATTGGACAAAAGGAAAAACTAATTACTCAACTATTGAATAGAGGTAATGAATTACCTTCATTCCAGGCATTTGGACCCACTCAACAGCAGTCCCAGTAGCCTTTGAAAGAAACTCTGCTAAAGTTTCTTCTGCAATGGACAAGAGCCTGGGAAAAAATAAAGCATGATATTACAAGCCACAGACACGCAATTAAGAGATCATGGACCACAGTGACAGAATGGACCCAAGAACCATATTCCACTAACCCTGCAGGACTTGCATCCCTTGGGGGATGCTGGGTTGTCAAACTGTGTTGACCACTCGTCACCGCTGATTCACAGCTTGTGTCTTTGGTTGCAAGTGTCGTCTGAAAAGAAAGAATCCTTCTAACTCAACTCTCAAACATTCAGTATTAAAGAAAAGCATAACTGAGCCCACAGCTGATTAAGAATGTACCAAATAACAGTTTAAGAATGTATATTTGGAATTTTTAATTGGCTTAATAATTACAAAATCTTCTTATTATGGCAACACATAGGCAAAATTCTTACATTTTGGGTGTGTTGACGAAAATAGCCATTTTCGTACACCAATTGAGACACCTGCTTCTGCAACCTATCATTCTCCTCCATCAGAAGCTTGTTCATGGCTGTCAGCTTCCTATTAACTGCTTGAAGGCGCGAAGCCTCTTTTCGTTGCTTCTCTCTACATCTGAAGAAACAAAACCAGAACAAATAAGATATATTGGCATCAAGTCGTAAACAACTCAACGAGTCAACATAATATAGCAATAATATATTAAGTCATTATATGAGTTCGCTGGAAAAGACCGAGGTTGAAACAGGAAAGAAGTAAACCGCACCAGTTAGACATAAAATGTGTGTGTGTGTGTGTGTGTTTCATATAAGAAGTTCCACTATCTTAGCTTTTACTCAGCTATCAATAAAACACAGCAGAATATTATAAAGATTACCTTCTGTTCTGGAACCAAACCTTAATTTGTTTCGGCTCAATGTTTGAGAGAATTGGGCACTCGCGGATAAGCTGCTGGCGGCGAACGGAACTGGGTTTGGGGCATTCGTGATAAAGCCTCTCAAGGGCTTCAACCTGCTCAGGTGTATAACGGACATACTTGCCGTTGTCCAATCCTAATTTACCATCCTTGCAGGACATTGCCATAGTTAATTACCGCCGAATTTAAACTCCCCAACGAATGTAGAAACAAACACTTCCAACAATATTTCGGGTACTTTCGGAAGTTCAGCCGCAGCTAAACCAGGCACAATATGCCTCTAAGAGCAAGAATGCATTCACAAATTTTTAGTGGTTAACAAGATTTTGTAGTGAAAACGGTGACACTGTAGAAGCAATAATAGAGGTCGCCTGAACAGGTACGTAGTTATCCTTGTTTACTCAGTGAGAGACAGCCAAGAACACAAAAAAACATAGGCCTTTCGAGATCAGAGCTTTTGAATCAACCTTATAGTCAGACCACAAACGATCTGATTCCCAGAAACATTCCCAACACGTAACTGTTCCCTAAAATTACCAAAAACAGAAACACCCAGAAACGCTCTGCACCTGATTTGATTCAGTTAAGGCGCCATATCCCAGAAAAGACCCCTGAAAGTTACTCAAGCTCTCAATTTTGAAACTTTGACACAAGAGTATCGTCGACCCGGTTCTTCCTTACGGCCTCAGAAACAGCCAAAACGACTCCGATCTTCATCTTGTTGAAGATTCCAGTTCTGCTAATCTATTGGGATTCTTCCTGATCTCCGAATCATCTTTTTCTCAGATTTCACAGAACAAACGCCATTGACAGAAAGTACAAAGTAAAAAAAGAAAATACTATGTAAACGATGAAGGATAGATTGTTTTGGAGCTAGCGAGGGATCAGTGTGTGCCACTGTGGATATGCTTTTTTTACTATCTGGGAATTAAAGTAAAGATAAAGATAAAGATAAAGAGGAAACCCTAGATGAAAGAGAAAGCGGAGGAAAGCACTGTGGATTGTACCCGGGGGCGTTTGCTTTTTGGCTTTGGTTTCCGGTGGCGTTGGTTTTCATGTGTCTTGTTTCTACGATTCGCTCTGTATTTTCATTGGTTCGTCGCTTTCGGCTCACAGGTCCTCTCTCCACTGTTCGTAAGAAAATGTACCACACTTTATATGGACCAATATGCCCTTTTTCCCGCGCTCACTATTCGGAATCACCCAAAAAAATTCCGCCCCGCGCCGCTCGGACTCCCGACGTAATGACATAATTACCCCCGACATTTTAACATATACTTTCATTTTGAATTTAATAAAATTTACTTGAGCTATTGCCCCCATGTTCAATTGTATCTGCTTGCATCTTACAAAGTATACTAACTCCATGAATTACTCCAAAAAAAGGTTAAATGCAATCATTTTGTCAGACAATGCTTATTAATTTTGCAACCATTGACGTTGTTTTTAGAAATCTAACATTTAAAAGTGTTTTCTCTTAATAATATATGAACAGCAATAAGTTTATTTAAACATTTATTTTTTAAATTTGTGATATACCAAATTCTATCTACATTCATTCTTGCTTACTTGTGAAGCATGTTTGTAAATTTGAGTTATATTAAGTTGATTTTGATAAAGAGAAATTGAAATAGGAAAGGTAGGGGGAAGGGGGGAAATTAATGAAGTAAAAGTGAGGGGCAAAAGAGTAAGAAGAAACAGAAAAGCATGGGAGGGGTTTGCGTGGGACACTGAGAACACCATGATGAAGTTTGTGCATGCGTCTCTCGATTTTAATACCTTTTAGTAATTTAAAAATAGATATATATAATAATAATTTGAAAAAAGAAAATTAAATGTATGCATGTAAGTAGTAATAGGAGGGGAATAGGTGATCATGACTCTGACGTCTCCGTATGTATGACTTGACAGGACATGACATGACATGACATTACCCAATTTGGTTCTGTGCAACAAAATTTTTTTTTACCCAAATTGGTAATTAAAAAATTAAACATTTTAATTTAAATTTATTTTTTTTGGTTGAAATATTATATTTTTCCAATAGTTTTAAAAGAAATATATCATAAAATTTTTGGCTTCTCCTGTATGAAATGTAGTGAACGTTCTAGAAAACACAATTTCCCTCGTCCTTCCAAATTTCTATTTTTACTTTTTGTTCCTTGTCTCTCCAATAAAAAGCCTCTAGTGTGTGCCCTTTCTATTATGGGCTTTATCATCGTCATAGAGACAGAGCCTTGATCGCGTCACGGTCTGCCATGTCTTGGGCCAAATTCCTACTGCAACGGCCCATCGGACTTTGTTTTCAATTTAGGATATCTACCCTTGACCCGTTATAGCTTGAGATTCAAATAAGCTCACGGTAGGCAAATTCTAGGTATAGCATAGTTAGAATATAATTACAATTAATAATAAAAATATATTAAAATAAATCCCACTCTTAATAAGCCATTGGATCATTAAGCATAAAATACTATTTTGACACGTAATGCGCGTAGAATTATTCTTTTGATTTATTTTGCTATGTCAAAATTTAGGATATGGTAATAAAGGGGTGGTTAAAAACATAATTTATAAAAAAAAAAAATTAGATAAATTATGCTAATGATTAGCAATTATGCTTCCATTGATATCGAATTCTCTCAAATTTTAAAAGTGTTTTGGGCACTCGATATAAAGATTGAAAAATGTCCATGTTTTTGAAGCATTTCTTATCAACTTGTAATATAAGATTCCGCATCTTGTGCCTAGAAATTTTCTTACCAATTGACCATGGGCATGAATATGACACTGGAATTTGCTGGAGGTTGAGGACCCCCACCCATGTTCTTCCCACACTTGATCATTCATTATATATAGAAAAGGTCATCCTCAAAGTCAATACACCACTTGCCCATTTTGGGCTTTTTCAATGTGGACCCTCTCAAACACTACAGGCCCATCATCGTGTCCACCACTTCAAAATTTAAAAATAAATAAATAATTTCAAAGACGACATGGATTGTAGTAGAGTGCAGATTTGCAGTAAATGAGAAACTAGGGAAAAGTCACGTGCCATGACGGGTGTAGAGTGTTTAGACATGGAGAGCACTACGCACGTGTGGGGAAAGCGGGAAAGGAAGAGGAGAAGAAAACGGAGAGATAAACTTAGTTCCGTTTGATAGATAAAAATAAGAGCATAGGAATGAAATAGATTGAGCATTCCATTCTTTGATTTGGTGGTTAAAAATAGTAAAAATTGTGGATCCTACGAAATGTACATTTTCTCTTACAAGGTAATCTGTATTACCTTAAAAAACAGATAAAAATTGAATAGCGCGATGAAATGAAAAGTAAAAATATTGAAATACTTTTTATTATTTTATTTATTTATAAAAAAAATTATAATTAAAAATATATATATTTAAATTAAAATTTTCAATATTATTTAACAAAATTTAATTCAAATTTTTATATTAATAATATTTTATTTTATTTTTTATTTATAACATTTAAAATAAATTTTTAAATTAAAATAATTACTATAATAATTATATTTTTTAATAGTATTCTTATTTTTTTGACAATTTTTATTTATGACCTTACCAAATATAATTTTAATCATAATATTTTATTCAATTTTATTTCATTTTATTTCAATCTATTTTATTCTATTTTATTTTATTTTATTTTATTTTATTCTTAACTTTTATTTTTATTTTTTTGGTTGTCACTAAAGAGAACCTTATTTCTTTTCGAAAGAAAGCCTCCTCACATGATGGCTGACACCCCTCCCCGCCTTTCTCACGTGCTCCATGGGCCCCACTAATTCTAATTCAAACCTCCCCTTCCATAACTTAAAACACTTGAATAAAGCTGTTAACGTATCCCTTTCAAAGCAAATAAACGAATTTACTTCAAAAATTGTAAAACAAAATAAAGTAAAGGTGTGGCGGTAATAATTAACGGTAAACAAACCTTATCCACTTACCCGCATCCGTTGACCTGGGGATTAGAGTCCCGTGACTCGTACCCGTCCCACTCACTCCGCGTCATCTTGTATTTAAATGCTTCCTAATACTAGTCCTACCATTCTACGCATAATTTGTGCTCCAAAATTACCTTTTGTTTTCGCCAAAACCATCATTTCCAAAATATACAGAATTGTTTCGACAAAATTAAGATAGGATTGGTTTTAATTTTATTTCTATATTAAATTTTTAAGCCCACATGCAGAAAAATTCCGAGATTTTCATTTTGACCGAACCGCTAAATATGTTTTTAATAAAATTGTTTTCAACAAGTGAAAAGAATGAAAATCAAATTAACCATGGGTAAAAAAATAATTTTATAAATGTAAGAATAACCATATAAAATAAATAATTCAATAAAGATTTATACATTTCAAGAAATTTTAAATTTTTTTGAAATTTTTTTCAAGTATTTTTATTTTATTATTTTTTAAAAAATAATGCTGAATTTTTTTAAAAAAATAAAAAATTGTTTGGATATAAACTTTAAAAATAATGTTTAAAAATATAATAATATAATCTGCGTAATAATTAAAAATTAATATTGATAAATTATTTATAATTTTATCATTAATAAAAATAATTATCTTTATTTAAAAAAAAATTGAAAATAATTTTACACTAAATTAAGAAAAAAAATCATTTTAATGTTTTCTAAAGATAATTTTTTGAATTATTTTTTTATAAAAACAATGTAACAAACAAATTTTTTTATTTTTTTAAAATAAAATAACAAAAAATTATTTTAAAATAATTTCCAAATAAACCATTAACTTTTAATATAAATATATTTTGAGGTTCACCTTTTAATAATTTAAAATTGAACTTTGCTCTCTCTCCGGTGTTAAATTAATTACGAATATGGTTTAATCTAATCTTAATAATTATAAATAAAAAAAAAAAGAGTGGAATAACAAATTGGATCTAAAACTATAAAATTAACCATCTGACCAATCACTGGTTGGTAGGGCTGTTACCCGACGAAGCTGATAACTAAAAATATGATAGAATGAAAGGGGCAGGTGAGATGAAGTGAAAATCTTGATTAGGAGAGCCACGTGGATGAGATCAGGACCCTCGTTTGGATGAAGTTGAGCTGTAAGCATCGTGCTAAAACGTGAGCTCCGGAATTAATAACAGGTCATTGCAGGGGAAGAGGGGTAGAAAGTACAATTAATTCCGATAAATTATTGTCATAGGTCAGAAATGAAAACCCCAAATTAAAAATTAGCACACCTCCCGAAGCAAGAAAAAATTATTAGTAGCATAAGAATCAGGCTGTAAACTTGGACACTAATTGGAGGAGTGACAGCGACAAGACCTGCAACCGTTTGATTTTTTAGTAGTTGAATTTTATTTTCAACATTTATTTACCTTCAATCATTGTTAATTCATGCATTGATTGTGTAAAAATGCACGCACCAAATCCATAAACTATTATTAATTTATTATCTTTGCAGGGTAATTGTAGTTTTTTAAACATAATTCTGAAATGCATATCAAAATATGTATTTAATATTTTTAATTTTAAAATCAATAATATAAAATTTAATTTAATTATTAAAAACTCAATATTTTATAAAATAATTTTACTCTTAATTTATCACCCACCTGGATGTGTGAGTGGCCATAGATGTATTCTGTCTAAGGGACAACTCACCGTTGTCTTGCTCCTTACACTTAATGCCCTTCTACTTGTACCACATGATCACTCTTCATTGCATCAACTAAACCTTTATTTTTTTTCTTTTCTATCTTTTTTTTCATATCCTGATTTTTATTATTTAAATCCAATGCAAACTTGGACTCGTTTGTTTGGAATTTTGACTCCCTTATGCACTTATTGCTCAGATATAGAGTTTTTTTTTTATAACAAAAAAGGATAGATCTAAACTATATCCATATCAATGCGTAAGTCATAATTAGCATAGAATTCTAATAATGCTTCAATTTAAACATTTTTTAACACTCAAAATATTCATATTAAGTAGAAAATTTATAATTTTTATTTTGTAAATGTTATGCGAGATAAAGAATATTTACATAAATATTTTGGTTGTAAGAATTAAAATCCTTCGCTTACAAAGCATAAATTTAATTATCTCCGTCAACTATATCTGTTGATAAATAATCTTTGAGTAATATTGTAATTTTTTATTAAGATTTGTGTCATATTCTAATATTAGAATAAAATAACCTCTCTTTATTTTAAAATTTTTCAATAAAAGAATAGTGTTTACAAAAAAAAAACATCAAAGTGAAACTCAATATTAAATTAATTGTAAGAAAGTTATGCATCTATAAAACAAAATTATTATCACGTGAGCCAATGGCTCACATGTGACATAGTAAAAACAAGTGTATATATATATATACACGTTCATTGAATAATGTAATAAATCAATATACTAAATAATAGCTCAAACATATGAGTATCCTTTTCTACCAAAGTTGGCTAATTTGGTATTTTGGTGAAATAATTATCGATTATTTTACCAAAACTATATATCATTACCCTTATCTTTTTAGTTTATCAGAGGGCACAATTGCTACATCTTCCACTTAGCATGAAGAAGTTAGAAATACATGGAGTTCAAATTATTTGAAAGAATAATGCACTTAGAAAGTAAAAAAGAAGAAAAAGATCTTGAGCAAGTAAAGAAAGGTCACTTGGCAAATAAAGAAAAATAAAACTGCTTAATTAACTTTACAGAACTTGCAAGACACTTCCTATTATTAAATGCATACTTCTCTGCATGAAAAAAGATGCTTCAATGTTCCTAAATTTTCATTTCTGCCATTCCTTTACTCCTCAAAACCCCACCTCCACTTACCACTCCCACGTCCCTCTCAGACACAATCCTCCTCACTCACCGTTTCTCATTAAGACAGCGTAATCTCTCTCTATCTTTAATAATACCAACTTCTTCTTTTCTCACTCACTCTTTATACAGACATATACGTTAATGGAAGTGCCGGAATACTTCGTCGGTGGCTATTTTGCAGCCGGAGCGGACCATTTCTCGCCGGAGAAGCGGCACGCCGACCAGAAGCCCGGAGAGCCATTCGCCATTGACGACCTCCTTGACTTCTCTAACGCAGAAGCCATCGCGTCCGACGGATTTTTCGATAATGTCGCCGGAAACTCCACCGACTCTTCAACTGGCACTGCCCTTGACAGCTGCAACTCCTCAATTTCCGGCGTTGAAAACCGTTTCTCTGGCAGCATTGGCACTCGCCCCTTTGGCGATCCTCAATTCTCCGGAGAACTCTGCGTTCCGGTAAGTCACAGTTTTCACGCTTACCAAAAGTTCAGTTTCTTCCTCTTTTCAATGCCATTCACAACGTTTCAATTACAAACTCTTCACAATTCCCGAATTCTGGAAATTCTAGTTTTATTAAATTGTTTTTTTTTCATTTTGGTTTGTCTGTTTGCCAATTTCACTTTCAAATTACTCCACTGAGGACAAAAGTTTCGTCTATTTCTATTTTTAATTTTTAAATTTTTAAACGCGGAAATGAGATAAAATGCTTTAAAGTGGAAAATTGAAAGTTATCTTGATTGCTGAATTTATAACAGTATGACGATATGGCGGAACTGGAATGGCTGTCGAACTTCGTGGAAGACTCATTTTCAGCCCAAGATGAGCTAAAAACACTCCACTTTCTCTCCGGCGCCTCCGCTTCCGCATTTGGCACGAAGCCCCAGACTCCAGAGTCTTCATCCTCCTACGAAACTCTCCCACCGTTCGCAGCTGATGCCCCTCGAAACGCTCCGTTTTTCCGTCCGGAAACTCCGCTCCCGGGCAAAGCTAGGAGCAAGCGTTCACGCGCCGCTCCTGGAGATTGGTCCACGCGCCTCCTTAACCTCGTAACACCAACATCCACGCTGCCGACTGCTGAACCGAAAACATTAGAAGGTAAGGCGGCGCCGGCGAAGAAGAGGGAGGGTTCTAATTCGGACTCTTCGGGACGGAAATGCCTGCACTGCGCTGCCGAGAAGACCCCGCAATGGCGGACTGGGCCAATGGGTCCAAAGACGCTCTGCAATGCTTGCGGAGTCCGGTACAAGTCCGGGAGGCTGGTGCCAGAGTACCGGCCGGCAGCTAGCCCGACGTTTGTGTCGGCAAAGCACTCGAATTCTCATAGGAAGGTTTTGGAGTTGAGGAGGCAGAAAGAGCTGCAGAGGCAGCATCACCACCAGCATTTGCTCAGTCAAACTTCAATTTTCGGCGTATCCAACGGTGGGGATGAGTACCTGATCCATTCCCGGAATGGGCCAGATTATAGGCATATGATCTAGCGAGTGCTACAGTAGTGATTGGTGGCGGAGCTCTAAGTTTAACGGGCACTCTTTTCTTTCTTTCTTTTTTCCTTTTAATTTGGGGGGAAATTTTGTCTTATAAATTTTGAATTTGTAGCTCTTTTTAAAATTAGCACAAGTCAGGAAAAAAAAAATTGTAGAATTAATTACGGAGAAAGGGCCCATAAAAAAAAAATACGGAGAAGGAAGATGAAATAGTGTAAGAAGAGCTTCATTTCATTGTAGAATGCACTCTTAAATAATTGGTTCCTTTGCCGAATTTGGCAAATTTAGAATCACAATTTTTATCTTTGTTGGAACATGCCTTAATAAAACTCAAGGGAAAAATAATTGCAAAAAATAAATATTTGAGAACTTCGTGGGGAAAATAATTGTTGCACCTCATTCTGAAAACCAATGGGCCATTGAAAAGTTTGGAACACAGAATGCCCACACGCCATGAGTATATAAAGAGCAATTATTTTCTCTTTCGTTTCATAAAGGATTTTCCACATCATTTGTATTTTAATAACTTGAGCACTCTATGTTCACCGTTTCAGTGTCACATAATTAGTCATACGTATAAATAGCAATGTTAATTATGCATCCAATTTTATCAAAGAAGACTCGACATTATAACATTTTTTGAAAAAAAAAAATTAATATATAAAAAATAAGTAAATCAAATTCATTATGAATAAAATATAATTAAGTTAAAATATTGTTAAGTAGGAATCACATCTATCGTGCTTAAACATTCATTAACTATTCATTAGTTTATCAATATTTTTTGTAAATCGAGAAATTCTCCGGTTTGAAAAAGTTGATAAAGGCAGCGTGAGCGAAAACCGAGGAGCCAAAATGCAGGGGAATAGAGGAGAAGTGTGAGAGATAAAGAGAGGGATGGCATGGGTTTCAGTGCAATTAAGAAATGAAGATATGATGGTAGCCAGTGATACATCGTCGTCTGTACGTACCACCTACGTGGAAGTGCGTTAAATAAAAGCCAACATCGGAATTATTAAACCAACGTGGGAGCAGCTTCGACCCAATTAAAGTAATTCAAACTCAACGAACAAAGGGTCGGTTAATTAAGTCACTAAGAATTTAAGTTCACTTCACTTGTATACATCAATTTTTCAGTAAACAGACTTATAAAATTTATAATATGTTTTTATTTTACAATAAAATTGTTACTTAAAAGGTAATTCAAACCCAAAAAAGTGTTGAGCTTGCAAAATGGTGGAGCACGGTCATGTGAGAGTTTAGTGTGTGGGGATAGACATGTTTAAACAAATAATTACGTTCACTCATTGAACATTTGAAGGCTCGTATGACTGTCTCCGTCCTAGACATTTCCTCCACGGGCTCCACTCTTTCTCTATTTTATAAAATAAATATTATTAATAATCCATTTTTAAGTTTGTAATATATATTAAACATTTATATATTGTAGTTAAAAATATCTTAAAAATCTCATTTTAATAATTTATCTTGATTAAATTATCAATTGAATATTAATCAAGATGATTGTCATTGAGATGTATATATTATTTAAAAGAATATCCTTGAAGAAGTATTGGTCAAAAAGGGGAGAAAAAAATAGAGATCCGTGATGAAAATGTTATGATAACCTATTTTTTCCTCTATATTCATATTGATTGATAAGTTTAATATTCTTTTTTA
This sequence comes from Gleditsia sinensis, assembly GCA_037074535.1. NCBI lineage: Eukaryota > Viridiplantae > Streptophyta > Magnoliopsida > Fabales > Fabaceae > Gleditsia > Gleditsia sinensis. The sequence goes on along the minus strand of CM073469.1, from coordinate 2,262,991 downwards.
TATTATATATATTTTTATATTTATATGTTACCTTTAATTATCATCCTAAATTTGAACACCTACTATAAAAATATTTATATATCAGGCTAATTAGTGAAAGTGAAGAGTGGAAAAATAGTAAAGGGTTTAAGAATTGAACTAATGTAAGAATTTTCACTTTTTACGTTTAATTAATTAGTTTCCTCTTGAGACTAGTAAGACAAAAGTAGAAAAGAATAGCTAATTACCATCAAAAGAAAACAACGAAGAAGCAACTCTTTAGTATATGTTGGTACCTTTATAAGATCATGTGACTCTGAAATGAAGAAAAAAAGATAAAGATAAAGATAAAGCTAACGAAGCGAGCTTTTTTCATGCAATATTGCATGGGTAAGTATGTATGTATGAAAAGAGTACAAACAAAGTACAGTGTATGTACATGTTGAGGTGTGCCCATTGTCGGCATTTGCCACCCATATATATATATATATATATAAAGAGAGAGAGAGAGGGTGCATGTGGGTGATGAAAGGCAGCACATGGTGTGCTACGTGAGGTGCATGACTACCGCTGCTGCAAGCTTCTGCGCCTGCGGTCTCTGTGTGTTGGTTCATAATATATCCAAAAATTCATCACAATGCCTTTGCTGCCTAATGTCAAGGCATCTTTCCATGTTCTATGTAAACTCACCCTTATCATGCTTCTTCAATTCTTTCCTTCACTTCTCTCTCACCTCACCTCTTTTGGAGCCTTTCTGAATTATTGCTACCTCTTACTTAAAACGAGGCAATGAATCAATATAGGATATCGCCATAACTTGAGCTAAGGAGTTTTTGTCTTACAAGGATAAAATGTTTTGGAAAGTTGAGGCAAAGACTTCACTATGACCAAAAATAAATTGGTACGGTTAATTTGACATGTTTATACATAGAGATTCTAAACATTATACGAGTACCCAGGGCCGAGAGACTTATTTTTCAAGCATCCTAAGGCAAACAACAAAATATTTTAGCATTTTATTCAAAGTCTTTTACGAGAAAAAAAAAATTGTGCAGTTTGTAACTTTGTATAACCAATTTGTGTAATTAGTGATGTAAATGAAGTGAATTATTCGTAAATTACTTAAATTTAATTTCTTATAAGTTTAAGTTTTAACACGACTCGCTTATTAAATTTAAATCATTATAACAAAATTTAGATTTAGCAACAGTCAAATTTGTCGCTAAATTTTTTTTAAAAAAAAATCTGCTGTTAAATAATATTTAGAGACAAATTTTGATGCTAAATTTTAATATTGGTTGGACAATTAATATGTATATCAAGCTAGTATACATCGTTTTTGTTAACACATTTTTTTTTAAATTTGATCATAAATTTGAACTTGGATAAATCTATATTCAAATTTCAACCCAACTTATTTAATGTAAATTAGAGTTGAATGGACTTGAGACCTACCAGTAACAATCCCTTCACGTGGCCAAAGACAGGCATAAGGTTGTGATTGGAGTGAGTGAACATGGTATCTGGTACACTTTGTTAAATGTAATTTACATAGAGACGGAGATCAGTAAAGACATATGCATGCACACAGAAAAATATAGTTGGGAGTTCATAATTAATTAAATATAGAAGAGAGTAGGAAGAGATCATAGGGCTTCATTTTCAACTATATAGAGCTATAGCTAGCATCTACTCTGTTTTTCTAACTCAAACTGGTGTATTTGACCCACTTTGGCATTTTCCCATGGAATATAACGTGACAAGCCACAAGGCCAGCTTTCGTCGCCATAGTTTAGCCATATAAAACTGTAAATAACTTAAATGTCCATGCCCTACCTATAGCTGCATTGAACTTCGTCGCAATATTAAATATCTAATTTGACAATAAGCCTTCACTTTAGCATAACAAGCAACACGCATCTTGAGTAGCATTTACAACAAAAAAGAAAAAAGAAAAAGGATTAACAATAAGCTTCACCAATAATACAGTTAAAAAGATTGTCACGAAAAGAATACTTGAATCTCAAACCATCTTGGAAATATTTGTATCTTATAACTTGTTTTTTAATTTAAATTGTCAAGACTATTGTTGCATATTTTAAAAGTGAGTCGTCAATATTTAAAAATACGAATTAAAACCTGAAACTCTGATGAAAAAGATACAAAATTCACTAAGAAATAATATGAATTCAATTCAAAAAAATCCATAAAGATAAATATAAAAATTTCATAAAGAGAGAAAATAAAATCCTTTTAATTACAAAAAAAAAAAATAACATCAAGCCCCAAAAGTCAAGACAGAGGGGGGCCGGGCAAAGATGATTGGCGAGAGGAGCTAATTTATTTTGTGTAGCCCATTTTGATTGGGCTGAAATGATTGACTTTTAAACAGGGGCCGAAGAGAACGACCTACTGAATGCAAGATGAAGAAGACCGCATATTGGCCGAAGATATTTGCCACATAAAGATCCGCCTCAGAAGTTTCTAATGCAATTGAAAATTACAGATACAAAACATCAATGTTGGATGTGATAGCCACCAAAATGGGGATAAAAAGAGTGATATGCAAATGAACCCTTTTCTTTTTCCCTATCTTTTCGGCCACAAACCCACCAATTAAAGACTTGATCAACAATTCCATGATTGACCCACGGGAGGAGCCGAGTTTGCTTTTGCTTTATGGCATCAAATTTCTTCCTCATCACCCAAAGACTCCGTGAAGGTATTAATTAATAAACATTATGCTCATGATTCTGATTTGGCTATATATATAGGAATTGAGTCATTGCTTCTGGTGATGGGCTGCAATTTCTACCCATTTAATTTGCTTTGAAGATTTGGGTTCCTGTGTTATTCATGGCAAATATCCGTTGCTCCATTGAACTTGAGCCTAGGACCTTAAGTCAAGGCCAACTCACCCAAGCAAGGGTACTTTCCTCTTCATTGTTTATTCACAATCATTTTGTTCACTTCTGAGTTCTGAAACTCTATTTCCTTTATGTTCTTCCACTTTCAAACCGAAAACAGCTCATCATTTTTTGTTGTTTATGCAGGAAGTAGCCGTGGATGTACTTCAAAAGTTGGAACCAAGTGAAGCCTCAGCTCTATTCACCGAGGTATCAATTCTCAGCTACCCCATTATGTTTTACATTTGGGTAATAATTGGAACCTTCAAAGTTATTTGTGTCTGATTTCAGTCTAATGAGTTAACATTTCAAAATGATATTTTCTCTTAGTTTAAGTCATAACTATATACTGAAACTTTCATTTTAAGAGTTGGTTGATACAAAACAAGTTATTAAAAAAGAATTCTATAATCTTCATACGAACATTTAATTAGAGTGGTCCGTTGTAAATGTCAATTTTTAAAAAGTATGAAATATTATATGTTTCACATGCATTAGATAACAATTAAGATGTATAATGGTTGTTAAATGCTAATTTTTTAGAATAATCACTTGTATTGACTGATTATTTGTTTTTCGCACTGTCTTGTCTTGGCATTCAAACAATGATGCTTGTTTGTGAATGAAGGGACTGGTAGATCCAATAAAGAAGATGGATGAAAAGGGAGGCCAAATTGAGAAGATAGTTAGTTGCATGGAGAGGGTTGAAGCCATTGATGAGAAAGCTTGCCAATGCTTGTGCGCTACTGCAATTGTTGAATCCCCAGATCATATTCACCCAAATGAGCCTCTTTCTGCCCCATTTTGATTTCGTTAAGGGACAGATTACGTGCTTGTAGTAAACCATTTTATGAGATGCGCATCTCTGTAATAAAATGACAAAGTGTTTGGCCTTTGTTTCAAAGATGGGAGCGATATAATAGTGCAAATATTATTCAAGTTCTAACATGTCGACGAGTCAGACATGGTATAACTGAAGAGAGATAAAAATAACGGGAGATAAAATATGGAAGATTTAAATATTGTCTTAATTTTCAATAGAGATTGAAGTCTCTTATTGTATTTTGAGTTGTTCACTCCAATTTTTTATTTCACACTTTAAGTATTGAATTATTAAAATGATGATTTCCATTTACATCTCATTCATATTTAAAAGTAAAAATTTTGGGGAGCCCAATAAACTAAAAATGAAAATAAAAATCTTGGTAACAATTTTAGACAACGTTTGTTTTGTAAAAATATTTTTTTTTATATTTTTTAAATTATATAAATAATAAAATAAAGTTGAGTCAATTATAATAAATTTAAAATAGTTATAAAAATATCTCTTATTATAGAATTAAAAATTCAGAATTATCATATTGGTAAAGTTGAAAACTTTAATTGATATTATTAAGAGTATGTTTGACAAATTTAATAAATTAATTTATAATTTATTTGATTAATTTATAAATTTATTTAATTAAATTAAAAATATTTAATAAATAAATTATTTAAATAATTTAAAATTTATAAATTATAAATTATATATTATTTTAAAACACATATAATTTATAAATTTTAAATTAATTTATAAAATCACAATTAAGATCAGAGAAGGAAGATAGAGTCACAATTAAGGAAGGAAGGTACGAAGGTTTTCATAAATAAAGCGTCGTTTCGTGAGAGGCATAGGACTTTCAAATTGTCTAAATTAAAGCGGGTTTTGGGAGGGAAATTTGAAAATTCTGAAACCACAGCCATCAGAAAAAAGAAGCCCCTCCCATTTCACAACCTCAATCGATCCAACAGCTCTCTCCAATCCCACCAGGTACTCTCTCTCTTATTCGGTGTCTATGAGCGTGTGTGTCTGTGCCATTTGGTTGTTCAAGAAAGCACGGAAACTAAGAATGAATTTAGAATCGTTTGCTTGCGAAGAGAATCCTTACGAAATGTAAGTGAACTAATGTTTTAACGTATATTGGGGGTGCAAATGCTTCTAGATGTCTAAAACACGATCGCCCTTGCTTATAAACTTTTTCTTGTTCTTCGATTTTGGGTGGGTTCTTATTTAGTTGGAATTGCTTGGGTTATAGTTGATGCTTTTTCAGGGGCTCTGTAAATTTTCTGTTTCCCGAACAACCCAATAGAGGATTTTAGCTAAAGCTCTTAATTAGCTAATTGCCTCTTTATCTACGAATTTTACTGCCCTGTTTTGTTCTTTGTTGATAAATTTTAGCTCCCAACTGAGGTTGCTTTATTACATTCTACTAACTTGAGCATATGGTATGTGCTCTATGGTTGCTGAGGAAGATGAGATTGAATAGAATTAGTACATTGGCTGCTTAGGTTACTTTATATTATTCGAATGCTCAACTCGGGGAAGTACTTTGTAATCTTTATTGAGTTTAGCTTATCTACGATAAACTATTCATTACTAAATACCGAGGGATCCTACACTAAGCTCAACTCTTTCAGCATGATTGATAGTAATGCATCTATTTGGTTTGCTTAAACTGATTATCTCTCTCTCTTAAATCCCCTTGTTGTAAGTTCTCTATGATAGTATCTGTTAAGCAATGCAAGTTGAGGTCCAACTGTCCAAGGTTCTGATTGTTCGTATGCAGCTATACTTCTGTAAAAAGAATACAATATGAGCACTGCAGTGGAAAGAACTCCAAGATCTGATAGGCAGTCATTATTTTTCCAAGATTTGGCTTCTCCTGTTTCTGCCCGGAGAGGAAAAGTTTCAAGTCCAGGTCAGGCAGCTGCAGTATCTGCTCTATGGCGTGAGAACATTGGTGGTTCAGACCTTCCACCGCCTCCTGTTTACACCTTGGAAGACAGATCAGATTTTTCTCCTGAGTCAGGCATACCAGCTTACCAAATATCTCCTGAAACTAAGTCAGACCCTAGAACTCCAATCCAAACTGTAAATAGGGAGTTTTCAACTGCAGAAAAAAACAAATCAGAGGCCAGCATATCTTATGGTTTAAAGAGTGTCCAGCAAAACCAACTGGGTTCCCTGAATTTGAGTTGGTGGTCGCCTGCATCTGCAAACAGTGGAGGTGAACAAGATGAGAAGGGAAGGAGTTCACCTGTGGAGGGTGTGGTTCAGTCTGGTGCTTTGATTACTCTTCCTCCACCAAGGGAAGCAAGGCCCGAAGTTCAGAGAAATTCCTTGCCCGCTGGCAATCTCAACGAGGAAGAATGGGTAACTGTTTATGGGTAAATGTCTTGACTCTTATCTTGAGTAGTAGTACCAAATCCATCTATTGTTGCTAGTGGTTTTTTATTTTTGGATTTTAGCATTAATGGATTAGTGAACGGAATAAATTGGTCTAGTTTTGGGAATTTCTAATGATAAAAATTGAAATGGAAAATCCAGTCGAGAGAGACTTTCTGGAAAATTGGTGGTAGAGTCAATCTCAAATTTAGATCAGAAGATTTCAAATCTATACATGTATGGGGCACTTGTATTTTGGACGTCTTAATGAAAAAGCTATTTATTCTAGATTTCTTTTGAGTTTTGAAGGCTGCAAATGAATTCCCATGCATGTAGGTCTAATCTAACTGAAGTGGGATTGAAGGTGTGGGGGTATTGGGATAACATATAATGGAAAGAAAGAAAACAAGACAAGATGCCGATCGCTGAATGATGTTCATGGGCAGACAGGACTCAAACAATTGTGAGTGGGTTGTATTGTTTAGGTTCTTTGATTAATGTAAACACTCACCCCCACCCTTTTACTGTGCTAACTATCAATTTTTTTAGATAAGAGAAGAAATACTATATTACTATTAGATAAGGAAATGAAATAGGTGCACGAGTAGAGGATAAGATATCCTCCTAAGAGAAAACAGAAAATTCAGAAGCCAGAGCAAACGAGAAAAGCACATCAACTATATTTGCTAGTTACACAAGGAATCATGTCTGTGGATGCTAAATAGCTTGGTATAATAGGAAATGAGTGCTCTTAGAAGCATTTTTCTTGCCTGGATGGCAGTCGATTAACTATGTCTGGAGATGCCAAATCATTTAGCTCATGGCATCTGCTTTCTTTACTTTATACCAATTCACATACTTGTTACAGTGCGCTTTCTCTGCAGATTTTTTTCGTGTGACACTAATTTGGTTTTAAGGGAGTTTGAAAAATGTGGTGTAATTTTGAAACACGTTCCAGGTCCTAATGATTCTAACTGGATGCACATCTTATATCAGGTTTGTTTTCTTTCCCTTAATTAATAATAAAGAATATATTTTCTTTATAAAGCTTTAGTTGAACGCATTTTTTTTCTTATTATTTATACTTTTGGTTTCACCACCAGTAATAAAACAGTAGTCATGTTACGCTTTTTCAAGTTTATAAATGACATTCTGTATTGGGGATGAAATGTGATCTGAAAAGGTCAGCAAAAGTGGAATATTTTCATTTTAATATATAAATTTTTATGAATCCAAGTTGTATCTGCATGGGGAATTTATGTTTATCTAAATTTTGTACCCTCTATGTGTTTTCTATTGAATGGAAAAGAGAATTTTATGTGCTTTTTTACTGCCTTCGCATATAAATCTTTCGTGGACTTGATAGTAGATAGAATGCTTTTTCCTTTAACAAACTCTCTTTGAAAGTGTTGCGGAGGAGAGGGGTTAAGTATTGTAGTCACTGTGTCTTAAAGTGAAAAACTGGGTGTCAACCATTTTAAAGTTATCTAGTAAATTTCTTACTAATGCAGAATCGGTCTGATGCTCATAAAGCTCTAAACAAGAATGGGATGCAAATTAATGGAGCCCTAGTAGTGGGTGTGAAGCCTTTGGATCCCTTGCAATATCAAGCTTTACATGAAAGACTTAACAATCAGGGATTTATGTCCTTACCTCCACCATCTGCTAGAACCTCAGAAGTGAACACATTCAGAGCTCCTTCTCGACCCTATTATTTTCAGAATAGCAATACGAGTGGTCGGCAAACGGCTGCGATCGCTTCGCCAGCAAAATCAACGGTGTCCAAAATAATTGATTTGATGTTTGGAGTCTAGATCAGCTTTTCTTGTGAACCAGATTATATCATGCTGTTTTGTGGTAAGCAAGTGAATAAGTCCTTCAGCTATACATACACCGTCAAGAGGTTAATCATGTCCTGTGCATCGGTGTTGAGTTGAAATTTTTACTCTTGGGATCTCTGCTATGAGAATGTCTGATATCTTATCATTACAAGTATGACTGTGGATCAATTTTCTGGGCAGCCAAATATGTTGGGAACATATTATACTTGTTTTTCATATTGACTTGACCAATATCTATGTGATCTTGATCATAGAAAAAAAAAATGAAAGTTAACAATTTGTTTTTGGATGTTCAGTGTTCTATTTTAAAAAGTTTTCTGGAATTGTATAAAAATTGAGAGAATAAGCTATGATTTGATCGAGAAAAACAATTTGAGAGATCATTTAGTTTACCAATGCTGAAATTGAGCATAAGCCATGTTTTCCATGATCTGATCCAGGGACATAACAGATATTTAGTAATCAAATTTGATTGCTTTGGCGAATGTGGAGCAAAGAAAAACGTTTTATGACCACTTTATAAAATGGCATACCGAAGAATTTGATTGGACATGTCTGATTTAAAATAGCAAAATCTTTTAAGGAAACATAATCGTCATGTAAAAAGATATGTAAATATAAGAAATTATTTTATCTTTTGTAATTAATTATTTTATATTTATCTTTTACATCACATATAGACTATGAGGATTCACATCTTATTTTAAAGTGCCTACTGAGATTAAAACACCCACCAGATCATCCAATCCTTCAAACTCTTGCACTGGCGCCCTCTAAAGTTTGAAATGATCAAAAGCATGTTTGGTCGAATAGAATTTAAAAAAAAACGAAGGATGAAATTTGAAATTTTATTATTTGGTCGGATGAATTTGATAGAATAAAATATTTCATAAAATATTTTGTTCTATCTAATAAGAGAAAATTTATTTCTTCACAAAAGTTAAAGAATTTTAGATTCTATCAAATAAGGAAAAAGTCATTCTTTTTCTTACAATTTGTGATTTTTTTTATCTTATTGTTGCATTTAATTTAAATTTTTTTATTTTTTATTTTTACAAAAAATTTATGTTATAGTAATTAATAGATGAAGGGATGAAACTAAATAAAAATGTTATTTTTTATAATTAATTTAATTCAAATTATAATAAAAATATTTAAAATTTAAAATTTAAAAATATTTTAATTTTTTTATTTATATTATGATTCTATTTCTTCAATTTATTTTTATATCAAATAATAAAATAGTCCATTGTTTTAATTTTTTTATTGTATACTAAATGAGATAATGTGTTTTTTTTTTATTCTCACTTCTTCTTTTTTTCATTAAAATTTATTTCATCCAATTAAATAAACACAAATTATATATATATATATAATCGCAGTTTTTTTTTTTGGGTACAAAACGAGAGTAAAAAATTAAGTGAAACATAACGTGGGGTAGTGCCTCCTCTAATATCATCCACTATAATGGTTTTCTATCCCATTTGGAGGTCTCTCAAAGATGTGAATGCCTAGATTCATTTGCTGCGCCTTCTTTATCATCTAATCAGCAGCTCTGTTTCTTTCCCTAAGTGTATGTTGTAGTCCCACCTTCCATTGCACAGTAATCCCCAGTTCCCATTAAATGTTGTTGTAATGGCAATTAAACGCCAAATTTGTATAGGAAATATCAAGAGGTCTGCAACTTCTGATTAGAGATGATGTATGCTACTTTGAATCATGGCTGTAGAGGTTCACCAGTTCTGTTCTGTAGTTAGCTCTATAGTCATGATGAGAACTGGGAATCAATTCAGCAGGATCCTCTAACCTTTTCTCTTGGGTCATTGAGCAGTGTGTTGTGTTCAGCCGGAGAAAAATTTGAACTCCTTAAAAAACAAACAAATGCGTTTAAAGTACCAACTCCACAGCGTAAGCTTGTTAAAAAAAAAAAAAAAAAGGCCACTATGTCATATTCAGTCACGGGTTCCTCCTCGGTTGGTACCTCGAAGCTTACCTAGGCGAAGAAGCTCTCCATTGGTGGGTACGCTTTTATTTTCTTAAAAAATTATTTTTACTTAAAATTATATTAATATATACTTTCTAAAATTAAGAATAATTCTTCGATAGATTATATTTGTATAAATAAATTAGATCAATTCAAATAACCAAACATATTTATTAAATTATCTATTTTTAAAAGAAATATAGATTATACTTGACAAAAATAACTGATAAATTAATTAAAAATTAATTAAAAATTAAAAAATTAATTTTTAACTTAAAATTGTTAGTTAAAAATTGAAAATTATTAAACTAATTTATTAAATTATAAATATTTAGTAAAATTAATTATTGAATTAACTGATAAATATAAAATAACATAAAATGATATACTTATATAAAATTTATCATTTTTTATTAGTAATTATATTTCATTATGTAATCCTAAAAAATACAAAATAAATATATCATATAGTGTTTCACAATAAATTAACAATATTATTGTAAATCTTTTTTATATGTCTCTAAATTTTTATTTTTTGTGTCACTATCAATAATATATAAAAATTTATCATAAGATATATAATTTAAATATGGTTTGAACATAGTAAAAATAATATCATCTTGTGAATATGATAAAAAATTATAAATTTTTAAAATAAATTTATTTATTAAATATTTTTAATTTAATCAAATAAATTTATAAATTAATCAAATACACTATAAATTATCTTATTTAATTTGCTAAACGTACTCATAAAATGATGTGATTCTCCTAAAAACGTTCCATAGGGGAAAATCTACAGTCCAAATCACAGAATTTAAATCCACTATAATTCTGGTTCACAGTAGATTTATGTCATAGTTTGACCTTGAGGCTATTTTCCTTTTTATTTTCTATTTTTGTGAATAAGTTCTCTTACTCTACTATATTTTATATTTTAAAAATAAATTTATAATTTTAATCCAAAATTTTGTCTCACCTATTCAAATTCTCTACATCTTTTCGCCTTTTTTTTTTTCCTCCCCTTTACAGCTCTACGTGTACCTAAAGCCAGTAAGTGAGGAAAATAAATCATGAAACATGTTTCAACTTTGAAACTTAATTAAAATTTATGACAAAAAAACAAAGTACAAACCGGAGGATAGGGGACCGGAGAGAGAAGTGTGGGAAAGCTCATGAGTTCCACCCTCCTCTTTCGTACTCCGAAGCTCCATTTAAACACCTGGAGTAGGTGCCATTGCTACAAATCTCATTCACAGCTGCACAATACACAAACTCTTTCCGTAGACTAAGTAGCATAGAGAGAAGAGCAAAACAGGAGAAATACCAGAAGCTTCGAGCTCTGGGTGGCACAGAGATGGTGTCTGACCAGAAAACACCGGAGGAGGAGAAGGTGGTGGTGGTGTTGGAAAATGGCACAATGAGCCGGTCACTCGTCGGAGCTTCTGTCGGGATCCACAACGGGAGCGGTGTTGCTTGCAGGAAAGCTGATGCAATGCACGTGATTCTGAGGCTATTGTGCATGGTCTGCTCAGTAATTGCTCTTTCGTTTATGGTGACGGCTAAGGAAGCTAGCTCCATCTCCATCTATGGCTTTCGCTTTCCAGTTTACTCTAAGTGGTCCTTCTCTGAGTCATTCGAGTAAGCTTCTCCAACTTTCCTTGATGCTCCATGATCTGCTTCTCTCTCTCCGTGTCTCTCATTATTGAAAGGATGCGCTTCTATCTTACTGGGTGTTTCTTTCGTACTATTGCGCTTTACTATTTTTCTGGGTTGTTCCTGAGAAGATGGTTTTAATACGTCTTCCAAGTCTAATTCTGGAAATTTTTTTCTTTATTCTTTGCTCTTTTCACTCTATTTTCTCATAAGAGAGAAAAAAGAAAAGCAATCAAAATTGTGACTCTCAAGTAAATACTACCATTTCTTAACGGGAATTTGAAGGAAACGAGAACCTTTTCAGCTATTAGATAGATTTCTGAGTACAAGCTTAAGTCGAATTCACTTCATATTCTTGAGTTATTTTATTTTTTCACGTTTTCTTTTGGTTTACAGCTATTCTTTGCAACCGAGCGCATCATAATTCATGAACGAATTCATGCGTAGGAACTGTATTTTCTTTGTTCATTTATTTTTAAGTTATTCCTCGAATTTGGATTCATAGAGTTATGGACAAAAATGGCCCTAAAAAGTGGGGTCTTCGCCTGGTTTGTTTGTCATTTGAGATGCACTTAACCTCGTATTGACGAAATTGCCATTGTATTTGGGGCTTCGAATTAACGACAAAGTTTGGGAGCTCTCCTTTTGTTTCCCCCGTCGGTGGCATTTGATTGAACAGAATCAGACCCGTGATGGAATTTTTCTTTTTCTTTTTCCTTTTAACAATTTCTTTTTGTTTGTCTCTTTCATACCCTCTCAAGGTTTATTAAAATTTTAATCTTCCCTCTTTGTCTACTTCAAAACATACCCATGAAACCACCTGAGCCTCAGGTGGTTGCGGGGGTGGGGGTTTGGGTCAAGAGTCTTGGGTTCGACTCTCACATGTACCAAAAAAAAAAAAAAACATACCCATGAAGTATCCCAGACTAACTTATTTTTTTAATGATCTTTGTATGGCATGTAGTGCTATTAAAATTCTCTTTTCACACTTGCCCTTTTCTATACCTTAATATAATATTGCGATGGGTAATACAATATCATCAATTTCTGCGACTTTTAGCTTTTTCATTCGATTCATAGATGTTTTACTTTGATTTATCAAAAAGTGATTTCTATTATGTAATTGGTAGGAATGGGACCATGACATATATAGTTTAGAAGCGTAATTTGAATGATCTAAAACATATCAATTAATTTTCTCATAAAAAGGTATTCATTAACTTTATCCTGGACAGATATCTTGTTGGGGTGTCTGCTGCTGTTGCAGCTCACTCTTTGTTGCAACTACTCATTGGCACATCAAGATTGCTAAGGAAATCTTCTGTGATTCCCTCAAGAAATCACGCATGGCTAATTTTTGCGGGGGATCAGGTATAGTTAGCTATGCATTTTTAAGATTCTTCTTGCGATTAAAATTAACTGGCAAAAAAAAAAAAATTTAGTGGGGACAGAAACATTGAGCAATGAATGAGATCGTATTTGCTGCAATTCCCCTCTTGATTCAAGTATTCTTTTTCGTTCCTAAGTTGTCAATTGGTCTGAGTTTCGACTACTGTCTACATGGTAAAGATATCGGGTCATAGTTTGCTCAACTTAATTGAACTCGATTTATATTACCTTTATCGTTACATTATAATTGAACTCGATTTACATTGCCTTTATCGTTACAGTATAATTGAACTTCTCATCATTCGTCTAGCTTTACCATCAATAGTGAACTTTTAATGAAATTATTCATGGTTAGCTAGCACCTCCATAGTAAGCTCACACTTCACCTTTGTGCTTAACTGCTGCTTAGTAAGGGTTGGATTGTGCTCAATATTTGCAGGCATTTGCTTATGCCCTGATAAGTGCTGGGTCTGCCGCATCTGGGGTGACCAATCTGAACAGGACTGGAATTAGACATCCAGCTCTGCCGAATTTTTGTAAGCCTTTGCACAAGTTTTGTGACCATATTGCGATCTCCATTGCCTTCACTTTTATCAGCTGCTTCTTGCTGGCTACTTCTGCTATCCAGGATGTAATATGGCTCTCCAATCACTAAACTGCCTTATATTACCGATACTTGATGTAACAAATCGTCCCAAAATATATTATCTAGAAAATGATCTGTGTCTTTCTATTACTACCTTATGGCTTATGGTCGATAATGTTGTTCTTGACTCTGCTGTAGCTTGGTTTGGATCTGCAGAATTTTAGGTCTAAAAATTGGGTAATTGCTTCATGTGTTATGCCACGAAAGGTTATAAATATTTATAATATCCATTCCATCCTATAAATCTTACTCCTCCCCGCGCAATGGTTATAAATTCCAGGTTCAAACCAACCACAAACTACGACAAATTTTTTTAATAATTTATTTAAGATCCCTCTCTTTTAGCTGCCTTAATTTTCAGCAATTCAACTCTGTTAACATGCCATTTATTCTCATATTTATTATTCTAAAATAAATAGAAATAATTATTTAAATCTTACACTCAAGAATATGAGACATAAAAGTTTATATCAGATGGAATAAAATTTGTAAAGCTACAATTTCGGGAGTCATTCATAGTCAAAGACAATAAAGTTATTAACAACGGTTCATGGAGATAATTGTTGTCATCTTTTAATATTAGATGTTAGATTTTCGTAGAATGTTACTGATATTGGACTTTTATTCGAACGAACTTTCTTTTTGCTAAGAAAAATGGAATCTTAACAAATTCACTTATGTGATGAGTTTATGTTTTGGGTCATTGTTTGAAGTTTGGTAACGCACTACTTCTAGTTCTTGCTTCCCCGCTTCAAATACAAGTTCAAGGGAGTTTTATTTCTTAAATTCTTAATTTTCCTTCCACTATTTCTTGTTGGATTTTCTCTTAAATTGATGAAATCATCCAGATTCAAATAAATAATAATAACAGAAGAAAGGATATACATTCGGCACTGCCATTAACATGTCGCGGAGCATAACCAAGTCGTTTAACCATTGATTAACAAAATGGCTGTCGTTTAAGGGGATCCGCGAGGCTGAACTTCAAGTGACTCTTCTCTCTCTCTATCCAGTATCTGCAATTTTCGGTTCAAGCTTGGGGAGCGCCTCTTCAACTTCACCGCCCTCTCAATAGCAAAGCTCATGCTCTTAAAGTCGCCTCAATGGCTGCAGTAATTTCCTCAAATTTAGCATGACAGTTCAAAGTTTTTAGGATACTCCATGGCTTGCCATTGCCTTCTTTATTATCCTTCTTTGTCATCTCCCTTCCTGCAATCCCTAAATCCGAGACCCAAAACCCTAATAAGGGCACCAAGAAATTCCACTCTCCGAACGATTTCGTCGCAAATTCAAAGGCCGGAACTTGAGAATGACGCTAAGGAGAAGAAACGGAACATTCAGTGCGATTTCCTCAGGCTTTCAGTCACTCTTACTGTTATCTCTGCTTCACTCCCACAACCCGATGCTCTGGCCGCCTCACCTCTGAAAGAAAAGAAACGGGCACCCAAAAAACCTGCCACCAAAAAAGTTGAAGCTTTATCGCCGGAGGAGCTTAAATCTTGGGTTCAAGGGCTTCCTCTGGTCTCTGATCGCATTCCGTACACAGAAGTATTGGAATTGAAGAAGGATGGAAAGCTTAAGCACATAATTAAGACTGGTGCTGTGAATTTGAGGCAACGTGCAGTGCCAGTTTTTGTAGTTTTGGATGATTCTAGAGTGTTAAGGACAGTGTTGCCATCAGTTGAGAGTCATAGGAAATTTTGGGAGTCATGGGATGAGTTGAATATTGATTCTTTGTGCGTCAATGCATATACACCGCCGGTGAAGAAGCCAGAGTTGCCTTCCTCAATTTTGAAACTTTGGGTGCCTCCCATGGTTCAGTCTTTTCTGTCTTCGCCTCTTGATATTAAGCCAAAGAATGTATCAAAGAAGGCTGCGGAGTTGAGGCAAGCTAGGATGGAGTTACAGAGACAGAAGAAAGAGGAATTGCAGAGGGTCAGGGATGAGAGAGAGATGATGGAGAAGACTATAAAGATTCAGAAGAAACGGGAGGAGAGAAAAAGAAAGAGAGAGATAAGGAAGAGGAAATATGAGGAATCATTGCGTGTAGCAAGGACGAAATACATGGATACGGCAGATTTTTGGGCTAATATGGCGAGGGATCAAAATGTGGTTAATGCACTTGGACTGTTTTTCTTCTACATATTTTATAGGACTGTGGTGCTTGGTTATAGAAAGCAGAAAAAAGATTATGAAGATAGGCTGAAGATTGAAAGAGCAGAGGCTGAAGAGAAGAAGAAAATGAGGGAGTTAGAGAGGGAAATGGAGGGGCTTGAGGGTGATGATGATGACATTGATGAGAGTGAGCTCGGGAAAGGAGAGGAGAATGCTTATTTGAAAATGGCAAAGCAGTTTATGAAATCAGGGGCACGCGTTCGAAGAGCAAAAAGTAAAAAGCTTCCTCAGTATCTGGAGAGAGGCGTGGATGTTAAGTTTTCTGATGTTGCTGGGCTGGGTAAAATACGGCTTGAACTTGAGGAGATTGTGAAGTTTTTTACACACGGGGAAATGTACCGAAGGAGAGGAGTGAAAATTCCAGGTCACATATTCCTGAACTCTGCTAGGCATTTGATAGTATAATTTGAACTACTTTAGGGAAAATTTATCTGATGAGATCTAAAAGGCGGCCACTCTAGTCAATTTTCATTGTATCTACGTTTTGTTTGTTTGCCTTATAGCCGTTCAGAGGAGAGCTTTCGTTAACAATCTAATTTTCATTTCTTATTTTATGTCGTAATCTTCTGCCCCTCTTTTGTTCATTTTATTGAGGGGTTATGAATGTATAATCAATGCTTTTCTAAACAATTTTGAGGGGAAATATAGATAGATTTCAGGTTTCTAATCCTTCAGCTATCTTCAAAAACTAGTGTTTAACATTTATCTTTTCAGTGCTTTGCACTGACTTACTAAAGGTTAATCTGGTTTTTCAATCAGGTGGAATACTTCTTTGTGGCCCACCTGGAGTGGGAAAGACTTTGCTAGCAAAAGCAGTAGCTGGAGAGGCGGGGGTTAATTTCTTCTCTATATCTGCTTCGCAGTTTGTGGAAATTTATGTTGGTGTTGGAGCTTCTCGTGTCCGAGCACTGTACGAAGAAGCTAGGGAAAATGTATATAATATTTTTGGCTTTTATATTGTCTCGCATTTTTTCATATTTGTTTCAACTTTCAAGTCAATTATTAGGTTTGTTCTTGAAAGTCCAATGTCTTCTGATGGATTTTTTTGTGTGTCTCTTGGCATCTCTACTTGGTACGTCCTTTTGTATCTCCTTTTATTTGCTGCAAGCTGACAGGCGTATTTGTATTTTTAATTTTGCTTCATTTTCTTGTCAGTCTCTGGGAACTTGCCCTCTTCCTTGATCTAATTGGCCACTGAATTTTTTATTTATTTTTTCTTCATTCTCAGGCTCCATCTGTAGTTTTCATTGATGAGCTAGATGCTGTAGGAAGGGAGCGTGGCTTGATAAAGGGTTCTGGTGGACAGGAACGCGATGCTACTCTTAATCAGGTTCATCATAGCAATACCGAACTTTCCAACTGCTACTTTGAAGTGTGTTTTAATGTTTATATTGGTTGATGTTTACTATTTACTAAATGCTCCAGCTACTGGTCTGCTTAGATGGGTTTGAAGGAAGAGGAGAAGTGATCACTATTGCCTCCACAAACCGACCTGACATTCTGGATCCTGCACTTGTGAGACCTGGGCGGTTTGATCGGAAAATATATATCCCCAAGCCTGGCCTCATAGGTCGCATAGAAATTCTAAAGGTTGCAGCTCCCTTGATGTATTTCACCTATATAGTTGCATTTAAGATTCAGTTTAACTTCACAACTTTACAAGGCAGTTATTTATGCTTTTGCTTTTTAAAAATTGTTTTGAATATGTGACTAATGGCAGCTTATATACTTTGTCTATTTTTTCTTCCTCTTCTTATAGGTCCATGCTCGTAAAAAGCCAATGGCTGAAGATGTGGACTATATGGCTGTTGCTAGTATGACTGATGGAATGGTTGGCGCAGAGCTAGCTAACATAGTTGAGGTTGCTGCCATCAATATGATGCGAGACGGAAGGACTGAGGTAGGTTTGTGTTTGCCAGATAGTTATATTTTAGTATTTCCATATAGGAAGTTGTTTTGTGCTTTGCTGCATCCTACGGGTGTGTCAGATCCGTTCACTTATTTTTTATTTCAGCATTTGGGATGCAATTGATGTGTTTATCAGATTATGGGGAAATGATTTATTGAATTAATTAGTCATTTTACTTTCTGCCACTTATTGTAAAATGGTGGATACCGGTGGTTTCTATCTCTCCAAACAAAGAGGCTTCTTAATGCGGAGGCATAAAAGCTACATGCATACAGACATTCAAAGGGGAAGTAAATGAATAATTTACTAGTTGCGCTAACATGGTGACTTTCAGTCCTTCATTTCTGTTTTTCACTTAGCAGATTACAACTGATGATTTGTTACAAGCTGCACAAATGGAAGAAAGGGGAATGCTGGATAAAAAGGAGAGAAGCAGAGAGGCTTGGAAACAAATAGCTATAAATGAAGCGGCAATGGCTGTTGTGGCTGTGAACTTTCCTGATCTTAAAAATATTGAGTTTGTATGGTCATTACACTCTATCCATTTATTATTTTGGTTAGGCATACTCTCTTTTGCCTGAAAAGGGGAATTCAATTAAAATTGTATTCTGTATCAGTTATAGAAGATCCTAGAAATCCTTACCTCTTAATAGTTTAAAGAATGATATCATCTGTCAATCAGAAATGCATGACATTAACATATGCATACTTTTCTTAGCTGATTATTTCTGTGCATATCAGATGGTAAGAATTACACAAATCATGTTATTATAGTAAATAACCAAGTTTGGAGGCAATATGAAAAAGATCAAGTTGAGGGGAAAAGGAAAGACTCACCTCTTCCTTCCTGTCTTCGTTCCTGTTTCTTTGAATATTTTCATTGTGCCATGTCCTTTGCTTTTGAGTAATATAATGTGACATTATTGGAAGATATCTAAAATTGCCTGTGTGACAGCACAAATGTAATGTAGTAAAGAATGCATGGGCCAAACTATTGACTGATCTGTTCTTATAATGAACCTTAATTGTTTCTAATGAAACTGGCATACAAGCTTATGCCAAAAAAAAAAAGGTGGCGTACAAGCACTCAAGGTTGTCCTCTTGTTTTTCAGGATATCTGTATGCATCCATAATTTATACTATATTATCATTCTTGCAATTTGGGGAAGTTAACCTGAAAGTTTGGTATTTAATTCTATGTCTTTTTGGAATCTTAGTTGTCATTGCATTGTTCATATATAAATGAATTTCACTTTATTTTCTCCTATTAATATCCATAATCTGACTGTTGTTCTCCATATATGTATCCTGGGCAAACAGCGTGACTGTTATCATTTTGTTGCTTTGAAGTAGGTCACAATTGCTCCTAGAGCCGGTAGGGAATTGGGTTATGCTCGGATGAAGATGGATTCAATCAAATTTAGGGAAGGAATGCTTACGTATGGGCTCTTTTGTTTAACCTTTGCTCCCTTTTCTTATGAATAAATTTTTCTTTAGATGATAATCTCCAAAAAAATATCTGTCTATTTATTAATGGGACCAATCAATGATAATGTTTGCATGTTCTGTGTGTTGCCTGTAGAATTCATTCGATGTGTCAATTTACTCCTTGTTAGTAATCCATTACGAAGCTGCTTATTGATATCATTGTGTCTCTTGTAATATCAAGCAGTCGACAATCCCTCCTTGATCATATCACTGTTCAACTAGCTCCCCGTGCAGCTGATGAAATTTGGTATGGGAATGGTCAGGTAAGAGAATAATCTTACTTTTCTTCTACAAATTTATTCTCACTTCAATTTTATTATTGAAGCTGAGTGTATGTTCAGCTGCAAAACATATACATAATGCAGTTAGCAAAATCTGACTATGCGTTTTTAAAGCATTTGTTCACTGACCTTGATGAATGACAAGAATATGATCTTCCTGGAGCTTTTGATCTTGAATTTCTATGAGTGGATTTGTCAACACGCACCCTGATTGTCATTGGCTAGAAATGATATCAAGAACTTGCAGATTGGGGAATAAATTTTTATAATTAGAAACTTTATTACTTAACCGCTATATGAGTGTATGTGATTTTGTATATCCTGACTTGGATCATGTACTGGTAAAAGGAACTGATTTCTTTTAATTCTTCAATGCCTTTCCTTGTTAGTATTTATTGCATTATTTCTTTTAGTCCTTTATTATAAGTTATCATTTTTCTTTTGATATATGTATATATCAATACTTTTGCATATGGTATCTATGACAAATGTTTAGTTTCTGGAGTCTTTGTTGTTTTCATATCTCATTGTGGATATAAATTTGTTTAGGTTGGTAATGTAAAAATATTTCAACATGGTTTGCAATATTTCAGTTGAGTACAATATGGGCTGAAACAGCCGACAATGCGAGGTCTGCGGCAAGGACATATATTCTTGGTGGGCTTTCCGTGAAGCATCATGGGATATCCAATTTCTGGGTGGCAGATCGAATTAATGTATGCATTGTCTGTCTCCACTTGAATTTTTTCATCACGGCTGCTAATTGCCGTTTTGGCCTCAGTTACAACTGTAACTTTATTGTTGAAACATGTAGTCCTTGCATTCTATCTTGAAAAAAGTATCATTCTGTTACGGTGATAGAGAAGAACTCACTTGCCTCTTACTTTTGTTAATGAGAATACTTGGCCAACCAAATTATTCCTTGATTTAATTCAATTGCCAGGAAATTGATTTGGAAGCAATGGAGATTGTCAACTCGTGTTATGAACGTGCAAAAGAGGTATGTTAAGGAAACTTATTGCTCTTGACTGAACCATAAGTCACACGCCCTTAATTTACATTTCAGATCCTGCTGCAAAATAGAACGCTAATGGATGCTGTGGCGAGCGAACTTGTGGAGAAGAAAAGCTTAACAAAACAAGAGTTCTTTCATCTAGTAGAGTTGCATGGCTCTGTTAAACCAATGCCCCCTACTGTACTTGACATTCGGGCTGCCAGGCTTAAACAATCTCAAGACTTGTTAAACAATGAAAAGGAAACAGCTTTCAGGAACCACAAGTAACAAAGGTACAACCTGGTTAATCCTAAGATGCTTGATGATCCGTAGTCTGGAACAACACGAGGAGTTGTCAGCCTTCAAACAAACCATGCTTACACAAAATAGTTTTGCAGTCTCTTTTGTGGTTATTCTGCTGACAAATTTTTTTATAAACATAGTTGAGCAATTATTAAACCGCGGTAATTGAAGTGGTAGAGAGGTATACAGCTGATCATAAGCAGGTTGTTTCTTCTTGTTTCTTTGTTGATTTTTTTTATAAACAAAATTCTGGGGTTTTTTATTGTTGTTCAATGCAATTTTTCTCAAATTTATAATTGAACCTGTTCATTTAATTGTATCCTATGTTATCTTATTATCAATTGCAATGAGCTTTTGTAGATTGATGCTCCTTTTTTTTTTGGGGGGGGGCGGTGGTGAGTTTATATTGGAGGAAACACCTTTTTCGCCAAGAGTGTAAAAATCTGTTCATAATTCAAGTTGGTCTCGTATCTAATCTACCCTCTGTTTATCTGCACATTTATTAAAAAAATCTTCTTTGTGAATGTATCAATGGAACAGTGCACGCGATAGGCTTTACAGGATTTGGTACTATTCAATTTCATGTGCTTATTAAGTTTCCCCATTAATTTTTCATGAGTGTGGTGCAATATTTTAAATAAAATTTATAAAATAATTACGTATGGTGTAGTAGTTTTACATTTTTCGTATTATTATATGTCAAAATAAGAAATTAAAAAGAAGATTGAGTTTTATTGTTCGTTAAATCTTAAAATCAAGATAAACGGCGTGTGAAAAGTGAAAACATATTGGAATAGGAAGAGGCAAATGCCTTATGCTCTCCCCACTCACTCAAATGTGGATCCGATCTTGCTGCCCACATCACCCCATAAACTACCCATTAAACCCCCACGCACCCCAACCACTTCTTCTCTCTGAATTCCCCCCACGTTCTTATTAGTGTCTACTATATATACTTTTCTCTACGATCTGCATTGAGCTACAAGAATTATTTGTTGCTTTTGAACCTTGGCCAAAAAGAACAACATGGACACGGGATTCCTTTTGAGAGTTGTCTCTACTTTTCTGATCATTTCCATGGCAGTCACTACTACTTCAGTTGAAGCTGCAAGGCAATTCAAAGTTGGCGATGACTTGGGTTGGCAACAACCTTCCCCCAATAACACTGCATTTTACAGCCAGTGGGCTGAAAGGAACAGATTTCAAGTTGGAGATTCTCTGGGTGAGTTCATTTCTTGACTTGGTGACATTAAAAAGAAATAAAATGCATTGGAACCAGTGTCGTATATAATTGTACTTTGTGTTCAAAATTCAACTCTGAAACTTAGGTTTGTTGACTAAAAGTAAGACAGTCCTTAGAAGCAACCACTTCGACTTTTAAAATAAATATTGACATTTCAAAAGATGCCTTCTAGTATCTACATTTTTGTATATTTATGTTAGCGTTATATTTTTTAACAGAAAACGAATCTTATAATATTTTAAATTATGCTTAATAATATTACATAATTATCACCCATATTCCTTCGTGTTTAGAATCATTGTTGGTATCTGTGCTGGTTAGAAATAAAATGAATTTATTTATTTTGCTTTTCTTGGTGCAGCTTTTGAGTACCAAAATGACTCGGTTCTAACGGTGGAAAAATGGGATTACTATCACTGTGATGCAAGCGACCCCATCACTGCCTTCGACAATGGGAAGAGTAAGATCAATCTTGACAGGCCTGGGCCCTTCTACTTCATAAGCGGAACTGATGATCATTGCAAGAACGGTCAGAGATTAATTGTGGAGGTCATGTCCCCACATCCAATCTCAGCATCTCCACCGTCCGTTGCTGTTGCACCCGAAGCTTTCTCAGCAATGCCCCCTTCACCTTCTTCTGATCATAGCTCAGGGGCTTCGCCCTCTCTGCTTCTCAATTCAGACTTCATCCCTCTTTTGGCCACATTTGTAATAATGCTGCTCTTAGAACCCTAAGAACTCTTGCATTAGAGTCTGATTCTTCTGGGCTAATTTTAGCTACTTTTTTTTTCCGCATCGTTAGGTTATGAATTTTGTACTGAATTTATGATCTTGGATTTTTTTTCTTCCATGTACATTTTTTACTTTGGGCTGAATCTTTTAGTCAGTATCTTGGACCGTTCAGCTTTCAACTTCTTCACTTCTAATCAAAGAAATTTTCTCCCCCAAGCGGTATAAGCAATTATGAACAATTTAACATTCAATCACGGAGTATTCTGAAAATAAAAATATTAAATGCACTGAACCCATCAATTTAAGTGATTGTGCCTTTAACAAAACTTAATTAAAAGACAAAATTTAAGTGTAGTTTTTTAATTTATTTGTTATAAAATTTTATATATCATATTTTTATTATAAAAGTTGATAACGAAAACTTAGAGTATGTTTAGCAAGTCAAATAAATTAACTTATAATGTATTTGACTAATTTATAAATTTATTTGACCAAATTAGAGGTTTTGGTAAATAAATTTATTTGAGTAGCTTATAACGTATTATCATACGCTACTTTAAGTAGCGTATAACTTTTAACTGATAGTTTTTATAATTTTTTTTTATTTTTTTTATTTTATTTAAATTTCAACACTATTCTACTAACAAGATGTCACTGCTTTTGTTATGTTCAAACAATATTTAAATTATATATCCTATGATGAATTTCTATATATTATTGATAGTGATATAAAAAATAAAAATTTAGAGACATCTATTAAAATAAAAGAGATTCGCAACAATATTATTAATTTATTGTCATATAATATGTTTATTTTGTATTTTTTAGAATTACATAATAGAATGTAATTACTAACAAAAAATAATAAATTTTATATAAATAATAATATATCTTTTTATGTCATTTTACATTTATTAGTTAATTTAATAAATAATTTTACCAAACACTTGTAATTTAATAAATTAGTTTAACAGTTTTCAGTTAAAAATTAATTTTTCAGTTTTCAGTTAATTTTTAAACTTTCAGCTAACTTATCAGTTATTTTTGTCAAACATAATCTTAAAAAAATTTTATTAAAAAAAAATCTTAATTAAGAGTGTGCTTAATAGGAAGAGTAGAATACAGAGGGTGGTGAATAAAAGTAAAATAATTTGTAGTGTACCATTTTTTCAATTCTACCAATTAGCGCCTAGAGTATTGCAATAAACTCAAATTCTGGAAATTTTAAGTTAAAATTATCAACAGTTCTCACCTAAGGGAACAATAAAAACAAAAAATAGATTTAAAAATGCATTTGTTTATTATTTTTAAATTATTTCAAAATAAAAATATAAATTAAATGCATTTAAAATAAAAAAAGTGAAAAATAAAAACCCCACGTTAAAAGAATTAAGAAGTTGAGCTTACGTGCTGAACTTTCTATGCTTTCTGTATTGGGATTTGATAATTGATTAAAAATGAAACGACTGTTGTTGAATTCACAAAAGGAAAGAAGAAAAGGGAGAAAATGAGTGCTGCGTGCTGCTTAAGTGCTTAGCTGTGGGAAGAAACTGGTAAAAAAGCATAATGAGGGCATGCCGCCTTTTCTCTTGTTTCACTTCGAGGTTAAAGAATGAGTGAAATTGAAATCCGAGGGGACAAAACTTAATGCAGCACAAATGATAATAGTATTTTCCTATCCATTAACCACAGACTTAAAACAATTATTGGTAGAAGTGGAACCCACCATTTTTAAAGGTAATCGGCCTCTTCTTTTGATTATAGCCTTTCAGTTTTAAGATGAATCTGGAAGAGATATTCAAGGTTCAGAAATTCATAGCTGGCATCCATATATAGTTTCTTAAAACTCATCACATACTTAGAATCTGTTTGATTTGTCTGATTTTAATTTTTATTTTTATTAAAAATAAATATAAAAACATATTTATTTATTATTTTTATTTTTATTTTTTAAAAATATTTTTTAAATTTTTGAAAATTCTAAAAATACTAAAAAAATATTTTCAAATTTTTTAATTTTTTAGTACATTAAATTTTACAAATATTTTAAATTATATACATAATGTTTAACTATTTATATAATTATAAAGTAATAAAAATATAATAATATAACTAAAAAATAATAAAAATAAAAATAAAAATCAAACATATTTTTAAAAATATAAAAATTAAAAAATAAAAATAAAAAATATTTTCGCAAACCAAACGCATCTTTATTTTTTTTTTGCAGTATTTATCTTCTAATTCACGTGCCTCTGCTACATGAATCGTAAACTCGTATACATGCAGTTTATCCAAAAATATTACCAACGATTAATTATTCTCTAAATAATAGCTTCTACGTACACTCAAATTTACACTCACTAAAACGGTTCAAATTATATTCAAGCATACCCTCATTTCCCATGTCCTATTTTTTTTTTTTTTTTTACAAATACCTCCAACGGATCGTTATTTTTCTTATATATGCGAAAACAAAAATTAAGTATAATTTATGGGTGTTTGTTATAAAAAAAAATTATTATAATTATGATATGTGAAGGATTTTTTTAAAAAATAAAATAAATCAATAATGGGTATATATACATAATGAAAAAGAAAGGGAATAATGAAGTGGCACAATGACATTACAATCATTTGTAGAACCCACCACTTGAAAAAAAAAACAAAAAATCATGACTATGAATTAAGTGATGACAAATGTTAATTAAAAAAATTGGACAAATTCAAAGAGTTAGGATGCAATTTGTCCTGCAATTTGAAAATATGGTCATTAAAATAATATATACAACCATCAATTAACTATAGTTCAATTTTTTTTAAAAGTAAGCATACACGCTAGCAATTTTGTTTTCTTTACCATATTTGAAAGCTTCGCGAGTCGCCCAACTTCTCTACTATGGTGGTCCATCTTACTATATATTATCATCAAAGGCTTTCATTTATTATTTTTTTGATTTAGAATTTAATTGGTGTCGTAATCATGAAAGACTTTAGGGTTGCTATTTAATGTGGACAAATATAGGTTGGAAATCACAGAAGCATACAAACCAATCATGACGTCCAAAACAGCAAAAACGCTGTATTAATAAATCATGATCGGTAAAAATGCATAATTTTTAAAATAAAAAAAATATTATGATTTAAAAAAATCTTAGACCATATTAAAATTAGATGATTTTAAAAATATTATTATATCTTCTTCTCAGCAGTTGAAGTAACTCTCTGGTTAATCTTAATGAAAAGATAATCCAAGTTGCTTAGTCACATTGCGTTGACAAGCCGTGTCTCTTCTTTATAGCTAGCAACCACTAACGAGGCATGATTTTTCATGTCATACCAACTTTCTGATTTGGCAATTCTAACTTTTGTTTTAATAAAGCAATTCTAGACGATTAAAGGGTTAATTAGAGCATAAATCCTTCAAATGCAAACAGAATTCACCGCTCGCCATGATACCATTATAATTAATAATATTATTTTAAATCTCAATGCACGTGTGAAATAAGATATATATACTATTTTATTAGATATTATTTCATATAAAACACTGAAAAACAAATTACACACACAGTTTAAATTTAAAACCACCCTTCTCTTACAACATCAGTCCTTGCAACTTGCAAGTCTGTGTTTGGACAGATTTTTTTTTTCTTTTTTCTCTCATCTTTCTATCTTCGAAGTTTTTGTTTGGTGTATTTTTCTTCCATGACAGCAAGAAGCTTCTCCTTTCTTTAGAGTAAGATAAAGCGATTGCCTATTGTAGAAGTAAGAAAATATGTGGATATTAGTCATCCTTCTTTTCTCAACTCTAAATTATTATAAAAGTAAATACCCAGAAGAAGAAAAAAGGGAAGAAAAACGATTTTGTTTTTGTTTTTGTTTTTAATGCCATAGATAGAATATTCTAAAACAATAATTATCAAGAGAAAGTGTACAAATTGGGCGGTTAATCATGAATTAAAATGATAAAAAAGAATAAATGACATAATTAGCATATAGCTGGATTTAGAAAATATATCTAATTTTATAAGCAAGGACATAATTAATTAACCAAAATGAGTTACGCTATATAAAGAAGATACCCAATTTTCCAACAATCATGGAGAATATTCTCTAGGAAAACCACCGCAAGCTTAGACACAACGAATCTCACCACATGCTATATACTGATAAGGTCTCCCTCAGAAGAAAAAAACTTAAATGATTGGAAAAGAATTAAAATTAAAGTAAAAACAGAGATGGAAAAAAAAATATCAACCACGCCCAGTGGGACTCGAACCCACAATCGCTTGATTAGAAGTCAAGCGCCTTATCCATTAGGCCATGGGCGCTTTGTTTATATCGTTGCAACTAATATTAATTATTCCATTACTGAACATATTGTTCCTTTCTTTAAAAATTGATACTTCAATGTTAAAAAATACAGTCAAAACTTGCCCGTTATTTTTTAATCATTAAATCTACATTCAACTTACTATTTATTTTATATTAAGTCATTGGTTGAACATGAGGGCAACTATTTAGGAATTAAGATTATTTTATAATTTTTGTTATTTTAATATTTTTAATAGGTTTAGAAATATTAAAATATTTAAAATTATTAATTAAAAGTTTATAAATAGGCTATTATGTATTTAATTAAATACTTTTTTAATTAATGAATAAATTTTGAAATAATATATTTTTTATTTTTTAGAGTACGTTTTATCTCTGACGCTTTATTTTACAATACATGTTAGTGTGGTGCAGTGATAATAAATTGACTCACGGACGTTCCACAAAAGAAGAAGAGACAGGTTGGCTCTCTCTCCCTTGTACCTCAAATACAGAGTTGGCTAGGGAACCAAGCTAGTGTAGAAGAAGACAGCGTAGGTTAGCTCACATTGGCTACAATATAATGAATCAATAAATGAACAAGGAGCTGGAAACGGGGGGTCCATTTTCCAGTGCTAAACAGCTAAGTTTTTTTATGCAATGAGTGAACCATCTTAACCACCGAAATGTGCTTCTTGTTATTGTACTTTTTGGTATTAATTTGTGGAACGCTCAACTGTATTGACAAATATTGCCACCAATTGGACTTCCCCCAAAGTCCACATACCACATTGCTTACCTCTATGCTTAATTAAGTATCATTATTTAATACTAATTAATCCCTGTGTTTCTTAGTTTTCATGTTAGGGCCCAAACAGAATCATATATAATTGGAGACCATTATAATTTGTAGGGTATGCTTCTATTTCCTTACATAATGGCAATTGAAATTCTTTCACCCACCAAAAAAAAAAAAAAAACTTACAACCTCTTTAATGGAACATATTATTCTTAAATTATTTCTACTAGTTGTAAATATAATTAAGCTGAGTTCTTGTTTGATTATGAAGATAATTAAGGAGTAGTTGGTATATGATTATAAATTGGTACTATAATGTTAGTTACACAATGACTTGCTCTATCTAATTGTCCAAAGAGCTTTTATTTTAGTTGGAGTATCCTTATTAACAATAATTGACTAATAATAAGCTTAAAAAATATGCTAAAAATGTTGGACCATTTTTTTCTATTTGTTTGAAATTATTGTCAATTTTCACTCATTAATTACTTTCTTGAATTTTAATTAATTTTTTAGGACATGTTGTAAAAAATATTTATGATTTTTTTTTTAATTATGTAGATGTGGATAACTTGCTTTTAAGATCATATTTATATAACATTTAGAACAAAGGCATGCAATTAAGAGGTGAAGACTTATAAAATCACAATTATGATCATATTTATATTTATGCTACTTCATTTTGATTTATTCTTTCAATTACAATTTTATTTAATATAAAAATTATTACAATTTTTCAACGCATAAATCTATTATAAAGAGTACCGCACCGATACTCGTGATTCTTTTTTTTACTATATCCAAACACAGCGAAATCAACCTTCCCTCTATTACTTCACTAAATTATGAGAAACAGGTGCGAGTATAGATGAGTAAATAAGTGGCATTTTTATTTTTTGGAAAAAAAAAATAATGTCAATTATTGAAGGAAATTTTGTTGGCCTGATGGCAAGGCAAAACGACGAAGCTGAGGACCACCGGCTACGGCGGCTTCGGTGTCTCTTGTCCTTCTTGAAGGGTGTGATTATGATTTATGTCACATTGTCACTGTATAGGCAACAAGTACTGAGCTGTACATGCGGCACTGCCCTTTCATTCCACATGCTTCGTTTAAATACAAAAAATCCCACACGTGTTTGCCATGTCATACTCCTATTATTATTATTATTATTATGACTTTAACGATCTAAATTTTACACGCAAAAATAAAGGCGATGCATGAAATACTAACTAAAACATTATTTATTTACACCCACATTTCTAATTTTTAATAAAATAAAATAAAACTCTTTCATTAATGTAAAGGACACATTTTTAAATTAATAAAAAAAAGGACAAGATAAAATAAACAACGTGCAAATTAATAATCAACATCTGCCAACCGATTAACGTACGAGATATATAGAAAATCATATTTAATTGCGAAATTTAATGGACGCGGTTGTCGTTGGAATGCTAACACGATCGTGTCATTATCTTTCCTCAGAATCCATCAAGCATCAAATTTTAAGTATAACGATCACAGAAAATAGCAAAGAAAATGTACGAAGGCTTTCCCAGCACCTAAGAAAAGGACCAATCATACCTTTCTACTTTCACGCCCTAACTCTATATATGCACGTTTTTTTTTTTTTTTAAATCTGGAAATTGACTGCATCATTATTATTCTATTTTTATATTAAAAATAAATATACCAATATTGATAAATTAATTGCAAATTAAACTCCATGTGTGAATCTCAATATGTCTTAAATTTAGTGTTCTTTTAGTGATAAGCATCCAATAATGGCCATCTACTCTTTCTTATATAAAATAGAACAAATTAATGTTTAAATAAATGAACAGTAACTCTTGTGGAGATACGAGACGGTCCAAAGAGCTACGATTTAAAAGGTGACAAAAACAAAGCCAACTTCCAAGGCTTTTTTGGGGGGGCTCTTCTTGTAATGGGGGATGAAAAGATTAGTAACCCTTTTTACTGGCTCCACCAACTTAAAAGATAAGATTTATAGCAACCACACAAGCCATGTCATGCCCTTCAAAATCATGTTACTATAGCTAGAGTTTTTCATTATAGAAAAGTTAAAAACCAGTAATATGACATCATATATATATTTTAACACAAATTTAAAAATTCATAATTTAAGTAATAAAAAAATTTGAACTTTAACAATTAAAACATTGTATAATAATAGAGGTTTAAATTTGTCAAAAAAATATTTATAAGAAAAAAAAAATTTCAGTATGTTGAATAAAATTAATTATATATATATATATATATATATATATATATATATATATATATATATATATATATATATATATATATATATATATATATATATTATTTGGTCCATGATTTAATTTCACACGTCAATATCCCAAGTTGCTCCACTATCTCTCAAAAGCACACTCAAATCTTAGGGCTAGGGTTTCTGATATTGACGATAGAGCCACATATACAGCTAATTTTTTTGGTTGCTCTCTCTTACTCTCTACGTACATTATGTTTCTATAACATTTTCTTTTTCTTTTTCTTTTCTGTGCACGAGTGGCACGAACCGTAGCTTAATTCAATGGATTTTTTTTTTTTATAGCTAATTGGATCACCATACATTTGGCATAGCGTTTTTAATTAACAGAAGGGAAAATTTATCAACACGAAGCTAGTTTCTGATTGTAAATTAATTATAAATATAAACATAATTTATTGTACCTGATTTCCAGAATTAGAATTAGAATTAAATTAATTAAAATTAGAACATGTGAAATATTTAAACAGTGTATCTACCATTAAGTTCAATAGTTGCATAAAATGAATAACAAATGACCATATATACTTTAGAGTCAAATTAAATTGTTTAGTGTTGGTTGGACTGTTTGATCAAGGATAATCCTTTTTTTTCCTTCTTTTTAATTAAATTTAAAAGGGGATAAGCATATACTGACTATATTAGTCTTAAATAACCTTTCCTAATAGTTAATTTAAAATTTAATTTGGAAAGGAAAAAAATAGCTAATTAAACCTATTAATTAAATAGTTTGTACAATAGTGTTTTATTATATTATTCTTGCATGACTTTGTATGTAGTGATGGTTATAGTACTCTTAATTAATTAAATATAAAGTCAATTTTAAATTATATTTTCAACACTGAGAATGAATAATTAAAAATAAAATCTGTTTAAATCATACACTATCCCAAATGAGACTTTTAACAATATTAATTAGAGTAAATATAAAATTACTACCAAGTGGCCTAATGTTAAAATGACATGATTCTAAAACCAAACTACGTTCATATTTGATCGATTTAGAGTTCACTACCCAGTTCTTGTTGTTTCTTGTCATATAAGAAAACGAAAGTAAATTTAATTTTTTGTCTAGTTGCTGAAACTCCGTCATTATATATATATAGTTGCTAAATTTAATTCCAAAAAAGACAGAAAGTAAACTTATAAAAAAAACCATATTATTAATTTATTATAAGAAATTATATTGACCTGTTCAAATATTCGCTGATATTATATTCAAATTTGGAATTTTATTAAAAATTTACAGAAAAAGTTCCCAAAACGAAATGCTAATGAACCTTCCACGAAATATGTTGAGGGGTCAGAAAAAAAAAATTAACATTCTCGTCACTTTTTTTCTTTTCTTCTGGAATTGGAACAAAGTTCTCATGTCGGATCGATTTCAACGACTCATTCCCTGTACTGGGATAAAGACGTAAGAAACAACGAGTTATTTTCCGTATACCTGTGAAAGTGTACGTAGAGGTTTAAAAATTCGAAATGCAACTTCACAACTTCCATTATTCCGATGACATTTGCAAGTCTTTAAAATATATAAAGTCTGCGTTACTATTTTTTTCTTAATTAATCCTTATTGACTTGACTTTGGATATACAAAATTCAATCGGTCATTTTTTAATAAAGCCAATTGAACAAATCTATCCTTTAAACCACCCCCATTTTAACCTAATTAATCTCTTTAATTTGAACTTTTTTCTTCTTCCAGGAAAGTTCTCAATCTCATCTAGAATTCATTGAAACGTTTGCTTCAAGACTTCTTCGCGTGTGAATTAATAATAGGCAAAGCTTAAATTTTTTTGATATTATAAAATTTTTATATTAAAAAAATTCAGGACTAAATCAACCATTAGGTCTGTTTGCATCTAGCTGATTTTATTTAATTGCGTAATATACTCGTCTTGAAAATTCTCTTAATAATCTTATTAGACACTAAAGCTTTTTGTAAAATATATATATATAAATTATTAAATTTTTTTAATAATGTGCGAAATCTATCACTTTGCGTATAACTAGACATGTAAAAATCTAACAATTTGTCACTAATTTTTTAGAAAAAATTCAAAACCTTTCTAGCGGTACATTTTTCTAAAACACTAAAATTTTAAATTTAAATGGCTATTTTTGTTGGAATTTTTTAAATTCAAATAAAATAAAACTCATCGTACTAAGAACGTTAAGTCAAATAATGAGAGTGGAGAGGCTGCTGATGGAATTAGCCAAACAACTTAGTTACAGAAATACGTTAGTGTAGCTGATCACTCAAAACAATTAATGTGGTGTCATATCAAATTATTAGAGAGAGAGAGAGAGAGGTGTTGGGGGTGCATGGTGAATGATTAAAGAGAGATGATGATGGAATTATGACATATATAAATACATTAATATATATATAGATATTTTTTAAATATATTATTAATTTCACTTAAAATATTAACATGATCTCTCCTTTATAAGTATTTTTGTGGATTCTTTTATCATTTAAATTTCAAACTTTTGAATTACTACTTGTGTATAGTTATTAGAATTAAAATTGGTTAGAATGACAATATTTTAGTAAGTTAGTATCTTTTTTATTTTATTCAAAATAAATAATTTATATCAAGTACAAACAATTATTAGTATTACATTTAATCATACATTTCTTATTTGCCAACAAGATTAATCATTTTGGCTTGGTTGCAACTTATAATGACTTCTGATTTTTTTGTTTTGTTTCAAAAGTATTGTTGGCTCATTATATATAATGGCAGAGACAGTTTAAACTTTTAATATAATAATAATTCAATTTTTTTTAAAAAAATCATTTTAGAGAGAATTTTATTCAATGTGTTTCTTATTTAAAATAGTGTTTTCACTTTTTAGACTATTTTTGTTAAAAAAAAAAAAACATTGATGCAAGCAAAAAGTGTGAAAAATAGAAAACAGCACCAACTCTATTTAGAAAACTCAGAATGATAAATTTATGATGGTGGGCGACAAATTTATTTAATTATTTGATGGGCCTTGAGAATTTTAATTAATAGAAAGCAATAATGCAGTGGCAATTCGATTGTGAACAACTAACGTGTTGAGCTCCTTCGTTTTGTGCTTAACGGAACCGCAGTAATTTATTCCCCAATCATTAATTATTTTCAGATTCATAAGTTACTAAAATTATTATATTATTTTTGTAAATTTATAATTTTAACTTAAAATCACTAAAATTAATAACCAAGAAAACTTACTCGTCACAAAAGCATTATTTGTTTATAAAAAAAAAAGTACTCGAGATAAGAACGTGTCATAAAAGTTGTGTAATTTTAGAAAAATATAATCAATATAATTAATAATTATTGTTTAAAAAGGATCATAAAAAATAATTAAATAATTTATATATACATTAATTTTTATTAAAATTAAAATTATAAATACATGATCCCTCTTAATATCACTTGAACTTGAAAAGATAATTTAGTTTTTACCAAAATGTGAATACACTCATAATCACAAATGCACAATTAAAAAAACAAAAAATACTGTTCAGCGTGTAAGTCAAATTAGGAACTGTCTTCATTTCTTCTTCCTCCTAAACAAACAAACACTCTTTTCCATGCCGATTACTAGTTTGCTACACAGTCATAATCACCGACTAATTACACGCATTCATCAAACTTCTTTTCTTTTCTGTTTTTTTGAAAATAAATTGATTACACGAACCTCAATTGCAGAACAAATACTTGAAAAACGTATTCATCGCAGTATCATTTCTATGGTAAAATTTTATTTAGAATCCACATTTTCTGGTTTTTGTAAACAAACAAAGCTACAATGGAAGCTTTTTTTTTATTTTATTTTAACAAAGAGTAAAAGGGAAGAGGGTTGAAGCTGCTAAATCTACCAAGTAATGTGTGAATATGATATATTACATTAATAGAACTAACCCTGATCAGTGAGAAAAGATAGTCAAACACCCACCATTGATGACAAGTTAACAACAATACCCAAAGCAACCACGTCGAACAAGTTGGGAAGATAAAGGGCCAAAGCTGAAAAACCCCGTCTTGGGTTAATCCCAAATTGGGATCTCATAGTTCTCTGTAATAAAACTCTCTTCTGCGAACAACTGCTCTGAAAAATTAATGCAGAATTCAACTTCCTCTAACCCCATTGGCGGATACACCCAACTGTCCACTGACTCCGTCAATATGAACTCTGTTCTTGACTCCATCGACTCGAAGCTTTCTTCAATGTTTGGTAATTCAACTATCTCACTCAGCTCTGAAGACTCTGGCTCTTCTGGGGACGATGAAGGTGATTGTACTGGGTCGAATTTTACCATGGCGGCTGCTTCTGCAGCAGCAGCTTGGATGTCACGTGGGTTTAACGTGACTGGTCTGGGTAGCTTGTCTGATATATGTGGAAAGTTCAGAATGGCTGATTGACCTTTAATGCTCAAAGCGGCAACATCGTGGGCTCGTGCTGCCATTTCTGGTGTAGCAAAAGTACCGAGCCAGATACGGGATTTCTTGCGCGGCTCCCGAATTTCTGACACCCATTTGCCCCAATTGCGCATTCGAACCCCATGGTAAGAAGGGTGCTTGCTAGAGTCGCTGGGTCTTTTGGGTCTGCTCTGTTTTTGGGTCTCAGTTTTCTGAGGTTTGGAGGAGTTTGAGACAGGGTTTGGGAGAGAATGTGATAACCCAGAAGAGGAGGAGGGTGAGGACGGTGAAGACGTAGGAGGGGAGTTGCTGGTACTAGTAGTTTCAGAACAACTTTGTTCTGTCATTATTGAGTAGAATCAGAATCAGAATGTTTCGGAAGCGGAATATAGGCAGATGCACATAGAGGAGTCAAAGTAAGGAGAGAAAGAGGGGGAGATTGAATGAGGAGGAACAGAGCATATGGGTAGGCTTTTGTAGTGAAGATCCTGAAGGATATGACAATGTCAATTTTATCTCTATTTATTTCTCAAATTTGAGTATGTAAAACACTAAATTGAGAATGGAGAGAGAGAGAGAGAGATAAATCTTTTCCAAATTTTGTTGAAGATTTGTGAGGACAAAATAAGGTGATGTAGGACTGAGTGGAGGAATGGGTCACCACAATTACAGAAGGCCCCTCAAGCATTGTACGATCAACGCTCGTTCATTATAACGTTTCTAGCGAAGCCTCGTTTCATTAGTCACATCTAACATTTCTCGTGCCCCTTGGGACGAAATTGTCTAAATTTTTGGGCCAACACCATCTCCCACTCGTTGAAGAGACTCACAACCAATTGGAGCCTTCCACCATTCATCTATAGACATAGACAAAGTCGATTACACCCACTACCTTTTGTTTTCTTTTTCTCCCGTTTTTTAATTTATTTTTTGCATCCATTTTGGAATAAGGACTTCGTATGTTAATGAAGGAAATTAGTCATATCTTCTGAAGAAAAAGAGGCAAAAAAGGAATGCTTAGTTCAAATTACACATTTAGACCCTAGGATTGCAATGCTCTGGCCTCTACGAGTGTAGGGAAGAGCCCTTGCGAAGGATTATTTAGAAGGTACCTCTTGTCTAATTTACCCAGACGTGACACATTAGAATGGACTCTTGTATGTTCGTCGCACGCAACTTTCCAAAAGTTAAAAGGATTATTTTTTGTTTAAAAAATCTATACTTCATTTAATAAATAATTATTTGTAAAATTAATTTCTTATAAAATATCTTCCCAATATCTCTAATTTTTCTTTTTTTTTTCTTCCAATATGAATTTTTCTGAAAACTAAAAAGTTAAAATTGAATGCATTAGCTACACAAATATTTTTATACGACTAATATATTTAAAATAATATAATAATAAAATGGTATTCTGAAATAAATAACATAAATGAGCTGAATAATTTTTTATTGACTATTTTTTCGTCTCTGAAGTTCCATATTCATACATCAAGAACATTTAAAAAGAAAAAAAAATCAATTTAACCAAAGCAATTAGAGTGATTGGTGATATATTGGCCACGTATAACTGAATAAACGAGAACATATTCGATGATAGTAAATTATATAGAAGTACCATAATTACCTCACATGAATAATAGTATTCAAACAAAGCAAGCTCTAAATCTTTCCACGATCATAAATGACTGGAGGTGATGAAGTCTCATCCTATGCTAATGGCGTCAAAAAACAACTGTTAATTAGTTTTTTAGTACTTTGGTATCATTATTTATTAATTAATTAGTTTTCCTCCTTCCGGGGTCATGTGTGTACAGATAGTTCAAATTCGTCTCATATATACATAATCATTCTGTCGCTTCGAAAACACGATAGAAAAAAAGACAACATGCACCATGAACTCGAAATAATATCGTCTTATTTTATATTCCAACTTCTGGCAGCGGATGTAAGAATCAAAATCTTTTTTTATTTATTTTAAATTTCTGCTTATTGTCTCACATGTCTAATTATAATAATGGACTACCTTAAGTATAGTATTATCTTTTACTGTAAGTTCGGTTTACATTGCCTTACAATAAACCTCGAGAGTTATATAGGCACATGGTTTTTTTTTATATATATAAAAAAATCCCTTTTCTTAATGTCATCGTCACATGTTTAAGTAAAGTAGAAGTTGTACTTGGCAGCTTAAACATGGTTTTCGATCTAACTAGATGATATATAAATTAAATACGGCGAATTTAAACTTTTCTAAGCTCCTTGAGTACGTTTTTAATATTGTTTTTGTAGTTTAAAATGTGGGTTATTAGATAAATGAAAGAAAATCTTTCTTTTCGGACTAAATCTTTCCCTTACTGCCTAAGAAACGAAGAAGGAAAAAAAGATAGATTCCTCAATTTCCAACAATAATTAGGGCTAATTATGTGGCTTAGAATCTAAACTAAGAAATAGTAAATGAACTTATTGGACGATTGTTGGATACGTGCTCTTTTCTTTTTCTTTGGTAAATTACAATGTTACTATGACAAAAACTAGACGAAGTTATTCAAACGTTTGTATGACATGCATGCAGGTGCAATATTTTCTTTTCAAATAATTAATTATTGTTGCTCAGTTGATTAAAAAAAAATACATGTTTTTATTTTTAAATAATTTGATAAAAAACACTTGGGTATTCTAAACAAAAAGAATAATGATGGATTATGGATAGATTAATTTATGTTATATATGGTATTGACAAAAAAGAAAAAAGTTAATTTTGCATTAAAAAAATTTCAGTTCAAACCTAATTAACTAGTTCAACGAATGAATCGCATGATCATCTCGCATGATTCATATGTTTAATTAATAGACGGTGATTAAATTAACAATGTAAACGCTTTTTCCACAACTTCAAATGACTTGTGAAAAAGGTCTAATATAGCCACCGGTGACTATGAACAGAAACTGGAATTTCATAACGTACCTCGAGCATTTAGCGATCTTTTACATGCACCAACCCACTTGAATTGTCTAATAAAATTTTATATAAATCAGAACCGTCACAAAAGAATATAGTTGTTTCTTTCTTCTTTCTTTAATAATTGATTCGTTTTAATCGTACGTTCTGGATTACAGAAGAAGAAATGTAATCGCTTTCCTTTTTGATTTTCTTCAAGCGCACTTACATGCAGAGTCATTTCTATGGATATTTTAAGAAATGGAAGAAAGAAAGAAGAAATGTAGTAGAGTCGGTAAGAGTTGGTTAAATATAAAAAGAGACCGAAGACCATTGCCAACTCCGGCACAAGATCTTCTTAACTTGTATTTTCCTCCTCTAATGCAATCATCACGTGGTCCTTAATTAAAATAGAGTTACGCCAGATTAATTAAATTGCCAGATCTCGGTAATTAAGTACAGAAAAAGCAAAATATATATATAGACGTAGAAATTAATTAATGACAATTTCAGACTCATGAATAAATTTATTTTAATTAATGGGTTTTGTTTTCTTAATTATTTATCATCTTCATATCTAGCTATTTGCAATTATTAATTCGCGTTTCCATCTTCATAAACGTAGAATCAAGATGAATTAATATATATAATGGAGTTCAGCTAGCGTTATTAATTTTATTACCATATGCATTAATTAATCATATTAATAATGAAACATGATAATATATAATATATAATAAATTATAACTTTAATTTAATCGGTTTTCCTTTCTTAATTATAATCTCCATATCTATATATTTGCAATTATTGATTTGTGTCTTCCATAAACGTTATTCTATTTCCATTTGTATTAACCAAATTAATAATGAAGTACGATCAATGATCATTCGGTTTCGCAAACATTAACAAACAAACACATTCAAAGGAAATTCATTAAAACACTATATTTTGCAAGAAAATAATTAGAGGAAGAAATTGTACCGTTAATTG
This sequence comes from Gleditsia sinensis, assembly GCA_037074535.1. Taxonomy (NCBI): domain Eukaryota; kingdom Viridiplantae; phylum Streptophyta; class Magnoliopsida; order Fabales; family Fabaceae; genus Gleditsia; species Gleditsia sinensis. The sequence goes on along the minus strand of CM073469.1, from coordinate 2,224,479 downwards.
TTTAATTATATATATAATACCACATGTTTTAAATTATAATGGGTTTGAAAATGTGGAAAGCTAATATTAGAGAGGGGCGGCCGGATGGAGCCCAGGGACTGATAGGGATTGCTATATATATATACCTCCTATCTAACTCGACTATATGAAACAAAAGTCAAAGGTCAATGGATGCTGATTCTTAATTGGATACTACTTTATATTTTTCAAATTGCATATGCTTATTAAATTGAAAGGCAAGGAAGGTACCTTAAAGAATATAATTAATTATTACGGGCATAAAAGAGTTTTATTTTGGTTTTTTCTGGGCGGAGGTGTTTATATTTTTATGAAACAAGAGTACATTATATGATAATCATTATACTGCTAGATTAATTAATTAATTAATACTCAACAAATAAGAAACCCCCCCAATTATTTGTAATGAAATTAATTGGATATTTAATTAATTAGTTTTGGATCAAATTTAAGTGTAAGTTTTTAGGTATTTAATTTCCTATATCAAGTTCTTCAATAGATAGATTTATGATATGTGAAATACTTATTAATTGATTTGTAAGAAAAATTTATGGCCATTTTTTTTTATTAGTTTTTAATTTACAATTAATTGTAAGGTAAACGAAGAGGTTGGGTTGTTGCTTCAACATAAAATTGGAAAATGCCATGAGCGGCGGGTCTTTCTTTTATTTTTCTTCTTCCTGGCGTGTACGTCCTCGTCACCATATATGCATTTTTTTTTTAAAATAAAATGGCTGCACTTGTAATAATCATAAAAATAATAAATAAATATCTATAATTTTTTGTTGAACTAGAAGGTGAAAAAAATTTCTACTCATTTTTTATATTTGAAATGAAAAATTAATACTATTATTGATACCATAGTAAAATAATTATTTCTATTTATTTGTTGAATTAGATTAAAAAAGTTTTAAAATATTATAATAGATCTAAATTTAAATAATAAAAAATCACTAAAACTCTAATGGGACGGGGGCAAAAACACCCACTTCAATGAGAGTTTAATAAAAAATAAAAACTTCCAAATTTATTTAAAAGAAAATAAGTAGAAAGATTTTCTTAAATTTGTCTTTATTTATAAAATACATAGAGAGAGGGAGAGAGAGAGAGAGAGAATAAAGATGAAAAAAAAAAAACCAAAATTAGAAGGGACTGTCATTATTTATAATTGATGGACGTTTGTGTTCCAAGCCAAAAAAAGACCAAGAGAGAGAGAGAGAGGGGGGGAAGGGAGGCTTAGCCACACAATTACCGGCACTATAAGCCCTACCATAATTGCATTATTAAAAAACTACAAAAAAGTAATTATTGGTACTTTTTATTAACTAATTGCCGATGGATTATTTCTACAAAAACTATCAAATTCGCAACTAATTAAGTTTCAAAGATTTTTTAAAATTGTCTACAATCACTGATTTAATTAATAATTAAATATCTCCATTAATATCCTGTTTTAATCAAATTGAACTGTTACCAAAAAGCTGATATGATATCTCATTTCTTCTTCTTTTTTTGTTGATATTTATTTATGTTTATTCGTGGACTGGTCTTAGCAAATGACAAAGACGCAACCAATAAAGTAAACACAATTATCAAGTTATAATGTTACACTTCATCCACCTTTTTTGTTTGTTTAATTTTTCATCAGTTATTGTGTTGTTTTATGGGAATAAAATAAATCATAGAATTAACGTCATATAAAGTTATTATTTAATTTGGTTCTCATTTCTTAAGATATTTTTTTCATTCATATTATCATTGGAAAACCTAATATTCAAATAAATAGGGACTTCTTCTTTATGACTTTTTATTTTTTTTAATTATATATATTTTTTTCAACGTTTAGTGATGAATTAGGCAACTGTCAAAAATTGATTACAACACTTTAACTAATGACTTGGTCGGTAATAAATATAAATTGAATCGGGTAACCTCAAATAATGACTTTTGATATTATATATGAGTTTGCGGTCTTTAAAATATAGGAAAAAACAAAATTTCTTACCTAAAAGCATACCAAATCCTAAAATTAAAGTTCCAAAATCTCTATCTTTTCTACGCATTTAATTAGTTCATTTTTCTACTCACATTCTAAGTTTTTACTCCATGAATTAAACCATGAAAAGAAAATCCAAGGCCTACTTTGTTTTTTTTGGACTTACGAACGGAATTTTGGCCCAGGGCAGACTATTTTAGGCTGGACTCGGCTTTTCAATTTGGAAATGTCAAGGTAGCCCAATAGTGATTTCCTTACCTTGAGATATTGGGCTCCCAAGTCTAGGATTAGGCACCATCAAGGCCCAATTTTTCTATCTTTGACAATTGACACCTGCTGTGTCCCAAGATTGCCCACTCTTTTCAAGGTTATGGAAGTCTATTCATACTTCATGTTTTAAACCATGAAAAGAAAATCCAAAGCCTAATTTTTTGTTTGTTTGGACAAATGAAAAAAATTATATTTATATAAAATAAAAATATATTAGACACTGAAATAATAGATAAAGATAAGATAAATAATTCATATAATTTTTAAAAATTCAAAGTAAAGAATTACTATTATGACTATAAAATAAAGAGACAACACACATCTTAAAATTTAATTTATTAAATATTATATCTTAAAATTTAAAAATTCAATTAATACAATAGTAAAAAAAAACATATTTTAAAAAGACAACACAATGTTTAATTGAAAATGCAATTTGCATCCCCTATTTTTGGGTCAGATATAAGCTCAATTTACAAATGGAGTTTTGGCCCAGAACAGACTATTTTAGGCTGGACTCGGCTTTTCTACTTGGAAATGTCAAGGTAGCCCAATAGTGATTTCCTTACCTTGAGATATTGGGATCCAAGTCTAGGATTAGGCACGATCAAGGCCCAATTTTGCTATCTTTGACAGCTTCTGTTGTGTCCCAAGATTGCCCACTTTTTTCAAGGTAAGTCTGTTCAGTATTTTCGCTCTCGGGTTAGTCCAAGCGATATCTTGGTATTCAGTTTTTTTTTTGGTTCTTTTTTTCCCCTTATCACAATTCACATATCAAATTTTCAGTTTTTAGTAAAAGAATTAAAAAAAGGATTTGTATGGTTGTTTGGAGAAATGTTCTCTTTTGCAGAATTACGAAGGTATAAGCAATCAAACTGAATATACACAATTAATTAATTATATATAATTAAGGGATATCTGATGACAAAATGGAAGTAAAAATTAGATAAAGAAGATTTGATTGGGTAGGAAGTGAAGGAAGAGAAGTAATTATGTTAGTGAGTTTGTTCACCTAAAGCCTTAAACTTCAGATGACCTTCTTTATCTACCAAATCAAGCTGCCTTCTATTTTGGGTTTAATTAAAAAACAAAAAGCCCTGCTTCAACTTCTCAACAAGGTCAACGACGCCAGTTGCCTAAACTTTACAACAGTAGTCGGTCAAACACTTACCAACGACATCACTTACCAGGTACATTGATTTTGTCGTTTTATCCACAAACCAAAATGAAAAGCTTCTTACTTCATATGGATGAGATTTTGAATTATGAAACACAAAATGAATCAAAGTCAGGCGACGAATCACTTCTCTGGGGGGGAATGGTAGTGGAGGCAATGATTTCGGTGCTCGTCACGTCCTCTTTCAAACTCGCTTTTGCCAAATTTATTTTTATAATTATAAGAAGTTAATTAAAATAATAAATTGGGTTTGGTATAAATAATCTTTCGATGGGTGGGTGGTAATAAATACTCCTTAATTTGGCCCGAGGGAGTGGTTTTGTTGTATGACTCCATTTTGCACTTCAGATAGTTACACCCACCAACTTTCTTTTCCCCAAAACCTGGCCCATCATCAACCTTGCATTTTTTTTATTCAAAATAAAAAAAAGTCCATTAAATTCATTATTAATCGGTAAACTAAGTTACCATAGATTTTGTACCAAAGAATTGAGTCATATATATTATAATAGACACGGTTGACTAAAAATAAACAAATCATAGATGTGTAAGTGTAAGTATGTTAGTATGTTTTTTCCATGAAATTAATTGATTTAGTTTTTTTTTATTGTTTGAATTTACCTAAAAATATTTCTACGTAATTGAAAAATTTGAGTGAATTCGTAGTAATAATATTCATTTACTTATAATCATGATATTTCCACAATCTTTATATTCGTCAGCTTACCGCTGTGGAATAAATGTGGCAAAAAAAAAAAAAAAATTTGGTAGCAAATTTCCTATTTCTCGTTTCGAACACGAAGGAAGGGCCACGTTTCAGACGTGTCCAACGCTCGGCGTATAAATAGAACAGAAGCAGGAGAACACGCAGAGCAGCATCAACGGCAAAAGTTGAACTGAATTTCAAGTCTCCGATTCTAACCCGGGATCAAGTTTTCCGGTTCCGATATGGGCACGAAGGGTGCCGACGGAGGCTACAGTATCGGACTGGACGAGTCGTATCGCCCACTTCCCTGGCTTTACTTGGCCTTCTTGTCTGTATGGTTCGTCTCTGCTTGCTCTTGGGCCTTTAATACCTACAAAAAGCGCCATTTTCAGGTCCTTTCCTCGTCATAATCCCATCCTTCTTAGTTTAATCGGTGGAGGCTTCAAGTTATTTCTCGTGATCACTGAAATTATTGGATATGTTTTTTTTTTCATTGCATGGTTTTTTTTTTGGGAAGATTGGTGATGGATTGTTTTTCTACTGTTTTTGGTGCTCGTGGCATCAAATGGTTATATTAAGGCATTAAAGGGTTCAAGCAGAAATAGTTTATCAGCGAGTGTTGTTGTTTGGTAGCTCAGAAGCGTTCTCTGCTCCATTTGCTAACTTGGGACTCTGTCTCTTTTTTGAAGTTTTGATCTTTTTGCTTTATTGATCTCCAAGAAATTAGACCTTCATGAGAAATCGAATTTTCAGTCCTGCCTTTAGTTTTTCTTTTGTTTTCAGAGACGACGAATTCACCTTACTTTACTGCACCAAAGAACCCTTTGTCCCAAGGTCTCCATAATATAAAGCTGCATCAAAGAAACTATTTTAAGTAGAATGAGATAAAATTGTTACTTTCTGAGGATTACGTGAATTTATAACATGTTATAATATATCTGTGTTACCTCAACATTTATAATTATACTTTCATTTTGAAGCAGATAATTCTTCGTCGCCACTTGCCATAACTGTTGTTTTTGACCTTGTTTTGCTAGAGCAGTCGAATAATTTGCAGTGGACATTGACTTTAGTTCCCTTTATTAAAGCATTGCAGCTCATGCTGTCCTTCCTCTTCTGGTATGTTTTGGATGAATTCTTTAGCTCGGTGAACATAGTACTAAAGTTGTAAATATTAGTGTTACAATTTTAATTCATGATGGCCTATTCTTCCGGTCAGTAAAGACTCTTATTCTTAGTTTTAATCAAGTGTCTGTCCCAGTTGATAGTTCAGGAGACAAATGAATGATTAAAGGTGTGCTTGGTACTTGGTAGGAGTAGCAATAAAAGAATAGAGGGAGGAGATAAAATGACCATGCAGATAGTGCCTTCATACTGTTAATTTTTTGCTCTTCCTCCTCCGTTCTTTCCATTTATTGTTCCTGTGTGAAGCACCCTAAAATATTCAACAATGAGGGAGGTGCTCAGACTATGCGATGATGGAATTTATACAAGACTGAGTATGGAAGTACCACTTTTTTTTAGAATAATTTTCTGGCTAAGGTCATAGAAGTATATATGTGGTTTTAACAAGGATTGTGTTGATAAAGAATGTGTAACTGAAGGACAGAATGATACAGGTAAAAAGGGCAAACAATTGTGGTAAAATTGAGATAGATAATGAGATCTTGCTGGCATTCTCATGATATGCATGGGCAGCAACTCTGTACTTATTTATTTATTGCAAAATATTTTAGAAATCATAAAGAAGTCTTGGAATATTTACACCGAGGGGGACACTGTCACACTGCTTAAACAATAGCTATTTATTCTTCATGAAGTCTATTTGTATTGTTGTTGTTCGTATTGACTAATGAGGAATCTATTATTTCATAGACCAGTTTAATTTTAAAGTTGGGGTATATGAGTTCCATTGTCTAGCAGTCCCTGAGGTTTATGTGTCAGGGTCTGCAAATGAAGAAATGTGTATTTTTAGTATGAGGCTCAACCAGGCTAGGCATACTTTTAAGTTTGACAAGTGATAACACATTCTAGTATTATGAACTTTGTTTTTGTTGTCTGCAATATATTTTTAATCGAGCTTCTGGACACCATTCCTGCAGGTATTCATGCTTCAAGTTTCAGGCATGTTCCTTGTGGATGTCATTTGGGGTGTATGTAACTGGGGTGCTCTTTCAGACTGCAGCTTTTGTCTCATTTTTGCTCATTTCTCATGGTTACTGCATCATGTGTGAGCATCTTTCTTTAAATGAACGCCGTACTACTGCTGCGCTTGGATGTGTCTTTTACCTAATTCTGGTTGGTTACAAAGCTTGTGTACCATACTTCACAGTAAGTTTCTAAGCTGGTCTATCAAATATGCAGTTTAAGTAGTAAAACTTCCATACTGGTGATTTATGTTATTAATGCATTGTTCTGTGATGCTAATTATTAATTTACTAATTGACAGGTGCTTCTGCTACTAAATTATTTAATTTCATTCTATGTAATTTTCCACCATATATCTCAAAACTTACTAGTGTTGCGAGAACAACTGAGTATTATTGAAAATGAGGATGTTCATACAATGCATGATGCTTTGTATACAAAGTACACTATGTTCAAGTAAGTGCCAGAAATCTGACAATTTGTTCCATAGATTTTTTCCCTGATGTCATAGATATAATTTAGGCCCCATACAAGTCAATAGTGATAAATTTTCTTTTGTTCTGTGCAGGAAGTTTCAGGGTGCAATGCAGATAGTAGCTATGGCAGAAACTGTGGTATTATATTTGGGTTTCACTTTCTAAACATACAGGAATATCTTATGCATAAATATCTTAATGAGACAAGCTTATTGATCTTTAGATATACATGAACACGGATCACTCTTCAGAGCATTACTGGCTTCGGTTATTGGTCAGAGAATTGGCACAATTCTGCATTTTTGTATACATTGGGTATGTGTATATGTGTTTTAATGCAAGAATACTTTTCTTTCTAATCTATAATATTCCTAAATATATAACCACTCGGTACAAGAAATATTTATTCTTGACTTATCTCTACTTATGTGTCCATTTCTAACATTCAATTGTTCTTCATTTATTCCTCAACCTGCAGGTGGACTTTCAGGTCACAGGACTTGGCACCACGCTTCTCTGTTATGCCTACCACAAAGTATAAAGGCAGCATTCTGGTGCCTCCCATCTACAGTATTGTAAGTTATGAGATCCTCATATGTTGCAGTAGTCAACATGCAAATTAACTTTGTGCTTAATCAAGGGGGTATAATAAGATTAATTTGTGCTTAGTAGAATTAGCTTGTTAGAAAATTTTCATGGATATGTGGTTATTACTTCTTCGAATTTTGTCTTGTTTTGGGCTTCATTGTTCTTTATTTCTTCATTTTCAATGCTTCCTTCTTCTATCTCAGTTATCCAATTCATTTCAAGAGGACAGGGAGTGCAGCCTCTTTGTACTTCCACCTGATAGTGACCCACCAAGACAGGCTGATAGGCATCATGAATCTGGAAACCATAATAATAAATATGACACTATCTAATGAAGTATTAAGGTTTATAGCATTTTGGCTTTTCTTGTGACGCATGTACATTATTTGATTCTCAAACACTAGCATCTTTTTCCTTGTGTATATCTTTCAACCTACTCGCTTAGATAAGCTTAGACAGGAAGGGTCCATTCATTCCCATACTCTGATAACTAAAATAAAGAATCAATCCATCTTAGATGTAGTTTATAGAATATTGCTCTATATTCCGACTATACTGAGTATGTTGTTGCAGGAAATGGATGCAGCCACTTTTAAAGATTTTCGTAGCCATGAATGGCACATTGGGGTGGTAAGTGGTTTAAACTTTCTCTCACATTCTTTGGTTAAATAGTTTTTGCAGATTTATAGGTATTACCTTGCGTTCTTTAAATTCCATTCCAAGGAATGAATCCTATGTAAACTTTCAGTGACATTTTTTTTTTACCGAGACATTTGCTATGCTTGTGTAGCCAACCTCTGCTTCCAATGATGAAAGCTCCAGAGATGCAGTTCTAGTAATCATTGAGCATCCCCACGCAGAGAGGCTAAGAAAACTTGATGTTTCTTCTCGTAGTGCTGACTGTTCTGCTGTCTCAGATCTTAATTCACATTCATCTTCAAGCTAAATATAACAGATAAAGCATTATAGTATACGTGCCTTTTTCCTGCAGTTGGCATGGACATGAATTCCCTCAATCATTAAACCATCAGGGTTTTCTTTTTTCTTGCAGTTTAGGAATCATGAGTTAAGGTTAGAACAAGAGGTTTAGCTCATTTAGGCTACTTTAGATGGTGGAGGCAGTTGCAAATATGTAACAATACATTATCAAAGTAAATGATAATTGTATATTCTTCTTGCTTGCAGTGTTGATTATATTTAACCATTATATTTCTATGAGCATTTTACTCTCTAAAATATAAGTTACACTTTAAAAGAGTTAAGGTCAAACAAAATGGATCGAGAGATTCAACGAGTCTTCGATTTCTTGTTTTACTTCTGAACCTTCAAAACAGGCGGCAACCACTGAGAGTGAGTGCATAAGAATCGAGGGGTATGGATTCAAACGAGTATTTAATAATTATACAATTAAATATGTTCCCATGTAGTAGAATACGAATGAAGTAGAAGCTTTATCTACGTTATGCTACCTCAGTTTGATTGTAAAATCTATAATTTTGTAGTGTTATATTTAATTTAAGTCATAATTAAAAAAAAAAAAGAGAGTTGAGTTCTGTTTAAGTGCTATGAATCGTTGTAATAGTTAAAATGAATTTTATAATAATTTAAATATAACATATAAGATATGATGCTTTTTGAAATTAAGATCACATTTATAAGTATAATATTAACATTTTTTATGTATAACATTATAAAAAAGTATCTTCTTATAAATATTTTTTAATATATAATGATATTAAACATTAAGTTATAACTTTTTTTTATACATGACTAGAATGAAAGTTCCATAGTTAATTATTTAAAAATTAATTATTGAAAATCCAAGAGGTTGGCTAAGGAATTCAATTTCTTAGAAATTTACTTCGTAAATTTTATTCCATCTAAACCGTTTAAGTTAATAAACTTCACAAATCAACGGTTAATCATCTCTTTTTGCTCCGGTACGACCGAAACTCGATTAAAGCTCAAACATCTCCGATTTTGCAGAGCTCCAAGAGCGGTCTTCCGCGCAAAACCCTAGAAGTGATTAATCTTTTCATTTCTAACCCTCTCTACCTTTCACCGTGTAGCATTCAAAATTTGATGTGGACGCAAACTTTAACAGCAGAATCAAATTGCTAATTTCTGCCCACAGCGACTATTGCCAAAACTGTCAAATGAGTGCAGGTCTTTGTTTTTAACTCGCTCTTAATTTTAATCGTTCCTTTGATTGGTATCTATAAAGAAATTAAGTACTATCAATAGGATATTTGTCTACTGTTGCGTGTCTCTTTAAACTTCAAGAGTAAAGATGTTGTACTTCTCTTGCATGGCTTTCTGGGTTCCTTCTTGCAATACGACGATTGAATAGTTGAGAGAATGGGGTGTTTACTTTAGGCTGGTCCTTGATGATGGGTTACTCAAATTTCAAGGATACACATTTTTTATTTATTTGATTTCTTCATACCTGAGACATTCTATGACATGGCTGCTAATGAGCTAAGTGGCTTTGTTCTTAAGCAAACTAACCAGTTTTTATTTAAGGTACTGGAAGTCGTTCTACATAATGTGACATTATGACGTTGACAGTATGCTTTCAGAATGCTTTAGAGATGTGAAGGACTGTTGTAGAGTCTTTAAGAGCATTAAGACTATTAGGTCTTCAGTTTATCTGTCTGATTGACATTCTTTTGCTTCTATATCTTGTTCATATATCTATCATATATTACTTATCAAATTGATATTTGTAAATACAAGATGGTGAATTATGTCTTGATTTCAAATTTTCAATCATAATCTAATAAGTCAGCAAATAGATTCTTAAAATATTCTGCATATAAAAGGAGGCAATTGATTTTGTCTCCCTAGAACTATGTTTGTTTGTGAACACTGCTGGCCTTTGGTTGCTAATTTGCTAAAATGAAAAAAGAATATGTTCATCCTTGCTTTGGCACTTATTTCCCTTCTTTCAAACTTTTGTAATAGGTGGTGCATTTGGTGGCAATAGGGGACTCCGTCCAGTGCCTCCTGAGAAAGGAATATTCCCACTGGACCACATGCATTTATGTGATCTGGTAGTGTTTCTCTAAATTTTAATAAAAAAAACTATAGTTGAAGTTATATTTATATTTGAAAGAAGCAAGTCCTTGCAAGTTGTATGGCGTTTCACACTTTCAGTCCCACATGTTAATTAATTTTTTCAGTTCAATTTTCATGTAGTAATTTTGTTTATTGGCCTATTTCAGGAGAAGAAAGAATATCTTAATTGTCTAAAGTCTTTTGGTCACCAGTCTGAAAAATGCAGGCAATTCTCGAAGAAATACCTGGAATGTCGAATGGAAAAGTGAGTTGGTTTCACTGTATCACAGATCATGATTGTTTGTATATCTAGGAGTTTGTGATGCACAATCTGCCTCGTCTCTTGATATATTGGTTTGTTTAGCATTTGGTGTTAACTATGCCATTCTTTGGAAGCTGAGCTTAGTATTGCATTGCAACTTGATGAGTAAGAAATCTTTTAAGAAAAGAAATATCTTTAGATGAATTAAAAATACAATCATCTAAAAGCTTATTCATAATCTGTTTAACCAAGAAATGCAATTTTATCCAAAGAAAAAGAGTAAGCATTCAAGAAGTGCAGTCACTGCAGTGAACGGTTCTAATAAAAGTGAATTGGTATGTAACTGGACAAAAGTGAAAATATCTACATGGATATATGGCTTGGAAGTCTTAATTGTTTATTTCCGCATTGAAGTGATTGTATTTCTTTCAAATCACAATTTAAAGGTTATGGGGTAGTCTTGTGAAGATTTGACTACATATTGGCTGGTTGGATGGGTTTTGCTGGATCACAAACTGCCTTGAAAATTTAAGCAATTAAAGAATCAGACCTACTATATTTGCATTGGCACATCCAACGTGTAAATGAATAAAACAAAATACACCCAACAATGTTATAAAACCCCAATATTTAGTTAATTATCAGAGGAATTACTAAAGAACAGTAATAGCATGTTGAGGCCTAAGGGTAGTTATAGCATGAAGAAGTAGCTCCTGTAGTTCCACTAGCATCCACAATAATCCGGTAGAGTGTATTCATGATAAATTGCTAAGGCAGCATATCCACATTATTGTCGATGATAATATATTGGGTATATATGGTTCTCTAGCTTCTTTTGACGGGAGTTTCTTTTAACTGGTTGTTTATGAACTTTAATTGACATCTTGCAGGAACTTGATGGCAAAGCAAGACTTGGCAGAGCTTGGTTTTAAGGAGAGTAATGTAGAAACTTCTGGAGGGAAAATTACTGAGGATTGATAATTGAGAACAATGAACACACAAATCAAAATCTATATCAATTTTGAGGTTTAGATTTCATGATATCTTTCTTTCCTATGCCATTTAGTTTATATGATAAGCAAATGTAGAACTACAGACTGTTGATTTTGCAATGGTGTCATTCGGATAGCACGGTGATAAACAACGAGAACTGTATGGGAAGGAAGTATATAGAACGATGGAAAAATATATGAAGGGAGAGATTGGTCTTACTCCCTCAAAATCGGTGGTAAATAGATTAAAATACTGTAAGGGGGTCTTCTCCCTAATACTCTTGGTCCTTGAATAGTTGAACTGATGCAGTGAAAGGCATTAAAGCTTGAAAAACACAAGAAATTTTGGTAGGAATTGGTGTCCTACTTAGTTGGCAATTTTATTAGCCATCATAATGTGCATTAAACTTTTGATGATTTTAACCTAATAGTCAATCAAGATGCTAAGCAATCAGCGGTGGAATTCTACATTTACATTCAACAGATGAAAGGATCAAATTGGGAAATCCAATCAATATATTTCCATCCCCTCACGGAGTTTGGTTGTCTCTCCATACGTCCTCCCTCATAAAAATTCTAGTGAAGCTTGATACGATTCAAGTCCCTTCATAGCGAATATGCCCAGCATGAGTAACTCATCTTATATAATATGCTTGTTATGTAAACTTACCGGATACAACCAAAGCAAAAGTAAAGTAACTCAGCAGGAGTAATGATATAATGGTTAAAATAAAAATTTCGTAACTTCCCAATAATTTTTCTGGTCGACAAGGCGCAGAAAATAACAAATCAAGCCAATTCAATCGAAGTCACATAATAAGCAGATAGAAAACCACAGCAATGTACTATATAATTTTACTGACCTGCTTAATGGATAAAACCATGCTTATTGTTCTTGATGCAAGAAATGTAATGGGGAAAGATGCACCCTCAAATACTAAAAAGATTGAAAAAGATGAGGTATTGCTACTAATGCCTGAATTACAGTTGCAACAACTCAACTAATAACTAAACGTTTTCAGGAGGGAAAAACACTACACAATGTTCTAATTCCCCCTCTTCCAAGTCCAAGGTGTTTGCCCAATTTATCATTTGATGTCATGGACACGGACATGCCTAATAACATCTAGAATGCACCAACATCGTAAGACAGCATCTACTCTCTTCGAGGGAAACTTGAACATGTTTTAATCTATCGTCAAATCCAACACCATAACACCCTAAAAGTCCTTGGCCACAAAAGCACGGGCTTGAAAGTTCAAATCACTCTCCTTGGATCACGAGCAGAAGCAAGGTGGTCCTACAAGCATAAAACAACGTGATCAAGTGAATCAACTAAAAGTTAGACAAAGTATTCTGTGATAATATAATAATTCAGTTTATCTCAAGCTATAGTTAATTTTTCCCTGATAGCGGGAAATCTGCTCAATCAAGGAAAGGAAAACCCCAGTAATCACCAAGCCAGACAATGTTAATTACTCATGCTGCCAGCTGCTCTTTAGCAATTCAAGGTGTTGGAATTATAAATTTCCAGTAAAGCATATTTTTCTACATAACAATAACATTCCTGAATAACCAACTATGCGGATTGTTACTGAATATAAATCACAGATTCAAGATTACTAAATTCCATTTAAATTGCAAAACTCAATACTAAACAAAATTTGGATCCTGCAAAGCAGTAAATTTGAAGTAGACCATGACAATCCTTAAACCAAATAGAAGATGTGGATTGAATATCTACACCCAAGCTTACCGAGATGAAATCAAATGCTTTAGTTTCTTCTTTCTTCGAACTATTAATCATTGAGGTAGGAGTTTGAGTTGAAAAATTTGATTGGAATATGTCTGGCATAGGACTTCTTCCATTGGTTCCAGCAATTTGAGCAACACCAGCATCTTGCGTGTTTACATTACTAAGGTGTTGGAAATTAGCCATTGTTGCCAAAAATTGCTGCTGAGCCAAGAGATTTCCCATGGCACTATAATTAAGTGGCTGAGAAGGATACGGGTGGTTCAACATAATACCAGGCTGTACATTATGTGGCAGATGACCAGTAGGAAACATGGGATTTACATTGAACCCAACTGATTCAGAGCTCAACATGCCACCTAAAATATTGTCAGGGGCCTGATGGCTAACATGATTATTTAAACCTGATAATAAAGATTCAGATTGCATGGCAGGAGATGTCGCTTTCTGCTTTGTACTTGATGTATTTTCATCAATGAACAAGCCAGCCATTAAATCACTAACAAACTCTTTATGGTTTCCTTGCTCAGATTTGGAAGCCAAAATGTCCAAAGTTTCAGGTTCATTTATACTCCCCAACCCCTGACTCAAATTATCACCCTGTTTATCACCAACTACCATCCCCGAAAAGAGGTCATCTGCATTTCCTCTATTCTCATTTGTATGAAATGATACATCAGCAAAGGGATCATCATCATTTTTCTGTTCAATACTAGCTTCAACAGGGACACCAAAGTCTCCAAATAAATCATCAACCAGAGGTGTGGATGGTGTCAAATTAGATATATTCTGATCAATTGTACTCTTAGCAGTATCATTCATTCCACCATAATCATTTGAATCATCAGTGTCTATCAAGTTGGGCAACTCAGCAACAGTAGCAACCTCTGCCTTCACAGGCTTCTCTGATATAAATGCAGAGCTGTTTGGCTGGTCACCACCCAGAAGACCGAGAACCTGTTCATCAAGGAGCCAAGTGCAAAATCAAATTACAAAATGTTATCTTGCACTTAAAGAGAACTCTCTTGAGCTTATCAGCCACCATATACTAAGCTATTATTATGAAAATTATTTAAAAAAAAATACAAATTAAAGTTCCATTAGCAAGCTATTTGGTATCAGGTAATTTTTTACTTGTACATACTTTGACCAATAAAAGAAAGAATTGCAAAGTATTTAACACATGTTTAATACATAATGAAAATTCCTTACCATATTCCATACTTTCATAAATAACTACAATCTGATCAATTGTCATGGCTGTTTTACAGTATAGATATCATTTCAATAATCTGTAAATTTTCCAACTCATTCTGGATATAATGGAAGCTTTGAGTGAGACAATGACAGAGGGAAATGATACCAATGATGCATGCATTGAGTTCCACGAAAATGGTGATGTGTGTAAATGGCACACACCAATAGAAAGTCATCACCCAAAGACTAAAACAAAAATACAAGGAAGCACATAATCAATTGAATAGAAGAAGGAGGAGGAGGAATTAGCAAATTTAGAAAAAAAATTAGCCTAATTTCCAAATTTTTACCCTCAGCTATAGAGATTTATTATTAAAAAAAAATATGGGAAAGAATTTAAATCCTCCACTTGGATCATCAGGCATAAATTCTGCTACATTTTGAAACACACTTATCATTGTAACTCAGTGCCTGTAATATTTACTTAACTGAATGCTTTATTTCTCTCCTCAACATTCAATATTCATTTACAGAAAAGCATACAGCACTGAGCGTCAATCAATTCCTATCTTAATCAATTTGCTGGCAGAAAACTAGCAGCCTACCAACCAGATCCAAAAATGATCAAAACGACAAGTCCATCTTCATCAATACTAGGAGTGATCACATTCTTCTAGAGCAAAATGATGCTCAAAACATATGAAAGAAAATAAAAAATATAGAATGTTATAAAATCAAACTGTCAAAATGAATGAGGAGATAAAACTTTCATGTGATAAATATTCATCCAGATAAATTACAAGGTTACCTTGTTAGCCTTTTCCCTCAAAGAAGCTTGGGGTGATTCAGAACATCTCACCACCACATCTTTATTTTCAGTGAAGTAAGATGTGACGCGTGAAAAATTATCATCATCCTTTTTCCTAAGAATGGATTCAAGGACACAAACAGCTTTCATGCGAACCTGAAAATATGACTCTCAAAGTTAAAATGATACGTACATTAATATGCATGAAAGTTTTTATAATTCTCCATTAGTCTATAAAGTTGCATAAGCATATATGCAAGATGCCAATATTCAACAAAAATGATAATTAATAGTTCATTATTAAAGTTGAATGTGCTCTGGTGCACGTATGGTCTTATAATCTAAAAAAAAGTTATATATGTTTACATAGATATGCATACATAAGCCACTCAAGTTTACGATCTTATTTGGCCCAAAGAGTCACGTAAAGTTTCACCATATTGTGATCCCAAAATACCTGAAAAGTAGGAAGTTTATAAAAAAAACTCATTTTTATATATACACGCACATGCTTGTGTAATTGATAAGGACATGCACATGTGAATTCATATTTTTGCAGAAATATCATTGTAACAGACGTGCCTGCCACATTGGAGACTGGAGCTTTAGTTCAAGGGCATGACTTAAAGACAGGGCATCCAACTTTGCAGCCTCTGTTAGGAAAACTTGAATGGCATCTCGAGTGGGTTGTAGGCGTACACCTCCTGACGTTACAATTGTATCCAGCAGTCTATCCTCTCGTGTCTTACTCTCTGAATGGCTTGCATTGGAATCCCCATTTAATATTTCCCTCTTAGTTACTCTTGAATCCTGGTTCCAAGAACCACTAGATTGATTCTTTGAATGTCCAAAACTACTTTGAGTTTCATTACGATATTCAACAGGTTCATATCTGTCACCATGTTCTGTTTCTAAGGTCAATGACCTTCGAAGATTTGGACTCTTGTAGGTTCCGGTTTCGTTCTTCATAAGTGAATGTCCCTGTGTCAAGTTACTAATTCCTTGCTTGATTGATGCACTTCCAAGACCAACTACCTCACTGAGAAAGGATTTCTTATCTTCTGATGGCACTTCAAAGTTTGTATTCCCAAATCCTTGTATCCGCCGGTTAAGATCTTCAGCAGGTGTTGGCTTACTGTCTTCCGCAGAAAAGATGGCTGAGATAGCCTCGTGAGCAGTGTCCCGCACAGACTTATTTAGGGCATCACCTTTCAAAGGATCCAGCTGTCCTTTGTAGTGAAACAACTGACGAACTGCCACTGAATGTCTCTGCATTTCCCTCCTGAACTCCACACCAGACTTTCCAACTGCATATTTAATCAATCTTAAAGCCTGCCAACATCAACAAAGAAGTAGAGTATAATGAGATTAAATATACCAGACATAAGTCTGCGAGAAAATTTCTGACACCAAATCCATAGTGACCCTTGTCTTTTCTATCCCCCAACTTCAAATTTCTACAGAATAATGACCAGAATCGTGCTTTCACATAATAACTACTGCAATCTTAAGACATTAATTAAAAAAAAAAAGGTATTATAAGTGGTCCTTTAGAATGAAAATCTTCTCACATCACAAGGACCACTCAGTTGCTGTAAAGAAAGAAGATAGTAAAAAGAAAAAAAAAGTGTGCATTTTCGCAATCACATTACTCAATCAGCAACCTAGTCTTATACTTTCCCAACGAAGCTTATTCTACTTAATCTTTTCGCCCTAGATAAGAAAGCAACATAAAACCGAAATATGAAAGGCCGCTACTTTCCATGTCTACGCTTTTTCGGCAATTACAAAACTCCCCATCCGAAATCTAACTCTCAACCACCCAGATCCACCTCATCCAAATTAAGCAAGGAAATATAACTAAAACAACAATTATACCTTCTGTTTTACAATTGGGCTCTTATGTTCCAGCCGTTTTAAGATGAACTCCGATACTTCTTTCACAATACTAGCATGCGAAGACCGCAAAAGTTCGCAAATTTCTTCTAATTTAAAAACTGGAGTGACTTTATCTTCATCTGATGTAGCTGAATCGATCATCCGCGACCTCCAGTATGATTCCACCGCTCGTCGACTTGATTCCATTATTTCCCAAATTGATAGAACAAAACTCGCCTGATTAGCACAAACCTACCCAGTAAATATGAAACGCAAACCCAGATTTCAAAGGCCTCAATTAGGACTAAAAGTCCAATATTTACCAACCAAAAATGCTATTCTCTGGGCACATACAATTCAAACCCAATAGGAAGGATAATCAACAGTGACAGATCGATGATTAGACATAAATTTTGTGCCAACCAAGCATCAATAGAATCGAAGGAAGAGAGAGAAATCTATTAAACTACAACGGAGATGAGAGGCGCTCTTCAGGCGAGTACGAACGATTTCTGGCACCAAAAATCAGAAAGAAGATGCCAGGCCAGGGCGTGACTCGCCGATCCGTGCGGCTAAAGTTGTCATGTTCATTCTGCGCTCCCCGCGCACGTTAGCTATTTCTATATGGCTGCGTTTGGAATTTGGATTTTTATGCTTTTTCGTAGTATTCGATTTTCTTTTTGCCTCAGTTATGGAGATGGAGATGGTTGCTTATAAAAAAGAAAATTTATGAGACATTTAAAAATATTTATTTTAAAATATTAATTATTATGTTATTTGAAATTATAATCTTGTTATTATATTATAAATTAATTTTATTCATGTCACTATACTAGAGATAAAAAATATATTTTTGATTTCTTTTTCAATTAAAGAACCTTAAATATTTACTTGACATAATATACTAGTATGTTTGGATTGGTGGCAGGAACACCAAAATCACGTTTGTAACGTGATTTTGGCAGAAGTAATTTATCACGTTTGTAACGTGATTTTGACAGAAACAATTGTTTCTGTCAAAATCACATTACAAACGTGATTTTGGTGTTTCTGCCGCCAATCCAAACGGAGTCTACATAGATATAATTACAAAAATAAATTTTTAAAAAATTTCTTATTCACTTCCATTAAAAAAATAAAATTCTTATTCACGGTTATAATGTTTATGGTAACACGTTTTTCGTGTTTTTACTTTTTTTTTTTTAATTCTAATTCAATTTACCCTCGTCCATCATATTTTAACTTACATTAAAGATGTCGTTTTCATTTTTTTTCTCAATTGTCTTTTCTTCCTCTTTTATTTTACAAATGCATTCCGCATGTTATCTTTCAATCTTAAATTTAATATTTAATTTTAAATTAAAAATAAAATTTATTAATTAATTTTTAATTAATCATATTTTTAACGTATTTATTATAACAGTATTTTTTTTAAAATTATTTTAAAAATAATATTTTTTTAAAAAACTCATTTAATAATTAAAATAAAATAAAAATAAAAATAATAAAATATTATATAAAAGTATGATAGATATAAATTTGATAAATTTTTATTTTATTAAATGTTTAATTTATATTAAATAATTTATTAAATAATATTATTTTATGTTTGAAACAGTTTTAATTATTTGATATATTAGTATAATTTTTAAATTATAAAAAATATATAATTAAAAAAATAATATTTATAAATTTAAAAATAAATAATATAAATAATATATGCTTAAAAATTTTTTATCCGTGCATAAATTTTATAACTTTTATTTTCTTAATATATGGTGTAAATTTTTTAATTATTTTATATATTAATATAAATTTTAAATTATAAAAAATATATAATTAAAAAAATAATATTTATAAATTAAAAATTATATAATTTTAAATTATATAAATTATATATATATATATATAATTTTTTTTAACTCAGCCCTACCTATAAATTAAAAATTTTAATTAATATTCGATAAAAAAAAATTTGTGTTCACTATATATAAATTAACAATATAATAAAATAAATTATGCTATCGTATCCAAGTGCTTCAACGCGGCCTAAAAGTTTTAACCATGGAGAAGAGGTGTACTGTTCAAGAAAATTTAACATACCAAACAGATCCTTCAGTCTTCAATCAACGAGTAACTCAACAGGCTGCGCGAAGGGCGAATGATAACTTGCAGGTCTCTCTTCAGGTAACTCTTTACGTTTCAGCTAAGCTTAATTGGGAAGAACCCTCCTTTAGCTATCCATAATATTTGTAAACTTCATATATCAGCTAATACAGCAAATTGTCTATTTACTCATCAATCATATTGTTTTTTTAACAAGTTACAGCCCAAAATATGGGGAAAAGAGGGAAGCAAATCCCAATAGTTTCGCTTTCTTTATTTTTCTCTTTTCTAATTGTTCAAGCTCAGCTCTTTCAATTCCAAAACTGTTATTGGAATTCAAATAGTCGTTTCAAGCGGTTCCTTTGTATCCAGTTTGTTGATTATGCTATTTACTTTCTCCTGCTGTTATTGATGTTTCTGTTACTTTTTTTTTCTTAATAAGTTGTTAGAGCTTCTGTGAAGTAGAGTAAATTTTCAACTTCCCCTTCAATGGGTATTAGTGATGTGCTTATACTCTGCCGATTTTGCAGAGTCGATCGAGTTCTGAAATTCACCACTATATATGTTGCACCAAAGCCTATATATTGCTTTCAGGTCCAGAGTTTTCGTAATTATGTTCCAGTGTAGACCTTGTTTTTTTAATAACTATTAAGTGATTCTTTTTTGATATGTATTCATGATCTCTTCTTCTTTTTTTCTTACAAAACCTTATCTGGCTTCGGCTTCATTGTTCATACACATTCTCATGTATTGTGCTTAAATTTTGGCAAGAAAAAAAGAGCAGGTAAAATAGTATGTATCTATAGAGAGGAACAAGTGATAATTTTCTGAAAAATATAATAGAAGACATTATGTATTTTCCATTAGTTTATATCATTCTTCTTTTGGTGATGGGTAGGAAGGAGGGAATTAAAGTAGTGATTGAGATGAGATGCCTAGGAACAAAGTTTACAATGAGAGTCTCACTTTTATTCCAAGAAAAAGTAATTCAGATATGTTGTGACTTGTGTCCACTTATGCATGCAATATTGTACTTCAATGGTGTCTTGACTTTTGATTATACTTTCTTATTCAAGTACTGGATAGTAATTCCTCTGATACTTATGAGATGTAAATATTTCTATTATATAATAGGTTGTTTAAGAATTTTCAAGTCTGATAACAGCTTAAATTTTTAAAACTGTTGAAACAGCAGCAGAGAAGTTATCATTGTTTGAGCTGTAATTTTAAAATGCATGGTAGAAAGAAGAAACTAAGTCTTGAAGACCATGGCAAGAAACGGAAAACTACAAATCCTGTATGGAGACCTGTCACCACTCATGCCAGTTCTTGTGAAGGTTTGTTTTTCTTGTCCTGGAACAATATGAAAGTCAACTTCCTGGATTTTCATTTTTATTTGTCTTCCCACCTTTCTTTTAAATTTTATGAGATCTATGATTTGTTTTAAATGACATGAGCTAGGGGTAGTATTCTTTGGAATGTAAAAACAGTTGACTTGTTATTTAACCTGGTATAGTTTCTCCATGTTCCTAGATCAGTTGAGAATTTTGGTATTTTATATATGTCCAGTTATTAATAATTAACGAGGACACGAAGCTAAGGGGTAATATTCTGTTACAAAGCTGGATACTTTTTGTTTCCTCTTCTTAAGGGGAATTGGGGAAGTGGGTTATCTAAGCAAGTCCAAGTTTGATGATGCCATCCATATGAAATGATGTGGTTTTGCAGAAAACTTGATAAAGGATATAACAATTGAGTCAGAAGATAGAGGAGAAGTTCAAGAAGCGGGTTGCAGCAAAACTAGCACTACTTCTAATGACCATGTCATGAAGGTAGCTGATGAAGCTAGGGTTGTAATGACTGATTCAACTGTCACTTCCAGCCCATTGCAGGCTCATGATGACAACAAAGTGCTAGAAGGAGATTTAGCTGTTTCCACTGGAAAGCATTCAGTTTCTGTTGAGGCATGATTACAATTTTTCTGTTCCTTTTTCGTTGTTTTCTTCATTGGTAGGGTGTAACTCTCTATTATATGTAGATGCCAACCAATATTTGTCCATGTTGCCCTCTCATAAGCTCGTGTACAATATGTTCCTTTTTGGTTGTTTTCTGTATTGTCTGGGTTGTTGCATAGTTGGTTATTCAATCTATATTGGAGGTGAATGTAGCATTAAGATTCATTAATTTGTTATCATGTGGGAGGACTTAATAAGAAGTCTTGCATGGAAGGCTATGCTGCTGATTTTTGGTCTAGCGTTTTTAATTTTTGTTTGCAGAACCATAGTTTATACCTTTGTTATTTCTGATATTCTTCTATTCTTTTTAACACATATCTTTTTGGTTGTATTGTCTATCTGCCACCACATTTCTGATCTCTAGTTCAGCAACCCTATCAGTACTTCTAAGTTATTCTCTTTTCTGATTATGCTTTGAATAGTCAAATACCACAGCTTTTCATTTCTGTTTTCACTTTAATTTGTTTGATGTGCAGGTTGGTGCGTCTCTATTTCGATTTATTAAAGGAAAAGGGTAAAAACTAGTTTTAAATTTTGTTTGTTGTTGATAACTACATTATTTTAGTAGAAAGATTTAAGAAGACAAAAGGGAGGCTGAGGATGACATGGATGGAACATGAAAGTGACAAAGAAAAAAAATCCCTGGTGGTTGCAAAAGGACTTGATAAAAGTGTGGGCTCATATAAGATAGACTGAAAAGGAAAATTGTCATGTAAAGGATTCTAAATAGTTTGAATTGGAATTCATGTAGCAAACACCATATGGGATACCAATCTTATTGTTATCAGAGGGAAAGGGTAGAAAATTGTGCATATGATATGTAAACTAGATTACATTCTCGTTACCTTACACTTTTTACTGTTTCAGGGGATCCACACAGAAAATGATCGAAGAGGAGATGGGGGTTAAGATAGTATTACCTTCTTCAAAAGAAGAGGATTTTGTTAGTAAGTTTTTGGTTTCGCCTAACCACACTACCTATCTTATAAGGGTCAGCTTTGAAATAATTATTCTCTATAATGATTATGTAATTTTTTTTGGGCCAAGATTTATGTAATATTTTTGAATTTAATGATAGTTATATTTTGAGATAAAAATTGCTTTAATTCAAAATAATATGTTGAGTGTGTTGAGACTTGAGAATCATTGTCATATTCTAGGCCTTTGGTTCAAGCTGGGTTAGACTTTAGTTAACTCTAAGCCATATTTGATCCAAAGGCCCAGAAGATCATTTAGTAGATAGCAAGATCCAATATCTCAGTGATTTTGTATAATCGTTTTATGCAGCCATTGAAGGAAATTCAATTGAAAGTGTGACTTCAGCATCGGAGAAGATACAGGCCATAATTGATGGGGTCAGTTGCTTGTCTATGCAGTCTTTCTAATTTGTAGTCACAGCATTATGCCAAGATTGATATCTTTCCTTGTGTTTGATAACAGGCAGTTAAGAGTCGAAATCTTGATTATTCACACTTCATATCGCTTCCATTGGCCATCCATCCTGAGTTAGTTAATAAACTTGTCAGTTTTCAAAACTCTATATTGGGAAATGGTGATTCTTGCATGGATGGGAATCTTGACACTGATTCCAATGAGGATACTACTGACAATGAAGAAATGGATCAATTGTTAAAGGAAAAACCTAATGTTGCGGTTGAACTTAAAGTCCATGATAGAAATCAATCAGTTGGAGTAAATCTTACTAATATACAGCCTGTCAGTTATGCACCTAAAGCATCCAAATCTTCTGCTTTATCTGGTATAAAAACATTCGGTATTCTGTTATGTTATGCTTGAGATGCTTAAGAAATTTGAATAAAGAGATTATGGAATTCTCTCCATTGTGTAATCAATTCAGCAGCATAAATATTATTGGTTATGTCTTGATATGCATTTAGTTACATGGTATTACTCACTATCATCTGCCTTATAGAGTCATAATTTTTAGTTAACCTATGGATGCTAAGATTATATTCCCCATACATGCTTATGTTACCTGGTTACCCGTTATTTTCTTGGTTAATGAATTTTCTTACGTTGTTATCTTGAAATTCAACAAGGTTAAATATTATGCTTGACTTTACATAAGAAGTTCTTCTATTTTAGTTTCCTTCTTTAATTTGTTCCATATTCTTTTATATGAATTTTCACTTATTTATGTTACACTTTCTAGACTTGGGGATTGACAAGTCTATATTCATTAAACCTAAAACATTTCACCTCACTGTGCTCATGCTGAAATTGTGGAACAAGGACCGAGTTAAGACAGCTACTGAGGTCTTACAGGTAAGATCTATTGAATTCAATATAATAAGTGGAGTAAATTCTTCGTCTGTAATTATCTTTGTCACTATGCAGACTATCTCCTCAAGAGTTAGAGAAGCCCTGGATAATCAGCCTGTCTCTATAAGATTAAAGGGACTGGTAAGAATCTATTTTGAGCTATATTTGGTAGATACAATATTCATATGAATTTCTACTTGCTGAGTGTCTGTTGACACTTGACAAGATACCGAGTCTTGACATTTTCTAATGATAGTACTTTCACTTACTCTGCAGAATGAAAATTTACCCTTTGCTTGTAGATAAAAGCATTCATTAATTTTAGCATTACATCACAAGGTGTAATCTTTAGCTATAGGGTATAATCTTACAGTTTTTTTTACCCAAAAAACAACAAATCTTCTTGTTTTCATTCTCAATGCAAACATAATCTTTTACGGAAAGATTTCTTATAACTTTTGTGCATGTCAAATGAAGACATGTTTTCTTCTATTATCACATTAGACTTCTGTTAACTTTGTTGTATATCTTTATTGAGGGAAAAATATATGTAATCCTGCAGGATTGCATGAAAGGTTCTTTGGCAAAAGCTCGTGTTCTGTATGCTCCCGTGGAAGAAATTGACAGTGAGGGCCGTCTTTTCCGCGCCTGTCGTATCCATATTTTAATTGCATTCTATGGAATTTGTTTTGTTATTCTCTAAACCTGTAAATGATGAATTATTAATTGTACCTGGTTTAGATTTTAACTACTCTTACAAAATCATTTGAGCTTTCTGATCTTTTATAGAAGTCATAATTGATGCATATGTTGAAGCTGGACTTGTCTTAGAGAATGATGCTAATCATAAACTGAAGGTATATTAAATTTAGAGGACTCATTGTACTTATTTGCTTCTTTTGGATCAATGATAATGCAAAAATGACCTACAACATCTAATAGAACTAGTTTTGGTGGCCATTTTTATTTATAGACATAATCTATCTTCCTTTTGGTACTCATGCTGTTTATTGGAATACCAGTTTTTCTTCTAATATTTATATACATTGCATGAAACTTTGTAATAATCCAGATTCCTGAGTGAACCCAGGTTTGGACATTTTGTATATTTCGGGACAAATTACTCTCTTTTGAATGTTATCTAAGCATTATATGCAGCAGATAACGTTGAATTATAATAAATGCATCATATGATATGTATACCGTTTGTGTATAAAAGGATTGCTTATCAAAATAAGAAAAGACGGAATATTTTTATCTTTAGGCCCTGGTAGGAAACTTTACCACCAGAATCTTGCATACTCTCCCTCTCCTGTGCATATTGTTTGTGGTTTTGGTTTGTTTTCAGCAATCATCAAGGTTTTCTCTTCTGTCATTGCAGTTGCATGCGACAATGATGAATGCAAGGCATAGGAAAAGGTGCAATTACCATTTCTTTTTCTTTTGTCTGAGTATTCTTTAATTTTGAAGCTCAACTTCTTCTCCCTCTCTTAGGAATTTTTTTAGATATTTTAGTTTAAATAGTTGATGGAAGCTTCCGGTGATCAGGACAAAGAGGACAAGAAAGGATGATTCTTTTGATGCACGAGGCATATTCAAGCAGTTTGGATCAGAGGATTGGGGGGAGTATCCTATTCGTGAAGCTCATCTTTCCCAGAGATTTTCATTTGATGAAAATGGATACTATCATTGCTGTGCTTCACTACCATTTCCTGAAAATATGCAGGTAGAATGATTAGCTGCTTTCTCTTTTGTGGAATAAAGATTTAGGTCAGTTTTAGGTTCAAAACTTTTTACTTTTAAATGTGTTGACTAACGTGGCTTTCTTGTAGACTTCAACTTCTTCTTGTTCATATCTGTGCCAAAACTCTTCATGAATAATGTTGGGTATAATTCATTAGTTTGGTCTATCAATTTTTTGTATACTGAGTTTCTTGATTCAAGATCCAGCTTATATTTTCTTACACTCACATCATCATCATAGTTGCAACTATAGATGCTTATTTAATAAGCGATAAATAACGGTATTTATCATTAATGCATACTATGTGCTTCATACAGTTTGATTTCTTTGCTCAAGTCAAGACAAATCCTTGTTGATAAGAAGTGTGGAATGCAATTATAATTTAATTGAAGTTGGTATTAAGGCATTAATTGTAAGCAATGTCATCTCATTTGGGAAATTAGGAGGCTTTTTTGCTCTCTTCACACTATTGCAATATGTCCCATGTTGAGCAATCATCAAGATTTAAATACGATACTTAAGTTTTAAGTTGATGTTTTGGGATGTCTTTTTTATGGCTAAAGTTGTCGTCAACACGGAAAGAACAACTGAGAGAATAGAAAAATTGCAACGAATGTGTTGTAATGCAGTACATGCTAGGTAAGTTAACTGATTATAATTATAATTTTTTTATATTTTTGTGCTTGATATGTCCTCACTACTGCTTAAACGTTAAATTTTGCATATATTTTATATTTAAATATCTTTTAAATGAATTCAATAAACGAATTAATTAAAATGATCATCTATAAACATCATCATTAAAGAGAATTGTGTAGTCACTTACAGACATTAATTCCATAAAAGTGTCTACCCACCCTGATTTGTGATATGAGATTTTTGAATGATTTATTTTGAGTATTTAACTGTAAACAATTAATTATACTCGTGACTAAAAATTGGAGTTGCCAAAATAATATTGCCAATATATTTCTTCCTAATGATTTTTAAATTCATTATGAAGAGCATTACC
Source organism: Gleditsia sinensis (assembly GCA_037074535.1). Classification (NCBI taxonomy): domain Eukaryota; kingdom Viridiplantae; phylum Streptophyta; class Magnoliopsida; order Fabales; family Fabaceae; genus Gleditsia; species Gleditsia sinensis. The sequence continues at coordinate 2,197,993 of CM073469.1, read as the reverse complement.
TTGACCAATAATTATTTCAACCTTTCCTTCGCATATACTAAATACTTACTTTCATCTAAGATATATAATAAAAATACAAATTAAACTATAAAAATAATAAAATGTTCCCCTAAGAAGGTATTTTATTAACATTCAATGGGGGTACACAGGTTGGCTGGACCAGGCTTTTATAATCATTTCTGTTCCAATACAGAAAGGACCACTTAAGATAGTCCCAGCTTAGCGACAAATTGGAATGAACTCAAACATTGTAAGCCATAGATTGTAGGAACTTTGGGGTCATTTTGTAGGGTTGTCTGCTATTAACGCCAATAATTGCACTGCCAACGCCACTCCCATAAAGCATCCAAAGAAACTTCTCAATATAGCAATCTCATATATTTGCTGCAAATCGATACTCCTAATCAATAACTATTCTTTCTTGTATTTTCCACATCATATGCCGTGATTTTAGATGTAAAAGTGAAAACTCCCACATTAATTTTTTTATTTTATAAATAAACATTACCCACATTAAGAATTTGAAAAAGATTAATTATGATGATCGAATTTCTAACATAAACCTTCACATCATTGAAGGTGTCGCTAGATTCGCAAGTCAATAATAGTGTGAGAGAAGACCAAACTTGAGATTTTGTATATTTAACACTTAAATTCAAAAATTTTACATCAAAAGAAAAGTTATGCTATTTCCATGTGTTGCTTTTTTGTTCTACAATAAGGGTATTCTTAGACTAGTAGTCTATGCATGAATTGAAAATAGATATCTTTTAAAGCAGTTTTAAGTTGTATTTTAAAAAATAAATTTTCTTAAGTGTTGATCTCACTAATTCACTTTTTTAATCTAGTTAAAACCAAATTATTTACAAAATGAAGATATTCACAAAAGAAAATTTTAAAATCGAGATCCAAAAAAATAAAAATAAATAGCAGAGTTAAAGTTTACACTTGTGACAGTAGTACATACACACCTTAACTACCAAGCCAAGCCTGGATTTAGTTCAATGTGAAGTTAAACTATGCTAAATTTGGAAAGAATGCAAAATTAGTTAACGCTTTTCTATACCGGGCTCTGATAATGGTACAGGCAAGTCGATAGGATATTATAGAAAATAGCTCCATGCTATCTAGATGCCGCTTATTCTGAAACGCGATGAGTTTGTCTTATCTAACCATAGTTCTCAGATAAGAGATTCCGATCAAAACCAGTAATTCAGGCACAATAACATGTGCTGATATGCCTTGAGTCTGAACGAAACATTGGGGAGATTGGCAATCTAAACACTGTTAAAAAAGAGATCCTAAAATGTAATAAGAGAAAAGAAAAACACAGCTTCTAAAGGTTCATTCATGGACCATTCAATGGCCACTTTATGTCAACTTTCGGCCTATACCAGAGGACAAAAGAATCACGTGGGGATATCCAAAGGGCCCTTTTTTTTGTTTTTTTTTATAATATAAAATAATTTTAATGAAAGGGGTTTGTTTCATTGTTTGTGTATATACACTAATGATGACATAATGATCAGGGGGCGGAGTTAGACAGTTTTTATCAAGGGGTTGAAGAAATTTTTTAAAAAAATAATATATTAATTAAATATTTTTGAGAGGGTTAAATAAGAATTTATTTCTTTACCATTAAGAGTTTTTAAATATTTTTAAAAGAACTTTCTCGTTAGTAAAAAATTTAAAAAAAATTGGGGAGGCTAAAGCCCCTCAAGAGGCCACTGCGCTCCGCCACTGTTAATGTAACCAATCTTTTTTCTGGACAGTTTCTGCATTTACTAAGCAAAGGAGCCAAAAAAGTCCATAAGATTCTTCTTTAATTAGCTCCAAATAGCCGACCACTTTTTCGTAATATAAACCTTGAAAACCAATATATGACCTATTAATTCCTCAAAATTTTGAAAACCCATTAATTTCTATCCACACATTTTCAAACTCCACAACAACTTTGGCGTTTTTTAGAGCATGGTCGGTGATATTTGTGGCCCAAAGCTATTCATTGCCTCCACCACTCCCCTTCTTTTATGATTTTTTTCCTTCATATCCTACCCTACCAAACACCACGTTTCTCCCCCTCTCTCTGTTCTACTCACATGAATGAATCATTCATTAGCTTCCGGACATTTCTAATAAAGCATGTTAGTGACAGCTAAGGTGCAAGAAACAAGGCCTGATTGGATATGCATGGATACGTTGGATACTAAACATATTCCCCTCTATCTTTCAAACATACAATCAGTACAATAATAACAATACAACTACAGTGTGACTAAGCTTTCAAGTTCATGAACTTATTTAATAAGCCTTAACACTATACTTGGGAATTTCTATATATATCCCATCAGAAAAGCCTTCTGTGCAGACTGGAAAATTTCCCTATCTTATCTTCACCTCCATCTTTAAGGGTTCCCCTAGAAACTTCTTAAAATGGCAGGCATAGCATTCGGACGCTTCGATGATTCTTTCAGTTTGGGCTCCATTAAGGCCTATCTTGCTGAATTCATCTCAACCCTGCTCTTTGTTTTTGCTGGTGTTGGTTCAGCCATAGCCTATGGTTAGTTTCCCTTGAACCTAAGACCTGGTTATAACTTACCCTAGTGAATTATGCCCATGCAGAAGTTTACAAAGCAAATAAAAAAAATTCAAATGTTGTGGTTCCTAATTAGTTATCATACAGTTCTGACTTTTCTTTCTTCTGTCCCTGTTTGTTATTTGCAGGTAAGTTGACATCAGATGCAGCTCTTGATCCTGCTGGATTAGTGGCAATTGCTATTTGCCATGGTTTTGCTCTCTTTGTTGCTGTTTCCATTGGTGCCAACATTTCTGGTGGCCATGTCAACCCAGCTGTGACCTTTGGATTGGCTCTTGGTGGCCAGATCACGATCCTCACTGGTATCTTCTACTGGATTGCGCAGCTTCTTGGAGCCATAGTAGCAAGCTTTCTCCTCAAGTTTGTCACTGGGGGCTTGGTAAGTTTTAACCTGAACTTATCTATATGGTTCAATCACTGTGTGGGATCAACATGGCAAAATTGTCCCCCTTGCACCAAAGCTTCATCCATAAAACAAGGGCACATCTGCCTTTTTGATATTTATCATATTAAGGTTTAAGGGAGAGACGAGGATATACTTTTGTTGGAATAGTTATCTAAGCTTCTCAATATAAATCTGAGAATCACGAATACATGATACAATTCAGACACCATAACACATGACAAATAATGTTCAAATACAATTTAAAGTGTCCTGTTATGTTCGGTATGCTTCGTTGGTTATTCGTAGATATGAACACTTGAGTTGGGACGATCACCCTCCTAAGCAGTACTTCAGTTGTTCTGAGCAGCCAAATTCTAAGGGAAAAAAGTAGTCTTAGCTAAGAAACATACTTGTTGACAGAAATATAGGATACAACAAAAATATACGTAGTGTTGTGTCAGATGTAGAGTGTTGAACAAGTATAAGAAATGATACCACTCTGTTTATACCGTATCAGTGCTTCGTAGGTCTTTTAATTCATTTTTGCTAAAATATTAAACCAAATTATTATTATTTTGTCAGACAACTCCCATCCACAGCGTTGCTGCTGGAGTTGGAGCTATTGAAGGAGTTGTGATGGAGATCATCATCACATTTGCATTGGTCTACACAGTCTATGCCACGGCAGCCGACCCCAAGAAGGGATCATTGGGCACAATTGCACCCATCGCCATTGGTTTCATTGTTGGTGCCAACATCTTGGCTGCAGGGCCATTCTCTGGTGGGTCAATGAACCCAGCACGTTCCTTTGGCCCTGCTGTTGCTAGCGGTGACTTCCACGACAACTGGATCTACTGGGTTGGACCTCTCATTGGTGGTGGCTTGGCTGGCCTTATCTATAGCAACGTGTTCATATCCTCTGACCATGCACCTCTGTCCAATGAGTTTTGATTTGATTGAAATTTCTGCTTTGGTGATGTGTTTTCTCTGTAATAAAAGGACGAAAAGCAAATCTTGCTTTTCTTTCTTTTTTTCTTCTTCTTGATCTGATATCTCTTTTTTGCTTATCTTTAACTGTAAAGCGTTGCTGGAGTCAATCATGCTCCGTAAAATTCAAAAGGCTGGAGATCTGCAGTAGTGCATTTTATCTCCAAGATTTTCTTTTGTGGCTTTCCTTTTATATTTTTGACAGAAAGAAAGTGGGGAAGAATGAAGCAAAAATGCATATACAATTGAAAATCCCATAAAAAAGTTTGATTGTTATGGCATTAAAAATATAGTCTTTTGCATTAAGGTGGCTAATGACTATGTGGATATAGAGGGAGCTTAAAATAGGAATCCAATGGAAGTTGTGGGAACTGAGAAATTGTTGCTGAATGCAAAGCTTACAACACACTGTTTATGATGGGGAGGGGACGGTTCGTGACTTTGTGTTTGTTCAATATGGAAAAAAAGGTGTTTTGAGTGGCCCAGCCAGTGAGAATCATTTAACTTAGAAAGAGTCCAAGCAATACAAGCCAGGAAAAACCATTATGGGTCACTTCCAATCAAAATTTCAAGGTGGTGGACCCATGCTACCTCTGCCAGATTTGAGCTATTGAAAGATAGGCTGCCAAAAGTTAGGGGACTGAACTTGTGAAAGGTTTCTACTAATGTACTGCTTCTACTAGGCAACTTCAGGAGCAACCTGTGTTAGATGTCCTGAAGAGGTACCTGAAGAGTTTTGTATTGAAGCCTGGAGCTGCAGAAGGGATAAAAACTGCATATAAGTATTGGCAGAAAGTACAGAAGAAGTTGCCAACTTGGTCTTCAAAGAACTATTCGTACCAACCCCCCAAAAATCCAATCTTGTCTACTTCCAAAGGAATTTAGACTAGCAAAAATCCATGATATAATTGTAGAGTCAGGCTAGTAGTAATCCGGGATAGTGGGAAAGGGTAGGTAGATGGCCAAAGGTTTGTTAATGGCTTTTGATTAATAAAGATGGCGCCAGTTTAGAGATTCCTGGAAACTAGTCTTCTGGGTGAGTCTCTTTGCTTGTTACGTAGTAAGCCCTGTTTTATACTGATCTCACGTTTAAAGTGTTGGGTATATATAGATGTTGTAAATTAGGCAGATGCAAGTGTGGGATTGACCTAGTAAGGTGAACCATAAAACAAAACAATTTTCAAAATCAGTCAATAGTGGGCAATAAGGTTGCTCTGCCTGCTTGCAAGTTGTTACTATTTACTTGTGTATTAATTATAATAAAGGAGTATTTTTTTAACTGTGCTTTGAATTTCCTAATGAAAGGATTGAAGTTCTTCCTATTGAAGTTTATTAATTAGCTCAACTCCACCAAGCATGCTCCACAAGTTCTTCACCCTCCACAATTTAACAAAGGTTTAGCCTGAAACAGAATACATAAAACTCTATTAGCTGAGCATATAATCAAACATATGCTATACAGCTTGTAAAATTATTAAAGGATCCGTTTTTATTTTCCTCCATCTGCAAATCGTATAAGATATACAAAAGTCCGAAAATGCAGGTCTCGTGCTCCGTCTGGTAGCAACAGAGACTAAACCAACCCAGAAAGTTAACCCCAAAAACATAAGCATATAAAGTTGAAAGATTTGAAACCAACATGAACATTGGTTCTCCATCTTCTTCTCTAACTTGACTAAAGTAAAAAGTTAAATAAATTGAGGTTATGGGGGGGGGGGGAGAGAAGGAACATGAAGTCATAAACCATGAGAGCTCAGTTATATACCATTTTTCATATTTCAAATATAGAAAAGCTTGTTCTCGAGGAAAGTTTTAATGAAATGAAATGGATATATGCATGGCGTAGTAAAAAGAGGTTGAGCTGGGAGGAGTCAGCTAACAGAGAAAAAAATAAAGCGCTAGAAGAAGGGCTTGAACCTTCGACCTTGTGGTTAACAGCCACACGCTCTAACCAACTGAGCTACTCCAGCACATTTGACACTTTTCCCTTAAAAATATATATGAACGTTTTTGTAGGAGTATTATCTTCTTCAGCCATTAATGTAAATGGGTTGGCACCTGGCACAAACGCACATAAATACAAAATAATGTTAGTTATAGAATAAAACAGTCATAGTTGACCGGGACACTGATTTATCCGATTTATATAAAAAAAATAGTTCAACGTAAAAATAATTTGTATCAATTTTGACATTAGAAGAAATATCTTCTTATGGTTAACTTCCTTAAATTTTCAAGAAGTTATAAAACATTGTGATGAAATTTCATACTAAAATTATTCCAAAAAAAAGAGTATGAACTTTTAAAGACGATGGCCCAAGTTTCAAACTTTCATACTAAATTATTCATAAAGCTAAACCTTACTATGAAACACGATAGCCCAAGTTTCCTTTCGCTTCCATCTGCCGTGTCTTTCTTCGTTGAGGCCCACTCTTTCTTCCCCTTTCTTCTCCAAACCCAGCGCCTTCTCTCCCTTCACTGTTCTCGCCTCCTCCTCCTCTTCAACACGTCACCGTAACGGGTCTTACCAGCCTCTCTATCGTGGCCGCAGAAATAGTAGTTCTTGTAGAGAAAGTAAACGGAGAGACAAAGATACGGCGATGGACGAGGCTGAGTCTATTGGGTTCAACAAAAGAAGGGCTGAGGGTAGAGATAAGAGTGACTTTACCAAGAAGAACCTGCAGCTGAAAGTTCGCAAGCTAAATCCTATCAATTCCAAATCTTATGTACAGGTATAGTAGCTCCCTTTTGTTTTTTTTAATTGTTCTGCAAGTACTAAGTTAGTATCGTGCTGGTTTTGGCTTCATTGGCTGCCTACTTTTAATTCTCGATTTTGGTCCTTACCCATACTGTTCTCTGTTATATCTAGCAGATTTCTGGGACTTAAAGCTCAAACGTCTGTTTTCCATGCTTCCTCATCTGATGAGGAAGCTCAAATGTTGGATTTGGAGGGTGTTTGCTAGTTACTGGATTTTGTTTGTAGCGTATATACAGAATAAGATTATTTGTCTTTAGCCAGACTCTGAAGAGACAATAAATATCATATTTTTTTTTGGAAACTTTAGTAGCCGTGTGTACTTGACTAGTTTGATTGGGGCGGCCGCGTTAATGGTCAATTCAGTTGGAATTTCATTGTTGTGGGATTTCATAGTTTAACGTATAAGGAGACATACTTTATGTGGATGTGGGCCTGCAATTTCTATATACTAAGCATATAAATGATCGGATTGTATGTGAAGAACTAATTTTACATTTAGGTATCAGTTTCAAAGTTCGTGATTGTGATACTAAACTAAGAATCAGAGAATAGTTAAATTCAAATGTGGTTTGTTACTAGTGGTGATAGTGTCTCTGTCTTTTCAAAAAAAGAAAAAGGAAAAACTAAGAAATCTTTGTGATCTGGGTTTCTAAATGTTGGTGGAAGGAGCAAAAGTTCAAAATTTGATCACTTGGTAGTTGCTCAAATAATATACTTATCACAAGTTGAGTTTACTTTTGTCCTCGTTAGTAGTACTTGAGATATTCTCTGACAGGAATTTGCTATTCTTTTTATTTGGCATATGATAGAAAGCAGTTCTTTCTATTTACCAGTTCTTTTTCCTTTACAGATATTGGGAACTGGAATGGATACACAAGATACATCACCTTCGGTCCTGCTTTTCTTTGACAATCAAAGATTTATATTCAATGCTGGAGAGGTAAGTGTTGTAGTGGAGTTGATAAATTGATGAAGCTGTTTTCATTTTAATCACTTTTTATTTTTTTTATTGTAGAGAAAGAAAAATTTATAAGTGTAGGAGAAGGACAAGGACAAGTTGCAAAATTGATTCCTCTCCCGGAGTAAATGCAGTAGTCAAAATGTTTTTTTTTTTTAAAGATGATGGTGTTCTGATTCTACCAGTCTTCTTTCTTACCAAATCCCTAGAAAAATCTAAATTACATATGTAAACAAATCCACTGTTGAACAGAGATGCAAAATTGCTCACTCACTTCCAATCAATGCAAAAGTCCCAAAAGAAAAAGAAGAAAAAAATATGTATGTCTTCCAATATTTGAAAAGTAATTAGACTTATGTGGACATTTGGAAATAATGCATTATTTGGTCTCCTTAACTGTAATAACAGGAGGTTGTAATGCTGTATATTCTTGAAATTTGAATATGTGGCAAACCTTTTTCGGCCTCCTTTTATGTGCTGGAATTTGTTGATCTGATCTGGATGTGTGATATTTATTCAGGGACTCCAACGGTTTTGCACCGAGCATAAGATTAAGTTATCCAAGGTTTGATATATTGGAAAACTTGACCCTTTTATTCTTATTTGAATTCACGAAGATAGTTATGTTTTTACTTTTTTGTAATATTTTGTTTTTCTTCAGATAGATCATATATTTCTTTCTCGTGTCTGCTCAGAGACTGCGGGTGGGCTTCCAGGTATGTCTTGGATAGGAAATTGATACTATTGTGGTTATGGTCATTAACTCATTATCTCTATCATAAATTACAAAAGCATAGTTTCTTTGTCAGTTACTAAAGAGCTGATGTATAGACTGGTGTTGAAATGAGATGTTAGTTTGAGCCTTAAATACTCCCTAAATGGCACAGGTTTACTACTTACTTTGGCTGGCGTGGGAGAGGAGGGGATGTCTGTAAGTGACATATTAACTTCATATAGTCTCCAACTCTATTCCATTTACATATCCAATGATGCCTTATAGTCTTTCTTTTGTTTTGTAACTCATAGCTTCTCTTATTTTGCAGGTTAATATATGGGGCCCTTCAGATCTTAAGTATTTGGTAGATGCCATGAAATCTTTCATTCCTCATGCTGCCATGGTTCACACTAGGAGCTTTGGAAATAGCTCTATTTTGCTGGATCAAAGTAAGCTTTCAGATCCCATTGTTCTTGTTGATGATGAGGTGGTCAAAATATCGGCTATTATCCTACAACCAAACTATTTCCAGGGTCAGCTCTTGACACCTCCAGAGAGCCAATTACAAGAGAGGATGGATCATTGTCTAGAGCTCCTTGGCCTCCACAACAGAATAAAGCAGCCTGCTGCAAAGCCTGGTGACATGTCAGTAGTATATGTTTGCGAATTGCCTGAAATAAAGGGAAAGTTTGATCCAGAAAAAGCTAAGGCTCTTGGTCTCAAACCAGGGCCTAAGTATCGTGAACTGCAACTTGGGAAATCAGTGACATCAGATCACCAGAATATCATGGTAAGTCTCAAACTCTGGAGCATATTATTTATCCAAATTAGGGTTGAAGGAAAAGAGAGAAAAGGAAAACTGAGATAGAATTCAATGGCTTTTATGCATTTTTTTTTTCAATTTGATGTTGAGCATACATCTGAATTTAGATGTTTATCTGCCAAAATAGGTTCATCCAAGTGATGTTTTGGGTCCTTCTGTTCCTGGCCCCATCGTACTCCTTGTTGATTGCCCAACAGAATTACATTTGGAAGCATTATGGTCTGTACAATTTCTAACTAGTTATTATGCTGATCCCATGGGCCACCTGCAAGGTGGTAAGATTGTCACGTGTATAATTCACTTAAGTCCTTTATCAGTAGTAAGTTGTTCAAGTTACCAAAGATGGATGAAGAAATTTGGTTCTGCACAACATATCATGGCTGGACATGAAAAGTAAGCTGTTATTCTTTTCTAAAAGGCCCCTTTTTTTCTGTTCTTCTGCCTCCTTTATTAGTTATTACTCATGTTCATGCTGTTTGCAGGAAGAATGTAGAAATTCCAATTTTAAAATCTAGTGCAAGAATATCCACACGACTTAATTACTTGTGTCCTCAGTTCTTTCCAGCTTCAGGATTTTGGTCTCTTCCAAATCATGATTGCTCAATACCAGACTCTCTTGCTTCAAGCGAGGTTTGTTGTGATGTACTAGAAGAGGAAATTTCCATTTTTGGAGACAAAGGTTATTAGGACAGAAGAGTCTAAATAAGTGTTTGATTTGATTATTTTGCAGGGTTCAATTCCAGATCTTTGTGAGATCATTTCTGCTGAAAATCTTCTTAAGGTATCTAAAACTGTATTGGCTTGGCCGCTTGGCAGTGAACTTATTTTATTTGTTGAAGTCTTTGTATTGTGAAGTTCTTGGAGTCTTGAGAAGCATCTTATTTGAAGTAACCTATATCTTTAAAACTTCTAATAGCTAATCACAAGACTATTTTAATGCTGCAGCTCAAGTTAAGGTTTTGTCTTTAAAGAAGAGATTATTCTCGGTAACAACTTAAGGCATTATGATGATAACAAAGGCTCTAACACAGTGTTCAAGAAAAACCATCTGAATTTTAGACTAGAAACAGACTTCAGACTTTCCAACATTCAAGCGTTGGATTCTCTGGATGCATAGCTTTTTAGATATCCCATTAAGAAAAACATTAGAATGGCATTCTTTTGAAATCTTGGGAAAGTGGCTTTCTCAAGGCGTGGCAAGAAAAAAAGCTATTGCAAACAAATTAATAAAGCTTGTCACTTCTACTCTCATTCCATGGCGCAGTTAAGTGGAATGCCAATTGCTGTCTGAGTTTTTTTTTATAAATAAAATTAATCATTTCTCTTTTGCTTTTTTTTTTCTTCCCTGTTGTCCTATCTTTTATGCCATGCTACATTATTCTTATCATGACATGATGAGCAAATAAGAGGCCACCACCTTCATATATTGACAATTATATCACTCTATTTATGCAGTTCACTTTGCGTCCTTATGCACATCTTGGGTTGAATAGATCTTGTATTCCAACTACAGTGGCTACCTCAGAAATCATTGATGAGTTACACTCAGAGATTCCAGATATTGTAGAAGCAGCTCGGCGTGTAAGTCAGCTCTGGCCAAAATCTAGTCGAACAGACGAGGATATAATAACTCTGCCTGATCATAAGATAATGGTTGAAGAGCCATGGTTGTGCGCAGATGGTGTTCCTAGTTGTTTGGAAAATATAAAGAGAGATGACTTGGAGATAGTTCTTCTTGGAACTGGCTCATCTCAGCCATCAAAGTACCGAAATGTGAGCTCAATATATATAAATCTTTTTCAAAATGGAGGATTGCTCTTCGATTGTGGGGAAGGAACCTTGGGACAACTTAAAAGAAGGCAAGGCTATCCATATGTTTAATGTTCATGCTTGTTTTACTGCATTTGCTTGCACTTTTAATCTAACGCCTGTTGGTCGATGTTTCTTGGAAACAGATATGGCGTAAATGGTGCTGATGATGCTGTGAGAGCTTTAAGGTGTATTTGGATTTCTCATATTCATGCCGATCACCATACAGGCTTGGCTAGAATACTTGCACTGCGATGTGATTTGCTGAAGGGGGTGCCTCATGAACCAGTGCTTGTTGTAGGACCAAGGCAGCTTAAGAGATATTTAGATGCATACCAAAGGCTTGAGGATTTGGATATGGAATTTCTTGACTGCAAGCACACTACAGCAGCTTCATTGGGTGCTTTTGAGAATGCTGAATCAGATAAAGATCATAGCTTCCCCGGAAGTCAACCTGATTCTCAGGATATGAACAATGAAGACAGGGAAGTAATGGCATCGAAACTTGATTCAACTTTGTTTGCTAGGGGATCTCGAATGCAAAGCTATTGGAAAAGACCTGGTAGTCCTGTTGACAAAGATGTGGTTTCTCCTATTCTAAATAAATTGAAGAAGATAATCCAGGAAGCTGGTCTCGAGGCCTTGATTAGTTTCCCTGTTGTACATTGTCCACAGGCATTTGGTGTTGTTCTAAAAGCAGCAGAGAGGATTAATAGTGTTGGAAAAGTGATACCTGGTTGGAAGATTGTCTATTCTGGGGACACAAGACCTTGCCCTGAGCTAGTAGAAGCATCTTGCGGTGCAACAGTTCTTATACATGAGGCAAGTCTTGTTTGTTAGCAATTGCTTGATGCAGTGTCAGCTTGTAGTTCGTTATCATTTACTAGAATTGTCTTAAAGGCTAGGAAATGGCATTATCGTAAGACTTGGGTACTGTATTTAGGATGCTAGTGGGGGGAAGTAATTTCTCTATTTATTTATTTGGTTGAAAGGGGGGGGGGGTCAGTACACATCAATTATGATGTCAGTAGTGGCAAGATCATCTCACATCTGAGATTTATATATACTCTTGACTCCCAGCTCCAATTAAAAATCATAAAGAGAGGAACTTGCAAGTATTTATTGGATTCATTTTTAAACCTTAACAATGCTATTCGTGTTAAAGATCCAACAGTAACAAACAAGCCGCCGATTTTATTTTTTTTAAGGGAATTCTTGCATGAAATAACTTTTGCCCTTTGTTACCAAAGCTATAGCTTCAGTTGCCGAATTTCTCAGACTCAGTTCTTCTCTCTCTTTCTTACCTCAGATTTTGTATCTTTGATTATTCTTTTGATGCAAGTTACATTCTTCTGCTGTAAAGTCTGGGTTCGACTATATAATTATCTTCTGTTCAGAGGTTTATACTCCAACAGTATGTATGTAAAATAAATAACACTCTAGAGAATTGTAGATTCCATCACCGACAAGGCAGCTGTTTAACTTTTGATTTGTATATTTTTGCAGGCAACTTTTGAAGATGCCATGGTGGAGGAAGCTATAGCTAAAAACCACAGTACCACAAAGGAAGCTGTGGAAGTGGGAGACTCAGCTAATGCATATCGTACCATTCTTACTCATTTCAGCCAAAGATATCCCAAAATTCCTGTACTGGATGAAACACACATGCGTAATACATGTGTTGCATTTGACTTGATGAGTATCAATGTAGCAGATTTGCCTGTCCTTCCTAAAGTTCTTCCATATTTGAAACTGCTCTTCAGAAATGAAATGGTATTGGATGAATCAGATGATATAGTAGATACTGTGACTACAGCTCCTTAACAAAATTACTGTTGGTCTGACATATTCTGATTTTATCATTATATCAAAGCTTTCCCATGTTTGTCCCTTTATAGTTTAATTTTTATCATTCTTACGATTTGTTTAGTTGTCATTTATCCATTATGCAGCATTTTTTGTTTGTTTAGTTTCGATAAAAATAATCACGAAAATAATAAAAACGATAGACCGTTAAAAGCTTACATTAGCAAATTAAAATTGTTGGTTTAATCTCATTAATAACTTTAGAATAATAAAAATATGTTTATAATACAAGTGAAACTTATTTTTAACAATCAAAATGAAGCTGTTTAAAATAACAGACTACGACCCGGCCTTAGTTTGATGAGAAGTCCAAATTTGCTTGAAATGCTTGTGTCGGAAACGAAAAAATTCACGACAGTCGTTAACTTTCTGGCATCTTATTATAGTATAAATTGTGACACGAAGTTCGTATCCTTCTTGAGTAGTGCAATGTTTAGCACAAGTTATGGCACATTTCTCCAGGTAAAGTGGGTCATGGGGGAATTGTTCGTCAACAGCAATAACTCGAGAAGGAGCCGAAAAGACATTAGCTTGTACTTGATGAACACTAGTGTTCAAATACTCAAGAGAAATGAACACCAAAACCCTGTGAGATGATGCCAATTCACACTCTTTGCTTTGCATTGCATTGCTAAATCTTTGTCAATACTAATACAAATCCTTTGTCAAAATCCTCCCTTAATAAGGCACTCTTTTTCTTTTTTTTTGGGTCAAGAAGCCATTCTTTATTTCTTTCGTTTGGCTATAGAAGAAATAAATAAATAAGAAAAAAGGTCATCTGCCTAAATTCTTATTATTATATAATTGCAGAGACATAAAGCCGAAGCAGCTTCCTAGCTTTCTGTTCTCTACTTAAAAGATGCAAATAAGCAACGAGTCTGGTATAGTGGTGAACGGTTTAAGTTTTTGTTTCGTCATATGAAAAAAAAAGAAGCACAGGAGATATATATAAATTAAAATTTTAATATGAGAATTTTGAATAATCTTGAGTGAATTTAGTTTTTTGAAAAGATAACTCTTTATAATCATTTAAAAATTATTGTATACACTGATCTCGTTTAATAGTTAAGATAAGATAAAAGACAAATAAATTTTTAATTTATCAAGTATTCGAAATATATCAGATAATTTATTAAATAATATTATGATATTTTATCTTATATTTGAGTGAGATCAGATAATTTAAGATATGATATAAATTTTTTAATTATTTTATTTATTAATATAAATTTTAAATTATAAAAAATATATAATTAAAAAATAATATTTATAAATTTAAAAATAAGTAATATCAATAATAAGTATTTAAATATTTTTTATTAATATATAAATTTTATTTTTTTATAATATTAAGATAAACTTTTTATTATTATTTTATATATTAATATAAATTTTAAATTATAAAAAGTATATAATTAAAAAAAATATTTTAAATTATATAAATTATATTTTTTAATATTTTTTTTAAACACAACATCTCTTATAAATTAAAAATTATACTTAATATTTAAAAGATATGATAAGATAAGATAAAAAAAGTTATGTTATTATTTAAATTTATTAAATATAAAATAATAATAAAATAAAATAAATTATTTTACCGCATGTTTTTTATCAGGTGCTTCAAAGGTGCTCTTGCTATATACGGCTTAAATTAATAAAGTTTGATACGCGGTCTTACAGCTCAAATCTAATGCTAATCTATTCATTGGATAAGATTGTTACTTAATAATTATCTTTTCGTTTTACTCCACCATTTATCACCACTGATTTAATAAATAAAAAAATATTTAATAAAATATTAAATATGAAGAATATAATAATTTATTAATATAAAATAATATTTGAATTTATTAATAATTTTCTGTTTAAAGTGGAAAATATTGTTATCTTGTAACAGTAATATAAAGATGTCATCTCCAAAATTCCACTCGCCGAGCGCAACCCCCACTCACCGTCATCCCCACCACCTAACACTAACACCCAACATGTTGGAGAGGGCCCTCTCTTTGCGGCGTGGAACCTCTCACACCGACGACGCTGCCGACGAAGGGGATGGCGACGTATACGGCGGCGGCGATGAATCTAAGACCAAGAAGCATCAGCACTTCTTCTTCCGCGCCACAAACAGGGCTTCCAATTACCTTACCAGAATGAGTCCCGGTGCCTCCTGGCATTATGCCCTTGCGTTGCTTCTCGTTTTCTTATTAGGCTCTTCCTTGCTCTTCAGCTATCGCAGAATTGTTTGCGTGTCCTCCTATGGCTCTGCTTCTGGTTCCGGCTTCTTCGGCCTCGACGGTCTTGAAGGCGATTTTGGAACCCTCGGCGTTCCCTGGTGTGAGTGTCTCTGTGCATCTTATCTGATCCCTTGATTTTCTCAATGTCGAACGTTATTATGGGATTTAATTTAAGGGTTCTTTGGGTACCTTTGGATCGGGGAAAAATGCTAGCTTGAGAATTTCTTGTTTGTGGAAAAGTAAGGACGAACGATAAACTGAATGTTAAGCAACAAAAAGAAGATTGGTTTTTTGTTTACTCATTTATTAATTTCCAATCTGTAACGGCATGAAACTTCATGTGTGGTTGCTTAATTAGCTGTGAATAGCTCCTTGGGCTTGGCATTATTCTGGGGCGTATTTGACTGGTTATAAAACCGCTGGAAAGTGAATTAATTGATGCCAAGAGTGCGAAGATGGTAATCATTTGAATATATATTTTTCAGTTCTGCATGATTATGCATCTTGTGGCCAAACTGGAAACTGGTGTTTTATGAACAATTTCATCAAAGAAATTAGTAGCTTCATGGCTAATCGTTGTAACACTTTGAAGTCTCGTTGATTGTTCAGTGACTTGTATATTCCTTAGTAACCGCTTTTCCTGGAAACACAGTAAAAGGATAATTGAAGTTTGAACTTGCACTTGGTTTTAGAGAATTGGAGAGTCAGATTCAATCATATTGTGGAGATATGATATTAATGTGCGCAAGTCGTGGGCTAACAATTTAATTTCTTTTTATTACAGAATTTTGGTTTCTTTTTATATTAGTATGTTCATTCTTGTTGGGCACTTATAATCTTATCCTTGGTAAAGGCAGATCGAAACATGGTAAAACAGTTGAATGGAGGTCAAAAGATTTGCTCAAGGCCTTGGAAGAATTTGTTCCTATATATGAAACCCGTCCAATAAAAGACAACATGTATGGGATGGGTTTTGACCACAGCTTTGGGCTTTGGTTTATTGCCCGATGGTTGAAGCCAGATCTGATGATCGAGAGTGGTGCTTTCAAGGGACATTCAACTTGGGTTATGCGGCAGGCTGTGCCTGAGACATCAATTATTTCAATTTCACCTAGGCATCCAGAGAAGTATCTGAAAAAGGGACCTGCCTATGTGGATGGAAACTGTACATATTATGCTGGAAAGGACTTTATGGATTTTGGAAGTGTTGACTGGCCAAAAGTGATGAAGAAACACGGGATTACAGATCTTCGTCGGGTTCTTATATTCTTTGATGACCATCAAAATGAATTGAAAAGGTAACTAAGGGATATTTGTGAACACTTGAATCCATTATTCTTTACTTCTGTTGAAATTGCTATTGCTGAATTATTTTTTAATACTTTTTAATGAGCAGAATTAAGCAAGCTCTGAAAGCTGGGTTTCATCATCTTGTTTTTGAAGATAACTATGACACTGGAACCGGAGACCATTATTCACTGAGGCAGATATGTGATCAATTTTATATTAGAGGTGTGTAACCTTCCACTTTCCTTTTGATCTACTATATTGTACTACATGCTAGTCAGATATGCATATAACTCTCATGCGAATTATTTTCAGTAGTGTTCCTTTTCCTCTAGCAATATCTATAGAAACTTGATGTGTTTGAATTATTTATGTTGATGGCTTTGGCCTGGAGGAATAGAATATTAGAGGGACTGTGGTGTTATATCAGGCATATTGAGGAATTAGAGAGTAGAGACTATCAACCAAATTCAGGAAAGTAGAAGAAAAGTGAGTAGATTCCCCCGTAATGGATGGCGATCCAAGGACATAGGAATGACCATCACTTGCTAGCTTAGGCAAAGAAACGACCAATAGGAGGTCATGCCAATGCCACCACAACCATGCCTGGAGGGATCAACCTGATCCCAATGCTCATGAAAGCCCCACTTTCAATAGCCAACATCTCTAAGGACTCCACCAGTGACAAGGTGTAGCGAACCAGTGGTGCCATGTAGAACCCACACCGAAGCATAGACACATGCCCAATCATATTTTGCTGTAGCCAAAGCTACAAGTGATAACTCAACACAAGAAACCTTTCTCAGTTTCTGGTGTAAATTTTCTGAAACTTTAAGTTTAAATTATGGCTAGGCATCGTGTGAAAAAGAAAATGTTAGTTTGGTTCCAGAGAATTATTGATATCTTTATTGCGGAGTGACGTTCTCTATATTTTAATTTATTATTCCAACAATACTGTGGATCATAAGTGTTTGGTAACTTAACCCGCGTAAAGCAATTAACATTTTCTCATTGCTCTTTTGTTGGTCTAGGAGGGGGACACAGCTGCTTTAAAGATAGCGATGAAGCTAGGATTAGATCAAGAAGGAAGCAATTCTGGGAAAAAGCAGTTGATATTGAAGAATTATGTGGGCCAGGAGAAACATGGTGGGGAGTTAAAGGCTACATGCGCGATAATTTCAATCATACTAATAAGCAAATCTCGTATGCAGAACATTTTCAGAACAGCCGATTTGTGGAATCAATTCTTGATGTTTATTGGGAACTCCCTCCAGTTGCTGGTCCTTCCCTCACCCATCAAACCAGATATGATCCTGCTCGTGTACGCAGTCCTGTTGTTGAAGATGGACGGTATGGCTTGTTCCAAAGGCTTGGTCTGGCCAGACTCGACAAGTCTGTATTCAATGGATACACTCAGATGGTTTATTTACAGATATCTGAACGATAAATTAGAGTTTCGTAGTCAAGAATGTGAGAATTTTTATATCTAGATTAGGTATAAATTATTGTTTCAGCCTGATTTGGCTTGAAATATAGTTTTGTTTACTTCATGCCATTCTTGTGTATGGTATTTTAGTTAGTCATCTTTTATAGCTGTCATTGGTTTTTAAATGGTTTAGTATCATATTTGATTGGGATATGGCTCAATTGTAGATAAGCGGCACGTGAGACTCATGTGCAAATCATATCAGTGGGAAGTGTCTAGAAGTTTGTTAATAACTAATTGGCATTCGGTTGGTTAGTTAATCCATATCAGTTGAATTAGCAGCTTGTATTATTAGACAGCTTTGTAAGGCTCTCTCCCTCTTTTTCTCTTCCTCCTACAGTCCTACTGGGACCACTTCTGTTCTTCCTCTCTTAATTGTTCTATCTTGAAAGTGAGTTCAAAACAAGGTGGTGTTTGGTATAATGAAATTTTAATTTTTTTTAAGTATTTAAAAATTTATTTTTAAAATATTTAAGTATAGTAAATATAAAAATTTTAAATGTGTTATATATGATTTAAATAATATAGAAAAAATAATTTTTATTTATTTATTTTATGATTAAAGTTTTAAGTATATAAAAAGTTTAGATATTTATATATCAAATTTTACGTAAAGTGGCACTTGAGCATGAGATAAATAAAAAAATAATGATTCTTTTATATTATTTAAATTATATATAGCGCAAATTTTAGGTATCATACTCAACAAATTCCAGTAAGCATACATAAAAGGATTGGGTTTAGTTTTTTTTTTCGTGTGGGTACATCACGAGAGATCGAATCTTTCCCCTACTCCCAACCCCACCCCTGAACAGACCGGCTGAGCTAGCCTCAGGTGGCTAGATTGGGTTTAATTACTGAGCTCATTCAAGTGGAGAATCTTTGAAGACGTCTGAAAAGCAATAGTGCACGAACTGAGAGCACATCATCCTTTGATGTAATTATGGTATGCCTACTAGCAAAGCACCCTATTCAAAAGTGTGCAGTGAATTCCTACTTAGAGTGCAAGTCTTTCTAAAAGGACAGTGCTATGCTTTTTAAGACTTTTGAGGCTTAGAGTGTGCGATAGGGGTCAACCTCTCCCTTGGTGCTAAGCTAAAAAGTATTATGTTATAATGCTCCCTAAACCCTAAACCCTGGACAAGGTTGAGAGACTCTAGAGTCTAAACTACGCAGAAATACTTTTCACCTTCCTTTTTTTTTAAGATTGAATATTAAAAATATTGAGAAGAAGATTAACCTCGTAATTATATTAGAAAATTAAAGGCTAAATAAATAACCACATGCTGGAAACTCCCATTTGAACTCAGAATGTATTTTCCAATGACATTTCTTTCATTCCATAATATATATATATATATATAGTATAGTATTCTTCTCTCTCCTCCATCGACAAAACATGGTTGGTTCTGACCGCCCATCACATGTAAATTTCCATACTCCAATTTGGAACACATTCGAATGCCTATCGGTAAGCCTAGCCCCGAGGGCTCAACATTTGTACATAAGAATAAGAATTCAAAGTCTTACCAAAAAAAGAGACTCACACTTTACCACAATTCCCCAAACACGAGAGAAATACTATTCTATAAATAAGATTTTTTTTTAACTAGTAATGTTAAAAAAATATTTTTATTATTTAATTCAAATTTATTTATCAAACTCGTGGGTTATAAATAATTTTTATTATATAAAAGCCACTATTAGATTAAAAAATTTTATGATAAAAATTATACTCACCCAAATTTTACAATATTTAAAAAACATTTTGTGTTTTATTAATATATCATTAAATTAATATATAATATGATTTTCAAATATAAAGTTATAAACTATTTGATAGCATGCCTTATTATATTTATTCTAAAAAAAATTTGTATGTAAGATCGACATGTAATTACTTTTTATTCAACGTTTGATCAATAAAATTCATATCTTATAATAAGATACTTAGTATGTCAAATCTTATACCGATAACAATTTATTCCTCCTCATTATGTATATATAAGAATAAATACAAAAGAGTTAAAGGAAGGTGAATGGCACAAGCAGCAATTCTTTTACACAGCAACAAGAATCCAAAGGTACATAAAACAGATAAACAAACAAAATATGTGTATATATTGGTCTGGAAGTTTCCAGTTAAATTCTACAGACAGAAAACTTGTCAGTCTATAAAAATGCACAAAAACCTGATACACTGAATTACATATGTATGATTTGGAACAATATCCAAACCTCCAAACACCTTGGTATATCTTTTCAAATGCTTCGGTGGTTGTCCCTCCCTCTTTGGTCTAAGTGGTTCTTTCTGCACTAGTTTTGGTTTCTGGATTTTTCCATGGCCCTTGGAGCTGCAACCAACACAATTGATCTCATTTTAATCAGTCTTGGGTTCCAAATATAAAAACAGTGATCCAATGACAGTGGAAGCATAATATAGGAGAGTTAGACATACCTAACCCAATTGCCTCAGAACCTTTCATGATCCTCAGTCTTCTGCATGTGTCCGTGAACATCCTGGAAGACAAATTAAAAGAATATAATGTATTTCAGACAAAAATGATAATAGTCTTATCATCAGAATCGTATAAAATTTTAAATACATGGGAACCACGTATGCCACTGACGTTGTCTTGACAGATAATATTGGAATGACCTATTCTCATTGTCATACTTGTATTCATCAAATTAAAAAAAAAAAAAATTCAAGGATGTTTGGCCAATCACATATACAAGAAAACCATGAGCTATTTCTTGGTTAACAAATCAAAATTTATTATATAGATAAAGTGATTAAGGATTTAAGTCTTCAACCACCTAAAGGTATTGAGCTATAAGGATTGAAAATGAAGACAAGAACTTACTCCCAGGGAACATCACCAACAAGCATCCAATCTCCATCCTTATCTTCATATGTAAGCACGTATTCAGAGCCATGGAGAAGATCCCTCAAAGAGCTCTCACTTAGCCCATCTTTGCCAGGAAGTCCTCGAGAACTGCATTGACCTATAATTTATGCAATAGAAAAAGTATTTTAGGGCAACCTTGCTATGCAAGTTCAACAGGGCAATTTTCTGCCTGATAAGTAGCTTAGGCTAATTCTCACTAAGTGGAAATACACAAATTTTCTTCCTTAATGGTAACTGCAAAAGGTTCAAACCTATTTCACTTTGATCTATATAATCGAGATGGGGGAGAAGAGCTATTGACAGTCAGATGGTGCAAGAAACAATTGAAAACTCACCAAATCCACCTGAAACACCTACTTCTGTGAATTTTCATTAACTTCTTGCACGGTAAGCTGGTACACTACATAGCTTCTAAGAATTTATCGACAGGCTGAAAGAGATGGGGGAGGGAATAGAGAGAGAGAGAGAGAGTACCAATGGTAAAGCAGGTGAACATCTTCTCAAGAGCTGAAGAAAGTTCCACATAGTTGGTGTAGGTTTTAAGATCAACCTTTCTGAGATAAGGGGCACCATCCATGCTGACCTTCACATAGAGACCCGCTTTACCCTCACCTTCATCATTGTTCTTTGTCAAATTAGAAGAGGCCATGCTGTTCTTTCGAAAAGACCGAATTGGTGGCCATCCCACAACCTGTGCCCTGTTGCAAAAGCTTCATGTTTCATTATTCATCCAAGTTAAGGCTTTATATGTAAGAGAAATCATCAATATTGTTCACCACAGCAGAACAAAGAACAGATCAAATAGGACGGTTTGAACTTTGGAGAAAGTCTCAAGAAATAAAATGAAAATTCAACGTCGATTTTTATGAGAAAAGTCTTACACATTAAATAACAATCAACACGAGCCTTATTATCAGAAAATTGGGAACAATTATGTTGACACTCAATTGTAGGGTTAGTTTTCATTAAATTTAACATAGCCTTAAACTGATTATCAACCGATCCCAACATTCCTTCTTTTATCCAGGACAACCTGAGTCAAAATAAGGCACTGCATATACATGCAACAGGGACAAACTTTAGAAATCCCTCGTTTTTGTTTGAAAAAGTTCAGAACAACAATAAAAATGAAGGAATGCTCTAACACTTCAACTTTTAAATGCTGCTCACAATTTCAACATCTTTATATCCAGAAAATCGCGGAATAGTCAATCAGCTAATATACTAGCCTTTCACCTTCTTCTTGGTTATCCGTTCCTTTTGTTCATTCAGAAATCAATTTTCCCAGCAACCACAATATGATGACGTGAAAAAGAATAAAAAAGGACATGAAGAATTGAACAGACAAGAAGGAGGAAAACTTACTTAGCAGCAGGAGCACTGCCATGTTCATTTGTCGCAGCGACCTGAGGTTTCTTCTCTTGAACCGTGTTGGCAGATTGAGGAACTATTCCAACCTCTTTGATGCTTTGCGCAGAGGTAGAAGCAGGTAGCTGGGTGTTACTTTTACCCTCTAAACCAGGAAGAGGCTTCCCAACATTCCCACCTCTGGGAGAGAACAAAGCAGCTCCTTTTCCCAAATCACCCTCAGATCCATCCCTCACAGAGAAAACCCAATTCCCAGAGGAACCATCAATGGCATCAGCAAAGCCCCTCTTAGCCCCAGCCACGAGGTTCTTCAAAGGGCTTGCAGAAGCAGAACACCCATTGTGCTTATTCTGCAAATCCTTACCGAAAAGAGAGAGCCCAGTTGCTGCTTTTCTCTCGGGAGACCGGCAACCAGGGAGGCCAAGCCTGAGCTCTGTCTCCTTGAAGTTGAGAGAAGAACTGTTTTCTTCCTCAGTGGAGAGGGTAGAGGAAGCAGCAGTAGAGGAAATTTTATCAGAACTTCTTTCCATGGACGGCTTCTCTGCTGCCAAGCCTATGTAATCATGTTCTAATGGTCTAGACATCAAAATGGCACAGCGAAAGGATCCCAATTTTGCAATAGAGAAATGTTAAACAAGTATGTACTTATATATAAGTTGGAAGAGCAGAGCGACCAAGTCAAGTCACGTAGAAGAGCTTAAGCAGCGGTTATGGTATGCTACGAGGTCCGAACTCTGCCTTTTGTTGATGCAGAAAAGAACCTCTCGGGCGTTTCTGTAATTAACGTTTCCTTTTGAAAAAATTAAAAAGAAAAAAGCCAATTTTTTTTCTCATATACAAAATCCATATAAAATACTCTTTGACAAAATTTTTAAATACATATATTATATAGTCAAGTGGGGCAAAAAAGTTAATAAAAATTCAATAGAATAAATGTGTCCATAGTGGGATTCACTCCTATATCTATTTTAAAATATGTGTCATATTAATTTTTTGAAAAAAAAAATACACGAAAGACTAAAATATTTTCAATTTAAAAATTTTAAAAAATTGAATTTATGCCATCTCTTTTAAAGAAAACCAAGTTTATTACCGAGTCAACACTTATATAATAAACATAATAATACATGTGGAATAATTTGAGATAGGATTGTATTTAGCGAAGGTTGGTATTATTTTCTTGTAGAATACATAAATGAAGCATTAGTATTAAAACACGATATAATAGTAAGAAAGGCCAAAAGGGTTTGCCTGTGGTCTTTGCCTTTATTAATAATATATAATTTTTTTAAAAAAATATTATTCGTTGCATTAGTATTGGGCACTCCCACCGACAGGTCGCGGAGTATTCCCCGGCAACCTTTTACACACTGTTCCCACTTTACTATTCCTTTAGTACCGACCGCCTAAAATACACCGGACCACGAGGCGCAAGTTAGACAATGACCATTGAAGAATATAGAATGACTGTGCGGTTAAAAACACGACTCGTAATAGCTGAAAGGGATCGAACGAAACTGAACACCCATTCAATCTCAAACTACCTCACACTTTTCCAGATCCTTCCGTCTTCGAGATATTCTCTTCTTTTTTTAAGAAAATAAAAATGAAACTGAATATAATTTTTAAAAAAATTTATGTGATATTAAGAAAATATTCTTTAAAAACTGATTTTATAATTTAATATTAATATCATGACAGGGAGAGACAAAAGTAAGAAAAAAGAGAAAGAAGTGGGGGGAAGGTAGTTGTAGTTTAGTTCATAGAGTTCACTGTGTAATCCATCAATTATTTAACTTTTACCACGCCCGTATCTAATCGTAATTATTGTGGGATCCAAAAGTGGGAAGGCGTGCGGAGGATCACACGGGCCTACGACATCGTACGCGATCTCAACGGCAGAGATTCATCCACCTCACTCTACGGGGTCGTTGGGGGACAAAACGGCATTCTGTTGTTGGAGTTGACGGAGGTAAACCCTCATCATTACCTCATTGACCTCTCTCTCAGCCTACACTCACTGTGAGTATTTTTTCCAAGTTCAGATCCTCCTCCTCGTCCTTCTACCAGTGTTTGTCTTTGGATCTACGGATACAATGTATAATAGGGAAAACCCAAGAAGCTAGCTGGCTGTGCAAATTGAGGTAGGCCAAGACCTGTGAGAAGCATTTAATTCCCATGAGTTACTAATCTCAACCGCTTCAAATCATTAGAATGCCTTTCTGTATACTATATTATACAACACTTGGTTCAAATACAATGCGTCACTTGTGCTCCCCCACCTTCCCATATATATAATGCAGTGTTGGTAGGTGAATGTCTAGTTGTATGTTCCTTTCTTTCTTTTAATTGCAATTGAGGGGCTTCTTCCTCGGCGCCATAATCTCGTTGTTGAATTTTAAAACCCCCCATTATTACTTATAATAGAAAACATGCGTCTATTTTAATATGTACAAACTCATAATACTGAGTGTCCTTTAGACGTTGATTGTGTCTATTGTTCTTTCTTGTGTACAAACTCGGTATTACAGTTATCAATTTGAAGTTACTTGTGTCTGTCAACTCTTCTGTTCATGTTAGAGTTTTTATGACTCACCCCGTTCAATTTTATTAAAAATATACAAATTGAGCTGCCAAAATAGTAATTTTTTTTTAAAAAACAAAAAGATTTTTCACTCAACACTATTAATTCATAATATTGAAACGGGCTACGTTAAGGCAAGCCCTTAAAATCAAAATTTTTTTTATAAATATAATTAGTTTATTTATCGCTTATTGTAAAAAAAAAAATGTTTGTTTGGGTCGGCCCTATCAACCCTAAACCCTTTCGTGACGAAATAGAGTTAGATTAAAATTCGATTTGAAAGTTCTACTTGACAATGAATTAAATAAATAAGGTTGGGTTATAAATTACAATTATAATAAATATAATATACTTCATTAAATCTGTATTATCTTCTCAGAAGCCAAGAATCTTTTAAAAAAATTGACAGAAACATCTGAGTCACTTTTAACGGTGATATCAACATCAGAAATGACAAACACGAGATAAGAAAAATGCGAAAGTCTTTTCATAACTTTGGACCAATGCTGGGTTCCAAACAAATTTAAAAGTAGTTTGAAAAACCTTTAATGAGGCGTTGTTTATAGTTGGAATGATGGAATTGGGGGAGAGATTATGATGACAATACCAGCTTAATCGCCATCGTTAAGCATGGACATGGTGTCCCAGATGCTCCCCACGCGTTTTTAAAAAAAGCTTCGTATACATTGGCTGGCACTTTCATTGCTACAACCGAACCCTGGCCCTCTCTACCCCTCCATGGCTATCTAGTTGTTGCCTCTAGTGCACTTCTTACTCATTCGTTCTCATCTAAACAAAAAAAGAGCTTCTAGATAAGGATTGGAATGGAATCAATTAATCTTACACCCAAAAAGCTCTTGCTGTGTTTGTGAAATCACAATAGTTCCAGTTCATTCATTTTCTCTGTTTCCTTGCACCGGTGAAAGTGGTGCAAGCTATCATTTTTGTCATTTAGAAGAAAAGATCATTAGCAAAGATTCTCGGGGGTTCTTCTTTTTGTAATTGTAATGATATTAACAGCTTGTAATTAACATGATTTTCATGAGAATAATGTTAACTCCCAGCTATATGACAAAATGATATCTGTTCTTAGTATCGGCATTACGGGAAAACTTTACGACTGGGTTGGGACCCAATAAAGCTCCAAAACACCATCCTCATCTTGTGAATTAATCTGTACATCTCAAAGCATATATCGAACTATTCTCTTTTCTTTTTTACTGAGAAAGCCTAAAACTTTGGAAATAATTAAGGAGCAGGAAAAGATCCACATATGGGTAAAAAGATGAAACTGGTCTCAATATTAAACTCACTTTAATCTTAAAAGATCGAGACTGATCAATTTACACGAACTATTAGTATTAGTGTCCTGCTCTGCTTTATTAGACAGGTAATCAACTATTAAATTAAAATTAAAAAATATATTTGTTAACAAAATAAGATACTATAGCTAGTATCATTTGAGACAGTAAAAGATTCAAAAGAAAAAAAAATGAGAACAATGATGTATCTAGCCGTTTTATTTGACTATGTAGAGAAATAATTAATGAACCAAGTGGCAATACCAGTGACACAAGATCATATAGAGTGGCACTATAGTATTTAAAAGTGGGATTCTCACAGTGAAAAACCTAAGCTCCCAAAAGGGGAAAAGGAAAAACATGCAAATTACACACACCGCTAGTCTATCCAACATTTTCTTTTAAAATCTAAGAGTATTTTTGCAAGTATCGTACGTGCAAGACTATTTTTTTTTTGTTTTTTAAACTTGAGAATAATTACAATCTTCCACCGTCTGTGTATTGGCATCTTCTATATCGAACCACTCTGATTTGTTTGGCGATACGTGATTCTCTTAATTTGCTTGAATATCTTATTCTCGTATTTGCATCACATGCACCAAAGTGTGGGACCCGTTTGCCGCGCACCATTGCTACAGTGCACACCCAAGTTGTGAACTTGAAATACTGACCTGGTATGCAAAGCCAACTCACTTCCCTCTTCCTAATAAAGGTAGATTCTTTCTGTTCCTCACTGCCCTATCCATCACCTACACTTTTGTTTTCTCTTTCTTTTCGCCAAAACAATTAGAACTTTAAAAAGGTTTTTATTAGAACTTTTCATCTTTTACTGAAGAAATTAAACTCCTCTTAAATATTTTTGTATCGTGCATATTCGCCTTGCTTCCGTTCCAAACCTCACAAAAAGTTATGAAGCATATGGAAATCATGTTTCAAATACGCATAGTGATGTCGGAAATCTCCTTGTCTTTTTATTAATTTGTGGCCAGTTTTCATTAGGATTGGGTTAGCACCAAGCTGAGCCATTAATAACAAAATACAATATATCTTATCTGACAGCAACCTAAGAGAGAAAAGAAAAGGACGCGAAGCATATCATGGTTCGACCAGGGAGATAATCCATTTACGAATGAAATCCCATGGGATTAGTGTGTTCAATTTTGTCAAAGACCAAAAGATTTCCGAAATAGAAAGGACAGTATCAGCAGTATGAAAACCAGTTTTCTAGGAAACCTCAAATCAGTACTTTGAATTGCACATACGTTTCGTGATTCCTTAAGATCATAGTCTTGAATAGACCATACTTCATCCCAAGTTCCCGTTTATCTACTTAGAATTCTTTGTTTCACTGCTTTCTTTTCCTATTTAACATTGCATGTCTTTTGTCTCAAAAAATTGCATGTTCAGAATTTGTGATTTTAATTAACTTCAATTGCCAAGTCCCTTAGCCGCCCACATGGTGTATGGGTGCCATTCTAGAATTGTACTATAAAGGGATGTCCAGTTACAGTTGCCGGCAAACTTTTGGATTTTTTTTTTAAATTAAATTCTTTTAGAAATTGATAAAGTAAAATCTTCTGTCCAACTCATGATGATTTTTTATGTATGTGTTTGAAGCAAGTTTTATTATTTGTAAAAGTTCACGCAGTTTTCAGAAAAAATAATTTTATTTTTTACAATATTATCGTCATTGTAGTCTTAAAATACTTAAAAAAACAAAATTTTATTGTATTTGATATATATCTATATTTATATTAAACACAATATAATAGTTTAAATTATGTCTAGACATCTTATAATTATTTTTGTTACATATATAATATTATTATAATTCATATCATATATGTAATTTTTAAAATATAAAATATGCGTAAAAATGACTAATCACAATTTTATTTAGGGTGACAATGCATGAGGTTGAATTACATGTGGGGGCCAAGATCTCCACCAAGACCCTGCTCAACGACGATCAAAGTAGGCCCCATGGTTAGAATAAAGCATCACTGCTATAATTAATTACGGCCATTGCATTAGCCTGCCCTGTCTCAACTTAACAGAAAATGACTCATTCACCTTTGAAACACTATTCTTTTGTAGGCTTATCTTACATAGCTCAGTGACCATTATTTATCACATGCAGTTTAAGCAAGCTTTACCACAAACTCATTTAAGGAAAGATGGGAACCAGAAAAAAAAAAAATCAACTGTGTAAATTTTGCAGAAAATACAAAGTTTTAGACGTAGGAGAATTCAAGATTTTTATGTTTGGTTATGAGAATTAAAATACAATCTTAAAAGTAAGGGATTTGAATTTGGGATGATTTTCAAAAGTCGTTCCAATTATAGCGGCTATAATGCTGACACTGTCATGGCATTTAATGAGACTGAATAAAGGCTAATTCATGAGCCAGGTTAGGATGAAGGCCACCAGACTCTAAAAAATAATGGCAATTCTGTGAGCTGCAAAAGGAACATAACATTGCTGGTATTTTACCAGAAAAAAGGTAGAAAGGAAAAGGAGAGGTCATTTCTTGCAGCATCAAAGGGATGAAAGGCACGAGCGAAGACTTCCACTTTGAGTCTTCTGCAGAGTCAGCTGTTGAAATTAACATGTATCTGAACCATTTTGGGGAAATCTTTATCTTCTTTTAGGATAAAAAGAAACCAAGTCTCGCCATTGCACTCACTCCCTTTTGCCAAACATGGTCCTTTCTACATCAGATAGAAACAGAACAAACTATATAGTGTTTATGTCTTCTTTTTATACCAGTATTGGACACTATTTGGTTTTATTTTTGTTTTTTTTTTTCTATAGAAAAAATGCACTCTCAGAGGGAAGCCAAGTTTGCAAGTGTTCACTACTAAGCACCATCTTGTTTTAAGTCTAATCCATTTCCTTTTGGTGCAAAGAATCTGGCTTTAAGATACGACACTTTTTGTCATCCAACGGTGATAAAACTTAAAGCTTGACTCTAAATCAGTCTCTTTCCCAACACCAACCAAGCGCACTTCCAACCCCTTCTTCCACCAAGAAAATAGCCTCCTTAGGAGTGAGGAGGGAGCCCTACATCTACAAGGACAACCCAATTTCTCAGTGGGAAGTTATATGTTTTGGAATCTTTTTTTTTTTTTTTAAGTTGAAAAGACTTTCAAAAGTTGAAATGATGTTGATGAAGAGCATTTTGGAGTTCTTGAATGATTCATCAATTTCATACTATAAGTGATCAAATGTCAATCTCAACATGGGAAATAGAGCAGCTTATCTCTTCAAGATACTTGATTAAATGCTAGGTATTGGCGAAACACGTTAGATGATCAAATGCAGTCAAATTTTATAATCATTAAACAGAATACAATTTTATTTTTTAAATTATTATAAAATAAATATTAAGTGTCACAGTTTGAACAAAAAGAGTTGACAAAAATAATTAATTTTTAACTCATCAATAAATGAAGTTATTCGTCATTTATATAAATAAAATAAACAAGGCTCCATGTTGGTGCAAGTGGTTTTTATTGGTGCAAGATTGGTTTGTTAGTCCTAAATCCAATTATTAGTTGTGATTAGCACAAATCATATTGCGCAGAAAATTAGAAGAAGAGCCATAGAATAAGACTTCTTTATTATCCCCTAAAAGCAAAACCATTGGGGCATTATCTTGTTATCATTGCATTTAAAGATAATGATGTGAATCTAATCATAGCAAATTAAGAGTGGAAAGTCGTGGCATTGACAATCCAACAAATAGAAAAGAATATTTTATACTGCCTGAGAATGTGCTTAAAAGATCACAATATCCCAAACCATTAGTGTTTTTTGTATTTGCAGCAACAAATAAAGAAGCAGGAGCTTCTAGAATTGCAGCTTCAGACACCACAGGATGATACTAAAAAGATATTTTGGGGACAATTCCTATTTGGTTTAAGCCACACAAAGTAGTTGATTCATCCAATCCAGTGTGAGCTACTACCAGTGCCCCTAGTAAATTCAGGTCTCAGCTCCCATATCAATTATTAGAATGGGCCTATGGGCCCAAAATAGAACATTCTGAGTAGACTGGTGTAATATTGTATTGGACCTGGCAACTTCCAACCCAATTCTTGCCTTCTGCAGATCACAGGCTTCGGGCACCTCCCAAAAGTGGGCCTCTCATCCATAGCACTCATTCCTACTGCAAACTCTGAACTAATTGATAAAACTCCATTCTATAGTGAACCTAAAACACCAAAATTTCAAGTGTTACATAAAGGTTGAAGATAATATAAAAAGGTTGCATATGTCAAACAATGTAAATTTATTGTAGAATTCTAAGATCATAGCCGTCGATATGTCCGAGTGGTTAAGGAGACAGACTCGAAATCTGTTGGGCTATGCCTGCGCAGGTTCGAATCCTGCTGTCGACGTGTTTTATTTTTTAATGTTTCTTTCTCGTTTTACCGATCTATTTTTAGAATTGCAAAAAAATAAAGCAAGAGCAGCATCTTCTCGGGCAGGATCAGGGAGCCTTAGCCCTCGTAGTCCTCCACCGACCGATCAGAATGCGATGTAGGAGGACGTGATTGGATCTGGGAGGAGACAGTCAACGGTTAGGACTTTCAGGTAGATTTAAAAGAGCGGGTGGGGTTCGGTGTCAAACCTGAAGAGAATGTGGTTTTGGGGACAAGAACGAATTGAATTAGGCATTTGCCATGTGCTCCAGGGGCAATTTAGTGATATGTGCAATAAAACCACAAGTTTACTTGTAATTAAATTTTTATTAGGAACTTTTCTACTTCCAGCCAGTTAATCTTATCATGATATTTTTTTAACCAAATTGAAAAAGAAAAAGATGTCATCTTCTTACTTTGTTTAATTTTGTATTATTTTTTTTAATGAAATTTCCAATTTTTACCGTCTATAACTTAATTTTCTTGTTAACAGCATAGAAGAATTAAATTAATTAATATATAGTAAAAATTCCGAAAATTAATATTATGATAAAATATAAATTTGAAGATTTAATATATTAGTTTAGTCATTTATCAACGGGGAAAGATTCAAAAAGACCAAAAAGGCCGTTTCAATTTATGTATAAACTATTTTCATTCCTTCAGGTACATCAACCATTTTTTGAATTTTTTAGGAAAAAAAAAAACATTTTTTGAATTTAACAATTTTTTTTTTTTTTTTTTTTTTTTTTGGGTTGATGGAACGCAAAATTAGGTGCCTTTCAGCCCTTTCTGCTTCAACCGCCTTGTAACCAGTGATGACCAGAGCATCCTAATCTCTCTCTGAGACACACTTTGTCTTTCGGCCTAAAGCTCGTCTTCTGCATGGACAGAGAAATACAAGCAACTTCATCATCATCATCATCATCAAGAGCAATGACCAGCAACAGTCTCCCACCACCAGAGGATGCTTGGCTTGATACTTGCCACAAGTTGTTGCCTCATTGGGAATCTCATTCCCTTTCTCAGCAGGTCCTTTTCTCTAATACACCCTAACAAAGCCTCACTACCTCAATTGAGTTCAACCTCAAAACTTTACCCAATTTTGTGATTTAGGGTTTGCTTCTGTTTTATTGCTGAGCTTCTTGTTCGTTCGGTTAATTCACGTTCATAACTGTATTTCCTTATTGATTGGTAATATGCATATTGATTTTATGTGAAAGGACCTTCCCCTTTTGGATTCTTTTCGTTTTTGGTGGTGGAAGGAAAAAAGAGAGAGGGGGAGGGGGTGAGGCGGGGTTAGGAGAAGTGCTTACTTACGGAGTCTTTGTTTTAATGAAGTGCTTACACTTGTCAATGAAGGCTAGTAGTTTTTTTATGTTAATATTCGTCAGCGTGCCTGCACCACACTACTGCTTGAACTCTAAATCATCATAAATGCATTTGAGATAATCTCTTCTATTTAATGGTTACTTTTCTATTTACATGTCCTTATGTTTTTCTTGGCATTGCAATCTTGTACTATTCAAATGAGTATGTGCTCATGTTCTTATACTCTGCTATTTGATTTATTCTGTGTGGAATTTTCTGCAGTCGATAATCCCCATTTCTATATCAAGAGTTAACCAAGTTGATGCAGCAAGACTGGATGTTGAGATGTCGGCCATGTTGAAGGAACAGTTGGTTAAAGTGTTCTCTTTAATGAAGGTACAGTTATGGTTTGCTATAATATTTTCGTGAAATGAACTTACGTTGTAATTTTACTAGCAATTTGGAACTTCTCTGAACATCTTTTAAATTCTTCTTATTTTTGGATTTAGCCAGGAATGTTATTTCAGTATGAAGCTGAGCTTGATGCTTTCCTTGAGTTTCTCATTTGGCGATTCTCGATTTGGGTTGATAAACCAACTCCAGGCATTGCTCTCATGAACCTGAGATATAGAGATGAGCGTGCAATGGAACCCAGAGAAAAAGGTAAGAAGGTCTGAATGTCATCTACCGGACTATGTGATATGTCATAAGAGTTAAAAGAAATCAGCGAGTGAGCTTTTTGTAAGTCTTATCAGACTATTGTTGGCAATTGGCATTATCAGCATTATGAATGATTGTGCCCTGTTGACAATTTAGTCGCTGATTTTCAATTGATGGCATTGAATAAGAAGTTCTTATGCAGGCCGGTTCAAACATGTCTCATAATCCGTGATTATTTCTACTCTGCATGGTGCTCACATGGTGCATAAATAGAAGTTTAAAATATGATCATTTCATGAGGTTTTCCTTGCTTCGACAAACCAATAACTGAGGAAATAAATTTTACAGATATAATAGTGATCATTTACCATTGCATATATACTCTCATTGGAGTGTATTCATTCTTCTAGTATGCAAAACTCCACAACTTATGATACTGTTTCTTGCATGTTACGTTCTGCACAGTCAGAACTGGTCTGGAGGGTCCTGGACTCACTGTTGCTCAGAAGATTTGGTACTGTGTTGCAACTGTTGGTGGCCAGTATATATGGGCTCGCTTACAGTCCTTCTCTGCTTTTCGTAGATGGGGTGATTCTGAGCAGGTACTTTCTTCGTTTTCCTTTTTAGGCCCCACAGAGCAGCCAACCTGCTAGCCTCTGGATGGAGGTGGATTGAAGTGAGCTCTAATTTGGCTTTTTGTTTTATTCAGAGGCCCTTGGCACGCCGCGTGTGGATCTTTATACAATGTATAGAAGGAATTTATAAAGCTGCTTCATTTGGCAACCTGTTGATATTTCTTTGTACTGGAAGGTGTTTCTTTTCAATAATCAGATGATTCACCTTACACTATATTTTACTGATATTTTCTACTCATTTTTTAATTGCATTATTGGTTTCATTTAGTTTCAATGTTCTTGAGGTCTTGTAGGATGAGACAATTGTATAATTGATTTGCTCTATACTACTTATATTCTTATTGTGTGTGCTATTGTGAAGCAGATATAGAAATCTTATCGAAAGAGCTTTACGAGCTAGGCTTGTCTATGGGAGCCCAAATATGAATCGTGCTGTTAGCTTTGAGTATATGAACCGGCAGTTAGTTTGGAATGAATTCTCGGTACTTGTTCCCCCTTTATCAATTTTTTTTCTTTTGGTTACTTGAATTTATATTTGACTGAGCTTTTATTTGTTTGAGTGTCTTTATATGTGTTAGGTCTTGGTCTGCATTGTTTTCCATCTTTTGCTTAGAATGCTTTGTTATCCTTGGATGTTATTTTTTCAATTTATATGAGATTTCAACCTTAGGATAATGTTTTCACTTCAGAGCATATATGCAATTTTCCTTATTTTTCAAATTTTGACTTACTGGTAATATGCATAAGGAGGTATTAAAACCTGTCTACCTTATCTCCTTGTTTCATAGATCTATCCCCAACTTGATTGTAGATAATTTAAACTTGGCTTGCAGGTAGCCGGTTTGGACTATGATAGTTTATATAAATCATTTTGGTAAATATATTCAAGTTATGGGTTGGTGATGAACTTTTTCTTAAGCTTGGACCAATAACCTTCTTGTACAATGGTACATCCATTGATTTGTATAAAGCAGTGCATATGAGCAATGACTTATGGTTTTAAATATATGCCTCCTATCTGGATCTTTAGGCAAATATATTTTGGTTGATATCTTTTATGACTGAGTTAACATATAATAGATGGCATTTCTTAGATTTTTATTTGATATCACAAGTCCTGACAAGTTGAAAACATATTCTAAGGACTTTTTTCTGATGGCTGGATTGTGATTCCAATATTCTAAGTGCTTTGTTGTGTTCCTTAATTGTGCTGTTCATTTTTTAAATTGATAAATCCCAGCAAGTTGCAAAAAATTATTTGCAACCACAGATAATCATTGCAGCTATCAATGAATACTCCCCCAGAGGCCAGAGACGCTGTTTACTATTTTGTATTTCTTTGGCTCTAGCAACTGGCTTGTTCCTTTTGGGCTGAATCTTGATGCTGTATTCTACATGATTTCCTGTTTAGCCTTTTATTAGTCGAACATGAATTTTTTTTGGCAAGTAATTTGTGATGCTATGCACGTGTGAAATATTGACTATTGTTGTTACTAATGTAGACTTTGTGATGACGTAAGTTAATAACATTATAAGAACCTGTTATTTTATGGAATTTAATATGGTAATTTTCTCTATTTTATTCCTGTAAAATATTTTCTTAGAGTCCCTCATCACCCACCTTCTAGGTTTTGAAGGTTCTCTGCATTATGCTCATTTCTGATTTTGGTTAAGTCAACTCTTTCCTAGCTGACTAGTAGTTTCCTAGTTTGCCTGTATTGCAAGTTTGTGCACTATTTTGAACATAGCACTGCAGAAGGAAAAATTTCTATACAAGTGCATCTGGATTTGCTAGAAAATGAATATGCGAGAGTGCTTTTTTCCGTTTGTAATGCTTTGGAACTTCTATCTTGTTCTAATGGCAGGAAATGTTGTTGTTGCTTCTTCCTCTTCTTAACTCATCATCTATGAGAAATCTCCTTCGACCATTTTCTAAGGATAAATCTTCAAGTTCAACTGAGGATGACACTGTGTGCCCCATTTGTCGGTCTACTCCAATCATTCCTTTTGTAGCTCTCCCTTGTCAGCACAGGTGCATTTCCAGATATACACTTTCACTTTTCTTGATACTATTATTGAAAGAAGCACTTTACTTCTCATACATTTTGATAATTGGGTATAACTTATGGTGATGAAATATCCATACATAGAATTATAGAGTTCTACTTTCTGTATATATGCTTTAAATTCCAAAAATTGTCATTGAAGAAGTGTTAAGCATCAGAACTTCTTTTTCTCACAGATACTGTTACTACTGTCTTCGGACACGATGTACTGCTGTTCCATTGTTTAGATGTTCTAGGTGCAGCGAGCCAGTCACTGCTATGCAGCGGCATAGTGGCGTCACCAATGATTGATCCATACAATACAAAAGGGGAAGGGATTAATCTTAGGGAGCATTTGATCAACATACAGAAAATACTGCCAAGAACTGGGGTGGTATTCTTTTTTCTTTTTGTTTTTGTTTCCCCCCTAATATTTACATATTTTTGAAAGAAAAAAAAATTCAAATTTCATTATAGCAGCATCTCTTCCTCCAGTGAGTGGAGATGTATTCTTTCTCTCTTTTAGCAATATATATAATCCAGTGTTCTCATATTGTTCATTTTTATTGCAAATCAAGTCAGTTGAAATTCGAACTGGTATGCGTTGTCGTTGGAAATCCTTTTTGTTGGGATCACACCCGGTTTGTATCGGTGTGTTAGGGGCTTGCCAAGAGTGAGCTTAGTTACACAGATGCACCGAAGCTGACCAGACCATTGAGTGATTCTCTCCAACTGTTGGTTGGATTCATGTCTTGTTTTGTATGGTGCTCACTGCTTTGTAATGTTGCTGGGGTCGATGTTGACCATTGCACAACGTGTAATATTGAATACTTTTCACCCTTCGAGGGATAAATTCAGTTATTTGATTCTCTGAATATACTACCCTGTATGCAAGAAAGTTCATATTTTTTTTGTGGCTTGTGATTTGTGAATAGAGTCAATAGCTAAAGGTTTTTATTTTGTCAAAAAGTGAAATTAGGACAGAAATTTTGCTTTCTTTGCTGATGCAAATTCAATTGAGAGAGAGAGAGAGAGAGAAGATGCAGAGATGTAAAACAAACCTAATAACTTCAATTTTTAGAGGTTCATAACAAATCCTCTTCAGAGTTGCCAATAATTAATTAAGCTTTTGAGTAGTAGTATACATATGGGGTTGCCTATTTTTTCGTTTTCTTCCAATAATTGAGAGGACACGGATCATAACAAGGACTACAACTTTTCCATTGTAATTTTATCTTACTTTTTTTAAACCAAAAAGAAGAAAGAAAAAAGAAAAGAAAAGGCAAAGGCCATGTTATAATTGGGGATAGATCTTTTTTTTTTTTTGTAAAGATCTTTTTCAATGTTCTTTTAAAAGTAATTTTTTTTGGAAATATTTTAGAATATACTTTTCAAAGAGGTGGTTACTCTTATGATAACCCCAACTAATACTGTAGATGTGCTTGGTAACAAAAGATATAAGAACGATTAAAGGATTTAATGTTCTATTTTGTTGATATTTGCTGGTTCCACCTACATGATAAAAGAAGAACTATATGTTTATTATTTTATCTCATTTAAATCCAAACGTAAGTGTAAAATTTTGAAATAAAATCAAAGCAATATAATAATTATAAAATAATTTTCACTCCATATTCTTAGGATTCCCACTTTTATTCGAGACGAGAGTTTCTCTCATGCACGTTCAACTTGGATTGTCACTGCTATATGTATAATGTTGGTTTAATTTAGCGGTCAAGAAAAGCAGAAAGAGAGAGCATAGAAGCAAATGAAGATGATGTCAAACTCAGTCAAAACTCTTTTTCTTCTTTTTCTTTATCATTTTTGTTTTTTCCCTGCATTATTAACCAAAAGCTCCTAATGATAAAAAGAGAGATATATAGATCACTTAGCTTCAAGGGTGTTGGTCAGACATAAACTTTCTAATTCTTATTGGAGATTCTGGAGTAGAGTGGAAGACCAATGGTCAAACAAAAATCCATCCCATAAATTTCTTATCATGTGGCATGTTGATTCAGAACTTTTTGATAACCACTTTTTCTTTAATTTTTTTTCCCTTGAAATATTAGTTATCATATTTCCTTTTTGTTGATTCTTAATGTGATGGGCAAAAAATTGTTCTCAGAAAAGATGCTTAAAGGTTTTCAACAGATTGACCATTGCAAAAGTTGTCTACTTGAACAACTTCCGTACGCAATACCAACTTAAAAATTTATTTTAAACACATTTCATGAGATTGACATAAAAAATTTTAATTTTTTTTACATATAAATCAAAATAAATATGATATACACGTGAATAGAATATTAGAATATATTTTTTTCTTTTTGGGTGAAAATTCCTTGATATTGTTTATAGAGTTCGAAGCAGTATATTGCATAAAATTAGAGATCTACCCAATTTATATATACCATGTATATATGCAGTAGGAACCAAGAAGTATATGTACAAATAGCATGTGCTAGATAGTATCTTAAAAAGTTTTGGCGTTTAAGAAATGTAATTTTGTTTTTGTTGTATGCCCTTTATTGTTCTCCCATTTGTGAATCATTTTGCATTTGAGTTTGTGATTTTTTGGTCGGTATTCTATCGGTGGCATGTCTCAAATCAATTCAATGTCATCCACATGCATATATATAATAAAATCTATATCTATCTT
The DNA here is from genome assembly GCA_037074535.1 of Gleditsia sinensis. Taxonomy (NCBI): domain Eukaryota; kingdom Viridiplantae; phylum Streptophyta; class Magnoliopsida; order Fabales; family Fabaceae; genus Gleditsia; species Gleditsia sinensis. Next base: position 2,160,183 of record CM073469.1, on the reverse strand, counting down.
TATATTATGGTCTTATGGCCCAACAAAAAGATTCAATATTGTCCTCTTTTGTGAATTTGTTTGAACAAAAAAAAATTTAATTATTTGAAAAAGCAAAAGGATCAGTAGCGAAAGAGATCAAATTCAAGATATCAAGATTTTTTTAATTTTAAATATTAAAATTCATGTAATGTAAATTAATTATGAATCGTAATTGAAATTATAATATTATTTTTTGTAGTGAATTTTATAATAGTGTTAAATTTATAAATGAAATCTGTACATGGTTGAATTTTATTTTATGAAAAAAAAAAATTAGCTCAATCTCAAGCCAACTTTATAATTTTTTTTATCACCACCCCAATCATTAAAAAAAAAAACTGTAACATAAAAGCATATTAATCTTCTATAATCCAGTTTGTACTATAAACTCTGAATCATACTTATCTAGTCAGCGACATAGACGCAAACAAAAGAATCGAATACACGACATATAGGATCCTGGCTAGCTCCTGAATTCAGGGGTTCTCCGTACATCTCTGTTAATTAGATTGCGGCTAAAATAGATCAATCATGAGTTTCTTTTGATTCTTCTTTTATTGTTGTGCCATTAAAACCAGTGAGGCAGCATCTCTTATGCCTACCTTACACCAAATCCTCCAAAACATATACAACACAAAGTAATCCAAGGGAACTAGCTAGCTTGCACATGTTGGCAAGACAGGAATATTGTTTGTTCAGTTACTTAATTATTTACTGTTAATGTATGCTTAATTAATATCAAATTTCCATCAGATTAATCTTCAGAAAAAGCTGAGCAATTTCTATAGTTAAATTTTGCATCTATCCCTTGTCTCTTCTTAATTAATTATGGGTTAGAATCTTATTCCCTCAGAAATTAGCGTATATTACACATAAAGAAAAATAACCATTTAATATAGTTAGATTTATTTGAATATTCACGAGTTATGTTAATCACTATGTGACTAAGATGTTATTTAGTTATACATTGTTTCGTCAACATGTTAATACTTTGTCACATGATCACAACATGCATCAAGTTCACGTAAAGAAGTATTTTCTTAAAATTAATTAAAAAATAAATATGATTTCGAACAAAGTTTAAAGATACCTCACACCATTAATTGTAACATTATAAAATATTTATCTAAAGTAATTGTAAGCACTTATATTTCATGGGAGATCATTTTTACCTTTGTTTAGTGTGGTTTACTTATTTTAATGAAGCACGTACTTAGATTCTAAATTATTTATTAAAGTGAATTATTGCTCCACAGATTTGAAAAAAAAAAAAAAAGGCATCTGACAATGATCTCAAATTCTCAATATATGCCCTACCTCTAGCCCAGCCGTAGCTAGCTCCAAAACAATCACAAGGTGTAAGACCCCAAATTGAAGAAGGTAAGCTCCTACTAATTAAGCATTAATTTATGGCCTCAAAACACTGGCCACCAGCTTTTCTCTTCCCACTTTATTATTAAAGCAAAAGCAGGAACAAAAAGGGACACTGAATGAATGAGAGAAAGGAAGGAAAGAGAAAGCAACATATGCAAAGTTTCTCAATCCCCATCTCTATAAAATTCTGAGAGACCCAAGCCTTCAAGTTTCTTCAACAGCTAGTGAGAAAGCAAAACACAACTCTCAAAGCTTTATCCAAAGCCTTGTTTGGGTGCACATACAAGGAAATATCACAAAGTTAAAGAGGAAAAGTAGAAAGGAAGAAAAGCTTGGAGATTTAAAATTTCTCTTTAGGCTCTTTTGAAGGCATGAATTAATTGATGTACCGGCTTTCCATAGGAGAATACTCTTGAGTACTCTTTCAGTGCAGGCAGCAAATGATGGCCGGGAACCCTAACTGGTGGAGCATGCATGCACCGTCTTTGAATATCCCTCCCCAATATGTGCATGGATCTTCAATTCCTTTAAATTCTCTCTCAGAAAACCCAGAGACCCCTCACTCTTGGAGCCAACTTCTTTTGTAAATCTCTCTCTCACTTGTTCCAATTCCTTTGTTATTAATTATGTCTTCCACGTGTTTGAACAACTCTTCGATAGAACTACGCTGTTATGGGTGTGTGGGAGCTTGATTAACTTTCTGTTATAATGAGTTCTTTTACTTTACCAAAGTTTTTGTTTTTGGTGTTTTGGTAATAAATATGGTGTGGGTTTTGTCTGATTTGCAGCTCTGGAATACCAGGGGAAGAAGAGAGATTGGGTTTCAATCATTTTCAATCTAAGAAGTTGGAAAACTGGGATGACCAAGTTGATCTTAATCCATCCTCTAGAGTTAGTCTTCTCAATGCTATAAAGCAAGAAGTTTCCCAGAGTGGCAATTTGTACGGCCATGGGCGCGAGGAATTTCATGCTTCAGGATCAGCAAGGTCATCTTGGTCACTTGCGGTGCCAGTTTCTTCCCCTAGGTCTTGTGTCACTAGCTTGAGTAGTAATAATATATTGGATTTCACTTATAACAAGGCCGATCATAGAAAAAATCTGTTGTGGAAATTGAGCTATTTTTCCACCAATAGCAAATTTAACAATGGCTAATAATGATAAATAAAGAGCAGAAAAGCAAATAAAGAGAATACCAGGATTTGACGAGGTTCGGCCAATTGTGCCTACGTCCCCGGACACCACTACAAATATATTCCTCAGACAAAATACAAAAGAGAGAAAATCAACTAAGCCTTTAGAAGAGTCAAAAGGCTACAAAGTTTGGTGTGAAGTTTACTAAGGGGGAGGGTTCCTTTTATAGGCTAAGGACCCTTCCCAAATTCAACAAACTTCCGATGTGGGACTAAATTCCCAAAAACCAACAAATCTCCACCTTGGGAATAAAGTCCCAAAAGTTACAAAACTTTCTCTCACAGTAATACTATCTTTAGTAGTGTCTTCAAAAGCACCTACGGTGCTATCCATCTGCAATCTTCACAATATTGATCAAGTCCATACAATGTTGAAACTTGATCGATGTCACTATCTTGGTCATCATATCTGCAGGATTTTCAGCTGTCTGGATCTTCTGAAATAGTATTTCACCTTCTTCCAGAATCTCCCTTACAAAATGATATCGAACATCTATATGCTTCGTGCGTGCGTGATAGACTTGGTTCTTTGCTAAACAAATAGCACTCTGACTGTCACAATGCACTTTGACGTGCTTCTGACCAACTCCCAAGTCCTTCAGCAATCCTTGAAGCCAAATAGCCTCCTTAACAGCCTCTGTAACAGCCATATACTCTGCCTCTGTAGTAGACAAAGCAACTGTTGACTGCAAAGTTGACTTCCAACTAACCGGTGCCTTTGCAAGTGTAAACACATAACCGGTAGTTGATCTTCGTTTGTCCAAATCACCAGCATAGTCGGAATCACAATAACCAACTACATATTGACCAATCTTCTTATCCTGCTCAAATAACAACCCAACATCCACGGTGTTCCGAATGTACCGTAGAATCCATTTGACAGCTTGCCAATGCCCTTTACCAGGATCATGCATATACCTGCTCACAACCCCAACTGCTTGTGAAATGTCAGGTCTTGTACACACCATAGCATACATCAAACTACCAACAGTGTTTGCATAAGGAACTTTCGCCATATATTCTCGTTCAGCATCATTCTTCGGAGATAAATCAGCACTAAGTTTCATATGAGGAGCAAGTGGAGTACTCACAGGTTTTGACTTGTCATCCATGCCAAAACGTTGCAGCACCTTTCTCAGATATTGTTTCTGAGTTAGACGAAGTTGCCCCAATCGTCTGTCTCTATTTATCTCCATGCCGAGAATCTTCTTAGCTTCCCCTAAATCTTTCATCTCAAATTCTTGCTTCAGTTGAGCTTTCAACTTGTCAATTTCTCCAGAATTCCTTGAAGCTATCAACATATCATCAACATAAAGAAGAAGATAGATAAAAGATCCATCTTGTAGCTTTCGCAAATACACACAGTGATCATATTTGCTCCTTGTGTACTTCTGCCCCAACATAAACTTGTCAAATCTTTTGTACCATTGTCTTGGAGATTGCTTCAATCCGTACAAAGATTTTTCAAGTTTGCATACCATATTTTCTTTTCCAGCAACCTTGAACCCTTCCGGCTGAGTCATATAGATTTCCTCCTCCAAGTCTCCATGTAAAAATGCAGTTTTTACATCCATTTGAACTAATTCCAAATCCAGTTGAGCTACCAAGGCCAGTAAGATTCTGATGGAGGAATGTTTTACCACTGGAGAAAAGACTTCATTGTAGTCAATTCCCTCCATCTGAGCATAGCCTTTAGCTACCAATCTCGCCTTGTAGCGAATGCTATTCTTGTTAGGAAATCCTTCTTTCTTTGCATATATCCACTTGCATCTAATAGCCTTCTTTCCCTTCGGCAGACTTGCTAGCTTCCATGTCTGATTCTTATGAAGAGACTGCATCTCTTCATTCATAGCATTCCTCCACTCTCCATCTTCGGAACTTTGAATTGCTTCTTGATAAGTGGTAGGAATTTCATCATTCACTATTATAGATGCATGAGCCACCATATCACTAAATCGAGCAGGTTTGTGTCTTACCCGTTGTGGCTTCCTTAATGCAATTGGTTCTTCTTGCTGGTGAGATTCTTGGGTTTGAACCTCTTCTTCATTTGACTCCTCTTCTGCCAAAGGAGTTTCTCCTTCTTTGTACATAACTGGGTCTATTCTCCTTTCAAACTCCACCTGCTGCGGAGTACTATTGATCTGTTGAATATCAACCTTCTTCAACATGGCAGATTCATCAAAGGTGACATCTCTGCTAACGATTATCTTCTTGGTCTCAAGACACCAGAGGCGGTATCCTTTAACACCAGTAGTGATCCCCATAAAGAGCGCCTTCTTGGCTCTCGGATCCAACTTCGATTCCTTCACATGATAATATGCAGCGGAACCAAATACATGTAAAGAATCATAATCAGTAACAGATTTTCCAGACCAAATCTCCAAAGGAGTTTTACCACCAATTGCAGTTGATGGTAAACGGTTAACCAGATGGCTTGCATATCTCACAGCCTCAGCCCAAAATTGTCTGCCCAACCCAGCATTGGACAGCATACACCGAACTTTCTCCAGCAATGTCCGGTTCATGCGTTCAGCCACCCCGTTCTGTTGTGGTGTATATCTAACTGTGAAATGTCTCACAATACCTTCATCTTGACAAATTTTATCAAACGGATCACTTCGATATTCACCTCCATTGTCTGTTCTAAGCCGTTTGATCTTTTTGCCAGTCTGAGTTTCAATCATCTTTTTCCACTTAAGGAAACAATCTAACACTTCATCCTTTGACTTCATAGTGTACACCCACACTCTTCGAGAGAAATCATCAACAAATGTAACATAATAATGTTTTCCTCCCAAAGAAGCTGTCTTGGAAGGACCCCACACATCAGAGTGAACATAATCCAGAATACCTTTAGTATCATGGATTGCAGTGCCAAATTTCACCCTCTTCTGCTTTCCAATCACGCAATGCTCGCAGAAGTCCAGCTTACAGGTTTTCACATCTTTCAATAATCCTTGCTTCGCCAGAATTTGCAAGGATTTTTCACCTGCATGCCCTAATCGCATGTGCCACAACTTAGTTGCATCTGACCCTTCATCATCAAGAGTTGCAACTGCAGCTGTTCCAACAATTGTATTACCATCATAGTAATACAAATTATTCTTCCGGGTGCCTTTCAACATCACCAGAGCTCCAGACACTATCTTCAAAACTCCATCTCGCATTGTCACCGTCAATCCTTTGGATTCTAGGACTCCCAAAGAGATGAGATTTTTCTTCATGTCAGGTACATACCTGACCTCTGTCAAAACTCTAGTTGTTCCATCATGGTTCTTTAAGTAGACTGAACCGATTCCAGTTGTTTCACAAAATGTGTCGTTGCCCATGTAGACAACTCCACCGTCTATTTCTTTGAACTCAGAGAACCACTCCCGAATATAACACATATGTTGGTTGCATGCTGAGTCAAACAACCACTTGTCAGATCGCCTTGTGGAGGTTGTAGCAACCAGTGAAAGATCTGAATCTTCATCACTGTACTCAGCAGCACATGCTTCTGTAATAGCTTTGCCTTTGTCAACTTTGCCCTTATTTTTTAATTTCGGGCAATCTTTCTTCCAGTGCCCCTTCTCTCTACAAAAGGCACATTCATCTTTACTCGGTCTGCCTCTCGACTGAGATTTTCCTCTTCTTCCTTTCTTCTGGCTTTGTGGTCTGCCTCTAGCTACCAGCGCTTCTGCAACCACCTCCGCATGCTTGCTTTCCTCCCTGTCTTTTTTCCTCAATTCATGACTATATAGAGTACTACATACTTCACCGAGGGAAACTTTCTCTTTCCCATGAAGTAACATAGCTTCTATAAACTCATACTCTTCAGGAAGCGAAAACAGCAACATCAATGCCAGATCTTCATCTTTGAAGGTTTCATCAAGGTTCCTCAAATCAGCTACTGCCTTGTTAAAAGCAGTAATATGATCGTTCATGGTGGTACCCGGTTGATAACTAAACCGGAACAATTTCTTCTTCATAAAGAGCTTATTGTGACCGCTCTTCTTCAGGAATTTCTCCTCCAATGCCTTCCACAGCTTACTTGCAGAAGTTTCCTTTGAGAAGGAATATTTCTGCTCTCTGGAAAGGCATGATCGAATAGTACCACACGCCAACCGATTGATGGTCTTCCATTCTTTTTCTTCAATTTCATCTGGTTTCTCCTCTTCAATAGCAATATCTAGACCTTGCTGGAAAAGCGCGTCTAGAACTTCACCTTGCCACATTCCGAAATGACCCGTACCGTCAAAAATCTCCACCGCAAATCTTGCATTTGGCGCAGCAAATCTCGTCAAAATTGACGACGAAGAAGCTGCCGAAGTTGATGTAGTGGAAACTGTGGCTTTCTGAGTCTGCTCTTTATCATCAGCCATTTTTGCTCAAAAGTGGAAAAATTACTAGTAATAATTTAGCCTGAAAAAAATGCACCAGGAAAATTCCCAGGAAAAAACTGGAGGGGTCACACGGTCCCACTTAAAAACCAGTTTCCTTAGACAGAACTTTCCTAGACATACACTTAATTAGACAATATTTTACTAGTAATTTTAACACCAACTTTACAAAAAAAATCTCAAGAAATTTTTTCTGATGTGGAAGATCAGTTAAAACCGCAACCACAGAGCATACTAAAATTTTCAAGAGAAATCGCAACCAAAACCTCTGATACCAATTGTTGTGGAAATTGAGCTATTTTTCCACCAATAGCAAATTTAACAATGGCTAATAATGATAAATAAAGAGCAGAAAAGCAAATAAAGAGAATACCAGGATTTGACGAGGTTCGGCCAATTGTGCCTACGTCCCCGGACACCACTACAAATATATTCCTCAGACAAAATACAAAAGAGAGAAAATCAACTAAGCCTTTAGAAGAGTCAAAAGGCTACAAAGTTTGGTGTGAAGTTTACTAAGGGGGAGGGTTCCTTTTATAGGCTAAGGACCCTTCCCAAATTCAACAAACTTCCGATGTGGGACTAAATTCCCAAAAACCAACAAAATCAATTACCAAATCACACATCTGAGGTAAGAGAGAGAGATATTTTTGTTATTAATTTCTCTTTTCTTCGAAATTTTCACCTTGTAATACTAATTTAAGCATAAATAACCAAAGAAATTTTCTTCTGCTCTAGTGTAACAGCACAGCCACTGCTGGAGTTTGTAAGAAAGCTAGGATTCAACCATCTTCAAGCCAACCTCCTCTGAAGGTGACCCACAAAATTAGTCTCTCCTTTTTCCTTCCTCTTACTACCATTTAATTTTCTCTCTCTCTCTCTCTCTCTCTCTCTGTGTCATGAGTTTGTATGTGGGTGTTTTTTAGTGAGTTGTCTTTCTTGATTGTCTCCCTCTCGACGACTGCAATATTCTTTCTGCTGGTAAAGAGTATGAATCTATGTCCTGAGCTTCCATATTTGTAATCTGAATCAGGTGAGAAAGGAGAAGCTAGGTGATAGAATAACAGCACTTCACCAGCTAGTTTCCCCATTCGGAAAGGTAATAACCCAACCACTTCACACAATGAACACACACAATACAAAACTGAAAACCATTATTATAAGATTTTTAGAAGTACCCATGAATAGTTATAGTTCTTTAATTTTTCACTCTCTTCTTTATTGATTTTCTCCATTGATTGGAATTTCACTTTTAAGTTTTACCTTATAACATTCAAAAAAAAGGGTGCTGTGGTGTGTATTCCTTTTGCAGACTGACACGGCTTCTGTGTTGTTAGAATCCATTGGATATATCAGATTCCTTCAGGGTCAAATTGAGGTGATCTCTCTCCCACATATTATATGTACTGTGCAAGCTATTCAGAGTCAGTGAGAGAGCATGCAATTAAAGTTTCACCAATATTGATGTTTCTGTTCTCCAGTTATGGATGTTATAAATTTTTATTCTTTTTTTTTTCCTTCTTAATTGGGTGCAGGCACTGAGCTCTCCTTATTTGGGCAATTCAGCAAAAAATATGAGGAATCAACAGTCTGTAAGTACCTATCGATAGCACTTCCAAAAACACTAAACACAATTCTAGAATACAAATTAAAGGTAAAGTTCTGTTGTTTTTTTTCTTTTTCTTTTTAGGTACACAGAGAAAGAAATTCGGTATTTCCTGAGGACCCCGGTCAGGTATATATGCTTTATTGGATCCATCAATTCATTAGAAGCAAATGAGGGGCTCTTTGCAATTATTACTATATTTAATCCACGAAAAAGAAGGCTTTTAAAAACAACAAGGTTTCTCAGCTTTTCATAAACATCTTTTAAAGTTAGTGAAAAGCATAATGTGAGGCTGCACTGCTCATTTGAAGTTAAAAAAAGGGTTGAGAAAGAAGTGATAACATTACTAATTTTCTTTTTCTTTTTTTGGTTCCTTTTTATTCCAATCAAGTTGTTGAATGACTCTAGTAGCCTGAAAAGAAATGGAGCTCCAAACCAGGTATTCTTTGGATCTTTTCATATTAAGCTGTCCCATAATGAGTTTAATTAGCATTCTCCTTCATTTGACTCGGTGTCACAATAGACATTTAAGCATCATCGTAATCATTATTATCATTATCATCATTATTAACATCAATAAAATACATAAAAAGCAGAAACATTCGGGCTTTCCTTTACGTAGTTTTTGCATAAATTAATATTGATGCCATTCCTTTCTTCATTTGAGAAGAAAAAAAATGATTAATTAGTTAATTTCTTATTAATTTTTTATTATCAAAATAATCAGGATGCAGAAGATAAGCCAAAGAAGGACTTGAAGAGTAGAGGGTTGTGCTTGGTGCCTGTGTCTTTCACCCATCATGTTGGAAATGAAAATGGAGCTGATTATTGGGCACCGCCATATGGAAGCGGATTTTAATACATGCAGTAATAACCCTTTGGCTAAAGCATGGAGGAAATCTCTGGATGATATAGCATCATGAGCAGTCAATCTGTAGCAATAAAAGACTGATTGCTCAATATGCTTCAATTAATGGAAATATTTATATCCATTAATTGTTGATTTTCTGTCTAATTTAATTAGGATAACTTATTATGTTTTTTTAACTAAGATTTATCAAAACGTTGATTAATCTGTATTTTTTTACTTCTAAATATGCATTTCGTATGAAGCAGCAATTGTCTTCCTTCTTTGTTTCAGAAGGATGATTAATTATTAATAATAATTAATAGATCACTTTTCTGTCCATTTTTTTTATTAATTGCATACTATAATATATATATATATATATATATATATATATATATATATATATATATATATATATATATATATATATATATATATATATATATATATATATATATATAATCTTTCTATACTTTCTTTCTTCACTCTATAATGCTTACTGTAACTCATGACAATCTTTGGTTATTGTTTATCATTAATACACGGGTAATTAAGGAAAAGCAGATAAATTCTTGTTGATCTAAATTTACATACATTTACGTACGTACGGGGGAGATGGTCTTCGACATATACGTATTTGGGTTAGAAGCAGTATATATTCTTACCAAGTCTTCACCATTAGGGTTAGAAGAATTACCGAGCCATCTCGTTTCTTGTGATCTTCTGATCAATCTTGCAAACAAAACTTTGATAAGCTTTCTTTCTTGCTATATGTTTTCATTAGTTCTTGTGTCTAATATTGAATCAGTTTTTACACATTCCTTTATTTTTTATTTTTTAAAAGAAAGTGATAAAGTGGGAGAATAAAAGTTGACCTTCATCTGCAAACTTTTCCAAATATAAAAGATATTTAATTGGAAATGGGGAACAGATGAAAGAAAAATATTACAGCAGGTCTATACCGTCGAATTTGAGGAAGAAGGCGAGATTGATTCTCTATTTAAAGAAGGATGAAGAGGTAGGATTATGCTATTGATTAATCTCCTCTACTAAAGGCAAATTCAGTACCCCATGGTGATAACAAATGGAATATCGTCATGGTGGTAATACAGACGAATACTAATAAAAGGAACAATTAATTAACGACATGCTTTTGCAAATTTATTTTTACGAACAGTAAGATGCTGTGATATTCTTAACCAACTAGAATGAAGACAAATCTGTATGCAGTACAGACATGTGCGGAGTCCCAGCAAATTACGTTAAGTTTCCATACTGAGAAGCCAATTTGTAATACTATATAAATGAAGTACGCATCATTATCAACATATATATAAAAGCCTGCACCAGTATAACTACATATTATTATTAATTTCTCTTTATTTACGTTCTGGTTTTTCTTGTTCGTTTCGAATTTTCTGTGTTCGCATAGAGAACTTTGCCATGGCACGAGGACTCATTATATATAACAATGCATATATGTTTCTTAGCCATTTCTAACTGGAAAGCTAATTATAATATATTAAGAAGAAACAAGTTGTCAGCAAGAGAGGTGGGGGAGGCTGACCCGTATGTGCCTGTAAATATATGGGCCTCATCATTCTCTCGGGTCATCAATTTGAACTACTTTTTAGAGCATAATCATTTCTCCCCCCCACGCTAGCTCCTTCGAGTTTCAAAAACTTGGCTTTTATCGATTATTTTTAAAGAACTCATGTTGGAATTAGTGTTTGCTGGGTTGCCTAATTAGTTTCCACTTTGAAATGTAATGCCAATAGGATAATGGCTGGTGATTACCTTTTTTCCACTAAGAATTAATTTTATATATAATGATCCTGGTAATTAGCAATAATTGAATGAATTAGTTAAGTGACTCTTAAACCCATTGGCCTAAACATTCATATATTTTTTAAGATGACCTAGTCAAAATGGAAAGTTAGTTTGCAAATCCATTTTTATATACCTAAAAAGCAAAAGCTTAAAGTGTGATTGTGATTGATTGCATTATTTGTTTGTTAATGGGTAAAACGAAAATCATGGTTAGTTAAATATATATAGTTAAAGAGATTTTATACACGAAAAGAAGATTACCTATATTCTATTTCAACTCCTTTCAAATTTTGTTACTTATATTATATGATAGTGCTTGGTGACTAGTCAATTTCTAAATGGAAAGAGGCTTTTTTCACCTTTTTGGTACAGTGGAAATAATCACCCGGTGAGGTTACGTTTCTATGAGAATTTTTAATGGTTTATACTGTTTAAAAGAAAAAAAAAACATAAGTTTGTATTTAATATACCGGCAGTGGACAATCTTTTATTCATTAATGATGTCCAAATCATAATATGTGACAAAAATAATTTTAAAAACCAATATTCTTATCACGTGTCACGATCTGGACACTGTTGGTGGACAAAAAATTATCTATTGCCGGTAGACTAAATATTTTTTCAAAAAATATATTATTAGAACGCTCAATAACTAATCATGATTAAAAAAAATTAATTCTTTGATTTGTTTTATAAATTTTAGGAGTATATACAAATATTTTTTAACTTACATATACAATTTAGTGCTTGTAATTCTTGAGAACATAGAGAAGAAAATAAATGCAAAATAGAAAAAAGTGAGAAAAATTAAAACAAAAATAATATTATCCCAAGACAACGAAAAAAAGTTTGCACAGAAACATTCCAAGATCTAAGTGCTCTAATTGAATCCCAAGACAAAAAAAGAAAAGAAAAGCAAATGTATAAAAGCTGAGAATATAAAAAATAAGAATGTTAGGTAAGGTAAGACAAATGGACGAGAAGGGATATCAATATGGGGCTACTGATAAAGAACAAAACCAAAGGTCATGGTTGATATTATAATTAATGTTAAGATTTAAATAATATAAATTAATTATTATTAATTAAACGGTGCTTTGGGCTGCCCAACTTTCGATTTGTCCTGGTATCACGTGGTAACCATCTTAGAAAAGCCTAGAGTAATGCTAATTTATTAATCGTCCATCTAAATTTTGTTTTATAATTTGTGGGAAAATAATAGTATTTTTATAAAGGCATGCCAATATATGTTTTGATTAAATAACCAAAGTGCTATCCTACATCAGCTTAATGCAAAAGTTAATGATCATTTAACCTGGGGTAGAAGCTTTTTGATGATTGAGTGTGCTTAATGAAAGGGCCAGTTAATTCTAAAGTTGCGCCTACTATAATACTAGGTTGCCACTTCAGGCTCAAATGTTATTCTCAGGTCGAGGAGTACTAAGAAAAGGTTTACCAATTTGTGCTTAAACATACTGCGCAAATGCAAAGTACCCAGTACAATTGCCCCGGCCCACTATCATTTCTTTTACAGTAGATATAGAATCGTGCGCCATTTTCATTTTAAAAAAAGAATTTAAATTTGAAATTTAACAATTTTGATATAAAATTCAATTCATGTGTATTTTCAATTATATCATATTATTTCAAAACTGAAACTAGTTTCAGCCTTCGGCTTATATATAGTTTTTCTATCATGTATGTTCTAATAGTCTTTTAATTGCAATTAAGATTTCATATTATAATTTAAAACGATTAAATAGTGCATCTTTGGAAAACAAAAATGGGCAGTATAGTAAAAGAAACAAACAAATGACGGCACTCTCTCTCGTCGACTTCAGCGTAAACCCAAGGGAGAAGCCAATCATAGCTGACGCTGGCGAAATGGCTGCTCTTAAACCATCGTCGTCTTTTTTGAGGTCCTCCTCTTTGCCTCCTCCACGTTTCAAACTCACACCTCCATATCTGAAATTGGGTGTGCCCAAGTTGCGATCTTGGTATTTCCGTCTCTTTCCACTCTCTGATTTCTCTACTTTTTTTGTTTGGGTGCTTACTGCTTAATGAATTTTACTAATTTGGGATTGTTACTTCAAGTGTCTCCGCAGTGCGCTCATCTATAGAAAAGCTATTCAGTTGAGGCCTATATCTGTCCGCTTAAATCCTGGGTTTGACGAAGCTGAGCTGGAAATGGCAGATAATTGGAGTCGCACGGCTCTTCTTGTGATTGACATGCAGGTATTGTCTATCTCTTCTGATCGGGTCCTTACCTCTGAGCATTTATTTGGACGAATTATGGTTGCTTTGGGTTTTTGTTTTTGCAGAGAGATTTTATAGAAGATGGGGGTCCCATGAGAGTAAATGGAGGCAAAGACATAGTCCCAAACGTAATTAAGGCTGTGGAAGTTGCTAGGCAGCGTGGCATACTCGTAGTTTGGGTAATTACAGTTCATGTCATGCTCATCTTTCTTTCTCCGTTCTTTGTTTAGTATGGGTTGTCTATGGATTATTAAATGAGCAAAGATTGATTGCTTACATCTATGATTATAAAGGATACAAATTTCTGATTTGTTAAACAGAAAAATTTGAACATTCAATCAAGATATTCTGTTGGGGAAAGGGTGATGATAGTTCACTTGTAAATGGAAACTTTTTTCATGAAGCAAGCTTTGCTATGAATTACTTGTTTATGTTATGGGAGCCAGAATGCTCAGTGAACTTGCTAGGAAAGGTACAGCTGGTCAAATGAAAAGGCGAAGTTATGAAATCAGTTTCATAATTTAAGTGTATAATGTTTCCTACAAATTTTAGTTTATTTATAGATACCGTGCACCGCAGTCAGCTGTTTTGCTCAGCCAAGGTATTTTTTTTTTTTTGTGTGCCTTCTAAGAGTCTACTTAAGTAAATGAAATTGCAGACATACAAATTTCTTTGCCTTTGTCTTCTTAGCAACCTAATCAAATATCAATTATCAAAAATTGCTTTTCCTGGGTTATTTTGCTAGATTTTGTTTTAGCATACAACATAAGGCAGTTAAAATGTTTGGCTCATAATCGGGTGAACAAATTTCATATTTGAATGTCTGAAGCCGCTACTTGTTTTCAGTGCTTCTTCTACTTATATTTGCTAGACATTTTTTGCCGTTCAAATTCTTATGTTCTGTTCATGTATCATGAAAATAGTTTTGTCATTCCCTAACTTTTGTGTCTCTTAAAATGTTTTTAGGTTGTACGGGAACATGATCCCTTAGGAAGAGATGTTGAACTCTTTCGTAGGCATTTGTACGCAGCAGGGGAAGTTGGACCAACCACTAAGGGAAGCGCAGGTGCAGAATTAGTTGATGGCTTGGTAATTAGAGAAGGGGATTATAAGCTGGTGAAGACAAGGTTTAGTGCATTTTTTGCTACACACCTTCATTCACTCCTTCAAGGATTGGGGATCAATAGTCTGGTGATCACTGGTGATTAAAAATTCCAAACCACAAAATGGAATTGAGTTAAAAGTTTTATATTTACATCTCTCAGACTTCTTTAATCACTTTTTTTAGGTGTTCAAACTCCAAATTGCATCAGGCAGACCGTCTATGATGCTGTAGCATTGGATTATCAACCTGTAACTGTTATTGTTGATGCCACTGCTGCTACCACACCAGATATTCATCTTGGTATGCCCTTCTTGCTTGAAAGCCTTGCTATTTTTAGGAATTTTAATTGGGGTTACCATTGAAGAAGACCGTGTCAGCAGTATATATTTAAGAAAATAATGTGGTCAGAATACTTTCCTTATCAGCTTTACTATGTCTAGTTTTCATTCAGTTTTATCTAAAACTAACGAAATTGAGTGTTATGTGATAATCATCTAAACTTGCCATGTCAAGCAGTTATTTTCTGTTTGAGAGTAAAATAATGTTTACACAATCTAATATATATGCCTGTTAGATAGAACATGGTTGCCCTGGTGACATTGTTGCCTTCTGTAATACATACGTGTCACCTCTTGAATATCCATTATTTTTTTCTTTCTGCAGCTGTATTCTGGATTCTAGATGCCCTCAAGGCATTTTAGATTTCATTATTTTTTTTTTAATATTTTTTTCGATGATCAAAGTTTACGTCAATAGATCTTAGTAATGGCCAATGTTTGGGTGGTTTCAGCCAATATGTTTGACATGAAAAACATCGGAGTTGCGACCCCAACATTGCAAGAATGGAACAAGTCCGAAGCTTGATTTTCGTGGAACATGCAACTGTCAAAGTGAAGTAAAATTTGTACTCCCTTGGCTTTGCTGCTGCATCATGTAATGCTTTGTTTGCTACTTTTGCTTATTGTAGTGCTTCATCTCTAATGACTTGGTCTTGGTCAGAGCAACGCTCCCATGCTTTTTCCTCAAGTTCGTGTTAAAGGATCATGTTGATCCATTTATCAACTAAGTGTGTGGATCCTTATTTATTTATTTATTTTTGGACTTCGAGTGTATGGATCCTTATTGTTTCTCACCTTTTTTTTTTTTTTTTAACAAATGAAATATTATTATCCATATATAATGAAAAATACATCAAGTACGAAGGTTGATAAACACAGGACAAAAGCAAAATAAATAAATTTTATAATTTTTAAATATACTAAAAAAAGTACTATAAATAAAAAAAGAGAGACAATAAATTTTTTTAATTTTATTTTATCAAATATTATAATTTAATATTTTAAAAATACAGTCAATATAATATTTAAAAAAAGTATGTATATTTAGAGAAAAAAATATATTTTTTAACTTTTTTTGAAAGTTAATTTTTTTTTAATTTTTTTTTTGTTTAGTTACAAGTATAGTATTGTAAATATAATTTTTTTATTTATATTTAAATTTAAAATTATAGATCTAAATTTAAAATGAATTAAAGAGATGCAAATATTTTATTAAAGAAGAAAAATTTTCTCTAAAAAGAAGCAGAAAATTTTCAAAATAAACATAGAAAAATAGTGAAAGAAAAAAAAAAGAATAAAGAGGAGATGGGGGCTTGTATACTGTTTAGTGAAGAAAAAAAGGAAAGAGTATTGTTTTGTAGTTTATCAGCCACACTCAGCGTCACCCACGTGCTAGGAGCCCAGTCTGCAAAGCCCGTGCCGAAAAACCCATGGCGCTAAAGTCTAAAGTATTAAAAAAAAAGAAAAAAGAAAAGAAATGGGTGTTACTTTGTCACTTCTGTTTCGCTTGACTTCTTTTTCATGATTATATATCTTTCCATTTAAGGAATGGAAAACTTTTCCGAATCCAATTTTCAATTCATCCACGGATTTGATTCAGGACTAAAGAAAAAACAAAGTATACTATACATTCCTTGCCTATCAAGATTTAATTATATTCCATTATAATATAATTCATATGTACAAGATTATCAGTATTTGAATTTGATAAGGCAACAAAATTAAGAGTTAAATTAAAATTTTAATTTTAGGAAAAAATTAGTATCATCAGTTTTGTTTTTCACATAAACTTGTCATTATTTTAATTCTAATTTTTAAATAAATATATCATTTTAATTTCACTAACAAAATTGTTCATATAAACTAATTTTATCTAATATTATTGTTAAACCATAGATGGATGGAAAACACACTATTTTTGAATAAATTTGAGGATTAATTTCAATTGATAGAAAATTGGTCTGAATTTTATTTAAAAATAATCTATTTTGCTTTCATTTAAATTTTAATTATCTCTATTAGTGATTGATATATTATGTTGGACATTACAATTTTTCCTTTTTTCTTTTTCCTTAACAGATGTGTTGTTGAGAATTAAAATAATATATTTTTAAATACTTGAAACAAAAACAATGACAAATAATTTTTGAAAACTCAAATTGATAATTATTTTTTTAGGAATGAAAATGATTGTTTACTCAAAAATAAAAATATATAGTAAATTAGATGGCTGCAAATTATATAATTAATATTATATTTATTTGTACGATCTTGCGAAACACGAGCAGTGTTCGTCCTTTTTCTCAGGCTAATAATGGGTCCGTTCCTTGAAAACGAAATGATTTGGAACATGCAATGACGGTGATGAACTAGCACACAATGGTCACCTGTCAACCCCTTGGACTTCGAAGTTGAAACTTACCTCTCTCTCTCTCTCTCTCTCATTCCAAATTACAACAGTGACAATTATTGGTGTCACTGAAGGTATATCTATAGTGACAGTTTTCAAATGTCGTAATCGCGAAGGAAAGGGAAAACTTTCAACAAAAAAAAAAAAAAAAAACCTCCCTTGCAGTGTAATCCTCTAGATATGAAGAGGAGGAACCTATGCATGCCGTTGTACAGTTTGTCATAATGCATCCTTACCTATAAAATCAAAATACTGCCTCACCAATTGAAAAGAAAAATATCGTAGTTTAAATTACCCTTTTGATTCAGTCAGTTCATTTAAAGGAAGTAGCTTAGTCCATCTAATTATAACTTAAAAAATTGTTCTTTTAGTTTATTTAATTGAATAATTTAATTCTCAACTGCTATTAAATCAATGATACATGTAATTTTATTTTATTTATATTTATATAAATATCTTTATAGTATAAAATTAATATCATTTATAATATTAAAACTGTTTTTTAATAAATATTTTTTTTTGTAAATTTTAATTTTTAATATTATAAAAATCATTCAACTGTTAAACGTTATTTATTATTTCAATTATAAGTTTATAAAATATACATATAATTTATATAAAATATAATTAATATTTTTTTGTGACTTATAAATATTTAATTATTATCTAATTGATTTTGTTAAATAATAATTTTTTTTAAATTAGTACTAAAAAAATTTAATTATTATAAAAAACAATTTTATAATTTCAATAAGTTAAAAATGCAGGAAAAGACATAACAACCCTTCAATTTCATAGCAAGTTCGATGAACTCTTGTCACAAAATGTAATAAAAAGACACAAGTTCTAATTAACTCTTGTGAAATATGAAGTCGGATGAAATAAGGCATGGAGTTCTCAAATAATATTTCAGAGATGGCACTCATTCACACTGTAGCCGAGTGAGAACTGAGATGATCATTACTACTGACAATTCTCAATCTTCAAGCTTTATATCTATTTTCACCTTTTTCTTTTCCTTAAAAAAAAGTAAAAAATGAAATCTTTATAGATTTTTGGACATAACGCACTCGACCACCATTATTATCTGTGGAGTTATATATCATCGACGTACGCAAATCGGTCATATCACACTCTTCGTTCGAATGTTCTGTTGTGGTTAATTCTCAGAGTTCACTCTATCCAAGGAAGAACCTCACATACTTAACATCCAAGGGAGATGAAAGTGGGGCGTTCTTCTTCAGGTGAAGAGGAAATAAGTCTTCATCCACTGATTTCACAACCAGAAAGGCTCAAGGGTGGCCTCATTACCATACCTTTCATTATAGGTACTTGCTCCCAAATCACAAACAAGAAAGGGGTTTTGGTTCTTTAAGTTATAGTTTGTGTTTTCATGAATTATACGCCCAATAATTTGTTTAATCTGGTTTTGGTTTTGGCAGCAAATGAGGCACTTGCGAAGGTGGCAAGCACGGGCCTTCTCCCCAACATGACATTGTATTTGATGGGGGATTATAGGCTTCATATAACCTCAGCCACCACAATACTCCTCTTATCTTCTGCTGCCGGCAATTTCACTCCCCTTGTGGCTGCATTTCTTTGTGATTCTTATCTGGGTCGCTTCCTCACTGTTGGGTTAGGTTCCATCCTCAATTTCCTGGTATTCCTTTTCTTACTCTCGAATCTAACCATCCTAATCCTAATCACGTGCTCTGGAGCTGGTGCTTTTTGGTTATTGAAATGATTTAGTCACTTTTATCAAACATTTGAAATTACTAGCTGATAGTCCTTGAGTTCTTGATGTAATATCAAGTACCATTCAGAATAGTTAACGCAAAATTTAGTTCATATGATATTTTGAAAACAATTTTTGTTTTTTTTCTTTGGCAACAGGGAATGACCCTCATGTGGTTAACGGCTATGATGCCACAGGTAAAGCCTTCCCCTTGCAGCCATGCAACTGAAAGCTGTAAATCTGCGACAACAGGGCAAATGACTATCTTACTCTCTAGCTTTGCTCTCATGTCCATTGGAGGTGGTGGCCTTTCATGCTCCTTAGCTTTTGGTGCAGACCAGGTGAACAGAAAAGATAATCCCCATAACCAAAGGGGCCTGGAAATTTTCTTCAGCTGGTATTATGCTTCCTCAGTCGTTGCTGTCATAGTTGCCTTCACAGGAATAGTCTATATCCAAGAACATTTTGGATGGAAACTGGGCTTTGGAGTTCCAGTAGCACTCATGTTGTTATCCGCTTTCTTGTTCTTCCTTGCTTCCCCTCTTTATGTAATGGAGAAGCCGAGCACCAGCATGTTCAGTACCCTTGCACAAGTAATTGTTGTGTCCTATAAGAACAGAAGACTTCCACTTCCGCCTAAGAACTCAGCTGGATTGTACTATCATAAGAAGGACTCGGATCTTGTTGTTCCAACTGATAAATTGAGGTTGAATCAAATTACTATTCTTATAATCTTTTACTCATTCTGTGAATGATTTACTTCTTACCGCCAGGTGATGCCTTTATTTTTAGGTTTCTGAATAAGGCTTGCATCATTAAAAATCCAGAACATGATATAGCCTCTGATGGTTCAGCCTCAAATCCATGGAATCTCTGCACAATAGAGCAAGTAGAAGAACTAAAAGCTATTATTAAAGTTATTCCCCTATGGTCTACCGGGATCATGATGTCAGTTAACCCTACCTCATTTCCATTACTGCAAGCTAAATCCCTTGACAGACATATCGCTGCAAACTTCCAAATTCCAGCAGCCTCTTTAACTACAATCTTTTTACTTACCATAATTTTGTGGATAGCTCTCTATGATCGTGTGATCCTTCCTCTAGCATCAAAGATCAGAGGCAAACCAGTTAGGATTAGTGCCAAAAGGAGAATGGGAATTGGATTGTTTGTCTTCATACTCCACTTTGTAGTTGCAGGAATTGTGGAGAATACGAGGCGAAGGAAACCAATCAAGGAAGGATATATTAATGACCCCCTTGCAGTGGTGGATATGTCTGAATTGTGGCTTCTACCTCAACTTATCTTAGCTGGCATAGCTGATGCATTTAATGTAATCGGCCAAAATGAGTTCTATTACTCTGAGTTTCCTAAGACTATGTCAAGCATTGCTTCGTCCCTATGTGGACTAGGAATGGCAGCAGGAAACTTGGTAGCTAATGTTGTATTCAGCACTTTGGATGACATTACTTCTAGAGACGGAAAAGAGAGCTGGGTTTCTGATAATATTAACAAGGGTCATTATGACAGGTACTACTGGATTCTTGCTGCAATGGGGGCTATTAATCTACTGTATTACCTTGTTTGCGGTTGGGCTTATGGACCTACTGCTGATGAAGTATCAAAGGGAAGTGAAGAAATTAAATTAGCTCAAAGGAGGAAGAGTTCACTGAGTTAGGGATGGGAAATGCGTGAGGTTGACAAGGTACCTATGTGTTTAGTAACTCAACCCAACATTTCAAATAAATTGAAAGTCGGAACATGCAGTAAAAGACAAAAACTGAATTGTTTTTTTTTAATACATGTTACGAAGGAATATTGGTAGGACACATATATATAATAACACTTGTCTAATCCTAAATTACTTCTTATGACACTTAGCAATGTAGCAAATTGGTTACCTGCCGTGTGTATCAACCAAGTTGCCACCATCTTCTATCCATTTGACTCTTCATGCTTTAGGGGTGTTCTCTGCTTATTCTATCAAGCTGCCACATTATGTTAAGGTGTTATCATCTATCTTTGACACTTCAAACTAAAAGTGTCAATATCAAATATGAGAAAATATATGGTACCGCTGGTGGACAAGTTTTGGTCCATCAGCGGTGTCCAGATCGTGCCACGTGTCATACACAGTATTTTTTTGACACATGGCACGATCTGGACACCGCTGGTGGACAAAAACTTGTCCACCGACGGTGTATCAAATCATTACTCATCAAATATTCTCTTCCTTAAAACTTCTGCTAGATTCTCTTAATAGAGTTCTAAGAAACTCAAATCTTAATCTTGAAAGTGATTTAGTAAAGATATTAGCAACATTGTTCTTTGTACTGTGATAAATAAGAGTTTATTTATTTTTTGTTGTTTGCATCTCGAATGAAATGATATTTAATCTTCATATGCTTGGTTCTACCATGATTAACAGAATTTTTGACCATTGAAATTGCTGACTTGTTGTTGCAATTAATCACGGTAGCACTTTAAATTTCTTATTTTTACTTGATGTTTGTCAAAAAATTTCTAAGCCAAATGGTTTGATTCTTACCACTACAATCTACAATAAAATTCTGCTTCAGCTAAATTATGCTTCAGCTATGATTGAACAACTACACTTTGTGTCTTTGAATTCCACGAAAAAATCCTTGAGCCAAATAAAAAACCATAGCTAGATGTCCTCTTTGTAGAACCAGCCCAATCACTATCTACATAACCAACTAAATCACCATTTTCATTGGGTTGAAACCATACACCATAATTTGCAGTGCCTCTAATATATCTTAACACCCTTTTAGCAACTCCATAATGTGATTCACTTAGAGCGTTCATAAATCTAGAAAGTAAACTCGCTGCATACATCAAATCCGGTCTTGTTGCTGTCATATACAACAAGTTATTGATCCAGCGTCTATATCTTCTTTCGTTAGGTTTCTCGTAGCCATTATTTTTGGACAACTTCACATTGATACGTATAGATGTTGCTGCTGGTTTACAGTGCTCCCTTCTGAATTTTTTTAGGGTTTCTTCAACATATTTCTTTTGAGAGATAAAAATCCATTCCTTCATTTGATGAACTTCTATTCCCATGAAGTAATTCATGACTCCAAGATTTTTCATTTGAAACATGCTTCTCATCTGCTTCTCAAAAGCATTGATTAGATTTAAATCACTGCCTGTAACTAACAATTCATCAACGTATAGAGATAAAACAATAATATCATAATCATAAAAAAAAATTTCCCATAAAGAGTTGGGTAACTCATACTTCTCCTGAATCCATTGGTTGAATTAAGAATCATTTTTGTAGTATCAAGCTCTTGCTGCTTGTATTAGGCCATATAAGGCTTTTTTTAACTTGTAGACATAATTTTCTTTCTCTTTTATCGCAAAACCATCAGCCCGCTCAACATAAATTTCCTCTTATAGTATGCCATACAGAAAAGTAGATTTTACATCTAGCTAATAAATTTTCCACTACTTTTGAGACACCAAAGCAATGAGAATTCTAATTTTATCATGCATGGTCACTAGAGCAAACGTATATGTATGATCTATACCAGCCTCTTGGGCATAACCCTTAGCCAGTAATATGGTTTTGAGTTTGTTGATTGAGCTATTAGAATTCAATTTGATTATATAGACCCATTTGACACCAATAACTTTTTCTATGGCTGGGTCTTACAATTAAATCCTATGTTTCATTTTCTTTTTCAATCATTTTTCTTCTTCATAGTAGAAACCCATTCTTCATGTTTTGAAGCTTCATAAAAAATTTTAAGCTCTATAATATCTAGGTTGCAACTCTTATAAATCTTACAGAGTAGCCTTATTTTCCTCACAGGTGATTCAGTTGAAGAAGAAGATTGATCTCTTGGAGATGAAGGACTAGAACTAGACGAATCAGTATAAAGAATGGTGTCTTTAGAATCAGAACCTGAGTTACTAGAATCCACATCATTTACACCATCACTTAATTGTTGTTCTGGTTGTAAAAATTGATATTGGGTAGTAATAATTGATCTTTTTTCAACAACAGATGCATTTCAATTGCAAAGAGCATTTTCATTAACTTTTACACCACGACTAACAACAATATGTGGAAATTTCAAGCTAAAAACTCTATAGCCTTTTGATTGACTATTATATCCAAGAAAAATGCCTTTTTTGTCTTTTCTTCTAATTTGTGTCTCTTTTCAGTGGAAAGATATGCATAGTATAGAGAACCAAACACCCTTAAACTGAAGGTTTATGATTGCTTCATGCTTTTAAAGGTGTCATTCCCTTAACTACTCTGATGGAAAACCTATTCAATAAGTATACAACTGGATTATGTCCAAATTATTTTAGTAATTTTCTTTTCAAACAACATGCTTCTAGTCATCTCCATAATAGTTTTTTTTGTTCTTTCAAACACTTCATTTTGCTCAGGGCAATACCTAACAATTAGTTGATGATTTACACTCTCATCTTCACAAAATTTTTTAAATTCACTAGACATCTGTTTTGTCCCCCCGTCATATCTCATATTCTTAATTTTGCAGCCACTTTGTGTTTGAACCATATTTTTAAACGTTTTGAAAACACTAAACACATCAAATCTTTATCTAAGAAAATACTCCCATGTTATCTTAGTATAATCATCAATAAACAAGATAAAATACTTGTTTTTGCTAAGAGAAGACTTCCACATAGAACCGCATAGGTCAGTAAGCACCAATTTTAATTTTTCCAATTGGCTCTCCATGCTTTTCCAACAAGGAATGGCTGCTTGTGAAGCTTGCCAAGTTAACAAATATCACAAACATCACCACATAAATGAACGAGGGGTAAATTCCTCAGCAATTGTTTATCATGCATATACTTTAATGCGTTCAAACGATAATGACCACTTGTGCCGCAGTCAAGTTTCCAACATGGAATGGCTGCGGCGATTTGTGGGGAGTATGATTGGAAGAGTGATTCGCCAGATTGGGCACTAATATTTTAATGAACAAGAAATTAATGTGAACTGTCTCAATCCATTTACAAGATGAGGATTGAGGAGGAGGATGGCACTAAAAAGACAGGCATTAATTATTAATATCCCTATAAATATATGGAGCCGTGAAAAGCTAATGGGTATTATGACTACAGTTCCTACTTAATGAGCATATCAAATTAAGGAAGAAGAATGAATAAAAGAAATACAAGAAAGGCGTTCTCTCCAATTCTTAACTAGTCAAATTTAAAAGCTCTGCATTAAAAAAAATGATAATATTAAATAGGAAAAATATAAAATCTGTATAGAATTTATATTTTAAGAGATGAGTAAATTTTATTAATTATATCTTTATTTATTTAAATTAATATGATTAATTTCTTTATAAAAAAATCTAAAATTTCCATATTGCTAAAGTGTCAACTTTTCCAAAAGGATGGAGAAGGCTATAAAAGGAAAAAGTTTCTAAAAAAAGAAAGATGCTTAAAATATTCATATCCAACCAGAAAATAAAAAGAGGGGGTGAGAAGGTGGAGGGGGTCTCCAGCTGCTGCGGCTAGGGTTTCTGCGGGTCAACCATGATCTCAATTGAGTAGAGTGTAAGAGTCACTTTCCACTTCCGGGTCCTTGAATGAGAAAGGACAAAAGTGCGGGCGGTGGAGCTGTGTGGCCCAAGCCCGCCGAAACGCGGTATCTTCGGTCAAGCTTTCACACTTATTGCCTCTTTATGTCAAAGCCTAGTATTTATTTAAAGTGAAATGTACAAACAAAGCTTAATTTAAAGATGCAAGTGATAAAAAATTTGAATTATTTAAATATTTTTTTTGAATTTATTATATGAAAGGAAGAAAAAGAGAGAGAGGTGGGAGTGAGACCTAGGGAAAGCTCTTCTATAGTTTGTCAAAATGCGTCCTTACGTATCAAATCAAAACACTGTCTCACCAATTGTAATCTCTTGCACAAAATGTAATAAAATGACACAATTTCCAAGTTCTAAGACTTCTAAAATATAAAGTTGTATGAAATGAAGAATGGAGGTCCCATATACTAATAATACAGAGATGGCACGCATTCTCCCTCACATGTTGCAGTATTACCATCACACTCCACCGTCGGACCCAGGAAGGTTGGCTTTGAATCTTGACGTTGAGTGTACTAACTCTTTTTAATTTTCAACCTTCATATCTATTTTTACCTTTTTTTCCTTTCTTCAAAAAAAAAAAAAACTTTAAGGTGATGATTGATATATGAGAATTTAAATTTTTTTAATAAAAATTTTATTTTAAAAGTATTTAAGTATTTCATGTGTTGTATATAACTTAAATAATATAAAAATATATTTTATATTATTTTTTTATATATAAATTTTTAAGTACCTAAAAAATTAAGATATTAAAAATAGATCGGGGAAATTGTTCCAAAAACTGTAAATTACATGAAAACAGTTTTCACGATTGAAAGATGCCATCAGCCAAAAGAAAAAAAAAATTATTGTATAAAATTAAGATTCATTTTTTTACCAAACTTGATATAAAGATTTGTGGACACGGGACACTCTACCACTATATATTGTCTGCCGAGTTATAATAATTTATCAATTAACGAGTACCACGATACACACGCAAATCGGTCACCTGTCCAAACGATCGCAAACACTGACATCACACTCTGCATGTAAAGGTTTTGTTGTGGTTCAAAGTTTATTCCCTTCAGTGACTGTTGACTCTGCTTTTCTTCTCCAAGGAAGAACCCCACATATATACTTAACATCCAATGGAGATGAACATGGAGCGTTCTTCTTCAGGTGACGGAGAAATGGGTCTTCATCCACAGATTTCAACACCACAAAGACCCAAGGGTGGCCTCGTTACCATGCCTTTCATAATAGGTACTTGCTCCTAAATCACAAACAAGATATTGGTTTTGGCTCATGAAGTTATAGTTTGTGTTTTCGTGAATTCTATGCCCGGCATTTTTTTTTAATTTGGTTTTGATTTTGGCAGCAAATGAGGCACTTGCGAAGGTGGCAAGCATGGGCCTTATCCCCAACATGATATTGTATTTGATGGGGGATTATAGGTTTCATATAGCCAAAGCCACCAGAATACTCCTCTTATCTTCTGCTGTTGGCAATATCATGCCCCTTGTGGGTGCATTCGTTTGTGATTCTTATCTGGGTCGCTTCCTCGCTGTTGGGTTAGGTTCCATCATCATTTTCCTGGTATTCCATTTCTTACTCGTTTTTCTTTTCTTTTAAATTGACGCAAGTTGAAGTTCAATTTTAGTAGGGTATCTTGCCCTCTTGTACTTTGATTATTCTTATGAATAATAAGAAGAGAATGTATCCCACTAACATGGCATATCGGTGAGTAGTTCACAGCCGTGCACAGTGGCTGTTTCGGTGAAGTTGATCGCTTTCTTTGATCAAGTTAAATAGATATCTGATTTTCAGGTTATCAAAAAAGGTTATGAATGATATATAGGGAACAAAATATCATTATTGAAAAGAACTGAAAGAACTGTTTAGTCCTATAGCTAATCAGTTATAAATTAACCTCATGGCATTTGCATGCATATTTTCTGAATACTCCTAAATCTAGATCCATCCTAACCCTCATCATGTGTTCTGGTGCTTGGATCTTTGGTGATTGGAATGGTGTAGTCACTTTTATCAAATATTTGAAATCGCTTGCTGCTAGTCATTAATTTTATGATTTAATATCAAGTGCCATTCTGCTGTATGTACCTCATAACTTTGTGTTAAAAGAAACATGAAGGTATTCAAATCATACCTTTTGATAAACGACGACAGTGCTAGTTTGATTTTCAAGATCTAGAAGTGACTTGTGTATTGAAGAATTTATAATTGATGTAAATGCATTTATGTGTGGTATATATTTCATTTGAAGACAACACTAAATAGGAACAGTTTATCACTTTCTTTTTTCAATATTATGAATTTCCATTCAAAATAGACAAGTCTAAATTTAGTTCATTTGGTGTTTTTGCTGAAAACAACTTTTTGATTTTCTTTGGTAACAGGGAGTGATAATCATGTGGTTAACGGCCATGATCCCACAGGCAAGGCCTCCCCCTTGCAGCCATCCAACTGAAAGCTGTAAATCAGCGACAACAGGGCAAATGGCTTTCTTACTCTCTAGCTTTGCTCTCATGTCAATTGGAGGTGGTGGCCTTTCATGCTCCTTAGCTTTTGGTGCTGACCAGGTGAACAAAAAAGATAACCCCCATAACCAAAGGGCCCTGGAAATTTTCTTCAGCTGGTATTATGCTTCCACAGCTGTTGCTGTCATAGTTGCCTTCACAGGAATAGTTTATATCCAAGAACATTTTGGATGGAAACTGGGTTTTGGTGTTCCAGCAGCACTCATGTTCTTATCCGCTTTCTTGTTCTTCCTTGCTTCTCCACTTTATATAAAGGAGAAACCAAACACCAGCATGTTCAGTGGCCTTGCACAAGTAATTGTTGTTTCCTATAAGAACAGAAAACTTCCACTTCCGCCTAAGAACTCAGCTGGAGTGTACCATCATAAGAAGGACTCGGATCTCGTTGTTCCAACTGATAAATTGAGGTTGAATCAAATTCCTATTCTTATAATCTTTTACTCATTCTGTGAATGATTTACTTCTTACCGCCAGGTGATGCCTTTATTTTTAGGTTTCTGAATAAGGCTTGCATCATTAAAAATCCAGAACAAGATATAGCCTCTGATGGTTCAGCCTCAAATCCATGGAATCTCTGCACAATAGAGCAAGTAGAAGAACTAAAAGCTATTATTAAAGTTATTCCCCTATGGTCTACCGGGATCATGATGTCAGTTAACGCTAACCAAGGCTCATTTGCATTACTCCAAACTAAATCCCTGGACAGACATATCACTTCAAACTTCCAAATTCCAGCCGGCTCTTTCACTATAATCTTCATAATTACAATATTTATTTGGATAGCTCTCTATGATCGTGTGCTCCTTCCTCTAGCATCAAAGATCAGAGGCAAACCAGTTAGGATTCCTGCCAAAAGGAGAATGGGAATTGGATTGTTTTTCTACTTCCTCCACTTGGTAGTTGGAGGAATTGTGGAGAGTAGGAGGCGAAGGAAAGCAATCAAGGAGGGATATATTAATGATGCTCACGCAGTGTTGGATATGTCTGTATTGTGGCTTTTCCCTCAACTTATCTTAGCTGGCATAGCTGATGCATTTAATCTAATAGGCCAAAACGAGTTCTATTACTCCGAGTTTCCTAAGACTATGTCGACCTTTGCTTCATGCCTATCTGGACTGGCAATGGCAGGAGGAAACTTGATAGCCACTGTTGTATTCAGCACTTTGGATGACATTACTTCTAGAGGGGGAAAAGAGAGCTGGGTTTCAGATAATATTAACAAGGGTCACTATGACAGGTACTACTCGATTCTTGCTGCAATGGGTGGTGCTAATCTACTCTATTACCTTGTTTGCAGTTGGGCTTATGGACCTACTGCTGATGAAGTATCCAAGGGAAGTGAACAAAGTAGCTCAAAGGAAGAAGAGCTTACTGAGATAGGAATGGGAAATGGGGTTGACAAGGTACCCAAGGATAGTGAAGAAACTGGTTCAGAGGAGAAAGGGTTCATTGAGCTAGGGAATGCGGTTTATGATGAAAAGGAAAAGAAAAAAGAATAAGGAATTTCCAAGAGTTGCCTAGTTGATATGTTGAACTTTAGCATATATATATAGATATATATATATATAGATATATATATATATACATATATATATATATATATATATATATATATATATATACATATATATATATATATATATATATATATATATATATATATATATTTCTGTGTTTTGACAAAATAGTAATTACAGATATGAACAGGCTATATATGTAAATTTTATTTCAGTTCATGAAGATACATATAGAGTCGCAGCATATTATAATTGCAGTATTATAAATTTTATGAAGCACACTTTATTATGAGCTTAAAGTGCCGAATACAAAATTTATGACTCTACAAGACACTGGACCGATATAATAATAACGTACTTTTAATTTTGCAGTGATTCATTGGGACTATAATGGCGAGAGTGATTCGCCTAATTGGACACTAATTTTTTAATGAACAATGCTTAAGAAGCTGACACTAATAATTATCATCGTAAAATTAATATCACTTTAAATATATGGATCCGTGAATAGCTTGTAGGTACTATGCTATAGTTCCTAAAGGGAATAAATTTGCTATTAGTTTATATGACATGCTTTATTACACATATTTGATATAATCCAAAATATTCCTTTAAGGCTAAAATTTTGTAATTTGATTTTGGAGGATAAAATTGTTTTAACTAATTAATGGATTATATATGGTAAACGCCAAACAGCTTGATTATATAATTGACAATACTTTACAATGAATGAAAATATAAAATTGAGGAAGGACATTAACGAATAAAAAAAGAAGAGAAAAGTAAAAATTGGCCGTACAACCTCGTGATCCCTCAAGGTAGTGTCTTTAGCTTTTCTTTTCTTTTTCATTGGCATCTTTTTATTTTTATTTTATTTGGTAACATAGTGATTATCATGATGATTTAAGAGAAAAATGCATTAATTAATTGGTTTGCAACATGAAATGAACATGCCCACCCTAGATAAACAAGGAAACCATATTCGTTTGAGAAGAAAACACATGTAAACTTCTTCCAAGGACCCATCTAATCAATTCATCAACTACAAACTTCGTGGCAACATAGGAAAGTTGAGTTGTTTTTGTCTACTGATCTCATGCGTTGGCTCAATAAAATATGATGACTCATGGTATTGATGTGTAGTTCATGGAATGAGTTGCACTTAAATGGGTTACTTTGAACAATATGTTTAATGGCAAGCAAAATAATGTTAATGAATGCAAGGGTGGTTTTTAATTGAATATGTACGTATATCTTAATTTTCATTTCTTTCTTAATTAAGTTATTTTTTTAGAAAAATTTAAAGTTTAAGTAGTGCTAATAATTTTTATTATTATATAAACCAGCCATTAATTATTTAATTATATTAATAATGATATCTGCCGGTTATCAAGGGTGATGGAGATAGGCTATCCTAATTGGATGATTAATACCATAACAACGTTTTGAACGTTGACGCGTGTAAAATAAGGAACGAAGTGGCACATGATCCAACTCTTTGCTAGTACGAACTTCAATATATTTTTCAATCGCTGATTTTTAAAAAAACTAAACGAAACCATATTTTTCTCAAACGATTGGTTGATCTTCCTTGATTGGTACTCTCCTATTAAAAGCATATATAGTCCAATCTACCTTGTAATACCAAGAAGAAAGCTGGTGCACTTGAGATAGTGCTGTTTCTAATATTCTGAATATTCCTAGTGTTTTAACTCGTCGGGGTTTTTTTCTTTCTTTATAAAGTTCCTGAAGACAGTGCACTCTTGCAGTTGCAGTATATAATAGTCCAATTATAGTATCATAGGTCTTCGCCTGACAGATTAATAGGTCTTAGTCTAAAAGATTAAGTGCATGAAGATTTTGTAGTTAACTGTTTCTCTCTCTCTCTCTCTCTCTCTGGTTTTCTTTTTGCTTAGGACCAAAGTGAAGCATGGAGAAGGAAATGGAGGCATCTACAGGCCAAAGGCGGAAGGGCGGCCTCATTACCATGCCCTTCATTATAGGTACTTTGTCCATAACAGAAAGAAATTTATGGTTTGGTTCCTTACAGAGTTTTAATGCAAAAATTTAGTTTAGTTTTATTGTGGGTTTCAAACTTGATAATATTGCAGCAAATGAGGCATTTGCGAAGGTGGCAAACGTTGGGCTTATGCCAAACATGGTGTTATATCTGATAGGGGATTACGGGCTACGAGTAGCCAAAGCAGCTAATATACTGTTCTTATGGTTTGCTGCCTCCAATTTTGCACCTGTGGTGGGTGCTTTCATTGCCGATTCTTACCTGGG
Source organism: Gleditsia sinensis (assembly GCA_037074535.1). NCBI lineage: Eukaryota > Viridiplantae > Streptophyta > Magnoliopsida > Fabales > Fabaceae > Gleditsia > Gleditsia sinensis. The sequence goes on along the minus strand of CM073469.1, from coordinate 2,129,122 downwards.
CCGCTTCCTTGCCATTGGTATAGGTTCCATTGTCAGTTTCCTGGTAAATCCTTTCCAACTGCTATTATATATATTCCTTTTCCTTTTTTATTTTTCTCTATTAACAACATCAATTCTAAACAACGTACCCTTATGGATCTGTCTATTCCTAATCATGTTATTTGGATATGCTCAGGCTCATTGGTTATTAAATTAAATTTCACTTGCCTTCTAGTTCAAAGTCTAGAAGTGTGTAAGTAATATTACTCCCTCTTTTATGAGGAAACTAATATAAATGATGCCACCATACTAAAATGGTTATAAAATATGTATTGTTGGGAGAGTTTCTATTGACTCATTCTTAGACAGTACTTCAATTCAAAACAAACCCGCATAAAGTTTTATTATTTAACAAGTAATGTTTGATTTTATAATTAAGCACAAGTTTTTACTTGTTAATTTGTTCAACAAACCTTGAGTTTTTCACAAGTTATTCAGATCTGATCATGGAGGAGGCCAGCCCAAATTTTAAGCCATACACAGCAGACAGACATTCAAAATAGCTAGTTCAGGCAATGCAGTCCATCCAATGAGGAAATATCCATTCCCTTGAAAAACTGAACACTGGACCAACTCTCTTGAATATCCGATCTTGTCTTTTCTTTTCTTTTTTGGTATTACAATTAGAGTGTCTTGGACATTTTCCCGATCCCAGAATTTCTCCACAGGACCATCCATTCCTGTCTATTGTTGAAAGAAAAAGGTTGCATTTTTTCTTTTGTTTGGATTACAGGGGATGGCGTTCTTGTGGTTAACAGCTATGGTCCCGCAGGCAAGGCCTAGCCCTTGCAGCCATTCAACAGAAAACTGCCAATCAGCAACATCAGCTCAAATGGCTTTCTTATTGACTAGCTTTGCTCTCATATCCATAGGAGGTGGTGGCATCTCATGTTCCTTAGCATTTGGTGCAGATCAGCTGAACAAAAAAACTAACCCCAATAATGAGAGGGTGTTGGAGAGTTTCATCAGCTGGTATATTGCCTCTCAAGCTTTTGCTGGTCTGATTGCCCTGACAGCACTAATTTACATACAAGACAATCTAGGATGGAAAGTGGGTTTTGGGGTTCCAGCAGCACTTATGTTTTCGTCCAATGTCTTGTTCTTCCTTGCTTCTTCACTTTATGTCAAGCATAAACCACACAGCAGCATGCTCACCGGCTTTGCCCAGGTTATTGTTGTTGCCTATAAGAACAGAAAACTTCCATTTCCACCAAACAACTCTGCTGGAAAGTACCATCATAAGGACTCAAATCTTCTTGTTCCAACTGATAAACTGAGGTTGGCTCTACTCTGATGATCTTGAGTTTATTCCAAGGATGAAATAACAAGAACTAGAATAGACTACCATTTGGGTCCACGAAAAATACCTCTTCCATCGTTTTAGTCTTCATTTACCATTATTTGACTTCAAAAAAAATTTAAAAAACCCTTTAATATGATAGTTACCTTAGACTAATTTGATGGTTTACAGAACTCAAGGCAGGATCATATTGATTGGTTTTGAAACAATTTAAGTCAAATATTTTACTGATTAAATTGATGAAACATACATTTTTATAGTTCTTAAATGTTAGTTTATTCTAATAACTAACTTCAAGTGATACTTTGTGTTTTAGGTTTCTGAATAGAGCTTGCATCATTAAAAACCCAGAACAAGACATAACCTCTGAAGGGTCAGCTTCAAATCCATGGAGTCTTTGCACAATAGAACAAGTAGAAGAACTAAAATCCATTATCAAAATTCTTCCCTTATGGTCTACGAGTATCATGTTGTCAGTTAGCACTAGCCAAACCTCATTCCGTGTTCTCCAAGCCAAAACCATGAACAGGCACATCACTTCAAGCTTCCAAATTCCAGCAGCATCCTTCAGTGTCTTCATGCTGTTGTCACTATTCTTAACAGTTGGTGTCTACGATCGTATCATCCTCCCTCTAGCTTCAAAAATCAGAGGCAAACCAGTTCAGATCAGCGCAAAAAAACGAATGGGAATCGGCTTGTTCTTCAGTGTTCTGGACTTCGTAGCTTCAGCAGTAATTGAGAACATAAGAAGAAAGAAAGCAATAAGTGAAGGGTTCATTGACAACCCTCATGCAGTGGTGGACATGTCTGCAATGTGGCTTCTTATTCACCAATTGTTGCTTGGTATAGCAGAGGCCTTCAGTGCAATAGGCCAATCAGAGTTCTATTACTCTGAGTTTCCAAGAACCATGTCAAGCATTGCCTCGTCCCTGTACAGCCTGGGAATGGCTGTTGGGTATTTGGTAGCTTCTGTTATAGTGAACATAGTGAATGATGTTACTTCAAGAGGGGGAAAAGAGAGCTGGGTTTCGGATAATCTTAACAAGGGTCATTATGATAAGTATTATTGGCTACTTGCTGTGATGAGTGCTGTTAATTTTCTGTACTATTTGGTTTGCAGTTGGGCTTATGGACCTAGTGCAGAAACTGTCCCAATGGAGGAACAGATTACTGAACCGCAGAATGAGGTTGAAGATGAACAAGAATAAGGATCCAATGTGAGAGAAATGTTGAAGCCTCAATAATTGCCTGCTTGATTTGTATAACTTAATGTAATATCTTTATTTGTCCATGAGGATCATGGTTAAGTACTTGCATTATAAACTTTAGCGTGAGCAAATTTGAACTACTAGTATGCATGTTATATTTAATTTCTTGTTCATATATAGGTTAGTGGTTAAAACAAACTAACAGGCACGAATTTATTCTAACTTTTTAGCACTCATTTTAGTTTACAATTTTTTAAATCTAATTCTCCAAAACATACAGAAGATAGAACACAAAATTCACACAAACATTTTGACTTAGAAGAAATTTTAAGTGTTTATACATAATTTGCAATATTGCTTGACATATGTATTTTACATGTGCCAAACATGGACATGTTATTTTTTTTTTAGTGTAAGCACTTCATGGTTAAAATATATATATATACACTGATTGTTCAATTATAACAGTGTAATGAAAGGTTTGAATATATACAATTTATAAATCAATAAATTGGAGTAGCCTATGAACCAAAGCACCAAGTAAATTAAAGTTTACTCGCTTGATGTCTTGCATTACCATAAGCTGTTGCCATCCATTGCTTACCCAAAGCAATCAATTCTCCATTTTCTTTCTTCCTAACCTCCACAATCACTGAAATCAATCTTCCCTTCTTCCCCACAACCTTTGCCTCTACTTCAACCTCTTCCTGTCGTCAAACGTAATCATCCATGTTTAAACCAAAAGACAGAAAAACTCTGATAAAAGTGGGGATTTTGGCTCATGGAACGACGAGGTTAAAAATTTCTTCAGACAGCAGATATTGAATAAAAGGTCAAGAAGACGAGGAAAAGGACTACCTGAACCTTTGCCGTTGAGTAGTATGAGATAGTGAAATCGACAGTTACACTGTCAGATGCAGTGAAGGAGTAGGTGGCCGAACTGCCAATGATGTCAATTAATGTGGCGATTGCCCCCACATGCCAATTTCCATTTTCATCCTATAAAAACATAAAGCAAAATAACAACAACAAAAAAATCACTAAAAGCAAAATGGAAAAAAAGGAAGATGATTAATCAAGCCAAAGGGGAATCAGAATTTTACTGATACACCGTTATGTATGATGAAATCACAAAGGACAAAACCTCTGTAAACCTTGACCAGCCTTGTACCCTTTGTAGTTAGATTCTCAACCTCGTGACCAACAGTACCAATTGAGAGGTTGCTTAGCCATTTGAGGACTGTTTGCCGACTTGAATCTTCCATCTCTCTTCTCTCAAACATACCCTGAAACGGATTGCCAGAGTCTTCCATGTTAGACGGGTCAACTAAGGTGGTTAGCTTTTGCTTTCTTTGGCAGACAATGTTCCGAATTTTGTGCGTTGGACAAAACAAGATCACGTTTTTGTGTTTTTTACTGTTTTAGCTCGAAATAAGACTCAGATTTATTAACTTCAAGTCAACGAAGGGGTGCGTAGATCTATCACATGCACAACTTGCGGACAATGACTTGCCTGCCCTGCCTCTGACGTAGTCAATTTGGCTCGGTCGGTCCCAAATACTAGCTGTTTATAAATGAAGTACGTTGCCGTACGTTATTGAACGGCGAGGACGCTGAATGCCAGATTCAAGCCCATTTAAATTTTTTTTTTCATAAAAAGCCATTGGATATATGTCAGATAAATTGTAAGTACACAAAAACTTTCAACTCTAAATTTTAAAGATCTAAAATTAAATATTTCTAACTCAACAAAAAAAAAAGTAGTATTCTTAGAGAGATGTTGCCTATACAATTTTAATATAGGATACTACTCTAATATATTTTTAAAGTTATTTCAACTCTCATATCATATTAAGAAATTTGGATGATTGTATAACATAGAAACCTGGACTTTCAAAATTGATACTACGCAGTAAATGTCAGTCTCAACGCTCAAATTATGTCTAGACTATTGCAGGGTTTTAAGCAAGAGTATTATTGACCTAGAAATTATATAAAAAAATGTAAATGGAAGAAATACAGTATTCTTATATCACTATAGAATTTTCTATATATAATTTGCATCTCATTCGGGAAAAAAAATTACATATTTGTTTAAAACTACATTCAATCATATGAATCTCAACTGCTAAACTTACCGTTTTAAATCATACGCTAACCTAAAGTTGCTAAATGCAAAAGGTAAGGTTTCTCTCATGTAAATTATTCAAGCAAATTATTGAGAATTGAGATCCACTTTCTTTCTTTCTTTTTCTTTTTCTTTTTCTATTTTTTTTTTTTTTTAAAAAAAGCATATTTGGATTTCTCCTTATATTGCTAAAGCATATATTGCGATAGCCACCATCTTAAGCTGGTCTTTCATAATAATGGCCTGGCCTTGTAAAAGAAATCTTGAAATGGAATTTACTGATCTGAGGCCAGCAATTTCTTCAACTCTTTTTTATTCACCTGAAATTTCACAGGAAAAATACATTACTTGTTAGATAGAGATATTAATAAAACTAATTATAGATTTTCACTAAATAAATTATACTTTTAAATTGAAATTATCTTTAATATAATATGATTTTAGACTCTTTTACGAAGAGAGTTTAAGAATATTAATATAAAAAAATAATTATAAATATTTACTTAACAGTTTAAATTTTTAGTTGACATTTTGATTTATGGTGAAAAATCAAATGTTATCTATTGGACAGCAAAAGTGATATCAACTTACCTTCCCCATGGCATTACGAGGGAGAGTCTCCCACAGGAATAGTCGAGTTGGTATCTGTCAAGATATTAACGATGGATCAAACAAATTTTTATTTTTAAGTACCCTAGGCCGATCATGACTCTAAGATGGATTTATTCATCCAAACTCCAAACATACATACATACATACATATATATATATATATATATATATATAAAGAGGGAGGGAGAGAGAAAGAGAAAGAGAGTACAAGAGAGGACTGATGCAAATACCTTGTAAGGTGCAAGTCTGTCTTTGGCCCAGGTGGACAATTCTTCTAAGCTTATAGCAGGCTTCAACTCTTCATCTCGCTTTTTTTTATTCTCCGCCTCTGGCACAATAATTGCACAAACAACTTCGCCGTAAGCTTTGTCGGGTAAGCCCAGCACACAACACTCTGAGACAGCTGGATTCTGCACATCAGTCCTGATTGTGAGTATCACCACATCTTTTGTTCAAATCAATTCTCTCTCATTCTTTATACACTGCTCCTTTGGTGCAAAGAAACCGTATGACTATATAAAAGTTGGGTAGCAAACATAGACTGAATATACAGTAACTAGTAACTACTTGCCTCTAATATAACCGATTCAATTTCTAATGCAGACAGTTTGTAGCCACCAACCTTCATTATGTCAGCATTAGTACCTGAAAAACAAGTGGATAATGTAAATATACCTAGTTTTATTGCCATGCAATTATAAGATTATTCAAGCCTGAATGGTCTATGTTTTCAGGGACATAATAGTCCAATGAAAGACATAAATTCCACAAATCAGAAGCTCAAAGCAACTGAATAAATGAACCTGCTTATCCTTTATGCTGGTCATCTTGTACAAGTTGGTATGCACAATACTATAATGGAAATTGCAGCATAAATCCATATGTTATCTAGGTTTTCATTCCACTCCCACTTATCTATACTCCCGTTCTGATAAGTTAAAAAATGTTAACCTTGAAGTTTCACCTAACTAAACAAGATAACACAGTTGATTTCTCAAACCATATCCAAATGGAAATCCCCATAGCTACGATTATGTCTTAGCATTTTATGGTTGCTGTAGTAGATATAGGCAAGTGAAAGCTCATTTAAACATAAGAACCATACTGCAGGCAGCACCTAGAGGTCTAAATGCATGGAAAAATGTAGATTTACTTACGTCCCAGAATGATGTAATATCCATCTTCATCGATAGTAACTGCATCTCCAGTTTTAAAGAAGCCATCATCAATAAATGATTCCTTCGTTACCTACATGAAAATAATAAAAGTTGTCAGTAAAAAAAAAACTGAAAAGAAAAAGGAGATTTTCTTTTTGGTGGAAAGAAAAGGGAGATGTAATGGTTCTCTTACTATGCTCTACCTTTGGCATCTTGGAACTCAGATAACAGGATATAGGTGCTCAATTTAACCAAAAAGTCAGCTTAGAAAAGGAAAGATACAGCCTATCTATGTTATATGATAGCAATACAGCATAATGGTGGTCAGTGTAGCCATTCATATTAAAGCCAAGCACTGACAATATAAAAGCATACTTAAGATAGTAATAGGACCTAACAGGGTGTTACAGCAGGATACACAGAATTATGTGATATGTCAACAAGCAACACTTTTGGAGGTATAAGAATCAAAACAATAGACTTATTACTAAATTAAAGTGGTTTGGATACTTTCAGAATCATTAGACAGAGAACTGATGTATTATGTTCTGACAGTACCTCAGGAAGTTTCCAATATCCTTTAAACAATGATGGGCTTTTAATGCAAAGCTCACCCACTCTCGTTGTATCACCTCCACTCTCCTCGTCTGCAAGAATCTTAACCTGTCATGAGTACAGAAAAGACACCAATGAAAATCATGTGATAAAATTTTCACTTTGAGCATCACAAGTTTACAACAACAGAGACTACTGTCTCCTCTCTTCAGGTTCATAGTTACTAAACCATCTGATAATATAAAAAAGTTAACTTTTTCCTCATTTATTCTTGAAGTTTCACTCAAATGACATTTATTGAATAGATCTTAGAAATTAGAATGTTAGATTTAATTTCCTTAACCTGAAGTTGAAATTTGTGCCCAGCCATCAGTAAAATCCCTTACTCGGTTCTCTGTTGTTTAGGCTATCTCATTATATCACATATATTCTTCCACAGGGGAAGGGAAGATCACAAATTCTTTCTTCTATTGGAACCAACAGAGAAAAACGAGAGAATTCAACTGACCTGCACACCAGGAAAAGGTTTGCCAACAGTGCCTGCTTTCCGCTCACCTTTCAAGGGATTTGATATTGCCATGACAAACTAGAAATATTAAATTATCACTATAAGGTTCATATCAAAAGGGAAAAAAATCACTACAAAATTAATGAGGGCAGAACACCGGTAAAATACACTGTATGAGCTTCTCCACAAATGAGTACTTGAACCACAGGATACTTACTTCTGTCATGCCATATCGCTCCAACAACTGATGCCCAGTGATGGCTTCCCATTCTTGCATAACAGGTTGAGGAAGTGCAGAGGACCCACACATCTGAATAATGATATTAATAAAATTTAGATTTCAGATATTAAGATTTATTAATTAGCACTGATGCAGGGGAACAGCCAACAAAAGTTCCAGGGGGTGCATGGATCATCAATTGCCATATACCTAAGTTTCACATTAAAAAATTTAAATTTTCATATTTAATTCAAAAGAAAGAAAACTATCCTTCTTTGCCAAAAAAAAAGTCTTATCTTCGTTGAAGGAATACAAATATTTGATTGAAGCACTTGACTGTGTCTTTTCCTCTTACCATTAGCCGCAAGTTTCTTGCAGCAGCTGCTGAAGCAGCTTGTAGTTCAGGATCCATTGCTTGGTAACCTTGTATTAATCGGGTATAGATAGTTGGAACCTATATTTACAAAAGAATTTTATTAAATGGAGCTCAGCCAAGACACGTTTTACAATATACATGCCAGAGTAAATAGTGTTGACTGTTGATAGCAAATAGAAGAAAATAAAAACAAAGAATATTCCTATATATGTGCAATTTGTGAATGCTTTAGGCATAACCTAGAACGCTATCAAATGACCCATTTATGCTTTGTTGTATCATTAAAGCAGCAAAGATATTCAAGTGTGCTTCGATATCATACATACACTAACCAAGTTACTGTGGAATGAACCAGATTTAATAATCTGTGCATAATAAAAAAAAGAATACTACTTACTCCAGTGAACACAGTTATAGCGTCATCAGCCTTTGTTCCTTCAGCAGGATATGCCTCGCGCCATCTCTGCCAAATTCCTCTCACACTAAATTTGGGCATAAACTCAACCTTCAACAAGACAATTAGACTCTCAGCAAGAGAAAATTATCTATTTTGTAATGGATGCTACTTATTTACAGGCTGGGTGAACATAAAAGGAGTGTCTGCTTTTCTAATTTTGCCTTCGCTTTGGAAGCAGAAGTGCAACTTGCATTGGAGTAAATTACCGTGGAACCTGCATAGAGAGGGGCCAGTAAAGCATTGAAAAGCCCATGAACATGTATGTTATATGTTAAGGATTGACATAAAGATATGCAAAATAAAATCTCCACAAAACAAACCAAAGATCATAATATGCTCAACCTAATCAAATCAATCACTGCCAAAATATGCATTAAAGTTTTCATGGATATGATGTAGTGGTAGACAATGCAGGAATTGATCAGCAGATGTGTACTCCCATGCTTTTGTCAAGGTTTGGACCTGAAATCAAGTAAAAAGTAAAAAAAGAAAAGGAAAAGTATGACAAAGAGAATACCAAAAGGATAGCTGGATTGACAGAACGCATTACAATAAAAAAAATAACAAACAATGTTTACACCAAATAACTAGAGGTAAAGCACTACACATACCTGTGCAGCGATACTTCTGTGTGTGTGTACAACTCCCTTAGGTTTTCCTGTTGTCCCACTAGTGTACAAAATCAATGCCGGATCCTCAACTGTGCCAATTGAAATGACAAACAATTATAAGAAACAACTTTCATAAAAATTGCTATCAAAAGATTCTACTCCAGTCAATTTTAAAAGCCAGAGCCTTGTTTTTCTTACTTGATATTTTAATGTTGCCCTGAAAAAAATTTTCCACATCAATTTCTCTACTTTGTGAATGTTCATCTCTGCTTTTCTCTGAAGACTTATTGGGAACAGGAGGAATATGAAAAAACTGAGCAGAGCTTTTATTGGCAATATTTTGCATAAGTTCACTATGATCTTCAGTACTCAGTACCACAGACACATCCTATAACCAAATTATCATCAAATTTCTATAAGATTGAATCCAAAAAGGATAGCACAGAAGAAGCAAATGATTGAAGATAATGTAGAGTGAAATTAGAAGAAAAGATCCAAATAAATTATTTACAAAGTAATAAGCCAATTTCACAAACAAAAGAAAAGAGATGCCATGAAAAAGAGGGTTTCAGTGCATACCGAATTATTTGTCACATGCAAGAGCTCTGCTTCTGGATAGCTCAGTGCAAGTGGCACAGCAACACCTCCACTAAACCAAGTACCTAGAATTCCAGCAACAAACTCAGCAGAGGGTTTGGCTACAATTCCTATTCGAGCTCCACCAAGATTTCCCTGGATTTTGGTAATTCAAGAATTTACTAAATGGTATTTTTGCACTTCTCAGTCAATGTAATACAGCACTGAGCACACTCTTATAGCATAAATGCCAAGCAACAGACTGATTATTTTGCTTCTATTCAGTTATTGGTAGATGATCAGAATAACAACTGTTCCTGGCTTTTTGCAGATTATGTCTATAGACTATAGAACTTTGTTTAGATATAACAGACGTAAGGAAATTCTAAGATGTAACGCACTTTATTCACATCATTGTCACACAATAGATTTGATATCTCCTGTGCAGATGAGATGAGCTGCATGTAACTGTAACTCTTCTGATCTGCTCTAATAGCAACACTGTCCTGAGCTTCAAGGCCTTGTTTAGCAACTGCTGTGACCACCTCCATAAATGCAGCAGAAGGAGATGCTGCATATAATGAATATAACAGTCGATTAACTTTCAATGTGAGTATTTATTAGATAATAGATATCAAATAGTGTCTCCATTATGTAATTTGAACTACCACAATAATTCTCAATTTATTGAAGTGACAATCAGAACCAAGATGGCCCTTCTAAATTCTCCAGAAAAATTGTATCATGATCACCCTATTGTTTCAAAAGCCAATGTAAGTCTCAATTTCTTAGAATTCATCTCTTATAATCTGCACGCATTACCAGGTTACAATCATTAATATTGTATAACATCATCCAGAAAGAAATCATGGCTGGTACAACTGGTCTGCGCAAAGGACCTGAGTGACTCTTATCCCTTTTTCTTCTCCAGGGAAAACCATAGGTCCCAAAAGCAATCACCATATAAGTATATAATAACATGGTTTGAAGCATAAATTTAAATTTGAAGTTTATGAGTAAACACAGATGGTTGTGCCACCAAAAGACATTCCATAACATAAGTACATCCAAGTTGATAACTATAAAAAAAAAAAAGGTGGCCCAGTGCACGAGGCCACCTGGTGGGGTCTGGGAGGGGAAGATGTACGCAGCCTTACCCCCGCAAGCGGAGAGGCTGTTTCCAGGAATCGAACCCGTGACCTTCAGCCTTAGATTCACCTAATTTAATCTAAGGCAACTTTTAAGAAGAAACCATAAATTTACAGTTGATATTCCAAATTTTACTAAGTTTCAAATTAAACAAAAAGAGGAACCAGTCAAACGATGCAAAATTTTAGTTTTTGTCTTTAGCAAACAACACAAATTATGTAAATTGTTATGCAGACAACTGGCTTTCCATTTCTTCAATTTTGCATGCAAACCCAACTAACATACACCAATTATTCATCCAGACAAGACAAGTCATGCTTGCATGATAGCAAAATTAAAACTTAATCAGTAATTAAGAACTACATCATAAATAAAAAAACTACTAATTGCTTATTTCACGATTTACGTCAATCTGGTAATGTCAGTGTTAATATACCGGGACTGAGTTACATAAATTACAGTTTCAAGTAAAATCACTTCCAAGTTAGTTACTTTTGCATTGGTAAATAGACATCTTTAGAATATATTCTATCAAATGCAATCACAAGAGAGAATTTTTAATCTGCCCAGGTGACGCATAAATTATGGCCGAAACGAGAAAAGAGGAAAAACATGCGAGTCAAACCACAAGTAAACCATAATTTCATTCTCAGCAACCAATCCAAGACTTTCAGAAAACGAGAAAGAAGAGAAACTCACACGAGTATAACCGAAACTGCGAGGAACAAAACCTGGGGTATAAACGACGTGGTGAGAGAGTGAGAGAACAGGAAGCTATGAAACCATAAGGAGCTGAAATCAGAGAGCGTTTATGAAAAAGGAGGAGCCTGAGTTGTTTGTTGAAAGACTTAAATGAACCGCTCATTTAGGTAGAAGGGTGCGCACAATGGTAATAACTGTTCAGCAGTTAGGTGTGTATAGTCTGTCTCAACGTTTGTTTGGTTCAGCCAATGTGGTTTCTCGCGGTTTCGGTGGTTTCACACTTTCCTCCTCTTTCAATGAATACTGAAGAGCTAATGTGAAGGTTTTGTCTTGAAGATATGTGTGGGGAGGGGATTTTGAATTTGTCAAAAATGGCAACTAAACACTTGTGAATGCCCCCCAAATTAACAGCAATTTATGAGTATTTTTTTTAGAAGTAAATTAACTTTTGGAAGGAATTTTAAAACAAAAAAGGGTTAAATTTTGTATATTCTAATACTGATAAAAGAAAAATATCACGTGGTTTAGAAAACTGACAAGAGGGCATATAATTAAATTTGGAAATGAAATTTTATGATTTTGGCATTGCTGAACGAGACCATAAAAATTTTCTAGAATGAGTTTTGCTGTGACTGAATCTTGAATTTTGTCTGTAACGTTGAAGGTTCAAATTCATCCACAAGTGAATGACTTGTGGCTCCAAAAATGACATAGCTTCCAAAACTACTCTAGGAATATCGAAAAAGTTTCGAGTTCATCTCTGATACGTTTTACGAGACTCATCATGAAGGTGCTCCTGCACGGTGGAGATTATAATCAGTTATCACGTATCAGCTTCCCGAAAGAGTCATAGGAAGGGATTTTTTTTTTTTGCCGCCCCCGGGGGGGTGGGGGGGGGGGGGTGGGGGCTGCGGTGTGGCTCACTTTGTTGCCAACATGCCATGACACCTAACGTTCTTAATTGTTGTGTCTATTAAATTATTTTCTCGCGAGGATGCGTGGAACATTAAGATGGCAATAATTTGAGGACTTCAGTATGATTCCTATAATTAATTTTATCGAGAAATAAAATAAAAAGATGCCAAATTTAAATGGCAAAAGATAGAAGCAAATCTTTCTCAATATCCCTTTACTGTAAAAGATAATAGCATACTCTTAATGGAGCCAAGATAATGATTCATATCACGAAAACCATAGGGCCGCTATAAAGTAAATCAAGTCGAATGACGAGGCACCAAAGTTTAATATACAAAAACAATATGCTCCTGATAAATTTAAGAACAGAAATGTACTACCAAACTTGTTTTCTCAACCATGTACGACATCAACGTATAACTCTTCACATCCACCCCCCCCCCCCCGGGGTATAAAATCAAGTTAGCTAAGCCATGAGAGGTGATAGTCAATGACATCATTGACCTTACCATCTCCTCCACCAGAAGGAGATTTTAGTTCCCTGCGAAGGGGGTGGTGTAAGGAGATCAAGCATGGTTTTCTTCTCTTTTGGGGTCAATGGAACACCTCTAACAAGGTTCAAAGCCATGATATGAACATTAGTATTTTTCCTATGCTTATTGTAAGCCCATACTCCGGCAGCTGCACCTGCAACTAGGAGCTAGTCCCACAAAGCATTTTTGGAATCAGAATAAATAAATACAGTTTAAAATAAATTACAGATTCAAGTGTTTTCAATCCTTCCGAGAAACTTTACCGGTGATAACCATAAAGCTGCAGTCTGCATATCAAACTTAGGTGCATATAGTACAGTCTCTCCAAAATCATCCTCAAGCTTTTTGTAGATCTCCTTGTCACTCTTCCCACCACGTATCTCATCACGAATTAACTGCAAAATATTACAAGGAGGCTCACTTCAAAAAGCTATTAGCAAACGCGGTTGACTTTTACTTTACAGAAATTGTGAGCAGAAATAGATGGAAAACAGGCAACAAAATGGGCAAGCAACTTCAAAAACTGAATAAACGTGATTTACTAACACAAGAAAATCAGTTAGTTAACACATCCCAGCAAGCCTGCCATTTTCTCTTTGATCATTCCTAACTTAAGCATACAACTTTTGCAGGAGGGAACATAGACAGCAATTTAATTTTAATACAAACCCTGCATATGCATAAAAGAAAAAGAGCAACATAACTTATAAGTGAGATAGAACTAATTTAACTCCACAAAGATTGAAGTGCTATGACTAGCTAAAGCAAATTGATAGGTAATTAATACAAATAATACATTACAACTCATATTAGATGGAGTTAGTTCAAAATGGAGCTTTCCAGTTACATGTCACTTGTAAAGTAGCATACAGAGAACAATATGAGTACTTAGGCTTGTACACATATTCATCTAACTAGCGAAAATTCATGCTCCTATTTCTTAATTACTTCGGTTTTGGCAACCATTAGACATTCCAAACAAGTAGTTTGAGTTTATCAAATATGATTTAGTTAACAATAAAAAACGATCCTGCATAAAATCCATATTAGTCAATTTGTACCAACTATTTAACCTTCCCATGGAGAAATCCACTTGGAAATTATAAGTACAGTAACAGGTACCTTCCTGAGCAGAATTGCAATGTCTGCCTGAGAATCTTCAATGGATTGACTCCCACATTCTGTGCACCTCACATTGTGACTGATGTTTCTTGCCCGGGCATCGACTATTTGGGCCTCCTTCACCGCATCCAACTCACTCCCCATTATCAAAGGTAGTCTTACTACTATTCTTATAATATATTGCCTAAAGGCAGCTGCAAAATCCGTTCAGGCATAATAAAAAACTCAATTTGTGTTGAAAGTGGGGATAATGGGAATTTTCTTCCCAGCAATACATTTGATCCAAAAGCTACAAGACCAGAACAAACAGTCACAACACTGGAAAACTAAGCACTAGCAAACAGTGATGCTTTAACAATTGAAAAAAATACGAAAAATTAACACCAATAGCACTAAAACTTAATATATTACTAATGGGTACAAGAATTCCAAGATAAAACTAGTAGATTTCTGCCTGCTCATTGACAAAATACTCATGCGGGCAGTGAAGGTAAAAAATGAAATTGGCATTTTTTGGTCTGAACATTTATCAGTGTTGCAAATTCAGTGTGTACTTCTTATCAAATTTTATTAACATCAATAGCATTATTAAGTAGTCACTGAATTAATATGTGTAGTCAAAAGCAACGGACATATAGTATTAATTCATAGTTTCGTTTTTATGGTGATAGCTTAAGCCTTAAGCAAAAAAAAGGCTATTAAGCTAGCTATCTGATGGCCTTGTATGCTAGTGCTCATCAGTCAATAAATGCCCTCCGTTGAAAACACAACAGATACGACAAATGAGCCACATGCAAACAAAGAAAACAATATTATTATGTTGAATTATAAAACCCATACCTTCCAAAGAAAGAGGTTAAATTCTAAACAATCATTACTTATTCATCGAAGAGACAAAGCAAATTATCAATTTGAGCCTAAAATTTTAATTTAATTATAACCACAACCTTAAAATGCATTACTATTGATTACTTTTCCTAGTAATAAAAGGAAAAACAGTACATAGCTAAGTAGAAAACCAACGGCAGCTAGGATCAAACTAATCAGACAAAGTATGGAATTTAATACTCATATTAAGTTCTATATTCCAACTCCTCTAGAAATTTCAGAAATCCCATGGCATTAAATCAGTACTTTCTATTAAATAATTCATCACCGATTAAATTTCAAAACTTCGATTGATTGGAGTTAAATCTTGATGTCACAGGCTAAAGTGTAAATAAGAGTCTGAATTACTCATAAGCAAGACCAGAATCACGTTGAAAACAATGCCTCATAGCAATGTAGCATGCCACTGACAGGAAATTCAGTACACCTCATATCAATCACAGAAAACCAAATAACATAATCAAAGAGGAGTAAACACAACCAGCACATAATTCTCATCTTTGCATTTACTCAAATACCTAACGAGCAGGAAATTCACACCCAGCCTGAACTACAGCACGCAGTAAACAATATTTCACCCAAACCCACCAGAGAAAATTAATTCTTCAATTCCCACTATAATTTTTCATGGAAATTTTACAGTGCATAACATCTCCATTAGATGTATCAAACAGTTCTTAAAAACTTGAAACTCACTGTTTTAGAGTGTACATAGTGAAGACGAGATAACCCAGAGGCTGTGCTCTACTGGGATCCGTCGACCTCGACCGGTGCTATGATTGAGCTCGGATCGTGCAAGGGAACCTCAGAGTTAAGCCGTGGGAGGATGTGACAAGAAAGTGGGCACAGGAGCCACGGCCTCAGAAACAGAGCGCGGTGATCTTGGTTTTAGTTTAGGAACAAGAGAGCAGCAGATGAAGAGAAGAAGAAGGTAGCTTCGAGGATGCCGGTTGTGAATTCGACGTTGACGGCGGTGTTTAGAGCGCCGCCGGGAGAGAACGACACTATCGTATTCTTCGAGCTCTGAGCGTGAAAACTGGAGTGAGGAGTTTGCAATTTCTTTCCATCTCAGGTTGGCCAATTCCTTCAGTTTATTTTCTGACGAAAGAAAAACTGAATTTTTATTAAACAAAAAATATTTTAAGTGTAGAATATATTTTAAAATATTTAATATCTTAAAAAATAAATGATATTATATTTAAGAATTTATTATTTTTTTGGTACTTTAAGAAGTATAATTTATATAAGTATGTCAAGAGCTGCTGCTATAAATAATAAATTTCCTGTTATATATACTTTTTTCACTTGATTTTATTATGTGTAGGTATTTACCACTAAATAATTCAGATTGTAGACTTAACATTGTGTTGGTTTAAAAAAAAAATGCAATCTCATAAAGCAGCTTTTTTCTTATTTAACAATAAAAAAAACTTAATTTGTAATTATCAATATTATAAGGCATAGTATCATTCGGACATTGGACAAAAATACAATTGGTTGATTTATTAATATGACTTCAAAGTCAATAATTTTGGCTCATAACCCATTATGACCCTCTTAATTCTCCTTATTTAGAACAAGGATTAGCAGAAGCATTTTCAATCGTTTCTACCTACACATTCTATTGTGCATGCAAACGGAAATCACAATTCTGAAATTTAAAATATTACTTTTCATTAGGATGACGACTCGTTTTTTTAAAAAAAAATAAAAAAAATTAGTCAGATAATGTCAGAAACTCACCGTCTAATTATTTATCACATATCACATGCTTAACAAAATACTAACCAAGCCATGCATGCACCTTGGGATTGCCTCATTTTTTAAAATAGGTAGGTAGAAAAAAAAATATCGTCACTTCAGCATATCAAGTCAAAATTCTGATGTCCATTGTGTAACTACATTCACCCTACAAGATCAACGGTGGTAATGTGC
The DNA here is from genome assembly GCA_037074535.1 of Gleditsia sinensis. Classification (NCBI taxonomy): domain Eukaryota; kingdom Viridiplantae; phylum Streptophyta; class Magnoliopsida; order Fabales; family Fabaceae; genus Gleditsia; species Gleditsia sinensis. Next base: position 2,112,131 of record CM073469.1, on the reverse strand, counting down.
TCACCAATCTTACATTTAAAAAAATTTGAAAGTAAAAAACAATGGGAGAAAAAAAAAACTCAAATTTACAAAGGCCTTTTGGTGAGCTATTAATAGCATTGCTTCCCAGACTCCAACTTTAGCATGGTGAACATTATGTGAAAAGCTTCAAGATGACAGATGCATGAGGTAGCAGATTTCCTGTAAAACGGCAAGCAGAAATATATAGCAGCAATCCCGACATACAAAAAAATCTGTAATCAATCCTTTTGTTGTGGCTATTATTTCAAGGTTTGAGAATTCAGTGGCTCAAGATTACCCAACATAAAGACTTTCTACGTATACCAGTTTACCACTGTTTAAATCTTTATGCTCGTGCAAATTCTATGCGAAAGATAAGTCTTTCAAACTAAAAATAAAAAACGTTTCTATGACTGATTCAGCGGATGAAAATATTCATATACCTCGTCCGTCTTGTCTTCATTTACGTTGCTTCTTGTGGAAGAAGTGCAAGCTCAATTTCTTGGAGTGACTTCCCTTTTGTTTCCACGACATTTTTCTTCACAAAAAACACCGCCAATAGACAGAACGAACCAAAAATAGTATACAGGAGTTGTGCCCCCATTTGCTCCAGCAAGCGCAAAAATAATAGGCCAACGAAGAAGTTTATCACCTGTCAAAGCAAGTGCATCAGTAATCTATCAGGGAACTTAATTCCGTTGGACATAACGTGGTCTGGGGATAGAGGAGAGGAAAAAAGGAAGAAAAATAAAAGGACACTGACCAAGTCTAAAATGCCAAAACTTCATTAAATGCACATTGTATTTGATGTGAAGCCAGATATGGAAGAATATATCAGGAGAAAAAATTTCAGCCAGTTCTATTCAGAAAGTATACAATTTCTATAACTCAAATTTTTAGTTCCAACACAGCCACACTTGCAAGCAACAATGTCTTCCGTAACTCACCAACGCTCATTCTCAACGGAACTTGCACACAGGCCATAACTCAACAAAATTGAACATAAGCCATAAAGACTAGCTTTCAATACATTATTGAGAAGGGATAATCAAGACTCAAACCAATTACCATCCAAACAGCCATACTATAATACCACGTTAGATTACCAATTATCTGATACATAAGCCTAACTCACAGACAGAAAGGAAACTTAGAATATAATATTAAGATCACTCCCAGGATGTCCATGGAAGTTAGTTTTGAAACTCCGACACTATTATATAAAAAAACTAGAAGCTCTGTCCAAATTGAAAAGGTAAAAGACAACACAATAAGGACAAACTTCTAAGCAGATTTTATTTTCATTAGATTGTAGAATAAAGTCCAAACAATTTAAAAGAAGGCAAATAATTAACAAAATTATATCAGGAAAAGAAAAAGAAAATTACCCAATGCACAGATATGCATATTGCCAATGCATTTGCCCTGATCCTTCCAGGTAGAATTTCTGACAGGAGGAGACTAGGTACTGGACCAGCACCAAATGAAAATGTTAAGACAAACCTGCATTTTCCATTCCACATTTAGCAACACAAATCATGAAAAATGAGATTCAAGATTTTGTATTGATCTTTATTTATTTACTTATTTTTTTGGAAAATAGTTTGTTGAGACCTTGTCAGTAAATTGGTGGCATAAATGAAGGAAGGTGACATTTCAGATCCATAAGCACTGTGTCCAACAACAATCTATGCAGCTATCCCTTTCAGGCTAAAGTATCAAAGGCACGTGATTTCAATATTAACAAGAAGTCACATTAGATGGATTGCTTTATGCTTCTGCACCTAGTATGAGATTGAAATCTGTACTGACCACTGGCTAATACATACAATCAATTGCCCATCTCATGCGACCATAAATTAAGCATGTTAATCTATCAAACATTTAGGAGAGAAAATTTATAGATTATGAGAGTATTTCATCTTGCTGCCATGATCAGTTCCTCTTTATTTTATTTCTCTTTTTTAAATTATAAGTTCTAAGAAGTCTTTTGCTCTTTTTCCTGCCCAATACAAGTTGAAGTTTTCTGACTACTCACAGCAACATGCCACCAACAGATAGATACTTTGCTCCAGATCCTGATGCCAAAGAACTTGCAGCAATAACTTGGAGTCCCATTGACACCGCCTAAACCAACAAAATGAGTGAGGTCAGATGACAATTTATGAAAATTCAATGAAAAGTTTAACAATTGGAGATGAACTAAACTCTTTAACAGTATCATAGCCAATTTCCTATTATTAATATGCTTAGGTTTCTCCTGTGATTATTTTATGAAAACTACAACAGGAGATTTCATAACTCAAGTTACACTGACGGTGTCCCACTGTCCTGGGTAGAAGGAAATATGGGCAAGTGGAAAGGGCAATGTATTTGGGCATGATACATTTACAACCTTCCTATATTTGGTTCTACCAAGCACGCCTTATATGTCCCAGAGACTTTACCAGAAGTAAACAGAGGTAAAAGTAAAATTAAGTATGCTGAAAAATATGAGCAACGTATAGAACGTCCAACCCCAAAAGAAAAAGAAAAAGAAAATGTTTAGATTAGTATGACTACATTAGTTTGAGTTTGAACTAAGCAAAGCTCATTTAATGTCCTCCAGATGCAATATCATAATTTCGAACTGTAGATGACATGCACAATTAGTAGAAAATTACAAAAAAAATTTATAGGGATATTCAAATTTTAGAAAATATCATTTCAGCGAAGTTATGGTTTTCATCTTTTTTTCATACCATGCCCATAAAGCTCCAGAGGAGAAGCACTTTCCTTCCAAGTTTATCCATCAGAATCATTGCAAGAACTGACCCTGAAGTGATATAAAGAACACGGTTGAGTAATATACAGCAATTACCACAAAAACAGCAAAAATATGTATTGCAAAGTGAATACATACCCAATAAATTGCAAATTCCTATACATGTGTTTGCAAGATCTGATGGTACACGAAAGCTGTTAAACACAGTTGAAGAGAAATAAAAAACAGCGTTTATGCCAGAAAGCTGCTGCAAAGCAAAAAGTGCAGATCCAATGAACATCACTGCAAAAGCATAACTGATTAAGCAATCATCTAGAAGAAACAATTATAAAATGTTGTACAAAACTATAAAAAAAAATCAAAATTATACCTTTGAAATGGTGGCCATAGAGTAATTCTGAGAGTTTCACTATATCAGTCTCGTCACCTCTGTCAGACGTTGACAGTTCATTCATGGCAGGTTTCGCGTGTATCCCTCCCAAGAGCTTCTCAAATTCAGCTTCAGCCTCATTGCCTCTTCCTTTCTGAACAAAGTCAAAAAATTATAACTTTATAAGTGCCTGGGTAGACAAATAACCTTAAATCAATCAAGAAAATGAATAAAAAGAAACGAAGAAAGAAATCAGCCAAGAGGGCTGAGACCAACGTGGTATTCCTCCTATAAATAAATTGTTCAATAATAGTTCTAAAATGGACATCAATAAGCTCTTTTCATTATTTATTTTTTAGTAGGGGTTTAATCATAATGAGAGGGCAACTCGGGAATCTGGGAAAGAGATATCAGCCATGACTCATGATGAGAAGAGAGAAATTCATCCTTTTTATGTGATCACAAGCCAACTAGCAATAGTCCCATCAAACAACATCACATCAACAGAATATTATCTAAAGAAGGGAGAATAGAAAAAGGGCACTTCAAACACTTCCCTTCAGAATCAAGTTGAACTAAAATAACTAAAACGAAAAAAATAATGAATAATAAGATATCTAAATATATGGCAGGTTGTATCACCACCTTTCCCTCTGAATCTATCCATCTACCCAAGCACTTTCTGTATCATAACAAAGATCAAGATCATACTTAAACATCTATAAACCATGATAAGGATCCAAAATTTTCTTATACTTCATTCTGTTCAATCAATAATACCTCCAACAAGGATTGAAAATAGTCAAATACAAATACATTAAAGCATGTTGAAAAAATTTATATAAAGCTTAAGTTATTTATAATTTACATGGGAAAATAGACCACCTTATAAAGCCAATGAGGACTCTCTGCACAGAACTCCATCAAAAAGGCAAGAATTGCAGCAGGAATGGCAGATACCCAGAAACAAATCCGCCACCTGAGAACATTATATAAGATACTACCTTTCAAAACTACAGCTTCAAAATAAGGAAACTATGAAAACTAATAGATAAATCTACAGTAAATATATGTCCAGGAGCTTCACTAAGTCTATTTAAACATTCCATACCAACCCACTATTTCCTTAGCCGGGAGTCCAATAAAGAGGGCGCCCATAAGTCCAAAACATGTTGTGATTTGAGTTAAGCTGCCAAAAGCACCCCTTACAGCTGCAGGTGAGACCTATAAATGCAAAAAGGGTTGACTTTTACAATTGAAAAATATAGTGATATCATAATGTACAAATAGATAACATCGATGTTATCATCTCAGATATGCATACCTCAGCCACATAAAGAGCTGCGACAGGTGGGCCAAGTCCAATTCCAGTGCCAACAAATAACCTTCCCAAAAGCATACCCCACAGGCCTTTTGTTGTTGCACTGCAAGAGTGGTAAATAATTATTTTATAGCTTTATATGCCATTTATCTAAAAGGCTATCTTGGAGCAAGAAAACATTAATTTGAAAAACTTTAAGAGAACTTTAAGAATATTTATATATAAGAAAGAGAACTTGCGAATAGAGGATTCCCATTGTTTCATCATAATCATTATCAAAGTTGGAATATAATCTTTCTCATTTCTCAATTTCTTCTACTTTCCCCTATTTAGATATTAGTTCTATGAATTATGACAGCCAAAAGCAACTGGCAAAATAAAATACTATTTCAGGCAGACAATAAGAGAGCTCATTGAACACAGTCAAAGATTGTTTGGACCATAGTTGTCAAATCACGATTCAAATTGTGAATTGAATGGCTTACTTTTGAATCATGAATCATCAAATTATACGATTTAAGAACACATTGAAAATAGCTTAAAATATATAATATAAAATATGTATAAGCAAATAGTATGAACAAACTCAAAATAATATACTAACCACAATAGGTTATGGGAAATAGGATTTGGAAATTGTATTCACTATTCAGATTTAAAAAAAAATTGCTTGCACAAGAAGAGTTTATAACAGAGCGTAGTTCGTAACTTGCAATTTTGAAGACTTAAACTCTTAATGGGATTAGGATACTATCAATATAAAACAGAATGCTTTTTACAAGTTCTATCTAATTTTATTTTATTTTATTTTTTGAAAAGTAGCATAAAAGGATGTAAACTAAAATACATGTTGCACAGCCAATCTATGAATAGCTTTCAGAATTGGTAGAATCATGTGATTCATGATTCTTGGCCTGAATCGCACGATTTTAATGATTCATGTGGCGATTCTTTCACCTTTGCGATTCACGTAGTGATTAGTATGCTGGGTGCCTGAATCGAGTCGAACCATGTTATTCAAATCATGAATTGCATGATTTCAACAACTATGGTCTGGATAAGTTTTGATGTATCAACTTCAACACACACACACACACACGTATATAAGATAAATAACTGGAGTTAAGTAAATTGATCAACCAATTTCTCACTGAGGAAAAAACAAGGAACTTAAATTTCTTAAAATTTTCCTCAAATGGCAGGAGATCCAATAAATCAAGCAAATTAGAAGATAATTAAACTCCCTCCCATGAACTAAAAGTTGAAAGCTTGAGTATATATTGCCAATAAATAGTATTTCTCTTGCACTTTTTTATGCTACAAATATAGAGAGATACAAATTTAGTTTGCGACTTATGCACTCTGTACCTCATTGATGCCCCAATGATCATAGGCAAAGCACACAACTGGAGAGCCCTTCTACGCCCAACCCCATCTGCGATCCACCCACTGAACAGACATCCAACAAAAGCACCTCCTAAACATGTACTTACTACCAGACCTTCATCAAATATAGAAGGAAAAAAAAAAGGCATAGCTTAGATCCATTAAACATGATAAATAGATTTAACATCAACCAGATAAAATACCTTCAGCCATGGTATTCCCCCTAAAGTCAAGGTCTATGGAAATGCTCTCTAAGGTTTCATTGACTACTCTGCAGTAGCATTAACAAAAACAATTAAAAATTTAATAAAATCGTCCCACGGAAATTATAGGGAAAAGAAGAATGATCAAGATCCAGAGTAGGTCTCACCCAAGATGGTAGCCATATAAAAATGAAGAAACTGAAGCCACTAGTACATGCCGCAAGGAGCGCTGCCAGGAAGGTTTGCCACTGAGTAAACGGACTGAAGCCATGAGGAATGAAATACTTGTTAGTAATATAATTACAAATTCTCTAATTGGCATTCATGAACAAAAAAGGGAAAAGCAAAAACGCTAATTTTCAAAATTTTCTCTCCCACTGAAAGAAAAAGTGTGACATTGGGACAAAATAAAGTAGATGAGACAGGAGTTCACAATTTGTTGACTTCTCACATAGAATTTCCTAGATATAGAAGGTATGATTAATAAAGTGTAATATGTTCTATTGTGTATGTATGCATACCGTTTTGTTTCCTATTTCAAACCAAAAAAATAAAGCTCATTAAGTCAAAATGTATACTCAAATTTTAAGTATACTTTTGAAATCAATTCTCATCAGCATATGTCCCAAACAAAAGAATATCTATCAGCATGATCTTCAGGAAAATATAATAGATTTAAAGGAGATATTTTCAATTAATTGCTACGCCAGAATTCGTTTTGAAGCAGCCGTTTTTTCTCCATTTTTCCTAGGAGAGTTCAATTTAAGATGCTATATTCAACTCGTGTATTGTATTGGATACCTTTAATAACTCGCATAATCACCACATTATGAAATCAAATTTCCCAACATTTTAATTTATTTTAAAAATGCAACAAGTTATATTAAAATTAAACTTCAAAAAAACAAAAGATAAGTATATGCTTCAGAAAGATAATATCATCTGGAAGGGCCATTATAACCAGGGAGAAGGGAAAAGAAAGACCTGAATTTTCTTCTTTGCCATTTGTAATTATGTGTTCCCTAGATGCCACTCGCTTGTACGGATCAACAAGGCGTCCCCGCATGGCGAAATGATATAAACTTTTTCCAAGCCTCGCAATCCACAGACTGCATCAACAGAACAAACAGCCATCAGAGTTCATCAGTTATAGCACACAACCAACTGTATGAAGAGAGCAGATTCTAGATCACTGTGAAACAAATTTCTTAGATCTGACACTCCAGAACATTTTGATTGCATGGGGAAACAGGGGAACACAATGGTTTTGCAAAATTGCCTCTTTCAAAAATGTGTAAACTGATATTCACCATTTCTATTCAATATAGTAAGAGGGATACAAAATCAGGAAGCTTCTCACTACAATCACAAGAACTGGAAATACAAATGCTATGATCGACAGAAAAGTTACGCACACAAAGACATCAGTACATACATGCATTCATTTATATGCTTAAAAAATAGAGAGATTTAAAAAAGCGAGTACCTTCTTCTCTGGTAGAGACTTCGATTGGCGTTTCAAATGCAGAGGTCGAATGAAAGCGAGGTGATTGAACCCGAAAAGGTAAGGAAGACGACGATGAGGAAAGTGAATGGGAAAGCGAGCACAGTGGCTAAAATGCGCCGAATGGTGATGGTGGAGGGGTCAGTGTCAGCTTCTTACAACAGAAGAGTAGGACGGAGGAAATCGAAGCGAAGAATTCGAAAACCGTTTCTATAGTGGGTGGGTGCTAAAATGCGCTTTAGGGGGTGATACCCACTTGGGCTTTCAGAGATTTAGGGAAGAAGCAAAGGCATGCCACCACCCAACCACCCATAAGGAGAAAGCTCTCTGAGGCCAACAGCTGTGCGTACGTTCTTGTACAAGACGACGAGGAGTTATCCGATGCATTCGCCCGTACCGTATGTTTCTCCCTTGTCCTCCAACTGTATCTAGCTTCATGACAGTTTATGACGTAGGCACGTGTCGGTAGTTGACGCAATTGGTAAATAATATATAAAATTAATAAATTGTTGCAGCTGCCAGAATTAAAATACTATATTTAATTACTTTAATAAATACAAATTATAATTCTAAATGTAGTTTTTTATAAAATAAATTAGTGACATTGCGTCGAAGCACCTTATAAGTAAATCATTATACAAACTAAGTTTAATTTTAGTTAATTTATATAATTTTGATTAATTTTAAATAAATTTTTATAGTTTAAAATTTTAAAATTAATTTTTTATAATTTAAATTTTTTTAATGAAGTCTAAATTATCAAGTTGTTGTTAAAAGTTTATTAATTGATGCTAAATTGAAAAAATAAATATAAATCACATTTTGTCTTTAATAATTGAAATTATAATATATATGAGTAGATTAATAACAGAATTTGATTAAAAATTTAAAAATTTAATTTTAAACTTTGACAAGCTAAATAATTAAACCTACCTACAAAACAAACTATCACGAAAAGGCATAAGCAAAGGCTAATTATGTTTGTATGAATCTCCAATATCTAATGTCGCATTTGCTAGTTACTAGTGAAAACAATCTAAAACAAACCGTGACATCTAATCTCAAAATCCATTGAGATAAATTGAATAATTGAATTTCTTATCATTAGTGTCCAAAAATACTCAAGAAAATTGTTATAAACGATTTTGTTTACGTAGTCAACATGAATTCAAGTGTCACATACCTTGATATCTTTTTGCATTTCAAATTATTTTATCTATTTAAGCATATTAAGTGGTAGTGAGTGGATCCCGTGCTCCATTACCAAATATATTACATCATCTCAGTTTTCTTATCAAGCTATTGGAATTTGGTACTCTAGAAAATTGAACATCTAGTCAATAACTAAATACTCATATTTTTAGTGTTGTATGAATTACCAGTGTAATAAACAATGACATTTTATGTGGATAGATACACTAGTGTTTGAGACATTATATCCATTTGAAAATGCTTGCATTTTTGCTTCGTTTAAAATAAAATGTTTTGCATTTTCATATCAAAATTAACCTTTCAGTATTGTGTTTAAATTGTAGTGTAAGGTTAATATTTCATGACAAATAATAGGGATAATTATACAACTAATTAAGGCCAAAAAAAACAAAGAAAACACGCATACGCATCAAAGTTGAAGGGCCGACATAGGAATGTGTTTTTTTTAAAAAATTGTTTTACTATTATTGTTTGACAAAATAAATAAATAAATTTATAATGTATTTAATTAATTTATAAATTTATTTATTTAAATAAATTAAATTTATAAATTATACATTATTTAAGATAATATATAATTTATAAATTTTTAATTAATTTATAAATTTTTAATTAATTTATAAATTTTAAATTAATTTATAAATTTTAAATTAATTTATAAATTATTTTTGTCAAATAAAATTTAAGACAATTGTCAAAACCCTTTTGTAAAATTTCAAGAATATGCTCTGACTGCTTTCTTGTTAAATTTCAATGCAGAATGGCACTTGCACAAACCTTTTACATTTATCTCTTATTTATTAATTTAAAATATTGTACGTGAGAAGAAGTACAAAAGTAAAATATTTTGTTTCTTTGGAATATCACACACACCCAAGATCAAACCTTTATTGGTAATTATCTCGATGAGAAGATTCTTTATATCTTTCCAAGTTTAATTGTGGTATAAGAAGATTGACTATACAGCCTCAGTCATAATTACATTTAAGGTGATTTCTAGTATCTGATGCCAACATAAACAAGATGCATATCTTCCAATGAAGAGATTGGAGGAAACATTCTACAGAGACCAAAGACATTAAAACTTCAACAAACTATTACTGTACCATTGACATAACAGAAAGCTCAAAGACATGGCAATCTCAAACAGTTACTAGACACTACATTTCTTCTTCTTTTTAGCCGAATTAGGCGCTACCCATTGATGAACTCATTCTTTGAATCTGTAAATAGATCAAGCAAGGTTAGAATTCCAAAAACATAAAATGAAGAAAAAGGAAAAGCAATTTAAAAAAGAAGCGAGAGATAGATAACAGGGGCATCTGAGGGACCAAAAGATGATGTTAAATAAAAATACCTTATTCACAAGTAAATTGACTTGTTCTCTGTACATTTCCTTCAAGTCCACAATATCCGCACGAAGTTCCTCCAGCTAGACACATTCAACTACCTTTAGATAAAAATTATCGATTTCTTTTCTATGCTTTCATTTTTAAAATACAAGCAAACAGATCAGTTAAGATATAGAAGTCCTAAATCTATGTATAACCACAGGTCCATACGTTCTTCATTTTCTTTTTCTGCTTTGCCCCTCTTTCTTTGGGGGCCTTGTGTGTGTGTGTGTATAGAGGGTAAATTACACTAACTCCCTTGAGGTTTGTTTAAGTTACACTTAGCTCCTCTCTTGATTCAATAATTATACTCGACACCTCTCTTGTTCCAAAAAGACAATTTTATCCTTTGATTAAAGAAGCTTTTAAATATTTCTCACTTTCTTTATATCCACTGAACAGATTCATTTAACTTGTTAGATAACTCAAAATTTTACTGTACTCAATGATAAAATTTTCTTATAATATGTGTTACCTAAAATTTAAATTGACAAATATCATGTGAGATTATCGAAATTTTAAAAGTTAACATGATTAAATTTAGATTCATACAAGAACCCAATAAAAATATAATATGATTGACATTTATGTCATTATTCTGTAAGAAAAAAAATACTAATGCAACAAAATGTTTTCAACATATGTAATTTACTTTCATATATATTTATATTTGGTTTGATAATTCTATTTTTTGTCTAGTAGAGATATACAGAAGTCAAGAAGTTTGTTGAAAGATTTTTTTAGCCCCAGATTAGCACATTGGCTATCAAAGAGAATTTTTTTGTTGCTGGTGACTTCTGAAGAGATGAAAAACCTAACCTTTTAATATAGTAGGGCAATTTGAAAAAATAACTCAAGAGACATATCTGTAATATAATTTCAATGTTCAGGAAGCGAATTGTTATTTTTGACACAGAGGGAAGCTGAATGTAATTTGAGCAAACCTCGGGAGGCTAGTGTAATTTACCCATATATATATATATAGAAAGGGATAAATCTTGATTGTTATGTTTGCCATAGTGTATCCAGCCATTGTTAATAGTGAATCGAAAGATTGACATAATGTAATAGGTTAAGCACATAAAAGAGGTAATAAAATTGAAAATTTCCCAGCAAGAGTTTCTTTTTGCACTTGGATTAGATGATTCCTTTTGTTTGATCTGTTAAGTTTTCCAAGAGAAAGGGAGGGCTCAGCTGTTCCATGCTCTTGTTTGGGCTGTGTCGTATTTCAACAGAAGAAAATTAACAAGGTGAAAGAAAGTGAGTTCTTCAAAACAGTTTGTGAGACAGCTTAGACTTTTTTCTTTATATTTTTGGAAAAGGCAGGTCAGGCACCGTTCAAAAATTAAGCCAAGGAAACAACAACTAAAACCAAATTGTGTCTTAGATATTGATCCCCATAACAGAAAAAACAGGCAAAGGGAAAAGTACCTCCTCATCACGTTCGCCCATTAACTCCAAAGCAGAAGAGTGTCTCCTCCTCAGTGCTTCTAACTCTGCCCGTAAGCCAGGCAAAACAGCAGCCTCCCCGCGCAACTTCTCATACTGCAGTGAGAGTAAGCAATCCATGCTTAATGACAAGCAAGCGTACCAGAAAGCATGAGAACTGGAAATTGAAACTCACCACTCCTGTCATTTTGACCAACTCCTCCGCAAGAGAATCGCGTATAGATTCCATTGATGCCTGAAATAATAGTTAAATATAAAGGTAATCAATGTCACTGTCCTATAATGTATAGGTTGATATTAATTGAACAGACAAGTTGATGACAACAAAAGAAACCATAGATCAGTGATTTGGAAGCTGTCGTGTTAGTCTAAGGAATGAAACAGCAAATCGTACCAAACGTGACATATATGAAGCAAGTTCACCCTCTTTCTGACGAAGTGCAGCTTCAAAAGCACTAGGTGTCATGCTCTTCATAAAGTAAGGACTCATGCTTGGCTCTCCAGGATTTCTTCTCTCAGAGAAACTGTCAGATGAGTCCAATGATGCTTGCAGAAAGTAGCTTTCTTCCATGCTTCCCAGGGAGCTTGCACTAGAGACTTTTCGAGACAGGTTGCCTACATAATGAAGTATATTATAGATAATATCAAAGGAAAGTGATGTAAAGAGAATCAGCGCATCGTACCATTCTCAAAAGCAGAATTTTTCTTTGTTGTGGGAGTTTGATCACGAGCATTCCTTTCCAAATCCAACCGTGCCTGCTTTTCTTTTTCTACCTCCTGGAAAAATGAAGAACTTAATTCAGGAAACCTGACAAACAATGATAGCTGGAATTCAACATATAATCAGGAATAACAAAAGTTCTCATTTTATTTCTTATATATATATATATATATATATATATATATATATATATATATGGTTTATGTTCCATACACATGCCCAATACTCTGGATCAGGTTACCAACAGTAGGTTTCTTCTATTTTGTTGTCAATAATATGCTTCTCGACCATGGCCCCATATGATGTCCACCCATCAAATCCTCTCCAGATCCTAAATGCAATTTGGGAACTCAAAAGTATTAATTTAATAATTCACGAAGCATGAATCCTCCCATCCTCTCTTATCTCTGTCTCATTTCTTCTCCTTCTCTCCTTTCCCCACCCTTCTTGAAAGTTCTTCCTTGTTCACATTTTTTATGCCTATTTAATATCTGCCTCCACAGTCTAGTGTTTCATAAGATCACAGGGTCAATATTTATCCCAAAGACAGCATTTTCTTTACTATTTTCGCCACAAAAAAAGTAAGAAATACAATTCCCAATATAATTGTTCTATTTCATCCATTTAGATCATGATGAAAAGTGCATGGTAAAAGCAAGAGAGGTATCTTATGTAACTTTTACAAGCTGATCTTCCATTATAAAACTATGGTTCAATTAAGGTAATGTTACTGTTTATTGTGTCTAAGAATATTGATTAAACAGGAAGAATAATTTTGAAAAACTTGCATTCAGAATGATACCAAACATCTCCCTTTGATTGCATCATTTCATTACCCAAGTTACATGAGAGATGAATGAGATGCCCAATTAAATAAAAAAGAAAGTAGGAGAGAGCTTCATGTGATAATGTTAAAACTTAAAAACTGTTAACTTTCAAATCCAGAAGAAGAAGCTCCACCTGCTGTAGACGTTCTCTATGAATCAATGCCTCCTGTAACTCATGCTTGTGTTTCTGCCTCAGTTCACTAATTTCTTTGTCAAGCTGTCTCACACGACCTTCTAGAGTGTCAGCTTCCTCCTTTGCTGCAAGGTATTCCTGCCTATTTTCAGCTGCCCTTTGTCTCTCCTTCTCAAGGGACCGACTTAACTGAGTCTGTTCTGCTCTAAGGCATGAAATCTGTAATTCATCACTAGAGTAAGTAACTTTTGTGCAAAACCTCCATTATAGGCGTGATTTACTCAAGAAATTGCAGAACCTGAGCCTCAAGGACATTAATTCGAGACAAGGTTTGAGATAAGCGTTCATTTACAGATCGCTCTCTTTCCTCAGCTGCTGCGGCTTTAGCCTCTGCTTCCTGTACAATCAATGGCAATGGATTGATATTTAGCAGGGAAAGTTTCAAAAACTCAAGTCAGGAAGTACTCTAGATTTCTAGTTACCTGAAGTCGAGAATTAAGGGTTCTCTCAACTGCAGCCCAAGCCTCTGCTCTTCTGGCATTTGTTTCCTGTTATCACGTTAAATTCTAGTCAAATAAAGATCCCTTGCAGCTGAACTGAAAATCTAACAAAAAAGCATTGTACATAATGACCCTCAAAATCAGATAACAGAATCCCTTCATACGTATACTCACCTGCATGGCCTCAATTTGCCTTAAAAGCGGCCTTGTAGATTCTGGAACTTGTGTAATCAGTTCCTCACAACGTCTTTCACTTGCCTACACAAAACAATAACCAAATTATGCAAACCACAAAAAGCAAAAGAAAAGTTGCCACAACTTAAACAAATCTGAGAAAAGTTAATAGATTAAAGTACAAGCAGAGTAAGGAAGCACACCTGATAACGTTTTTGAAGATCCTCAATGTCCCTGCGAAGCATGTCTTCTTTAAACACTTCCTGAAAATGGATAGTGGAGACATTAAAATCAAGAATTATGAATAAGTCAGTTTCGTTTTCATAACATGAATGATAGAAAATGTAACGAGAACCTGCTGTTCCTTTCTAGTTAGTGTTTGCCTCAATTCTTCAAGGGCCTGGACCAGCATAGATTCACGTTCCTCAGACTCTCTTAGTCGACTCTCTATTTCAGTTCTAGCTTCATTGTCGGCACGTGCCTCTGCTAATGCTTCTGCCTCCTTAGCTGCAGCTAAAGCATTAGAATAATATTCTTTCTGTGCTGCAAGTTCAGTTTGATGTTTCTCTATTGTTTCTTGCAACAACTTTTCTGTAGCTGTCTTGTCCCTCTTAATACTTTCTACTTTATTCTCCTCCACCTGGATTACATGCCATTAGTTGAACAGTGGTTTGCAAGACAAACAAATAAGTAATTCAAACTCAAACAGAAAAATCAAAGGCAAAAGAGTGTTCAACCATGTATACTGCATGGCGTTTCTGTTTTCTCAGATTGAATGATGAGTGAAGAATCATTCAATCTGAGAAAACAGAACATCATTCAATCTGAGAAAACAGAAACGCCATGCAGTATACATGGTTGAACACTCTTTTGCCTTTGATTTTGCTGTTTGAGTTTGATGAGTAAAGAATTACAATAGGCACTATAGAGTCATTTGATCCACGTAGCCAACTCCACTTAGTGGAAAGAGGCTTGGTTGTCGTTGAATGATGAGTGAAGAAATTTATTTAATCTGAATTCTGAATAATTACCAGCTAACAAAAACTTTGAGAAATGCTAACACAATTCAATTACCTGAAGTTTAGTAGTCAAACCTTTCTTCTCTTCCTCAAGCTCTCTAATCTAGATTTCATAAAAAAGTAAATAAAAATTTTATTATAACATATAGGCATAGAAAAATATTAGAATTTGAGGAAAAGTGCAATAAGTAGCCTGCACACCTGAGCCCTTAGTTTCCTGATTGTAGATTCCTGAGAAGCCTGCTTTTTGGAAAGCTCTTCACCTGAGATGGAAAATATCTAATATAAAGAGGGCCTATTTACTCTCTAGTAATGGAACTATTGACACGCTTAAATAGAGAAACCTCTAACTTACAAAAAGCAATTCTCATCAGAGGACAATATTCATTTTCCAACTAAATAAAAGAACAGTAAGGTTTAGATACAAATTTTATAGTACAACATTAGTCTTCCCCACCCAATTCTCTTTCCCCTCCAATATACTTTGTCCAACTCTTTACCACTGTTGCAAAGCCAAAGACTACAAGCCCGGAAGCACAAGGTTACTCTAAGCACAAGAAAAGTGAAACTATATTAAAATTTTTTTGAGAATCTTTAGATCCCATGACTATGCATAAATGAAACAAAATTCAACGGAATAGGTCCAATATATCCCAGTAAAATATAGGTCAACAATAACCATCCAAGTAGCATTTACATGCTGAATGCCTAAAAACATAGAAGCTGCATACTCTGACATCCTCTAGAAATCAGATATTCTAGAATTTTTTAATTAACATCATGTTTGGAAATTCCAAACCCAGACTATGTCACCTTAACACCCCCCCTCAAGGAAAAAAAAGGAAAACAGCATAAAATCAAGGAAAAAAAGAGAGAGACAAAATGAAATGAAAAGAAAATGCTAATGTCAAAGTGGCGATGCTCATAAACCAAGCTTTAAACCTTGAACATGTTTGTGAGAGAACTAACTCAAAGTGCATTTCCATCAAGGGCTACTCAAACCAAATCTTTTCTAGTTCAACGCAATGCAACTGTTCAAATCTTTGCCATACAGGTAACAACTGTAAATTGTCATGACAAGTAGTCTTGGTAAAGGTTCTTGATAAAGCATTCAGTAATTTAATAATTTTGCACGATCCCTCTTATAGCAATCTGAACTAGTGTCTGTACCAGGGCCGATTCCCCAATCCAACAATTTTGAACATATGTACCATAAGGACCAATTTAGTTAATGCTGTATATTTTGTCACTCAAAACATTGCCATATATCCAAGAGACTCCATCCAGACAGTCAAACCTAGAAGCACACTAATAACAAAAACAGAAGAATTACTATCTATGAAGTTTTGGACGATACAGATTTTTTTCTGGTATTTTTTAAAAGTGGGTCATGCACATATCTTTTTCTATATAATATAGGATTGGTTTCCGACATATCTACCTTCAGCCATAACTTGATTAATTATTTCATCCTTTTCCTTCAAGAGAGCAGCTGCATCACTTTTTTTACTCTGCTCTCGTCGAAGCGTATCTCTTTCCTTAGTGAGAGCATACACCTGCAATTATTCACACCAAATGCACAAAACTGTAATAGCTGTTACTGAAATTAGACAGCTCACAATCCAAAACTTATAAATAATCCGGATAATCCACTTCAATGCATCACATTCTTCAAGAAGGCTAGATAAAATGCCAACGCCAATCTCGAATGCTTAAAATGCCAAAATTTCCTAAGATTGAAATTTAAGTGCTTTCACTATGTTTTCATGGGAGCCTCATCTTAATCATATGCACTGATAAGAATTTGATTTGTACCCCTCCACTGGCTCCTAAAATGGGCAAAGTATAGGACAAATGATAACAGAAAAAGTTAAAAAAAAAGGGGAGAACAAAAAACAAATAAATAGAGAACCAATATATTCCTATCAATCCTATGCTATATGACATCAATGACGCAATTCACTGAACCTCCTTTTTCTATTTATTCATATTTTAGCTTCGAGTCATATGACAAAGTGCCTATTGCTCTTTGAAAACAATCCAAAAGCTTGAAACTATGCAATTCACAGACATGGGTATCAAATCCAAGAGCCATATTACATCATGATAAAGCATACAGTTGATCTTTTCTTATTATTAAGAGAAATTACAGGCTCATCTCTCAAATTAGGGGCCCAAAGCTTTGCTGTTTATTCAGTAACATTTATGAATTTCACACTTTAGAGGCACAGACACCCTGCAACCAAGGTTGCATTAAATGAAAACAATTTTAAGAAACAATTTGAAGAGCGGACTAAGCATGCTAAGGAAACCATATGCCATATTAGAGGATAATTTACACCAATTCTCCTTTTGTTTGCTGTATTTTTTTTTTGTTTTTTTATACTGAAAGCTATATACAGCTTTTCAGCCACTCTTGAATTGACATTATAAACAACTTTGTTAATCAAGAAAAAGGACAAAGAAGAATTATAATGTGTCAAACCTTTCTCTCAAGTGTTGCAACCTTCTGGTGGTATTCCTCTCGCAAAGACTCAACTTCTGCCTCATTGGATTTCCTCTGTTCCACAATTAATGGCAATCAAATATGAACATTTGGAAGAAAGTGGGAAGCAGGATAGTAAGCAATACATTATAAAATGAAAAAAAAAAAGAATACATGTGCCAACTACTTTACAAAAACACAAAGGGATTTTCTCAGAAGGAGGAAGAAGAAAACTGGCACATGGTAAAAGGAAAAAAAGAAGCACAAAGGTTAGATTATTCATCAGAATGAGCAGTAAGCACATAAACAAAGCTTTGACAAAAATATTGAATGCCTCAAATGAACAATCTGTGATTGATTTAGAGCACTACTAGACCTGACACATGCTGAATGAAGAAGATAAACCTAAAAATTCTTGAACTCTAGATAATTTTAAATGTATGCCTATTATGTGCCACACATCTATCACTGACACACAAACATCCTTTGGCTCTTTTTTTCTCACTACGTCAGTTAGTATCCTACACCTATTAGCCAAATAATCAAATAATTTTTCCATAATGCCAGATCATGTAATGAAAAGGCAAATGAGACCCATGGTTAGCACTTGATGCCACATAAGCAAAAAACATCAATTTAATAGACAGAAGTGAATATATGGATGATATTAAAATGACAAAAAAATTAAGGATCTGAATGAAACAATAGATAGAGTGAGTAGTTATAAAAATCCAATAGAAGCAACAAAGTACTAAAAAAACATAATATACCTTCAAATCCTCAATCAAAGCTTTCAATTGTTCATTTTCATTCATCAATTTTGCAATCTCATCAGCTTTAGCCTGCAAAGAGATTTAATAGAAGCTTCAAGATTACAAAGTTGCAATAAGATATTCAACACGAAGCTGGGTGCAAAAGATAAACAGAGAAGACCAAAGGGTGAGTAGCATAAATATACACCAACCATGCAGCTTATTACATTAATTGAGACACAGGAAGAAAACTGCCAAAAGCAAATGACTATGGGTGATTAATGAATACTTCATCTTCATAACAAGGCAATTGCAACAACTTTGACACATGAAGAAAAGGGTAAGCATGGGAGGTGCAGCCCAGTAAGAGCTAAAGAAATTCAAGAATAATGAGGGTAAATTTTTTTAGCAAAACCTACATTATCAGAAAGTTCAACTTCAATGTGAATTAGGGAAAGTAAGCATGCACAGTTGATCCTGGAAAGAAACAATTTATTATGCTACACTTCTCAAGCAGTCCAAAAATTGAATGAAAATAAATATTTATGAAAAAGTAGCATAGAATCCTAACAGTCTGAACTCAGAACAACACTTAAGAATCTTAATATTTTTGTTTTATGTAAAAACAGCTTGATAAAATATCTTGTCCAGAAAAAATTAAAAAAAAAAAAAAAAAAACCGGTTAAACCTTATATGCTATATAATAAGAAAAGGATGAAAGCCAATTACAAAAAAGCCTACTGAGACCATATGATCATGGTTATCATACTTAAAAATCACAAAACTTAAGCCCTAACTTGTCATGCCATTTGGCCTTTTACAGCATCAAGAAGTATTAAACATCACAAAATATTTTTGTTGCTAGCATGATTAAGTTCAACAAATGAAATACCTGAGCTTGTCTTGCAGCACCTTGTAGTGCAGCTTCCATCATTTTCATCTCCCTCTTTACCTTCTCCAGTTCAAGCGAAGAATCTGAGTCAGACATATTTGTGACAGAACTCAAATGCTGCTCTTTCATGTCAGTTTCAACATCACTGGCTAAGTGATCCCCTTCGTTTGCTTTAAGAGTTGATTCATTTTCATCCAAACCCATTTTGGATATCACATCAGAAGACTCATTTGGTGGACTAGCAATGGTTAAGTGCTCGTTATATGACTGATCAATGCTATCAGTTCCCTCAGCAGCCGCAGAAAGCAAAACAGGAGGCTCAGTCTCATCTCTGTCCTTGCTATCACCCGATGCCTCAGGTTGAACAGGAGAAACTTGCTCCACACTGTCTTCTGCTTGCACCCTCTCTTCTTCTGTCTTGTCTCGAAAATTTTCTTGCACATCAGTAACATGGTGCAACTCACCTGGCTCACTAGAACTACCCTCAATATAATCCTCCTCAAGATTAACAGGTTTGGGTTGCATTGACAGTAAACTTGCAGGAGTTTCCACTTCAGTAATTTCAATCTGTTGAGGACTGTCAACAGAAACAGAGGCCTCAACATTCTGAACAGCTGATTCAGACAATTCAGCAGAGATCACAGCCACAGGTAACTGGTGTTCTGCCTTTCCATGGTCCAACTTCTGCACTACGGATCCATCTGCTGACTCTATATGCTCACCTTCTTCCTCTAACTTAAGCACTTTCTTTTCTTCTTGAGCAGAAATTTCTTGAGTCTCAGTATGGGATGCATCAGCATTATCAGTTCCAAAATCTTCTTTTCCCTCAGAAAATGGCAGATGATCTAGCGAATCAGGTTTTTCCACCAATTTCTCAGTTCCAGGTTCTTGTTGAGAGGATTGAAGCTTTCCAGACGTTTCTTCAGTACTTTCCTCACTATTATTCCCCATAAAGGCCATAACAGGATTAAATAGGGTTTTCCTGTCTGTACCAATAGGCCATGATCCTGCAGCTAGAAGATAATGACAAGAAACTTCAGTTAGTATGAAACATTTAATATAGACTCCATCTAAGAATGTGCATGCTGGTTTAAAATTTTATAACTTTTCACTAATTCGACCATCCGGAACATAAAGAAGCCTCGTAGCTTATACTGCTAAAAAACCTTTTCATCTACCTTAATTAAATATTCACATATCATCAAATGCCATTCAGAAAACAGGAGGAGTGTTAAGAACTTGAACAATGTTTACCTTCACTGCTGGATTCAGACTTCTCTTCGAACCCAAGAGCGGTGTCAAAATTTTTCTCGATACTCTTCACACTCTCCTGAAGCTTATTTACTGCTCCCGCCAAATCAGGGAAGTTGCCCCATGTATTTTTTCCACCAAACCAAGCCATCGTCAAACTAGAAATCAAAAGAAAACCATCCCATGATGCACACAACCAATAAACGCGCCAAAATATCTTAATTCCTAGTTTATTTAATTTCAAATCCCACAAAATAAAGAACAATGTAACAGATCAAAAGCAATCAAATTTAATTCATGTACCACACGAAATAATCACCCCTGGCATCGACAAAAGGTTATATATCCGAAAACCATTCGTCTACATAAAAATGTGCACATCTGAGGAAATGCCCAATAAAAAAATGCGAGCTAAATCTGTAATCTGTTAATAATTAAATAGAGATCAATGCAGAGGAATTGAATATGTGAAGCGTAAACAATTGATAACATATGCGAACCTTGTAGGCCCGTAATCAAACGACTGCCTTGGATCCGGGAATCAAATCATGGTTTCAACTGGTTCAGTTCATAGTTGTATTAACAAGTTTCATTTAAAAAAAAAAACATTTCATTGAAGAGAAAAAAAAAAAGATTGCCAGCGAATTGGTCCGAAATCGAAGAGATTTGAGAAGAAGATAGTGGCTATGGCTGTAAGAGAGTGATTTGGCGGATGGGAAAGCCGGTTAGTTTGATGAGCTCTGCAAATCCGGGCGGTGGATTGTCCGACGCCAATAATATTCCCTTGGCCCTGACATTGGTGACGAATGCAACGCGGTCGTATTAGCCTCCGATTAAAAATATAAATTGAATAAATCAATTTATTGTTTTTTTAACTTAAATTACAAATATTTTTTCTTCTATTTTAAAATTAGAAAGTCGATATTTACAACACACAAAAATTCATGAGCATCTATGTTAGAATTATATACAAGTTTTCTTCTTCTTTGAAATCTCTCCTGATTAAAATTTAAAAAAGGATTTGCATAAATTTTTAAAAATTTCACGTAATTTAAGACATAGAAATGAATGAATAAATAACGCCAAATTATATAAAGAAATTAAATATCCCCTCTTTATATTATAAAATAAATGAAGTTAGTGTATAAGGTTGTTTTGTTAAAATATAGAATAACAAGGTTGGTATAATTTTATATTATATTAAAATTACAATAAGAGATTATATATTTTATATATAAAAAAAAGTTAAGAAAATAATATCATATTCTTAGTTCAATGAAATTAACTGAAAAATAGGGCATCATGTTCTATTCCAGTTCTCTACCTTTTCTGAGGAAAAAGGTTGCCTTTTCTTGATATTAGGTAAGATTGTCATTTACAACGGAGAGTTCAATTTCTTAAAAGGTTTCCCACATTTGAATTTCAAATTTTAATTTCAAAATTTCTCTAATGAAGATAGAATTACCATTCTTCTATTAATTTGATTTAGATACCAGGTGCCTAAATCTATTCTCCATTAACCCATGTTAAAGGGAAGTTACAACAAATGCAGGCTTTTTTAATTCTTGTATGTAACATAATGGTCTTAAACCAAGTACAGATTTTTGCACTGTCATCCAAGACCTGCCACAGAAACCCCTCACTAACCCTCTCCCTCCTTTCTCCCATGCCTCTCCCGAGAAAAAGAAGCTTTGACGTTGAGAATTTGTACTAAAATCACGCTCTATAGTGTAATTCAGGCAACACAGTTCACTGGCCCAAGACATCTGAAATTGACTTGTTCAAGATTTGAAGTAGCTCCTGCCTGTATCAAGAAAGAATATTCAAGTGAGGCTCTTCCAAACTGAGTGCACTATCAGCTTAACAAATTTATTCTTTTATTCACTTACGACATGGATGGTGTTACTAAACATTAGCAACATTGGGTTAATATCAGATAATTCTAATGGAGATTGGAAACTTGAATAAAGGCAACCAAAATTCTTCTTACCGATCTGGCTTGAATAAGAGATACCGATAAGTGAACCACTGAAAAAGACACAGAAGTTTGAATCAATTGTCAATTGCAAATTAATGAATAAACTAAAATACTGATTAGACTTGATGAAGGGTCGAACTTAAAACTCCATTTTACATAAAAATTTGTCGGACTTTGAATTTGATCTTTTCAAAAGTTGATAAAGTCGAACTCACGACCAGCACCTGATCAGCTCTAATGCTGATTCATGTGGTGAAAATAAATTTGAATGATCTCATCTTATGTTGCTCTTTTTCCTCATGAATAATTTACCACCACTTATGTTATGTAGTGCAGCACTTACTGAACTGAACAGTATTCCAATTAATTCCAGTGCATTTGGGATAAGTGGCAATTTGTCAATGGCCTACACACAGGATTCACAGATGGAACAAAAATTAGAATAACACTACTGGAGGGATAATGTGCAGACTCAATGTCTATATTAAGAAGGAATAAAGGAATACAATTGAAAAACAGTCTAAACCCCAAATTTCCAACAATTTTAATTTGGATTTGTCTGTTAAACCACAGTTTGAAGCTGGAAGTCCACCAAAAATCACTGTGGATTATTGCACTGTTTCCTCAAGGCTAGCCTGAAAATTTCTAGACTAAAAGATGTTCCAGAACCTCAATAGATAGACATTTGCTTACTGCTCAAACGTAAAAATCCAAATCAGTGGAATAGTTAATGAGTCAATATCAACTTCTGCTAGTGTCTCCATATCTCAATAGTTCAGTCCAAATGACATTAATTTTCCAAAATTCTCCAAAAAGTGATGAGAATTACCGTAATCAGATTTGCTGATGCCCAGAGTGCTACTAGACCTGCAAACCCTAAACCAATTAGCCCCAACCGATCCTCAGGCTTATCCCACTGTTTTCAAACAAAAGAAACAAATAAGCAGCTTAGATTAACCAGGGTACTTTGTGTGTGAGTGGACTAATAGATAGATAGATAGAGACAGTGAAAAGGCGTGGGGAACTCACAACATTCTGAACAGACTTAAAAACAGTCAGGGAAGTTGAAGATTCAGAACTTTCCCCAGAAGCTTTCACAACAAATGTACCCGCAACACGAATCTGTCTCCCTGTCATTAGGGCAAATGCCATAAATCATGAAACCAGGAACATGAGCACATGACATAAAAGCACAGATAACTTACATTAGCAGGAAAAGTTATAAGTAATCAAACGAAAGAAGTGATCATGACATTGGACATAATCACTACAGCTCCCTAGAACAGCTTGCCTGCAGAAATTTAAGGAGGAGCTTTTTATGCATCAAATTATACTATATAATCACTTAAAAACTGGACTTTGGATCTAAAAGATTGCAAATGCTCATCAGTTTCACAATTTCACTTGGTGAGCTAAAATGCTATCAGACCTCTTCTACCAAGATCATCTCTTAATATTGAAGTTCCAAAAACAGCCGATTTCCAAATCCTGTGCCAGTATACTTCAGTTCAACATTTGTAACTAAATCATTTAGTCATATTTTCCCAGCTTCCCCGACCTATTTCTTTTCTTCCATGCATAGGCTAGTCAAAATTATAATTTTCACTGGAAACTGGAACAGACTGGTAAGCATCTCCGCCAGATTACTAAATTTCACCTAAACCACCTATGCTTAAAATCCCTACTCGACATACAATTACATACTACCAGGATTAAGCTGTGATTGCAGATGAACAAATACATCTGGATTAAAGATTAAATGTAACTTTTACAGAAGCTATCGAATTTAATATTATGTCTACATAAATAAAACGGATATTTCAAAGAAAAGCAAATAGCCAATAAAGGGTTACCTGAAAGAAGAGAAATATGGGAACTTTTGAAGTTCCCTAGAAAAGATTTTCTACCATGGGCCAGTAATGGTGGGGGCGAGGTCGCTGTAATGGAAGCCATTTGCCCTCCAAAGTTCAAGCACAAACTTGTGAAAATAAAGACCAAATTTTAGTTCAGGGTTTCCTTATTCAAACCAAAAGACAACAAGATGATGTCTAACATCAGGAAGTAAATCAGAGCTTTACCTTCTGCTGCAATGGGTAAGCCAAAGAGACACAGAGTGTTATAGAGAATTCAACTCAAAACAGTGTACCCGTTCCCCCCACCAAAAAACAAAGGAGGTTCTTCTTTAGACCTTCGGTGCGTTCCAGCCACAAAATAATGAGAGGTGGGTTGGGTCTATCACAAGTCAATTATACACTACGACAAACGACGAACCAAAAAAAAAAAAAAAAGGCTATGCTGCCGTTTAGTTTGCTCCAATATCTGACTGGAAAATCGGCGCTTGGAATTTTGAAAACTCCATTATTGATTTTTTTATTTATTTATTAAAATCTCTTCTCTTCACAGAATAAAATAAAAAAAATAACAAAAATCGAAAACTGAACTTCCTACGCCTTTCCGAGAAAAGACAAAGACGACGAAATTTGAAAAACACGTGCTTTATGCTAACTGAGCTCAGTTGAGCAAAGGCTTTTCCTTGGCCTGATGAGTTGTTGGGTATTTAATTAGTGTTGGGTAACTCAAATAGTTATTCAAATCAAGCTCCCGTAGATTTTTTATACTATCCATTATTTTTTACCAAAATTCTCGAGCATGCGTTGAAGATAATTGTCATTGAGTTAGATAATTTCTACCATCTCCCTATCAGCAGGTAAGAAAAACTGATTATGTTTGGTGTTAAGTGAAATTTGAATAATGCAAGGGGAAGCAATATTACTCGAAAAAGAAAACGACTTTAACATCTCACCAAGTGAAGCGCTTCCTTTTCTGTCATTCAACTTCAATTTTTTGTTCTTGTTGTACGTTTTGTTATATCACCAACTTGTTTGATTCTGAGCAATGGTTGTTCTGGGTTTAGGAAGTGAAGTCCTTTGTGATTTTGAAGAGGACAGCTTTCCGTATGGGGATATAAGATTATTCATACGAGTTTAAGTCAATGCATTATCTGTGATATTATTACATCTTGCCTCCATAGTTGCATTGTACATTCATGCTATTTAATTATATAAATGAGATATGACTGGATGCTTAGTTTCTGATACGAAGCTTGAGCTTTTCTGTTGTAATGTGGATAACCATTTTTACTTATTTGTGTGAGTTGGTGGGTATATTTTCAGTGGGATTTTAAGGTTTGGCATCTTAATACTATTAGAAAGGTAGTCAGGTTAAGTAAGTAACCTAAGCATCGTTCATCTCTCTTCAGCAACACTCCAGTGGATTCGCCCATCCACATCCACTCAGAATTTGCATTATACCAATTAACTTTTTAGAAAATGCTAATTTGAATGTAAGTTGAGTTTTTGATGTTTTTTGGAGGTTGAACGTAGGGGAATGGAACCAGTGTCGCCGACATTTGGAATTGCCAATATTCTAGGGGGATGACCTGGAGTGCATTTTTAGAGTAGAAAGATATTTTTTTTATCAATGGAGTGTTAAGAGGGGGAAAAGGTGGAAGCAGCTACAGTATATTTGGAGGGGCAAGCTTTGGATTGGTATCAATGGCTCGAAGTTAGAACACACATACGAAGTTGGAAGGAATTGATGAATAAATTTCAGCTTTCACACGAAAGGGACGGATATGAGGTCTTGATAGCTTTGAAACAAGACTCTTCTGTTATTGAATATCGAGAAAGGTTTGAGAAGTTATTGGTGCCATTGGAGGAGATATTTGATGAGGTATTGATAGGGCTGTTCAGAAATGTATTGAACGAGACTCGAGCCAAGGTGAGGATGATCTGTATTTTGACTCTAAAGCAACTAATGGATCTGCCTCATAAGATAGAAGAACAAAATTGAGTCATAGATCAAGCCAAAGAAGCTAGGTTGAATAGAGGTCAAAAACCTTCTAGGGGGGGCAAAACCACGATTTGTACTAAAAATTATACAAGAGTCATAGGCCCAGTAAAACCTATGAAAAGTTCAGGCCTCATTCAGTCCAAGTAAAATCCATGAAATCAAGATTCAAGGAGAGCATAGGTCAGGGGCTCACACCTCTACTTCATTGACCAATAATGGCAATGTATCGCAAATTAACTTATGCTAAAGATGAGCGCAAGAGGGAATTAGGGCATTGTTTCATGTGTGATGACAAGTTTGGTCCGAACCACAGGTTTAAAAACTGCCAACTTCAAATACTATTTATGGCTGCTGAAGAAGATGATGAAATTTCAAAAGAGGGAGTTCAGTTGGATGAAAAATTACTTGAAGATTTCAATGAATTCTACAATGTATATTGTAACATCTACTTATTAGCATCTTTATTTATTTATTTATATCGTAAAATATTTTTTATTATTTATAAATTTTTAGTAATATTTATTTAGTTTATAAATTTATTTATTCACTTATATTATTTATTTATTTTAGATGAGTATACATGAATTTTAGGTTATTCTAAATAATTTTAAATTTTATTTCTTTAAAAGTAGGAGAATTAAACTAATTAAGCATAATATACAATACTTACACACAAAGGCTCTCACGCTATAAGAAAAAGTATAAAGTTTATCACTTAATTTACATCAAATTATGTACTATTTAAAAAAGACTTGTCACTCACATATATTACATCCCCAAAAAATATACAATAAATATCTATATTCAGATGAGTTAACCCTAGAAATCATGTTGCTCATTTTTTGCTAGAGTATTTGGAATGTGATTATATAGACATAAAAAGATGATATGACAATCTCAATAATTAGTAAAACTTTTATAAAATAGTATACATTCCATTTTTTAATATATCTCAATTTATTTCACTGAAACATAAGTACTCATAATATTTTATTCTACTTACTCAATGCAGTCACATACCTACAAAAGATTATGCCTCTCTTATTATTGGCCAATATGTAAAAAAAATAGGTCTTACTTGGTACACTTTGAGCACCCTTTAATTTTTGAAAATGCATACATAACATATTTTTAAAATATTATTCATCATAGCATAAAAATCAAGTAATTAATGAAATTGATAAATTCAAGTTTATAAACATAAAGGGTATTTTAAGAAAAAATTAATTACCTCAATTCCAGTATAATCACTTTTTTTCTAAGGCTGTCAAGGTTACAATTGGCTACTCAAATTAAAATATATAAAAGTTTTTGATTAATGCATACATATGAGCACTTAAAATTTTAAATTTCTAGTTTAAGAGCTCCTACTCCCCTAAAAGACCTATGATTCTGTTCAGTTTTTGAATTATTATTAAATATAACAAAAATTCTTTAAAAATTCTAAAATTTTGTATGGAGGTTCCTTTATATGTATATTTTATTTCATGGATTTCTTAGCCTTAAACATTCCATTTACCTCAAGAAGTACCTCCATAACTCAGAACAATGCATATTGGTTCCAGTTCCATTTCTATTCTATTTTTCATTCTTTTGGATGGATAAAACTTCTTAAAAATTCATCATATTTTATATGGAGCATCCTAGATATATTATATAATCACCATAAAAATTTCAAGTAAAAACTAATACATTTGACCCCTCAAATAACCCAATTTTTATAACTGCCTCTAGTTCTAATCTATTTTGACTCACTTCTTGTCTCACAGAACTTATATATTTTATTATATACCTTAAACTACCCAGAATTTTCTCAAATTTAGTGAGGATCTTAGTTAATATTCCTGTAAAATGTCATAAAATTTTTACATGAAAATTCAACATCTAAACCCTTTAATGTTTAATATTTGCATCAACGGTCTAAACTGTTCAACAGAATTTTTCTCTACACTGTTTTGATTGCAAATGGCATATTTATAGGTTCTCAAAAATCATGAAAATTTACAAAATTGATTATCAATATTACAAGACATTTTGTCACCAAAAATTAGAGAATTTAAAGGCAATTTTTCTCAATTTACTAAGCCATGTTTTCAGGTGCAAAAACAAAAGTTTCCTAGTGCAAATTTTGTGGTATTTCAGTAAGTTCCCCACTTAGATGGCAGAAATTGTTGCTTATAGTTCTACGTTCTCAAACCTAACCTTCTACATTTCATGTTCAAGGATCACTTATGAAGAACCCAAATTGAACATAATAAACTCTAAACCAAATTTTTACAAAAGGATAAACTTACTTTATGCAAAAACACTTTTATTGCTCCCAATTTTCAGCTAGTTTCTTCTATTGGATTCCTTTGCACACCTAGCTCTGTTCTTGTACGAAAAATGGTGGATAAAATTTTAATTTTTCAGCACTCAAATTCCTATTCTTACTATCACAAGGTGAAGGAAGGAAAGAATAAAAAATTCTCTCAATTTCTAAGTATTTTTTCACTCAAATTTTCAATTGTTCTCTCTCTCTCTCCCTCCCTCTTTCTCTCTTCCTCTCTTTCTATCTTAAACTTGCTGGCTGCTCTTTCTCTCTCTCTTGTTGGTGGTCTTCATAGAGCAAATGAGAAATAATTAGTATTGTGTAAAACCAAAAAAGGGTAGGTGCAAAGTCTCTCTCCCTCTTGTCAATGGTCATCATGGAGAAAATGAGAAATAATTGGTGTTATGTAAAAACAAAAAGGGGTATGTACAAAGTCTCTTCCCATCTTGTCGATGGTTTTCATGAAGCAAAGGAGAAATAATTAGTGTTATGTAAAAACAAAAAGGAGTAGGTGTAAAGTCTTTCTCCCTCTTGTCGATAGTCTTCATGGAGAGCAAAGTAGAAATAATTGGTGTTATGTAAAAACAAAAAAGGGTAGGTGCAAAATCTGCGAAGTAGCTGTAATTTTGTGAGTAATGTGGCATCCTTTGGTGATGCTACTTGGCATCTCTTTAATTGTTTTATCTTACCTTAATTTACTATTAATCATAAATTAGTGATGTCCTAAAAATGTATTTGTATCTTTTTTTCATCGATTATGAGTTTAAGAATTTTATTTATATAATTCATGATTAATTATATGTCACCTTTTTTTTTAAAATGTCTTATTGTTCCATAACTAAATATTTTAATTTTTGGTCATATGTATCTTTTACTTATTCTTAGATTTATTTAACATTATTAGAGACTCAAAATGTTACAAATATCACAACCACTAATATTATGAAATTGATTGGGCAAATTAAAGGGAAGCAAGTGATAATTTTAATTGATAATAGGTCTTTTCACAATTTTATATCTAAAAAAATAGTAAAAAAATTGATGTTGTCAATAAAAGGAACCAAGCAGATTGTAGTGATTGTGGGCAATGAATATACAATTCCTAGAGAAGAAGTATGCCAAGGGGTGGATTTGGAAGTACAAGGGCTAACTATCACTCAAATTTGTTTTTGAGCTTAAGGGGTTAGTGTGTTTTTGGGGGTTACTTGGCCAAGTGTGGGCTAATTGGAGACAAATGACTATGAATTTTGAGTTGTTGGGTAGCTGGTTTGTTTGATGGGAGATCCTACATTATAAAAAACACTAGTTTCACTTAAGGCCATGCTTCAATCTCTTAAAGGTGAGAAAGAGTGTTATTTAATGAAATTTGGAGAATTATCTTTGCAAATAAAGGATGAGTTCCCAGAGCATCCCAAAAAGATACAAAAGATTTATTACAATTTGCAAAATTATTTTTACAATATTAGGTGCTACCTCTTTATCAACATAAAAATCATGCTAACCTAAATCCTAATGCAGCACCACCCAACATCAGGCCCTGTAGATACCCACACTCAAATGAAATTGAAAAAATGGTGAGGGAAATGCTTTTGGCTAGAGTTACACATCCTAATAGTAGCCTATTTTGCTGGTTAAGAAAAAAGATAAGAGTTAAAGATTGTGTTAACTATTGAGTTTTGAACAAAGTCACAGCACTAGATAAATTTTTACTTCTAGCTATTGATGAGTTGTTGGACAAAGAAGGAGCTACCATTTTCTCCAAGTTAGACCATAAATCGGATACCATCAAATTCAGATTAAAGAAGAGGATAAACACAAAATAGCTTTTCAAACTCATGAGGGGCACTACAAATTTTTTATTATGCTTTTGGTTGACTAATGCACTCTCCACGTTTCAAGCTCTTATAAATAATAATTTTAGAAGGTATTTAAGGAAGTTTATACTTGTTTTCTTCAATAATGTACTAATTTACAACACAGACTATTTGTCCCATTTGTCACATTTAAAGGTGACCTTAGAAGTGTTACAACAGCATCGATTAGTAGTGAATCAAAAGAAATGTTTGTTTGGACAGGCTAAGTTGGAATATGTAGGGCATATTAATTCAAAAAAAGGTGTACAAGCAAATCCCTCAAAGAGTGAGAATATGTTGAAATAGCTAGTTTTGAAAGATATCAGAGCTCTTAGAGCTTTTTTGGTTTAAATTGAGTATAATCAAACATTTGTGCAAAGGTATGGGAAGATTGAAGCACCACTGATAGGCCCCCTTAAAAAAGATGCATTTGTTTGGAGTAAGGAGGCCTAAGAGACTTTTGAATAACTTGAAATTGCAATGACTTCTATATTGGTACTAGCCATGCCAAATTTTTCTTGCTTGTTTGATATTGAGATTGATGCTTCGAGTTCTGAGATAGGTGTTGTTCTTACACAAAAAAGGAGACCCATCACTTCTTATAACCACCTCTTAGCAGTGTTTGGTGTATAGGGAGTTGATGGCCTAGTGTTGGCCATCCAAAAATGGAGATACTATATCCTTGGTCATCCTTTTGTAATAAAAATTGATCAAAAGAACTTGAAATTTTTGTTGAAACAAAGAGTAATAAGGCCTGAATAGTAGAGGTGGATTTCCAAATTAATGGGGTTCAAATTTAAAATTCAGTACAAACCTGAGAGTAAGAATCAGGTAGCAGATGCTTTGTCTAGAAGATGAAGACATGGAATTAGTTGCTTATTCTATTGTGCAATTTTTAAGCTTGGATGAATGGGAGCATGAGCTTAAAATAGATGATAAACTTGTATCATTAATGCATCGAATTATTACTAGTGACACTACTTTGCCTGGGTATAGGATATTTTAGAATTTATAAACAGTTAGCAAGAGTGGTCATTTAGGATATTTTAGAACCTATAAAAGGCTAGCATGTGTTGTATATTGAAAAGGCATGAAACACGATATTCAACAATGAAAAATGATTTGATCCACCGTTTGTGGACAATTTTTTTTTCATTAGCGGTGTCCAAATCGTAACACGTAGTAAAAGCATTATTTTTTAAAATTATTTTTACCACGTGTTATAATTTGAACATTGTTGGTGAACAAAAAATTATCTACTGACAGTAGATTAAATACCAACTTATTCAACAATATATAGCTATCTGTGATATATGCCAAAAGAATAAATACTTGGCTGTGAGTCCAACATGTTTGTTGCAATCTTTACCCGTTTCTAGGGGTGTACATAGGTTCAGTTCGGTTCGGTTTTGGACCTCAACCAAACCGAACCGACCATAAAAAAAAATAAAAATTGGACCTATTCGGTTCGGTTGAGGTTCAACCAACCGAACCAAACCGAACCGCCAAAAGGCGGTTCGGTTGGTTCGGTTTATTTAAAAAAAAAAAATTTTTTTTGCCAAATTTTTTTAATTTTTGGCCCATTTGAATTTTTTTGGGCCTAATTTTTTTTAATTTTTGGGTTTATTTCGAATTTTTTGGGCCCATTTCAAAAAATTTAAAAAAAATTATGTAAAATATTTTTAAAATATAATAAAAAATAAATTTAATAATATAAATTAAATATATTAAAA
Organism: Gleditsia sinensis; assembly: GCA_037074535.1. NCBI lineage: Eukaryota > Viridiplantae > Streptophyta > Magnoliopsida > Fabales > Fabaceae > Gleditsia > Gleditsia sinensis. Next base: position 2,080,050 of record CM073469.1, on the reverse strand, counting down.
ATAATTTGGTTCGGTTCGGTTGGATCGTCTCAACCGAACCAAACCGAACCGAACCAGTCGATTTTTCAAAAAAAAAAACCGAACTAAACAGATTTTAATCGGTTTGGTTCGGTTTTTGGTCGGTTCGATTCGGTTTTTTCGGTTTAGTTCGGTCCGGTTCGGTTTTTGTTCACCCCTACCCGTTTCTCAGCAAATTTAGAAAAATGTAAGTATGGATTTTATTGGTGTACTTCCAAAATCTAATGGATATAATACGATATTGGTGATGGTAGATAGGTTTACCAAAATTTATCTATTTTATTACTCTTTCTCATCCTTTTACAGTTAAGGATGTGGTTGTTGTATTTACCAAAATGGTGGTGCACTTACATGGATTTTCTAAGTCTATAGTATCCAACAAGAATAGGGTCTTTATTAGCTAATTTTGGAAGGAATTGTTTAAATTGGCAGGAATCAAACTTTATTTAAGTATTGAGTATCATCCTGAAACTAATAGACAAGAAGAAGTCATAAACAGCTGTTTGGAGACTTACCTACACTATTTTATAGAGGGAGCAGTGGTCTAAATGGTTGTCTTGGACAGAATTTTGGTACAATACTCTTTATCAATGCTCAGCAGGATGACTACTTTTAAAACTCTTTATGGGAGGGAACCACCTATACCATTCAACTTAGAGAATTGCAAATCAGCAGTGGAGGAGGTGGATGATTATGTCAAAGCAAGGAATGTTATTTTAGCTTAGTTTAAGAAAATTTTGAACAGGGCTCAATCTGAAATGAAGCTGGCAGCAAATCAGAAACACAAAGATGTTCATTTTTAAGCAGGAGACTGTGTGTATATCAAACTCAGACCTTACAAACTCGAGTCGCTAGCAAAAAAATTAAATGCGAAGTTAAGCCCTAAATTTTATGGTCCTTACAAAATTATAGCAAAATTCAGGAAAATGACTTACAAATTGGATCTACCTATAACGTCTAAGATCATGCATCTCTGATAAAGAGATCTATCAACACTGATGCACAAGTTCAGCAATTGTCACCATTTCTCAATGATGAATTCCTCCAAGTCCAACCTGAAGAGTTGAGACAAGTAAGGACTTTAATTAATGGCAGCAAGGAGGTTCTAATCAAATGGAAAATTTTTTTTGAGTGTGATAATACTTTGGAGTCCTTTGAGGTTATGCAAACAAAATTTCCAACTTTTCCCCCTTTAGGACAAGTTGCAGCTTGTAGAGGGGGGTAATGATGGACCTCCTATACCCCCAATAACCCAGGTTTATACAAGAAGGCAAAGGGGATGGAATAGGCAAAGTGAGAGAGAAAAGGAATGCAGGTAGTTATTGATAAGGGCAGTTATTGTTGGTAGTGGGTCCCTCCTACATAGAGGGCACACCATGACTTATAGAAGTAAGAAGGAAAACAAAAAAAAGGAAACGCAAACATTAAGCCGAAATATTTGACTTTTATTAGTTGTTAGGCACCGAAGCCGAAAAATAAATTAGGCACCGAATTTGTCTTTCCTCTTCACACAAAGAGTGAAAAAATGGTAGGCAGATCCTTGCCTATAAATAGGCATCGCAAGGAGAGATAAAAACACACCAACCAGCAGAAGCAGAGGCAGTAGTCTGAGGAACCAGAGAAGTTCTTTGAGAAAAAAATAGGGGAGAGTTTGGTGAGATATTTAGGAAATAGTTCCTAAATAGTAAGTGACAACATAGTGAAAAAATACTCTTGAGGTATTATGGGAAACACTTTGTGTGCCACTATTTTGGTTAGATTTCTATTGTAGCCTCTAGATTTATTTTGGGGAAGACTCTTCTTGTACTTGCTATTTTATAGTGGAAGATTTATTTAGATTTGATCACGTGGATGTAGCCTAAAAATTAAAGGTCAACCACGTTAATTTTTTAGTATTATTTTTGTTGATTATTTCGCATTTATTTCTTGCTGGTATACCCGCTGTGTCCAACAGTTATTAGGTAGTAGCAGATTACTAAGAGCAGTTATTATGCTGTATCAAGGTAGTTATCAGGCTTTGCAATTGAGCAATTGGTCAGAATAATTAGAAGGGTGGTTATCATGTCGGGGTTGTTGAAGATTCTGATGGAGTTTTTCTGGGAGAGTCTTCTAGCCTCTCGAACTGCTGGAGACTGGTACACTACATATTTATTTTCCTATTTATAATTTATGCTACTTGGATTCTGACCATTATCTACTGTGTAATTGTTGAAACTAGGTGAATTTCTACTTCAATTCCAATCACTTTCTACCGGAATTTCATCTCTGGGCAAACAATTTCTTTGGTTTCTAACAATGACATTCAGTTTGTTTAACTATATTTTAATGGTTGCAATTGTTTGAAATTGAGCATAAAAGAGAAAGTTAAAGTTAAACGTAACTAAAGGCATCAGAAAGGAATGTGTATACAGAATTCTTCTAATGATGCTGCAAATTGTCATTCAGGAGTTTTGTGTACAATATTTTGTGTCTAGTGATTGTCTTTACATTGTAAAGCACTTGAGTATCCTTACTTGAAGGATTGTATCTTTTGAGAGACAACCACTTTCTGGAGTTTAGGTTGAAGAAAATTTAAATTATAACCATGTGGAAATCATAATTAAGTTGCTTAAGAGAAAGGATCGTATGATTTAATATCCAATCGCTCCTGGTTATGTTTTCTTTATATCAAAATCTATCACTTTTCCATATTTAATGATGACTTAATTTTACCATCAGGCACTGCCAGTTGAACAAATGATGCCAAAGTTGTTAACGTAAATGATACCAAAGTTAGCAATTGATCAAATAATTCTAACACCTTCAAAACATGGTTCTTCCTATTTCTGCAGTTTTCTCTCTTTATTCTTTTCTCAAAGTCTGCAATTATCAGGAAAATTTTCTTTCCTTCAATATGCAAATATTCCCCTTAGTCAAGTTCCTTATGCACAAATATGAGAATTATGAATCCAGTAGTTCTGTTGGTGTTTTTTACTCCTTCCCTTTTACTCTTGCTATTCAGTAAACGGGTAATAATATAATAGCCATGCCTTGATTGTTTTGTTACATTTCGAACTGGAAGCCAAATATGTCCAACTATGGTTTATTAAGGACATTTCATGTTAACACTGCCCTACTTGTCGGTTTTTTTAAATAAATAAAAAATGATTTGTGGAGAATATCTATAAGCATGACCACCGCCTAGATCTAACTCCATCATACCCTCACTTCCAAAGAAAAAGTATAAGCAAAACATTGGAGTTATTAATGTATAATTATTTTGATAATAAAGACACGAAACATATCTCGAGCAATTTTCATGGATTTTTCAATAAGTTCAATAAACTGTTCTACAGAGCCTGTTAGTTCTTGAATACTGCAGATATGTAAAGTCCAAATCCTGCTCTTTCATGGGCTAAACTATGCAAGTATCTGTTCATGAGACTGTTTAAAAGGCTTTATTTAATAGGATCTTTATCTTGAAAGTACATTATTAAATTTTTATTGTATATTTTTTAAAAATAGAATGCAAGCTTTGCAACTATATACCAGTAAAAGTCAAATTAAATGAACACCATGTTTTCCTGGTGGCTTGCTGACGGAGTTCGATATGTCCAGTTTATGTTGTATCTTGTAATATTTCCGGCAGTTGAACTTTCTGATAGATGAATTACTTTCAGTGCTTGATGAAAGAGAAATATATGGATCCGTGCCTGCATTTTGTTTCTCCATATCTGTAATATTCTGCTAGCACTGGACAATGTATTCCAGTTTCAGTTGTTAGTTCTTCTCATTTTTATGTTCCACTTTTTCTTTTCAAAATTGTCGGCATGCCATGATGTATATAACATTGTAGGGTAATGGTAACATATTGGCATGTGTGCATTCTATATTCTTGTTTAAGTTGCTCAACTGTTAGAATCTGTAGGTATTTTCTCCTGCATTGAAGACCATTGATAATGGACCTTTTCAAATTGAGTTAGTCGTAGACTGGTAGTTAATATCCCTTATATTTTTTTGTGAAGTTTGAACCGCTCAAATTTCTAGTAACAGCCATCAAGAAAGATGGTGTGAATTTATAGTGGGTCAGTATTTATTGATAGTCTCTAGTCTTGTAATTGGTCTACAACAAATGATAAATTCTGACAGTATTTAAAATTGAATGGTGAAATTTTCATCTGAAAATTAATTTATTTTAAACCTTTAAAAGGATTAATAATCAGTCCTGTGACTGACTTATTGGATGTAAATTGTAGATAAAATTTTGTTTGAAAAAAAGAAACTTCTGTTTGGATTATAAGTCAACCTACAGTGACCCAACATATGATCCACTGTACCATTTTGACAGCCATAATGTAAATGGTTCCAACTGCAACCCAATTCTATTTGATCTTGAGCTTCAATAAATAAATACGATGTATGTTAGTAATAATCAACAGGTATGTAGAACCTTATTAAATAGATTATGTCAAATGGTACTGCTTGAAAACCCTTTAGTTTTGTCCTCTTCGGGTGCAATCTCTGCTTCACTCATTCAACAATGTCTGCAAAATGTTAATAGTTAATTGGAGTATAGCAAAGGTTGTGAAGTACTCCATGAGTTAAAATTACCAAGAAGGGACGGAAAGAGATTAAGAACCCATCCCTTCATTGGTACTGACATGACCTCATTTTAGGCATGAACAAATGCATAAAAATGTAGAGAGACTCATCAATACACTTGAAAAAATTGTACTCCACAACATCTTAAATTAAATTTGTACTCCATATTTTCATATCAATTATTTCAAATTCATCATAACTTGTGCACATGCGATTGCTATTTGGAGTTGGTTTTTCCATAAAGCTCTATTTCATCTACTCTTCAAAACTACCTGTCTCTCAAAGTTGAATGACAGGTTTAAACTTTCCATATCCTAATTTTTACAGTAGTTGATTGTACAATCTTTCACGTTAAATGTGCTAAAACACACTTTCTTGGCATATGTGACCCGTCAGTCCTTGAATTACTTGTCGTGTTGGAATTTATTTATTTTCTTGGTTGTTGGAAATTTCTAATTAAATAATATGTTGCTAGTCTTACCCAATGCGAATCACTATATTGGAAGATTTTCATTATGTTTAAATTGAGGAAATAAGTTCTTGTTTGATGCATGATTGTTTATGACAAACCTAAGAAGAAATGAAGGACCAGGTAATATTTATTGGGAGGAAGAGTGACAGAACTTCTGAGTTCATGTAAGGATTCTGCTGTTGTCTCTGAGGTTCCAGAACTAGTGCTTAGGCCTACATGATTAAATTGAAACTGATGTAGAATATGCAAGTGCTAAAACACCACTTATTTGCAGTTTGTCTGGCCTGTCCTGTATAATTTAAGATTAAGCTTTCTTGTTTCTGCTGTTAAAGTTGTAATTCTGTCTGCGTACTTGTCATTTGATGCTACAAATTCAAACTCTTCATTTTCAGAGACCAGATGTTTGTCATCAGAGTGAAGAGAACAGGATCAGAATGATTGTTATGGTTGACAATACAGTTCTGCTACCATGAATAAACAGAGTTAGAAAACAATTGAACATAGGATATAAACTAGAGCATCCAAGTAGTTATCTTTTGGATGCAACCATTATGCTGTCATCTATTCTTTCTTTCTTTTTATTTAGGAGGAGTTTGGTATTTAATACCAAATTTGGAATACTAAATAACATAATTTTTTATATCTTATTATGCTATATCATTATATTTGAGATTGTACAAAAATAGTATATCAAATATTTTTTTAGCCGTACATTATTTTCTCACATGTTTAATTATACTTAAATCGCTTTTAAAATTGAAAATTCGAGTTCGAATCTCAATTTGAACTAAATAAATAAAAAACACCACTTTAGTAATTAGTTTCTTAAAAGGCTAATAGTTTATACTTATTCAAAATATTGTTAAATAAATTTGGTTCGGAACATATTTTTTTAATAAGATTCACCTCCAATAGACTCTACTAAAAATCTCTCTTCTTATTGTACTTTTTCTCTGGGTTGCTTTAATGGACTCTATGATGCTCTGAAAATAAATATATCAACAATCAAAGCTCTGATCCCCTGTTCATTTTGATTTTTGTTTCTTGCTCTTTTAGCTTATTGTTGTCTTGTGACATATTTTCCTAACCAATTCCCCCAATATTTAAAGCCTGTTTGCACCTTTTTTGTGAGCCAAAACTTATATTATAAGAAACCGACAAAGGCTTGAAAACAAAGAAAGCAAGATACCTCTTTTGCAGTGGTATTTTTGGGGTTTCTCTTTTTACTTTCCTTAATGGAGGAACGAGAAAAGTTGCAAGGATTGGAATGTAAGATGAGGGAATGATAAAGTGGAGAGAGAAGTGCGAAAGCAAACTCAAAATCAATTAATGCTGTTATCTATTAGGTTTGTACTGAAATCATGTGATTGATTCAAGTTATCTACCGTTCTCAACCACCAAAACAAGGAATTTTTTTTGGAAGGAAACAAAAAACATCATGGCTTTCGTGGTTTGAATTGCAGATAAACTTAATCATAACCCACATGCCACCAAAACTTTAATTATGGACGGTGATGATTCTATAACCATTTATATATCTCCCTCTAAATGATAACCTTTGTTCTTACAACATTAACTGAAATCAAGGTGTACCTTAGCTCATCAACAATATGAACACCCAACATCATGGTAAGAGAAATAATGCAACATTCTTAGTTTAAGTCTGTTAATATAGTTAAAGCTAAATTTTCTTACTACTTGAGTTGTGAGTTAACGTAGTTATATGTTTTTTTATGGTTTAAAACTCAATTTATTTAAGAATTTTTCATTAAAAAAATATCAAATACCAATAGTCAAAACCAGTAAAAAGAAGAAGAAGAAAAAAAGACGAAATAATTATGTAAATATATTAATTTATTTTTAATTAATTTATTTATTGTAAATAAAGTTATAATTTTTCTAGAAGAATGATGGAGCAGTAATAGCTGCAATAAGTGGGTTTTAGCTCTACTAGTCAAAGAGCTAGCTTTAATCTTTCCACCGTGTAAGCAAGCATTTGTGAACGTTCACTCACCTTCTGTTCCCCCACCTGCCGCAATAAATTAAGAGGATGAGCAACTTGCAGTTTACAATAAAATGAAGTCACATAACTCGCAGCTTGAAATTTTAACAAGTTATATTTTTTAGACCTTTGAAAGTTTGATCCATGTAACTTTATTGATTCTCCAACAACAACAACAAAAAGAAAATTAGTTGGGACTTTAAAATAGTTGATTTTATTTTATTGAAATAAAAGTAGAAGAATAATTTTTCAGTACACAATCCGCTTTATAAAACATCACAAAAATCTCAGAAGTTGCTGATTGATAAAAGAAGATGCATCTTCTTTGAAGACTAAATTTTGTATGACAATGCAAAAGGAGTAATTAAAATTAAAAAAAAAGACAAAATTTATGAGATTTTAAAAATACAAAATCAACCTTATAAAATATTTGAGAAAGTTTTAATTAAAAAGTAATTGATTGGTTGAAGAAGGAAGATGCATATTTCTACCAATTTTTTTATATGGTAATATAGAAATATCGGCTAAGATCCTTACTTGGGTGCAAGCACAATTGTCACGGGAAGTTTTTAAGTCTTTTTACGTCAACACATCTTAGACCTTGACAATATCTTTTTTAAGTAAAATTTACGTAATTTTTAATGTTTAATATTTTACTTTTTGCCATGCATATTAAAACTAATCAAGATTTAATAATGGTTAAAATTTAAAAAACTTAAACAAAAATTAAGAAACAAAACTAATTTCAAAAGACAAGTTGAATCAAATACAGCATAAAATATAACTTAATAATAATAATTTCACAAAAAAAATGGTCCTACCATGAAAAAAAGACAATTATAAATATATTTAACAAATTAAATAAATTAATTTATAATTTATTTAATTAAATTAAAAGTGTTTAATATATAAATTTATTTAAATAATTTAAATTAATTTAAAATTTGAAAATTATATATTATTTTAAGTAATATATAATTTTTAAATTTTTAATTAATTTATAAATTATTTTTATTGCATAGCTCCCAGTTGGGACTGTGGGCGAGTTTGAGCTCTCTAATTTATTTTTATACAAATTATCTGGATTTGTAGTCATTAAATGATATTTACGGGAAAAGAAATGCGCTTTATGTTATCTAAAGTCTAAGATAAAGAAGATTAATAATATTGACTTTTATGTTCTGAACTTCCACTTGAATTGGGACAACTTGGATGCGAATTCATTAATTGCATTCGCTGTTTTCAGCCCTTTTATTGATATAAGGACACAGGGAAATTTAATGAAATTAAATAATTAATCGATAAACCAATTGCTGACAAACCTCAACTTCGACTCGTCCTGGACCCATCCACTGCCCTGTCACTGTATGGCATGACCTTAAACGCACCCTCCCGCTCCTTTCCTTCAGCCTCCGTCTCCATCGCCTGACTCGGCTCATGTTAGACGACTTCTCTCTTACTTACTTTTTCTTTTTCCTCTTTCATATTTTCTTTCTCTCGGGGGTCAACTAAGGTGGAATAGCAGTTAAACGGGGCACCATAATAAATTACAAGCTTTTGAATTTTAAATTTTTAAAAAATATAAAATATAATTTAATTCATCGTAAATAATTAATTTTTTTATTCATAAACAATATTTAAATTATAATACATAATAAAAATAATATATTTTAAAATTATTTTTATCACATATTATAATTTAACATAATAATTAATTAAAAAATTGGTATACTTTTATTATAAGGATATATAAATTACCTAAAATTAGAAGTGATTTTATTTTTAATTTCACCTATCGATAAATATTAAACATAACTATCAAATTTAAATATTTAAAATATATAAATAAAAGACAGAATTCCTTAATTGAGGTGGATAAATTATGAAAAAAATAAAGGGAACTAATTATTTTGGCCTAAAGTTTGTTTTCTCCGTGTACTTTTTCTTCGTCTTCTTAAAAAATGAATACGCATAGTACGTAACCAAACCCCGGACCAAAAAAAGTTTACTTAAACAGCAATAATGTTTTGATAATAGTTTTAAAATTATGATATTGTTTTTGTAATAATTTTAAAATCATGATGGAGTCGTATTAAAAGAGACCCATTTATCATTGGTGGCGCTCATTGAACCTTAAAATTTGCAAAATTCGACACTAGCTGCTTGTAGCTACTACATTAATAAAGATGCAATAATTCGACAATTATAAGTACTGTCATATTTGCAGTTGAAGTTCTAGGGCCATGCATAGTTTTTCCTCGTATATTTTATATCATTTTTTTTTTATGATAGCTAGGAATCTAATAAATATTGACGAAATAATGGTGAAAAAGACACCACGAATGCAATGTTTTAATGAGACTCTTAAAACTATTTTTCACAAGAAAAATAAAATAAAATACGTGTACCTACATATACCTTGTTAAAATAAAATCACAAAAAAAAAAGTAAAATATCTAATTGTCTTGACTTAAATCACGCTTTTCTCTCTATAAAATGTTACAAGTCTTAATGCATTTAAAGTTTTATTTAATAAAAATAAATTATAAATTAATTTTATAATTTATAAATTTTTAATTAGTTTAAATTATTTAAATAAAATTATTTATCAAACATTTCTAATTTAATCAAACAAATTAATAAATTATAAACTAATTTATTTAATTTCCCAAACACACTCTAAGATCAATTCTCCATTTTCTCTTCTCACACAACATAAAAAAAAAAAAATTAGAGTGGAATATTATTTATTAGGAGACTTTTGTAAATAATTGAACACTTGGGGTATCCGAATCGATATTTCTGTTAATTAAATAACAATAACTATAATGACGTACAGAAGCAATTTTATCTTGCAAGAAGGTTTTGTTTTCATATCACACAATAACAATATAAGAGGGTGTCGTTTTTTGCTGATCTCAAAACTATAATTCAATGGAAGGTTGAGATCATTGGGTACAGATTATTTTCAAGATCAGCCATGTTTTGCACGTTCGAATAAAATGGAACCCAAAAGCTGCGTTTAACTGACAAATTTTTTCCAGAAAAAATGCAAGTATATATAGTACAAGTTGTACGTTAACCTCTTCCCAAATTTATATTTAATGAAGAAATCATATTAAAATTAATATTAATTAATTGCACACTGCATGGGTATCTGTTATTTAGAAGCTAAAGACTTCAAACCCATCCTTATAAGGAGAATATATGATACTGACTTTATTTATATGTCTTCTAATAGATAATATATATGTTTCAATCCAATTTAATTTATAATGTTCACCAAATTAAAGAGTTATTATTTTGTTTTAAAAATAATAATAATTAAGCTCCCTTAATTAGAAATTATGGATATTGCTTTTTATACGAAGATTTTTATTTTTTGCCCTATTGTTTCTATTATAATTTTTTTAAAATATTAAAGATATACAATTAACTAGAGACAAAATGAGAGAAGAGGAAAGTTTGAGCTAAAATTGTAGGGTAGTTAAAACGATTGAATTGTGAGAATTTAAGTAAATGGTCGTGTCGTGAATTCGATCTCTTTTTTACATATATAAAAAAGTTGTTCTCGTACAAAAAATATTGAACAGAAAAAATGCCAAAATAATAATAAAGACATTACCAACTAAATAGCAAAGAATATTCACCAAGTCATGGCAAGTTTTAGTTGTACTTGGGCTGGTAGTTCTTTTCCTAGTCTGATTCAGCTCTTCTCTGTAGTGTTAGGTGCATCTGCCAAAATTTCTAACCTTCTTAGTTCTCAGGAACCTTCTTGGGTATAAAAATTAAAAAATTTAATTAAATCAACGAGTTTGCTTTTGGTATGCCATATAATTTTTCATCAAACACAATCACTTTTTTTTTCTTTAATCAAGCCTTTTGAATAATGCCGTTCGAGCTTTAGTTTATTAGTAGCCACTAACATATATAGTAGACCCAGATATCTAATTCTTTTCTTTCCCAAATTATTAATGTTTATCTTCCTAAACTAAAAAAAAAAATTTACTTTTTTTAATAACATAGAGCTCGTCATTAGTATTTTTGTGAGGAAAAGACACGCAATTATTTTAAAACATTTGTTATTAAATTCTTTTTAAAATCCAACAAATATTTTATTAATTATTTGAAAATTTTTAAAATATTATAGTTTGATTAAAAAATTAGTAATAACATCCGAAAATTACGCTTAAATTTATTTCCATTTTACAATCATAAAAACTGCCATTTATCATTCTTGTTTGAATAAATTGTCTTAACTTCAAAACAAAATAATTGAGTTGTGTCTTGTGAATAAGCCAGAAGGCAGCAGCAGAGAATGCCACTCAATTGCGCCCAAAGCCAAGAGATAAGTGGTATAATTATAAGCAATCAACTAAAACTTTTGAGTTCCAAGCACACCCTCATCAGTTGAGCCAGCCACCGAGCTGGATAAGAGATCGAGCCAGCCAACAAATTCTTAAAAAACCGTTGGAGCCATTAATTCAACTGCTTAATGTTAGTTGGGTCTTCCTCATTCCCAGCCAGAATATCTAACAGTCAACCCTACCAGCCCTCCCTGTCTCTTTTATGATTTTTATCTCATTTTCCATAACAAGCCAAACTTTATAAAAATAAAAAATAAAAAAAAATAAGAAACAAAAAATAATAAAAAAAACCTTAGCGAGTTCCTTCCTTTTGTTTTTATATTCTTAAATTGAGCAGTCCTTAACACCTTCTCTCTCCTCTCTCTCTCTCAACGAGCGCGCACACAGAGAGAACCAAGACAAACACACACCTTCACCATTCTTGCTCCTTAAAAAACATAGCCATTCCTCGCCACACCCCAACATCATCTAACGTTGCCAATGGGCGTGGACATGTCGAATAACCCACCTCACACTTCTCACACCAAGGACTTCTTTGCCTCTCCAGCTCTCTCTCTTAGCCTTGTAATAAAGATCTTAACTTTCTGAGTTTCTTCCCAATCCTTCAGCATCCCTTGTATGCTTTTCTGTATAACTTCATTTTTTTCTTTCGTATACTGATTGATTTTGTATTGGGTGTTGAAGGCTGGAATTTTTCGGCATGCCGGGGAGGCAGCTGCGGCAGCGACGTCCAGCAAGGAGGTGGAGGAGGGGGATGAAGGGAGCGGAGGAGGAGGAGGAGTTGGGCGCCGAGAAGATACGGTTGAGATTAGTAGCGAGAACTCGGGGCACACGAGATCCAGATCAGACGATGATTTTGAAGAAGGGGAGCATGAGGATGATGACGGTGATGGGGACAAGAACAAGAAGAAGAAGAGGAAGAAATATCACAGGCACACTGCTGAGCAGATCAGAGAAATGGAAGCGTACGTAAAATTTGTCACTTTCTTCTCTACTTTTATATATCTATGTTTCCAGTAGTAGTTAGGACTTAGGACAATATACTGCATCATAGGTTAGCATTATATAATTTTCTTCCACCTTTTTCCTTTCAATTTTCTTCAAAATTTAACTCTACTCATAAGCCAGTCCGAATTAATAATAAAAATTATGACTTTCATATACCTATGAGGCTTTAACTATAAATAACAAACCACGATTATTGAAGTCTATCTAAACCGAGTTTACACAAAAATATCTGCTTTTCTGCATTTTGAAGGAGAGAGAAAGTTAAAAGTAATTAGAGATTAAGGTACAGGTTTCTTTTTCCGGTGGGATGATTTGTATGCGCACATGTTATGTGTTAACTAACCAGTCACTAATTTGGGGATTACCAATGAAATGGGTTCTTCTGAAGTAACATAATTTGCATGCCAACATATTTCATAGGCCGTACCGGCGGTAAATATTATAAGAAAAGTTAGTGATATCATATGCTTATAAAAGGAAGTTGATTAAAAAGCTAAAGCAGGCTTACTTCAAATTTTGAACAGCTTTTGCTTTATTATGTTTGTTTGTTATCTTGTACTATGAAAAGCCCTTCTTTTTTTTTTTTTCCTCTTTACACTATTATAATTAGTTTCTGTTGTTCAAGGGGTGCAAATCATATTTGGATTATTAGACTCCATTTTTTGTAGATTCTGCAGAAGAATAGGAAGCTTGTGAAAGATAAAAATTAGCAAGAAAAAAAAAAGGCTGACATAAATGTACCATTGCAGGCTTTTCAAAGAGTCACCACATCCTGATGAAAAGCAAAGGCAACAACTTAGCAAGCAATTAGGCCTTGCTCCTAGGCAAGTCAAGTTCTGGTTCCAGAATCGTCGAACCCAAATCAAGGTAGCTTAATTTCATTTTTTTTTTTAGTTCAAAACTGTCTTTTGGAAATTCAGAAAATGCAATAAATATATGTTTTTTGCAGGCAATACAAGAGCGTCATGAAAATTCGTTGTTGAAGACGGAAATTGAGAAACTAAGAGAGGAAAATAAAGCCATAAGAGAGATCGTAAACAAAGCTTGTTGCCCCAACTGTGGAATGGCCACCACTAGCAGAGAGGCTGCCATGTCCACTGAAGAACAACAAATACGTATCGAAAATGCCAAACTCAAAGCTGAGGTTTTTGCGTAGAACTAATTGACTCTCATACAAAATTCCTTAATTTTCTGGTAATTTCCATGTGATTCGGATTAAAAATTTACTCTTTTATATGAACGTAGGTAGAGAAGCTCCGGGCAGCTTTGGGGAAATACCCAGCAGGTACGTCGTCGTCTCCTTCGTGTTCTGCGGGCAATGACGATCAAGAGAACAGAAGCTCTTTGGATTTCTACACTGGAATTTTTGGGCTTGAGAAGTCAAGGATAATGGAGATAGTTAACCAGGCAATGGAAGAACTCATAAAGATGGCTACTGTGGGGGAACCATTATGGGTTCGCAGTGTTGAGACGGGTCGCGAAATACTCAACTATGATGAGTACGTGAAGGAGTTCTCAGTTGATGATTCAAATACTGCAAGGCCAAAGAGATCCATTGAAGCCTCAAGAGAAACTGGGGTTGTTTTCGTTGATCTCCCACGTCTTGTCCAACGATTTTTAGATGTGGTAAGCCACACAGACACCTACCCATCCATGGGGAATGTAAGCCACATAAAATATAAGTATATAGGAAGAGACACATAAATATATTATTTACACCTTTCAACTAAAATTCACTTCTAACATAGATCCCTTTACAAATTATAAATCGAATTTTTCTAAAAATATTTCGAAAAATTTATTAGATCAGGTTGGAGCAATTAAGTTGGTCTTGATGGTAGTATCAAAAGAATGGTAACTGTTAATATATACATAATAACTAAGCTGTTATATATATATATATATATATATATATATATAGACTTGTGGGATGGAATTATAATTTATTTTCATTTGACTTATATAAGAGCTTTTATGTGTTATTTGTAGAATCAATGGAAGGAAATGTTTCCATGTTTAATATCAAAGGCAGCAACAGTTGATGTTATATGCAGTGGCGAAGGAGCTAACAGGGATGGTGCGGTGCAACTGGTGAGGAAGGAAAAATCATTACCACTTTACTGTTTTTTTTTTTTTGAAATTGTGAAATCTGTGAGCCTACATAATGAAAGGTTTAATAATGGTTTAGGAAGTCATAATAAATTTTTCATTGAAAATGTTTAAAATATAATTTTCCTGCTATGCTAGAACGTGGACTCTTGATTGGTTTTCAGACCTTTTCCTAATGTGGTCCAACCCTGAGAAACACGAGAAAAAAGATGGACCTTTCTTGTGTTTCTTCTTTAAAATGACCTTTCCAAATTTGAAAATTCATTCTAAACGTTGTAAATCTACATTTAAGATAAGCTTTTTAGCTGCATGTATATAATTATATATTCTGCTTAATTATAGAAATTTTCTATACTGTTTATAATTCATTAATATTCTATTTTAAAAATGAGTGCTTAATTATGCGTTTTTCTGGGCCTTTATTTGTATCCCAGAAAGTAATGATAAAGACACAAAAAGCTTAAAAAAAGAATATATGCAAAAGATCAAAATACCATTTAGTAACTTTAGCATTTTCCTCTACCTTCTCCATATCTCTACCACACACCCAGTTGAAAAATCTCTTTAAGATTTTCGAAAGCTACTGTAACTTTCTAGATAGATTCCGTGAATGTACAATATTTTTTTTTAAAAAAAAAGTAAATACAAGTGATATTTATTTCCGATAAATCTTACTTCGAAAGACAACAACATAGGCATTAAAGTAGTAAAGGATAAAGTTTTATGTGGACATGAAAACTCTAATCTTATTTCGCATTGGGTGCAGATGTTTGCTGAGCTGCAAATTCTAACACCAATGGTGCCCACCAGAGAAGTGTATTTTGTCCGTTTCTGCAAACAATTGAACTCAGAGCAGTGGGCAATCGTTGATGTTTCTGTAGACAAAGTAGAAGACAACATCGATGCCTCCCTCGTGAAATGCAGAAAACGCCCATCTGGTTGCATTATTGAGGATAAGTCAAATGGCCATTGCAAGGTATCTAAATCACCATAACCAATCCACATTCGCAAATAGTTTATGCCCTTTAATTTGGACCCATTGGACCTAAACTCGAAAAAGTCGTGGATGGAGGAAAATATTATTCTTGACAAGACCAAAGACATAGAGTGATGATTCTAAGAGCTTATAGAAGGAACCTAAAACCCATAATTTTTTGTTTTCAGGTAATCTGGGTGGAGCACTTGGAATGCCAGAAGAGCACAGTTCACACAATGTATCGCACCATTGTGAACAGTGGTCTAGCCTTTGGGGCAAAACACTGGGTTGCTACACTGCAACTTCAATGCGAACGTCTAGTGTTCTTTATGGCAACAAATGTTCCAATGAAGGATTCAACCGGTGAGTAGTGAATTCATGACACTTGTTCAATACATGTATGATTTTCGTATTAGACACAATACCACATTTTTTTTGGTATAGAGTTCCTAATTAACCAGATATGGTGATCCAACTTTAGGTGTTGCGACGTTGGCTGGGAGGAAAAGTATTTTGAAGTTGGCACAAAGGATGACATGGGGTTTCTGCCATGCTGTTGGGGCGTCAAGCTTCCATACATGGACTAAGGTAACAAGCAAAACAGGGGAAGACATAAGGATAAGTTCTAGGAAGAACTTGAACGATCCTGGGGAACCTCTTGGGGTGATCTTGTGCGCTGTTTCTTCGGTATGGTTGCCTGTTTCTCCTAACGTTATATTTGATTTCTTGAGGGATGAAGCCCGCAGAAGTGAGGTAACACTCTTTTGCACCGATTCCCTTCACATACTTTTGTCAATTGGCTAAGTTATTATAGCAATTGGGGGTTAATTTTCTTGATATTCATAATTGCCATAGTGGGATATCATGTCCAGTGGTGGGTCAGTGCAATCCATCGCCAACTTAGCCAAAGGACAAGACCGGGGCAATTCGGTAACCATCCAAGTAAGTTTTTTTTTTTTTAATAATCAATTTGTTTGAATATGATTTAAATTGTGTGATTCAAACTCTGGTTTCTTCTCATCTTGCAGACAATTAAATCGAAAGAAAACAGCATGTGGGTACTACAGGATAGCTGCACAAATGCTTACGAATCAACGGTGGTGTATGCTCCTGTGGACATTACTGGTATTCAGTCTGTGATGACTGGGTGTGATTCAAGCAATCTAGCTATACTACCCTCGGGTTTCTCTATTCTCCCTGATGGACTCGAAGCAAGGCCATTGGTGATTAGTTCGAGGCAGGAAGAGAGAAACACAGAAGGAGGGTCTCTCTTCACAATGGGATTCCAGGTGTTAACTAATAATTCTCCAACAGCTAAGCTGACAATGGAGTCAGTGGAATCAGTGAACACTCTTATATCTTGTACATTAAGGAATATCAGAACGAGTTTACAGTGTGAGGATGGTTAATAAAAACAACATAAGATTATCATTATTATTAGCTAGATACAGAGTTGAACTCATTAGCTGGGTTTGTTTCATTCATTGTTGTTCCATTTGGAAAGGAGGGTTTTGCAGAAAATGTATATCTGAAACTGGCATTGCATAGATAGAAAGAGAGACAAAAAGCTTTTAGAACCTAGAAATTTAAGGATGCCTCATGTACAGGATTGCTATTATTTTATTAGTGCCTTAATTATGTGGTTGTTTTGATGGCTCTAAATAGTGTTGTAAGGAGGAAGTTACCTTTTTACAGACAAGTGCAGTTGCCTCAAGTTTGTCATGTTTGATATGAATTCCCCGCTGCGGACCACATGAAAGCAACGTTACAGCATCATTTTTTTTAACAGAGTGGTTTCTCGCTGTTCGCAACTCATCACCCCTACCTATGGCTGAGGTCAGTCAGGGTTTCAAGTACCTTTTACACAAATTGACAATGCCAACAAAATTTTAAAGATAAAAACGACACAATATGTTCCAAGAAAAAAAAGGACACAATATTTTACTAGCAGAATCTTGTTTTTTCTTCAAATGTGAACCTCGTGTGTGTGTGATTTTTTTTTAAATGTCTTCGTGTATATATATATATAGTGGAAGAAGGGGGGAATTCTCAAAGGATCACTTGAAAAGAATTGAACGAGAAGGGGGGAATTTTAAATTTCTCATTCGGCACTTCAAATTAAAGATAAAAATATTTTCACATTGATTCTATTATTAACAAATTTGATTATTTGATCTACCTGATAGTTTAATTGGTTCTTAATTGTTTATTTAATCTAATTTAGTACATTGTGTTTCATTTATAATTGAAGATTTGTAAATATTTTTAGGAAATATTTAATTTTAGGTAAAATGTAATATATGAAATTAAATTAAGTAAAATTTAAGTTAAATCAAATAAATAAATTTATTAATTAAGTTAACGTAAAAGTGATTTTTAAAATGAATTTTTTTTAAATGATCGAAATAAAGAAAAACTAAAATTTTAAAGATTAACTTAAAAAAAATAGTATCAATTCACTTCAAAAATTAATAATATGATGTCTTTTAGGTTAGCTATTCAGAGACATAAATCAAGTCAAATCATAGGCTTATTTTAAAGGTTAGCTGGAATTAACTCCATGGAATTTGATAAATATCGACTATGCCTTTGTCGCTTATATTAATCATTATTTATTTTATTCATTCATGGTGCTAATATATTTTTTAAATATACATATTATTTAAAAAATTTCTTAAGTTTATATAATTATAATTATAACATCATTTAACTACACCATTAATTTCACTTATTGAACCAATCATCCTCACTTGACATTCTTTTCAATTTACTGATAACTCCCATGTTTTTTTTTTGGACAGGTATAACTCCCATGTTACTAGGCCTCACTACACAACAATGAAAATTGTACAATAACTCATGTATCACAAGTTTCAATCTTCACAGTAAACTTGTGTTAAAGGTTCGATTTCTACCTTGTCTCCTTCCCCATTTCATACTCCAAGTCTTGAAGTTTGGACTGAGTATATGTGCAACTTATTTTTGGCAAGTAAAACGAAATCGAAGAAGAATGAATGGGTAAATTTGCAATCATCAAGGTAGTATAGTATTATCACACTACAATAATACCCAGTTTTCTTTAAGTAGGGTTACAAAACCAATATAAACTGCATTTGGATCACAACATTACAACTTTACACTGACTTGGGTTTTTCATTTTCTCAGGATTATGCTATCTCATTGTGCAAGAGGATGGATGACACACAAATGGCACCAACAAGAGAATGAAAATAAAAGAGAGAATAATTCTAGATCTGATGGGTTCTTGAGTTGAGCCATTGTCGCCAATTAGAAAACACACAAATAAACTACAAAAAGATTATATGAAGTAAATTTTGCCATCTGTTAGTTAGAGGTGCATCAACAACCCTGACTAACATTTCATCAAACATCTGTCTGACACAATAAGCATTGAAATCCAATGTCATATCTTTTCATTTGGAGGTCATCAACAGCCTAAACCAATGTCATCAAACTTTTGTCTAACACTATAAGCATTCCAACTCTAAACTCCTTATGGTAACACTCACGACTTTGGGACTTGGGACAAAAACAAAATTTGGCTGAATGAACTATCCTTAAATTCATGAATACATCAATGGCTCAATCTCTCTGTCAGTACCAGATAATTGCAATTCACATTACATCCAGAAAGCAAATGACAATTGCTTTGTTCACTGGCAATTTCTTTTCTCATACACATTGCAATTCTCTCTAGAAAGGTATAAAGAATTCTCAATCTTCCAAGTTTTGTCATGCAACTTACTTCTGGAATGCCTCACAAACAGAGTCAAGAAACATGAAGCATCATGAATATTCCATACTCATCAAGCTAAAATAATTGAAAACTTAGATCATAGATATCCATCGTGAACACATTATACAGACATTTAATTCGAAAAGATTTCAACAAATTTGACAGAAAATTGACGTCACCCTAAGCCTGCTGCTGCGATTCCAATGGAATTCCAAGCTCCCCTGAAGCTTCTTCGACTGCCTTATTCTTAGAACCCCTGGTTTGAACGGGAATGGCGACAAAAGCCTTGGTCTTGCTTATGGGTCTGCTCTTCTCAAGCTGCACGATGTCTCCAACCTTGAATTGGTTATCCGGGTCATGAGCCTGATACTTCTTCTTCTTCCTAACCCGCCTCTTGTACTTCGGGTGAGGCGCCAATCGAACCACTTCGACGGCAACAGTCTTGTCGTTTGTGGCGCAGACAACCCTTCCCTGCATTGATTTCATGGCCCTGATTGGAGGGAGGAAAGAGGGTGGAGAAGGGGTTGGTGGGGAGAGAGAGGAAGAAGGTTTGGAGAGAAGGGTGAGAGAAGCGGAGCCATCAAGGAATGGGGTGGAGAGCTTGAGAGAGTGTAAGGGAGGAAGTTGCAGAAGTGACATTATCAGACACACGAATTGGGTTTTGGGATTACGGAGAGAAAGGGAGGGGGATAAGGAGAAGAGGAGCTCTCATGCGTTTGTCTGGTCTCAAAGGCGAAGACTAAACCGGTACTAGCCCAGACCGCGATTTCGTCCGGACCAAAACTCATTCCCCCACCCCCCCCCCCCCCCCAAAAAAGAATTATAGTTATATATTTTTTCAATGTTATAGAATTTATACTCGGATTCTTTTAAATTTTTAAAAAATTAAATTAATTTTTATTATTTTAAATTTTTATAAGTATTAATTTGATATTTTAATAATTTTAAATATATTAAATTAACATTTTTTGTGAATAAAAAAATGTTATAAATTAGAATTAGAAAAAATGTGGATGTAGATTTAAAAAGTTAAAAGAGAATGAAATGTAATTCAAAAAATAAAGTAATAATTTCAAAGGATAGAATAATTTTATGATATTTTCTTATAGTAAATAATTTTTTCCATTATAATTTATTTTTCATGAAATAATTGGATAAGTATCGCTCATCCTTTTTGAAGTTTGTTTAAATAACACTATATATTAAATTTATTTAAGCATTACACTTTATTAAATTTGAATAATTCAACTAACATATGGATAATTGTGCCATTTAAATTGTTCAAAAGAAAATTTTAATTTATACAATTTTATAAAATGTTCAAAAACATCAATAAGGATAACATAAAAAAAAAATTTAACTAATAATATAGTCAATTACTCTAACAATGTATTTTAT
Organism: Gleditsia sinensis; assembly: GCA_037074535.1. Lineage (NCBI taxonomy): Eukaryota > Viridiplantae > Streptophyta > Magnoliopsida > Fabales > Fabaceae > Gleditsia > Gleditsia sinensis. Next base: position 2,059,362 of record CM073469.1, on the reverse strand, counting down.
TGAAATTAAACCAAATTATAGTTTACTGAACTTATTTAAATTTTTATAAAAAAATAAGTTGTGTAATAAAATAATTAAAAATGATTTTATTAAATTAAAAAATCCAATAATATTAAATTAGCAGATAATCTATTTATCAGTGATGAGATTTAAATCCATTAAATAAAAAACTATGATAAACTAATTTTAATTGAGATATTGGAGAATAGTAAAACTTGCACACACAAACAGTCCCTTGTAAATGGGAGATTTTAAGGTGGATAGGCCTATCCATCTCTAAACCACGTGGCACCTCCTAAATGAATTCCCAAATCTGCTCAAGAAAACGAAAATGGACACGTGGCAATAAGAGATCCAAGTAACAGATAAAAACCGAAACGCGACCAGAAAGAGAAACAGAGGCGAGGTAGAAACTGCAACAATGGCTTCTCTGGCAACCTTAGCTGCTGTTCAACCAGGTGCCGTGAAGGGCCTTGCTGGAAGTTCCCTCGCTGGAACTAAGCTCTCTTTGAAGCCCTCTCGCCAGAGTTTCAGACCCAAAAACTCGAGGTAGGTGCCACTGCCGAAACTGCCATTAATTAATTTGTTGAACTCCAAGAATCTGATTGTTTTATACTAATTGAAAAGGAGTGGTGCTGTGGTGGCAAAGTACGGGGACAAGAGTGTTTACTTTGATTTGGAAGATCTGGGCAACACTACTGGGCAGTGGGATTTATACGGCTCTGATGCACCTTCACCCTACAACCCTCTTCAGGTTCTTCTCTTCTCAAACTATAATCGCCAATAAATAAATAAATAAATAGTTAATGGTAATGCTTTCATTGAGAGTCGAAGACCTCCCGCTTACTAAACGGGTGCTCTAACCAACTGAGCTATGAAAGCTTCCGATGTCGTTGAACGTAAAATAAAATAGGATATTGGGATAGGAATTTAACCAATGGCATATCTCCACCAAAGACTAGCCAGTTGATATAGCCTCAAGGCTCATGGTTAACCAACGTGGGATATGACAATAGTGATAGAAATTAAACCAAGTTGCACCTTTTGACATTTTGAAACTTCTCGTGTCAAAGGTTGCTGCACCATTTGCTTTAGCATTGAATGTTTTTCTTAGTCCTTGCAATTTTTTTTGAATATTTTAAAGTGTTATAAATACATAAGGTGATGGAAAAGGTATAACATGGTTTAATTTCTATCCGGTATTGAAAATCTATATATCATTGCCTGGAATTATCCATGATGATTCTTTGTTGAATAAATTGATAAGAGTTGTATATAGATATTGCCTCAGTGGTACCATATATGGGATACGTGGTGAAAACTACATAGCCTTAATAATGTAGCAGCTATGTTATATGCTTGTGTTTGATCCCATTTAAATTTTTCACAGCTTAGCCCCTCAGTTGAAAACACATAAACTAAACAGCTCTTGAATTTGCAGAGCAAGTTCTTTGAGACATTTGCTGCTCCATTCACAAAGAGGGGATTATTGCTCAAGTTCTTGATATTGGGAGGTGGTTCCACCCTTGCATACTTCAGTGCCACAGCTTCAGGAGACATTCTACCCATCGTTAAGGGCCCACAACTTCCACCAAAGCCTGGTCCTCGTGGCAAGATCTGATTTAGTTTCAGAAATCCTTGACTTGGGTTTTTTTTTTAATATATTTTCTCTTATGTGTAAGTATGTATGCAGCCTACTATTCTAAGATGTTTATTTCCACTCTAATTGAGTGCCATGGCTTTGATTTTCAATTGAAGCATAAACCAATTATAATGAGCTATTTGATTGTGAGGTTGGTGTTTTTTTTTCCCCTTTCTATTGATTGTGATGTTAGACCAATTAATATGGATTTGAGAGGTTTATCTGGAAGCAAACCTAGGTGATTATGTCTACTTTGATAAAACAAAAATTGTTGGTACTTCTTTTGTTTTTCCTTGTTCAAGATGGCAATGAAGATAGCTCACCCACGGCACCCATATCCAGTATTCTAGAGTAGGAGTGAGGCCTATTGAGGAGCAAGTTGAGACTCACCCAGAAGACTGGGCATTTCAAATGGGTGTCACTTCTGCCGGTTTGCTTCGCTTGAAAGCCAGAGTTTGGATGTTTAACCTCATTTTTATCCCCTTTATGTAAAGCAGTACGAGTTGCACAATTGGAAGACGTGCTTCCCTTCTCTCAAACCCTTGTTGCATGATTAGAATCTATGTTTATGCGTTCACTGCAAAAGATTTAAAGCTGAAGAGGACAAGAGACTGAAATATGTGAAGTCATCAAAATTCAGATTTTGGTAGCTATCACACTACAAATCCTTCTTATGCAGAGGATATCACATCCGACAATGCTTCAAAACACGAGGATTCTGCATATTCGTTCCTATTTACAAAACGAAGGAATAGACCAAGAATAAATAATCAAAATTCAAATGGCACCATTTATGGGACTAACTGTGCTTTTGAAGGCCAGGCCTTGTAACCACCCACCCAACCCAACTAAAAAAAAAAAAAAAACGATTCTCGTTTTCCTGTCGTCTTCTTCCTCCCTCTTTCTGACACCTGCTCCGCTATTCTCATGCTCAATTCTAAACATTCTGTTTTTGGGTTTAATGCCGCGATGTTGGACTTCTCACACCTGCCAAGTTCTCAAGGTAAGACACCTTTTTCTGGGTCTCTATGTTTGGAAGTTTTTTATTTTTTCCGTCGATGTCTTTGCAAAAGTCGTCTGTAATTGCAAGTGGGTCCTTCTTCATGTCTGAGTCACCTTGATCATTGCCCCAACCCATGAAATCTGATAGTGTCATTGAAACAGGTATTTCTGCACCACCCTTGTCCACTTCTTCTTTAGGAGTTGGAGTCTCTGTCTTTGGAATATTTGGTAGACTTTTGAGAGCGCCCTTTTTTGTTGTTTTTGATGGATTTTGAGTGAGGAAATCTGCTTGGAGTACATCTTCTATTCTTGATAGCACTGTAAAGGCCAAACTTTCTAGTATTCTTGAATAGCTCTCAAGAACAGCTTGCCCTACATCCTGCCAAGCCAAGACATCGTTAATTAAGCTACTGGAGCACATTGAAAAGACAACCAAAGCATACTGAATCAAATATGGCAATCTTTTTCTGTTTGTGAGGTTTATCCCAAACTAGGGTTATATATATCTATATATATAAATTTTATTGTTCTTACCCGGTTGAACTGGATTTTGCTTATATCTAATACAGATTGAGGAAGGCCCGGGAAACGCTGCTTCAACAGAAGTAAGATGGTTTCTGCTCTCTCTTCAAAAAGTTCTCTTTTTTCCAAACTCACAGCAGAACCCCAGGCAGATTTTCCATCTTTCTGGTTCATCTTCCGCTTCCAAATCACTATGGACGCCTCAATTCTGTTCTTGAGGTCTAGGATTTTATGTTCTGATGATAAATCCATAGTTACTAGGAACTGGTCAGGATCAAAATATTCAACTGTTATGCTCCTGTAGTTCGAATCTCCTAGACTTGCTCTCCCATTCTGTAAATGATGAATTGAAAAACAATAATCTAAAAATGTTGGAGTATTGATCAAATATTCAAGATCAAGGTTCGAACTTTTTAATGAAATAGTAATTCTTTTCCTCTTACCTTTGGCAGGGACTCAATATAGCTTTCAGGGATCTCCATTTCTGACAGAACTTGAGCATTTATGGCCATGGCTGCTTTAAGTACTTGGTTCACAGAATCTTTCTGAAACTGCAGAAATTTTCTTGACGCATCAGATAGACCATCTTGGGGAACCTTAGGTGTAGGTAACCACCACTTATCATCATCTTTTCTCTTGGAACTATCGGTATCTGAGTCATCAGCATCTTTTGATACATAGTAGAACTCACTTTGGTCTTTGAAGTTATCCAAACAATCCTGCTCATCATCAGCTATTGTTTCATGAACAATAATATTCATAGCCCTAGAGGAATGGAATGAGTAGGCAAGTTTAGTGTTCTTACAATAAGCATCGCATCAAGCTTGCGCAAGGCAGGTATATTCATGTGGAGATCATTTCTTTGTCGCGTCGTCATAATCTATTCAATCAAAAATCAGTGTCAATAATCACTTCACCCCAAAACTTAAGCTTTAAATTACTCTGACATGCTCTCTTACATGAAAATCCTTTGACCTTATTATAATCTTTAACATATAGCCATAACGTGGATAGGGAGAATGAGAAGGAGGAGTTACCTCCATGTTTGAGCCATCCTTGGATTTTTGTTGTGAAGGAACCATTTCGACGATGTAATCAGTGACAGAAAGAAGCCAATCAATTTCTTTTCTCCATCTTGATTTTCTTTCTGCTGGCATTGGCTCTAGGCGACGTTGTTCACCAAAGACAGAAGCTGCATCCGCAATCAGAGAAGAATATGAGGGACAATGACAAGTGAATTTGAAGAAGAAAGAAATTAAGGAAGAGGTCAAGGTACCAGCAAGGTTTGTAAATGCATTTGACAATGCCAAAGCAGACGAAACACCCTTTCCTCCACCAGACATATCCTCACCCAGTAGTAGTTTTGCAAATCTCTCCTTCATTTGTTCCATGTCTAAACTCAACCAACCATACTTATCAAACTTATGGACAAATTCACTGATTTCCTCGATGGTTATGATGTAAATAAGAGATGAAGGATGATTTGCATTTACCTTGGACTAGTTTGTCTCTGGCTTCTTTGGCTGCTGCTATGTCTTCCCTGCAGAACCTTGACTTGGGAGCCCCTTTTCTATCTAAATCCTTAAGAGGAGTTGATCCTTGACTTCTTGAAGATACTGGGTCGTCGTCCTCTGTAGCATCTAACGTGCTACCACTCTCAATGCTCAAACTTTTTGTATGCCTCCCTGCATTCTCATGCATCCCTTTGAAATGGAAAAGCCTGGACCTGTAAGTTTCCTGCTCTTGCTCCAATGCTTGAACCATGTTTAATCTTCCTAAAAAGCCTCTCTAGAAAATGAAGATTAAGGAAGAACAAGACATGGGGTTTCCGAGACCTTGTCGGCAGAAGGAAGGAAGGAAGGAAAAAAAGCTCAGTTTGGTTACCTGTGGTTCGGGAGAGAGAGAAAAGAAAATGCAGAGGAGAAGCCAGAGTTGGAAATGAAAGGGGGAGATGTTTTTTTAGGAGTTTGTCAAAAGTGTGGAAGTGATTGTTTGATGGAATTGTGTTAGTTTTTCCAATTTTGAGCTGGTTTCATAGAACGTGGGGTGCATGTTGTAAGAAACAAGATGGGTTCGAGAGTGAGAGAAACAAAATTTACATTATTTTTTTAATGTTAGGAGGAATCTGTTTTGTTCATGAATAATGATGTAAGAAATTGGATGGTTGAGGTTCTTATTTGAAGGTCAAAGGTAGCCAAAGTCCTAAAAACCAGGGAAGACAGACGTGGTTAGGCAACTACATTAACCGACCTTCCATGCCTCTTAAGTTTGTTCGAAGAATATGTTTAGCTCCAAGCAGAATGCAGAGACATTACAATTCGTAATACAAAAGAAAAAACTACTTTCCTCAAAAGTCAAAGAAAACATTTTAATTAAAATTAAATACTATTATCTGTGTTATAATCATTTTATTTAGCTTTTAGACTCTGATAATTATTTTATAATAAACAAGATTCATATGCATTTAGATAGTGCCTGTGTCAAAAACTTCAACAAAAAAAAGTGCTTCTTAATTTAAGTATATTTCATATAAAATCTTACTGTTTATCGTAGTTTAATTTAATTTGAGCATTAATTTAGTGTATTATTAGATGAAAGAGTTTATGGGAATCTCTATTATTTTATATCTGTAAGATTTCTAATTAAGAAAATTGCTTTTAGCAATGCTTCTCCCTCCCCAACAGACTATTTCTCATATACTGAACAGAAGAAAATCGATATTCAATAAATTAATAATTTTCATTTATAAATAAAAGATTTAGTTATTTCCGTGATGGTGATGGATACTCTTACAATTCTTATTATAATTTCAATGGTCGAAATGAAATAGTGTGTTCTCTCTCTTTCTTTCCTTTTTTTTTTTTTTGTAATTTAGAAATTCAACTGGTAATTTAGTATGCTCTCCTCCTCCCACTAAATTCCTTTTTCTTTTAATTTTTTTATTTTTATTGTGAATTGCTATTTAGCATCCATGATCTTTTTCGCCACCTAATGATTGGACTTTTTGGCAGCAGTCAACTTGTGTTATTAAATTTAAACCTAACTGAATAAATCTGAGGAAGCGTTTGGTAGAAATTTTTTTTTTAGATTTTTGAGAATCTGAATATAAAAATTGAAGATTCTTTTATTTGATTTTAAAATAAAAATTTTAATTTTTAAAAAATTTCAATTTTTAAAAATATTTTTTAAATAAAGAATTCCATAAAAAAATTACCATGAAAGGGGGTGAGAAGTGGTAATTTTTATAAATGTGAGAATCTTTATCAAAAATAAAATATATATTTATTTTTTAATATTTTATATAAATTTTTTTTATAAAAATAAATTTAATTGTTAATATATTTTTTTAATAATTTTAAAATTAATATAAATTTAATAAATTATTAAAAATAATTTATTATATTTTTTGTTAAAAAAATAAAAATAAATAAATGAGTATTTTTAGAAACCATATACATAAATAAATATTCTTAAAAAATGTTATTTAAAAATTTTCGACAATTTTAAAAGTTAACTAAATACATTTTATATATTCTCCCATCAATCATGTTTTCTAGAATAAAAAATTTTGCCGTATCATAAAGGAATATGCCATTTTTTTTTAATTAATTTGAATTTAATTTTTTTTAGGAGAGATGATTGCAGGATAATTACCTAACTCAATAATTGATTATTTCATTAACCAAAAAATTAATTAATTTAATGACATTAAAATTATCTTAAAGATTAAATATTTAAATTTTAATCGAATAAAAAAAAATGTATTCATCTCCTTACAAATAAAAAAAAACTACATATTAACATTTCTTCTATCAAACTTTTTTTTTTTTGGTTTTTTTTTCATAAGTTGAGATTAGATTCACATTTGCTAATGTAAGAATGGAATGAATTTGATACAACCTAATTTTTTTTTTTAAATTATTAGTAACAATGTGAAGAATCAAATTAATGTGTTTAAATTAATATGAAAAAGAAATGTTGATTTATTTCTAAATGTTGATGACCAAAATTTTTCAAAGACTTTACATATTACTCAATAATATTTATCTTGACATGTTGATATGATGCAAAGTGACACTCTGACCTGACAAAAACAAGTTGTCATCTAAATATTTTGTAATTTTTTTTAATTAAACAATATTTTAGTTTGCATAAAATTAGGTCAAAAAAAAAAAGTCCCTTGGTTCTGCCCTCAAACGCAATGCTCTTTTGTCATCTTATTCTAAAAACGACATCCACTCACTCCTGCTCAACTCTCAACTCTCAACTCTTAGCTCTCCACTCTTGTGCTTTATTGACTCAAATTGACATGGGAATTTTTCCACCTTTCCCTCTTTCACAAGCCGTAACCCTATCTTGAGTTTTTGTTAGTATCTTTAAAGTTAATGTTAGATGAATTTCAAATAAAATTTAAGATTTAAATATGAAATATCAAAATATATGAATTATAAAAAAATTAATAATTAATTTTAAAAAGCAATCAAATTTTCTGCTTAGAAATGTGAGAATTCCATGATATACAAGACACTTAATATATGAGTGGAAGTTGTGAAAAAAATAAGATGGAATCAAGAAAAAAAAAAAAGACATTTTACCTCCTTTCCTTTAATGTGAAATAGAATAAAATGTGAAATTTTAAAAGAAAATGTTGGAAATTTGAGAAAATTATTCTTTACCACTAACCTGCCTTCTTTATTCCTTGTTTTTATCGCGTCTTAATTTACGTATTTATCCAAACCCATGATTCAGTGAAGATCGCCAGACGCCGAAACCGCACTGGGGAAGTCCTTCATCCCCTTCCTTGCTCGGTTGACTCACAGTCTCAGTAACCACAATAGCGGATACGCGTCCTTTGAACCCTAACCCTTATTCCTCCAAAATGGAATCCATTGGAGTACTGATGCTCTGCCCAATATTCTCCTATCTGGAGGAGGAGCTTGATAAGCGCTTCAGGCTATTCCGATTCTGGAATTACCCGCAAAGGGATCAGTTCCTCAAGGACCATGCCAACTCCATCCGTGCCGTCGTTGGGCACTCCGGCAGTGGCGTCGACGCCCAGCTCATCGAAGCGTTACCCAAGCTCGAGATCATGTCCAGCTTCAGTGTTGGGGTGGATAAGATTGACTTGAATAAGTGTAAAGAGAAGGGGATTCGGGTGACTAACACCCCTGATGTCTTGACTGATGAAGTCGCCGACTTGACGATCGGTTTGATTTTGGCCCTATTGAGGAGGCTCTGTGAGTGTGATCGGTATGTCAGAAGCGGGAAATGGAAGTTGGGTGACTACAAGTTGACCACCAAGGTAAGTGCAAATTTTGTTTGACTTTGTAATTGCTAACGATTTGTATCTTTCAGCTGGAGGAAAATCACCTTTTCTTCTACGTGTGGATTTTCAAGGATCGATGTTTAGTTTTTATATTTAATGCCATCTGTGCGTGTTTGGGTTACTTTGGGTCCACCCACACTACATCGGTAGCTTAAAGTTGTGAACTGTTCGATGCTTGCTGTAGTTTGTATTTGAATGCCATGGGTTCGAGCAATTACTTAAGAATAAGAGTTTGTGCATCCAATAAGAGACCTTTTACTCTACACTTTATTCCCTGTAGATAAGTTCCTTTAGCGCATGTTCGTAAACTTTTTTGTGCTCTTATTTCAAAAGTTGGAACAATATTTTTGTTATCCACCTTTGTTGCAACACAATTGTGTATGTAGTTACATTCTTGAAAAACTGGATAGCCTTCGGTTTTATTGAATTTATAAATGTTTAACTTATTCTGATTTATGAACCTTCAGTCGAAGTAAGAGTGATTCATCTAATTTCCTCTTAAATTTTCAGTCCTTGATTAGATTAATAAAGTCTGTTGTACAATAGGAGCGTCTAATCTTATTCTTTGAAACAGATGCCATTTGTCCTACTTCCTTTGGTGTTGCTGCACTGGCAGATAGCTTTCTGTATTCTGTGTGTGCTAAACATTATGAGTGATTGTTGAGTTGCTATACTTGATAACTTGAGCATTCTGAATGGCTTCAAACACGTACTGAACCTCCTTCTAAATTATTCCATTTGACAAAGTGATATGTAAAGTACAAAGCCTTGTCTATGAGTTCATTTATCTTACATCGCTTTTATGTTAGACTCGTTTTGTGCGATTGCCATGCATTTTGTGGGGGTCCGTGACCATTGTTAATAGTTAGTAATAGGTAAGCTACTCTCTTCACAGGATTGTGTAACTATCTGGACAACTTTCATGAGAAAGTTATAATGTCAGTAATCAGTATATTTTGAAGACTGTGACATGTTCTCTCAACTACACTATCCATAGTTCTTAATCTTCTTGACACCAGCCCTTTTTCTTATATTAAGACAAAATCACAAATGTACGTTTAAGAATAATGTATTAAACACTGGCCACTTCAAGGAACTTTGTCCATACACACATCGGATACTTACAGGGGACACAATATGACTCTTTAAATCGCATACAGACACTTTAAATTTTATCTTTTCATTTCTTGTATCCATACTTAAAGAATAAGTAAGGTGAACATAGTCGTGATCTTTTATGATCCTTTTGTCTTCTCTTTCAACATGTCGGTTTGTCATTTGTGAGACTCCAAAGTCCAAACAATCGTAGGGGATGACTAAATTTAAATTGGACTTGAAAAATGATCCATCCTCATCTCATGTGAGGTGATGACCTTCAATCTCTGATGTAACTATATTGAATTCTGCTCATTAAAATCTCTCTACATGATTGTTTATATTTCCTTGCAGTTCTCTGGAAAAACAGTTGGCATTATTGGGTTGGGAAGGATTGGCATGGCAGTTGCTAAGAGAGCTGAAGCATTTAACTGCAAAATAAGTTACTACTCTAGAACAGATAAATCAGATTTAAAATACAAGTACTATCCAAGCGTAGTTGAGTTAGCATCCAACTGCCATATTCTGGTTGTTGCTTGCCCTCTTACAAAGGAAACCCACCACATCATTAACCGGGAGGTCATTGACGCCCTGGGTCCCAAGGGTGTTCTAATTAACATTGGACGAGGTAAGCATGTTGATGAACCAGAGCTGGTATCTGCACTCCTTGAAGGCCGATTGGGAGGTGCTGGGCTTGATGTGTTTGAAGATGAGCCTAATGTACCCGAAGAATTATTTGGGCTAGAAAACGTTGTCCTATTGCCTCATGTTGGAAGTGCCACAGTGGAAACTCGAACTGCCATGGCTGACCTTGTGCTTGGAAACCTGGAGGCTCACTTTCGTGGCAAACCACTGTTAACTCCATTGGTTTAGTTTATGCCATCATTGATTTGTAATAAGAGGTCGATTGTCACTGGCATTGTCATCAAATAATACTTATTGAGATTGTTGTTTCTGGGAATTGATTTATCTTCCTCGTGAGTGAAGCTAAATTCACTTCGTTTTAATAGAATAGTATTTGTTCCTTGTGTGCAATAAGGTGAATCTCTTTAGGTATAACTTGCAATAGCTGTTTTGGCCGGAGATGCTGTGTTCTGATGGCAAAAACAAGCTGAGGAAGTGATAGAGATGCATAGCTTCCTGCTTTTGTATGCTTTTTATCTTTAATCTTGGATTCAACAACACCTTAAGTTCGTTACCAATTTTTTTTTTTTTTTATGAACATTTTAATCTATACAAGTATACATAGATGTCAATGATTATTTGTTATTCTAGAAGATTTAATATCAGATTTTTTTTCCTAATTTGACTATAATATCTAAGGTCACATCCAGGCTCAGAATCTATTCATTCACTAACAAAGGCATCTTTCTTTCTTTTTTCCTTCTGACTGGATAATGTTGGTGGAGAAAAAAAAAATTACATCCACAACATTGAGATAAGGCAACCTTATTCAAAGTGTCAGCAAAAGAAAAAGAAAAAGGAAGAAAGCAATGAAGAGAAAAAATTGTGAACAGGCTAAACGTTTATATACAAAATGGACGCTGCAAGTTCCCTTCATAAAGATCAAAGTGACTCGGTAGTTTCTGTTTCTCCTCCACTATTTTCATCTGTTTTTCCTCAGCACAAATATTAACATCCAAGTCCGACAACCATTTTTTTCCCTCCTCAGAAGACAACTAAATGAAAGAGAACCGAGAAAAAGAAAAGAAAAAGAACAGCACTTTTTCTCTTGTGCTTTCTTGGATGGAACATTTTTACAACCAGACACAACCTCAGGTTTTTATCAGAAAAGGGTTGGGGAAGAAGAAGAAGCCCCTTTGAAGATGAGGAAATTAAGAGTCTCCAGTGTAAAGTATATGAAAGTTCCCTTAGAATGAGTGAAGAAACACCCAAAACTTGAACCCACCACACATTGCCATCCACACCCAAATCTGGTATCAAACTCCTGCAACTCACAAAACCCATAATTTTATTTCATCAACCTCCAAATACAAACTTCTTCGTGTCAGAGAGATAGAGAGATAATGGTGGTTACCTTTTTAATATGGGCAGCAATGGATTTGCAGTCAACAACATCAAAGAGATCCAGAGCTTCAGAAGCAGAAGCCATGGCTTGGATCTGCATCTTAACTGGCATGTCTGTGTCCTCTATCAGAGCCTTACCTTCCAACATCTCTCTACCTATTACCAAACCCAAATCCCCTAAGTCCAGAAAGATCCCAGAAACCCCAGCAATGAAAGCAACGAGGGCTTTAAAAAGGACAAGCGAGAAACAAGGTTTCCCTTCCAAATGTGAGCGAATCACTCAAATGCCCAAATTTAGCTCCCACATACTCCCAACTTTCCAGCCTCCTCATTTTACGGCTTTTGCCTTGTTATATGGAAGAAAAAAAAAAATCTTAACTGAACTTTATCTATTTAATACACATGCATTGGGATTATTGCGTAATTAATAGAATAAAATTTATTTAAAAAATTATCTGACATCTTTGGGTGGTGGTCATGTCATGGCTCATTAAGTCACGAGGATGAGGACATTGTTAGGATCACGAGCTGATTAACTTGAAGCTCATTTCCTAAAAAACTATAATCGTAAGTTAAAAGATGAAGTTCTTTTCCGACAATCATGTGCTACGTTGGATAAAGAATCTTGAAAAGCATGGAAGAGATAAGCCTGAGAACGTATCCTTATCCGAGGTATTTTCTTTTTTTATTAAAGTCGTAACACGTACGCCTACCAACGATTCCTTGTGGATGTGCTTCTTCAGTTATGGGTCTTCTCATTTTGGACTGCACAAACACTCACCCATCATTGTAATCGGACTAAGGAAAAGAAATTTATACACTACTCTCATAACTATAGCTGGAATTGACTCCAATCATGCATGAAATTTAGAATTTTCTTTTTTTAAACTTAAAAGTCTCCCTCATTTCTTGTTTGTTTTCTTAGTTTTTAGTAAATAGTTACTTAAGATGCTATTTAAACATGTTGAAAATTTAAACAGCTTAATTACCAAATTAAAATCACAAGTCATTTAACAGAAAACGGAAATATTGTATATTATAAACCAAAAATTTAATAGAGAAATGGGGCATAGGAAATTTAATTTTGACACCCTATGATTAAGTTGAAATTTTATAAACATGATCATGACATTACGTACGCGATGCTAATCCAATTATTGGTTTTTATTTTTATTTTTTAATGAAAATAAGGCAATCAAGCAGCGACCAAGAGGGAGACCAGACCAGTAATCTGATACATGGTAGACAAGTTCGATTCATAGACAGTGACTGGCACGGATGTTTCTTTAGATATTTTAATAGCGACACATATCTTTAATATGAAGATTAATTGATTCTCCCTCTCAGCATTTTTTTAATATATAATTTATTAAAGGTTTATTTCTATTTAAAAAATAAAAGATTAATCTCTTTTATGTACTAAATTATAATTATTTTAAAAATAACGTTTTTAATATTTAAATTGTTATTGCATACTAAAGTTTAAACAATCATTTACGACAGCACCTTTTCAAGATAAAAAATACGAGGATACCAAGATATTAGAACTTAGTAAGCCAGAATATTTGCTTATCAACTTGAAAGCAAGGAACATTCCCTTTTGATTAGTTTACAGAAATAATTTAAAATTTGTACTGTAAGACAAATTCAATGCGGCCCAGACAAGTACAACAGCTACAAAGACGGAAGAGGCAGTTAATGTTCATGGGTAATACTATATATTGCTAATTATAAACTTCTTCCTTCAACAATCAGAGTGGCGCAGCGGAAGCGTGGTGGGCCCATAACCCACAGGTCCCAGGATCGAAACCTGGCTCTGATAGAGAAGGCTTTCCGCGTTTACCTTTTTCGTCTTTGGGCTTCTTTATTGGACTAAAATTTTGGGCTCTTGGGTCAAAATTGGCCATGCGGGTCATTTTTATTCCCAGTGATATTTCTCCCATTAATCATTGGATTTATTTATTATGTCGCTTTTCCACGTGGGAATAGGCCTTGTCATTGGCTCATTACCAGTAGATACTTGAGGCCCAATCTGGTCCCAAAATGTGCTGACCTTATGACATTACTCACATGTAGATTGTCCCCTAGCCTTTAATTTTTGCATTTTAAAATTCAAAATCGTCCCCATAACTTTTCAAGATGCCCTTCTCTTCATTCTGGATCGGGTTGTGAGCCTAAATTTTAAAGGAATCAAACTCAAAATTTGAAAACATTTTAAAATCTCTAATTGTTATGTCAAATATGAAAATATTAGAAATTATGATATCTTATAACATAATATTCTAAATATTAAAAAATATAAAATACTAATCTACTAAACAATTTCATACTTAAAGTCATTAAATATGATGTAATGGCGAGGCCTTGTGATTAAACCTTCTTAACGTCATTTGAAAAGAAAGTTCCATATTTTGCTTCTTTCATGCACAAAAGTGGCAGTGTGGCACCAGTACGAAGTACAGAGGTCCAAACGTAGGACATGAAAGCCACAAGTAACTTTGCTGTTGACATTCTTCTACGTATTCTGTTGTAAAAAGTACACAACAAAGCCAATCCATTCCTCCATCAGATAATCTATTATTTCTGTCACTCTTAAACTCAAGATTTGTTATCTATTTGTTTATTCTTTTCTTTGTTTTGCTACTGAGCTGTTTATGTCAGCTAACATTTAGTGAATCATCCACCGCGCAAGCATAACAAAATATGAATAAAATGAAATAGTAGGAGAGACAAAGACAAGAGCACCCATAATCTAATTAGGTAGTTTGTCAAATTAATGTAGTAAGACTAAGACGACGCTCCAGTTCAAGCATTATTTTCTTTGTCGTGTGTTATGACCTCAAAAGAAAAAAAGGAATATCACATTATTGTTCTTCCTTTTATTTAACCAAAACTAGCTGCCGACAATTATTGCCGAACCTGCACTCTGTTCTGGAGGGGGTTAGGTCCGGCTCTAGCCTTTGCCTCCGAGCCTTTCAATATTATTATCCGTTAATTTCTTTACTATTGTAAGCATGAAGCATTTGGCTTCTTCATTGGTAGTTGAGAAAACACCCACCCCCACTTCTTCTCCTTCCTTCCTTCTTTCCATGCAAACCAACACTCTCTCACTCCCACAGTGACAGATAGATAGAGAGAGAGAGAGAGAGCATAAAGCACACAGTGACAGAGCTGAGTTGTGTGCTTTTTCATCATTGCCGGCTCTATTGAAATGCCATCTTCTTTCTTGGCACTTTCTGAGTTTCTTACTTCTTGCTGCTAAAACACAGTCCACTCTGCTTCATGAATTCAGGGGCACAAGTTCTCAAGACTGTCCTCTAGTGGGAAAATCGTTCTCCTCTGCGTCAAAGATTTTCTGGGTACCATTCAATTCTCTATAATTTTTGCAAAGTTTACTTCTTTTTCTGGATGCTCTAGAAGCATATGAACTGGGATTTTTGTTGAATTCTGCAGATACTTAGCGATGATGCTCT
The DNA here is from genome assembly GCA_037074535.1 of Gleditsia sinensis. NCBI lineage: Eukaryota > Viridiplantae > Streptophyta > Magnoliopsida > Fabales > Fabaceae > Gleditsia > Gleditsia sinensis. Next base: position 2,044,274 of record CM073469.1, on the reverse strand, counting down.
CAGCGAAATCTGAATCTGATGTCACTAGCTTGGCCCCATCTTCTCCATCAAGGTCTCCAAAGCGGCCAGTGTACTATGTACAGAGCCCTTCAAGGGACTCTCATGATGGGGACAAGTCGTCGTCGATGCAGGCGACTCCAATATCGAATAGCCCAATGGAATCCCCTTCGCACCCTTCTTTTGGGCGCCACTCGAGGAACTCCTCTGCGAGCAGGTTTTCGGGGATTTTCAGGTCGTCTTCAGGAAGAAAAGGCAGTAGAAAGAGGAATGACAAGGGGTGGCCTGAATGTAATGTGATTTTGGAAGAAGGGTCTTACAATGAATTTGGGGATAAGGCCTTCACAAGGCGTTTCCAAGCCTTGATTGCTCTCTTCAGTTTTGTCGTTCTCTTCACTGTGTTTTGCTTGATCATTTGGGGTGCTAGCAGACCTTACAAGGCAGAAATTACCGTCAAGGTAACCACAACTTTAACTCTTGAGAAAATTTCTGTCTCTGTTCTCTGTTTTCTCCAGATAAACATCAGAATTAGTGAAAAAAAAATCTCATATAATCACTTGACTGACGTGACTTTAATTCCAAGTCACGTCCATATTTGTTATAATGTTTATGTGTTTTAGATTATGTTCTGATGTGTGTGGAATGCTGTAATTACCTTGTAAGATTTTGATATTCCTGTATATTGTTTCTTATCTTGTTTAAGAAAACCGACATAAGAATGCATGAATTTTTTTAGACTGTTACTAATATCAAGAGAAAGTCAGAATCTTGAACAGTAGTTCTGATAAAATAATGAGGATGATAGAATACTAGTTTAGGATATGTTAAGACTGTTACTATAATATGAGCAGGTCATGCACTTTCTCCATTTGCATACATAGATCTTGTTTGATCGTCATGGAGATTTTAGATTCTCCTGCAGTAGTCTAGAGATAGATGTTCAACATTCAAAATCTGCATAACGATTATAATGGACAATTAATTACCAGTTTTCCTCTTTTGAATCAATCAGTGGGTTTCTGTAGAATTATTCTGGAAACTCCTATTTCTTACTTTTTTTCTTGAAATGGTGATTTTTGCAGACCATGACAGTCCATAATGTGTATGTTGGAGAGGGTTCAGACTTCACAGGGGTCCCAACAAAATTGCTGACAGTAAATGGCTCACTGAGAATGAACATCTATAACCCTGCTACATTTTTTGGCATCCATGTCCACGCCACTCCCATCAATCTTGTCTTTTCTGACATCACTGTTGCAACCGGTGTGGTAAGACTTGGTTCAGGATCTGTCTTTCTTCAATTACACATAAGCAATTCTATCAACCATGGAACTCTCACTCCCAATAGTTTTATTATTAAAACTTTGCTTCAAAACAATTTTATAATGTTGAGACTTCAGTTGAGATTAAATTGATCGTTTCAATCTCAAATATAAGTAAATGACACTTTCAACATTAAAATCATTCATGGTCTTAATTAGTTTAAGAAATACTATCAATTAATTATAATTATAAAAAACTCAACATCTTGTTTTCAAGTAACATCTTCTACCTCATCCATGTATTTGATTGCAGCTGAAGAAATACTATCAGCCAAGAAAGAGTCACCGAATGGTATCGGTGAACTTGGAAGGTAATAAGGTTCCCCTATACGGGGCTGGATCAACCATAACAGTATCCCAAACTGGTGTTGAAGTTCCTTTGACACTGAAGTTCGAGATTCGTTCACAGGGAAATGTGGTGGGTAAACTGGTGAGGACGAAGCACCACAAGGAAATCACATGTCCCCTGGTCATCAACTCCTCTAGATCAAAACCCATCAAGTTCAAAAAGAATTCATGCACATATGACTGAATGTCCATTTGCAAGGGAAGCTTAAATGTGCATCTAGAAAATCCCTCCCTCAGTTTTCATGTTGTGAGCTTTGTGCAAATAAATGCGTGTAAATGTGAACATGCATATGCATAAAACACAGACAGTTTGTGAATTGATTACTGAGGAAATAAATAACACCTATGCATGCTGCCACCATCTTTATAGCTAGTAAATCCCAGTAACCATAAGAACTTAGTAGCTTGACAAATGTTGGTGTATGGTTGGTTTGCGCACATTTTAATCAATTCACTACTCCGATCCAGTAAAAAAGAAGGTTCAATATATCAATGTGATATTTTCATAAGCAAACCATGTGAAAAGCATTAATTTATTGAAAACATTTACAAAGGCTGTATAGTATGAATGAATATCTAATTAAATTTCTTGTGCATCCTTCGGTGCTAATCCACCTCAGTTCAGAATAAAATGGATTTAAATGAAGCAACGCTATATTCAAAATCAGTTCATAAGCATTATCAGCTGCAAAAAGGTTTTATTAACTGTGTAAATTTATAATGAAATGATGGTAAACTTTTCCCCTCTTTTTCAGTAAATGAATTTATCCCCACTGTGGTTTTGTGCTTAAAACAAAAAAAAAAAACCAAAATTTATTTCCTTTTTAGTATTATAATTATCGTCGGTCAAAGATAGTGGCACCCAATTACTTTCCTTAAATCTTGTAAACATGGGGGCCCTGAAGTTTCGGCGTGTTAAAAGCTCGTCTGACATAATCCTTCTGCCCATCTAATATGCAAATTTCAGAGCTTCACTTGTGTCCTCATTTCATACCGTTGTGCTACTGAGAATGAGATCTTCACAAAATTCGTGAACTTTTCACAAATACCGTCAGTACCATATATATTCTAGCTCAGATCTTCGACCCAGATCAGCAATACTTCGCCCCTGCCAATTCTTCTTCTATTGGTCAGCAGAATGTTTACCAGGAGACCCACTTTGAAACTCATCTATTTCATTCTCACCCTTCTCCTAGTACTAAGTGATAACTTTGTCACAAAGGCTTCTGAGGCTGCCCCAGATGATAACGATAACGAAGATTTAGAGGGTATTGAAGAATTATTAGCTGTGGACGAAGAAGTAGAGCAGGAACCAGAAGGGGATGGTGTGAAGTCATCCGAAGCAGAAGTTTTAACCAAGGCCCAAAGAATTGTTCTTGAGCTCAACAATGACAATACCAAGAGGGTTATTGATGGTTATGAGTTCGTTCTAGTTCTGGGATATGCGCCTTGGTGTCCGAGGAGTGCCGAACTAATGCCCCAATTTGCAGAGGCTGCAACTTCACTGAAGGAATTGGGAAGTCCTCTTCTAATGGCGAAGCTTGATGCTGACAGGTATCCCAAGTCTGCGTCGCTTCTTGGGATCAAAGGGTTTCCCACTTTGCTTCTGTTTGTCAATGGTAGTTCCCAAGTGTATTCCGGCGGCTTCACAGCGTAAGATGCTAACCTTGTCACTTAAATAAGCTCAATCTACCAGTGGAACAGATCTGCATATTTCAAATAATTAAGTGTATATATAGGTCTATATTCTGAATTATACGTCTTTTACAATGGTTGTGCTGGAAATATATGCCTGGTATCCCTGTGGTTTATTTAAAGTGGAAACTTCTCCAATGTAGACCGATCCTAGCAATTTCTAGCAGATGGTCTATTTATTTGCATTAATGTTCTTAAAACATAAATGGCTATATAATGATTGGTCAATTAAATTGCTCGTATAACTTGAAATGTGTATCTAGTGATTTTTTCATGATGTTCTCAGGGATGGTATAGTGGTATGGGCGAGAAAGAAGACTGGTACACCTCTTATTAGAATAACCTCGGTGAAAGAGGCAGAAGAATTTCTGAAGAAGTATCATGCGTTTGTCATTGGTCTGTTTAATAAATTTGAGGTAAGTGAAATCATTTATAAAGTATTCAGAGGCTACCAGATAAGTGATACTAATGGAAAAGAGGATAAGTGATTGAAAATTGTCTCATAATTGAAGATTTTCTTCAACCGAGTAGTAACAGATAAAGTATGTATAATCTTGTCTGCTCCAAAAATGGCACTAACATGGTTTGTAAATGTAACACTACAGTGATCATTTGTTCAAATTACTCGGTCATTTCTATATCTTCAACAATAGAAGTGGAAAACATGAGGAAAAAAAAGTTGACAGTTTTGCCTTGGTTCAGCAGAAAAATATTCATACCATAAACGATGAGGAATTGAAAGAAAAAATTGCAAAAGTTGTCTTCACGAGGTCCTTAATTGTGGTTCAACAGTGGTACTAAGGATGATTTCATAATATAACTTCAGTCGTTTTCCTATTGTTCTGGTTGCTTGTAGATGTGATATCTTACAGTGTCATTTAAATTTGTGTATGAAGGAATGCAGTGGTGTTTATTTATTCACATTTTCTTCAATCAACATTGTCAATGTCAGCTACTTAATTTAAATATTTTAACCTTTTTTTGGGGTGAGGATTTGTTATCTAATTGGAAATTGTTTTGTCAATGTAAATAAAAAGTAGCATCATGTATTTAATCTTTATATTTAGAAATTTCTAGGATTTGCCCTAATATGTTGAGCTGAAGATGATTTTATCATTGAATCAATGTGTTGATCAGAAGATTTTATCTAAAAGAAATTTACATATTAAGTCTGGTTTCAGTACTGTGATAATATATCATTTTGCTATAAAAATCTTAGGGACCTGATTATGAAGAATTTATGAATGCTGCAAAGACTGATAACGAAACCCAGTTTGTCGAGGTGAATAGGGCCGAGCTTGCTCAAGTTCTTTATCCAGATCTCAAACCTACTGATCGTTTTCTTGGGATTGTTAAAAGCGAGCCTGAAAGATATACTGCATTTGGTAAGTTGGTACATGTCTATCATTCATTGGCTGTAGTATCTTTACATCAAAAAGTAAAAATAAAAAGATTTTTGTGTCTTGTAAAAAGCATATGGATATTTAGTGCATCCTATCTTTATTGCAAGTTGTTCTTGGATTTTCATAAAGAGAACAAACTTGAATCCCTTGGCGTTCTTTTTTTTTTTTCACATTAAACTGGGTAATATATTTACATTGATAAGAGTTATTTTATTTAATCATTTTAAATATGGTAGAACCACATTATAAGTCTTGTTATATGTGTGCAACATTAACTTTTCCTCTGAACTATCCTTTTTTTTTTAAACCATTACACAAATGGGTCAGAACTTACTGAGACAATTCTGAATTTGTAGATGGAACCTTCAAAATGGATAAAATATTGGAGTTTTTGGACTACAATAAGTTTCCATTAGTTACAAAACTGACCGAGATGAATGCTATCAGAGTCTACTCCAGCCCAGTCAAGCTTCAGGTTGCTTCTATCTCAAAATTCGTTTTGGAAGAGGATTTTCATTTTTTTTTCCTTCATTTTTCTTTCGTGTGCAATTTTGTTCCATTTCTGTCTTTTACTAGAATATCATGTTGATATTACAATAATTCACCAAGTTCTATATATGAGACTAAGCAGATGCAAGATTAATCTGAACAACCAAATATAGTTCATGATTGTTAATTTTCCTCCAAGATCAATAACTCCCCGACCTATGGATTTTTTTTGGGACTGGCCTGACATATGGATGAAAACTTCTAATGAAGCATAGTACTTCAACCATGTACGACCAAGTGACATCTGTATAGTGCTACTGCTAATGAATAGTACTTCTATTCAGCATAGGCGGCTGTTACTTGTTACTTCTAATCATATATATAGTCATTCAAGCTTCATAGTAGTTAGAAACTCAAAGTTAATAGTCTGATTTTCTAGGTTTTTGTCTTCACGGACATTGATGACTTCAAGAATCTTCTTGAGCCTCTTCAAGATGTTGCAAGGGCTTTCAAGTCGAAGGTAGTTGCTTTTGCCTACATTAAAAGCCTTGAAACCCTTTCCTGCTTCTTGGTTAAAAAAACTTTGGTCTAATGGTCATGCAGATCATGTTTATACATGTGGATATTAATGATGAGAACCTGGCAAAGCCCTTCCTAACATTATTTGGTCTTGAAGAATCAAAAAATACTGTGGTTAGTTTACACGTTAACAACTATTTTTTGAGATATTCATATTATTACTATTTTAGATTACTGTGGCAACTAATGCAATGTGTTTCTTTGTGCGCCCTATAGATAGCAGCATTTGATAATGACATGAGCTCAAAATATTTGTTGGAGTCAAAACCAACAAGAAGCAATATTGAAGTAATATTTCTGTTCATATAAATTATCCTTCCAATAACCTACCAGGGAAACTAAGCTATATGCTAAAATGGCTTTCTGCAGGAGTTTTGTAACAAACTTGTGCGCGGTTCTCTGTCACCTTATTTCAAATCACAGCCAATACCAGATAACGTGAGTTCCATTTGATATTTTTCCATAAATTTTTTTTACACATCCGAGGCATCCTTCCAAGTTTTTTGTTTAAGACAATTCAGGAACATTAGTTGTGCAGTCAGTGTCATATCTGACCCTTTAGTTCTTCTAAATGAACAAGTGCCCCTTTATGTCATGTGTGAAATGTCGTATATTCACTTTGAGTCCTAGTATAAATTTAGCATGGATCAATAAAAGCAGGAAGTTATATGTTTGTTTTGTCCCATGACTTACTCAAGGTCTTACTCAATTAATCCATGGTGTTGAAAATTGCAGACAAATGCTAGCGTCCATGTTGTTGTGGGGAAAACATTTGATGATACAGTTCTGAGCAGCGAGAAAAATTTGCTTCTAGAGGTTTGCAAAGTCTTACCCCTTATATTTTTACTTTCTACTTATGTTTTAACTCATTGGTTTTCACAAAATAAAAAATAAGTAAATACTGCCTTCTCTGTTGAAGGTATTGTTTTCTGAAGACATGTTTGATTTTTACTTATGAAAGTATACTGGTGTTGACGTAAGCCACCATTCTATTCTTTGATCTTAAATTATATGCTTGACATAAGCTATGCATGATGGTGCCCACATTCCTACGATATAGAAACTAGAGGTTTCACAGAATTCTCAATACAATCGGGGTTTTGGAATGTGCTGCTCTGTAATATTAGAGGGTCAACTTCGTCCCAAAAGGGGGAAAAAAAATTATACAGACCTTTTATTTTTTATTTTTGGTATACAAAGACTTAATGGTGAACTTGTACTCACTAATGATGACTGTAAAACAGGTTTTCACACCTTGGTGTATCAACTGTGAGGCCACAAGCAAACAAGTGGAGAAGCTGGCCAAGCACTACAAAGGATCAAGTAATATAATTTTTGCAAGGATAGATGCTTCAGCAAATGAACATCCAAAACTACAAGTAAGTATAATGAAAACTTTTGTTGTCTCAGTTTTTCTTTATGACATGAAAAGACAATGAAGAATCTTTTATTAAAATTTAGAATGCTGGGATTTCAACAAGGGCAATTGGTTTTGATCTTATATAGATTACTAATGTGATGCAAAGTTTATCTTCACTGAAAATGGGTTGTTACGTTGTTTATCAGGTGAATGATTATCCAACACTCTTGCTTTACAGAGCAAGTGATAAGACAAATCCGGTGATTATTTCCTAACACTCACTTGAAGTGTTAAAATTTTAGTTTATGAATTGACTATCTGGATATATAATAAACCTGTTCTCTTCTTCAGATCAAACTTTCTACAAAATCTGGTTTGAAGGAATTGGCTGCATCCATCAACAAGCATTTAAAAGTCAAGGATCAAGTTGTCAAAGATGAATTATAGAACATAGAAAATATTTTTGCTAGAGAATCAGAACGCTTACCCTCAACGAAGGAATAAAAAGATCAAGGAAAAGTAGTGATGGAAATTCACTTAAAAAGTTAAGGTCCCTTGCTTGAGCATTTTCAATTTGTAGTTCTTTGCCTCCCTTGTGTGCGTGCGTGCGTGTTTTTAGTTCAGATATAACATTCAATCTGTTGTCAGAATTAGCTCATTGCCAAAATGCAGAAAACTAGAATTATCAGTAGTTAGTTAAACATTAGAGAATATAGTTCATGAAGTTTCCCATTTCGGCCCTTCGGGAACATCCGATGAAGTTTCCCATTTCTATCTCATGGTTACCCCAGTAAGTTGCGAACTGAGTTAATAACTGAATAGGATGACGTTGTTATCTCGTTTTGTCAAAGTCTATATTAATTGATTTACACGAAGTTTCAACGATTTCATGTGCTTGTATTTATGTAAACATGAATGGAGGATTGGTAAGCTTGATTTTTCTGAAGAGAATCCAATCTACTATCAATTATTGTTGCACTTTTTCAAAATACTAATAATCGGCACCAGATTTTCCAAAGTAAAACCGCGAAAATGTTGACAACCAGCCTAAAGTCTAAAGCAAAACAAACCATCGAATTCCTGATATGACGTTCATGCTTATGAAATTTTTATATTGATATCAACCATCGCGAATTGAGAATTCATAAGAGTGACCAAAAAAATATAAAATGGAAAATTAAAGGTGCTAAATAGAAATGGAAATAGGGGGGGGGGGGGGACACAGGTTAGATAATTTGGATAGCGTCCCAGGATTCGATTTTCTCGTACCGAAACACTGAAAATGTCAATGAACAACGAACTACTGAACCCAAATGCTGACTTCTAGTTCTTACACTGAGATTGCTAGGGATAATATCAAATCCCACCGTTACTGTTAATGCATTTGGACCAGCCAGAGAATGTGAGAAAATAATCAGGATTCTGACCGCTACATAGAAAGCTAACAAATAATGCTCTATTTTCAAGAAAAGAATCCCATTTTCCAATTAAGTAGGAAAAAATATCTTATATTGTGTAGTTATTTTAAGAGAGTCACGCTTCAGAAATGAAATCTCTGTTTAGCTTCTGTAGATGTGATTTCTTCCAATACTAGCTCATTAATGTAGATTTTTACCTGCGCTTGCCACGAGGAACCACCAAGACAAAAAAATTAAGGTCTGATTAATAATTAGAAGTTAGAACTTGGGCATTAAAGAATCAAGTCGAGATAAAAAGGAAAAGAATAGAACCTCATGGTCCTCATTTTGTAATAGCATGAACATCATTCAATCTAAATTCAAGGGTACCCACACAAGCTCATTTGTAATCACAAATAACGTTTTGAAACTTGAAATCACTTCAAAGAAAGACCTTTCTATTGCATAACTCCTTGTATACAAAACAAGACACAGAACCCAGAGATACAACTACAACAAAATTGAAACTTACAAGTCAGATTGAAGTGGGAAGTGGACAGACCAAGGTCAAGGATTTCAAACAAAACCTTCAACCAAGGTAGGTCTTTCACCTTCTTTCTTTTCCCCTCCCTCATCATCATCGCCCTTCTTCACATCCTCTTTAATACTCAATCCTTGCAACTCATCCACACAAGCTTTCCCTTCCTCCCCCAATTTCACTCCCCCTTCCACCACCAACTTGTCTCCTACCTCCTCCACACCAACCCCACCACCACTAACCTTGACTTCGTCGGCACCCATTCCGATTCCCTTCTCCACGGTACAGGGTCCCCGAGGCTCATTTTCCGTCTCAATTGCGATGATCGCATCGTCCTTCGAGGTGGGCCACGGATCCTTGACGCAAACGGCATCGTCTTCGTCATCGGTGGAGAAAATGGAGGCCGCCCGCGATTTCACGGCGGTGGCGGCTTTGAAAAATGCTTCTTTGATAGAATCCGGAGCAAGAGCGCAGTCTTCGAGGCCAGCATCTTCAAGACGTGGAGGAAGGATCTGGTGCAGCAGTCCTGCTTCTTGTTCTTTGGTGGTCTCCATGAGCAAAGCTCGAGATTGGAAAACCTACTCTTTCGCGCAGGGATGCCTATTAGTGTGGTTGTGCACTGGGACCAAGTCGGTGCCGTGGTGATCCACCGCCATGGACCCTTACCTTGGGCTTTGGAGCCATTGGACCTTGGTCAATAAAGAAGATTTCATTTGTCCCAGTAAAGATCCAGCATATCCACGTGTACCTGGAAGGTACAAGTGCCAGAATATACTTAACTGAAATTAGCGTTTTTTATATTAAAAAATTATATATATTAAATTAAGTGGTCAAAAACTACACTAAAAAAACATACATACTTCCGTAATTGATTTAGAATATGATTTAGAGTATGTTTGGCAAGTCATTTCAACTAACTAATAGTGTATTTAACTAATTTATAAGCTTGTTTGATCAAATTAGAGGTGTTTGGTAAACAAACTTATTTAAGTAGCTTATAACGTATTTTCATATACTACTTTGAGTAGCGTATAACTTTTAACTTATAATTTTTATAATTTTATTCATTTTTTATCTTTATTATTTTATTTAAATTTTAATATTATCCTACTCATAATTTTTTACGCTATTTATTAATCTTCAAGTTTCTTTTGAATACTTTTCTTTCTCAAATACTAACGAAAATTTAAAGGTATCTACTGAAATGAAAGAGATTCGCAACAATATTACTAATTTATTGTGGAACACTAGATGATATGTTTATTTTGTATTTTTTAGAATTACAAAATGAAATGTAATTACTAACAAAAAATAATAAATTTTATATATGACATTTTATGTCATTTTATATTTATCAGCTAATTTATTAGCTATTTTTACCAAACACTTCTAATTCAATAAATTAGCTTAACAGCTTTTAGCTTTCAGTTAAAAATTAACTTATCAGCTTTCAACTAGCTTATCAGTTATTTTTACCAAACATAGCCTTAATCTAAGAACTCTTCTGTATATCTTAAAGAAATGAATCTATTTAATCTACTGCAGTCGAAGATAATTTGGAAGTTTTAAAAAAAATTCAAAGCTTTTGAAAACTATTTGGATCTTTTTTTTTTTAAATAGATTTTGAAAATAATTTGAAATTTTTTTAAAAAAATGTTTGAAAGATTTGTTTTGAAAACTAAAAAACCTTATTTGAAATATTTTTTTTTAATTTAAAAAATATTAATATTGAAAATCCCCCAAATCTAAATTTAAAAGTCTTGTTTTAAATCTTAAAATTTTAAATTCAAACTTTTCAAATTTCAAATTTTAAATATTAAAATTTTAAATTTTACTTTTTAAAATCTTAAATTTCAAATTCAAAACTACGTAAAAAAGACACGTTGACGAAAAATTAAGTGCTTGAGGAATTTTCTCAACAAAAAAGAGAAGAAAAAACAAGATAATAAGAAATATATCGTTATAACAAGCATAATATAGTTCAAAGCCATATAATTATAAACTTACAATAATAAGCCACCACAACTGAACTCAGAGTTCTCAGTATACAATCTAAAAGAGGGAATGTAGTAGAAAAAAGATTCCACAAACATCAAGTTTAATACTAGAAGAATAAACAAGATGAAACCTAAACCACTAACGATACAAAATAGTTTGTAATTTGTCCTAAAATTTCGTTCTTAAAGTAGCTGACTAATAAATCAACAATTTAAGGGACGGTTGTATATTGGCAACAAGCCACCAAAGGAGCATGTAGAACTGGTCCAAGAACTCCACTCAACATTCACAGCCTGTAGATCTTTGCTGCCGTCCACCACCACCGACATCAATTGTGTCAGGCAGGTATCTGTCACAATCATCAAGCACAAATTAAAAGAAATATCCAGCAATGAGATTGACTACCTTCGTTATTTAACATGCATTTAAAGCTATACAAGAAGTTGGACAGCCAATAATAAGTACGTTACAGGAGTTAAATGACATTGACTCCCTTAACTTTTAACGGGAAGAAATGGATATCACTGAATCTGCAATCAATGCCATCCCTCGCTAAACCCACGCCATTTTTTTTTATGTGTGTACAAGAGGAGCATCAAACTTGCGACTCTTCACTCAAACCCCAACCCCACAACCACCTCAGCTAGCCTCATGTGGCCACCATGCCATAAATGGTATAACTTTCTTGTGGCATAATGGAATAATTAGTCATGTTATGAGTATATGAATATTTTACATATAGAAAGAAACCACATTGATTACTTCCAACACATCTCAGTTCCACCTACTGACAGTAGCCATAACAGTACGGCTATTTATTCTTCAAGTAGTCCTAAAGATAAACTCATTTTCCATGACAATCCTTCTTTAGGAAAATACCTTAAAACCAGTTAGTGCTCCAGCCAAAATAAACAGGTTATAACTTCTCTCCTAGCGGTAAAAAGAAAACAACTAATTTGAAGTTAAACCAAATCTCTAGCTCAGAAACAGTTGTTCTATCTTCTCTTTCTCCTACTCCTTATTCTTTTAATTCTAAAAGCCTAGCATTTAAAAAACACAAAAGGTCACCCAAATAATTATAAAACAGAAAAATCAGATTTCAGGAATACTCACATTTCTTCTTCAGGTTCATTCTTGAGTGCATTTTTGGCTATACACTGGAAAGCATCCTCAACATTAAATCCTTCTTTGGCAGAGGTCTCAAAGTATGGTATGTTTCCCTTGGAAGCACACCATGCCTTTGCTTTCTTCTCAGAAACCTGCAGTGAAAGAAATTGGAGTTATTGCAGCCCAGTAAAATTAACCACCAACGTTACCCCACAAAAACAGAAGAGGAAGAAAAACAGTATTAGAAATCTTCACAAAACTCAAGCAGAAAGCCTATTCACTCCATATAATTTAATCGTAAGATTAGATTTCATAAATGACAACAAAAAATATGCATGAAGAGAGAAGCAACTTACAACTCGGCTATTACCACCATCAACATCGATTTTGTTTCCCAAGACAACAAATGGGAAGTTTTCAGGGTCAGATGGACTAGCCTGAAAATCAATTGTATGCAAGTGTTAATCACTTTAATTTAATGATTTTGACTATAATGAAGCCAAAGATCAATAGCCACCTGTATAAGAAATTCTTCTCGCCAGTGGTTAAGGTTATCAAAAGATTTCATGACATTCACATCATAAACAAGGACACAGCAGTCTGCACCGCGGTAGAAAGCAACACCAAGACTCTGAAACCTTTCTTGGCCAGCAGTATCCCAAATCTGCACATACAGGGAGAACATCTAATTCTTAGTGATTATATGTAATGGCTTATATTAAATGAACAGAAATGGTGAAAAGACTTAAAACTGTGAAATGCGACCAAGAGATTAACCCTAATGCAATTGAAAGTGTCAAAAACTTGCCCCAAGCCCCCAATCATAGAATCATATGTCAAGCAAAATAGCCAATATTTCATACATTAATATAATGGTACCAGAAATTTTTTTCATCTCCTTTCTCTTTTTCTATTTTAAACTTCTCCCTTGACCAGCCTAATGACCTCATTCTTCAGAAGATCGTATTAAAACAAGAATGGAAGATCATGCAAAGAAATTCTTATCCACAGAGCTGCCAGTTACAAGAAAATCCCCGATGCAGTCGGACTTTTCCCAAACAATTATAAGACAAAAACATGATTAGAGGAGGGAAAAGTTAAGACTTTAAAAACAGAAAAATGATCCACTCGCTGAATTCAAGAAAGCCATTTTAAAAACTAATACAAAACACTGATGAGCTGTGTGAAAACAGATTTTAGATTAAATACATAGTGATAAAGAAATAAATAAACTTAATTGCTCATTCCAGGGCAGAATGACATGGTTTCCGATATGATGATACAAATACATCTTCAAAGACTGTACAAGCACCCAGCAGATGAATTCTAATGACTTGAGAAGTAACAATTCTCATATTTTTTATTCAAAAAGAAGCAATATATTCTCATGTCCCTCACCTGCAATGTGAACAACCTATCTTCGAATTGAACTTCCTTGGTAAGAAAATCCGCACCGATGGTAGCCTTATACTGATTACTAAACTTACGATTCACATACCTAGATACAAAATATATTATCATAATAACATTGACCAAATTCAAATAAAGGAATACACATTAAATACTTCCTACCAGTAAAAAATAAATAAATAAATAAAGTTTTGGGCATACTGATTCATAAGTGATGTTTTCCCGACCCTGCCGAAAAAAACAAAGAAATTGCCAATTAGCAAAGAAAGCTTCGTGATTAACTCAACAAACAATTGAATCTGAGTATCTAACTGAAGTAATAAGGCAATAAGCTTTGAAACATGGGCATGCATAATCTGAAGCAAACCCCTGATACGCAATTACAAATCCATTGTATCCTGAATGAATTTTCCTTCAACAAAATTTTATCCGACAAACAGAACCTTGTGTCCAATAAGAAATTTTTATATTTTCAATAAACTAAACAAGATCCTCAGGCATTTACTCTTTACTTTCTCATGATTTAAATGGAACCGAAAACGATATGAAGGTGCCATATAGCAAAATTCGATTAAGTTTTGCTTGCAAATAAGCAATACGCATAAAGTTGCCCAAAACAAACAAGAAATTGGAAAATTCAAGAAAAATATACACCTCGAGGAAAAATGCAATAGCTATTTTCTCTTTCTGGCCATGCATGCTATCATCCATTTTACGATCAAATTCAAAAGAAAATTGGAATTGAAAATTACAACAGAAGCCTACCCGCTATCTCCGAGGATTATGACCTTCAACAACATGCGCCGGCGAGATGCCATCGATCAAACAATCAGTGGAAATTTTTACCCGAAAATGAAAAGTTACTGCAAAAAATTGGAACCCAGAATTTATGATGTGTGCACAGAAGAACTTTTGAATGACAGGTGTTGAGCAGATGAATTGGAAACTGAAAAATTATTGTACCAAACAAACAACCTACCAGCCAAGATACGGCCCAGAAGGACTTGTGGTTCCCCAAAATGCCCCCGTTTTGTTGTCCAATTACGCTTTTAAGTTTTAACCAATCTGTTTTTTCGTTCTTTTTCCTCTTTTTTTTTTTGGCCAATAGCTATTATTCTTTTTTTGTTGCTACATCATCCGGTGATATAAATATTCTTTTTCACGTTAAGATTTTGATCTATTTTGGTGTAAGAAAATGATTATAACTTTATAAGACTATAAAATTGAAAATATATTTTTACCACATTATGTTAAAGTAGAATTAGGCAGAGGCATAATATTCAACTCTTAATTTCCCATCAAGCAGAAGCCCAATAAGTGTAAAGATTACAAGCAAAGCATGAGAGGAAGGATCACAAACGCGCCGACGTTTGGAATAATTTACCTAGATTTACTTTTGGTCTCGTCATAAAATATGGAAAATTTTAGGTGAACTAAGGTTATAAAAATAAATAGATATATAAAAAATTTGAGTTCAATTCCTTTAGATAACTTTTTGTCAGTAGGATTTTAAATGGATTAAATCAATATGGAAAAGCAGGTCTTTAAAATACTCAGAGAAAATAATTTAAGTTTTCTAGAGTTTAAAAACACCTCTGACCGTAATAAAAAGTTACTATTATAAGGCAGTTTCTAGGATATTTTCCATTGATATCCTAAATCACACTGAAGCTTTACACCAGTGACATCATGCGAAGAATTACAATGAACCGAACTGCTAATGCCCCTATCACGACTGTATTAGTATAGCATAATCAATCACGAGGTTTGCAGCAACAATAGGTTGCTTCCAGGGTGTATCGAGCTTACAAAAGTTCATTTGAATTAAATAATTCAAGAATCACACTTCTGAAATAAATTAGATAGTCAAAATCATCAAGCAAACCATTTTGTACATTGGACCGGCAAAATCTACCGACAAATTATATGTACCAATTCTCATGCGGGTGTTGAGGACATCTAATTTCTGGTGTGCACTTCTGTAAAGAGGCAACATATGATGGACCAATTCTCATTCTTTAAGACATCAGAATCATCACTCGAGCTTTAATCAGAACCTCGTGTACTACCCTTCATGTTCCCCCTTTATGTCTCTTGAGCATTTTGCTGGCCTGAACTGCTCGAGGCAGAAGCATGTTGGCCATACTCACTACTAGGCCCACTGTATTCACTAGTGCCTTGGCCTTGGCCTTCTAGTGCCAGCTTCCTGAACTTCTTCAGGTCCTCATTGTATTGGCCAGTATCATAACTTGAACTCTCAAAGGAACTAAATACTCTGCTGTGCCCAGGTGTGCTCCCCTCATTCAGACCATCTAGAGAAATATTTCCTTCAAGAGCTCGAACTACCTGCTTATGTCAGTCATTTTAATCATTACATGCAAGCATTGTATCTGGAGATCTTGGTTTCAAAATCAAATAGCGAATGGTCAAATTGGATCTTGAAATTTCTAAATTCCAAAAATTATCTTGGCGAATATCCTGCCATAATGTCACAAAATATTGTAACATACACTGGACTCAATTTTGGAAGAGAAATTGGTACATGTACCATTAGGGAGGCTTGGTGCTTCATACACTTAATAGAAACAGAAATGGCCAAAGCAGTTCAACTATAGAAAATAACAGAACTAATTTTAAAACATATTTTTACGCTTCGTAAACTAACCTGGCTCATTCGAGGCCGGCGCCTGGCTGAATGGCGTACACAAGTTGCAGCACAAGTAATCATTCGAACCATCTCATCAGAGTTGTAACTCTTCTGCAACCTTGGATCAACAAGAGCATCAAAGTTGCCACTTTCCAGAGCTTGGGAGAGTAAAGGTCTTGCCTGTAATTAATACAATGTTTCAGTGCAAGACACTTATCTCAACTATTTGTAGCAGTTTATCCCAGAATTTGTCAGTACCAATGCTGTCCAAATTTGGAATTGCTGATAGACAATTGGAACATGTTTCATAAACCTGTAATCAGCTTCAGTGCAGTTCAACACATACTTGATATCTTTTAAACCAAGTTATAATTTTAAACTATCTGAACTCTTTTTAACCATTAAAAAATAGCAAATCTGATTTTGCTGATTTTCAGTTCACCACACATTCTTTAAATTACCCACTCTAAAAGTTTAGCTGGTTTTTGAATTTCTAAAACACCCTCAGGAAATACTGTTTTTGAACAAAATTGCCCACACAACAAAAATTAAAAGTAAAAGAAAAAAAGGGACAAATTGAAGGAAAAAATTCTTATGATATGCCACACCATATATAATCTGTTTCATATCCAAAGTTCTGCATAACTCTTGAAGATCAATATTGATGAAGTACAATACACACCCACTCAACCATACTGTCATCTGTGAAAGACTCAGTTTTATCAACAGGTTTTCGTCCTGTAATCAACTCCAAAAGCACAACACCAAAGGAGAATACATCTGACTTATCAGTGAGCTTCCCACTGGCAGCATATTCTGGAGCCAAGTATCTGCATTAACAAAACATACATCCCAATAAATGTACTTCATAGTGAGAATTTTTAGAGAAAAGATTAGAAATGATAAAACTTACCCAAAGGTTCCCATTACTCGAGTAGAGACATGGGTATCAGAGTCTGATGAAATTTTGGCAAGTCCAAAATCTGCAACCTGAATAAAAGACACAAGCATATTATTTTGTCATAGAGATTATGAAAATGGATATTCAAGTTCAAGTGACACGTGAGAAGATTAACAAAAATCAATAGCTTTATAGTTCATTATACTATTCGTGGAATCAGAATGTACTCCTTTTTTTCTAGTGCAAAAAATAAATAAATAAATAAAAAGAATTTGAAGACTAGAATGGTACAGGTTTCCACTTACCTTTGCCTCAAAATTATCATCAAGAAGAATGTTAGATGCCTTGATGTCACGGTGTATGATTTTGGGTTGACCTAAAACAATTTAGACTGAAAGAAATAAAAATTCCAAGACTAATATTGTAAACTAAAAAAAGGGACATATTTCCTATCTAAATTAGCTATATAAAGCAAACTCACAGTCTTCATGCAGATATGCCAATCCTTTTGCAGATCCAATAGCAATCTTCATCCTTGTTGGCCAGTCCATAGTTGGTCTCTCCTTTCCTGGAAAAATTGTATATAGAACCATAATACCATCCTTATGAGGTGTCAGTAAGATTTTCAAACTTCCAACCAAAGAGTGGAGCTCTCATCCTCAATAATCAATCCAGATCAAACAAGATTTCAATTCCACTATAATGGATAAACATAAAGGGAAAATTTATAAATTTAAACCACCATAGCGACTCTTTCTCCTGTTTGTTTAAATAGTGAGCATAGTATGATTTGTTTTACACACAAGACCATAAACAAAGAGTATGAAAACAAATATGTGAGTTCAAAAGAACATTTTTACTAAAGTAAACAACTATTTCATTGAAACCCAAAAATTATACTCCTCACAACATTTCTACATATGTGTTATGCTCACTCGCTATGTCTTAAATTTCCAGGAAGACAACCTCCAACTAGCTATTAACAAGCAAGAAAAAGCCTGAGATTCAAGTTGAACTAACCCAAATATTTTTAACTGTGCATCCTAAAGCCTTTCCAGCATTCCACACCATTAGCTCCCAGATTAGCCTTCCGAATTAATGTAAAGTCATAATATTGCACACCCTTTTTGTTCTCAAAGAACAGGGAGATCCAAATTTACTAGCAACTTTCTGGAATTTTCCAAATATTGATATCATGTGATTTTCAAGAAAATGTATCAAGTTGTAGTTTTAGATACATTATAAGTGCTTCGACAGTTCAAGTTAACAGCAACACAGAAAAATTGAGAAAACATTTTTCTTGAACAATATAAAGTTCTTGTAGAAAGTTTGGACAAGGTGCAAAGGGTAAAACATAGAAATAGTATGTGAGACCTACTTCAGCAAATCCCATCTCAAAAAAGAGCAAGTTTTTATTTATTCTACATCACTTATGCATGCTTTTCTATTTGGGGGAAGACAAGGCAAGGATTAAACTTTGGAACAATGAAAGAAAATAAATTTGTTCTAAATCTTACCATGCAAATGGAATTCTAGTGTATCATTTGGGACAAACTCATAAACAAGCATCCTCTGAGCTCCAGCAATGCAGTATCCAACGAGGGAAACAAGATGTCTGTGATGGACTCGGCTAATGACCTCAACTTCAGCCTGGAACTCACGCTCCCCCTGTCTGCTACCAGATTTCAGCTGCTTAATTGCAACACTTTTTCCATTTGGTAGGACTCCTTTATGAACATAGCCAAAACCACCTTGACCAAGAAGATTTGAGTTTGAGAATCTATTTGCTGCAAAAGATAATTCTTCATATGTAAATGAGCTTTGCGAAAGTCCCAAGGTAATGGCAGGAGATGGTGCAAGCCTCTCAGAATCCAAACTTGTGCTCGTTGAAGAATAGATAGGGGGAGTTGGGACATTAACGGATGACTGTTGCTGATTCAACCCAGCTCCGGGGGGTGGAGTTGGCTTTGGAAGCAATGTTACTCCACCATCTGTTGGAGGAGGAACAGTCCCTTGCCAATGCTGAGGTGGACCACCAAACTGGTCAGCTGGAGAGATGGGAATCAATAATTGGTTCAAGTATCCGAATTAGAGGCAGTTTCACTTACATGCATAAAAATAAAATGACATTTTAAGTATTTTGGGTTAGGCTGATCTAATTCTAGGAAACAGAAGTAATACAGGTGTGTGCAAGCTGAATTCATCAAACCTAAAAACAATGTGAAAATCAGAAAAGAGCAATATCATCTAAACGTCTAAAAAATGGTAAAATCAACGTACTTCATAGAATTTAGTCATCTGAGACCAAGAAGAAAAGGAGAAAAGAAAACAACTAAGTATATATACTTCGTGTGACTTTATTTATAGAGACCTTCCTTCCATAAACAGTGTGATTGAGTCAATGAGTGTTGCGTTCCCAATCTCATAGATTTCGGCACATAATTATAAACCACAGAATGTATCGACACATTCACTGTGCTTGTCGGGGTACTAATCAACAAATCTAACTTACTTATACGGTTATACTCATTGATACACTTCGAAGAACGAGGAAAAAAAAAGAACGCGGAAAAAAAAATAAAGAAAAGTTCATAAATAGTAGAGTTTACAGCAGAACATGACAAAGACTAAAGTTTTAAAAGCACACAGAAATGCACACTACTCGTATTGATAGAAAGGAAAGCAAGAAAGGTTTACCTTTCGGTTGTTGTAAAGGAGCAGTAGAGTAGTTGTCCAATCCGTATCGTCTCATCCTTCTCCGCTTCCTCCTTTTATAGCAAAAGGCGCACACGCCAACAAAAATCAGCGTAAGCAGCGAACCAAACACGGCCGCTATAACTAATCCGATTAGTGTAGCCCTCGGCATTCCCCCCGGCGGTTCTGGCGGAGGCTGCGACGGCAAAGCCCTGGAAGTAGGCGGGAAATTACTCGGAGTGGCAGTGGCTGTCGGCGCCGGTGGGGTGTCATTGGTGGTTGCAGGCGGCGGAGGACTGGTGGAGTTGGTTACCGGAGATGTCTCCGGAAGCGGCGAAGACATCGCCGGCGAAGAGCTCCAGCTCCCTTCAAGGGTTTCTTCTTCTGCTTCGGCGTAAAAATGAACTCTGAAAATTCGTGAGCGTGAATGGCAAAAGAGAGAGATGAGAGAGAGGTCACAATTTACGAGATTGCATCATCACATGGGAAGCGATGAGTACAATGTGGTGGACTCATGGGGGACCCTGTCACTGTTAGAGAATGGTAGGCTTATTCACGACACCCTGTCGTTTAATTAGGCTTCGTTTGCGTTTTGTCTTCACAGAATGTCACGCGGTCTTTCTTTTTGCCATTACTTTATTACGGTTTATCCGAACTCCGAAACAGGTCCGTTAATTTAGCGGGAAATCGAAAAAAAAAGGAAAATGCGCTCACAAGGCTGTGGCAATAACACGTGCTGAAACAAATTCCTTTTTTTATTTATTTTATTCAGATTATTTATTTATTCCTATTTTTTAAAATTAATGTACGAAGTTGAAGCTCTTTTTACATAATGGGATTTTTTTAATGTAATTTCATAATTCATTTCAAAAAGAAAATTATATGAGATGGGAAAAAAATATGGGCTTAGACCTACCGGAAGAAATATAAAGTATCAGCTAAATCTAAAGCAATAAATAGTATTGAAATGATATCCATGTTTAATTAATTTTATCTGAAAATAATTAAGCCCTAGTAAATTAAAGATATATAATTATGATAATTATAAATTAGATAAGTAATATCCTTTTTAATTTATATTTTTTTCTCTTGAAAAACCTGCAAATATAATAAAATTTATATATAATTATCAACTCATTAGCTAATTTAATGACATTATTGTTAAAACCGAAAACATATTTGTAAACTCAATGAAAGGTAACCAATAATGAAACTGGGTATCTTTTTTTCAATCTAATCAAAGAAGATAAGTTGATGAGGAATTATGCTTCTTTTTATGCATGGGCATGTTCTTGCTAACCAATAAAAACAAAAGAGAGGGTGTCATTTTGTAACCTTTACTCCCTAATTAATCTATTCACACACAATTAGGTAGAATAATGAGCTCCATGATACGCCTTACTCACCTAACTTTCTATGCGAAGACATACCACCAGTCAACGAATTATAGTGCCAACAGAGGTGGTTAAGAAAAAAGTAATCGAGATAATAGTGGATTAAATTTTGAAAAATTTAAAGATGCAAAAAGGGTCTAATTATTTGAAAATTATTAGTTTATTTCTTCTGTATACTTTTACTATACTAGTTAATCTAAAAGGTGGTGAATGCTAAAAAGATCCTTTCATAAGTTTTTGGGAATCATCAATATTTTGATACCAGCAGGATTGATGTTGGATATGAGTGCACCTGTAATTTGAGATAGTTCTTCTATTCTTTGAATATTTTTATTCACTACTCATGGCTTATTGCCTCTCAGAAGCTTATGCTGCTTCCAACAGTTTCAGGATCCATCGAAGTATGGGACTTTCTCAGTGTTGATTCACAGGTATGTTTTCTTGTCCAACAGTTTCCTCTCTTGCCATAACTCTTTTTTTAAATTACTTGTGGCTTATCTCGCTATTTTGTTATATTGCAGACATGCATATTCTCAAATTCGTTTTCTATTATTGAAACATTGTCAGGTGATTCATGTTAAATGGAGTATGTTGGACACACATAATTTTAACTTTTTCCCCTCCTTTTGACTTGTCTTGCTTTTCTGTGTTTATTGAAAACCACTCTAGTTGACCTGGACAGTAAGCCATCCGAGAAAACTAACAGCACTTCCAATTTTTCTTTGCTTGACCCTGATGCCTCAAGGAGAGAGAACTACAGTGTCAAAAGTAAAGAGGCTGTTCTACAAACGAGAAATAATGTTGTGGCTGATAGATTAAGGTCAAAAGTAAATGGCATGCCTCTCTCTCCACCAAACACTCTTGGAAAGGAATCTAGAAATATATTTGAAAATTCTGGAAGCGATACAAATATAAGAGCATGGCATGCACCTTCTTCCAAGGACTTGCAGAAGACATTGAAAGGAAGAGAACCTTATGGTTCGGTGGTGGTGTCTGATTTACTCCATGATACTTCTGATGCTCTTCCTAAAGAGGTGATTCTACGATAAATCTAAATATTTGGTTCTAGATATTTTTCTTTGCTTTCAGGATTAGATATATATATATATATATATATGTAATCATTGCATTGGTGTTATTCCAAGTGAAATGTTTATATGTGTTTGTTGATATGCCTCTTCTTCAACGATATTATATGCATAAGGGTGTCTTGATTCTTACTATACGTATTTCTTCCATGCAGTGGGTGCCTCCAAACTTGAGTGTTCCCATATTGGATCTGGTCGATGTTATCTTCCAGCTTCAAGATGGTGGATGGATCAGGTAGATGGTAATCATATTATTTTCTCCTTAATGGCTTAAATGTAAGTTGTTTGGTTTTAAAGATCAAATAGTAAGCTCAGATATGCTTACAATTAACTTCTTTTTTTTTTTTGGGTACATGAAGGAGTCAAAATCCGACTACGCAAACACCCAGCGTTGGTGTGATCGCCCTTCTCTATCCTCTCTCAAGATGCCTTCCACTCCTGCCGGTGGATTAAGAAGAATGTCTGTCTGTATTCTGTGTTCTCGTGCTTTCCTCGCTAGCCAGTCAGCCACCCTATTGTTTTCTCTGTATGTATGTTCAATGGCAACCCTCCAGTCCTTCTCAAGGCTCCCTCTGATCAGGTTTATTACCTTTGCAGCTGGGTGCAATCCACTGCAGCCCGTCAAACATAACTCTATAGCCTCCTTTGCATCTGATTCTATGGAAATTTCTTTGAAACCCCTGTCCCAAGCCAGCTCCAATGCTTTCCAAATACTCCATAATTCCGCCGTTAGACTATTTTCCGCTTCTATGCTCCACATGAACCCCATGATCCATTCTCCTAGTGCATTCCTCAGAACTCCTCCACATGCAGCATTTTGTTCATAGAAGGACCCGTCCACGTTAAATTTAACCATGTTATTCCTGGGAGGGACCCACCCAATCAAATTTAACCTTAAATTACGTCCCTGGATTGTGGCACTGTTAGTTACCCACTCCATGCATTCTCTAGCTCCGGCTACACAGGTAAAGTAAATATCCCCCGTGTGGGAGTTCGACGGGTCAAACACATTACCACATCTGCGCACCCATATGTTCCAGCTTGTCATTCCAAACAGGATGTCCCATGGTATGTCTATGACTTCTAGATTGCCCATTTTCGCCGAGAGGTTCTGTTCTAGCCATTGTTCCAATTCCCAGGTGAAAAAATGGTGCCACTGAAAGCGCTTCACAAGTCTGAGCCACAGGTTTCTGACTGACTCACAATCTCTCACGCAGTGCAGGATAGTTTCTTCCTCTCTGCCACATTTTCCGCATATTCCATTATCATCTAGGTGTCGTTTATATCTAAAATCGTTCGTTAATATGCTGTTATTCCCCATTAACCAGAGAAACGTTCTAACCATTTGTGGTCCCTTCCACTTCCAAATTTTCTTCCAGATCAGTGCCGGGGAATGCTGACTATTGTTCCTTGCTTCGTAAGCTGATCTTATCGAGAAATTTCCATCCTTACTGTGCTTCCATATTACCTCGTCTTCCCCAGCATCCACCTTCGGGGTCGCAGTGTTGGCAAGGATTTCTAAACATCTGTTCGGTAGCAGTCTTGTTAGTCTTCCCCAGTCCCAGCTTTCGTTTTCTAAAATCATGTCCCGGATACATGACTTCTTCTCCTCTTCTTCAATTGCACTCAGTGCTGAGTTTTCCAGAACACCCAGCTTGCTGTGCCACTCATTAACTTTTTGTGTACATTATAGGCGGAAAGCTTTCTGGGTTGCTAAACAGATTCTACAGCTAGTAATGGGTGATGCGTTGGATGGTTGGTTGATAGAGAAAATCCAGCTTCTCCGTAAGGGATCAATGATTGCTTCTGGGGTCAGGCTAATCTAATAGACATGATAGGTTAACTAGACTCACGCTTCAACGTTCCTTCAATGTTCATAAATAAACGTAACGTGTTAAGCTAGCTTAATGTGTTGTATAAAATTAAGTCAAATAAAATAAAAATTATTTATTTAATAAATTTTTGTACTATTATATATTTATTACATTAATATATAATATCTTACCTTGTATAATATAATCTTATTTTATGTTTGATAAATAATAAATAATATTATTTTGATAAACATATTTTTATATAAAATTATACTAATTTAATTCATAATTATTTTAATAAATAAAATTTTAGAATATGAGATTTTAAAATTTAAATTCTAAGACTTGAAATTTTGAAGTTTAATAATTAAATATTTTAGAATTTAAAATTTTAATATTTTGAGTTTAGCATTTTAAAATTTTAATCTATAAAGTTTGAAGATATTTAAATTTAAAGACAAATATGAATTACTATTATTATTATTATTTTTTATCATATTTCTTATCTAATATTTTTTATTAGCTTTTATCCCCCAAATCTTCCATCATGTATAATATTATACATTAATTAATATATAAAATTCATTTCACCAAATAATATTCCACCAAACAATGTACAAAAATAAATTATATAAACTTAGCCTTAATGTACATGGTATTTGGTGTCCAAAGGCTATACAAACAGTAATTGCTGAAATCAGTAACCATAGTGTTGAAAATTCAACCAATCTAAGATTAAAAGCCCAAATGATGGGGCCGGCTCATGGGCTATAAGCAACAATTTTACAATCCTGGACTCGTGAAAAGTTGTTGATAGACCTCAGTAACTTACTGAACATGAGCTTGCTTCAATAATCAATCCAAACTCAATTCAATCTATGCGTACATAATATAAATTCTGTACATAAAAGGCTCCCGTGGTAATGAAACAAACCAAGCGAAACAAGAACAAATTCTGATGTAATATGATTCTAGTCCAGAAGCTGAATGACCACAAGAATTTCTCAACAAGATAAGCAAAAGCTTCAGTGCTTCGCGATCAATCTTTCTCCATTGAATTGACAACTAAATTATGCTCGTGATAGGTGCAGAACTCTTGATAGGTGCAAAATTATTTTCAAGGAATTTCCCAGAAGACAAGCCATGCTAACCAAAAATATAATTTTCATAAACTCTCATTGAACAACCAAAAAAATCTCGTAATCTTGTTCAAATATCAAGCAACTACATAAGAGGAACAAAAATGACAAAATCAACGAGGCTGTAAAAATCAAGAAGAACGTTCCAAGAGCTTGCCCCGCACAAAAACCTTCTAATCCTATAATTCAGTTCTCAGGTTAAGAAAACTTCCAAAACTTATGCAGAGGCAGCTTCTCCCTTCTTCCTGGGTGTAGCTTGAGTACCTAAACCCAACGCCCAAAAAAACATCATATTAACATGAGGAACGATAGCCCACAAAGAAGACTTATTTGATACATGAACATTAAATAACATAACCTCACTAAAGCACATTAAGATAGATAATGGTTAAATACCTTCTCTGAAACCGCTCTTGAATCTGCGAGGCACATTGCGCAAGTACCTCATCCTACCAGTTCCAGTTGTCTTTCTACGGATTGCTTTGACACTCCAGTTATCTGGAATCATAATGATCAGAAGAAAAGGTATCATACCCAATACAAAGCAAATTAACAATGACAAAGTCACTTTATTTACTTGAACAAAGATCATTACTGCTAACAAGCAACCAAGACACAGGAATGCACACAGGCACAGGTAAAAAGGTAGACTTACATTTCCTCTTGCGGGCGGCAGGGTAAGCACAGGCGGAGCAGCGACTCTTCTGGAGGTGAAAGCTGCGGCGGCCACACCTCACACAGAGGGTGTGGGTCTTGTTCCTCCTCTTACCGAAGCTCCCTGTTCCCTTCCCCTGCGTTCCATTCACAGATATTCCACATTAGCATCCAAATTTAAAGTAGAAAAGAGCGTTCAGCAACGTGAACTTTGTTCTATAAGGATCCAAGAACATGAGGTACACAGGTACAGTATCAGGGAAAGTAGGGTACCATCGAAGCAGAAATAGAAGCCCTAGATGCAGCAGGGGAGGTAACTGTCCGAAGAACAAGAAGAATATTATGAGGCGAGCAGGGGAATACTTATACCTGTGAGCGAAAACAGAAGGGTTTTAGGGTTGAGTGTATGAATTTGCGGTGATCAAATATGGTCAAGCCCACTCGGTATGGTACGCCGCGTTTTATTTGGGCTGGGCTTTTCTCTTTTCTTTTGGAGAATTATATTCCGGAATTGTGCATTCCTATTATTCCACGCAGCCAAACAAGCCCTCCATCTAACGAAGGGAAAATGGCGGGAAGACAACCATAAAGGAGCTCACAGCTCCTAAGCAACCCCAAAATTCTTGCAGCTTCATTTCAAACAAACGTGAAATTGAAGAAAAATGGTTTGCAATGACGGAAGTAAATCCAACCCGAAATTCCCAGCCTTTCCTTTTAAACCTTACTCGATCCAGATCGATTTCATGAACGCCCTATATCAGTCTCTCAGCCAAGGTGGCGTTTCCATGCTCGAAAGTCCCACCGGTAAATTTCCCATTCTCTAATTGCATTTGGAATTTTTTTGCTGGAGATAATTTGGTAATTGTTACGTCCCATTGGTTGCTGAAAATTAAATTTGTATATAGTGGATTCGTATGGTTTCAGCTGCATTGCTTGACTCAGACTTCCTTTTTTGTTATGTAAGTTTATAATACTAGTTTACTTTGATGCAATTTTAATGGAACAGGTACTGGGAAGACTATGAGTGTCATTTGTAGCGCCCTGCAATGGGTGCTTGATCGGAGACGACAACAGGAATCAGGGGAAGCAGGACGGGAATGTGGTGAGAATCAGGCAAATCATGGTGGGCTTGGTTCAGATGATGAGCCTGATTGGATGAGAGACTTTGTTGTTAACAAAGAAAAGCAAGGCCAACCTGAAAGGAAAAGTAAGAAAAACGAGAAGTATGGGTCTCTATTAGGAAAACCTGATAAGAACAGGGAAAGTCGTAAAGATTTTCAGGCCGTGCATATTGAAGATTCTCCTTCTGAAAAGGGGTGTGAGAATTTGCATAAGAAAATCGATGAAGTGGATGTTATTGATAAGGAGTTTTTACTTGAAGAATATGAAAGTGAAGATGAAGAAACTCTGGGTAATGTGACGTCAAAGAGGAAGGCTACTAAAAGCGTTCTCGCCTCGTCCAGTGAAGAGGATGAGACTGATGATGAGGAGGATGCGGAGGAAAAGAATTTGAAGGTTTATTTCTGTAGTCGAACGCATTCACAGCTTTCTCAGTTCATAAAGGAATTACGGAAGACGGTCTTTGCTAATGAAATGAATGTTGTTTGTTTAGGCTCCAGGAAAAATCTTTGCATAAACGAAGGTATGAAATTTATCTATTAAGTAAGCAGATTTTCTTTTTAATTGCAATAGCTAATCAAAATGTCTAGATTTTTAATAATGCTTTTGCAACATGTTTTCCAGAAGTACTAAAACTTGGAAACTCCACACGCGTAAATGAACGATGCTTGGAACTCCAGAAGAAAAAGAAAAATGAAGCCACAAAAATTAAGGTACATGGGTCTTTGTTTAGGTTATCGATCTGTGGCTGTTCTTTTAAAAAATTCCATATAGAATTTTAGGGGGGAGATTAGTTTATCACATATTTTATATTCTAGTGGTTGCTCTGGCTGATACAAGTATACAACTCCACATACTTGACTAATGCTGCAGAAATAGACACGTGTTTTTTGCATGTGTCATCTGAGTTAAGAATGAGAAGGTTCTTGCAAAATTATTAAAAGTTTTTTGGATGCTTAATTTTTCCATTTCCAGGAACATTGCTCCTTGTTCATAACTATTCCATCATTTATTTTATTGAACTGGGAGGAATGGAGGATGTGTTTTGATGAACCTGGAATAATTATGGCTCCTACTTGTTTTAACAATTTTAAAAATTGTTCTATCTGCACAGCCAAAAATCCAAGAAAAAGGGGTCTATTTTGATAGGTCCCAGTCAAAGCCAAAAGAAGATAATAGAATTCTGTTTTGGGTGAGAATTAAACGACAGATATTTGTATTAAAATCGGCTTATCATATTTGGAAACATAGAATTGAAGATTAAATATAGTAATTGCAAACTTCTATGTTAAATGTCTAACTTTTCTGCGA
Source organism: Gleditsia sinensis (assembly GCA_037074535.1). Lineage (NCBI taxonomy): Eukaryota > Viridiplantae > Streptophyta > Magnoliopsida > Fabales > Fabaceae > Gleditsia > Gleditsia sinensis. The sequence goes on along the minus strand of CM073469.1, from coordinate 2,015,870 downwards.
AGCATCACACTTACTAGCAAGCATTGACAAGCACTTTTGCAATAATGCAATCATGTAAACAATACTTATTGCAGAGACTACTCCGTCTTCCTAAACTATGAAGGCTTTCCCTTGAATAATGGTAGTTCTGACTTGCAGAACTTAAAAGCATGTGCAAGAGTACGGAGAACAAAGGCTTCGTTTGGTTGCCCAATGCTTGGAAAACATAGACAACAAAGAGAATTCAGGAGTGAGGTATCTCAGAGAGGGCCCTTGGATATTGAAGATCTTGCCAACCTGGGAAGAAATTTGGGAACTTGTCCATATTATGGCTCTAGAAGCATGGTTTTGAGAGCAGATCTTGTTGTCCTACCATATCAATCTCTTCTGTCAAAATCATCTCGTGAAGCACTTGGTCTAAATTTGAAATCTAATATTGTTATAATAGATGAGGCTCATAATTTAGCTGATTCACTCACCACAATGCATGACTCCAAAATTAGTCTATCACAGGTATGCTAGCAATTCCTCTACCTGGATTATTGCTAACATCTTTTGAAAGCTAGTTTAATTTTGGTATTTGAATTTGTATCTGCCATTTTGGGGTGCTTCATATTGGTTTGAAAAGCCTTCAAATAATGTGATCTTATTGTTTTGGAGAAAGTCAATAGGCATTTAGAGTAAATTCATTGGTAGACCTCACACACCAATATATTTTGGGTATTCAGTGTTGCTGTCTCCATTGATTATTGGATGGTTCTCTCTTTTCTACAGCTGGAAAATGTGCATTCCCATGTTGAGAGATACTTTGAGAAATTCTGTAATCTTTTGGGACCTAGTAATCGGAGATATATTCAAACTTTGATGGTCCTCACTCGAGCTTTCCTACGAGTGCTCCTTAATGAAAAGGATGCAAATCTCATAGATTCTTGCCAAGATACTGAAAAGGCTTTTGAAGAAAGTAGGGCCTCGGAATATACCATGGCCATCAATGATTTTATCTTTGAGCTAAATATAGACAATATCAACTTGGTCAAGTTGGTGAAGTATATGAAGGAAAGCAAAATCATGCACAAGGTGAATCTTGCTACTGAATATTTACATTTTCTTCTATCAAAGTTCCACGTGCTGCTTGTGTGTTTTCTGTTTTTTTTTTTTCATTTTGACGTCAAAATGTACATGTTTTCCAGGTTAGTAGTTACGGAGAAAAGGTAGCTAGCTTGGAGAAGATTTCAGTCCTCAATAAATTTGGGGAACATTGTGACGAGGGAGGCACTCAGTCTGCATTCCAGGCATTAGCTGACATATTGCTATCACTGATAAACAATGATAGTGATGGAAGGATAATCATTTCCAGGTCTAGAACAACGAGCTCCAGGAAACAAGGCGGATATATAAAATATGTTATGCTCAGTGGAGAGAAGATTTTCTCTGAGGTTTGCCCGATGCTGTTGTCTTAATTTTTAAGAACTTTAAGCTTATATTTATTGACCCGATGGATAATGAAAAGGAAAATAACTCTTAAGCTTTCTCTAGATTGTAGACCAGGCACACGCTGTTCTATTAGTAGGGGGAACACTGCAACCTATTGAAGAAACAAGAGAGCGACTTTTTCCATGGTTACCACCAAACCAGTTGCATTTCTTTTCATGTGGTCATATCATCCCTCCACAGAGCATAATGCCAATTGCAGTTTCTCGTGGCCCTTCCGGTCACTCCTTTAATTTTGGCTTCAGCTGCAGGAGCTCACCAGATACAGTGAGTATATGGCAGTTCTCATCTGCCAATCCTTTGATATACAGTGCAAGTTTTATAGATAGCTGTGATTGTTTGTTTAAAAGCAATTGACTGATGAATAATTTTATATATGGGTTTGAATATGGCAACGAAGAATTTATTTTCTTCCATATTTTACTTTCTGAAATATTAATTATGCTGCAATGTCTGCTTTATAGATGCGGGAGCTAGGTCTTCTGCTCTGTAATTTGGCGACTGTGGTTCCTGAAGGAATTGTTGTTTTCTTTTCTTCTTTTGATTACGAAGGAAAAATTTATGAAGCATGGGAATCTTCTGGCATCCTAGAGAGAATTACAAATAGAAAGCGTGTATTTAGAGAGCCTAGAAATAATACAGATGTTGAATCTGTTCTCAAGGAATATAAAGAAACAGTCTGTACATTATCGAGTACAAATTCAAATGGAAACCAAGCATCTCATGGCGGTGCAATACTCCTTGCTGTTGTTGGTGGAAAGATATCCGAAGGGATCAACTTAAGTGATGGGATGGGACGATGCGTAGTCATGGTTGGACTGCCATACCCTAGTCCATCTGACATTGAGTTGTTAGAGAGGATAAAGCACATTGAAGGTCTTCGAAATTCAAACTCCATTGAAACTCCTAGATTTTCTTCCAGTTATAATGTTTACAGTGGAGATATAAAAGGTGGGTTTGACATCTTAAAAAGTTGCAGTCACAGAGGAAAAGAATACTATGAGAATCTCTGCATGAAGGCTGTAAATCAATCAATAGGTGCGTACTTACGAAAGACTTTCTTGAAGCCTAGTAGACCATAACAATGGTTTATTAGCACTTTTAATGTGTCAAACCTACAGGGTGGTGCAACTAGGAAGTCTAGGATCCATCTTTCATGATTGCTTGATTTCTTCAGTCACTGAATTTCTTGTCTGTAGTGCATTCTATACCCATGGGCCGTTGCTCTCGTACAAATCTTAACAGATTTTCCACTGACTTTTATCTGTATGTTTAATGTTTCAGGTAGAGCAATCCGTCACATTAATGACTATGCAGCAATTTTGTTGGTTGACACGAGGTATGCATCTGATTCCTCAAAAAGGAGTTTTTCCCACCCAGTCAACAAGCTCCCACAATGGATAAAAGATCGTCTTGTTTCATCTACCAACAACTATGGGGAAGTCCATAGGTTGCTGCATCAGTTTTTCAAATTCAACAAAAGGGGTTGTCATTATAATGTTTAGAGGAATCAGCGAACTGGAGAGTACAGTGTTTATACGCACAGCAGCAGATCCTATAAAGCCATGCTTTCTACTAGATTCACATTTTTTTTTTGGCCTCCCTATACCTTCCCCATACTAAAGTTAGCCGGGACCACTAGTGCTTCAACTATACAGCTGCAGTAATAGATGATAAATGCTGTAAAGCATCTATAGCATTCATCCCTTATATAATTGATGGAATGTTGAGATAATATACGATTTTTACTATCTTCTTAGGCATGTCTCCTGCTTTCATCAATTAAAGCGGGCTTCGCTTACTTTTGATACTTTTCAACCTCGCTGATTCTTTTAAAAAACTTTTTTTTTTGGGGGGGGGGGGGGTTGGGAGTAGTGATAGTCCAAGTTATTTCCTAAGCAATTAAGGCAGGAGAAATTCTTAGGTAAACCTGTCTTCTTTAGCATGCTTACATGTTTGTAGTGATGTCTCTTCTTTTTCATCAGAAGGGCCCACACAGTTACCTGCATATGCATGTAAGCCTGAAGCATATAGTTCTTATTAAAAATGACCGTTGTTTCTATTCTGAATTTTTTTTTTTCCTTTTTGGGTAAGACCTGGGTTCTGCAGGTTGATTGAGTTTAAACATCGCGTATGGCTTATAGTACTAGCACATTTTATGGTTTATGGATGCGTCATAACTCATAAACCTATTGGACTCCTATTCTATGACGTGAGAAGAATTGATGTCCTAGTAGATGCAGATTAATTGAGTTGGATATGCCGCTTATTTTTGGAAATTGAAGAATGCAGGTCACGGGTAAGCCTGGTGTCAGGATTTTTCATGCACCCAAGCAACTGATATTGGCACTCAAGTTTGAATAGACCTGATCCTTGGTTTATGTGCATGAGTTCCCTCCTTTAGCTTGCTTTTAGTACTTTGGATCTCACCCTCCCCTCATATGTAAGACGTGGTTGTTTTATTAAAGGACTTCAATTCTGTAATATACACTGAATCCTAACACCCAGATTGTGGAAGTTGTGGGAGCCAGAGATTCTGGGGTTTGATCGCTCTAATAATTGGTTTGGGTTCCCTTTTCAATCTTTAAGATTATCTTCAATATTAGTCTGCCAAATATCATAGGTACCTCCTTTGAATGAGATATGCAGTTATAACGCTTTTATGTTGGTGCTCTCATATAGCACAGGTTTCATTCTTTAAAATTGAGGAGACCTTAATATTTTGGGATCAATCTTTACCTCCTGTCCTTTTCCTGCTCCTTGCCAGGTCATGGACTTCTCATGTTGCAAAAAAAGAAGTTAATAATTGCTTTAACTTTATAAATTATCAGTGGTTGGTGAAGGCCTTAAAACACATGCAAGTGCCCGATAGAGACAGTGACCACTCGGTACAGGAAATGAAGTGCACCCTTATCTTGATATCAAATTAGTTCTCATTTCCAACGTCACTACGGAATGGGGACCATGCAACTCTTTCTCACAAATAAATGAAGGTTTCTTCACAAGGCACAGGTACAGTTGATGATTAAAGAAGTTAAGCCCTAACTTAACCTATTCTGGGATGACATGATGTCCTCCCTTAATTCTTCCAAGTGATCCATAGTGTAAATTTGGGCTAAAAGCAGTATCTGCGTTCTGCTTGGGACTTGCAGTGAGTAATTACTATTTAGTATAGTTGAAGAATAAATTGGTATATAACGTTAAAACACAGACCTATAATGGGCTATTTGATTTATGGGTCCCAAGGTTTCAAATTTGGCAAACCAGAAGGAAGTACGCAAGATATGGTTACAAGCCACCGAATACCTTTAGCTTTGCATCTTAGTCAATGCCTCTGCACTTTCCTCAGCACCTAGTCAAAGAATTACAATATTTGTGATCATTAGATACCAAAGCCTTCAAAGTTATCATCTTTTCTTTAAATATCTTTAAGCCAAAGAGGAACAACCTCAGATCACTGGACAAAATCTCAAAAGGTATGGGACCCTGAAGTACTTTGGCTCTCAGATCTGATAATTGTCATATTATCATATGGGCTATGGCCACCAGCTTTCATGTTTGATAGAGGGACAGAGAGTTTGAAAGGGACAGAGAGTATGGGATGCTGTGGAGAAAAAGGTAGGGTTGAAAACTAGACAAAAGAAGTATATCGATCCCATTTAGAGTACATGGCTTTTTGTCTTTGGTAACTATAAGAAACTAGTTACCATGAGAAGTTCTCTTCGTTTATAAATCTGAATCAGGACAAAATTGGAGAATACACAGCTCTTGAACCAAGAGCCACTTGGAGAAAAGCTTTTGCCTTTTCACAGCAGAATCACAAATGCTGCTAAGAGAAACCATTCACAAGACCAAGGTTTTCTTTCACAAAACCCTAAAAAATTTCAAGTCTTCCTTCTTTGGAGGGTACCAAAGATTACCCAGATCTCTTTCCTTCAATCCTTTCTCTTGCAGTAGTGGTAATGCAAGAACTTACACAAGAGACCAATTCTACAATGAGTTCTATGATCAGTTTCAGTCAGATCTAAACAGAATTAAGAAGGTTGATTATAATAGCTTATCTGGGAAAGAGCCGGCAACTGAAAATGCTTCATGTACTGGAAGTTTCATGACTTTCTCCAAGCAAGGTTCTCTAAAGAGCACTCCTGAAGACAGAGCAAAAAACAAGAACAAAGGGAGCTCTCAATTTGGGAAGAACGGAGATTTAAGGTCACAAAACATGAATGGGGGAGCTCATGTTTTGGCCCAAAAGATGAAGGAATTAGAGATGATGGATTCAGGTGACGTTGAGCAAGTAATAGACATAGAAGAGGCACTCCATTACTATTCTCGCCTCACAAGTCCGGTTTACTTACATATTGTGGACAAGTTTTTTGTGGACATGCACTCGGAGTTCTCTACTCCACAGTCCTCTGTCAGCATCAAACACTCAAAGGGAAGACTTGGCTGAATCGGGCAGTAGATTAGCTAACTATATTGCAAATAATGTTCTACCGTATAAGAAATCTGCTTTGTTTCACTGTTTTGTGTCTCTTACTTTTCTTTTCCCAGTGTGCTTCATGGTTAAGTTGTTTGCTTTGAGTTCCTTCTTTATAGAGCTTTCTGTTCTTTTCTCTAGTATTTGTTTACTGCATGCTTGAATCCATCTTGTTCATTCAACTATAATGAATTATTCAATTTTCTCATTTTGAAAACTTCAAAATCTTAGAATTTCATTTGATGTTCTGCTATTTGATACGAGTATGACAGAATAAAAGCATTTAAGTCTTTAAGCATTGTAACTACTCTAGAAACCTCAACTGGAAGCAGGTGGAAATTGAATGTGATGTAAACAAATCCAAAAAAAGAAAGGGGTTGACGGTGGGAGGAAGAAAATCTTCCCTTGCTGGCTACTTCATACAACATTCTTTGAGCAATTGAGCCGAATCTGACCCATAGGCTGCGTCAAGACCTGGAGATCCGAGAGCTTCATCATAGCCAAGGAGAAATCTATTCGGAACAGGAAGGGATCAAATGCGTATGCTTTAACCCAATTCTCAGTTCTTTCCCCTCCCATTAACTGCTGGTCAGCATAAAGTATACCTTTATTTTGCAAGAGGTTGCGGTAGTATTTTGTACCAAAATTTAATCCAGGCTGCTCAAAGTCCATAGCAATTCCTGGCTCTTCGTCTGAGAGAGAAGTTGAGCCTTTGTGGGGTCTTGGCCTTAGCGTTTCTGATGTTGAAGGGGGTGATGCATCTGTGCCATTACATCTTGATCTTAGCAGATTTAGAAATTCAGTATCTAGAGAAGGGTCAGGATCATTAGTTCCTGTAAAGTTGTAGAGACGGTTATGGAAAAATTTGCAGTGGATTACCCCAATGCTGTGGGCACCTGGAAAGAAAGAAGGGACAGACTCCAAGTTATCACTGATGGAAAAAAAATGGAAGATTAGCAAAAGAAGAACCATATAACAGCAAATGCAGAAACCGAAGACATAACCAAACAGTAAAACACCTATGGAAAAGCATAAACATAAAAATTCCAGCAAAGTAAGAAGGCCAGCATTGCATTAGTACCAACGAGTGTATATTCCATCTATTCCTGGGTTACGTTAACTAATAGGTAAAGAAATATTTAGGCATTAGTGGCTATGTTAGGAAATGACTCAGATAGTTTTTTCTGGGTCCTAATACTGAAATATGCAATTTCTTTCTGCGAAACAGAGGGAAGAGGCATCCCTTATTCGGTGCTTCAGTAATACTGAAATTTGAGGAGTTGACTGAGTACATAGGTCTTGTTTATCATTAGTAGAGAAAGAAAGAAAGAAAGAAGGAATAGCATTTAACCTAAGAGAGTGACCGTTTCCCTTTCATTAAACCCCCTTGATGCAAAGGATTCAAGAGTTCGAGATAAGTCATTGTGGGGTGAAGGAAGCTCTTCTGTTGCAATGTCAGAGAAAGAGTTGGAACCGTCTCTCCTTCCGGTAAGCAGTGGATAGAATGGACCACCAGCCTGAAATACAGAGTTCTAAATAATGTTATTGAGTGCATCAAGCACACACACACACATAGAAACAAAGAAAGAGAGAGTGGATGACAAAAAATATTACAAGAACCACACAATCTCTTGCGGCCAGTACAAGAATATCAGCACAAGAAACAATCCCAGGGCAAGCTTTTTCAAGTTTAGACTTGATGATCTCAATTACATCAAAACCTTTGAGACTTTCATTGGGAGGTGACTCTTTCTCTGAATCAATTCCATCCTCAGCATCTAACAAAACAGAAGCATCGCATCCCTGTAGCAAACCCCATTAAAAGCACAAATTAGATAAGAAACATGGTAACTACTTTCAGAAGAACAAGATAGGTCACCGCGGAAATGGAAATCCATTCCTATCAGCAATATTAACTAAAAGCTTATACTTCGGAAATTACTTCCATATAGTTCACGAGAAGCATATAAAAGTTGAAGATTCAATAGGACTCATTTAAAAAAGATGAAAGAAATAGGATAAAAACATCAATATCTCCAAGAAATTACTGAAGATAGATAAATTCATGCAAACCCAGAAGGAAAGCACAAAGGCAGACGACACCCACTTTCAATACCGACAAAAGCACAGAGAAACTAGATAATAATCAACCTGGATGAAGCAATCGTGGAAAGCAAGGCGAATCAGAGAAGGAGCTACATTGGGTCTGACGCGGTGCAGATTCTGGACCGTGGCCCGAATAATCTGCTCTGCCTGTGGGCACGAGTAGCGATAGTAATCGTATTTAAGCCAATGGGAAGAATCGTCGTGCTGGGCCAGTTCATCCTCATTCTTCACGGATAATGATACAGGTCGATTCAGAAATGAATCCACAGGAACCGAAGGTGAGTATAAGGGAGAGGGCCATCTGTGGGTTCTGAACCCCTTGTTGGTCCGGGTGTTTTGGTTCTTGAAAGTAACCAAAAGGCAGAGTAGAAGCATTAGGAAGCTCATCTTCGGCATTTGTTCCATGTTAAGGATCAAATTTGGCATCTTTTTTTCCTTGGTTATGGCTTCTTTGGAACCTGAGTTGCAGAGTTCCACGCTGAAAGGTTGAGAAGATTTGAGATGGAAGAAAAAGAAAATGGCGGGAAGGGAGACGAATGAAGAGACATATGCGCCCTTCATTATGAAAGTCCGTTGGCCAGTTCGGTGTGAGATAAACGTCCTCTGCTGAGTAACGTAAATGGCCAAGATATTTTATTTTATTTTATTGGTTTAAGTTATATTTTTGGGTAATTTAGTTCATAGAATAATTTTCTAAACAGAAGATATTTTCTATTTTTTTACCTAAATAAAAAAAATAGTTTTAATATTTATTTTCATGTTTATAAATGTTTAGGGATGATAATTTTTTCAAAATTGGGGGAATTCTTATAGAGATTGTCTTACATAAAAACAGGAATAAAGAATATACTCTGTTTCATATATTAAAAGTATTTGAGTAACTTTCATATATTCAATTATTTTTTAGTGAATTACTTTTTTAATCTTGAAACTTATCTTTTAATTTGGTCATTTAAATTTTTTTTTTTTTCATTTTACTCCATGGAAGGCTGGTATAATTTTAAAAGTTCTCATGTCAATTTTATTAATAAATTTACTTGGCCTATCAAATCACTTAATTGACGATCAAGTGTTTGCATAGCTTAATTTGATACATTGTATGTCATTCAAAATTGCAAAAATTTTGCTCATAACAGTAAAGTAATTAAATTTTTTTTTTTAGTAAACCTCTAACATTTTATAAAACGTAACATATTAATTATTTTAGGCAAAATTTTGTGCTCAGTAAGTAAATTTGTTCAGAGTTAATGTACAAACGTTTTTGGAAACAAAATAATTTTTGAATAACCAAAATGAAAATTTTGAACTTTAAAGAATTAAATTAAGAAAATGTATATTTTCCAAGTGTGTGACAATTCAAAATGTATACTACATGCTAGAGATTACTGCTACATTTGGACCAATGGCTTTGAAAAACTTCTTGCCTTTTTAAGGTGAAAGCCTTTTTCCAAGTTCCCTGCGACATTAATTGGATTGGAATGAATGTTACCGCGTGCTTACTTCCATCACGGCATATAAATAAAATTCCAAACCATTTTAACTTTCACTTGCACTATTAAATTATAGCTTACTGTAATCTCATTATGGTTAGAAGGACTATAATTGTATTATTTTTTTATAGGATGGATTATAGTCATATTATAACAAAACTCTTTCAAGTTTCAACAACGCAGTCTAGTATTTATTTACAACCGCATGGTAGTTCCCATAAAAAATATACATATTTGACGGCAGAGTAAGCAGTAAACTATTTCATAAGAACAACTCCCATTGATTAATTAAATATAAATGTAGAACTTTATACATGCAGGCCTGGTAGTGGCTCGTAAAACCAATACATGTTTATATGCTTGGAAGGGAAAAGAGAAAAATGAAGACTCCAGCTTCTAATCCTGCGGGGAAAGTTAAGATACAGAATAATGATGAATCATCAAGCAGATTGCCACATGATATGCCAGAATTGACCACGAAATCACAGAATGCACGGTCCCAACCACAGATAAACATCATTACTAGGAGTCTTTTTTATACTGATATTAGTAACCTGCAGATGAAACCAAAACATTATGCTCCTTTAAACGTTTCTGGAAATGAGCTAAGCGGGTTTGTAACTGCAGGATGCTTGCAGCCTTCTGAGATAGAATGGCATTTAGTCTTGTTATATAACCATCCAGCTGATTCCCTGGTTGATCTGCTTCAATCAAGAGGTCCATCTCCTGCAACCATAGGTCATATTGAAATTTGAATATAAAAAGCTACAAACTTCCCGTCACACCAGTGTTCAGGAATGCATTTTTCTGTTCTAGGAACTAATCCTTTTTCATGGGATGAATACTAAAACTAGAGGCATCACAGCAAGCAAGAACAGATTCAAGACAATAACAAGGTCTGGTGTATATATCTATGAGCTCAATAACTAAGACTATGATGCATTGGGGTGACTCACCATCTAATAGGCAACACAACTATAGTCACAAATTTCAAAGGTTGACATACTTGCATCAACCATAGAAATTAAAAGAAAAAGAATTTGTAGAAGATTATTGGGGCCAATCAGCCAATTTAAATACCTCTCTCACAATATTCATAGTGTCCTCTACTTGTTTCCGGTGAGCATTTACAAGGTCCTCCTCTTCCTGAAATGATGAAATATCCCATACAGAACTATGAACTCTAGATTTTGTATATATGAAAACCATTCTCTCAATATCTTACTTGTAAGAGGGCATTTAAATCATCGTCTGAATGTGCAGCTTTAGGTTCAACTTTTGGGAGTTCTTTCCATTTGATCTGACCGTTGGGTTTCTTTGATTTGTCATCTGTGGTTCCAAATGGCTCTATCTTTCCATTTTTCTTCCATGATGGTTTCCCCAGCTCACAGTACTCTTCAGATGGACTAAATTCATCTGCATCATTTTCTTCAGGCCATGCATCAGCTGTGTGATCCTCAAGGGTTGATGTAGTAACAGAAGATAAGGGAATGGTGGTTGATTCCTTGAGATTGAAATTTGAAGATAAGACATCCTTCTTAGGGTTGTTCCCTTTTGATAGGCTTTTCACCCTGTATATTATTCAATTTGTAACAGAAGTACAGAAACATAAGTTCTCTGTTCTTTTTTGTGCACATGATTAGTTGTATTGTGTGACTGTGGTATGCAGGAGGTTTGATGGAGCACGGAAGGTTGAATCATGATAATAATCAACCTTAAGAAACTGATTATTACCTGTCAGCGTATCTTAATGTATTAAGAGTATGTTCACATGAACCGGAGCTTGGTGATATGCATGATATCATGACAGTGCGGGAGTCACCAACAAATGAATCCCTCAAAACTTCAGTCAATTTACTACCTCGAAAGGGGATATGTCCCTGGTCATTGTCAAGAGCTCTTATGCATTCCTTTAGGGCTAGTAAGCTCTTATTGATCTCAGCACCTTCTATTCTGCATCATATAATTTGGAGCAGCCAATCAAACAAACAAATTCATTAAGAGGGTTAAGAAGGGAATCTGAACCATATTCTACCGATATCAAAATCAGCCTGGTATCAGAATGCATAAGAGGGAAGCCTAAAGTATTAGAAAGAATGAATTGAAAGTAATAACAATAATAATCAGAGACTAGGATCTCAAATCTGAGGATAAAACCCATAAATGGGTAGGCCTAACAAAGCTAGAAATAATAATAATAAAGTATATGGGCTATACCAAAAAAGGCCACATCTAGAGTGCAAAAACATAAATTTGTTAACAATTACATTTTTAAGTTCAATAAGTAACAATAGAAATCCGCCTTATCCAATTTCAAGCTCCTTGGAGCATACCTTGTCTGTTTGTCATTATCTGTGGTGTCTGCTCCACGTTCACTTCCAGCAAGATCTATGAAGGAGAGCTTGCCAACAACACGGGGAGGCTTGGATTCATTGCCATCAGCTGACCTCTTGATAGCCAGTTGAAGTATTGCATGTGACCGTGAAGATTCCTCATTTGCGCCAGTGGTGCCCGTACTTCTTGTGGAACTTCCTTTCTCAATCAGTTCCTTGATGGTCTCTACATCTGATACTTTGTACTCTTGCAAACCCACAATGCAAACTTGTTGCTTACCATCCTCCCTCATGCAAAGCTTTCTGCGGTAGAACATCAAACCTCATAAAGACATAGAGATTAAAGGTGCTAGCAAGAGTGGGAAAGGTTGAAAGACTTACTTTCGATCATTAAGGAGATCAAAAAGCTTCCCACCATAAATTTCAAAGAAACTCACAAACAACTGAAATCCCTGGTTCCTGTAAGTATGGTGCATCAATCTCAAGATGTCCCTTGATGCTTTAAGTGGCAGTGGCTTCATTGTATAAGTTTTTCCACTTCCTAGAAAAGCAGAAAATGGACTTTTGTAGCTTACTTTGTATTTAACTTGTAGATAGTATACACCAGTAGAAGAGTAAGCCATCAAAGTCATCTGGCCTCAAAATAAAGGCCATAGCAGAGTTTAGATTTATCTAACAGAATTTAAGCATATTTTGTTTTGACACAAAACAAGTGTAGACGTAATGAAAACATTTGGAAGTATCACAGTATCACACTTTAAAATATAAACCATCAATAAGCCAGGAACACAACGTTGTATAATTATGCTTAAAGAAGTAAACAGTGAATAGGAACGAATTGTATATCCTCATTACCAGCACTTTATCTTTGGGAAAAAAATCAGAGAAAGTCTAAGTATCACTTCTCAAATTGGCATGATCTGACTTTGTCTTAAAGCAATTTTTAACAGCAACTAAATTAGATTCAAGACTCAAGAGGCTGCTATCACCTGTTTGCCCATATGCAAAGCAAGTTGCCTTAGTGCGTTGAAATATTATTGGAACTATGGGCTCCACTGTTTCATGATACACCTAAAGAAACAAGACAAAAAAAGGGTTAAAAAGCAAGAAACATACTTGGGGCCTAATATTGTCTATTCGTTCATTTCAAGTGAGTGAGCATTTAGCTACATTATAGTTACCTCATCATTTGTGACCTCTTCATTCAAGACAGCATCAAAAACAAATTCGTGATTCTCAACATACTGAGTTAAGTCAACCTGTAAAGTACTTAGATTTTAAAATCTTGAAATACAAAGCATCTAACAAACCAAAAACTCTTCATAATTACTTATTGGTGAGAAAATAACTGGGTAAGGTTATCAACAGCCGAGAAGCTTTGGATTATGTTGAAAATTGCCAAAGCTATGCTTTATAACATTTTTTGGTCTGATACCACTTCTAGTAAGCTTCTTTAAGAATTAAATTTAGCATACAGATTATTACACTCTGCAACATGAATAGCATAGTTTATCATTTTCAGTTAAAGATGTACAATTTTATGCCATTTGGACTGTTATCAAGTCAGACAATTCTGATTCATCAAGAGAAGATTTAGACATATCAGATATGTTGGGCAGATCCATTATTGATTTCTCAGTTCTCATGATCAATCACATTTATCAAACTTAAGGACTAATATACTAAATTAACCACAGATATTTTCTTTTGCCTGATGAAATCACCTTAAGTTTAGTCTCATGCACCGTTAAAGAATTGGATAGTGTCTCTATGATATCTTCCTCATTCTTTGCTAATTCCTTCTTATTAAGTGGCCTCTTGCGAACCTGCATCAAAATCAGAACATGCAAACCTTAGCACAAAGTTAAACTTCAAGAAATGCTGTTCACAATTGGAATTTTCCATTATCATTTTCTGATACTAAAATGAAATTTAAATAAACTCCATGTATGCAAAGCTGAGGATTGCAGTTGCTGAGAAAATTCTTCAAATTTACTAGCAAAGAATTAGCAGGACAATTCAAGTTAAAATGACTATAAATGAAAGTAAGCAGGAAATATCTACAGGTGAATTGAGATATGGGAGAGAACATACCACAACTTTAATTTTTGCTACAGAACTAGATTTCTCTTTATCTGCAGAAAAACCTTTGAGGAGGTTGTTTTCAGGAACACGAGCTCTACCAGTCTGTTTGCTAGAAATGTAAGGTTCAGAGTCATCAAAGCTTCCTCCCTGGACAGCCTTATACATGGAAGTACCGTCATATGCATTGGATACTGGCATCTGCCACAATAAACAAATAATCAGCAAAATTAAGCTACGTTTTTTATATGCTTATCTAATTACAAGTAGAAATTCAACAACTACCCATCCTAGTTCAATACGCAAAAATTTAGTTCATATAACTATTCAATTCTGTTATCATAATATGTGGTTTCAATCCTTACATTACATCACACAGAAAAGAACCAGAATTAGAAAACAAAATACTATAATTTAACACATAAATTTTTTTAAAAGTTAAGGATATTTTGAGGCTCCTACAACAAATTTTTTAAAGGGTAAGACATCAATACGAAGGCAGATTTAAATCTACAGAACATTGAATGTGATATCACAAATTTAATAGCAGTAACTGTATGGGGTAACCTTTTCAAAGATTCAATGTGAACATTCGTCATAATCTAATAAGAGCAAATAATATTTGTACAACTATATAGCCCAGAAATCAAATACATGGTTTTCAAGAAATGAAAAGATACTCACCTCAGGAAGAAGCTCTGTATCAAATGAATGCAAATCCAACAGCCCAGGGCTGAAATCACCAGGTGAATCTTCACCATTCTTTTTCTGACTTGAAGCCCGATAATTACCTGGAGGTGTGGCGGGCTCCATATAATACTCATTCACTCCATTAAAGCTCCTCTGCGCATTCCTAAACATTTTGGTTCCCTGCCCTCCCCCTCCATAGAAGTTATTGTCCTGCTCGCATTTCCAATATGAAATAGTAAAACAAAATGAATTAAACTATAGTCCCAAGAGAAGATTGTAGCGGATCATATCCATGGTAGTCAGATTAAAAAAAAGAAAAAAGAAAAACCCATTTGATCACCAGCAAATGATACTGCCTAAACTCAGATTATAACAGAGAGGGAAAAAAAAACCAGAAAGGCTAAGTTTTATCCCATAAATATATCTTCCTAGTTCAGGTGAACTCCATTAACAATAGGTTAAAAACAAAAAAATGCACATTTTCCCCCTTGCATTTTTTAAAATGTTATGGAGTAGTTTAACAGAAATGAGACCGTAATGTTGAAGATCAGAACCTGAAGGGAGGTGTGCAAGTGTTGAAGACCAGCCGATTGAAGCCAGCTCCCATTGGACGAGCTGTCCAATAAGTTGTCGGAGTACTGGCGCTGTTGATGCACCGCTGTCGCACCAGATCTCTGCCCCTGTCTCCCTCCTCCGTTCATCTCCGTTTGTCTTTCTTTCTCTGAAACCAGACCCAAAACACGATCGAAGCTTCACACCAGCTCCAATATCCAAACCTATAAAAACCAAATCCAGCTCCGATCAGACCCTTCCTTCCCCAAACCGATCGGAACCTTCCTCTGTAAAGAGAAACCGAGCACGGTCAGAGACAATGCCTCAATGGAAATGGACAAGTAGAAAGACAAGGAGACAGAGGGAGCTTCACGGAGCCAATGAACTACAGCGGTGGGAGACCGTGGAGTGGAACTGAAGATATAGGAGGAAGTGTAACGAGGAATGAGCCTTTGAAATTTTTTGAAGCTGGAAGACGGTGGGGTTTGGCACGTGCGGGCGAGAAACGCACACGGAGTATCGGCAATTGATGATTAAACGACATCGGCCACACGTGGGTGGGGCCAACATTCGCCTTTGGTCTATTTAAGTTTATCGTTGCGCGCTTGGCTTCGCATTCAAATTCCTGCGAACCCCGAGCTTCCGCCACGTGTCTTGATCTTGGATAATATTCTTTCTGATATAAAACCGAGTGCAGCACAACAGTGAAATTAATTTGCGGCGCGGTACCCTCCTGGTGCCGGGGTATGGGCCCATCGGCCCTGGCTTTCCTGGTCTTTTTCTTTTAAGGATTTTTTATTTATTTAATCTCTCAAAAAATAAAAATTTTATTTTGATCTTTTAAAACACATTATTTTAATACTTTACAAAACAAATTATTTTTTTCTTTGCTCTCATTTGATAATTATAATAGAGAGACTTGAATAGAAAAAAAAATTCAATGAGAGATCAAATTAAGAATAACTTATTTTGTGAAGAATTAAAATAATGTTTTTTCTCTCTCTTTTTTTTTTAAGAGCAACTTTTTTTATTGATGAAAAATATTTTTTTTTTATTGGTGGCTCAATTTAATTCAAGGAATGGGAATAGGACACATGGTCAATTTTTTAATTTATAATTGTACTTGGGCTGTCATTCTACACTGAGCCATTCCAAAATTCAAAGCCTACTTGTGGTGGGCTTATGAATTATAATCGGCCTTTAGCTCACGTGGTTGGAATAAAAGAAAAAAGAAAAAGAAAAAGGAGGTAAGGAAATGTAGATGTCTTGACAATATATATAAAAGATTAAGTGCGAGTAGGGCAACTCTTATACCCACAAACACACACAAATCATGTATGTGGCTAGGATTGAATTTGAATCATCTAAGTTTTAAATATATATATAGCATACAATTATGTCAATAAAAAATTTCCCTATATGAATTACAATAAACATGGAAGTATCCAACCAATGTCATATAGTTATTGAAGTGCCCTCTTAATTTTAATAATAATAAATTATACTCGTATTTTTTAAAAAAATTTATAAATATTTCAATTCAATTAATTATAAATAATAATAAATATTTATGAAAACTTAAAATAAAAAAGATTAATGTAATTTTAAAAAAAATTTTAAAAAATGTGGGTGTAAATTTTATAAATTTTTAAAAAAATTTAAATTTAAAATAAAAAAGTGTGAATATAATTTTTTATTACATTCTAATAATAATAATATATCATACATTTGTTTGCAAATAAATCGTAGGATCTTTATACAAATGTAACTCCCAGTTCTTCTCAAGGGCTAGACAGGGCGCTCTATATAACGGAATATTATATCTCAAATGGAATCGAACTTTCTACATTGCCAAGTCACAGACTACCCAACTTTGAGTCACCGTCGAATTTTCTAGAACTCGCTCAAGGCTCCGATTTCATCATCTGTTGTCTTCTTCATCCTTCCTTATCACTCCATAAATTAAATCTAGAAGCAGCTCTGCAGCATTTGCCTCCATTGTTTCAATACTCTATTTCTTGGTCGTTGCTTCCGTTGGGCATTTTCACAAACAGATCGCGATGGCTGAAGATGGCGCTGTTACGGTCTACAATAGCACCGTCATTACTGATCCAAAACAGAACCCAATCTCATTTAAGGTGGGAGTGGCTCAAATGCTGCGAGGAGGGGCTATTGTTGAAGTTTTCAGCGCCGAGCAGGCCAAGCTTGCAGAAGCAGCAGGGGCGTGTGCTCTTACCATTTCAGAGCCAATTCGTCGAGGCATTTCTCGCATGATCGATCCGTCTCTAATCAAAGAAATCAAGCGGGTTGTGTCAGTTCCCATAATTGCTAGAGCCCGGGTTGGGCATTTCGTTGAAGCCCAGATACTGGAAGCTGTGGGTGTCGATTATATCGATGAAAGCGAAGAACTTGCTATAGCAGACGACCAAAATTACATTAACAAGCATAATTTTAGATGCCCATTTGTCTGTGGGTCTCGGAGTCTCGGAGAGGCCTTGAGGAGGATAAGGGAGGGCGCAGCGATGATAAGGACTCAAGGGGAATTACAGGGTTCTGGTAACATCGCAGAGACAGTGAAGAATGTCAGGTCTGTGATGGGGCAGATAAGGACTCTGAATAACATGGATGAAGACGAGGTTTTTGCATTTTCAAAGAAGATAGAAGCACCTTACGATCTGGTGGCGCAAACAAAGAATATGGGTAGGCTTCCCGCTGTGCACTTTGCTGCAGGAGGCATTGTGACTCCAGCGGATGCTGCTTTGATGATGCAATTGGGATGTGATGGAGTGTTCGTGGGATCAGAAATTTTTGATTGCTCAAATCCTTACAAGCGAGTTAGGGGTATTATTCAGGCTGTTAGGCACTACACTGATCCTAATGTGTTGGTTGAAATTAGCGATGGCTTGGCTGAGGCTATGGCAGGTCTCAATATTAGCAATGACAGGATTGAACGTTTTGATGGTGCAAGTGTCTAATTTAATCTATGACTCTTTTCAGCTATAAAGCACATAGATTTGTATCAGTAAGCATCATATTTGTGGTTGAGAATATGGGTCTATTTTCCTGTAATAGTAAGAGGAGTATATGCTTCGTTTAGTGAACTCATGGAATGTATCTTAAACAATTAGATTTGTATCCTGAAAAACGAGGGTCTCAGCATGTTTGTCTCTTCAGATATACTTCACGTTTGTGTATCTTAAATAGGAATAACCAGACAGAATTCACGGTACTATCAAAATGATATATTCTTACGTATTTTTTATGTTAATCAGGGGTAATTTTTTTTTTAAAAAAAAAATTAATGAAAGATGCAAATGTAAATGGCGGTTTATTTTTTAAAAATAAATAAATACTTAGTCAAAGACTCAAAGCTTTGTCGAGAATTACATTATCTCCAACACTTCGTGAAGTGATGAATGTCAAATATTAAGCTCAATTCTTTTTTGTTTTGTTTTCAGGACACTTATCCCATTTGAATACTTCTATTGCTAGAGAGGCACCTCAAAGCAATCTCATATGCAGCAAATATAGCACCATTCACTACAAACGCTCTGCCAACAGTAATTCCTAAACCCCGCCATAACACAAGGTGTCCTTCTTCTTTAATGCTCTTTACGAGGCAATCCAAACTGCCTTTATATTTCAGTGAAGATGGTGTTTGAGCCTGAAGTCTTGTCTTTATAACATCTAAAGGGTAGGAGCTAATCCAACTCACTACCCCAGCTAATCCTCCTGCTGTTAACATGGTACACAAGCTTTCTTCACCACTTTTTCTGCAACCTGGGTGCAGTTGTTCCCTCATATATTCGTATGCCCAGAAGTAGACACCATGGGCTGGTGCGTCTCTGAGCATAGTGATGCCAAATCCTCGATATATGCCTGGAAGACCCTCCTTTTTCCATATGTTCCTAGTGACTAATACGGGACCTTTGTATGATTCAGTCGATTGGGCAGTGTTCTGAAGCTGAAGGCGAATTTTAACCAATTCTACTGGAGATAACAACGTACTTTGTAGAGCACCGGTGGCGAATCCTCCTATAGCAACGCTCTTGTAGGACGGAGGGTCATTAGCTGAAACAGAAGAGTCAAGTGCTCTTGAGAGAACTGCATAAATTTGGAAAACCATAGCATTCTGCAGCCAAAAAACCAAGAATGATCAATATGGGAATACGATCTTCAGTTACAGTACAGTATGGTGAATAGAAACAAGATAAAAAAACGACATTTTTACATCAGACATTCTCAAATGGGGATAGGCCAATCTTGTGGGTTACCCTTAGCTTTCCATTGATCCTTTTTAGTTTCCTATGGCTATGGCCCTATGGCACCAACCTACTTTACCATGCCCTTGGCCTGTGCTCTTTCCGCACCATATTCAAAAGACACATACACATACGGCCCTCAAGCATGCAGTGGGTGGGTCAACAACAACGGTTTGAAGCATGTTAGTGATTTGACACGAACAAAGGACATTTTATTGCCGACATTCTCAATTTTTGGGTGGCAAGTAGAGGACAAGCCATCTATAGTTCCTGTCTAATCAAAAGAAAAAAAGATTCATTTGAATCGATCAGAAACATTGAGCCTTAGAAAGTGACTATTAAATTAAAAGGGAATCAATCACTCCAAGTTCTATCAGTACGTGGCAAAAGATAAATCCTTACATCCGAAAAGTTGTTCTAGTAACGAAAGTGAGTTTATGATGTGTGGTTTGACAATGTGAATTCTAACTATAATAATTTCTTCGAGCCAAGCCGTAAAAATTTTGTGTGTGAATCCCTGTTTGATGTCCTTGGCCGCAACACTAAATAAAATAATTATTACCCGTGGCCCTTCAAGGCCGTATTTACGATCACATTTTTCTTCCAATTGCATCCATCAGATCAAAACCTTAAGGCTTCGTAGCTCTTCAAAATCATACGAGGTAGATAAATTTTGGTTGGTTAGTGAATACTTGACTGGCAAGGGGCAACATATTCATAAGACTCTGGTTTTACCACGTGAAACAAGGATGAACCCAATGTGAGCCATAATAATCCATCTCAACTACTCTCTTCCAATTTCTGGAATCAAGAAAAGTAGTACCCATTCTGTATCCAAAACTGGCAGAAAAGAAAAGGGAAATTTTGGGTAAACAAAAATGGGAGATGAGGGTAAATGACCTGAAAACTAACAGAGGCCAAAGGTGCAGCCATGCCTCGGTACAGAGCAGCTGGTCCTTCCTTGGCCACCACATTTCTAATGATGTTTAAAGCAGAACCGGGGATCGAGTTCTGTTGCCATATTCGGATAGTGTCCAGTGGATAACCAGAGATTACTCCAGCCATTCCCCCAAAACCTCCGGCCACAAATTCTCTGCTCCAACTGCTTGCCAGAAATTCTGGCCAGAAATCCATTACTCTGCTATGATGAAGCTTTTCTTTCTCTGTGGGTTAGAACCCAAAAATTTTTAGTTATATTTTTGTTGCTTACACACACTGTCTCTCTCGGTTATACGAAACACACCCAATTGCAATCATTATATGCCTTAGAATTCCAGGGAAAGTTTGCTCATGAATTTGTTTTCTTTCTGTGCGTTCTGCTCTGCATTCTAAATCTGAAAACAGAAGAACAAGATAATTTTTTTTTCTTTTGTTCTGCAAACCCAAAACATAGTACAGCCCAAAAGTCCAAAACTTAGCTTCTGGCTTTTGTGAGATCCTTGTCACCTCCGCTTTCTTTGGAAAACGAAAGAAAGATGACACAGATAGAAAAAAGAGAGACCAAACATTTGAATTTTAATTATAGGCCGAAACAAAAGCAAGCGGCTTCTATTTCGTTGGGAATGTGCTGCCGAGAACCTTAAAGAGCGAGGATGAGGCCAACGTTCCCTTTCATGAGAGGCAGTGTGAGCGACCAATCAGTGCTTTACAAGTTGCAAGCCTCAGCCATGGGTGCTTTGATTGCTTTCAGCCTAGTTTTCGTTGTTCATCAACTTTTAAAATTTTTTTGCCACGCCCAATTGAAAAAAAAATAAAAATCAAAGAGAGGGTAAGGGTTTTTAATTTAAATCCATATTTGGATTATTATACTTTTTTATAAAAAGTTAACAGTATTAATTTTGAGAGCAAGGAGGCACAATGTAGGGACCCAACGTATTATTAGATTACCCTATTTGGTTCTTAAAATATGAAACCGACACACATTATTTTTTTCTTCCTAAAATTCGTATGATCATTTTCTTAAGATATACAAATAAAAAAGCCTTTCGTTTTAAAAACTTAGGAAAAATTATTGGAGGAGCACAAGTGGTTGGCAGAAATCATGTTTTTATGTCTTAACTTGGCAGTGTCTATCTACTATATTATTGTGTCTTGTTTTTATGTCTGAATTTCGTGAATATGTTAGAAATGAAATATATTTATAAGTCACTTAAATTATTTATAAAATTTTTATTACTTTAATTTATCTAATTCCGAAAATTGTGCCCATATATTATATACTGAACTGAGCTTTTCTGTGAATTATCTCTTAAAAAGAAAAATTTATGATATTTAAAATGTGTTAATATTTTACTTAGTTAAAAATGATATTAAATATTATTTAAGATATTCAGATTTATTTAATAATTAAATACTATAAAATTTAGGCATGAATTAATACATTTTAAACATAAAAAATATTATCTTTTTAAAAAAAGAAACTTTAATAATTTTTTTTAATTTTCAAATTAAATAGTTTGCTTCTTTTTTTTTTAATCTGAGCCGAACAAGATATAACGAAAGAATATTGGCCAATTGATTACTTAAGATTCGTGGGCCCTTTATTGATATAATAGGATTATAATGAAAAAAATTATTTTTTCCGTTTAAGAAGCGATATTACAAACAGTTAGGTCCGATACTGACGTATTGTTTTTATTTTCTACTTTATATACTCTTGGTACTTTATACCATCATCCAGATTATACTACTTTTCTGTTTAATAGGTGCCTTCCATGTTCATTAGATTACTTATGAAGAATTGTCAGACAAATAGAGCTTTTTCGTGAGGTCGCAAGAGATAGCAATTTCGGAAGTCACAAGTTGAAGGGTGACACCAATTGTGCTAGTGAATTTTACGAAACTTTGCAGATTGTGCTCTTGGCATGATTTGTTAAACTTTCAACAGACACCCATAGCACTACCAAATGGTTAAAGAAGTTACATTACGTGCAAGAAAATCACTTAAGTTATCACAGTATTAATGATTGGAGCAAGGAGTAAAGAACAAGCTATGAAGCTTATTCAGAGGGTTGACTTGTACCTTTCACTTGCTTGCCGTCATAGAGTAACCGATCATTGTTGGAATAGCAACGATCATGAGTAAAAAGAATTGCAAAGAGATACAATAAATGCTCAACATGAGTATTAAGAAGGTTTAGCTATAATGATCTTGATAGCTAAAGAAAGGGAAGGGGAGCACATTCGCAAATTCGAACCTTATTCACTGGCACAAGGTGGTCCAACTATGCCAAAACCCCAACAACATAAAATATGAAATTTTCAGAACCAGAATGCAGGGCACAATCACAGAGGAAAGCTACAAACAAGCAGCTTTATTGTGCTTACAACATAACACGCTTAGGTTTAGTAGTACATTAAACAATAAAGTAGACAGACCACATTAATCAGAGAAGGTCTCACACGGCTACATATGTAGTTACAGCTCAATAATAGATGAGTAGGGTACTAATCCATAAGAGAGCCCTCATTTCTTCCCACTTTTCTTGAGCCCGGAACCTCCGAAGCTCCCTTTCTGTTGTGCCTTGGCTTTCAACTCCTTTAGTGCCTGTTCGGTGCATTAAACAGAATTAAGTTTAAACTAGTACATGATTGCAACAATTTGTAATTACAAAATTACAGTTGCGAAATCGGACCTTCTCCTCTTCTTTTTTCTTCTGAATGTTAGCCAAATCAACCTAGAGAAGGAGATGCAAAACATAAGACCTCAATCAGATCCTGAGGCTAGCTCGGGTGGTTGGGGGGTGGGGGTTTGGGTATAGAGTCGAGTGTTTGACTCTCCTCAGAGTACCCAAAAAAAAAATGTTAACACAATGGCTGTGGGTGTAAATAAATGCATCAGGGCAAGAAGAAATCATATAACAACCAAGCTTCGAAGGTCAAAATTACTAATAATGTTTCACAATAAGCAAGAAAAAGCACACGGCAGTCAGTCGGGGTATCATCAGAGATCATACTAGCAAACAACCATGTAAACTTAAAATAGCTTATGAGACCACGATGTAAATGTCCTATGACTATGTTGGTGGGGAGTGGGAAGCAGTGGTAATGGTGCAATTTCAAAGAACAAGTGAAGCAATAAAAGAATTTGTCTAGCATAAACTCTGGTAAAAAGAAATGGGCAATCACATGGTCAACAAACACTAGTTCATCTGAAAGATGATCAAGCATAATTACATGGAATGGAACAGATTTAAAGAAAAGAGGACCATAATTTGACATAAAACATAAACATGTGAGACATGCTTAGAAAAAGAGCATGAAAAAGAGATGGAAAGCCTAGGTAAAATCTTTAACATTTGTCCCAAATTATGCCACATAAACATATAGATTATGCCCGCTTATGTTCTACTAAACAATTTACATGTACCTATTTCTTGCACATATAAAATACAACACTACATCAACATTTCGCAATGAATAATAGCATATATGCGGAAAAAAGACCGAATAATCCAATAAGCCCAAACCAGACATTTCTCTACACCTTCTTCGCAAAACTTTCACTACTTCTTGAAGGAATCGAGCAACAAATTGTTCTACCTTTCTTCTCTTTTTAATAAACGTCCATCAAACAGTTAATCAGACTTATAAAGCTCGATTTTTTTTAACCATGTTGATCTAAAAACCAAATTTTAAGAACTGCAAAGCTTTAAAGGAGATCGCCGAAATACCTCGTCGTAATCTTTCTGATCAGACTTTGGTTTCTTCAAAGGCTTTGCTTTTCCGCCTACACACCCGACAAATAAATAAGACGTATAAAAAAACCAAGGTTATCATGAACAGATCAAAACTTAAGGGGTTCACCGATCGATTAAGAGGAAAAAATTTTGAAGTTTAGAAAAATCGATCGAATCGGAGAAACGAGGAGGTTGTCGACAACCCACATAGCAGAACATGGTACCTTGCTTGGACGACATTGTTGTGAGGTAAAGCTAGGGTTAGGTCTGAATCCAAAAGCGACAAGAAATTCCTTGACCTTACCCTCGCACACAATATCCACCCGCGAATTCAGTTCTATATATTGTGCCCGTCGCGAAACCAGGCCCTCCCCTTTATTACTTTTCATAATTTTGTTTTTTTTTGTTTTTAAATTAGATTCCTCTGCCACTACTGTTTATAATTTGTTCCACCACAGGAAATATACTTCAAGAGTTAAATCTAAATTTAAAATTAAAATAAACTAATTTTTAGTGATAAAAATATGAGTAATCTGTAAAAGATTATAAATTTAATCATTCATTCTTTTTCTTTTAAATAACTTGAATATTTATTCCGTCATGTATAAGAAAATTAAATTTTAAATTAAATTAAATCCTTTAAACTCCTTCCAGGTTTTACATTTTACACTTTGGCATTAAAAAAAAATATATAGTCGTCGCTTAATCATAAAACTAAAATTTGATCCATTTAGTGTGAGTGTGTATATATATAATTTTAGATAGACTTAGCATATAAAAAGGTAAATAGAGAATCTATATATATATATATATACATATATATATATATATATATATATATATATAAAATAATTTGATCATCCGGTGGACGATATTGTGTCTATTAATAGTGTCTAAATTGTAACACGTATTAAAAATAAAATTTTTAAAAATTATTTTTAATACATAGTACGATATAAACACAGCTAGTGAACAAAAAATTATTCATCAATGATGTACCAAATATCAACTCATATATATATATATATATACAAAATCATATCAGTACGCCACTATAATAATATAAGATTAGATTTGACTTAAGTGATGATATTTCCAAACAAAACACTTGCAAGTGTGCTCGTGTTGAATTTGTTTATGGATTAACTAAATCAAAATTTATCTACCAACAATGGGTGAAATTGTTACATCATTAATAGAATGTTTTTGGCTGTAGTCATCAGGTAATTCAGTTTCCTTCACAATAATATTCACGAAGAATGCTGGTTGTTTGGGTTGAGGAAGAAGAATTGTTTCATTTGACAGAAAAGAAACAACTTCAAGCATGCTGGGTCTGTCGTTGGATTGTTCTTGCACACACAAGAGACCAATATGAATGCATCTCAATATCTCGTTGACCATACATTCTCCATCCACTATAGGATCTATTAGTTGGAATGCTCTTTCCTTCATTCCATAACTGCCATGCCTGAAATGGCAATAAGTTAAATCTAGTTTCTGAAACCTTGAGGAAAATCAGTATAGTTTACTCTTTAAATACTAAAATTATAAATGGATAACTCTTATTTATTGAGATTTGACTGAATTGATACAGCACTTACATATTCCAGAAGAGTATGGGGGTAATCAGAGTGATACAAATTCTTCTTAATCTCAAGCAGCAGCGCTCCAAAACTGAAAACATCACTTTTGGTCGAGACAGTACCATTCAGTGCATACTCTGGACACATGTACCCACTGAAATTAATCATAATTTCACAAATATTTAGCCTCTCAAATTAAATATCCAACATATACAAAGTGAAAACAAAAAATTAAAAAAACAAGAACTTACACTGACACTAAGTTCCGCTAACTCCCTCAGTGTTTTTTTTGAGATTCCTTCAATCCAAGTGTTTTGGCTATGCCAAAATCAGATATTTTTAGATTCATTTCACAGTCAAGTAAAATGTTACTTGGCTTTAAGCCCAGGTGAATCACTGTTAATCCCGAATAGGTATGAAGATAAACGAGTCCTTGAACTATGCCTAGAATAATACTAAGTCTTCTCTGGCAATCTAACAAACCCCTGTTGTCTGAATCTATGCCATGAAAAAAAGATAAATAAACAATAATATAATTATGATAATTCCATCAAATTAAAGAAACTAAATAAAAAAAATGCAAATTTTCTCGAGGTTAATGTTTACCTACCGAAAAGGTAGAAGTCCAAGCTTCTGTTAGGCATATATTCATAGATCAACATTTGTTCTTCACTTTCAATGCAGAACCCATAAAGTCTTATCAAATTAGTATGTTGGAGTTTCGCTATCAATTCAATCTCGTTCTTAAATTGGGTTAACCCTTGTCTTGAACTTGTAGAACATCTTTTAATTGCTACTTCTTGGCCATCAAGTAACTTACCCTGAAAAATATTTTTTTCTTATCAAATAAGCATCATATTTTATTCACTGTGATAGGAGCAAGGAAAGAAATGAGTGAAATGAACTACAATCTCTATTTCTTTCTTTCTTTTATTTTTATTTTTCATGCCTCATTCAGGAATATCTATAAATTAGGAAAAAACAAAGCACTAATAAAATCTAGATGTTACCTTGTAGACAACTCCAAAGCCACCCCGACATAGCAGATTTGATGGGGAGAAGTTGTCAGTGGCTACAGCAATGGTTTCAAAACTAAAAATTTGCATCTCATGGCTAGCACTTGCACTTTTACCTTTAATTTCAGATAATAGCTTCTTTTGGTTCAATCTTTCTTTAGCTACTTACGATCAACCATGCAAATAGAAGGTCAAAATTAGGAGTTAATGAATGCACCTCATTTCTCTTAGAAGGCACTTTCTAAATTTTAGCATAGAAGTTTACCTTGTATTCTGCATTTCTCCCATAACAAAAAGCATAAGTAGGATGATACGAGTATCACTAGAGCTCCGGTTACCACCACACAAGCCATCCCTAAATTCGTCATTTTTCCTACATTTTACAAGATAATTCTCATCACAAGTGATAAAAAAAATTTCATTAAACAAATAACCTATTTTAAATCATTAAAAAGTCATAAAAAGCAAGAAATGTGACTCAAATGAACCAGAATTTTGTCAATTTATGGTTAAGAACTTGTATGAGAAGGGATAAAGTAGTACCACAACTTCGTAATTCATCTGCGAACTCAATCAAACCAACCTTAACCGCACACATTTTTCTGGGCTGAAATGGGTCCAATTTTCCTCAACCCACAGAAACACAAGCGGCTTATCCACCCTCCCTTGAATCATCTTCCCCTCGCTCAGAGCCACGGTTGCAGAATTTCCCATAGCGTACACAGTTTATTGGGTTTTAGTGGAATGGGCACAATAAATTGGGAATGAGAAGTGGGAAGAGATCCCAGAAAAGTGGTCTTCATGGACGTGTGAAGAAATGGTGCCTCTTCCTCTTGAATGAGTAAGTCCATGTCTCAGCGGAGTAAGATAGTCAATCCTTTGGGATTTCAATCAGCTATTTTTCCTCTTTCTCTGTATGCACTTGAGAAAAAGTGAATGATGGACGAACCCATAGACACTGAGACAAAGAATCTATTATTTAAGAAATTTTCGCAGTCCCTTGAAGCGACCGTGGACGAGGAAGGATGGAACAAAGGGACAAAAGGAAAACCTTGGCGGTAGCTAGCGCATCAATGCTTGTTGGGTACTGATTCTGGCCGTGTACAAGCTAGAATAAAACTTTAAAAGACGCCGAGGGCGGAGGGACAGAGTAAGAGAGGAAGGGAGAGCAGAACGCTAAAAATAAAACAAGTGGATAAGTGACAGGGAGTTGTCAAGGGAGAGAAAAAAGTGCGGAAGAGAAAAAATCAAATATAAAAATAATAAGAGAAGCTAGGGGAATAGAGAGATAGTTTAAAAAGAGAGAGAGAGAGGGGCGGGGGAAGGCTTCAAATAGTATAGCCGGCTTACCCGAACCAACCATTACAAAGTTCGAGTGGGGTTGAAAATTTGGCTAAAGCAAACCCAATTTCCGTAAGCATGACAGTTTTTCCTTTTATAAATGTAAAATTGTGGGAACGAAAGGCACTTACAGTCCAAAAAAAATAAAAATAAAGAGAAGACACTAGCGAACTTTTGTCTTTGTTGGAGTATTGTCGGTGGCATCGTCTGGGATGAAGTAAATTTGGTGCCCATCAGAAATTTCCTCAAATGGAGTCCCATTGTCCCACATACGGCACCCAGTATTATCGTCGGTGGTGGAGGAATAGGCATAGCAGGAGCAACTCTTCAAGCACATCACCCCACAATCATAGAGAGAGAGCTTTGTTTCCTCACTCTTGTTACCTTCTCCCGATACATACCCTTTCTTAAAGTTCACCATCGACAGACGGGCTTTTGGGTTCCTGCACGGCGGAAGTTTCGGAGACACACACCCACTAGCAAATTCTGGGTTGTCACCATTGCACCACAAAGTGGCTCCACCATCAAGCTTACCCTCTGCATCTAAAACAATTGTCGAAGCTTCACTCGACAGAGCTAAGTAAATGAAAGAGGTTTCATTTTCATTTTCAGAGTGCAAAAAAGTGTAAATGTGTTGTTTAGATTTTGATTTCAGATTGGAAATGTCCCATCCTTCTTCACTGCCCCACTAGTCCAGAACACAATCCCTTGCCACCAGATGAGCAATTGTGTTGTGTTGTTGGGGTCCATCCCAAGAGTGAAGGAACCCAAAGCAGGCGTGTTTGGTCCTACCCATGATGTTAGGTTCCATTTCCTCTGCCCCGTTTTTTTGTTGATCCCGAATCTCATCCCTGACAGCGGAATGTTATTGGGGTAGTCTAAACTCTGCCATAGAACCTGTTTGGGAGTACCATCTGCGTTCATTTCGTTAAGTTCTAAGTAGCCGCTATCAAGCAGCTTAGCAGTAGCATTGATTTTGCGTGTTTCTCCAGAAGAGAATATGACCACAGGATTCGAAATGTCACTGAATAAGATTTTCAAGTTACCATAATCATCAATGATAAGCCTTGGTCGTGATTCGTCATGAATTGGCTTGTCTAGATTGGCAACCCAGACACGATATTGATTTAATGTTATTCCCAGGTAGATTTTCTGGCTGTCATCTGCGGAAGACGAATGCATAGAGAAAAATTGCAAACTGAACTCTTGCGAATGCGAGGTCAGAAAATCATCACGTCTGAAACTCATTCCTTGCAGCAATGTGTCGTCAGAAAATAGCCTTGTGAAGTGCAATGTAAAGCTGAGGAACAGTACTAGGGCTGTGTCTCTGCTAGCCATAGCCCATAGGCAATTGAACATTGCTTCATTAATGGCTAAGCTTTCGGCATTTGTTTGAGCTTTGATTCTCTTGTTTACTAAATGTCATCCCCATAAAACTGGCATACAACCAATAATCTTAACGTTAAAACCTCTGAACTCATCGTCCTGATCTTACCTTTGACAGCATACACTTGTCCATATACTGGGATTCCTTTTCTCTACTCTAATTCTGGAAAATTATTTTAATAGAGAACAAATTCAGGATATGGTTTTGTTTCATTCTTGGTCCATAAATACCAACACCTAGGAATTATCAAGCATATACATGGGGTTGTTTTGTTCTCATTTCACTGAATGTGTTGATCGTTATCGTTTTTATTGAAGCACAAGATGAATTTGTCTCGTAGTTGCCCAAGTGTAGTGTTTCTACTTTGTTCCCTTCCACTTTATTCACAGTGTCTTCCAGCTAAGGTACTAAATTTCGTTTTGACTTACCATTTCGGTGACTTCAAAAATAAAAACATTTCGAAGTTTCAGAAATTTCGAAGAAACAGAAGATTTTTTTTAAAATATTTCAAATAATTTTAAATAATATTTTTTTTAATTTTAAAAGATTTTAACATAATATTAATGACATAGATATATAAAATTATATTAAAATTAATTTGAATTAATGTCTATAATTGAATAGTAAGTAAACATACTACTACAGTAGAGATTTTAACTCAAATCTTAACAACATTCAACAACAATCTCTTTATTGCATCTATCTCTCTTCCATTTTCTTCTTAACTCTTTCGTGACATTTATATTTAAGTCTCTTTCTCTGTCGACCATGATTCTATCTCTATCTTTAGGTATATTCCTCTCTCTTTGCCTTTCAATATCTTTTTGTATCATTTTTGTAGTTTTCTCTTTAAAATAAAGATAATAAAGAAAAATAATGTTATAAGAACAAAGGGGGAGAGTATGAAGTTAATAAAGATGTTGTGACTTGTGAGAGAAAATAACTTGGTGTTGGATGTGATATAATGCTATTTTCATCTACTTTTAGATTGTCAATTTTTTTATTTTTCAAATTAGTTTAGTACTTTTCTATTGAAACAACTCGAAACATGAGTATTTCTATTGAAATAATTCGAAACAAAAGTATTTTCATCGAAATAATTCGAAAAAGAGTATTTTCATCGAAATAATTCGAAACAAGAGTATTTCTATCGAAATAACTTGAAACAAGAGTATTTCTATCAAAACAACTCGAAATAAGAGTATTTTCACCGAAATTTTTATTGAAACAAGAATATTTCTACCGAAATATTTCGAAACATAGTAATTTTAATTGAAATAGTATAATTCTTTAACAAACACTTCGTTTCGTTTCGATAACTCCGTTTCGTATCGGTGACTTAGGAAACGGAAACGTTTCAGTCATTCGATAGAAAAGAAAAAAAATTTAGTTCCTTGCTTCTAACATTTTGGTTGCTCGCAAGTATTGGTTTCTTAGTGAAATGCAGGTAAAACCTTAAGGTCCCGTTTGGTAGATGGCAATAGAGGGAATGGGAATGAGAATTGAGAATGGAATGGAAAGGAATGGATTCAAATGGAATGGAATAGAATGTTGTGATTAAAATTGCGTTTGGTAGGTCAATGGAATGGAATGAAATAAAATAGAATAAAAATGGTCAAAAAGACAAAAAAACTCTTAAAAAATAAAATTATTATTATATTATTATTTTAACTTAAAAAATTATTTTAAATATTATAAATAAAAAATAAAATAAATTATTATTAATATAAAAATTTGAATTAAATTTTATTAAATAATATTGAAAATTTTAATTTAAATATATATACTTTTAATTATAAAATTTTTTATAAATAAATAAAATAGTAAAAGGTATTTCAATCTTTTTGTTTTTCATTCCATCGCCCTGTTCATTTTTTACCTGTTTTCAAAGGTAATGCTGATTACCTTGTAGGAGAGAATAGAATGAAATGAGCATTCCGTGAGACCCACAATTTTTACCAATACCAACAACTAAACTAAAAAATAAAATACCTATTTCATTCCATTCATTTTCTTTTTATGTAACAAACGGGTCTTAAGGGCCTCACTCTTCGAAATTGGAAGGTTCAGGTTCTACTATAACTTATTACGTGGTGGCAGCTTGTTTACCTGGATAAAATATAATTTAAATTTTAAATTCGAGGTTCCAAAAAGCCTAAATTTTATTCAGGTCAGGCATATATAATTAGGCTTTGCAAAAAACAAAAAAAGTTCAAGATTGATTGCACAATTATGTATTATAATGTTTAAAAGTTAATACGCATATATATAATTTCTAATGTCATTCAATTTTAAGATGTTTAATGTCTAAAAATATGTATTATATCTTTCAAAAGTATTTTATACATGTGACAAGTGACAATTCTTTTTTTTTTTTTTTCTGTTTATTACAATTCAAATTTAATTTTAAATTGATAATTTTTACCTGGGACTGAATTTTTTTCCCACTTTTCAACTTAAAAGCCTAAGTGATAATCAAATCTTAATTTCTGTTGTCATATATATATATATATATATATATATATATATATTCAAAATGTTTCATCGATTTCAGATATATCAGTAAGTTATGATACAATCATACTATATAGGATTATATTCAGCTCGTCCACATTGAATATATGCTGGTTCGTACGCTTGTGTTGAATTTGTCTGTGTAATTAACATTTATCTACCAACAATGGGTGAATTCTTCGTTACATCATTCATAGAATATTGTTCTTCCCTGTCATCGGATAACTCAGTTTCCTTAACCATAATATTCACGAAGAATGCTGGCTGTTTGGGTTGAGGAAGAAGAATAGGTTCATTCCGCAGAAAAGAAACAGCTTCAAGCATGCCGGGTCTGTGCTTGGCTTTGTCTTGCACACACAACAGACCAATATGAATGCATCTCAATATTTCGTTGCCCATGCATGGAGGCTCCTTTCACTGTTATCTGAAACCCTCTTCCTTCATTTTACAACTGCCATGCCTGAAATGTGTCAGATAGAAAGACATTCTTAACTATGAGCAAATTAAAGTTATTCTCTGTTTTATTTTAAAACTTATATAAAAACTCTTCCTGCCACTAACAATCTCAAGTAGCAGCCCTCCAAACCTGAAATCCTCAGTTTTGGTTGAGACAATAACACTCAGAACATACTTATATATACCCACTGAAATTAATTATTATTTAACAAGCATTTGTAGCCTCTCAAACATCCAACACATACAAAGTGAAGAAAAATAAGGATTTAACCATAGTAATGATACTTACTAAGTTCTGACCATTTTATTTGCATTTTTTTTTAAATTTTTTGAATGATCTAAATATTTTGGCTACGCCGAAATTAGATAATTTTATATTCATTTAATCATCAAATAAAATATTACTTAACTTTTTAAATCTTGTGAATTACAATTAATTTTGAATAATTATGAAATTTAGTTAGCTTTCGAACTTTACCTTAAATGATACTAAGTCTTCTCTTCCAATCCAAAAAAACCCTGTTGATGAAATCTATGAACAATAACTTCATTATGGTATATCCATTTAGTTTGAGAAACTTTCAAAAGAAATGTTGATTAATATTTGCATACCAAAAAGTTACAAGTCCAAGCTTTTGTTGGGCAAATACTCATAGATCAACATCCTTTCTTCCCTTTCAATGCAGAACCATAAAGTCTAACCAATTTAGTACGTTGGAGTTTAGCAATCAATTCAATCTCATTCTGAAATTCAGTTAATCCTTGTCTTGAGCTTCTAAACAGTCTTTTTATTGCTATTTCTTGACCATCAAGCAATCTCCCCTGACAAATACTTTCTGCTCTTATTAAATAACCATCGTCGCATTCTAACACCTCGGGGAGTATTATTAATTAGTAAGAACAAAACACTAAAAAATGTAGATGTTACCTTGTAGACAGGTCCAAACCCACCCTCACCTAACTAATTTGTGGAGGAGAAGTTGTCAGTGGTCTTAGCAATGGTTTCAAAGCTGAAAATGTGCATCTCATGGCTTGCTTTTGGATCATACCATCTTTTAAAAACACATAATAAAGTTATTGGTATTATCAATCAGGATTGTTCTTAAACTGTTAAACATGATAGAACAATTAAAAACACATAACATCTTCCTTGTATGTTTGCTTTGGATCATCTTGGATGAAATAAATTGGCCTCTGATGGGAAAATTTGAGTGCCCGTATCCCACATGTGCCACCCAGCCTCATCATCATCATCATTACTGTTGAAAGAATAGGCAAAGCATGAGCAATTATTCAAGCACATCACCCCACAATCATACACAAAAACCTTCTTCGTTCCCTCACTCTTGTAACCTTCTCCCGACATATACCCTGTCTCAACGTCCACCTTGGACACCCCAGCTTTAGGGTTCCTGCACAATGGAGGTTTCAGAACCAGACACCCATTAACAAACCCAGGGTTGTTACCATTGCACCTCGCAGAGGCTTCACCGTCGAGTTCACCTTCTGCATCTAAAACAAAACTAGCCCCTGCGAGATGATAGAAAAAGGTTTCGTTTTCATTCAAAATGTATGTATTTTGTAGATTTCGGTTTCAAATTTGGAAACGTCCCATCTTTCTTGACTGCCCTACTAGTCTAGAACACATTCCCTTGCCACCAGCTGGCCAATTGTGTTGTACTGTTGGGTCCATCCCAAGAATGAAAGAACCCAAAGAAGGCGTGTTTGATCCTACTCATGATTGTAGATTCCATTTGTGCCCTGTTTTTTGGTTGATCCCAAGTTTTATCCCTGGCAAGAGAATGTTATGGGGTAGTCAAAACTTTGCCAGAGAACCCTTTTGACTTTGCCATTTGTTCCCATTTCGTCAAGTACTAGATTTCCACTATCCAGCAGAGTAGCAGAAGCATTGATCCTGCGAGTTTCTGCAGAAGAGAAGATCTTTCTAGAATCGAAACCCCCGTTGTACAGAATTTTGAAGTTGCCATAATCATCAATGGTGAGCAATGGTGAGTAATGATGAAGTGGATTGTTTAGGTTGGCGAGCCAGACGTGACAGCCACCAGTTGAGTTGGTATTAGCTGGATGAGCGGCATACAATATGCTAAACTCTCTCTCTCTCTCTCTCTCTCTCTCTCTCTCTCTATATATATATATATATATATATATATACATACACCTATGTACGTACTTACGAATGTATGTAAAACTACAACATTTTACGTCTAGGAATTATCAAGCATATACAATGGCTCTTTTGTGCTCTTCTCTGTGTCCTTGCCGCTGTCAAAGGTAGTGTCTCTAATCTTATTCCTAGTTACTTATAATTCTTTGAAATACTATACTCTTAACTTTCATGGAGCCCATATTTGAGGTGACTTTCCTTTCCTATATATATGGGGGAGAGTTATAAAAATTAAACACTACACTGTCAGAGCAACTCAAAAATTAAAGCCATGGTTTTCGTGAACGGATCAAAACTTGAAAATATAAATACAGCAATCTCTGAACTCTAATAGTTACGCCCAATTTGGTAATGATTTAACTAGGCAAAGTGGTAGGTTTATAGTATTGTTCTCAAACGACTTCAACATGTATCTATGACAGTATTTCTTCTCATCACGTATATAAATCGTTGTTCAGAGTGGAATATTTACAGACATGACTCAGCGTTTGTACGAATGCGCTAATCTTATTAGCCTTTGACAGTATTTATCTACCAATATTCACCGATGAAAATGTTATATAGTTAATAGAACAATTTTCTTGTATGTTGTTTGGTAATCTGGGCTCAATGATTTCCATATTCATGATGAAGAAAGCTGGTTGTTTCGGTTCTGCAGGTAGCAGAATAGCTTCATTTGACAGGAAAGAAACAACATCCAGCATGGTTGGTCGATCTTGAGCTTGGTCTTGCACACACAAGAGGCCAATATGAATGCATCTCAATATTTGATTATTAGCGGTGCTTGGTCCATCCGGTAAGGGGTCTATAAATTCTGAGGCTCTGCCTTCATTCCACAACTGCCAGGCCTGAAACAGGTCCAGCCAGAAATACGTTGCAGTTAACTACTGAATTTGTGAATTTCTAAAATGCACGAATACAAAACATAAAATGATATAGACACTGTAATATAATAAAATATAGTGTTTAAATATATTTTCCTTTTTTGCCAAAAGTGTTTAATTGCAATTTGACATGCCTTATCATATTTAATATAAGTGTTAAACACAATGTGACTCATTTTTATCAATACTTGGTGAAGTTATTATACTTCATGAATAGAAGAATATAAAACTTACATATCCTATAAGGTTAAGGGCGAAGCCAGAATAATAACATGTAGGGTTCTTTTTGCCGCTCACAATTTCGAGTAGAAGCACTCCAAAACTATACACGTCAGTCTTGATCGAGACAATACCATTTAAAGCATACTCGGAAACATATAACCACTGAAATATAAACAAACATTAAAAAATTGTCAGTTTAATTAGTTTTAATTATTAGGCAACAACATATCAACATACATTAGAAGTATTTATCAAGCATTTACATTAATACTTACTAAGTGCCAACAATTCTACTTGCATTTTCCTCAAATTGTTTCGATCCAAATATTCTAGCCATGTCAAAATCAGATATTTTTAGATTCATTTCATTGTCAAGCAAAATATTACTTGACTTTAAGTCTCTATGAATCACTCTTAATTTTGAATACTGGTGAAGATAAACAAGTCTTTGAGCAATACCTTGGATGATATCAAATCGGTTCTTCCAGTTCAACAAATTTCTGTTGTTGGATACTATGCCATTTGATTGAGATTAGTAAGCATTAAAGAAACATATCAATAGAACCAAAATTTGCTAAAGCTCAATATCTGCGTACAATGGATGAAAAGTGGAAAAATATTGCATACCAAAAAGGTAAAAGTCCAAGCTTTTGTTGGGCATATACTCATAGACCAACATCCTTTCTTCTCTTTCAATGCAGAACCCTCGAAGCCTTACCAAGTTAGTATGCTGGAGTTTAGCAATAAGTTTCACGTCGTTTTTAAACTCTCTTAACCCTTGTCTTGAGCTTGTAGAAAGTCGTTTTATTGCTATTTCTTGCCCATCAACTAATTTTCCCTGAAAAGTTTATATCTCTGATCAGATCATCCTAATTTTACTTTTGTTTCTAATAACTGGCAGAACGAAATGTCGAGTAAGATTAAAAAGAAGGTGAAATTACTCTTGAGTTGTCATTTTTTTTTTCTTTAATCAATAACCATCCGGATATTACCTTGTAGACAGGTCCATAGCCACCCTGACCCAGCTTATTTGCTGATGAAAAGTTATCAGTGGCCATGGCAATGCTTTCGAAGCTAAATACGTGTATCTCATGGCTTGTCCTTTCACTTCTACAGCATTTTTTCCCTCTGCTATCTACAAAGGAAGATACTGATATACCTCCAATTTCATATAATAGTTCCTTTTGCTGCAATCTTTCTTCAGCTGCGAAGGATAACGACGGGGGAAAAAATTAGAAGCCAAACGTTGCAAGTAACCAATTAATAATCTCTTCAAAGATACTCCTTAAATTTATGCATGGAAGTTTACCTTTAATTCTGCGTTTTCTCTGCAATACACGTCATATGAAGGATGCTATGAGGAGTATCATTAGAGCTCCTCCGATCACAATCGCGACCAATAGTTTCCTCCTTTGTGCTGGCACATAAACAAAAATTTTATCATACTTAAAAGCATTTCCAACTTTCGTAGTTTGATATTTAATATTATCATTTTTTTGAAATATTTCATGACCAAAATGCATATAAGAATGTGATTCAAGAAAAATAGAAAAGAAGTTAAATATGATAGATTTACTATGTTTAATATCCTTGGATTTTCTTTTGGGATTATCTGAGATGAAGTAAATTGGCCGCCCAAGAGAAGATTCCACAAAATGCGCAAATTGAGTCTCGTTACTCCACATCTCGCAGCAAGTACCATCCCTGGTTGTAGCAGCGTGAGCAACACAGGAACAATTATTCAAACACATGACGCCACAATCATAGAGAGAAAGATTCTCTGTTTCCTGGCTCTTGTGCCCCTCTTGTGATATATTACCATATTTAAAATCTTCCATTGACACATAGGTTTCTGGGTTCCTGCAGTGTGGGGGTTTCAGAGGCACACATCCTCCAACAAGTGCAGGGTTGTCATGACCGTTGCAAGAGACAGAGGCTTGGCCAATTAGTCGACCCAAAGAATTCAACATAATGAAAGGAGCTTCAGCGGAGTTCGTGGAGTAAGTGACGTATGTTTCATTCTCGTCTGAAAAGTACGAGAAAAAAAAGTTGTACCGGCCAAACGTTGTATTTAAATTGCTGAAACTCCCGTCATTCAGTGGCCCGCTAGTCCAGTAAACTTTCCTTCGCCACCAAATGACCAATTGTTTAGTATTGTCGGGGTCCATTCCAAGAGTGAAGGAACCCAACACAGGCGTGTTTTGTCCTATCCATGATGTCAAGTTCCATATTTCCCCAGTTGCTTTGTTGAATCCCAATCTCATTTCTGGTAAGAGGACGTACAGTGGGTGGTCAAAACTTTGCCAGAGAACTCGTTTTACAGAACCATCTGAATTCATTTCGCGGAGTACTAAGTTGCCATTGTTGAGTAGAGTGGCACTGGCATTGATCTTCTCCGTTGCTTCAGAAGAGTATATAATCAGAGAGTCAGAGACGCCCGGGTCGTATAGAATTTTGAAGTTTCCATAATCGTCAATTGTAAGCTTTCCGACTGACTCATGAGCATCAAGTGGGTTGCCAATCCAGTGTGGAACCCTTCCAGAAGCAGATAGTACCAGGTAACGTCGTATCTTTCTGATATCATAACAGATAGACCTGAAAAACAGCTCGTACCCCTCCGAAGTCGAGGTCAATTTCTCCCAACGTGTGAGATTCTGTCCTTGAAATAAAGTGTCACCAATTTTTTCAAAAGAAAAAATTCCGGTCAAGTGCAATGTGATAACGACGAAAAGTAGAGCTTTGCCTCTGCTAGCCATCGAAGGCAAGATCTGCAACGTTTGCTAAATTTGAAGAATTTTTACGTTCTTCAGCCTGGTTTTCTCGTTAACTAGTTAAGTTGGGTGTATGTTGGATACTTTTTACACAATGACAGCCACATGAAAGAGACATAAAATCAAAAATATTAAAGTTCTACCTTGGAACTCATCGTCTTGGCTTTGATGGCATCCATTTCTCAACATATTCTCTGGGAATACACTGGTCAGTAACCAAGCATAACAAGGATTGATTTTGTCATCTCTTACTGTGTTCCAGTAGTTTCGTTGATTTCATCTACCATTCAGATAATCACTGTAATTAACTAAGTGAGACAATTGTAAGTAAACTTTAAACAAATATCTACGTACATATATAAATGAGTAATTTTGAATTAACAATTCTTTCTTGGTTTTGTCGTGTCACGTCCCAAATTTTATCCGAGCATGAGATCGGCGCGAAATGAAGATTTCTCCTCACTTTGTAAGCCTAACCATTCCATTCTGAATTTAAAACTCGTTAAATACCCTGGTTTAGCATGTGATCACATAATCATTCTGTAAAACTTTAAACACATATAAAACATAAATAAAGATCTAGCTTCATTAAGTGATGCCAATTTATTTTTCATTTCTTGCTTTACATAGGGTTTACCTTTTCTTTTCATGCATTGAGAACGGAGATTCTACCTATGATAATGTGGAGCAACTATAGAATATAAATACATAAGAAAACAAGAAATTAAGTCCATCAGGACAAATTTGGGCTTATCTCGGAAACTTTACAGCTTTAGCGCATGCCTTCAATTTTAACCTTATTTAGAATTATTTAAAAAAATGGGGTGAGTCTTGCGACTCAGTGAGTAAATAACACAATTATATTATGTAAAAAAATTATCTTACATATTAAGTTATAATTCAGCTTATAAATATTTTGAAGTATTCTTACTAGTTTTGTTTACTTATTCTCATTAGAAATAAGTTATAAATAGTATATTTTTAAACTTCAAATTCATATTTTTGATCATTCATTTACATGGTTTTAACCCAATCTCTTACTTTCCCTTATTTAATTTCACCATCATATACATATAAGTCTCTAAGGGACTCCTTGACTTTTCTTAGTCACTTTCCTTTATTGTTAAGTTGGCACTTGAACATTTCTACGTACAAACTTTTGCACACGCTATAACAAATGAACTAGATCCACTTATCATCTTTATTAAAGTTATGTCACTATACTATTATACTCCTATGCCATATAAAAATATCCTATGTTATTTATATACATATAGATATATATTTAATATTCAAGCTATATATATTCAAAAGTATAATTAAAGTAAAACAATTATATTAATTTATTATATATTAATAAGACTTATTCTTTTATTAATATCTTTCAATTTTATTCTTTAATTATTATTACATTTATCAAACTTTATTTAGTTTGGAGGATTTCAATCCAGAACCATTTTAATGTACCCAAGCACACAGCCTGGTAAAGAAAAATCACCATTTTACCCAAGCACACAGTAAGGGTGGGTAAATAACCACATTCATATTTTATCCCAAGCACATAGCAATATGATGAGTAACATCATCATATTCTCGTCATTCATATCATAAAATTGGGAGGAGCTCTCCTCAACTCCCTAACCTTTCTATATGTTAATTGTCCTAAACACACAATAATAGGACGGGTAAATCACCTCATTCTCATCATAGGTAACCAGGCTAAATGTCACTGGCTATTGGAGGAGACATACTCAACTCCATACTTATTCACAATTTAATCCCCATGTGCTCGTTCGCACAAGAGGCTAACAACTCCCTTGCTAACTAGGGTTACAAGGTTAGCCATCTCTGCCACTATCTGACAATATTTTTGAAAAGAAATCCAATGTAATTATTATTAATCTTATTTAATTATTTCTTTGTTTTCAAGTTTTA
Organism: Gleditsia sinensis; assembly: GCA_037074535.1. Lineage (NCBI taxonomy): Eukaryota > Viridiplantae > Streptophyta > Magnoliopsida > Fabales > Fabaceae > Gleditsia > Gleditsia sinensis. Next base: position 1,975,435 of record CM073469.1, on the reverse strand, counting down.
AGATAAAATATTATTTTAATCAATATCTGATAATAATCCATCGTAATCATATCATCATACTCATTATATCCTCAATGGATACTTTACCATCACTGAGTATCAAATTTAATAATCATCACACTTAGTCATATTACTTTCATTCGTTCATTTTCTTTTGAGTCATTTGTATTTTTAAAGTGCACGTATCTATGTGCTTACTTGAATAAAGAAACTTCAATTTGATAGTCATATCTCATTTTTATTAGATATAACTTTATAATCTTATATTATTATTTATTATTTCAGTACGCATTAGACTTGCCATCATTAAATATTATTTGAGATTCCATTATACATAAATATTCACATACTTATATGTGTTCATAATATAAGCATCATATGTTACGGAATATCATCATATTAAATTTTTAGGTTAGAACATTGCACACCCTTGGAACAAAAATATACCCGATACATTATACATATATAACTTATACTAATAAATTCTCAAACCATTATGGATCATCTTCACTAATTTTTGAACTATCCTCAAATTTGCATATTTATATCCAGAAGTCGATATAATTAAGAACCATACACATAAAATAATATGTACACGTCCATATAGGATAACCAACTTTTCTTATTTCATACTTCTACCAAGTCATATTTGATTCTCACATGTCAATATCCTACCATTAATTTCAAGCCTTTGTTACTTTCATTTCTAAAAACATATCATTTTAGTTCCAATCAACTTAACTAGTCCGTTCATTCTAAGACTTTTCTCAACAATTATCCACACATAACTTTTCAATCTCGACATAATTCACATCCTTAATATTAGACTCAATTTAGGACGGTATAAATTCTTAATACTAATATCTTGATAACTTTACATTATTTTCGGACATGATTCTCAAAATATTCTCCATATTTTCAAATTAAGAGTTCACAGATTAATTTGAATCCTACTTCCCATATTTTATTTCTCAAGAATTTCAACACCACTAATTCACTTTATTACATTCTTCAAAGCGCCTTAAGACCATCAAACGTCTGTTTCTTTCACCTAAAAATTTATTATACAGTTCGGTGTCCCAACTTACTATTTTAAATTATGAATAATTCAATGTCCAACTTTCTCCAAAATTTTCTCCGTCCAACAAATTGGAATCGCTAACCTAATTTTGTCTTACCTATTCTTGAGTAAACCTAATATGCTCAAATCTTCCTTTTATGAAATTTTTTCATCAGTCAATCCTCAAGCAATTCAAACAAATCTTACTTTCATCATTCCTAACATGTCTACTACCTACCTATCTCAATTCACTTCTCACACATTCATATATTTTAATGACATTCTATCCAAACATCAAATATCACCCAAGTCACAATGTCGACATACGAAAATTGACATAAATTTATATTACATAACCATATTATACAATTTATAAATTTAGAATTAAATTATAATTCTTTTCTCCAAACCATAATTTATATCATTTACTCACTAATTTGAAGCTTCAATTGGACTAGTTTCTTCTCGTCTTTTTCCAAATAAAATTGATCACCAACAACTCCAAATTATGCTCTTATACTTAGCTATTTTGGAATCCACAAATTCATTGTGCAGATACTGTTCACGCAGGTAAAATACTGTTCATCGGGGGGGGGGGACTGTTCATCCAAGAAAATTTTGCATGATTTAGGCACCAAATCATGTTATCCAACCAGAAAAACATGCATACAAGGAGTATTCTACCTCTTAAACATGATTCTAGAGTCAAAATTACCAGAAAACACCAAAAAATTTCAAAGTCATCAAATTTACCTCGTAGTATTGTTCATCGTATACTATTCACCATTTCCAAAAAAAATTCAACGAGTTTTCAACGAAATTGATCAGTAGGTTTTGAAGTTCTTGTCACCACGAATATAACGTTACTTCCGATATCTCAATTGCATGTCTAAGTTAGGAGATATCTTAGAGAGAAGTTTAGTTTTTAGAGAGAGAAGGTGTAGGGAAGAAGAAAAAGAAAATGGAGGGGAGGATGCCGAGCTTTGCTATTGCCTTCCTTTCCCCTTTTTTTTAATTATTATTATTTAATAATTGAATAATGGTATTTATTTTTACATATATACATATAAATATTATTTTTCATATTAAAATATCTCAAAAATTTTAAAAAATTTATATTTCTGCAAAGCTTTAATTGCAATATCAAATCAAGACTTTTTTTGATAAAATTTTAATAAAACAAATTATAATATAAAATATCTTCATGTATATTAAAAAAAAATTTCTAAAAATAAAATAAAAATTTATTAGAGGTAAATATAATTATTTTAAATAAAATAAAAATATTTTAATTAAATATATATTTCCTTTTAGCAAATATATAATCATTTAAAAATAATACTTGTTTATAAAAGAAAATACAGGTTATTACAGGTCGCGGAAGTATTGAAGGGAGTTTATGCTATTCATTCCATGCCATGCTTCCGTCAGTCGATACCTAGGGACTGAAGGATAACTGGAGATTCCAGCCAGAGGAATTCATAATAATAACCAAAAAAAAAAATGTACATCAATGAATGTAAAGATTTGTTTCATTTTTTTTTTCAAAAGTAAATACAAATTTACCAAATCAGGTAGACCAAACAAATATGGGAATCATTAAGCAGATATAAGGTTCCGCTATGATCATTCCATCTACAAGTACATTCCTGATAGTTGCATTTATCTGGCATCCATCACTGAAATTGTCGCCTCATTTATAGAACAAGATTTTTGTTCTTCAGGTGACTCATCTAAATTATCTGCAGCAGTGTCAATAAAAAATGCAGGTTGTTTTGGGGCAGGAAGGAGGATAGTTTCATTTGAAAGCATTGAAACAACTTCTAACATGCTTGGTCTGTCTGCTGCACGATCTTGTACACATAACAGACCCACTTGAATGCATCTCAGTACTTCTGCAGTACCACATGATTCAAGCAACAACGAGTCTATTATCTTGGCGCCTCTATTTTCATTCCAGAGCTTCCATGCCTGTATTAAACATGTCCATGTCCGTTAAGAATGTTGACAAAGTGAAAGGATTACCAAAGCTATGATGTTTTAGACAAAACCTGAATTAAAGTACTTACAAATCCAATAAGGTTGAGTGGGTAGCCAGAGTGATAGCGAGAATTGTTTTTCTTTCCGCTTAAAATCTCAAGCAGTAAGACTCCAAAGCTAAATACGTCAGTTTTTACTGAGACAACACCATTCATAGCATATTCCGGGGACATATAACCACTGAAATAATCAATAAACAAAAGTTTATATTTTGTTGCTAAGAAAAAAGAAGAAAAAAAACTTAATTGTGCTTATTTGTAATATACTTACTATGTTCCAACAATTCTTTTTGTGTTCTCTTCTATTCCTTTCAACTCAAATATTCTTGCCATACCAAAGTCACCTATTTTTGGGTTCATCTCATGATCAAGTAATATGTTGCTAGCTTTCAAATCTCGGTGAATCACTTTTAATCTTGAATAATGATGGAGATAAACCAATCCTTGAGCAATCCCTTGAATGATGCTCAATCTTTCTTCCCAAGTTATTATGTTCTTTTTTTCAGAATCTGTTTCAGACAAAGCATGAATCAACAATCTATAGAACAGAAAAAAACATAAGGAATTTCAGGGATTACAATAATTAGTTTTATGAAGTCATCCTGGATGTAAGAGATAACATACCAAAAAGATAAAAATCTAAACTTTTGTTGGGCATGTACTCATAGATTAATATCTTTTCTTCGTTTTGAATGCAGAAGCCCAAAAGCCTTACTAGATTAGTATGCTGTAGTTTTGCTATCAGTTTAACTTCATTTTTAAATTCCACCAACCCTTGCCCCGATTTACTGGAAAGTCTCTTTATTGCTATTTCCTGTCCATCAGGCAGTTTCCCCTGAAATCATAAGCTCGTTACCTTTAAAGATCTTGCATATACTTAATTTGTGTCCTTAGGAGAGTTTACCTTATAAACAGGTCCAAAGCCACCCTCTCCTAACTTGTTTGCAACTGAAAAATTGTCTGCGGCATTAGCAATGCTTTCAAAGCTAAATATCTGCATTTCATGGTTTGTCTTGCCATCTTTGCTGTTTCCTTTTGCTCTGTGATATACAGTGGAAGCCACTGTACCACCTCCAATTTCCCATATTAGTTTCTTTTGCTTCCTTTTTCTGTCAACTAACCACGGAATACGAAAATTAAATAAACATAACAAACCTTCTACAGATTTTGCACGAGTATCTAGTAAATATACCTTCTCTTCTGTATTTTCTCCAGATTAAGTAGAATAAGTAGCATAATATGGGTAAAAAAATAACTGCTCCTACCACAACGAGCCATATCCACCACCTGCCTTCTGCATTCACCAAACTAATCTTGTTAGATCATACTGACAGCTTGCTTTACCCTCCTGAAGCCAGCAGTTCAAAATAATCAAGTTTATGGACCATACTGTGAGCAATCCTGCCATCCTCATAGACCCTCCTGTAGTTATCTAGCAATGCTCGAGAAGAAATAAGCTTATGATTAGTCTAATAAGTAAATCATAATGCATATTAACAAAGATATCTTCTCATTTGTCAAGCACACAAAGCTAGAATGAGTCAAAATTGGATACTGATAGCCTGCTGTTAAGAAGAGAAATGTAACTACTAATTAGACTTGCTTTAGTATGATTACTCTTGTCATGTGCACTAACCAGGAGGAATGGACTCTGTTGCAAGAGTAGTGAAGATAGTTTGACTTCCATAACCAGCATAGGCGCAGACAGTGAGATTGCGGGAACCAGAGGGTGTGGTGTTACCAATAGACATGTTACTTGAACTGTGGCATTGCATTGATGGGCAAGTAGACCAGTTGGTTGGTTTAAGCTGGGATGGCTCGCACTGTAATCTAGCCACAGAACCAAGCATAAAAGTGAGCAGAAGAGGCGCTAAGTGCGCATTACCTAAAGAAAATCAAGCACAATTACAATTATGGCTACTCACATCCAGTTTTTGGCGGCATCACACTTGCACCTCACACAGCCATTTGCAGTGTAGACATAAGTGCCATTTGGAACAAGCAAAGGGAAATCCAAGGAGTCATTTCTCACCATCGAGGAACAAGCTGCCGGAACCAACTCCAACGTTATACACTACATATAAAGCTGTTTTCACAGTTTAAATAGAGCATTTGAATTGCATTTTAGCTGTCTCTGGTTGATATACATGGATTTCATCTCTAACTGTTTTCTGGTTTTACATTGCGCATTGGTATCTAAAATAAATGCTTTTAATTAGATACAATAGGCTTTAAGGATGTTTTACTCAGAAATCAAAATCACTCCCAGTAATTAGCCCAAAAAATTACTTACATGAAAGAAGAGCACATATTTAAAGTTTCTGCTGGCAAGCTAGAAGTAAAAAAAAAAAAAAAAAATGATTGTCTTTTAATACTGATTCTTGAAATATGGAAAAAATTTAACAAGCACCACAAGTGCAAAGCTCAATTTGAAATTGTAATGGTTGTTGCTTTTAGTATATTTTTACTCTAAATGTCAAATATTTACGTTTAATTTAAAAAAAATTGATCGTGTTTTTTAAAATCCACATATATTTTTTGAGAAGCATCTTGGAAAATATATTTCGAAAATGTTTCTACTATCAATAATATTAAATATTTTAAAGAAAACATTTTCGTGTAGTAATTTTTTTGTTTAAATTTTCATCAATTTATTACTATAAATTTAATTATTCAAGGTAATTTTATGGAAATTTTCATCAAATAATTTATTAATGAATGTATGATTTAAGGTAATTTTTATTATATTTTTAAGCCTATAATATTTTAAAAAATTAATTTAATTTATTGTTAATAATATTTATAACACATAATAAAAATATTATTTTTAAAATTATTTTTATCATATATTATTATATAGACATGGACCAAAATTTATCCTCCAACCAAATACCTATTTTAGATGTAATTCTGCGCCAGTATTTCTCTCATCATAATTACAGCAGTTGTTAGTTAGTGATACTGCGAAAACGTGGGGCCAAAATATATACAGAAGAAAGAAAGAAAGGGAACCTGTGAGTGGAATATCCAAAGCATGATTGGTCTGAAGTTGGGTGGGATCAGTAAGGTAGTTGGCAGCCAGGATGGCATCAGGTGTGCTACCGTACTCCTGAGCTATATCTTCCAAGGTGCTCCCGTATTCCAGCGTTATCCCACAATGAACCACGCTCCTCCCTTTCACTGGGCCGCACCAGCAAGGCAGTGGAATCTCCACCTCCTGCCCCACCGTTAGATTGGTAGGGACTACATTTTTATTTGCGTTTTCGATATCAGTGTAATCCACCAAATCCGAGAACACATACTTCGCTACAATGGATAGCGTGTGATCATTCGGCACAATCTTGTATTTGAGGGGGATTTTTGTCAGACCGGAATAATCATCGCACTGGCACTCCAATGGTATTCGAATTACCTGCTTCCCCTCCACCGTATCGTCCTGTGGGGTGGACTCAGGGAGGTCGTTCACGGCGAGAATGTCAGCCAGGTAAGTCACGTTGAAGAGGGTTTGGATGGCGCCCAAAGTGGTGCGTTTAGGGGCTTTGTAACCAAGCAGGGATAGACACGTAGATTCGCCTCCGCATTGGAATTGAGTTGCTGATGTAGCAGCAAGAGAGGTGATTATTACGCCGAGAACCACCCTAACAAAACTCATTCCCTCCGGTGACGGCAACTGAGAAAGAAGGGCTGATTAATCTGACTGCAACACATTCATAAGCATGTTCCAATCTAACGGAAGACAGGTCTTTCTTTCATATAGACTTTTCCAGCGTATCCGTGTTGACTCAAATTTGAGGATAGAAATTCATGCTCTCATGCAAAAAGACTAGACTATTATGTTTTCATTCAATTTTGCATCTTTCTAGGTCTTTGACCGATCAAAGCAGCTATTATTATTATTATTATTATTTTTACGATGGAAGAGCAATGGTTCAAACCTAAGAGTCTTTGTTAAACTATTCACCTCTCACTACTATATCACACTTAGTAGCTTAGCTATTATTATTCTTAGGTCATCTCTAATGGGGGTTCTTAATTCTCATTTTGAGTTCTTAAATAGAATTCAGTTCTATATGACATGATATTTTTGACCAATTTTGATTAATTTTGACCAATTTTATGAACTATTACTTGTATAAATAACAATTCTTAAAATAAATTGATGTGGGACTCACTTAAGAACCACTTTATTGGTTCATGGTTGCTCATGTTCTTAAGGCCATCTCCAATGGGAGTTCTTAACTCCTATTTTAAGTTCTTAAACAAAACTCACTCCTACATGGCATGGTACTTTTGACCAATCTTGACCAATTTTATGAACCGTTGCTTGTATAAGCAACGGTTTTTAAAATAAAGTGGCCTGAGACCCACTTAAGAACCACTTTGTTGATTCACCATTGCTGATGCTCTAAGGGGACATTTAGCATGCTTAAATAAATCGCATACTTTACAATAAGCATCACAGAAATTCCCATTTTTATAATTGAATGAGTTGATTGTTTTCAACATGAGTTTGGCTGCCCGCAAGTTTGGGTTTATGAGGTTCGTTTGGTTACTGCCGAGGGAAATAGAAATGAAATTATAATAGAATGAAATATAATCGTGACAAAATTTATTTTATTATATTTTATGGTTAACTTAAAAAATTAATAATTAATTAATTAATTAAAAATATTTTATTTTTTATTTTATTTTTTCTATTAATTTTTTAAGATAATATCGTTTTTTTTTGTAAGAGATAATTTGTATTTCATAAAAATTAAAATTTTACTAATCAAACGTAATAATTAAGAGAATGAAATTTGAATTCTATACATGCTTGTAAAACTTTAAGGGGCTCGCTCTTAAAAATTGGAAGGGTCAGGTTCTACTATAACTTATTATGTGGTGGCAGCTAGTTTCCATAGAAAAAATATAATTTGAATTTTAAATTCATCTATTATAATATTTTATAATTAATACGCATTTTTTTTCAATATATAAAAAATTTATAATATCATTCAATTGTAAGAAGCTTGATGTCTAAAAGTATGTATTATATCTTGTAAAAATATTTTATACATGTGACAAGTGACGAGAAATTTTTTTTCTTCTGTTTATTACAATTCCAATTTAATTTAAAATTGATAATTTTTACCCGGGATCGAATTTTTTTTCCACTTTTAAACTTAAAGCCCCAAGTTGTAATCAAATATTAGGGTGCATTTTGGTTTGTAAAAACATTTTTTATTTTTATTTTTTAAAAATAGTTTTTATATTTTTAAAAATATGTTTGGTTTATATTTTTATTTTTACTATTTTTTAATTATAATTATATTTTTACTATTTTATAATTATATAAATAATAAAATATTATGTATATAATTTAAAATAATTGTAAAAATACTATCGTAACAATATGCTACAAGATTGAAAATTTTAAAAATATCTTGTTGACGTTTTCAAAAATTCAAGAAGTATTTCTTAAAAATAAAAATAAAAAAAAAAAAGTAAACAAATACGTTTTAACGCCTGTTTTTAACTTTTAACAAACTAAAAACTTAAAACAGAAAAATCAAAATGCTCTTATATTCTCTCGTCATATATATATCGACTTCAGATATCAGTAAGTTATAATACAATCACACTATATAGAATTATATTCAGCATGTCCACATTGAATATATGCTAGTACGTATGCTTGTGTTGAATTTGTCCATTTAATTAACATTTATCTACCAACAATGGATGAATTTGTTACATCATTAATATAATATTGTTCTTCCCTGTCATCAGATAACTCGGTTTCCTTAACTATAATATTCACGAACAATGCTGGCTGTTTGGGTTGACGAAGAAGAAAAGGTTCATTCCACGGAAAAGAAACTACTTCAAGCATGCCGGGTCTGTGCTTGGCTTTGTCTTGCACCCACAACAGACCAATATGAATGAATCTCAATATTTCATTGCCCATGCATGGAGAAGGCTCCTTTCACTGTTAGCTGAAACCCTAGCCTCTTCCTTCATTTCACAACTGCCATGCCTCAAATGTGTCAGATAGAAAGACATTCTTAACTATGAGCAAATTAAAGTTATTATCTGTATTATTTTAAAAGTACTTACATATTCTAGGAGACTTGGAATGATAAAAATTCTTCCTACCATTAACAATCTCAAGTAGCAGCCCTCCGAACCTGAAAACCTCAGTTTTGGTTGAGACAATGCCATTCAGAACATACTAATATATATACACCCCGAAATTAATTATTATTTAACAAGCATTTGTAGCCTCTCAAATATCCAATACATACAAAGTGAAGAAAATAAGGATTTAACTATAGTAATGATATCTACTTAATTCCGACCATTTTATTTGTATTTTTTTTCAGATTCCTTGAATGATCTAAATATTTTGGCTTCGCCGAAATTAGATGTTTTTAGATTCATTTCATCTGTAAAATATTATTTAATTTTTAATTCTTTGTAAATTACATTAATTTTGAATAACTATGAAAATGAGTTAGCCCTTAAGTTTTACCTTGAATGATACCAAGTCTTCTCTTCCAATCCAACAAAACCCTGTTGGTGGAATCTATAAACAATAATTTCATTATGGTATATCCATTTAGTTGGAGAAACTTTCAAAAAAAAGTTAATTAATATTTGCATACCAAAAGATACAAGTCCAAGCTTTTGTTGGGCAAATACCCATAGATCAACATCCTTTCTTCCCTTTCAATGCAGAACCATAAAGCCTTACCCATTTAGTAAGTTGGAGTCTAGCAATCAATTCAATCTCATTCTGAAATTCAGTTAACCCGTCTTGAGCTTCTAAACAGTCTTTTGTTGCTATTTCTTGACCATCGAGCAATCTCCTCTAACAAATACTTTCTGCTCTTATTAAATAACCATCATCATCTTCGAACGCCTCGGGGAGTATTATTAATTAGTAAGAACAAAACACTAACAAAATGCAGGTCCAAAGCCACAGCAGTGGCTTCAAAGCTAAAAATGTGCATCTCATGGCTTGCCTTTGGATCATACCATCTATTAAAAACACATAATAAAGTTTATTGGTATTATCAATCAGGATTGTTCTTAAACTTTTAAACACAATAGAACAATTACAAGCACATACCACCTTCCTCGTATGTTTGCTTTGGATCATCTTGGATGACATAAATTGGCCTCCCATCAGAGGATGGCAAAAATTGAGTGCTCGTATCCCACATGTGGCACCCAGCGTCATCATCGTCGTCGTTGGTGGAAGAATAGACAAAGCATGAGCAATTATTCAAGCACATCACCCCACAATCATACACAAACACCATCTTCGTTCCCTCACTCTTGTAACCTTCTCCCGACTTATACCCTGTCTTAACGTCCACCTTGGACACACCAGCTTTAGAGTTCCTGCACAATGGAGGTTTCAGAACCAGACACCCATTAACAAACCCAGGGTTGTTTCCATTGCACCTCGCAGAGGCTTCACCGTCAAGTTCACCCTCTGCATCTAAAGCAAAACTAGCCCCTGCGAGATAATAGAAAAAGGTTTTGTTTTCATTCGAAATGTATGTATAAACCTAAGGGTATTTTGTAGATTTTGGTTTCAAATTTGGAAATGTCCCATCTTTCTTCGCTGTCCCAGTTGATGAGTGAGTTTTATAATCATGAATTAAATACTTTCATCTTAATTGTTTGTCATATTTAAACACTTATTTTTCGTATTTATCTTTAGTTCTATACATCTTCTACAGATGGAGAAAAAAAATAAAAAATTGACTCAATTAGAGGAATCAAAACTAAATTGTAGTTCTTTTAAAATGATGTCTATAAATCAAGCAGTTAAAATGAATTCATTAAGAATGGCTGAATAAGGAGCATTATCTTTTTGACTCCTGAGACGCATCCTAATAGATATGTACATCAATTTAATCTTAATTTATAACCATATTTTCAAAAGAACTTAAACATAAAGATTCAAGGAACCTCCAAAATTGAAAATCTATTTGCTATTTGTTTTTCTACCCGACTCTACTCCAGTATTTTAATCATAAATCATAAATTACATATTCAATATATATGAAATTTGGTAAGTGAATAGCTGACACAATTTTCTACAACTTTCATGTTTACGTAATCAGCAAATTCAGACACTAAAAGGGCAAAAATTGGGTTAGAAAAAAATATGTTTGTTGTTGAAATCTTGCCCAACCTTACTGTAGTATTTAGGCCGTATCTCATGAATACACAGTCAATATATAGAAAATTTGGCAGGTAGATAGCTGACACAATTTTCTATAACTTTTATTTTCACATGGGTAGCAAATTAGGTGGCTATTAAAGAGGAATATCATGATTACTTATAGTAAATATTGTGCAATCCAACCTGTCAACTTTAGTACAACTTTCTTTGTCACTTACCTCATTAGTTGTATCTATCAATAGAGGGATCTTGTGAGTTAGAAGGAGATCGAAAATAGTTGAAGATAGTGTAACTTTGAGAGCATAAATTTAATTTTTTAGTATTATAATGTTCTTATTTCTTTAAACACTTTGTTATCCTTTCATAATATCTTCATGTTTGTTCATCTTCAATTTTGCTTTCTTACTTTGAATATGGAGAACTAATCTTCTTATGCTAAGCTGAAAGGTGAAACTCTTAGTATGAGAATAATAATTTATCTAACTCTTAATCTTAATATTTATTTTTGATATTGTATTTACCTTTTATTTCTTTTCTCATGTTATTTCCTAATGGTTGATTTTATCATACCACCGATTTTTTGTTTTTTTATGGTATTGTGTTTAATTTCTTACCTCTTATCTTTTGTTATCTTATTGACTGATTTTACCAGACCGCCTATCTCTTATTATATTTATGGTTGGCATCGCCACCTATCTCTTATTATATTTTTTCTTTGTACCTCTTTTCATTCTAATCTTATAAGGTGTGAACCTTAATACATTGTAGAAATTTTTTGAATCAATCTTGATTTATTGTAGACAATATAATAATTGGCACAATATATGCTTGAATCCATTTTACAAGCATGTATTAATGGTGTAAAAGGAGATAAAAATAATTCATATATAAATAAAAGTGAGCTCAAAGTACACTACAAAAAAAAAGACTTTCAGCGACGACTAAAGTCGCCGCTAAAAGTCTAAAAATCGCTGCTAAAAGGCTTTAGCAGCGACTTTTAGTCGCCACCGAATCTAACAAATATCGCTACCATAGGTGCTTAGTCGCCACAAAAGAGAAAATATTTTTAGTAGCGACCTAAAATCGCCACTAAAGGTTTTGGTGGCGACTTAAAGTCGCTACTAAATGTTTTAATATTCATTTTTTGTGACGACTATAAGTCGCCACTAAATGTTTTAGTGACAATTTAGTTGCCACTGAAAATTTTATTATTCATTTTTCAACTTTTAAATTTTAGTGGCGACCAAATGAAATCGCCACTAAAGATTACTTTTCATGGCGATAATAAATCGATACCAACGCTTTCAATGGCGACTTTGTCGCCACCAAAAATCTCAATATTCAAATTTTTTTCATGTAAAATTAAATGGCAACCTCTTTAAGTCACCACCATAGGTTTAGTGAAAATTTTTTATTTATTAATAAATTTATCATTTTATATTATAATAATTAAAACTTTAATAAAAATTAAGATAAATAAAATTATTTATAATATTAACATATATCAAATATAGCAAATATTATACACTAATATCATGTCAATTCCATGTTCAAAAGAAACATCATGTCAAGTAAAAAAAAAATATATACAGTTAAATATTAACAAAAACAATCAACTCGGTGCTTCATTTAGCAATGTTAGTGCTGTAGTTCTGATCGTATTAGTTACAATGGTTGGAGAAGCACTACTCATAAAAATTATTGGAAGTTGTCCCTGTTTAATCAAATGTAACAAATTAATATAATTTAAAAATTAATATAAACAAAACAATATCACGTAAAAAACTTTCTATACCCAAAAACAATTAAAAAATAACATTATGCAATAGCCAATAATATTATAACTATAAATACATGATTGTACCATCATATCTTAAAAAACTATAAATAGCCTATCAAGAATGAAGTGGAACTTACAGAACTTAAGGATAACTCAAAAACCTGTAATATTTCAATCACTTTTAATAGTAGAAAGCATATATGGGTTAGTTAAGAATCTGCTCTGAATCTGATCCATCAATATGATTTCTTTGATATATCACTGTCTAATGATATTACAAAAGTTATTACAATTGACCAAGCACTAAGGAACAATGAAAAAATTACCAAACAAAAAGAGAAGGCTTTCAAGATTATTTCCTGATTTTATTATAGTATAATATGCAAAGATATAACAAAACTTAATAAGTTTAAGTACCCTACAAACATAGTAACATAGATATCCCTCTTGAAATGTTAAAAGATATTATTAAAGATCTTGTGCCCTGATAGAAGCCACCATATATAGAATATTTAAAGATTAAAACCTATCAGAAACTTGATTTATATAATTACACATAATAAAGTCAAGATCTTCTGTTACAATAGCATATATTCTACAATGGCAACAATCAAGCATTTTTCCACTAGGTGGAATCGGCTATATGGATCAAATGCCGCGGCCTATTCTACAATGGCAACATTTTTTTAAAGTACTTTTTTTGGATTAAATATCATAAAAGCATTCAAACCTCAATGTTCAAACATCAAGTCCAAGAAAATGACAAGTGCAGTGAATAGCTTCCCAATTTACCCAGAGACTGCATCAATACATTACTGCCCCTTTTATCCAAAAAGGTGGCTTCACTTAGCACTTGCTTCCATTATTATTTCAACTCTACCGAAACTGGGTTTACATGTAAATAGCCATCCTAACTTGGAAGCACACCAGTGAAACTTCACAATAATGATATGCCAGTATATTCTACTATGCAAGATAGGAAATAGTTAAATACCTAAACAAAGGAAGGAATAGGATATGAAGATAGGTGGCACATGTCAAACCTACTTTAATTCTGCTCGATGTCTATAATTTCAAAACTTTTTTTTTTCAAGAAATCACTAAAACAAACCACAAGTTCAGAGTACAGTTGAGTTGACAGCGGCTCAAACTTTCTAAATTTTGGTCCCCTACCCATAAATTTGTTAAATATGAAAGAGCCCTGTACCCATTAGGCCATCACAATCAACTAGGCCACCTCAGGGTATACTAAAACTGCTTACATTACTCTGTACTCATCTGAAAACTTCTGCACAGAAACTTTTCAAGGGAGCTCTGTATTAATAGCAAAGGTTGTTAAAAAAAAAATTTCAAGTCACAATAGCACATTATATGTAAATCCTTCTTCACCCTAGCTTGCTCAAAGGTGTCCATAAATTCCAATGCATAAGGGAAAAAGGAGGCAAGACAAATATAAATACTCCCCTAATTCATGTAAGTGTTTGAAAAGAAAGGGGGCAGAAATAGAAGACTTACATCTAGAGACTGTCTGCCAGCAAGAGCCCATTGCTTGCTTAAAGGCCTCATTCTCTTTCTCAGGTGACTGATCAGGCTCTATCCAATCCAAATTTAACCTTCCTACTCTCGAGGACAAATGAGTATTATTCACATACTTTGGAGGCTAGTATGTATCATACTGATTGATTCCATTGTCAATAGCATCAATTGCCTGACATAATAGAAAAGAATATTGTCATAATCTCACATACCATCATAATTCAGGACACATTTGTACAGTATACAAGTATATATTTTTTTCAAAACAGTTTACATACTAGTTGATGAATTTAGCAAAGTAAATAGAAACATTCATCATATGGATACTCAAATATCACTCTTACCAAGCAAGAAAAACCAAAGTAATTTCTTTTTCTTCACCTTCTATACCTACTACTAACTACCAAGCACCTTGATTAAATGAAATTTATAATATTTCCATTCCTCTTCATTCCCACTCATTGCTTTATTTTCCAGCTTCCGCTCACTATATATCCTCCCAAGCTCACCCTAAGTTCTCAATGCTTTCAGTTTGTCACACCAAACGTTCACCCAAGAGCCAAGATCAAGCCATCTAATTTATCTAAGCAAGGTTTAAACTCATCTTTCTATAAATCTTGGCAGTTATCACATATTTGAGCAAAAATCACTTTCTAATAACAAGTAACATTTAGAAATTCACTTAGAAACCAGCAGCCAATTCAAGCATTAGACCCCTCACATATACAACAGCGAAAAGTCAAACGAGAAGGAACCCTAGATCAGCGAGAGAGTTTGAAATTTGAAAAGCGACGGGACCAAACTTCACATGTACAACGACAGTTTAAAAGCAGAGAAGCAATCAGATCTAAGAACACATCCAGAACCAATGGTTGCAGAGAACAGAAAATCGAAGAGCCAATGGAAGAAAGAAAGAAGAAGGGGATCTGAGAAATGAGACCATCGCCGTCCTTGTCAAATAGGCTGAAGGCCTCCTTGAACTCGGAGATCTGGTCGTCAGTGAGCTGATCTGCCATTGGTGGAAGTGTTTGAGTGGCGAGAAAATCAGCGATTCAGAAGCCAAAAGGAGAAAAAAACTAGGCTTCGTTTGATGAGAAAAATGATAGCGGAGTAGGCCATATATATTGGGGCAGGGCGTGGTCTAAATGGCATCTCCTCCTTTCTCATCCGCAAGTATTTCTTTTCTTTCTCCACAATCTTCTAGAAAATTACCATTTCCTCCTTCTTTTTCTTTGCTTTAATTTTCCCGTGAACATTGTGTTCATAATTTAATGTATCATTTAAAAAATAATTAAATTTATAATTTAATTTGTTTTTTATATTTTAATTTTATTAAGTATATAAATTAATTTTTTAATAAATAATTTGTAATATAATTTTTATTTTTTTAATTCATACACTTAAATAATTTTAAAAATTAAATTTAAATTATCAATTACTTTTTAAAAATTTCAAATTGAGTCAGTTTATAAGAAAAAATAACATCATTCTCAAATAAACCCTAAATGCACTAAATTAATATAGGGATACATATCTTTAAGGGCAATGGTCCATTAGGTTTATCATAATAATTTCTTACTTGTGTGTTTAGTAAGAGTAAATAATTGTTATTAATTTGTCATGGAAAATTCAATAGTTGAAGAGTGTTGCAGTATATTTGTAAAAGACAAAGACACAATACTCGAGTGAAATTAATTTTTCTCATATTTTAATATTTTATTATTTTAATTTAGACGAATGTAATTTAGACTAAGTTAATTAGCAAAGCATAAATTTTCAAAACTGAACTCAAATTTAACAAAGAAAAGGGGTTCGAAACTTAAGTAAGTGAAAGTGCAATCAAACCAAAATCCTAATAAAAAAACATGATGAATTCATCTCTAAGAGAAACTTCGCTCAAGATAAGATCTCAAAATCCCCTTCAGTCATTGATGTCAAGAGAAGACATGGTGTGATGGCCTATTAGATTTTTAAAAAATGAAAAAGTTATAATGGGCTGTGTGCATCAGTCTATAGGCCCAATTATCATCGATTATTAGGTGTTTAGCTAAAATTTATGATCCAAGTCAAAAAAAAAAAGCTAAATTTTATGATCATAAAAATATAATTTTGCTCAAAAAAATTGTGATGTAAACTTAATAATTTGTATAAGAAAATATTTTCTTTCAAAATTTAGATAAAAAATTATTTATGTTAAATTTATTATCTAGTCATTGATTGTCTGGTCCAGTGATTAGGCACAAGAAATTACGTTGAGCAGTAATAAATTTAAAATTTTTATTAAGAGCAGTCAATTTTTTTTTAAGAAGAATAATTAGTGACGTGCTCTAGTATGTAAGTTCAATTCACTTTTCATTCAATACAATAAATTTTTTTTCCTTTATCTTTTTTTTTTAAATTAAATAGTTATTTTGAATTTTCAAATATATATATATACATATATATATATATATATATATATATACATTATTAATTTGATTTTTAAAATTTTACCTTATTAATTTAGTATTTAATAAAAAATTAACTCAAGTTAAAAAAAATTTGAATTTATTTTATTAATAAATATTTAACATATTTTTTTATTTTATAATTAAAAATTTAGTTTTTTTAAATGTGAAAAGATAAACAAAAGATAAAAAAGTGATTTTTTTACTTTTTGTGGCGACCAAAGGTGGCCACTGAAAGTTTAACTAAAAATTTTTTTTACTTTTAGTTGCAACTATTTATAGTCGCCACTAAAAATATATTTTCAGTGACGACCCATGAAGGTCACCACTAAAAATATTTTTCAGTGGCGACTTTTTATAGTCGCCACTGAAACTCCAGTTTCTTGTAGTGGTAATACATTTTTCGATTGGAATCTTATTCATGTGAGGATTCCAATTGAGTGATAAAAGAGTTAAATTTATCATTACTCATACCAAAAGTGGATCCTCTAACTTTAACATTCATTTTTACCTTGAATAAATTTCAATTTAAATTTAGTACATCAATTCCTTGCACACTTGATTTAATATTCTCCTCACAAAACAAAGATTTTGACAATTAGATTAGAGTTATTTATTTGAATTCAAATTAGAGTTTCCTATCAATTGGCAATTTTCGTGGGATTGACCTTACATACTATTAAATCTGTACTCTAATTGATTCGTGCATTTGTGAGTTTAATTAAAATAACACCAGTAGTCCAGAACACATTCCCTTGCCACTAGTTGACCAATTGTGTTGTATTGTTGGGGTCTATCCCAAGAGTGAAAGAACCCAAAGCAGGCATATTTGATCTTACCGATGATGTTAGATTCCATTTGTGTCCTGTTTTTTGGTTGATCCCAAGTTTTATCTCTGGCAAGAGAATGTTATGGGGTAGTCAAAAATTTGCCAGATAAGCCTTTTGACTTTTCTATTTGTTTCCATTTCATTAAGTACTAGATTTCCACTGTCTAGCAGAGTAGCAATAGCATTGTTTAGAATTTAATCACGTGTGAAATAAACCCCTTGCAATAGAGTGCTCGAAGAACATAGGCCTATGAAGCACAATATTGTAAAGGTGAGAAAAAGTAGGGCAGTTCCTCTGCTAGCTATAAACAAGAAGGTTCCTTCCACCACCTTCTTGGTAATTGAACTTGCTGATCATTAATAATCATGCAATTGATGAAGCTCTGCTTAACTAATGGCAGAGCTTTAATATAATTTTATATGAATATTTTGTTTTTATTTTTGTTTGGTTCATTAATTCTCCCGTAAACCAGTTGAGTGAGTATTAACTGGACTTTTTTGCCCAACGCTGGACCCTAACAGTGGCATACAATATGCTAAAGTCGCTGTAAAAAAAGTTAGTAAATTAATTCATTATAAATGAATATATAAATATCTCATAAAGCAGGTTTATTATATATATGCAGTTGTGTGTGTAAAACTACAACATTTTACATTTTACGTCTAGGGATTATCAAGCATATACAATGGTTCTTTAGTGCTCTTCTGTGTGTCCTTGCCGCTATTAAGGTTGTATTTGTAACGGTCTTAATTTTTTTTTTAATATTCTACTATGTATGAACTGTTGATGGAGTTTATGATATCATTACATTTTCGTTTATTTCAACTGTTACTGACAAAAATTAATTTTTAATTAAATCTTTAAATAATAGAGTAAGGCAACAAAATAGTAAAGCATATTGTCAGATTAAAAGTGATATTTAAGCCATTACATTAGAGTAACTTCTCATAAAGATGTTTATATATAATATACAGTAATGGAGTGTTGTCTATACTAGGGGTGTTCACAAACCGATTAATCCGAATGAACCTGAATTAAATCGATAAAAATATAGACATTCAGGTGAATGAAATCAAGTTTTTGGGTTGCAATGGGTTAAAAAAAATGTAAAATTCAGGTAACGTCGGTCGGGTCGGGTTGCGGCTCAAAAAACCCGTCCAACCCGACCCAAACCGAAGATAGGAAAAAAATATCTATTTTGCCTTAAACGACATTGTTCCTGGCGGCCCCTTAATTTCTCTTTTCTTCCTCCCTCACGGCCTCACCCGAAGCCCTAGCCCGAGCCCCTTTCTCCTCTTCGATTGATTTTCCTAATTCCCTCGGCCTCAACTCTCAGTCTCTCACTCTCAAATTGCGATTCCCCTTCCAATCAAGTGAATCAACCACACTCAAACCACCTCAGGCGGCCTCAGCTCAGCTCTCGTCCGTCGTCAAGGCCTGAGGGGGTTGCGATTCCCCTTCGTGTATTTTCTTCCTCCCTCACCCGAAGCCCTAGCCCGCCTCAGCTCGGCCATCACGCTTGAAGCCTCCATCGTCCACGGTTGCTTGGAATCTCTGGTAAGTTTCTCCCCTTCTCCTTCTCTTTCAAAACCTTAATCGGTATTTTGGTTGCCTGGAATCTCGCGCTTGAATTTCTGATATTTCTTCTTGTGCTTAGTTGTCTATTCTTCAACTTGGCTGTCTTGATTGCTTGCATATTTTCATCAAGGCTTTGGGTGCTGTTAGTGTTAATTGTTAAACCATTTTCATCGAGGCTTCCTTCCAGGCTGGTACGTGTTTTTTCCTGATATGCTTAGTGTTCGAGATTGTTGGTTTTGGGTGCTGTTAAAATCAATAATTTTGATGGTCTGATCTTGTGCTGTCTCTACATGATAATTTAGTGGTTTTGTGAGTCTGTGACTTTGTGTAAATATTTTGTGATCAATTTTGGTTTTTGGATGCTCTTGCCTCTTATGCTGCCTGAAATGGTGCTGAAATGATGCTTACTTTTCTTGAAATGGTTTTTGAAATGCTGCCTGAAATGGTGCTGTCTGTACATGATAATTTTGGTTTTGTGATCAATTATGTTGAATTCTCTGTTTAGTTTAGGATAGGGCACATTTTTTAGACTTCGTAATTAGGCCCCAGAGAAAACAGACTCTGGAATATATCTTTCAATTTCCATTTTTCAATCTCCATTTTCTAATTGTGTGGAGTTCTATTGCATTTTCCTTCTTGGATATTTATTAGAGTGGAATGGATTCCTCAATAGCATCTTCAACAAAATCACCCTCTGATCCAAAAGGCAAAGAAAAAGTAGGTGCTTCAATTGACACCGAAGTTTCTAATATTACTCCCCCTAAGAGGCAAAAAAGAAAGCCACCTGCTAGTAGATCTCGAAAGATATCGGCAGCTTGGGATCACTTCACCAAAATACCAGATGCATTGGAGCCTACGGCTCAATGTAATTATTATGGAAAGAGGTATTTGTGTAATTCTAAGACACACGGTACTTCAAACTTGGTTAGTCACTTGTCTAAATGCCTTAAATATTCATATGCTTTGAATGATCCTAAACAACAAGTGATTAGTTTTGAGCCCAAAAAAGATGGTGAGGGAAATAATATGATAAGGGCACCACAAGTTTATAATTTTGAAGAATGTCGGAAAGCTTTAGCTGTGTTTGTTACTACTGATGAACAGCCATTTAATATAGTTGAAGGATATAGATTCAAGTACTTTTGTAGTAAGTTGCAGTCATTATTTCATATTCCTTCTCGTCCCACTATTGGTAGAGATTGTTATCAATTATATTTAGATGAGAAAGTGAAGCTTAAAAATTTTTTACAATCAAATTGTACTAGAATATGTCTCACTACTGATTGTTGGACTTCAGTTTAGAATTTGAGTTACATGGCACTCACGGCACATTTTGTTGACAATGATTGGAAACTTCAAAAGCGAATTCTTAACTTTTGCCTTATTCCTAATCATAAAGGGGAGACAATTGGAAAGCATATAGAAAATTGCTTGAATGATTAGGGGATTGAAAAGGTGTTTACGGTAACGGTAGACAATGCTTCTGCAAATAATGTGGCAATAGCATATTTAAAGAGAAAGATGAAGATGACAGATAGTTTAGTTTTAGAGGGTGATTTTATGCATGTTAGATGTTGTGCCCATATTTTCAATTTAGTTGTTAATGAAGGATTGAAGGAAATGCATTCATCTATTGCATCTATTCGTAATGTCGTGAGATATGTGAGATCTTCTCCCTCTAGACTAGCAAAATTCAAGTGTTGTGTTGAACAATCAAAGATTGAATCTCAAAGCATTGTATGTCTTGATGTTTCAACTAGGTGGAACTCAACCTATTTGATGTTGGAAAGTATTGAGAAATTTCAAAAGGCATTTGATAGGTTAGAGGTGGATGAGCCTACCTATGTTGATTATTTTGATGATAAGACAATTGGTCCTCCTTCCTCTGATGATTGGAATAATGCTAGGTTTTTTATTCAATTTTTGAAGATTTTCTATTATGTGACTTTGGAATTGTTTGGATCTTTATATATTATCTCAAATATGGCTTTTCCTCAACTTTCTTTAGTGTAGAGTGAGTTATTGAAGTAGAGCTCAAGTGATAATTCTTTGTTGGGTAAAATTGCAATAGAAATGAAGAAGAAATATGATAAGTATTGGGGAAAAGTGGAAAACATGAACCATTTGTTATTCATTGCCAATGTGCTTGACCCTAGATACAAGCTTGCTTATCTGAAATGGTCATTTGATGATATTTATGATCCAATTGTATCTTATAATATGTCTTCCAAAGTCAAGGCTGATTTGCAAAAATTGTACTATTGGTATCGTCAAGTGTATGAGCCCAATGCTTTAAATGTTGAGTGTCATTCTTCAATGGTTATGAAAAATGTAGATCAAGGTGCTTCAAAGCCCAAACTAGCTCAAAAAGCTAGAGATGCTGCTTTTAAATCTCATTTAAGGGCTAAAGATTCCATTGAAGCCAAGAATGAAGTGGAAAGATATTTGGCTGAAGCTTGTGTGGATACAGATGACTCTTTTGATGCTTTAGATTGGTGGAAATCAAATGTGTCTAGATTTCGTGTTCTTTCTATTGTTGCTCGAGATGTGTTGGCCATTCCTGTGTCAACAGTGGCTTCAGAGTCAGCATTTAGTACTGGAGGTCGTGTACTAGATCCATTTAGGTCATCTCTCTCTCCAAAAATAGTTGAGGCATTAATCTGTGCACAAAATTGGTTGAGACCAAATCTATTTCAATTTGATATTAATGATTTTGATGTTATTGAACAATTGTAACAGTGTGAGAAGATTGAGAGAGGTAAAGTACTAACTACTAAGTATTTGTTTTATATATTATAATTTGTTAATTTTTATTATCCAAATAATTAACTGTCAACTTATTTTGCAGAATTTGTAGAAGCTTCTTTTAAAAAGTCGTAGATAGAGGATGGGCAGTCTGCACTCTATAGGATGTCATTTGCTTCAATAGTTGCTTTGTATAACTAAAAATACCACATTGTTTTGATCTTGGGCATTTGTATACTTGTATTTTTTCTTTTGTGCTTTATTTTTCTAATTGTTCACTGTCATTTGCAATATGAACTTTTGTGGTTATTTGAATTTAATGATGTTGATTCCTGGTAAGTTGTTTTTACATCAAAATTTGGTGGAGCTTTTGTGTCATCTGTATTGCAGGTGTTAATATCTTCCCCTATTTATCACCCACAAGCAGGTGACAGTATGTTGCATTTTTGGCCTGTGAAACTTCATACCTGAGAATTTAGTTTGGAGTACATGTTTTTTCAATTTAACGTATGAAAGCTGTTCTTATTATTGCTGCTGACTCTATCATTTGGTGATTTAGAAATGGAATAACATCCCTAATTGGTCATCTCTTTTCTGAGTTATCAATATGGTACATGCTTTGATATTTCAAATTTTGTACCTAGTACATAGTCTTTGTTTGAGTTTAATCAGCACTTGCTACATATAAAAATTCTTTTAATTTTTCTTAGTTTTTGTTCTGGAGTCTTGGTGGCAACTACGCCCCTTTATTACTTTTCTGAAAACAAAGGCCTTAATGAGCTACAAGGGTAGAAGTACTCAAGTTACTTTAAGATGTTGGTGTCTTCCAGTGTCTCAGCAAGCTGCATAACATGAATGAATGCCATTCTGATGATTCGTGGAACCTTAGAAGCCATCCAATTAATATTTGGAGATATTGTGGGTGATTGAAACTTCGTGGTTGATGTAAGTTGAAAATGCACCATGCTAAATCTGCATTATAGTTAATTTCTTGAGTAATTTCTTAGTTTTTAACTTTATGTGTATTCTCATAGGCACATAAATGTATTTTTGTCATTTTGGACGTTATCTGCTCAAGAAAAGAATAAAAGAAAAATTTATTTTTTTTGGTGTATTTTCATATCTGCTTATTTCAGCATATTTGAAAATCCTTTTTTTTTTGTGTTTTTTGGACTCAGAAGCAGAAGGACAAAAAACTGGGCTTCATTTTTTTTGAAGCCCAGTTTTTTGGGCTCAAAAGGACCAAGATCTGGGCTTCAAAAAACGAAGCCCAATTTTTTGGTCCTGATTAGCCCAACCCGCAGCAACCCGTTTGAATATCAAAACCCGATCCAACCTGTAATCTTCGGGTCAATCAAAATGCAAGCAGGTTCGGGTTGACATTTTCTGACCTGACGGGTGGTCGGTCGGGTTGGGTGACACCCTCAACCCTCTTGAACCCGACCGATGAACACCCCTAGTCTATACCATAAAAAATAGACAAGTACCTGATCACTATTCAAAAAGAATATATTTTTTTGGGTAAATTAATACAAAAATATATTTAGCCTAAACATGGTATTATCTTACTCATCTAGTTCTTCCGATGCCAGTGGTAGTGGTCGGGTGCTGGAAATTCAACTAAGTGAGCAACATAGAGCTCCTGAACTATCAAGACATGCCTGAGGTATGGTAACTCGACCCAATGGATCACAATGATCAGAGTCATAATATAGAGAGGCATGTTAATATATTAATCTGAACATGATAAGGAACAATAATGGGAATGAAAATTTCTAATAAATTTTATAGTGATCATAATGCATGCATAATGTTAATATACTATCATGTCCAACTGTATAAATTACAAAAAACAAGTAGTCATAAACAGGATAATATGTTGGTATATATATATATATACTATCTCATACATTTGGCACTAAAAGTTTTTTTCAGCTATAATTTGTATATATAACGGCCCACAATGCACGTACATGTATTAACAATTTACCAGTATCAAATATTCTCTTTCTTGACTAACTTGATTAATTTTTGTAATTTTGTAAGTTTCGACTTATGATCACGAGGTCAAATGAGCAGCCGGCTCACCCCTAGATGCAATTACAACACATCATCCAGGTATGGCATATATATATGTGTGTGTGTGTGTGTGTGTATACTCAATCTGCAAATAGGGCATCTCCTATTTTGGTACCAATACGGAGGCCGTGAGACCTATCTCAAGTCATCTCGCTACAACAAGGGTCATTCCACTTTTTTAAATCGTTTCTTTTTGTTTTATAAAATCGACCAAGTTCATATATGAAATTTTCTTCAACTACTAATCATCAAGTTATATAATCACATAGTTACTTCTAACACACCTTATCATTACTTAAAATTATATATATTCATATTTCAGTAAAGTCAAGCAAATATTATAAAATACTAGGCAATATATGTAAACTCTTCTCATAGTATCATGTATTATTCATACCCAAATGAAAATAGTTTATAGGCTTAAAATATGATTTGGAACTTATCTATCTTTACAAAGATTTACTTGTAAATCTATCAAATTAAACTTTTTATACTTTTTAGGTTTTCACTTACCAGTTATATACAGAGTTTTCTTAAACCTTTTTGGTCATGTTTAAACTTTACATTATCGCTATAAGTTTCTATATATACTTAGATATACATATATTTTAGCCAAAAAGGAAGACTAAGAATTCAAATATATTCATTACTTCACTAAATGAAACTAGAATATTTAACTAGTAGATTATAATTAGCCAATCTACTTCAAAATATATTTTCTTATTTTATAACAGCTTGTATGAAAAATATTTTCTTATTATCTTGTTTTTAACTCGAAATCCAACCTCAAATGTGCGCAAATCCGTGAAGAATTAATGAAATGGCATAATACAGCATAGAACACGGCCGTGTTCTGTGTCCTAGTATGATTTTCCCAAGCCTACACAAAACACGGCTTGGCTGTATTCTGCAGCACAGCCGTGTTGCATGCTTGTGGTTTCCCGTTTTACCTCTGTAACCCAAAAATCTAGTCTTTTCAACCATTTTTTCCTTCCTTAAACCCCAAAACTTATTCTATCATGATATATATACACCTACATCCAACTCAGAAATATTAGAAGATTTCCTTAACTATGCATCATACCAGATTTTCATTTCCTTCCAAAGATGAAAAATACCATAAAACTTACTTCAAAATTTCTCCTAAATATTTTTTTCTCAAGCTTCAAGTCACCTACTTTCTTTGCCTCTCCTCTATTCCCACTCACGCTACTTTTCTTCCTTTCTTCAAGCACAAAAATATTATCAAGTGAGGAAGAAGAAAGATAGATTAGTAGAGCAGCGGTTATACTTGCCATGAATCCCCACCTCTACCTCTGCTTCCCGTAGCTCTTTACCCAGTAAAAGAAGAAAGTAATACAAATATCCCTGTTGTCCCATAAATGCCTCCATGACCTGCCCCCTATACCATAAAAGCTAAGGAGGTGAAATGTTTCCCCTATTCCCTACGTAAATGATGAACTTCCTGATGATATTTTTCTTATTTAATGTTTCTCTTTCTTTTTTATGCTATGCATTTCCTCTTTGGTTATATATATATATATATATATATATATATATATATATATATATATATATATATATATATATATATATATATATATATATAATCTATAATTGATAAATTCCTCATTTTCTTTAATCTTTTTTTTTTATATTTTCTTTAAAAAAATTTTATATCAAATTAAATTAATTAAAATTTTAAGGATGTTACAATGTCTCTAATCTTATTCCTAGTTACCTACAATTGTTTGAAATACAATATTTTTAACTTTCATGGCGCCCATATTTGAGGTGACTTTCCTTTCCTATATATATGAGGGAGAGATAGGAAAATTAAACACTGCATATTCTCTGTCACTGTCAGAGCAGCTCAAAAAAATTAAAGCCAGGGTTTTCGTGAATGCATGGCTAATTGTTACACCCATTTTGGTAATGATTTAACCAGGCAAACTGGTAGTTTTTTCTGCTAAAAGCATTTTAAGGTATAGTATTGTTTTCAAACGGCTTCAACATGTATCTATGACAGTATTTCTTCTCATTGCGTATATACATCAGTATTCACAGTAAAAACTTTAAGGGCATGATTCATCGTTTGTATAAATGCTTTTGCTAATCTTATTAACCTTTGACAATATTTATCTACCAATATTCACTGATGAAAATGTTACATAGTTAATAGAATAATTTTCTTGTATGTTGTTTGGTAATCTGGGCTCATTGACTTCCATATTCATGATGAAGAAAGCTGGTTGTTTCGGTTCTGCAGGTAGCTGAATAGCTTCATTTGACAGGAAAGAAACAACGTCCAGCATGGTTGGTCGATCTTGAGCTTGGTCTTGTACACACAAGAGCCCAATATTAATGCATCTCAATATTTGATTATTAGCAGTACTTGATCCATCCAGTAAGGGATCTATTAATTCTGAGGCTCTACCTTCATTCCACAGCTGCCAGGCCTGAAACAGGTCCAGCCAGAAATACGTTGCAGTTAACTATTGAATTTGTGAATTTCTAAGAAGCATGCATACGAAATATAACATGAAATGGACACTCTAATATAACAAAATATGCAATGCTCAGTGCATTTTCTTTATTTGGCCAAAAGTGTTTAATTGTAATTTTATGTGTCTTATTATATTTAATATAAGTGTCAAACATGATGTGACTCATTTTTTAAGTATCAGTACTTAATGAAGTCATTGTACTTTGTAAATGGAAGAATATAGAACTTACATATCCTATAAGATTGAGGGCGAAGCCAGAATGATAACATGTACTGTTCTTTTTGCCACTGACAATTTCAAGTAGAAGCACTCCAAAACTATACACATCGGTTTTGATTGAGATAATGCCATTTAAAGCATATTCAGGAGACATATAACCACTGAAATGAAAAAAACAAAAAAACCCTAAGTTTAATTAACCGTAATTATAGGACAACAACGCATCGATATATACTGGAAGTATTTATCAAGCATTTACACTAATACTTACTGAGTGCCGACAATTCTACTTGCATTTTCCTCAAATTGTTTCAATCCAAATATTGTAGCCATGCCAAAATCAGATATTTTTGGAGTCATTTCATTGTCAAGCAAAATATTGCTTGGCTTTAAGTCTCTATGAATCACTCTTAATCTTGAATATTGGTGAAGATAAACAAGTCCTTGGGCTATACCTTGGATGATATCAAATCGATTCCTCCAGTTCAACAAATTTCTGTTATTGGAATCTATGCCATTTGATTGAGATTAGTAAGCATTAAAGAGAATTAAAGGCATATCCACCTAAATTGTAAAACATATCAATGGAAACAAAATTTGCTAAATCTCAATATCTGCATACAATGGATGAAAAGTGGAAGAATATTGCATACCAAAAAGGTAAAAATCCAAGCTTTTGTTGGGCATATACTCATAGATCAACATCCTTTCTTCTCTTTCAATGCAGAACCCACGAAGCCTTACCAAGTTAGTATGCTGGAGTTTAGCAATAAGTTTCACCTCGTTTTTAAACTCCCTTAACCCTTGTCTTGAGCTTGTAGAAAGTCGTTTTATTGCTATTTCTTGCCCGTCAACTAATTTTCCCTGGAAAGTTTATATATCTTATCAGATCACCCTAATTTTACTTTTGTTTCTAATAACTGACAGAACGAAATATCGAGTAAGATTAAAAAGAAGATGAAATTACTCGAGCTGTGTGGGTTTTTTTTTTTTTTTTTTTTTTTTTAATCAATAACCATCCGGATATTACCTTGTAGACAGGTCCATAGCCACCCTGACCCAGCTTATTTGCTGATGAAAAGTTATCAGTGGCCATAGTAATGCTTTCGAAGCAAAATACGTGTATCTCATGGCTTGTTCTTTCACTTCTACAGCATTTTTTCCCTCTGCTATCTACAACGGAAGATACTGATATACCTCCTATTTCATATAATAGCTTCTTTTGATGCAATCTTTCTTCACCTGCGAAGGATAACGACGGGGGAAAAAAATAGAAGCCAAACGTTGCAAGTAACCAATTAATAATCTCTTCAAAGATACTCCTTAAATTTATGCATGGAAGTTTACCTTTAATTCTGCGTTTTCTCTGCAATACACGGCATATGAAGGATGCTATGAGGAGTATCATTAGAGCTCCTCCGATCACAATCGCGACCAATAGTTTCCTCCTTTGTGCTGGCACATAAACAAAAATATTATTAAAAGCATTTCCAACTTTCGTAGTTTGAAGTTTAATATTATCATATTTTTGAAATATTTCATGACCAAAATGCATATAAGAATGTGATTCAGGAAAAATAGAAAAAGAAAGTAATTATGATAGATTTACTATGTTTAACATCCTTGGATTTTCCTTTGGGATTATCTGAGATGAAGTAAATTGGTCGCCCAAGAGACGATTCCACAAAATGCACAAATTGAGTCTCGTTACTCCACATCTCGCAGCCAGTACCATCCCTGGTTGTAGCAGCATAGGCAACACATGAGCAATTATTCAAACACATGACGCCACAATCATAGAGAGAAAGATTCTCTGTTTCCTGGCTCTTGTGCCCCTCTTGTGATATATTACCATATTTAAAATCTTCCATTGACACATAGGTTTCGGGGTTCCTGCAGTGTGGGGGTTTCAGAGGCACACATCCTCCAACAAGTGCAGGGTTGTCATGACCGTTGCAAGAGACAGAGGCTTGGCCAATTAGTCGACCCAAAGAATTCAACATAATGAAAGGAGCTTCAGTGGAGTTCGTGGAATAAGTGACGTATGTTTCATTCTCGTCTGAAAAGTACGAGAAAAACAAGTTGTATCGGCCAAACGTTGTCTGTAAATTGCTGAAACTCCCGTCAATCAGTGGCCCGCTAGTCCAGTAAACTTTCCTTCGCCACCAAATGACCAATTGTTTAGTATTGTCGGGGTCCATTCCAAGAGTGAAGGAACTCAACACAGGCGTGTTTGGTCCTATCCATGATGTCAAGTTCCATATTTCCCCAGTTGCTTTGTTGAATCCCAATCTCATTTCTGGTAAGAGGACGTACAGTGGGTGGTCAAAACTTTGCCAGAGAACTCGTTTTACAGAACCATCTGAATTCATTTCGCGGAGTACTAAGTTGCCATTGTTGAGTAAAGTGGCACTGGCATTCATCTTCTCCGTTGCTTCAGAAGAGTATATAATCAGAGAGTCAGAGACGTCCCGGTCGTATAGAATTTTGAAGTTTCCATAATCGTCAATTGTAAGCTTTCCGACAGACTCATGAGCTTCAAGTGGGTTGCCAATCCAATGTGGAACCCTTCCAGAAGCAGATAGTACCAGGTAACGTCGTATCTTACTGAAATCATAAGAGATAGACCTGAAAAACAGCTCGTATCCCTCCGAAGTCGAGGTCAATTTCTCCCAACGTGTGAGATTTTGTCCTTGAAATAAAGTGTCACCAATTTTTTCAAAAGAAAAAATGCCGGTCAAGTGCAATGTAATAACGACGAAAAGTAGAGCTTTGCCTCTGCTAGCCATCGAAGGCAAGATCTGCAACGTTTGCTAAATTTGAAGAATTTTTACGTTCTTCAGCCTGGTTTTCTCGTTAACTAGTTAAGTTGGGTGTATGTTGGATACTTTTTACACAATGACAGCCACATGAAGGAGACATAAAATCAAAAATATTAAAGTTCTACCTTGGAAGTCATCGTCTTGGCTTTGATGGCATCCATTTCTCAAGATATTCTCTGGGAATCCACTGGTCAACACATTTCAAGACGTTAGTAACCAAGCATAACTAGGATTGATTTTGTCATCTCTTACTGTGTTCCAGTAGTTTCGTTGATTTCATCTACCATTCAGATAATCACTGTAATTAACTAAGTGAGACAATTGTAAGTCAACTTTAAACAAATATCTACGTACATAAATGAGTAATTTCGAATTAACAATTCTTTCTTGGTTTGGTCGCGAAGTATTGAAGGAAGTTTATACTATTCATTCCATGCCATGCTTCCGGCAGTCGATACCTAGGGATCGAAGGATAACTGGAGATTCCAGCCAGAGGAATTCATAATAATAACCAAAAAAAAAAAAAAAACAGTACATCACTGAATGTAAAGAGTTGTTTCATTTTTTTTTCAAAAGTAAATACAAATTTACCAAATCAGGTAGACCTAACAAATATGGGAATCATTAAGCACATATAAGGTTCCGCTATGATCATTCCATCTACAAGTGCATTCCTGATAGTTGCATTTATCTGGCATCCATCACTGAAATTGTCGCCTCATTTATAGAACAAGATTTTTTTTCTTCAGTTGACTCATCTAAATTATCTGCAGCAGTGTCAATAAAAAATGCAGGTTGTTTTGGGGCAGGAAGGAGGATAGTTTCATTTGAAAGCATTGAAACAACTTCTAACATGCTTGGTCTGTCTGCTGCACGGTCTTGTACACATAACAAACCCACTTGAGTGCATCTCAGTACTTCAGCAGTTCCACAGGATTCAAGCAACGACGAGTCTATTATCTCGGCGCCTCTATTTTCATTCCAGAGCTTCCATGCCTATATTAAACATGTCCATTTCCGTTAACAATGTCGGCAAAGTGAAAGGATTACAAAAGCTATGATGTTTTAGACAAAACCTGAATTAAAGTACTTACAAATCCAATAAGGTTGAGTGGGTAGTCAGAGTGACAGTGAGAATTGTTCTTCTTTCCACTTATGATCTCAAGCACCAACACTCCAAAGCTAAATACATCGGTTTTCACAGAGACAACACCATTCATAGCATACTCGGGGGACATATAACCACTAAAATAATCAATGAACAAAAGTGTATATTTTGTTGCTAAGGACAAAAAAAGAAGAACTTAATTGTGCTTATTTGTAAAGAAATCTACACTTACTATGTTCCAACGATTCTTTTTGTGTTCTCTTCTATTCCTTTCAACTCAAATATTCTCGCCATGCCAAAGTCACTAATTTTTGGGTTCATCTCATAATCAATCAATATGTTGCTAGCTTTCAAATCTCGGTGAATCACCTTTAATCTTGAATAATGATGGAGATAAACCAATCCTTGAGCAATCCCTTGAATGATGCTGAATCTTTCTTCCCAAGTTATTATGTTCTTTTTGTCAGAATCTGTTTCAGACAAAGCATCAACGAGCTAGAGGACAGAAAAAGGATAAGGAATTTCAAGGATTAAAATAATTAGTTTTATGAAGTCATCTTGGATGTAAGAGATAACGTACCAAAAAGATAAAAATCTAAGCTTTTGTTGGGCATGTACTCATAGATTAATATCTTTTCTTCGTTTTGAATGCAGAACCCCAAAATCCTTACTAGATTAGTATGCTGTAGTTTTGCTATCAGTTTAACTTCATTTTTAAATTCCACCAACCCTTGCCCCGATTTACTGGAAAGTCTCTTTATTGCTATTTCCTGTCCATCAGGCAGTTTCCCCTGAAATCACAAGCTCGTTAACTTTACAAATCTTGCATATACTTAATTTATGTCCTTAGGAGAGTTTACCTTATAAACAGGTCCAAAGCCACCCTCTCCTAACTTGTTTGCAACTGAAAAATTGTCCGTGGCATTAGCAATGCTTTCAAAGCTGTATATCTGCATTTCATGGTTTTTCTTGCCATCTTTGCTGTTTCCTTTCGCTTTGTGATATACAGTGGAAGCCACTGTACCGCCTCCTATTTCCCATATTAGTTTCTTTTGCTTCCTTTTTCTGTCAACTAACCATGGAACACGAAATTAAATAAATATAACAAACCTTCAACAGATTTTGCACGAGTATCTAGTAAGTATACCTTCTCTTCTGCATTTTCTCCAGATTAAGTAGAATAAGTAGCATACTATGGGTAAAAAAATAACTGATCCTGCCACAATGAGCCATATCCACCACCTGCCTTCTGCATTCACCAAACTAATCTTGTTAGATCATATTGGCATCTTGCTTGACCCTCCTGAAGCCAGGAGTTCAAAATAATCAGGTTTATGGACCATACTGTGATCAATCTTTCCATCCTCATAGACCCTCCTGGAGTTATCTAGCAATGCTCGAGAAGAAATAAGCTTATGATTAGTCTAATAAGTAAATCATAATGCATATTAACAAAGATATTTTCTCATTTGTCAAGCACACAAAGCTCGAATGTCAAAATTAGATACTTATAGCCTGCTGTTGAGAAGAGAAATGTAACTACTAACTAGACTTGCTTTAGTATGATTACTCTTCTCATGTGCACTAACCAGGAGGAATGGACTCTGTTGCAAGAGTAGTGAAGATAGTTTGACTTCCATAACCAGCATAGGCGCAGACTGTGATATTGTGGGAACCAGAGCGTATGGTGTTACCAACGGACATGTTACTTGAACTGTGGCATTGCATTGATGGGCAAGTAGACCAGTTGGTTGGTTTAAGGTGAGATGGCTCGCACTGTAATCTGGCCACAGAACCAAGCATAAAAGTGAGCAGAAGAGCGGCTAAGTGCGCATTACGTAAAGAAAACCAAGCATAATTACAATTATAGCTACTCACATCCAGTTTTTGGCGGCATCACAGTTGCACCTCACACAGCCATTTGCAGTGTAGACATAAGTGCCATTTGGAACAAGCAAAGGGAAATCCAAGGAGTCATTTCTCACCATCGAGGAACAAGCTGCCAGAACCAACTCAGCGTTATACACTAAATATAAGGCTATTTCTGTTGAAATTGTGGCTTGAATTTAACGTAGCCACTTTTGTTGAAAATGGCTAGCCACATTTGTTGAATTTGCAAGGCATGCAAAGAAGGAAGAAAAAACAAATTCAACCTCTATTGTTGATTCTTCTCACCCACCCATAGCATGTTTGCCTATAAATAGGCAATGGAAAGATATCAAAATATATCACTCAAGGTGGAGAAGTAAGTCTAGGAGAGGCAAGATGTAGGAGCTTTAAGGCATTTGGCTCCAAAGCTTGAGTGATCATTTTGGGTACCAATTTGTGTAGAATCATACACTGTTTAAAGATATATTTGGGTGTATTTGAGTTACCAATTTGTGTAGAGTGATACACCATTGAGAGATATATTAGGGTGTATTTGGGTTATCAATTTGTGTAGAGTCATACACCATTGAAAAATATATTATGTTGTATTTGGAGTGTGGCTAATTTGTGAGTGTAGTAAAATCACTTTTGTATTATCTATTTGATTTGTTGGTGAAGATTTGTTGGCCATTTTATTCGTAGATGCAAGCTATAAGTTGAACCACGTTAATTTTTTTGTCTATTATTTTTCTCCTTATTATTTTGCTCTATTAATTGTCTGTTTAGGTCTTCCGAAATCCCAACAAGTGGTATCAGAGCCATTGGTGATTATTCTTTTAAAAGTTCTTAGCATGCTCTGTGGTTGCAGTATTGACTGATCTTCGACATCAGAAAAGATTTTATTGAAATTACTTGATTAAAAATAATTTTGAATCCTTTTGAAATGGCGACAAAATTTGAGATCGAAAAATTCAACGGCAACAATAACTTTAGCCTTTGGCGTGTGAAAATGCGTGCCTTGTTGGTACAACAAGGGTTGCTAAAGGCATTAGAAGGAAGGGAGGGTTTGCCAACAACATTGTCTAATGAACTAAAAGATGACCTCTTAGCACGTGCACTTAGTGCAGTTCAGTTATCTCTTGCAGATGAAGTTTTATAAGAGGTTGCAAACGAGACAACAGTGGCAAAATTGTGCTTAAATTGGAAAGTCTATATATGACAAAGTCTCTCACTAATTGGCTTTATTTAAAGCAGCGACTCTACACACTTCGGATAAAAGAAGGCATACCTATTAAAGATCATCTGGATAAGTTGAACAGAGTTATTTTGGATTTGAAAAATATTGATTCCAAAATTGATGACGAAGATCAAACCTTAATCTTATTGCGTTCCCTACCTTCTTCAATGGAACATTTTGTTGACACCATGCTCTATGGAAGAGACACCCTTGCTTTAGAAGATGTTAATGCATCATTGAATTCACGTGAATTGAAGAAAAGAGTTTCTGGAAATTGGAACGAGAATCAGGATGCAGCTCTAATTGCTTGAGTGAGATATAAAGAAAAGTGCTTGAGTAGAAATAGAGACGAGTCAAAGTCTAAATCTAAAAAAGGCAGATGTAACTACTGCAAGAAGAAAGGATATTGGAAAGTAGAATGTCCAAAACTCATAGAAAAGAGATAATACCAGCAACATAGCCAATGTGGCTATGGATGAAAGTGATTTTCTCTAAGTATTTTGCTGAAGTTGGAGCTTTAAAAAGCTTCACGTGGCTCCCTTATAATAAAAGGGAGATTAGAAACTTGACTTTTGTAAACATTATGTCAAGTTCAGTATAGCCACTCACAGGACTAAGGGCACAATGGATTTCATCCATTTTGAATTATGGGACCCTACAACTGTTTTGTCAAAAAGTGGTGTCAGATAATTTTTTTTTGAAGCATTATGTATGTTTTTGTTTGCACATGTCATTATCTTTGAAATCTGCAGTATGTGGATTGTTCAAATGTGCATTGGAGAAGACAATTTAGAAATTTACTAATTTGGAGCTTTATAAAATTCAAGCCAAGGTGGAGATTTGTTGAAATTGTGGCTTGAATTTAATGTAGCCACTTTTGTTGAAAATGGCTAGCCACATTTGTTGAACATGGCTAGCTACTTTTGTTGAAAATGGCTAGCCACATTTGTTGAATTTGCAAGGCATGCAAAGGAGGAAGGAGAAACAAATTCAACCTCTATTGTTGACTCTTCTCACCCACCCATGGCATGTTTGCCTATAAATAAGCAATGGAAAGAAATCAAAATACATCACTCAAGGTGGAGAAGCAAGCCTAGGAGAGGCAAGATGTAGGAGTTTTAAGGCATTTGACTCCTCAGCTTGGGTGATCATTTTGGGTACCAATTTGTGTAGAATTATACATTGTTTAAAGATATATTTGAGTGTATTTGGGTTACCAATTTGTGTAGAGTGATACACCATTGAGAGATATATTAGGGTGTATTTGGGTTACCAATTTGTGTAGAGTGATACACCATTGAGAAATATATTATGGTGTATTTGGGGTGTGGTTAATTTGTGAGTAGTAAAATCACTTTTGTATTCTCCATTTGATTTGTTGGTGAAGATTTGTTTGCGGTTTTGTTCGTGGATGTAGGCTATAAGTCGAACCACGTTAACTCTTTTGTCTATTATTTTTCTCCTTATTATTTTGCTCTATTAATTGCCTGTTTGGGTCTTCCGAAATTTCAACAGTTTCCACAGTTTAAATAAAGTTTTTGAACTGCATTTTAGCTGTCTCTGTTTGATATACATGGATTTCATCTCTACCTGTTTTCTGGTTTTACATTGCTCATTGGTATCTAAAATAAATGCTTTTAAGTAAAAGAAGAGGTTTACGGATATTTTGGTCAGAAATCAAAATCACTTACATTAATTAGCCAAAAAAATTCACTTAATGTAGAATTTATTTTTATTTAGTATGAAAGAAAAACGGTTTGATTCAGTAAATACCTTTGAGAAAAAAAAATTAGGAAGAGATCTAAATAGGTATGAAGAGAATAGATTTAAAGAACACGAGAGTATACATGAAAATTTTGAGTTAAGGAAAATAAATGAAGAAAGTAAAATTATCTTGAATTTTTCTTTAGCCTTTAATTTTTACAATAACAAACATTTATTTTAAAAAGTGGGTAGAATATCTTATCACGTACAAAAATGATGAAGCAAACTCTCAAATAGATTTCTTTTTGGTAAGAAAATGAGATAAAAAGTTTTGCATGGAGTCATACTTATAGAGAGTTGGCTACTCAATATAGAATTTTAATTATGGACGTACAAGTTAAAAAAAGAGTTGAAAGAAAAAATAAAAAATAAAAGATTATGAGAATTCGGTTATGACATTTGAAAAATGAACAATAAAAGAGCTTTTAGAAGAGGGTGAAATAATAGGGTTTTGAGAAGTATAAGAAAATGTTAACAATATGTGGGACGAAATGGCCAAAGGGATTAAGAAAATAGTAAGAGAGACACTTAGAGGATTAAAAAGTGTTTGACTAAAAGGTAAATAATCTTGGTGATAAGATACAGAGGTGTAAGATATGATTAAGGTTAAAAGGAAGCATTATAAAGCGTAGTACTTATGTAAAGATAATAAAAATTTAAAAAAATATAAAGTTGTTAAGAAATATGCTAAGAAGACTGTGAGTGAAGCGAAATCTAAAATTTTTTAAGGGTTATGTCAATCTTTGGGAACTAAAGATGGGAAAAAAATTTTAAATTTGCGAAGGATAGGAAAAGAAAAGAAAAGACTTAAACCATGTGAAATGAAGAAGGTACTATCTTGGTAAGTGAGTAAGATATTCAAGTATGATGGAGTGTTACTTTTAAGGGCATTTTAACGAAGGATATGAATTGGTCTGTTACTCTAATAAATTAAATATTGCAGAGGAAGATCAAAATTATACATTTTATCGTAGAATTTAGAAGTTTGAAGTAGAGAAGGCTTTGAATATGATGGATAATGGTAAAGCAATAAGACCTGATAATATACTTATTAAAGTGTGGAAATGTTTAGGCAGAAAATGCATAAGTTGACTCATTAAATTGTTTAATGTGATAATGAGATATAAAAAAATATCAGATGAATAGAGGAGAAATACTTTAATTCCTATCTATAAAAATAAGAAGGACATACATAACTGCACCAACTATAAGAGGATTAAACTAATGAATCATACTATAAAGTTATGGGAGAAGGCCATTGAGAAGATATTAAGATAAGAGACTCAAGTCACAAAGAATCAATTTAGTTCCATGTTAGGAAGGTGAATTATGGAAGTAATTTACTTACTACGGAGATTGATTGAGAGATGCCAAAGAAAACAAAAAGATTTACATATAAATTTCATTGATTTGGAAAATACATATGGAGAGGTTTTATGGAAAGTTTTAGAGAAGATAAAAGTACATATTGCTTATATTCGAGCAATCAAATATATGTACATGACTTGCGAGAGAACACAAAATAAAGACACAAAATATTTTTTCACAACTATAGGACTATATCAAAAGTTATCTTTGAATCTATGTCTTTTTAATTTGATTTTCGATGTAGTTACTAAACATATCGAACATTTAGGGCATTAATATATGTTTTGTGTATATGATATAGTCATAATTTGTGAATTGAAAGAGGAAATAAATATCAAGTTAGGTCATGGAGATAAACTTTAGAAATACATGACTTTCGTATAAGTAGAAATAAAAAAAATACGAATTTAGAAGTAAAACTTGAAGACTAACTATTAAAACAAATCACAAATTTTAAATATCTTGAGTTAATTATACAAAATGATGGTGAAGTAAAAGAGGAGGTAAACTATATGATTCAAGCGAGATGGATGAAATTAATGAAAATTTTGAGCGTCATTTGTGATTAAAAAAATGCCACTCAAAGTTAAAAAAAAATTATATTGTACAGCTATAATATCTACAATATTGTATAATACTGAATGTTAAATTCTTAAAAGACAAAATAAAGATAATTCAATGTCGCAGAGTTGGAAATATTGCTCTAGATGTATGGATACACTAAAAAAAAATATATTTAAAATTAAGTGTATTAGAGAGAAAAAATTGAGGTAACACCTATTGTGAAAAATATAATAGAATCTCGTTTAAAATAATTTTATCATGTGTAGAGAAGACTCGCGTAAACTATAATAAAAAAATAGATAAGATATAAACTATGAATAAAAATTTAATAATTAATAATCTCTCTGTTGATTTTATTTATAATATATCACTGTTGTGTCATTTGATTAATATAATCAATTTTATCTAATAAAAAAATATTTAATTATAATTGTTGTTGAATTATTATTTCATAAAATATGGCAAAAATTTAATAAGTACCACAAATGCAAAGCGCACTTTGAAAATGTTATGATTTTTGCCTTTAGTATATTTTTACTCTAAATGTCAAAAGTTTACGCTTAGTTTTTTTTTAAAAAAATTGATGATATTTTTAAAAATCCACATATATTTTTTGAGAAGCATCTTGAAAAATATTTTTCGAAAATGTGTCTACTCTGAATAATGTTAAATATTTTAATGAAAACATAGTCATGCATTAAATTTTTTATTTAAATTTTCATCAATTTATTATTATAATTTTAGTTATTCAAAGTAATTTTATCAAAAATTTTATTCAAATAATTTATTAATGAATATACGATTGAAGGTAACTTTTATCATATTTTTTATTCAACACCGTTTTATATGTAATTTTTTTTTTTTGGTACAGTTTTAGATGTAATTCTATACTAGTATTTCTTTCCCCAAAATTACAGCAGTTGCACGATAATGATGGCAGCAGCATTCTGAGACTGCGAGTAAAAAAAAAATACGGAAGAAAGAGAGAACGGGAACCTGGGAGGGGAAAATCCAGAGCCTGAGAGGTCTGAATTTGGGTGGGATCATCAAGGCGGTTGGCAGCCAAGATGGCATCAGGTGGACTGCCGTACTGCTGAGCTATATAGTCCAAAGGGAGCCCGGATTCCAGCGCCATCCCGTAATGAACCACGCTCCTCCCATTCACCGGGCCGCACCCGCAAGGCAGTGGAATCTCCACCTCCTGCCCCACCTTTAGATCGAGAGGGACTAAATTTTTATTTGCGTCTTCGAGTTGAGTGTAATTCACCAAAT
The DNA here is from genome assembly GCA_037074535.1 of Gleditsia sinensis. Classification (NCBI taxonomy): domain Eukaryota; kingdom Viridiplantae; phylum Streptophyta; class Magnoliopsida; order Fabales; family Fabaceae; genus Gleditsia; species Gleditsia sinensis. The sequence continues at coordinate 1,936,429 of CM073469.1, read as the reverse complement.
CCCAGAACAGATACCTCGCTATATGGTACAGCGTGTCATTCGCCACAATCTTGTGTTTGGGCGGGTTTTTGGTCAGACCGAAATAACCGTTTGTGCCAGAATAGCACTGGCACTCCAACGGGATTCGAATTACCTGCCCCCCCTCCTTCCATGCGTCCCGTGGGGTGGACTCAGGGAGGCCGTTCACGGCGAGAATGTCGGCCAGGTGAGTCACGTTGAAGAGGGTTTGGACGGTGCCCAAAGTGGTGGGGATTGGGGCTCTGTAACCAACCAGGGATCGACACGTAGATCCGCCTGCATCGCAGTGGAATCCAGCTGCTGATGTAGCAGCAAGAGAGGTGAGTATTACGCCGAGAACCACCCTAACAAAACCCATTCCCTCCGGTGACGGCAACTGAGAAAGAAGGGCTGATTAATCTGACTGCAACGCATTCATGAGAATGTTCAATTCTAATGGAAGACTGGTCTTTCTTTCATATAGACTTTTCCAGCGTATCCGTGTTGACTTAAATTTCAGGATAGAAATTCATGCTCTCATGCAAAAGGACTAGACTATTGTGTTTTCATTCAATTTTGCATCTTTCTAGCTCTTTAGACCAAATCAAAGCAGCTATTCTTATTTTTAAGGGGACAGGTATGCTTAAATAAATCGCATGCTATGTAACAAAATAATAATAATAATAATAATAATAATAATAAATCATCGCATGCTTTACATTAAGCATAACAAAAATACTCCATTTTTATAATTTAATAAAAAGGAAATTCTTATTTGCTCCTCTTTCTATAAGGGAACAAATAAAAGACAACAATGGAGAAGGAAGTAATTATATTTTCATCAGCGCATGGGTGCCGGTCATAAGAAAATTGACCCCAAACTACTTGTCATGCGCCAAAACGGTTTTGTTCTTTCAGTTCCGTAAATCTGAGCCTCATCTTCTTCGTTGCACCCATGTACTTCTCTCTCAATATTTCCATCTATATACGTAATTATGGAACTTTTGTGTGTTTTTTATAGGAAAATGAATTTTTTACGACGTGTACAGACACAGCACCGCGTACTGTGTCCATTTTTTCAGTCACATCAGTCGACTGGTTGAAGACCAGTCGACTGATGTGATTATGCGAGGGACACAGCACGCGGTGCTGTGACCCTCACGCCGCAGAGAATCTTGATCCGTTTAAAAGTACAATCAAAGTACAATAGTACATCATAGAACTTTAAAAAAAAAAATGAAGTGGCACAATGTGTATTTTTCTTATACATGGTGTCTTTAGTCACAAATTCTGTATTTTGCTTTACCATTAGATTTAATATTTTTTATTTCTATGTTTGGTACGATTTGTTTTCTGTTTTTTTTTTTTTTCAAAATGCTTTGGTTGTTCTGTTGGGTGGCATAGTGGGGTTATCGATAAGCCCGAAGTTAGCGGCAACAGAGCCCAATGGTTGGTGGAAGAACTCTGGATATCTCAGCCACATTATGACGCATTTGCAGTTTTTCTAGTTTGCGTTTGACATTGTTTGAAGGGTAGGTCTGAACAGCAGCTGAGCGCTACTTAACAGTTAACCCTGCTTTTCAATCTATTGCTCTGCCTCTCCCTCTCCTTCTTCTCCAATCTTTAGTAAAAAAATTTTCTCTTCCTCACCGCCATGAGTACTTCTCCTTTTTCTTGCCATAATTTCCTTCACCCACTAAGGCAAAAACCATGGTATGCTCTCTCTCTTTCTCTTTCTAACTGTCAGAGGATTCTGCAGGGCTTTATATTGATCTCTCTATTTTATGTGTATGGCAGATCTTAATGTCACTGATGCTACGGTCTCTGGTGAGAACGGTGATAGCACTTATGCGTGAACCGGCAGCCAGTGTTACAACCATACTATATTACGGCAATCTCCTTCCCCGCGATCTTAACTTAGAGAGATTTGTTCGACGCGAATTTCTTCACCCACATAACTATTTCTTCCATTTTCTCATCACAGTCGTAAGGTGTCTCTGGTACGCATGCATTTTTATTTTTTGGTGCCGTCTCCTCCATTAATTTTCTTTTAATTTCTTACTTAATGTTTCATTGAGGGGCCTCTTTTTTGGTTTCAGATTGCATCATGAACTGATCGACGAAACTCGCATCAAGTTTTTATGTCAACTATTCCAAGAGAATCAGAAGAATGGGAGCTGCCTTAATTAAATAGTGTGAGAAGAAAAGTTGAAAATTTTGGTTTCAAGAAGGAGAGTTACGGAAAGGGCATGTAACTATGCTTTAAACATGGCATAGCAGATCCTCTCATTATGGTTTTCTTGTTTTCTTTTTAGGGAAACTGCACGATCCACATGCATTGAATCGTGCATTTCATCGAACACACGGGCATTGTTTCCTTTCTGCGTTTATTCTTTAGAAATTCCATGTTTCTAAGCATGAATTTGTAAACAATCAGGTTTCATTTTTTCGATAGATTCAAGGTATCTTATAAAACGTTCAGTTATATATATATATATATATATATATATTAAAGAAACGAAGGCACTGAACCTTTTCTAACTTTGGAGTCTCAACAAACAGACATCACAACTTATAGTTTGTTTGGCTAATATTTAGAACCTTTGGCTATAAGTATTAAGTTTTTCTCCTGAAATATAATGGGGTAGAATTGTGATTACAAAGTTCGGTTTTCAAACATGACGAGAGTTAATGGTTGAAATGAAAACATGAATTGTATCTGTTATAATATCAATTTAAGTTATTCTTTTCTTAGTTAAATTATTTGGATAAGTCTATAAAAGCATCGTTGCATTGTGTTGAAATTGATGCATATCTATAATAAGCACAAATCTTAATAAAACTAACTCAATGAAAGGCCATTTTATAGGCACCCAAATTACTTCTTTCTTTCTTTTTTTTTTTTCCATAAAAGTGAAATATGATAAAGGAACTAGAAAAATGAAGTGGAAGTAAATCCAGCAGCTCTGGATTGGGCTAATTTCCTCACTTAACATGGGCTTGCTTGCATAGAATGAAAACTCCCCACGTAGTAAGCCCAAGCCCAGTATTGAAGCAAATGGTTTTCAGCCTTCTTTTCCAGCAACACCATCATCCTTTTTTTTTTTAAAAGAAATTTTACCACCAAAAAAATGTGAAAATGAAAAAGAAGGAAGAAAATAAAAATTAATATTATGTAGATAGAATACATTTCAGTTTTTATGTTTTAGGTAAACTATTATATAAGAAAAGTATTTGAATGTGGGTTGAACAAGGGAATGTTTGGGCACGTTTATTTTTTTGTTTTAAGAAAATGTTTTTTTATTTTTAAAATAAAAAAATTCGTTTGATAATTATTTTTTATTATTATTTTAGAAATAAGTTTTAAAAACAAAAAATTAAAAACAAAGAAAAGTTATTTTTGTTTTCTGTTTTTATTTTTAAAAAATAAAAAATTAAAAAATAATATATTTTTAAAACAGTTTATTAAACGAATTTTTTTTATTTTTTAAAATAATTTTTAAATATAATTTTTAGAAATAATTTTTAAAAATAAAAAAATAAAAACAAAATAAAACTAGTCCTTTGTTTTTCTATGACTATGCTCTTCCAAGGGTTATGGAGGCTGCTACCACTAAAGTGGTGTTTGATATAAAAAAAATTTAAAATTTTTTAATATTTAAAAATTTATTTTTAATATATTTGAGTATAAAAAATGTAAAATTTTTTGTTTTATATATAATTTAAATAATATAACAAATCATTTTTTATTTATTTTATATTCAAAATTTTTAATGCATAAATTTTTAAATACATTAAAAAATATATTATATGTACTAAAAACCACCAAATTTTTCCATTTCACCCTTTTGTCCTTTCTACCGGTCCCCTTTGAACTTTCAGTGACAAGTCGTGACCAAAAGTTCCCCAAGTCGCTTTTAAAATAGATCGCCAAAGTTGAATAGTAACAATACTTGGGGCACAAGGCTACAACGCTGTATGTGGCTCACAAGGCTACAACGCTGTATGTGGCTCACAAGGCTACAACGCTGCCAGAAAGTGCCGTGCCCAAGTTAATTAGTCAGCTCAAAATATCTATATATACAAAGAGATGCACGAGAATAAAAACATTCAACTTGCAAGTGCAAAACAGAATACAATTAATAGACATACACTTAGCGGCTTAGAGCAAGCTCATCAATCAATGGAGAAGGAAAGGAAAGCCTATGTAGCTCATTGCTTGCTCTTAGCCATTCCAGCTCTCGGACACATTACCCCTGTGATTCAGTTCTCCAAGCGTTTGGAGCAAAAAGGAGTAAGGGTTACACTTGCTTGCACCCGTTTCTTCTGGAAGTCTCTTCCTATTCAAAAACTCTCTTCCATTGCACTTGAGAGCATTTCAGATGGCTTTGACGAAGGAGGGCCTAAAGCAGCAGAGAGCTTTGAGGCTTACAATAATTCCTTTAAGCGAGTGGGACCAGAAACGCTGGCTGAGCTTCTTGATAAGCTTGCTAGCTCAGGCAACCCTGCAGATTGTATTGTCTATGACGCATACATGCCATGGGCTCTTGATGTTGCCAAGAAATTTGGGTTGCTGGGTGCTGCGTTCTTTACTCAACCTTGTGCTGTCAACAGCATATATTTCCATGCTCATCAGAAACTGCTGAAACTCCCACTTTCAGAGCAGGAAATTTTGCTACCTGGACTACCACCGCTCGCTCCATGGGATTTGCCATCATCGATCCTGTATACAGATGGATCCTTTCCAATCTACTTGGAGAATAGTATGAATCAGTTTTCCAACATTGGAAAAGCAGACTGGGTGCTTGTCAACACATTTTATGAACTGGAGCAAGAGGTAAGTAAGAGGGTTCCAGCTCAAACTCCAACTCCAAGTAAAGTTATCTGATTTTGGCCATTTAATTTGAGGCTTTGACACTGACATCTGAGATGATAATTTTTTCAGGTTGTGGAATGGATGATGAAGATTTGGCCATTGAAGACAATAGGACCAACCGTGCCGTCGATGCTTTTGGACAAACGAATCCAAGATGATACCAACTACGGCATTAGCCTCTTCAAGCCAAACAATGAAGCATGCATGAAATGGCTCGATGATAGGCCAAAAGGGTCAGTTGTTTACGTCTCCTTTGGGAGCATGGCATTTGTTAGTGAGGAGCGAATGGCGGAACTAGCTTGGGGTTTGAGAGAAAGTGGGAGCTATTTCTTGTGGGTGGTAAGGGAATATGAAGAGCCTAAGCTCCCAAAAGGCTTTGTGGAGACGTCAGAGAAGGGGCTGATAGTGAGATGGTGTACCCAGCTACAAGTCCTATCACATGAGGCTGTGGGTTGCTTTGTCACACATTGTGGTTGGAATTCCATTTTGGAAGCTTTGACCTTCGGAGTTCCAATGTTTGCAATGCCACAATGGGCAGATCAAACCACCAACGCAAAGTTGATTACGGATGTTTGGAAAGTGGGGCTCAAAGCGCCTGTGGATGATAAAGGGAATCTTACTAGACAAGTTGTGAAGCATTGCATAAAGGAAATAATGGAGAGTGGGAGAGGGAATGAGATGAAGAATAATGCCATCAATTTGAGGAATTTGGCTCAAAATGCTGTTGATGAGGGAGGAAGTTCTGATAAAAACATTCAAGAATTTGTGGCTAAGTTGGTTCACTTTTAACTATGCTACATCTGCAATTTTAAATTTGAATACGAGTCTTCAATAAATAAAGTACAAGAGTTTGACTCAATTTGAATTTTAATAAAGTTGTCAACTTTTTTTTTCTTTTTTTCCCCCTTAATTTTTTGTTAGCAAGCTGTCAATTTCTCAGTTTAATACAGATAATGATCAATGTGGGAAGCAAATATTCTTGCTGGTTTGTTGTTTTTTATTTTTTAACAAGAGAGACTTTCCCTTCCTCATAATTAATTACTCATAATTCTTTACCAATTTCAAATAAATGATGTTTTGAAAATCAAATCAAATTGATTTACAGTTCAACAGCGGTTAATATAAAATAAATTTGGTAGAAACTGTTTTCCTATTTTATTTTTTTTGGTATAAGAAACTTTGGTTTTAAGCATTAAGTTTTCCTTCTAAAATATAATGGGTACAATTGTGATTACAAACTTCAATTATAATATTGGCTAAGAAAATTATTAAGACGGTTTTGAAACTTGGACGAGAGTTATGGGTTGAAATTAAAATAGATATTGTATTTGTTAGAATTCCAAATTTAGAGGGTTATTCTTCTTTTCCTTTGAGGTAGTTTGGGGTAGGAATTTCTTTTACGTTTCTTAGTAAACTTTATATAACAAAATAGAATGACAATGTTTGATAATGTATGTCTTTTCATCAGGTTTTTTGAGATTTTAAATTTTTTATGATATTCAATTATCAAGAAATGTGAAAACCTTAATTCTCAATATAACCAAGGATTTTAGTTTTTTCCCACCTCATTTTTTTATCCTTCTTTTTTAATAGACAAAATTATCCTTCCATTCTCAGCTTCACTTTCTTATGCTACCTCTTCTGATTTTGACGATGTCCGTGTAGCAACAATCTCCTCTCCATCGATTTAGATTCTTCTACGTACCTCGACTGATTTCCATTTTTTTCCATCCTTCCAGGTTGATATGTATCCAATTCAAACCCATTCAATGTCAATTTGAAGCAATCCAAGATTTCTCCTCTTTATTAATCTTCTCGCCAGTGTCGTTCATACAAATTCAAACTTTCTTTCTTGGGAAGAGTTCTGAAAGATTTCTGGATTTTCTGTTTCAAATTCTTCGATAACATTTTGATAAGGATAAGATGCAGAATTTACATAGAAAACTAATTTAAAAATTAGGAAAAGTTAATTCAAATTTTAGAGTGAACCAAATATCATTTTACTATCATTAGAGAAACTTATGTCTAGATTTAAGTGTCGTGGCTAACTAATTCATTCTATATGGGAACTATAAATTTATATACCAAACAGTGAGTTAAATTACATTTTTTTTATTTCGTAAAAATAAAATATCATAAAATGAATAAAAAAATACAGATCAGGATCTTCTACGGTGGACAGAGTGTGCTGTGACTCTTTTACAGACAGACCAAACGACTGATGAGTCACCAGTCGTCTAATAATTTTTTTTGGATCAGACCACTGGTGACTCACTAGTCATTTGGTATTTCTATTAAAAGGGACATAACACTGAGTGCTGTGCCTCTGCCCATCGCAAAAGATTCATACGCGAAAAATACAATGAGTAAAAATGAATCCAACAGTCTAGATTCAACTTTTATGTTTTTGGTGTCAAAGTAAACAGTAGAAGGGTAGGAGGAGCTAGAGTCCTAGAGTACACCAGGGACAAGGCAAATACGGCTCAAGTCCAACCTCAGGATCAGCTACGAGGACTCAAAACCCGTGTTTCCGGCGACACCGTCATCCGTATTTCAATTTTAACATTATAGGAAGACGATTATATAAGAAAGAAAAGTGGCGAAATTTCACAAATTTGAATGTTGGTTTGTTTATGTATGAATGAGTATGGTTCTCCTCTCCAAATGTCCCTGGTAGACGCACTCCATTTTGTTTTGAATCAAAGTATTCCATTGTACAGGTTTTTATGCTAAGATATTCTACGGCTTCCAAATTTGTTCATAATTTTTTATCAGTGCAACATATAAAAGTAGGTGCATCCCAAAGTGAATGGAATTTCATATCTCGCTATTTTAGGTGGAAAGTGGTTGAACTCTTAACAAGTCATCATTATATTTATCTGAAATGAATTATTCTTTCAAACTTGGCGTTGGGTAAGATAAGAATAAGGAAGGTACGAGTGGCAAGTGTTGGTCACATCACAGCTATGTTATACTTATAGTACGAGTGGCATTTACGCCATCCAATCTCAGATCGTCGCTCTCGCTTGCTACCATTTATTATATTACTTTATCCCTTTCATTCCTGCATCTTTATCATTCTAAAACGCTTTTACAACATTTAGCATAGATATTATATAATACCTTTACGAGACGTTATCTTTCTTTTCTTGTCTTTTCGTATTCCTTGTTTGTATATTTGAGCTATATCTAAGGGTAGTCTAACTGTCAACTTCCGACAGCTGATGCCCCCATGCAGGCCCTTCAACTCTGGCCAGCTTTGCTTTCACTATGACACATTTTGTCTGCTTATCCCACAATTTTAGGATAACTCCATTCATGCAATCTTATTCTTAATTACTTCACTTTTTCTCTTGTCCATTTGGAACATAATATATATTTTATATTGTCAAATTCATGTGTCTTTTTCTCCAAATATATATATGTATCTTTTTTTTTTTTAAAAAAAAAGGATCATTCAAGTGGCAATAGAATGGCAAGATGAATTAAGGTCCACTAATAATAAAAATTATAAATTATAAACAACTATTATATATGTGGATTTCAGTAATTACCACTATTGAACTTCTTTTTATCTTATCTGTTATTAACATTTAATAAATTTACCAACTTTTATTTTATAAAAATAAATTTCACTAACTCTAAAATGTGATTCTCATTTAGTACAAAAGTTTTTTATTTATTTAAAAAAAGCCATTATAAGGTAACAAAATAGTTTTTTGACATTTATTGTGTGCTGTTCTTTTGACTGCCTCCTTTCAACCGTCAAACTTTCTAGCTGCCTAATACGCCACTGTGCTCTCGCCCTTGCCAGCCATTTCTTGCCTAAGGTGCGATGGATGTTCCGTAATTTAGCACCTTTTTCTAATAATGAGAGGTTAAATACGCGCGCATATCTGATGTTCATGACGACAAGCGGGAGAGACTTTGAGGAGTCTCTTTACGTCCAAAAATTTTCTCTCTTGAGCTTCTTGGTCCCAAATTAGACATTCTGTATTGACCATTCGTCTCTCTCTAGAATACATACATCGTATGGGCACTGGTTCTTGTTTCCATTTTCTTTTTGTTGTCAATTTCTCTTTCTTTTTCCTCTCGGTTCTTTGGGTTTCCTTGTTGCCAATTTAGGACCTTGCCTCTTGACTTGCCTTCTTCTTTAAATAGTACCCACTATGTCTGTCTATACCTCTTCTCAATTTCTGGGTTTCTCTCTTTTGGATAAGCTCATTTCTTTTCTTTAAGGCCACATGCAGAACATAGTCTTTAAAAAACCAATTAACAGCCGTTTCATTATCCTATTATTTGCTTTTCCTTCTCTGCCAAGCTAATATCTCCAGATTCTCGGATACAGGCGAAAATGTTTGAAGGATTATTGAAGCCGAAAGTATATAAAAAATGGTATAGCACTGACACAGAGATAAGATTCTTCTAATATGCGAATAATGATTCTCCGTATCTTTATTCATTTATTTACGAAATCCGTTTTTGTTGTCGATTTGAATTTGGAACCAGCAAATCGAGGGTGAATGACATAAAATTGCGGCTAGAGATGATACGGAAGAAGAGGAATGCAATTCAGAAGTTTCTGAAGAATGACATTGCCGAACTTCTTAGAAGTGGCCTTGATTATAATGCATATGGAAGGGTAACTCCCATAACGTTCTTCTCTTTGAACATCAATTACATGCTTAATATCTTGGGCTCCAGCTTTAATTTTGTCACCTCTTTTTCTTCCTTACTTTGTATCATCTTTACGTTGTTTTCTTATCCAATTTTTCTCATAATGCAAATTACTAGTTAGGCAGGCAATCTTGCCATTCTCAGCTTCATCTTCTAATCTAGTTTATTACCTGTGGAACCACGTGTCGCCCTCTACACCATGACAAACATGATTTTATCTATCAAGTAATTGCGTTGATCACACTCTCTGTTACCCTTCCCATAATCATTTTGTAAATTTCTTTTTCCCTTCATAACAATGCTTTTTCGTTATCCACATGAAATGCAAAGTCCCACTGCTATTTTATAATTTCCCATGGCTGAGAAGTTAGTGAGAAGGGACCCAAGAGGACAAAGAAGATAAATATTGCAGAACTTTCTCTCTTTTTATTTTTTTTAGGACTATTTAAGTAATTGGCTTTTCTGCAGCCTCAAGTTACTGAAGTTTTGATGTCGTATAATTCATACCTCCTCATAGGAGAAGATGAATTTTGGTTAGAAGGAATTTATATTAGCCGACACAGATATTAACCTTTGGACATATTACAGGCTGAAGGGCTTCTGGTGGAGCAAAACATGTCATCCTGTTACGAACTCGTTGTAAACTATATTGGATGCATATCAGATCATCTTCAAGTCCTTTGTAAGGAAAGGTACGCTGTTTCTTTATTCTCTTATTCATGGTCTTTGATTAGGCCTCTTCCTGCCCATGAAATCAGTTAGTGTCAGTTTGCATATCTACCATGGACTCTTACACTTCTTTAGCCTACAAGGCGTTTAAAGAGGTCGATCATGATACTATTTCTTAATTTTCTTGGATAGTAATTGCCCTGATCAATGCAAAGAGGCTGTGCAGTCATTGATGTATGCTGCAGCAAGATTTGCTGATCTGCCAGAGTTGCGTGACCTCAGAACTATTTTTACCGAGAAATTTGGGAATTCTCTTGAACCTTATTTAAGTAAAGAGGTGAAATAATTAACTCCACTTTTATAATTACCAGGAAAAGTTATTTTCTTGGGGATATATTTCTTTGCATCACTTATTAAATAGTTGCCTTCTTATTAGTTTGTGGAGAAGTTCAAGCGAGAACCTACAAGAGAAATGAAGATTCGCATACTACATGACATAGCACAAGAGTTCTCTATAGAGTGGGATAGCATGGCTTTGGAGCAGAGTCTCAATAAGTCGTCCCCATTACATGAAGTAAGTGAAGCATTTGGTATTCCGTCATTTTGACACTAATATTTTGAATTAACGCTATTAAACTTTTATAAAATATTAACTTTTTTTTGTGTGACAATTTGCAATTGTCATAACATAGTAATATTAAATATCATAATATCTTATCATAGTATATTTAAATGTGTCTATTAACTTATTTGCTTTATAGACAATCAAGGCCATATATTTGGGAAGAAATATGAAAATGCAAGGAATGGTTCTATGTTGCAGGAGAGGCCTAAGCTTGAGGCAGTAAATAGGAAATATATAAGTAGTGAAGACTCATGGAGGCTGCAAAGCAGCAGTGATGACGAAACAAGTAGAGACATATCATCCCAGGATGGCCCAAAAACTTGCTCAAGTTCGTATGGAAGTGTTTCTGAGGATGAAGGAGAATATAAGATGCCATCTCCCCGAGAACAAAAACATAATAAAGGAGAAAGAAATTCGAATCATGATCTTCATGAACCAGTTGTTCAAGAAAAGCCGAAGCCAACATCAGTCAGGAGGAGAGGTCTCAAACCAACACTGGGCCATGACACTGCTTCTGCTTCTACTTCTAGAACTGATGGTGACACAAGGCACAGAAAATCAGATGAAGGAGGAAAGCCTATCAGAACAACATCTCTTCCTTCTGAAGAAGGGCATATGCATCCTAATTTCCCTGATTACGACGACTTATCGGCTCGTCTTGCAGCTATCAGTGGCAGATGAAAAAAATCAAAAACAAAAAAGCTAGCTTTATTGACATGAGAATTTTTTCAATTTTTTTTGTTAATTACACACTTATCATCCTTATGGACAAAAAAAAAAAAAAAAGAGGAGTTTTTTAGTTAAGTTATTTGTATTGTGTTAAAATTTATGCATATCTAAATCTTAATAAAACTAACTCAATGCAAGGACTTTTTATAGACTTACCCAAATTACTTCTTCTTCTTTTTCCGATAAAAGTGAAATATGATAAAAGAAACAGAAAAATACCAAATGGAAGTGAATCCAGCAGCCTCGGGTTAGGCTAATTGACTCACTTAACATGGGCTTGGTTTCATAGCTCCAATCTTAATTGAATGAAAACTCTCCAAGTTAGCCACATAGTATATATGCCTAAGCCCACTGTTGAGGCAAATGGTTATCAGTCTCCTTTTCCAGCAACACCATCATCATCACTTGTCCAAAAAACAAAAAAGCAACACCATCATCTCTTTTTCTTTTTTTTGTAAAAAGAATTTTTACAACCCAAAAATGCAAAAATGAAAAAGAAGGAAGAAAATAAAAACTAATATTATGTAGATCGATTACATTTTCAGTTTTAATTTTTTAGGTAAATTATTATATAAGAAAAGTAACGAAATTTCATATATTTGAATATGGGTCGAACAGGGGCACGTGTATTTTGTTTCTCTATGACTCCTCCAAATGTCCTCCAAGTGTTATCGAGGCAGCTACCACTAAAATAGTGTTGGATACTAAAAAAAATTTATTTTAATATATTTGAGTATAATAAATATAAAAACAATAAGGGGGAAAGTGGTGGAACATTTTTGTCCTTTCTGGCGGCCGCCTTGCAAATAACAACAATAAGGGTGAAAGTGGTGGAATATTTTTGTCCTCGTGACAGAGTGACAAGTCATGACCAAAAGTTCCCCAAGTTGCTTTTCTAAACTCTACAAGTTCGCCGAAGTTGAATGATGACCATGCTTGGAGCACAAGGCCTTAATGCTATGCGTAGGTCAAAGGCGCTGCCAGAAAGTGACGCGTCCAAGTTAATAAGTCGGTTCAAAATATTGTATATATAGAAAGAGATGCACATGAATAAAAACATTCAAGTGCAAAACAGAATACAATTAACAGACATACACTTATGGGCTTAGAGCAAGCTCATCAATCAATGAAGAAGGGAAAGAAAGCCTATGTAGCTCATTGCTTGCTCTTAGCCCTTCCAGCTCAAGGACACATTAGCCCTGTGATTGAGTTCTCCAAGCGTTTGGAGCAAAAAGGAGTAAGGGTCACACTTGCTTGCACCCGTTTCTTCTGGAAGTCTCTTCCTATTCAAAATCTCTCTTCCATTGCACTTGAGAGCATTTCAGATGGCTTTGACGAAGGAGGGCCTGAAGCAGCAGAGAGCGTTGAGGCTTACAATAATTGCTTTAAGCGAGTGGGATCAGAAACGCTGGCTGAGCTTCTTGACAAGCTTGCTAGCTCAGGCTACCCTGTAGATTGTGTTGTCTATGATGCATACATGCCCTGGGCTCTTGACGTTGCCAAGAAATTTGGGCTGTTTGGTGCTGTGTTCTTTACTCAACCTTGTGCTGTCAACAGCATATACTTCCATGCTCATCAGAAACTGCTGAAACTCCCTCTTTCAGAGCAGGAAATTTTGCTACCTGGACTACCACCGCTCGCTCCATGGGATTTTCCATCGTTCCTGTATAGATATGGATCCTATCCAGCCTATTTGCAGAGTAGTTTGGATCAGTTTTCCAACATTGGAAAAGCAGATTGGGTGCTTGTCAACACATTTTATGAACTTGAACAAAAGGTAAGAGGGTTCCAGCTCAAACTCCAACTCCAAGTAAAGTTATCTGATTTTGGCCATTTAATTTGAGGCCTTGACACTGACATCTGAGATGATAATTTTTTCAGGTTGTGGAATGGATGATGAAGATTTGGCCATTGAAGACAATAGGACCAACCGTGCCGTCAATGTTTTTGGACAAACGAATCCAAGATGATACCAACTACGGCATTAGCCTCTTCAAGCCAAACAATGAAGCATGCGTGAAATGGCTTGACGATAGGCCAAAAGGGTCAGTTGTCTATGTCTCCTTTGGGAGCATGGCAGGTCTTAGTGAGGAGAAAATGGCGGAATTGGCTTGGGGTTTGAGAGAAAGTGGGAGCTATTTCTTGTGGGTGGTAAGGGAATCCGAAGAGCCTAAGCTCCCAAAAGGCCTTTTGGAGACATCAGAGAAGGGGCTGATAGTGAGATGGTGTCCCCAGCTACAAGTCCTATCACATGAGGCTGTGGGTTGCTTTGTCACACATTGTGGTTGGAATTCCACTTTGGAAGCTTTGAGCTTTGGAGTTCCAATGGTTGCAATGCCACAATGGACAGATCAAAACACCAATGCAAAATTTATTACGGATGTTTGGAAAATGGGGCTCAAAGCGCCTGTCGATGATAAAGGGAATCTTACAAGACAAGTAGTGAAGCAATGCATAAAAGAAATAATGGAGAGTGGGAGAGGGAATGAGATGAAGAATAATGCCATCAATTGGAGGAATTTGGCTCGAAATGCTGTTGATGAGGGAGGAAGTTCTGATAAAAACATTCAAGAATTTGTGGCTAAGTTGGTTCACTCTTAACTATGCCGCATCCGCAATTTTAAATTTGAATACAAGTCTCGGCTCATGAAGTACTAGAGTTTGACCCAATTTGAAAGTTGACCAAGTTGTCAACTTTCTTTATGTTTTCCTTAATTTTCTATTAGCAAGTTGTCAATTTATGGATTTAATACAGATAATGATCTATGTGGAAAGCAAATATTCTTGCTTTTTTTTTTGTTTTAATAAGCGGGACTTTTCCTTTTTTATAATTAATTAGTCACAATTCAATACGAATATAAATAAATGATATTTTAAAAATTCAATCAAAATTAATTACAGTTTAACAGTGGTTAATATAAAATAAAATGGGTAGAAATTGCTTTTTCTTTTTTGCCATAAGAAACTTTGGTTTTAAGTTTTTTTCCTAATGGGTACAATTGTAATTACAAACTTTAAATATAATATTGGTTAAGAAAATTATTAAGACGGTTTTCAAATTTGAGGAGAGTTATGGGTTGAAATAAAAATAGATATTGCATTTGTTAAAAAACCAAATTTATGGGGTTATTCTTCTTTTTCTTTGAGGTCGATTGGTTGGTGTGTTGAAATTAGTAAAATAATTTTCTAGATGTCTCTTTAATTTTCAAGAAGCCTCCTAGTTAAGTGTAGTTCATATATTAATAGTTAATTAGGAAGATAAATCTTTTCTCTTTGGAATTTTATAAATACTTTATGTAATCATTCACACATATGAATCAAAGAAATACAATATGCTTATCCAATGTTTGGAGTTCTATCATTTTCTTTAATTTGTTTTTCTTGCGCTAGTGTCTTCTTGTTACACTACAATTTTGCTTTATGGTATCAAAGTCTAAAATTGCAACTTTTCCTTTCAACACTTATTCCTCCATTTCACTGGAGAATCATAGTGAAAGAGGAGCTTTAGTTCAGAAAAAGAACGACAATCAAAGGATGGTGTTGCTAAGCAAAGACCGAGAAGAAATATTGTTAAAGATTTACAATGTCTTATCTACTTGTCTTGCAGCTATCAGTGCTAGATGAATGAAAAAAAGCTAGGTTTATTGACATGAGAATTTTTTTAAAATTTTTTGTTAATATTACACACTCATCATCCTTGTGGACACAAAACTGTTTTCTTTCACTTGTCTTTGATTAATGCAAGATATTCAGACTCGATTAATAATTAATAGATTTAGATAACTGGTTCATTTTAAATATTCTTTGTACAACTTTCTCTCCCATATAATATTTTATTTTTAATTGTAATTTATTTAGGAAGCATGTGCAAATCTTATAACATCTTATTTAAGTAAAGAGGTGAAACAATTGACGACATTTTTATAATTACCAAGAAAAGTATTCTTAACGATATCTTTCTTTGTATCACTTATTAAATAGTTGCCTTCTTATTAGTTTGTGGAGAAGTTCAAGCGAGAACCTACAAGAGAAATGAAGATACGAATACTACATGATATAGCACAAGAGTTCTCCATAGAGTGGGACAACAAGGGTTTGGAGCAGAGTCTGAATAGGTCGTCCCCATTACATGAAGTAAGTGAAGCATTTCGTATTCTCTCATTTTGAATTATGCCCTATGATTTAAAGCAAATAATAAAAATTTCATGTGGCATTATTTTTAGATTTGTTAAATTTGTGTAAAAGAGAGGACAGTTGTGTTAAGTGTGCTACAACCAACGTAAAATTTTGTCGTAACTACATGAATATGGATAAACAAAACGATAGTGTTATGGCTAGATCGTTGCCTGAAAGCAGCGCGCTGTATAGTTTGAGTGCAGTGTTAAAAGAGTAAGGATCGCTGCATCAATACCCAAATGTAATAAAAAATAAGTAAAGATTCCCACACTTTAATAAACAAATGTAGGCAAAGGAGTTAGTTCATGATGGTAAGATCCATTTTGGAACTTGAAATGTAGACATACTTATAGGGAAATAAATAAAAATAGTTAATATCATGATTAAGAGAATGATCAACATCATGTGTCTACAAGAAACTAAGTGGGTAGGAGAAAAGGCAATAGAATTAGATTTTTCAGATTTTAAACTTTTGTACACTAGCAAGACAAGAACTAGTAATGATGTAGGTATAATATTTGATAAAGAGTGGAGGAACAATGTAGTAGATGTAAAAAGATTAGAAGATATGATTATAGTTTTAAAACTTATAGGAGAGTGGGACACTTTTAATGTGATTAGTATATATACACCTCAAGTTAGATTAGAGTAGCATCATAAAAGAATTTTTTGGGAGGATCTAGAAGATTTGATTCAATAAATACATTTGGGAGAAAAGATTTTTCTAGGAGGGGATCTAAATAGACATATAGAGAGTGAATTTAAAGGATACAAGAGTATACATAGAGGTTTTAGGTTAGGAGAAGCAAATGAAGAGGGAAAAACTATCTTGAATTTTTTGTTAACCTTTGATTTTACTATAGGAAACACTTACTTTAAGAAATAGGTATAACATTTTATCACGTACAAGAATAGAGGAGCAAACTCTCAAATATATTTTTTTTTTATAAAAAAATTAGATAGAAAGTTTTGCACAAATTGCAAAGTCATATTTGGAGAGAGTTTGATTAACCAACACAAAATTTTAGTTTTGAATGTACGAATTAAGAAAAGAGTAGAAAGAAAGAGTAAGAAAACGATTCTCAGAATTAAATGGTAGTTTTGAAGAATGAACAATAAAAGAGATTTCAAAGAATAGTGGATGAAGAGGAACTTTGGGAGATCTAGGAAAATGCTAATGATATATGGGACAAATGGCCAAAGGAATCAAGAATATAACAAGAGAGATACTTGCAGAATTAAGAGGCGTTGGACTAAAGGGTAAAAAATTTTGGTGGTGGAATGTAGAGGTGCAAGATAAGATTAAAATTGAAAGAGTGTTATAAGGCATGGCACTTATGTAAAGATAATGAAAATTGGGATAAATATAAAGTTGTTAAGAAAGATGTTATGAAGACTGTGAGTGAAGCGAGATCTAGAATTTTTGAAGGGTTATATCAATTTTTAAGAATTAAGGATGGAGAAAGAAAAATTTACAAATTTGTAAAGAGTGTGGAAAGAAAGACAAGAGAACTAAATCAAGTGAAATGTATTAAAAATTAAGAGGGTAATGTTTTGGTAATTGAGCAAAATATTCAAGTATGATGGAGGAGTTACTTTCAATGACTTTTTAATGAAAGACATGAGTTAACATATGACTCTGACAAACTAAATATTACAGAGGAGAATCATAATTACACTTTTTTATCGTATAATTCAGGAGATTGAAGTATAGAAGACTTCAAAGATAATGAAAAATAACAAAACAATAGGACCTATTAATACACCTATTGAGGTGTGAAAAAGTCTAAAAAGGAAAGGTATAAGTTGGATTACTAAGTTGTTTAATATGATAATGAAATTTAAGAAAATACCAGTAAATGGAGGAGAAATACTTTAATCTCTATCTATAAAAATAAGGGAGACATATAGAAATGTACCAACTATAGGGAGATTAAACTCATAAGCCACACTATAAAATTATGAAAAAATATTATTGAGTGAAGATTAAGATAAAAGATTCAAGTCATAGAGAATCAATTTGGTTTCATGTTAGGAAAGTTAACAACAATAAAACAAATTTACTTACTGCGGAGATTAATGAAAAGTTATCAAAAGAGATAGAAAGATTTGCATATAGTTTTTATTAATTTAAAAAAGATATATGACAGAGTGTTAAGAGATATTTTATGGAATGATTTAAAGAATAAAGGTGTACATATTGTTTATATTCAAACAATCAAAAATATGTACGATAAGATCACGATTTGCGTGAGAACACAAAATAGAGATACAAAAAAAATTTCACAACTATTGGACTACATTAAGAGTCTTCTCTGACTTCATATATTTTTAAATTGATTTTGAACGCATTTACTAAATATATACAAGATTTGAGATCTCGATGTATGATTTTTACTGATGATATAATCTTAATTGGTGAATCGAAAGAGGAAATAAATACGAAATTAGAGTCATAGAGACAAACTTTGGAAACACATGATTTTCGTATAAGTAGAAATAAAACAGAATATATAAAATGTATTTTTAATAAAAGACAAATAAATATAAATTTAGAAGTAAAACTTGCAGACCATATTTTAAAATAAATTACAAATTTTAAATATGTTGAATCCATTATACAAAATGATGGCGAAGTAAAGAATGACATAAACCATAAGATTCAAGTAGAATGGATAAAATGGAAGAAATTTTCAAGTGTCATTTATAATAGAAAAGTGTCGTTCAAAATTAAAGAAAAATTCTATCATACAATTATAAGACATGTTATATTGTATAGTACTGAATGTTAGGCGGTTAAAATACAACACAAATATAAACTCAATGTGGCAAAGATAAAAATGTTGCACTGGATGTGTGGACCTACTAAAAGAGATATAATTAAAAACGAGTGCATTAAAAAAAATTGAAGTAGCATCTATTGTGAAGAAGATAGTGGGATTTCATTTAAAGTAGTTTAGACATGTGTGAAATTTTTTTGCAGAAGTCTTATTGAGAAGAGTACATCAAATAGAGAATAGTCTGAAATTAGAGATAGAGGGATGCCAAAAAAAATAATAAGTAAAACTATTAAAAAAAATTTAATAGTTACTAATTTATCTATTTTTCTCATTTATAATAAGTCACTGTAGTATCGTTTGATCTATATAGCTGACCCTACTTAATAAAAAAATATTTAGCGGTTGTTGTTGACAATTTTCAATTGTCATAACATAGTAAGATTAAATATCATAATATCTTATGATAGTATCTTTAAACGTGTCTTTTAACTTATTTTTTTTATAAACAATCAAGGCCATATATTTGTAAAGAAATATGAAAATGCAAGGAATGGTTCCATGTTGCAGGAGAGGCCTAAGTTTGAGGCAGTAAATAGGAAATATATAAGTAGTGAAGACTCATGGAGGCTACAAAGCAGTAGTGATGACGAAACAAGTAGAGACATATCATCCCAAGATGGCCTGAAAACTTGCTCAAGTCCATATGGAAGTGTTTTTGAGGATGAAGGAGAATATAAGATGCCATCTCCCCGAACACAAGAACATAATAAAGGAGAAAGAAATTCAAAGCATGATCTTCATGAACCAGTTTTTCAAGAAACGCCGAAACCAACATCAGTCAAGAAGAGAGGTCTCAAACCAACACTAGGCCATGACACTGTTTTTGCCTCTAAAACTGATGATGGCACAAGGCACAAAAAATTAGATGAAGGCAGAAAGCCTATTAGAACAACATTTCTTCCTTCTGAAGAAGGGCATGTGCATCCTAATATCCCTTATTACGATGACTTATCAGCTCGTCTTGCAGTTATCATGGCAGATGAAAAAAATCAAAAACAAAAAAGCTAGATTTATTGACATGAGCATTTTTTAAATTTTTTGTTAATATTACACACTTATCATCCTTATGGACACAAAAAAAAAAGAGAGTTTTTTAGCTAAGTTATTTGGGTAAGTCTATAAAAACATCTTTGGATTGTGTTAAAATTTATGCATATCTATAGATATGCACAAATCTTAATAAAACTAACTCAAGGCAAGGACTTTTTATAGACTTACCCAAATTACTTCTTCTTCTTTTTCTGATAAAAGTGAAATACTATAGGAGAAACAGAAAAATACCAGTAGTGGAAGTGAATCCAGCAGCCCTGGATTAGGCTAATTGACTCAGTTAACATGGGCTTGGTTTCGTAGGTCCAAACTTCAATCAAAACTCTCCGAGTTAGCCACTAAGTGAGCCTTAGCCTAGTGTCGAAGCAAATGGATTTCAGCCTCCATTTCCAGCAACACCATTATCTCTTTTTCTTTTTCTTTTTTCTTTTTTAAGAATTTTTACAATCAAAAAAATGAAAAAAATGAAAAAGAAGGAAGAAAATAAAAATTAATATTATGTAGATCGAATACATTACAGTTTTTATGTTTTAGGTAAATTATTATATAAGAAAAGTAGCGAAATTTCTTATATTTGAATGTAGGTTGAACAGGGGAGTGTGTATTTTGTTTATCTATGACTATGCTCCTCCAAGTGTCATCGAGGTTGTTATCACTAAATTGGTGTTTGATAAAAAAAATTTTAAGATATTTGAGTATAATATTAAAATAAATTTTTTTATGTTTTATATATAATTTAAATAATATAAAATCATTTTTTATTTATTTTATATTCAAAATTTTAATACATAAAAAAATATTAATGTACTTAAAACCACCAAATTTTCCCATTTCACCCTTTGTCCCTTTCTGCCGGCCGCCTTACGAAAAACAACAGTAAGTTGAAAGTTGTTGAACTTTTATTTTTGTCCTCGTGACACATTGACAAATCTTGACCAAAAGTACCCAAAGTTGAATGGTAACCATACTTGGGGCACAAGGATATACTGCTACACGTACGTGGGTCGCAAGGGTATAATGCTGCCAGAAAGTGCCGCGTCCACGTTAATTAACCAGTTCAAAATATCGTATATATAGAAAGAGATGCACATGAATTAAAAACATTCAAGTGCAAAACAGAATACAATTAATAGACACACACTTGGGGGCTTAGAGCAAGCTCATCAATCAATGGAGAAGGAAAGGAAAGCCTATGTAGCTCATTGCTTGCTCTTAGCCCTTCCAGCTCAAGGACACATTAGCCCTGTGATTGAGTTCTCCAAGCGTTTGGAGCAAAAAGGAGTAAGGGTCACACTTGCTTGCACCCGTTTCTTCTGGAAGTCTCTTCCTATTCAAAATCTCTCTTCCATTGCACTTGAGAGCATTTCAGATGGCTTTGACGAAGGAGGGCCTGAAGCAGCAGAGAGCGTTGAGGCTTACAATAATTGCTCTAAGCGAGTGGGATCAGAAACGCTGGCTGAGCTTCTTGACAAGCTTGCTAGCTCAGGCTACCCTGTAGATTGTGTTGTCTATGATGCATACTTGCCTTGGGCTCTTGACGTTGCCAAGAAATTTGGGCTGTTTGGTGCTGTGTTCTTTACTCAACCTTGTGCTGTCAACAGCATATACTTCCATGCTCATCAGAAACTGCTGAAACTCCCTCTTTCAGAGCAGGAAATTTTGCTACCTGGATTACCACCGCTCGCTCCATGGGATTTGCCATCGTTCCTGTATAGATATGGATCCTATCCAGTCTATTTGCAGAATAGTTTGGATCAGTTTTCCAACATTGGAAAAGCAGATTGGGTGCTTGTCAACACATTTTATGAACTAGAACAAGAGGTACGTATGAGGGTTCCAGCCCAAACTCCAACTCCAAGTAAAGTTATCTGATTTTGGCCATTTAATTTGAGGCCTTGACACTGACATCTGAGATGATAATTTCTTCAGGTCGTGGAATGGATGATGAAGATTTGGCCATTGAAGACAATAGGACCAACCGTGCCGTCGATGTTTTTGGACAAACGAATCCAAGATGATACAAACTATGGCATTAGCCTCTTCAAGCCAAACAATGAAGCATGCATGAAATGGCTCGATGATAGGCCAAAAGGGTCAGTTGTCTATGTCTCCTTTGGGAGCCTGGCAGGTCTTAGTGAAGAGCAAATGGCGGAACTGGCTTGGGGTTTGAGAGAAAGTGGGAGCTATTTCTTGTGGGTGGTAAGGGAATCTGAAGAGCCTAAGCTCCCAAAAGGCCTTTTGAAGACATCAGAGAAGGGGCTGATAGTGAGATGGTGTCCCCAGCTACAAGTCCTATCACATGAGGCTGTGGGTTGCTTTGTCACACATTGTGGTTGGAATTCCACTTTGGAAGCTTTGAGCTTTGGAGTTCCAATGGTTGCAATGCCACAATGGACAGATCAAAACACCAATGCAAAATTTATTACGGATGTTTGGAAAATGGGGCTCAAAGCGCCTGTCGATGATAAAGGGAATCTTACAAGACAAGTAGTGAAGCAATGCATAAAAGAAATAATGGAGAGTGGGAGAGGAAATGAGATGAAGAATAATGCCATCAATTGGAGGAATTTGGCTCGAAATGCTGTTGATGAGGGAGGAAGTTCTGATAAAAACATTCAAGAATTTGTGGCTAAGTTGGTTCACTCTTAACTATGCCGCATCCGCAATTTTAAATTTGAATACAAGTCTTAGCACATAAAGTACTAGAGTTTGATCCAATTTGAATGTTGATTGCCAACTTTCTTTATTTTTTTTCTTAATTTTTTATTAGCAAGTTGTCAATTTATGGGTTTAATACAGATAATGATCTACGTGGAAAACAAATATTCTGGCTTATTTTTTTTTGTTTTAATAAGAGGGACTTTTCCTTTTTTATAATTAATTATTCATAATTCTTTACGAATATAAATAAATGATATTTTAAAAATCCAATCAGACAGTGGTTAATATAAAATAAAATGGATAGAAATTGCTTCTTCTTTTTTGCGGTAAGAAACTTTGGTTTTTAGTTTTTTTAATTCTAAAATATAATGGGTACAACTGTGATTACAAACTTTGAATGTAATATTGGCTAAGAAAATCATTAAGGCGGTTTTCAAACTTGAGGAGAGTCATGGGTTTGAAATTAAAATAGATATTGTATTTGTTAGAATGTCAAATTTTTGGGGTTATTCTTCTTTTTCTTTGAGGTAGTTTGGTGTGTTGAAATTAGTAAAATAAATTTCTAGATATCTCTTCTATTTTCAAGAAACTTCCTAGTTAAGTGTAGTTCATGGATTAAGAGTTAATTAGGGGGATGAATCCTATAATTACCTATGTAATTCTTCACTCATATGAATCAAGAAATACAATACAAGTCTTGTTGGCTTATCAATTGGTTGGAATTCTATTATTATTTGTTTGGTTTGTTTTTCTTGATCTTGGGCTAGTGTATTATTGCTACACAACAATTTCGCTTTATAGTATCAAAACCTGAAATTGCAACTTTTCCTCATAACACTTATTCCTCTATTTCACAGGAGAATTATAGTAGAAGGGGGAGCTTTAATTCAGGAGAAGAAGGACAATCAAAAGATGGTGCTGTTAAGCAAAGACCAAGGAAAAATATTGTTAAGGCAACTCACTATTGAGATGAAAATCTTATAAGCACTAACAATGTTTTATCTGCTCGTCTTTCAACTATTAGTGGCAAATGAAAAAGAAAAAAACCAGCTTTATTGACATGGGAATTTTTTCAACTTTTTGTTAATATTACACACATTACACACTCATAATCCTTGTGAACACAAAAAACTGTTTTCTTTCTCTTGTCTTTGGTTAATGCAAGACATTCAGACTTGGTTAATAGTTAATAGATTTAGATAAATGGTTCATTTTAAATATTCTTTGTACAACTTTCTCTCCCATATAATATTTTATTTTTAATTGTAATTTATTTAGGAAGCATGTACAAATCTTATAGCATCTTATTTAACACTACAACAAAATAAGGCTTCAGTGACGAAAAAAGTCGTCACTGAATGTCCAAATTTCGTCACTGAAAACATTCGGTGACGACTTTTGATCGTCACCAACTGGTCGCGGAAAAACCCGTTGCTGAAAGTATTAGTGACGACTTAAACAAGTCGTCACTGAAAATAACTTTCAGTGACGACTTTGTCGCTACTGAATAACCCTGATTTTGTCGCTAAAAACCAATATTCGTCGCTGAAACCTGACATTCAGTGACGACATTCAAGGTCGTCACTGAATCCATATATTCAGTGACGACTATAGCCGTCACGGAAAGTGTATTTTTAGTGACGACGTCTCATAATCGTCACAGAAAGTATCTTTTAGTGACAACTAAAGTTGTCACTAAAGACAAGTTTCAGTGACGACTTTGAAACATCGTCACTAAAAATGTATCTTTTAAAAATAAAAAATTTTGTTTCATAATATCCTTTCAGTGACGACTTCTTCTAGTCATCA
This sequence comes from Gleditsia sinensis, assembly GCA_037074535.1. NCBI lineage: Eukaryota > Viridiplantae > Streptophyta > Magnoliopsida > Fabales > Fabaceae > Gleditsia > Gleditsia sinensis. Next base: position 1,912,320 of record CM073469.1, on the reverse strand, counting down.
CTAAAACATATCTTTAGTGACGACATATGTCGTCACTGAATGTTTAATTTTCATAATTAGTGACAACTTATGTCGTCACAAAATGTTTATTTATATAATTAATGACGATTTATGTCGTCACTAAAACTTGTTCGTGGTTTTTAGTGACACCATTTGTCGCCACTAAATCCTATATATATAATTTTTTTTTTGAAATATTTTCATTTGCCATTTGAATTTTCCATTTGAATAAAGCAGTATAATGTTGATAAAAGTCAAGAAGAGCAAGGATAATAAAATTCTATATATAATTTTAAACGATATACATAATTCTCGAGAGTGATATAACATGTTTATTAATAGAAAACATCATACATAATATAATATCAACAAATTACAAATAATTAACTTCGTGGCTCTCTGGAAGATGTTGGTATTTCATTATTTGCAGAACTTGGTACAACACTACCCATAAGGCTCAGTAGAAATTGTCCCTGTTCAGATCATAGTAATAAATTAATATATAACTTGACAAGTTTAATGAAAATAAATAAATACTTGTAACATGAAGAAAATTATGAAAATATTAAATATTATCAAATTCAACAAAATTAATATCACATATGACACTTAACAAGTATGTCAATCAAGCTTAAACGAGGAGAAAAAAAACCATAGCAATTAAGTAAAATATATAAAACCAACATTTCCCTTAACTCAAAAAAAGCTCCTCAAGAGATGAAAAATGCTTTCAGGGACATATTGAATGCCTACTTGTAAGCCATGCATGAACAGCAGACATACATGTCAAAATATTACCATTACCTTCCCTTTTTTATTTTCTTCTCTTATTTGAAAGGCAACATATTGTATTTTTGGATGATTTAGTATTTAAGTGATTGTCAATTGTCAACCAATTTTAGATATTAGCCATATGCTTGGTAAAGTATTTGTGGCTAAGTGCAGATGTAGCCATGTTGTAACCAGTTTGACATACCAACTAAAAAGCTGATTTTGGAGTAATAAAGCTATGATTCATGCACTTTCCACTCAGTTAAATAATAGAAGTTTAAGAGACTAGTTGTCAGGTAAGCTCAGTACTTGTTGCATGACCAAGCAATCACTATTCTATCATGCAACAATATAAAGGCCTAAGGGTAAACATATCAACATCAATGTCAAAAAGAAGAGGGAAGAAAAACTCCCAACATCTTGTCATATGGAAATGCATCAAACATCTTGGCAAGTATTAGATTTACAAGGATGGCAAAATAAACTATACCTATATTACTTGGTTGTATATGTGCATTTGCATCTTTAGACATGTCAATACATGGGACCAATTGCAAGAAAAATCAAGATCACAAACTCATAACTGAACCAGAGAAAACACATTTAAGATTCTATTGTCAGGAAGAAGCATAGTGACATCTGCAAATGAACATGTACCAATTGGTTTTGACTGCTTTTTCTTCCAAGCAAGACCTCCCCTTTGACTCCTACTCATTTCTGGTTCTTTCCTGTCTACATTGTTTCCAGTTCTATTAATAGATCCCTCCCACTCAATTATATATTACTTGGTTGGCTCTAACTTAAGAAATCTATAGAATTCAGTTTGCGTTGGAAATATATCTTGATCAATTGGGAGGTGCAGGAAATGGGGTCACAATCAAAGACCCATAATATTTGCAAGAAAATAAGTCTTTATCCTAAGCCATCATGGCCCCTATATGATAATGTTGGGTCATTCATCTTGGTTCTGAGCATTCATAAACCTTCTATAGATGTTATATTTATTCACTGTAATAGACCTAAAATTTTTAAACAATTCAGCATATGGCACACAACATAAGCTTTGCAGTCATTTTCCAATAATGGCATTCCCAGAATAAAACAAGATTCCAAAGTAAGATAAAAATAAATAAAACAAGATATATTCACAAACAGGAGCAACCAAACAAACATACATAATTTTCAGCAAACCAACATGATAAGGAAGAATAAGAGAGAACATGATAATTTTTTCTGTTTTAACCCAATATATGGCCTACATCTAGTCTCATTGGCTTTAGAAGAGTTTTCTTTTTCTTACTAAACACAAATGCTCAAAAGGAAAAGGCAAAACTAATTTCTAGTTCAAAAACTTATAGGGACATCCAGTTGGTCTCATATGTTCATCTATATCTGGACCATCAGCAACAACCTTTAGAAGTTGGGGCAATCACGTCATCCAAGACAGCATTCTGAGCTGCACCAGGAGTGAATTCTGTTGGCACTAAAGAATCATCCAGAAGGAGGCATGATGCATTTCCATTGAGAACAATCTTCTCTTTAATCTTAGGACCTTGATTGGCATTGTGTAAATAATTCATGGGACTACTATTCTCAGCATATCTATCCAAACCATAAGCATGAGATAGTTCCTGCAAAAATTTGAGAATTTTCTTAAGCTGAGAAGCTCCTAGAAAGCAGATGCACGTTGGTGTTTGGTCTAAACCATGGTTCAGAAGCTGAGAACGAGCCAGCTTTTTGCATATGTCCATTCTTCCGCCTCTCGTTTATCCTCTGCTCGCATCCTAAAGATGAATCCAATGTTCTGTCATCCCTATCTCGTTCATTCTGGGATGGGGGTGACTCTGACTTTTGCTGCTGCAACAACCTTGCAGCAGCCACTCGAACTTCAATTTCTTTTCTTCTCTCTTCAGGTGTCTTGGTCACCTTCTTGATCTCATTTGGCCTTCTAGTTTGAACCAACCTCCAGTGTAAACAAGTGTTACTAATTCAAGCATGGAATGAGGTGAGCAAAAGGCAACAACGCATTAAAAAATATGATTTTTGTTTCAAATGTTACAGATGTGATTAAATGCTGAAAAGATAACATCAGGCTACTCTTTAGGTATAGATTATAAACTTTGAAAGTTGTATTAGAACTCCAAAATATGATAGTCTACTACTTAGGTTGGAAGGAGCAGGTTTGAATGAACAGAACATAGTATTTGCAAAAAATGAGAAAAATATATCACATTCTGTCATTTGCATGTATAAATAAGAAAAGACTGTTGCACATTCAAAATAAATTACTAAGAATTCAATGAGATCAAATCACAAATTGGGCTTGAAATACACGAGATTGCCTTCACTCAGAGGATCTAATTTGGATTTTCAAGCTCAAGCTACCCCACCACAGACCCAAAGTTAAAACTTATTTATAAATTTAAGATGTGAAGAAGCCAGCATTTTATGACTGATTTAAGTAGACATTTTATGTCAACATCTTATATTCATTTCATTATTGACAATTGATAAGTAGTTTTCATAGGTTCCAGGAAATGCAGCCCAAAATTGGTCATATTTGTCTCTTATTTCATACATGCAGCCACCAAATGACATTATATTGGGCATATGAGCACCCCAGAAATGCCTGCCCTCACTTTGCAATTTGCAGTATATATATAAATATATGTGAAACCATAAAAAATTTCTTACAAGTATTTCAGTGTTGATAGGCCATCAAAGGTGCCAAGAATTTGTCCACTTAATTTGTTGAAGCTCAGGTCTCTGAAAGAGAAATTACATCCACAGATTTGGTCAAGAAAAAAAGCATAATGATGTTATTATATCCATCAAAGTAATGAGTATAAAATGCAAGAATTTTAAAGATTCCAAATATAAAAATAAATAAAACAAGAAATAGTCACAAACAGGAGCAACCAAACAAAGATACATATTTTCAATAAACCAACATGATAAGGAAGAATAAGAGAGAACATGATAATTTTTTGTCCAAATTAAGGTTAGCATTGAGTTTGGATGCATACATACATACATACATACATACATACATACGAGGTTTACAGAGAATAAGGTGCATTCAATACAAGACAAAGAAAAGTAAGTGTCCTTAAATTCATTACTAACAGAATCCCATCCAACATTTCTTTTTTTAGTATAAGACTGAAAATATCTTATCATTTCAACAAAATTTGTTCCTGTTTAACAAAAAGAAAACAGAACATGTTAATCCTATATGCACATGAACAGACACACAGGGAAAGGGAATTAATTATATAGAGTATGCAAGGGTTTAGGATTGGAGCCATAAGCCATAGATAGAGTGCTTGAGTAAAAGAATTGGATTACAGTGAAAGGTTTTAGAAAACAAATATACACAAACAGATAGCAACACTAGTTAACCATGTGGGATATTAATGATATGGGATTTCCAACCTTGATGTGGTTATGGCATGAACTAAGGGTAACTATGGAAAACTCAAAAGCTCAACTACTAATGAGCTTAATGTGCAACACAAACAGAATGTGGATTGTCGTTATTTTACAACAGAAACAGAAGAATCGGTGCAACAATTCCTGGTCCAGAATATAGAACAATGGAACTAAACTAAAATGCTCCTTAGTCTACACCACCACATTCTTGATCTTAGCAAATCAAATACATTCTATTTTGTCCATATTTTGATGATGCATGTAAATGGCTCCTTAGTCCATATATATATATATATATATATATATATATATATATATATATATTCATTTTGGGGCATGACAGAACATCTAAGTATGGTTCCAAATTCGGGTGGTCAAATATAGCATTCCATTTGCCTGGTAGAATAGAAAACGAGATCAAGAATGTTTAGAACACCCAACACCGAAGCTCATTGAACATACAAAAATAGAGAAAAACCCTCAGTTTACACCAGCACAGAAGCTACCCAAACAGAACAAAAAACTTCTCAATCTTCACACATTTTCTAAAATCAATCAAAAGTAAACAGTTTACCGTGTAAAATGACAGACGGAACCTCAATCACAAGCAAACAGCAAAAACAAGAGGAAGTAGATGGGAGAACCTGAAATACAAGCTCTCTGACCATGCTATGTCGAACTAGTTGCCGCTGGGATTTTCACGAGCGATTAAAGTGATAATGAAACAGAGAGAAGGAAATTGTAGGCTACAGAAAGGCAGAGAGAAGGATTTCACAGGCACTGGCATCAAGGATCGATTAGGGCTTTTCACGAGGGGAGGGATTTTCACGGGTAAAATGAAAGGGGGAACCAAAAAATGAAGCGGGTTTCTTTTTCACAAGCAAAATTTTACCCGCGGGCTTCCAGGAGCAAGATGAAATATGGGTTCACAATGTGGGGGAAATGGCTCTGCTTTCGTTGTCTGTGCTCTTACTGAGGTTCCCCAAATCGACTCCACGAGCAAGATGAAAGCTGGGTTCAGGAGGTGGGATTCGAAGAAATGCTATGCAAGATATTTCACGCGGGGTTCCAGGAGCAAGATGAAAGCTGGGTACAGGAGGCGAGAGAGTAAAGTAGCTTCACATTTCACGCGGGGTTCCAAGAAACAAAGGCCACGTTCAGGAAAAAAAAGCTCGGGGGTATTTCTTCTTTTAGTGATGACATAGTCGTCACTGAAAATATACTTTCAGTGACGACTCCTAACGTCGTCACAAAAATTAACCTTTTAGTGACGATTACACAAAATCGTCACTGAAATTATATCTTTCAGTGACGACTAATTTAAGTCGTCACAAAAGAGTAGTTTTCAGTGACGATTTATTTAGTTGTCACAGAATGTTGGTCATAGAAAATTGATTTTCTTGTAGTGTAAGTAAAGAGGTGAAACAATTGACGACATTTTTATAATTACCAAGAAAAGTATTCTTAGCGATATCTTTCTTTGTATCACTTATTAAATAGTTGCCTTCTTATTAGTTTGTGGAGAAGTTCAAGCGAGAACCTACAAGAGAAATGAAGATACGAATACTACATGATATAGCACAAGAGTTCTCCATAGAGTGGGACAACAAGGGTTTGGAGCAGAGTCTTAATAGGTCATCCCCATTACATGAAGTAAGTGAAGCATTTCGTATTCTCTCATTTTGAATTACACCTGTGATTTAAAGCAAATAATAAAAATTTCTTGTGGCATTATTTGTAAATTTGTTAAATTTGTGTAAAAGAGAAGAGAGTTGTGTTAACCGTGCTACAACCAACGTAAAATTTTGTCGTAACTACATGAATATGGATAAACGAAACGATAGTGTTATAGCTAGATCGTTGCTTGGAAGCAACACGCTGTATAGTTCGAGTGCAGTGTCAAAAGAGTAAGGACCGCTGCATCAACGCCCAAATGTAATAAAAAATAAGTAAGAATTCCCACACTTTATTAAACGAATGTAGGCAAATGAGTTAGTTCATGATGGTAAGATCCGCTTTGAAACTTGGAATGTAGGCACGCTTACAATGAAATCAATAAAAATAGTTAATATCATGATTAGGAGAATGATCAACATCATGTGTCTACAAGAAATTAAGTGGGTAGGAGAAAAGGCAAAAGAATTAGATTCTTCATATTTTAAGCTTTTGTACACTAGTAAGACAATAACTAGCAATGGTGTAGGTATAATAATCGATAAGGAATGAAGGAACAATGTAGTAGATGTAAAAAGATTAAGAGATATGAATATAACTTTAAAACTTATAGGAGAGTGTGACACTTTTAATGTGATTAGTGTATATACACCTCGAGTTAGATTAAAGTAGCATCATAAGAGAATTTTTTGGGAGGATTTAGAATATTTGATTCAATAAATACATTTAGGAGAAAAGATTTTCCTAGTAGGGGATCTAAATAGACATATAGAGAGTGAATTTAAAGGATACAAAAGTATACATAGAAGTTTTAGGTTAGGAGAAGCAAATGAAGGGGGTAAACTCTCAAATAGATTTCTTTTTTATAGAAAACACTTACTTTAAGAAGTAGGTAAAATATTTTATCACGTACAAGAATAGAGGAGCAAACTCTTAAATAGATTTCTTTTTTATAAAAAAAAATTAGATAAAAAGTTTTGCACAAATTGTAAAGTCATATCTAGAGAGAGTTTGACTACTCAACACAGAATTTTAGTTTTGAATGTACGAATTAATAGAAGAGTAGAAAGAAAGAGGAAGAAAACGGTTCTCAGAATTAGATGGTAGTTTTTGAAGAATGAACAATAAAAGAGTTTTCAAAGAATAGTGGATGAAGAGGGACTTTGGGAGGTCCAAAAAAATGCTAATGATATGTGGGACAAGATGGCCAAAGGAATCAAGAATATAACAAGAGAAATACTTGCAGAATCAAGAGGCGTTATACTAAATGGTAAAGAATTTTGGTGGTGAAATGCATAGGTGCAATATAAGATTAAAATTGAAAGAGAGTGTTATAAGGCGTGACACTTATGTAAAGATAATAAAAATTAAGATAAATATAAAGTTGTTAAGAAAGATGTTAAGAAAACTGTGAGTGAAGCGAGATCTAGAATTTTTAAAAGGCTATATCAATCTTTAGGAACTAAAGATGGAAAAAAAAATTTACAAATTTGTAAAGAGTATAGAAAGAAAGACAAGAGACCTAGATCAAGTGAAATGTATTAAAGACGAAGAGGGTAATGTTTTGGTAATGAAGCAAATATTCAAGTATGATGGAGGAATTACTTTTAATGACTTTTTAATGAAAGATATGAGTTAACATGTGACTCTGACAAACAAAATGTTGCAAAGGAGTACCATAATTATACATTTTTATCGTATAATTCAGGAGATTGAAGTATAGAAGGCTTCAAAGATAATGAAAAATGAAAAAACAATATGACCTATTAATACACCTATTAAGGTGTGAAAAAGTCTAGAAAGGAAAGGTATAAGTTAGCTTATTAAATTGTTTAATATGATAATGAAATTTAAGAAAATATCAGATGACTGGAGAAGAAATACTTTAATCTCTATCTATAAAAATAAGGGAGACATATAGAACTGTACCAACTATAGGAAGATTAAACTCATAAGCCACACTATAAAATTATGAAAAAAAATATTATTGAGTGAAGATTAAGATAAAAGATTCAAGTCATAGAGAATTAATTTGGTTTCATGCTAGGAAAGTTAACAAAAAAAGTAATTTACTTACTGCGGAGATTAATAAAAAGTTATCAAAAGAGACAGAAAGATTTGCATATAATTTTTATTAATTTAAAAAAGGCATATGACAGAGTACTAAGAGATGTTTTATGAAAAGATTTAAAGAATAAAGGTGTACGTATTGTATATATTCATGTAATCAAAAACATGTACGATAGGATCACGATTTGCATGAGAACACAAAATAGAGATACAAAAGATTTTTTCACAATTATTGGACTACATTAAGGGTCTTCTCTGAATCCATATCTTTTTAAATTGATTTTGGACGCATTTACTAAACATATACAAGATTTGGGATCTCGAATGATTTTTACTAATAATATAATCTTAATTGGTGAATCGAAAAAGAAAATAAATACGAAGTTAGAGTCATAGAGACAAACTTTAGGAACACATAATTTTTGTATAAGTATAAATAAAACAGAATATATAAAATATATTTTTAGTAAAAGAAAAATAAATACGAATTTAGAAGTAAAACTTGCAGACCAAATTTTAAAATAAGTTACAAGTTTTAAATATGTTGAGTCCATTATACAAAATAATAGCAAAGTAAAGAATGATATAAACCATATGATTCAAGCAGAATGGATGAAATGGAAAAAAGTTTCGAGTGTCATTTATAATAGAAAAGTGCCGTTCAAAATTAAAAAAAAAATCTATCGTACAATTGTAAGACCTGTTATATTGTATAGTACTGAATGTTGAGCAGTTAAAATATAACACAAAAATAAATTCAATGTGGCAAAGATAAGAATGTTGCGCTGGATGTGTAGATACATCAGAAGATATATAATTAAAAATGAGTGCATTAAAAAAAATTGAAGTAGCATCTATTATAGAAAAGATGGTGGGATCTCATTTAAGGTAGTTTAGACATGTGTGAAAAAAATCTGCAGAAGTCCTATTGAGAAGAATAAATCAAATAGAGAATAATCTGAAATTAGAGATAGAGGAATGCCAAAAAAAAAAATAGATAAAACTATTAAAAAAAATTAATAGTTAATAATCTATCTATTTATCTCATTTATAATAAGTCACTGTGACGTCGTTTGATTTATATAGCTGACCCCACTTAATAAAAAAATATTTAGCTGTTGTTGTTGACAATTTTCAATTGTCATAACATAGTGAGATTAAATATCATAATATCTTATCATAGTATCTTTAAATGTGTCTTTTAACTTATTTTCTTTATAAACAATCAAGGCCATATATTTGGAAAGAAATATGAAAATGCAAGGAATGGTTCTATGTTGCAGGAGAGGTCTAAGTTTGAGGCAGTAAATAGGAAATATATAGGTAGTGAAGACTCATGGAGGCTACAAAGCAGTAGTGATGATGAAACAAGTAGAGACATATCATCCCAAGATGGCCTGAAAACTTGCTCAAGTCCATATGGAAGTGTTTTTGAGGATGAAGGAGAATATAAGATGCCATCTCCCCGAACACAAGAACATAATAAAGGAGAAAGAAATTCAAAGCATGATCTTCATGAACCAGTTGTTCAAGAAAAGCCGAAACCAACATCAGTCAAGAAGAGAGGTCTCAAACCAACACTAGGCCATGACACTGTTTTTGCCTCTAAAACTGATGATGGCACAAGGCACAAAAAATTAGATGAAGGCAGAAAGCCTATTAGAACAACATTTCTTCCTTCTGAAGAAGGGCATGTGCATCCTAATACCCCTTATTACGACGACTTATCAGCTCGTCTTGCAGCTATCATGGCAGATGAAAAAAATCAAAAACAAAAAAGCTAGATTTATTGACATGAGAATTTTTTAAATTGTTTGTTAATATTACACACTTATCATCCTTATGGACACAAAAAAAAAAAGTTTTTTTTACCTAAGTTATTTGGGTAAGTCTATAAAAACATCTTTGGATTGTGTTAAAATTTATGCATATCTATAGATATGCACAAATCTTAATAAAACTAACTCAAGGCAAGGACTTTTTATAGACTTACCCAAATTACTTCTTCTTCTTTTTCTGATAAAAGTGAAATAATATAGGAGAAATAGAAAAATACCAGTAGTGGAAGTGAATCCAGCAGCCCTAGCTTAGGCTAATTGACTCACTTAACATGGGCTTAGTTTCGTAGGTCCAAACTTCAATCAAAACTCTCCGAGTTAGCCACTTAGTGAGCCTTAGCCCAGTGTTGAAGCAAATGGATTTCAGCTTCCTTTTCTAGCAACACCATCATCTCTTTTTTTTTTTTTTCTTTTTTTAAGAATTTTTACAACCAAAAAAATGAAAAAATGAAAAAGAAGGAAGACAATAAAAATTAATATTATGTAGATCGAATACATTACAGTTTTTATGTTTTAGGTAAATTATTATATAAGAAAAGTAGCGAAATTTCTTATATTTGAATGTAGGTTGAACAGGGGAGTGTGTATTTTGTTTATCTATGACTATGCTCCTCCAAGTGTCATCGAGGTTGTTATCACTAAATTGGTGTTTGATAAAAAAAAAATTTAAGATATTTGAGTATAATATTAAAATAAAAAATTTTATGTTTTATATATAATTTAAATAATATAAAATCATTTTTTATTTATTTTATATTCAAAATTTTAATACATAAAAAAATATTAATGTACTTAAAACCACCAAATTTTCCCATTTCACCCTTTGTCCCTTTCTGCCGGCCGCCTTACGAAAAACAACAGTAAGTTGAAAGTTGTTGAACTTTTATTTTTGTCCTCGTGACACATTGACAAATCTTGACCAAAAGTACCCAAAGTTGAATGGTAACCATACTTGGGGCACAAGGATATACTGCTACACGTACGTGGGTCGCAAGGGTATAATGCTGCCAGAAAGTGCCGCGTCCACGTTAATTAGCCAGTTCAAAATATCGTATATATAGACACACACTTGGGGGCTTAGAGCAAGCTCATCAATTAATGGAGAAGGAAAGGAAAGCCTATGTAGCTCATTGCTTGCTCTTAGCCCTTCCAGCTCAAGGACACATTAGCCCTGTGATTGAGTTCTCCAAGCGTTTGGAGCAAAAAGGAGTAAGGGTCACACTTGCTTGCACCCGTTTCTTCTGGAAGTCTCTTCCTATTCAAAATCTCTCTTCCATTGCACTTGAGAGCATTTCAGATGGCTTTGACGAAGGAGGGCCTGAAGCAGCAGAGAGCGTTGAGGCTTACAATAATTGCTTTAAGCGAGTGGGATCAGAAACGCTGGCTGAGCTTCTTGACAAGCTTGCTAGCTCAGGCTACCCTGTAGATTGTGTTGTCTATGATGCATACTTGCCTTGGGCTCTTGACGTTGCCAAGAAATTTGGGCTGTTTGGTGCTGTGTTCTTTACTCAACCTTGTGCTGTCAACAGCATATACTTCCATGCTCATCAGAAACTGCTGAAACTCCCTCTTTCAGAGCAGGAAATTTTGCTACCTGGATTACCACTGCTCGCTCCATGGGATTTGCCATCGTTCCTGTATAGATATGGATCCTATCCAGTCTATTTGCAGAATAGTTTGGATCAGTTTTCCAACATTGGAAAAGCAGATTGGGTGCTTGTCAACACATTTTATGAACTAGAACAAGAGGTACGTATGAGGGTTCCAGCCCAAACTCCAACTCCAAGTAAAGTTATCTGATTTTGGCCATTTAATTTGAGGCCTTGACACTGACATCTGAGATGATAATTTCTTCAGGTCGTGGAATGGATGATGAAGATTTGGCCATTGAAGACAATAGGACCAACCGTGCCGTCGATGTTTTTGGACAAACGAATCCAAGATGATACAAACTACGGCATTAGCCTCTTCAAGCCAAACAATGAAGCATGCATGAAATGGCTCGATGATAGGCCAAAAGGGTCAGTTGTCTATGTCTCCTTTGGGAGCCTGGCAGGTCTTAGTGAAGAGCAAATGGCGGAACTGGCTTGGGGTTTGAGAGAAAGTGGGAGCTATTTCTTGTGGGTGGTAAGGGAATCGGAAGAGCCTAAGCTCCCAAAAGGCCTTTTGAAGACATCAGAGAAGGGGCTGATAGTGAGATGGTGTCCCCAGCTACAAGTCCTATCACATGAGGCTGTGGGTTGCTTTGTCACACATTGTGGTTGGAATTCCACTTTGGAAGCTTTGAGCTTTGGAGTTCCAATGGTTGCAATGCCACAATGGACAGATCAAAACACCAATGCAAAATTTATTACGGATGTTTGGAAAATGGGGCTCAAAGCGCCTGTCGATGATAAAGGGAATCTTACAAGACAAGTAGTGAAGCAATGCATAAAAGAAATAATGGAGAGTGGGAGAGGGAATGAGATGAAGAATAATGCCATCAATTGGAGGAATTTGGCTCGAAATGCTGTTGATGAGGGAGGAAGTTCTGATAAAAACATTCAAGAATTTGTGGCTAAGTTGGTTCACTCTTAACTATGCCGCATCCGCAATTTTAAATTTGAATACAAGTCTTAGCACATAAAGTACTAGAGTTTGATCCAATTTGAATGTTGATTGCCAACTTTCTTTATTTTTTTTCTTAATTTTTTATTAGCAAGTTGTCAATTTATGGGTTTAATACAGATAATGATCTACGTGGAAAACAAATATTCTGGCTTATTTTTTTTTTGTTTTAATAAGAGGGACTTTTCCTTTTTTATAATTAATTATTCATAATTCTTTACGAATATAAATAAATGATATTTTAAAAATCCAATCAGACAGTGGTTAATATAAAATAAAATGGATAGAAATTGCTTCTTCTTTTTTGCGGTAAGAAACTTTGGTTTTTAGTTTTTTTAATTCTAAAATATAATGGGTACAACTGTGATTACAAACTTTGAATGTAATATTGGCTAAGAAAATCATTAAGGCGGTTTTCAAACTTGAGGAGAGTCATGGGTTTGAAATTAAAATAGATATTGTATTTGTTAGAATGTCAAATTTTTGGGGTTATTCTTCTTTTTCTTTGAGGTAGTTTGGTGTGTTGAAATTAGTAAAATAAATTTCTAGATATCTCTTCTATCTTCAAGAAACTTCCTAGTTAAGTGTAGTTCATGGATTAAGAGTTAATTAGGGGGATGAATCCTATAATTACCTATGTAATTCTTCACTCATATGAATCAAGAAATACGATACAAGTCTTGTTGGCTTATCAATTGGTTGGAATTCTATTATTATTTGTTTGGTTTGTTTTTCTTGATCTTGGGCTAGTGTATTATTGCTACACAACAATTTCGCTTTATAGTATCAAAACCTGAAATTGCAACTTTTCCTCATAACACTTATTCCTCTATTTCACAGGAGAATTATAGTAGAAGGGGGAGCTTTAATTCAGGAGAAGAAGGACAATCAAAAGCTGGTGCTGTTAAGCAAAGACAAATGAAAAATATTGTTAAGCCAACTCACTATTGAGATGAAAATTTTATAAGCACTAACAATGTTTTATCTGCTCGTCTTTGAACTATTAGTGGCAAATGAAAAAGAAAAAAACCAGCTTTATTGACATGGGAATTTTTTCAACTTTTTGTTAATATTACACATTCATAATCCTTGTGAACACACAAAACTTTTTTCTTTTTCTTGTCTTTGATTAATACAAGACATTTAGACTCGGTTAATAGTTAATAGATTTAGATAAATGGTTCATTTTAAATATTCTTTGTACAACTTTCTCTCTCATATAATATTTTATTTTTAATTGTAATTTATTTAGGAAGCATGTGCAAATCTTATAGCATCTTATTTCGATATAAATCATGCTGAAACTGTTTTAGAAATCAAGTTTATTAGAGTTTTACGTTAACAGCATGCACATGCATTTTATTTTTGGGATTTAATTTTCCTGACTCATTATATGCCTGCAGAAGCATGAATTTTCTTTTATGTCAGAAGGTAAAGTAAATATTAAAAAATTAGAATAAAAAAAATAATGGATGAGAGCTATCTGTGAATGTTAACTATAAAGAGGATCCTCTGTAACTTGTATTTTACCAACATGAAATTACAAAATTTTAAGCCTCACCGGGGTAGATGGAGGAAAACAACTTCGGGCTCTTATAATTTTTGGTTACTTTAAGAAGTGTGCAGCTTTGCAGTTCCTTCAATACCGATTCAGGCAATGATAGATGGATTCTAAAAGTGGTGTTGGTCGGTCCCAAACCTCCTATCAGTATAACCAAAACTGCAAAAGGGCATCCTGCGTCCTCACTTTCCTTCTCGTGTCACTGACCAAACAGCTTTAATGTTTTGTAATGTAATAAAAAATTAGTCATACGATAATAAGTTAATTTTACGATGTAATAATGATTTGAATATTTCCATTAAATATTCAACTGCTAATCCCTAATCCCAAGAGCCTCTCTGCCTTCCCCGTCGTTGGGGGGAAATTTCTGTTTACACTTTCTTGTGCCGTTGGCTTTTGTCTTCTTCGCCTCGAGTTATAGTTTATTACACAACAAAACGCCGCCGTGCTGTTGCCTTGACCCTCTCACCGTTTTTTGGCACACTGTCTGCCACTTGCGTTACATCTTTTTCTTTCTTTCTTCTTCAAAATCATATGCTCTCTCTCTCTAAATCTCTCTCAGGTACTTCATGATCAGTTTTGCTCCGAATTCTGTAAAGCTCAAAACTTCGGATTCGGCACACCGAGATGGGTTGTACCCAATCGAAGATCGAGAACGAAGAAGCAGTGGCACGTTGCAAAGAGCGCAAGGTTTTCATGAAAGAGGCTGTCTCTGCTCGTAACGCCTTCGCCGCTGCCCATTCCTCCTACGCCACCTACCTCAAGAACACCGGTGCTGCTTTGAGTGACTTTGCTCACGGCGAGGTTGAAAACCCACAATTGGCTTCCGCCGGTCTCCCCAATACTACCCCGATTACGGCGCAACAACCATTCGAGATTCCGCTGCCACCTCCTCCTCTTCCCAATTTCACCCCTCCTCCTCTTCAGCGTGCTGCGAGTATGCCCGAGATAAAGATGGCCAAGCCCGAATTGAAGCCAGTTGGAACCATCATCGAGGAGGAGGAGGAGGAGAACGAGTTGGAGAATGATGGGTCTTTGAATGGTAGTTTAAGAAGAAGAAGAAGCAACAGGAGTGGTGGTGGGAGTAGTAGAAGTGGGACTAAGGAAACGGAAGAAGAGGCAGATCGGCCTCCAATGCCTCCTCCGTCGAAACCAGAGACTCAAATGGAGACACATCCGATGCCTCAGTCGCAGCAGAGTTCTACTTGGGAATACTTCTTCTTTCCTTCGATGGAGAACGTGCCCGGGACGAGCTTGAGAGGGGAAGAAGAAGAAGAGAGCTTGAGTAAGGAGGAGAACGAGAGGAAGGCATTTGATGAGAAGCCTAATAGAGTGGAGAATGTTGACGAGGGTATGAGAAGTGGGAAGGAAGAGGTGCAGGTGCCCGACCCTGTACCTATGCCGGAGAAAGTGGTGGAGCCACCAGAACCGCCTGCGGTTATGGCAGCACCGACGAGTAAGGGCCCGAAGAAGGTTAAGCCGGGACAGGTTTCGGTGGAAGGGAAAAGGATTGTGAAACAGAATTTCAATCTGCTTACGATATGTACTGATCTTGATGACCATTTTCTAAAGGCTTCGGAAAGTGCTCATGAGGTTTCAAAGATGCTTGAGGCAACACGGCTGCATTACCACTCCAACTTTGCGGATAATAGAGGTAATTATCCTCATAACTTATTTTCTATTTAAAAATTAACTGCATGTTGATTATATTCTGTTTATTTCTCAAATTTATTGTTTTCACATCTATCCTATTGAATTTTAATTTTTTTTTTTCAGGACACATTAATCACTCTGCAAGGGTGATGCGAGTTATCACATGGAATCGATCCTTTAAAGGAATGCCTAATTTGGATGATGGGAGGGATGATTTTGATTCAGACGAGGATGAAACTCACGCTACAGTCTTGGACAAATTGCTAGCATGGGAAAAGAAACTATATGATGAAGTTAAGGTAAGCTGCATTGCCATCTTCCTTTTGAACTTAAATAATTTTCTTACATATTCAGCCATGTAACCCCACGTAGGTCCATATTTCAGACATTGGCATCTCATCATCAAGTTTAAGCTCTCGCCCTGCATTTTGTTGATTCACAACACTTGACGAAGTTTCTTTTTTTTCTCTGCTGGTCATTTTCCTACCAGCCACAGTTATACATATTTCTTGTTCTATTCTGAATCTTGCTGCTGAATATTGTTTGATAGGCAGGTGAACTTATGAAATTTGAGTACCAAAGAAAGATTGCCTCACTTAACAAGCTAAAGAAAAGAGCTACCAACTCTGAAGCACTAGAGAAAGCAAAAGCAGCTGTCAGCCTTTTGCATACAAGATACATTGTAGATATGCAGGCTATGGATTCAACAGTCTCAGAGATTAACCGTTTACGTGATGAACAGTTGTACCCAAGACTTGTTCATCTTGTTGATGGGTGAGCTATATAAATTAGATTAAATAATTATTGCCCTGTGCTAATTGTTTAGTTTCATTGGTACTCAATTGGGCGAATTCTATTCCGATGACATTAGGTCCGAGTCACAAGCTTATTACCTTTCTGCAGACAGCTACAATGTGTGAAATTTTTTTAATAAAATGGTGACAACAATCCCTTCTGTTTGGCTAACAAAATAATAAGGTTTGAAGTAATATGCAATTACTATCTTAAGTGCTACCTTGTTTACCAGAATATGTTAGATACTTTCCTCTAGGTTGTACGCATATCTGTTTCTGTCCGTCTAATACTTTCACCTCATCTCTAGTTAGTCATCCTTTTAAGAAAGTTCTACCAATATGATGTTTTCTAGTTTCTAGTTCTACCAATATTTACTTGACCGTGAGTTTTCACATCACTTATATGGAATTCTGGCGGAAAATTCAAACTTCATTTCTTCTTATTTATTTTTTACATCTTTTTGCTGCAAGTTTATTCTGATACTCATCGATATTTGACTTTTAGCATACTGGGATCAACTCTGTTTCCCTTAAAAGAAGGTAGAGTCTTCTACATCCATCATATTTTTATTATTAGTGTATTGTGTTTCAACTTTCAATTTATCTTTGAAATAAAATAGAAAATCTTCAGGCAAAATGAATATAACATCTTTCTTGCTGGAAAGCTGTTTGTTTAGTAATTCCATGAGCACTTATGCCCAGATCTGTATAACTGTACAATTGCACGCACGCACAGGAAGCGTCTCTGCAAATATTGATGGATGTTGATGAATTGCAGGATGGGCATTATGTGGGAAACCATGCATGACCACCATGAGAAGCAGTCGAATACTATGATATTTTTGAAATATCTGGACATTTCCCAGTCACCTAAGGAAACAAGTGAGCACCACCATGACCGAACATACCAGCTATTGCTTGTTGTGCAAGGGTGGCATTCGCAATTTGAGAAGTTAGTAAGCAATCAAAAGAGCTACATAAAGGCTCTAAACCAGTGGTTAAAACTAAATCTTGTCCCTATTGAGAGCAACCTGAAGGAGAAGGTTTCTTCGCCTCCGAGAATTAAAAATCCCCCGATACAAGGGCTCCTCAATGACTGGCATGACCGTCTAGAGAAACTTCCTGATGAGGTTGCTAGAACAGCTATATCAAACTTTGCTGCTATGATAGAAACCATTTTCCACCAACAAGAAGAAGAGATGGCTTTGAAGCGAAAGTGTGAGGAGTCGCGAAAGGAGGTTGCCCGCAAAACAAGGCAATTTGAAGACTGGTATCACAAGTATATGCAAAAGAAAATACCGGATGAACTTGATCCGGACAGGGCAGACACTAGCAATGCTACTGATGAGGTTGTTGTAGAGAAGCAGTTCTTGGTTGAACAAGTGAAGAGGAGGTTGGAAGATGAGGAAGAAGCCTATGAAAGTTATTGCCGTCAGGTCAGGCAAAAATCTTTGGCAAGTCTCAAAAATCGCTTGCCAGAGCTCTTCAGGGCCATGTCAGCTTTTGCTCTTGAATGTTCCAAAATGTACAGGGGGTTGAGGTCTATGTCACAGAACCTAAATTCAAGCCAGAGCTCATAACGAGAAATGTGTTTGTGTATTTTTTCTTATTTTATTTTCTTGGTTGTGTTGTATAATATTCTTATGTTCTGATTGATGATGAGCCAAGAAAGCTACGTATGCCGATGTTAAATAAACTCAGTTGAATATTCGTATAATTGCGAAATTTGGAAGGATTGATGTCTATTATATAATGTGAGAATCTCTCTCTCTAACAAAAAAATGTACATATTTAATGATGGTCAAGAAAAATGATGATATCTACTAATTACAAGTATCGCTGAATGGTCAGGGAGAATACATTTTGGCACCCAGAACCTTGGGTCTATTTACAATCTTTCCGTGATTTATAAAAAAAAATGAAACATCGCATTTGCAACAATTTTCTATCCCACCATCTGAATTGACTATCAAAATTGATGCTTTAATCATTCACATGACATGGGGCGGCTAGATGGACGCATGAGTTATAACAACTTTGTCGTCATTTTCGCCAGACGGTCAACTGTGCATTCATTCGTCTTTGGAGAATTGGATGAAGCTGAATCAAACACACTTTCTTTGATCTATTTATCATTAATATACTGAATTTATATAAAAATTTCTGGCATTGATACTTCGGCTCCTTTGGATTTTGTAATTTGGAGCAAAGGTACCGATTAAGGCACTTATCCATTTCTTGCATTACAGTTGTAAAGCATAGCAGCTTGAGGATTTGAATAAAGCAACAATTTTCTACCCCACCATCTAAATTGCCTATCAAAATTGATGTTTTAATCATTCGTATGAAATTTGGGCGGCTGAATGGAAGCGTGCCTCTTAAAATAATTATAAATATTTTGTCAGTCATCTTCGTCAAATAACACCTACTTATGGCTTTCAACAGTTAAAAGAATTTTTACAATATAAAAGACGTTTATTTCAAGTTATCTTTTAAACATTTTTAGAAAAATTTAAAAAAAAACATATTATTATGTTTATTACACGGTCCAATAAATTTATTTTCAGAATACAAATATTTTCAGACATATATAAATATAAAGACTCAGCAAAATTTATCCTCCAAAATTTTTTTACCTATAAATTTTTTGAACCAAACACCCCCATAAAGTCAGAAAAACACAATGCAGTGTAAGGATTTAAGCGAAATTAATTCTGTATAAAAAAAATGTAGAGATATTTGTGTCGGGAACCTAGCATTCATTTGTCTTTGGAGATTAGGATGAAGTGCATCATCAAACACACATTTTTTTATATTATCCAATAACTTATAATATACCGAATCTATCTAAAAATTTCTGGCATTAATAGATCAGCTCCTGTGAATTTTGTAATTTGGGGCCAAAGATACCGGTTAAGGCATCTTCCACTTCTTGCATTACAACTGTGAAAGCAGAGCAGCTTGAGGATTTGAATAAAGCTGGGTAGGGATAGGACTAGTGATTGAAGCTTGATCTTTCTTATTAATAAAGAAAATTGTAAGCACAAACACTGAGAGAGTGCATCAAACAGATTTTAAAGCAGAAGTAAATAATAAGGAAATAAAATTTTTTCAAGACAGAAAATGATGTATATGTTGCTACACATGGAAAAGCCAGGGGACGCTTGATGATGCCATTCGTTATCCTGTGACTTGATTTACAAAGGGATGTGAATCAGGCCGAGCAGCAAAAAAATTTTCTCCTTCTATTTCGTATTTCATTGTTTAAGTTCATTCCAGTAAGCTTTTGGGGAAAAGCTCTTGCTAGTTTCTTTGCTGCATTTTGCAGATAGGAACAATTACTTAATACTAAGGCAAATAAATGAATGAAATACCACTTGAAATAGGATAAATGGTTTGAAAGACGTTCAGCATATACCTATTTCATAGAAAAGCTCGTTTATGTTCTGTGCAGTCAAAGCAGATGTTTCCATGAAGAACATTCCATTTTCTTGAGCAAATTGCTCTCCTTCCTGCAATCATTTAATTACCCAGTACAATCAAAAAGAGAAGGAAATTGCTTTCAGTTAAACAATGCGAGCATCCACACAAAAATATGAAGTACTGCGTTATGTAGTGCAAATGCTATTGCAAGGAAAAAGAAGAGAATAAACTGAGAAGATCTCAAAAATACCTCATATTTGACCTCTCTATTTGGTTCCAAGTCAGATTTGTTTGCCACCAAGGCCATCACCAACTTTTGACTTCCTACAAAGAGGGGTTTTACAGTTTGTGGTGTGAGACATGCTATAGAAGTTTTACTATGGTTTCACATCCACAAGTCAAAGTAAATAAAGGACTTTGTAAATTATGAGCTTAATAAACAGTTATCAAGAAACTTGTGATGAAAGAGAGATATAATACGGGCTATTTATGTCCAAAGAGACTCAAATAAGTAACTTAATGGTAGCTGGTTTTGAAGAGTGGCATAAATTCCAACTCCTTTAGGTGAACATTAGTTGCAGCAGTAAGTACTCATTGATGCACTTAATCTACTAGTCATGTAGATCCCAAGGCTTCTGCTAATGCCCAACTGGTAGACAAAGAAAATGTTTAAATTGATGAGTTTGTGTTGTAGGCATTACCGTGTCTTTGCAATTCCTGAACCCACTTTTTGGCTCGAACAAAGGTATCCTGAGAAAATTTGAAAAAAAATAAAAATAAAAGGGAAGTAACATAACTACAGTTAAAGGACTTTAAAATTCTTGTGAACAATGAGAGAGTTACATATGCCTAAGAATAGGCTAGTCATGCAGAATTCAGTTTTTTCTCCACATCTTTTTTCCTTCTTCAAATAGAATATATTGATGGATATGGGAGTGTTTAGGTAAGTTCAGTTTATATAAGCTCACCAGTCAATGTTTTCCGTGATTCAAAAGAGCTTCACTATATAAAAGTAGTAATTTTTTATTGTTATCTTCCATTCAGTCACGAATAAGGTTTGTGAATGATGAGATAGACTGTGCCGGGGGAAGCATTACATGTTATTTATGAATTTTTGTTATAATTTCAAAAAAGACTGCAATTAAGCTATATTTTATATAATTTAGAGGCCCATAAAATCATTAAACCTCCATTCAAATTGAAGAAGCAAAAGCTTACAACGCTTGAGATGTCATATACAACAATAGCTGCTGCTGCTCCACGGTAGTACATAGGAGCCAAGCTATGATATCTTTCTTGTCCTGCTGTGTCCCATATGTCAAACTTCACAGTAGCTTCAGATAATGACAATATTTGTGTGAAAAATGCAGCTCCTATGGTTGGTTCCTGTAAGTTTATTACTGTCAAGGTTCATTGCTGAGTTCATAAAGTGATGTGAAAGGAGAAAAGAAACTTTTGACTAAGGAAAGCCCAACCTGGTTATGAAAGAATTGCCCTTTAACAAATCTTAACACTAAACTGGTCTTTCCAGTTCCCATGTCCCCAAGAAGCACCTACAAGAACAAAAAGAGAGTGCATAATCATGGTGAGGCCAACAGAATGTAGTTCTTCATTGATCTGCAAGTCTGCTACTCTTCTTAAAAAAATTTTAATTAAGATGAAAATTTACCAAGTAATCATACAAGAAACTCGATATCTGTTAGGTGTCATTTGAATTTTGTCCAAAGTCAAATATTTTCGATCTGAAGGCGCACTCTCTACATTAGCTAGATACATTTAGGATTGAATTGAACCTAAATTGATAAGAAGAAATAACATTTTCTATTACCAACTGAACTAAGCCTTTTGACTTTTGTAGCAGAATGCGATTTTTGTGTGTCTAATCAGACCTGAGGTATTATAAAAGATGCACCTAAAGAATTACACAGACGAATTTCATATTGAGATACTTTTAGAATTACAATAACCAAATCTTTTTGGTTACTTTATTCAGATCAGCGATATTGATCTTTTCATTCTATTCCTATTCCATGTTTATCTCAAGAACCTATTCCTATAACCATTAATTATTCTAATTGCAGTAATTACTTCTACCTTCATGTATCCTTAATAGTATACCGATGATAAATTCTATAATGGCTTTTCCTGTCAGTATAAACATCAGTATAACAATTATTTCAGGGTTAGGAGACTGAAGAGCAAGTACGTACAGATCCAACAAAATGACTGATACTTGAGAAAAAAAATACACTTTAAATAAGGTAAGACATACCCACCAGCTTGGCTTGTATAATTTTATTCCCAGCCCTTGACATGGTGCTAGCTAGGTTGATCAAAATTGTCGAAGTTACAGAAAACGAAGGAGAGTATAACGATGAAATAGAGTATTCTAGATCAAAGAAGCCACTAGCGAAATTGTGATTGAGAGCTTGATGCTGAACAAGGTAAGAAGAGACTGGTAGTTTTGTTTAGCTTTGACTGTTAGTTAGTCCAATATTTTATAATTCTCAACGTTAGGAAGGATTGCTTCCATACTCATCTTTTGGGGTTTTCTTATCCTTTAAAAGCTTTCCTTTATGCCAATGCCTCTTGGATCTTCTGGGGCCTACCTACAACCACCATGCGCGTGTCTTCTGTTGAGGTGGGAAGCGTCTTGAATTTTATTCATTATGAAAATATAATGGATGTGAAGATAAAACTTCAGTTTATTTAATTAAATATAGTTATGAGATTTATAATACGTTTAGATAATCTTAAAGATTAATTAATTACTGTTTTAAGAGTTTATAGTTATCCCATTAATATTTTATTAATATGTTTACATATACTTTGCTCCCAGAAATTACTTGCGGGCGTGGCGGTGAGATTAGTTAAACTATTTTTATATATCCACTTTGCTTTAATTAATTGAATTTCGTCCTCAATGTAGTGGACATAAATGAGAAGGTGAACCTAATTAAGTTTAGATTTAATAATTCTTACTTTTTTTATAAATTTATTTAAATTTTGTTATTTCTGATTAAATCACTTTTGATTCAAAATTTGGTCGTCCCTACTTTTTCCCAACATAAGAAAATAAAAAAAAAATATTACATTCTCTTTCTTAAATTAAGGTCACATTTGATTCAAGGTTTAAGAAAATATAAGAATAAAAATTGAGAATAGAATGAAATGTTATTATTAAAATTATATTTAGTATGATATAAAAAGAATGAAATAAAAATTAATAAAAAAATATTATTAAAAAATAAAAAATAAAATCATGATTTTTTTATCATTACTCAGATTTTATATACCAAACGAGAAGTCAGAGAGAGAGAGAGTCCCAAAAAACCAAACTTTAAATTTTATTGCTGACTTTATGATGATTAACAGCGAAAAAGTATCACTTCAAATTGCTTGCAATGGGATGTGAAAATGTTATGCAATTGAATGGATCAGATTGCTTCTAATTAAACTTGATCAGGTAAGATAATTTAACTTTTAAAAAAATAGATATAGACTTTAACTTTGAAATTCAAATTAAATTTGTTTTAAAATAGATCTAATCTTCCAAATAACATGTATTATTTAAAAAAAAATAGTACACATATAAATCTAATCCACTTGTTATTGTAAAAAAGTATGCGTATTGAGTAGTTTTTTTATAAAAAAAATATTGGCATTTAAAAGGACGTATTATTTTATAAAATACTTTTTTAATAAAAAAATCTTAATTTTTCCCCCATTTTTAAAGTTTTTAGAATTATTTTGAAATAATAAAATGATGTTTCAGTTGACTTAGCTTGAACCAAGCTTTAGACTTAAATAGTCGTATTCGGATTGAACGCAGACTCGAGACCAAACCCATATTCTTTTATTTATTTATTTATTATTATTATTATTAAATTCTTACTTGTTTAGAGCTAAATTCGATCCATTTGTCATCAAGTCTATTTCTGATAAGTATTAGTAAAGGATTTCGTACCACTAACTTTTTCTCCTTGATTTATAATTCCAAGGCTACGTTTTTAGCCAATTTCTGCCACATTTAATTTGACCTATCCTCGAACATAACGAAGGAAAAGGGGTCAAAAGTTGTGTTTTAATGACACCGTATTCCAAAACTCCAAATGAACACTTGCAATGACTTCATAATGAAGTGAACTGGTTTAACTTATATAAATGATTGATTACAATATATCATGTTTTAAACTCGAAGTGAATTTTGCTTTAGCAGATATATAGAATATTGTGAAAAAAGCAAATCCATTCTTATGCTTCAAGCAAAAGATATAAGAAAAGTTTGGAGGTATAAAAGCTTACAAGAAGAACAAAAGAGAATCACATATGAGACACCCAATTCATCTGAGGAAAACCCCACCACAATTTCCTACACCAAGACAAAAACCCACTTCTTCTCATTCATGCTCTTCATCTACGTACCGATCTTCACAAGTAAGTTTAAATTCTTAAACTTTCCATTTCTTTTTACTTCCCTTTATATCCTCAAACAAAACCCAAGTCCCATTTTCTTGCCAACATCACAATTTACGCTCTTACAGCCATGGCATCCTCAAAAGTAGCCTACTACACCCATCTCCTTCTCCATCCTCAGAAAAATCAAAACTACGTCGTCTTACCTCTCTACTACCCCACCCGTTCTCGCCGCCGTTGCCTTATCATCTGCACCGTGGGTCTCCTACTCTTTCTCGCCGTCGTCTACATTTTCTGGCCTTCCGATCCGAACCTGAAGATCGTGCGGCTCAGGCTGAAGCATATCAAGGTGCACACCGTGCCCCGACTCAACGTAGACATCTCCATGTTCCTCACCGTGAGGGTGCACAACACTGGCGTGTACTCAATGGACTACGAGGCGCTTGACGTGGCGGTCGGCTATAGGGGGAAGAAGCTGGGGCATGTAAGATCGGACCATGGACACGTGAAAGCCAAAGGTTCATCCTACGTGGATGCCAAGCTGGAGTTTGCTGGCATCTGTTTGCTGTCTGACGTGGTGTTCTTTCTGGAGGACCTGGCCAAGGGCACTGTCCCTTTTGATACTGTCTCCGAGGTTGAGGGCCAATTCGGCCTCCTTTTCTTTGGTTTCCCTATGAAGGTAATAATCATATGAATGTGTGTTGTTTTGTTGATTAATTTTTTGTTTGATTGATTTGCTTGGATATATAGGAATTAAAACAATTTCTGATATTAAGAACCATAAACAACAACAGGGTTTTACATTGTTTCTATTAAATTCAAATGGGATTACTAGAGAAGTTGTGTAACATCATTTTTTAAGAATTGGTGGGTTTAATTATGTTTGTTAGAAGAATATGTAATTGTATTCACGACAATTCAGAGTCTTAGATTCAATTTAGAGTTAAGTGAGTCCTAAGATGATGCTAGAAAATATTGATATTTTGAGGATGATTTTGCTTTGAGTGAAATGTTGGATTGATCTTTAGCTACAGGCACCAACAGTACAATGGGAACTTCTTCTTGCCTCCTTCCTAAAGGGATATATAATCCTTATGAACTGCACCGAAGCTCTGTTTAATATACTGAACATATGAAGGATTGGAACCAGAAGCGATGCTATGTTGAATTTTCACATTGCAATCTTTACCTTAACCCTCTTGCTTGATAATTATTTTCTTAGATCCCCTGTTAGTTTTGCAAACACTTTTCTGAATTTGCTGATGCTGTTCTATCTTGTAATATTCCCGCAGGCGAAACTATCATGTGAGGTTTTGGTAAATACAGCAAACCAGACAATTCTTCGCCAAAAATGTATCCATCAGGTAATAAGCATCCACTGATATGTATAGCTTGATACCTCTCTCTGAACATATACCATAATGTGCTACTCTTATACTCCTATGGTTTCAGCGATGAACTGAAGAGCTCTGGAGGCTGTGCAGCTCTGGCAGAAAGTTCAAAAGATGGCGCCAGTGTTTGTACATTAGTCATATATGATCATATTGTAATTGTGGGTAAAGATTTAGTAATGTAAATTATGCATATTATTCATAGTAATTTATATGGGTAAGTCAAATATTAATCTTTTGTAATAAATTAAGTACTATTTTTAGTGTTTTTAATCTCCATTTTTTAGTTTTAATTTTTCTTCATTTTCCCTAGAATATTTTCTGTAACTTTTGAAGTTAGTGAATAGTCCTATAACTTTTACTATCAATTTGTTTTTCTTTTTCTTTTGCCCTCTGTCAGTTTTCTCTGCTTCTCTGCTTCTCTCGTTCCTTATTGGTTTGGGCGTGAGTAGCGGAAATAATCATAAGGGTGACTAGAGAAGGAGTGGAGCTAACAGGATGGCTGACGCATCAATTGTATTATTAATGCTCCTCTGTACCAAAGGGGTTGGTTGAAAGTCCCATTTCTGAGTACTGAAGAATTGCTTAACATTTAATAGCTGAGCCTTCAACCATGTCCCACTCCTCCTTTCTTGCACTTTCTTACTCTTTTCCTCCTCCAATAGCTACCTTCGTTTACTCAGAATGAAGGGCCAAGTCTTCAAAAAGCATCTCAAATTGAACCCCTCCGCACATGGAAAAACATCTACTCAACCGAAAGAGGACAGAGAAAGGGAACAAAACGTTAAACAAATTTGAGTCCTAAAAAATTTGCCACAAACTGTTGCTTAATTCCTGGATTATCATTTGTTTTTTACTCCTGGAGAACCCAAAAGTGCAGGAGGAATCTTCTAGGAGTTGTCTACTATTATTATTATTCTTTTGTTACATAGGAAGTTCATGACTTGAGATGGCAAATTAGGTACATAGGGATTAAACTGAATGTTTTATTATATAAAAAGAGCTTTTTGTAAACAACAATTTCTTTGTATGCAAACAACATTTAGTTGCATGGCTTATCTGAATAGCCTGCATACTTTCTCCCAGATAACTTGCTGCCCAAAATATGGCCCATGTGCATGTGATTACATAAGGTACAGCCACAGACCAATTTAAAAAAGAAGTCATAAAATATAGATTCAATTTAGTTGCTGACTCCCCCAAGAAATTTTTATAACAGCAAGTTTATAGCATCCCACGCCACCAATAAGTACGATTCTTTATTTATTTCTATGAACCACGGTCTTTATCTTCATCCTATAAAAACTATGCTCTGATGGTGATGAGGGCTTCACGGTATAAATAGTGCGATCACTGGTATATGAACCTCAAACAACTTGGTCCCAAAACCTATGCTCCCCCGCTTCTATGTTCTATAACTTGAAAACTAATATAGTCTCTAGGAACCAGAAACAGCAGCCGCAGTTGGCTAAGTTATGTGAGAGTTGGCTAGGACCCCCAGGAGTTTGTGACCAGATTGAAGATGGTTAGCTTGAGAGCGTTGTGGAACAAGATCAAGAAGGAAAAGATGAGGTTTTTCAGGTTTTCCTCAGCGGTTCATCATGTTCAGTACGATCTTAACTCCTACTCACAGAACTTCGATGATGGCTACTCAACCGACCCAGATAACGTTTCTCGGTCATTCTCAGCTCGATTTGCTGTGCCTTCCAAGATTTTTGACAAGGCTGAAGTGGTGAGTGATGACAAGAGGAATATAGTGGGATCTTGAGTAGCGCTGTACATAGTTGTGATTTGTGATCATGCTCTTGATCTATATATGAAGCTGAAATGCTATTTATTAATGTTTTCTTTGCCCTATGCTTTTCTTCAACTTTTTTTCCCTGCTGTTGCTGATTCTAGACTTTCTAGCCATTGGTGTTTGGATGGGGCCTTTGAGGCTCTGACTCATATGCTTAATCTTTTGAGTCAAGTTGGTGTCAATCCAAGTGTATCAAGCTACAATTACAATAGCTTCTGGGTTCCCAAAAATTAGTCAGCAACCCATTATGAGCAGAGCCACTCATGCTTCCTGAAGTTTAGGACAATTGCATTATTGACAACGCTTATAATTAAAAAGCAAATTTAACATCCAAATGGAAATGGCATCATTTCTTTCTTATTTGTAGATTAATTATTAAAGTAAAATTATATATTAACTTGTGCCATGTCCTCCTTCTGAGGATTATATATGATTGAGAAAAAATTCTTAAATATACTAAGTCAACAATGAATAAACATGTAAATATGTCAGTAAAATTAGTTTTTACCACACTTCCATGTTTATAGGTCACGGATCTACTCATCCAGTCTATTTTTCTCCTCTCTGGTCTAAGATCCTGATCTTATGTGCATCACAATTTCTATCTATATCTAGAAATGTAATAACTGCAACAAGCATGTGCTATGTGAACATCATGATGTGCTAGTGCAGGTGTGCTACCAACCCTCCTTCCCCACTCTCTAGGAATTTATGATTCCTTTCCTTTCCCATCTTTTCCTTAGACGGGGTCTAAGAGTGTCTGCTATTTAATTAGAACCAGAAAGGGTACGAGGAAGTAAAGAAATTGCAGTAAACTAATGTTCAAATCTGATTTAGAGAGTGAGAGAGCAGAAATAAAAATCGTAAAGAGCTATAGGAGCTTTTTCTTGCAACCCACTTTGTATTATTTTACCTACCACTGCAGAGTCTAAGACCTGTAGAGTGGGACTAATGGAATTTAATGGTCGTCCTTGTGCAACCATATCTACCTACATAATTTGGACCACGTTGTCTCACTATAAATGTCTGCATCTCACCATTCACTGTACTGACAAGTTGGGGGTTTCCAAAACAGAGACAGAGGCTCACTTGTGTGCTCCATTAATTAGCTAATGCTTTCGAAGAGATAACGATCCAAATGGTTCTGCGGCCATTCTTCTGAGCGACACTCATTTGCGGATTAGAATCCTCTCCAATACTACGTGAGAAATCTATCTCACCTGGGTGTCAACCGGGTTTCACCGTCTTTGTTTGTCTCTCTTTAACTGCATTTGATATAGTTGTGACATACTCGAGAGGACCCTAATCCGTTAATTGCACTAGGTAAAATTAGGCACCGCTAGTTTTGGACAAAGGTTAAAGACATCTTAACAGTAAAAATTTCTTTCTTTTTTTATAAAAAAAAGACACCAATTAAATAGATTCTACGTGGATAGACACTTTTGTTTTTGTCGTTGAGACCAATAGAACAAAAACATCTTACTTTCCGTAATTTTCATCGCAAACCTTTTATTTAATTGTAACTGTATGAATACTTTAATACGTTAGTTTCATTCTCACTATATCAAAGTTCTTTTCTATATTTTTTTTCATGACAGATTGGGTGTTTGAACTTAAAATCATATTAATTATTTATTTTCTCTCTCAGTTTTATTTTCCTATATACTTTCTTTGATTCTTGTATCTAAGCTAAGATTAATTATAAATACACTAACTGGACGTCGCTACAAGGGTATGCGGATGAATACATTTTAAGCGAAGATAATATAAAAAAATTAGGTTAAAATTTATACCTTGAGACCATAAAATTTTTATCTAGTGTTATTTTTATTATAATTACCCATGTAATTTAATTAAACATAATTTGACTTATAAATAAATATTTAAGAGTTATTTACTACACATAATAAAAAAAATAGAATAAAATAATTTATTTTATTTTATTTTTATATATTTAATATACTGATAGAATAAGATAATATTATTAAATTTTTTATTATATATTATTTTTTAATTAAAATTATTATTCTATAAAATAAACTAAATTATAAATAAAATAATTTATTATACGTTATTAAATTTTTTATTATATCGTATTTTTTAATTAATAATAATTAAAAAATTATATTAAAATTAATTATATATATAATTTTATTATTTTATATAATTTATATTATATTATATTATTATTTAATTTATTTTAAATATAAAATAAAATAAAATAAAATATATCTTGATATATATCCACCGAATAAAGTTTTCAAGAGCGAGAGAGAGAGAGAGAGAGCGCAAAAAAAAAAAACACCTTTGGTCCTGGCCTACCCCACACATGACAAAACCCGCGTGCTACACGCATTTGCGCGCCGCGAGACAATCAGGTTCATTTTGGTGGTGCACTTGCTCCAAACTTGATGATTCACGGTTCTTGCCTTACATCGTTACGTAAACAAATAAATAATTTTAAAATATTTGTTATATGATACATTATTTTTTTAATAATTTAATATTATATTATTATTTTTAAAAAAAAATTCACATATCATATATTTTGATATTAAAATTTTATAATAAACACTTAAAAAATTTTACTTAAGTTTTTTCTTTAATGATATTATATTTTTTTTGTATTATTGTGAGGCAGTATCCACTATTCAGATTAATTTATATACATTTTAATTAATTTATCTTTTTGATTTGATTAAATACAAATTATCTTACACCGAAATGTCATCAAGGGTTTGATCTGATCAAATGGAGGCCACATTACATATTTGTCTTTATCACCAATCACTTGACTTAGATAATACTTTTATTTTAGTTTTAGATATTAAAGGCTTCTATAATTTATAGAATAATTTAGGAGATTTAAAATATTTTTTATACTCCTATATCAAGTCTCTCATCCAATTTATTTATATAGTTTAAGTAAAAATAATGCAAAAGAAACTAAATTTAGAGGTCAAAGTTTGACAAAAAAATTTATATATGGCATTAATTAAAAGAGCACAAAATTAAATTTCGTCTGAATAATTTAATTAATTAAAGTTGTGAATATTTTCTTAGCTTAGGCCCAAGGTTGTACCCAAAAGAAAATTACTTGATGTGCCTAATTTCTCTCATCTCCATCATTGTTGCACCACCAAAAATTAAAAAACCATTAATTTGCAGAGTTTTCGCTGAGCACGCACGCCTATTGACTTTTGTCTATCTTCTACTTCGCTAGTGCATAATAGCCAGATCAGTACTGACCCACTCTCAAATGTAGGACTTGTCAAACATTAAAGCATGATGATTTTTTTGGCATAAAAAAAAAACATAATGGTATTTAATTAAATATGGAGACAACTTCTGGTCGTTATTTGATGTGGAACAACAACGATGTTAAAAAGTATAATTTTTAAACGTTGACATTTGCAAATTAAGTGACTATCTCCATCAAATGCATCTCTGAATTCCATTTTATAACTTTCTTTGAGTTATTCATTATGTTTTTACCGTCATTTTCATATGTCACACAAAAAAATCATTTACTACGACAAGATATCGGGGGAAAAAAATGTGAAAATTAAGCTACAAAATATCTATACGTCTATTTAGTTTCAAATCTAAGTAGCTATATAGGCAGAAACTATATATTTCGAGGGCTTAATTAAAGGAAATAATCATCTATAGAAGATTTTGAAATTTTAGATTTTTGTGCGTAGATTACAAAGTTTAATTAAGAGGCCTATAAAATTATTTTAATTTGAAATCACAGTGGAGTTCAATCACAATCTAGTCATAGAATCTTGAATTAAATACAATAAAAGATATAAATTATTTTAAGATAGAAAAAAAATACTAAAAAATGGGAATAATATTAAAATTTAGATAACATATACGTTGATTGATCTCCAAATTACAATAAATATAATGAGATTTATAACCTCCTATACTCCGATTTTTTTCAGTTCCAAACTCTAAATAATGACATAAAATTAATGTCCCACCAAAAACAAAGTCACGTAAACGTTAATATCATAGTACTAAGTTCACCGTTAATGTTTGGGCATAAGTTTCAAAGCAATGCTTTCAAATGGCCTCTTACTAAATGGTAAAAAAAAAAAAAATTAGTTTGGTAATGAAATCCACATCCATTTAATTATCAAATCCCACTTCTATATGGGATTTGGCAAGAAGCATGAAGCTCAACCAAACCCATGCTTTTCACCAAATTCTCCCCCACCCCAAATTCATTTAAAAAGGCATATATAATTATAGATTTGTCAAACATTTTCTTATATTTCATCCTCCTCGATCTATCCCATGTCCCTCTATTTTATAAACCACACTCCTCCCTTCAACCTTTTCTCTTAAACCCATTACCTAGTACCAACCATGGCTAAGAAGCTTCAAAAATCCCTTCAAGACTACTTCTCCAAGATCAAAAGTCCTCGCCCACAAATCCAATCACCCTTCAACTCGTTATTATCATCATCTTCTAAAAATCGGATTCTCTCAGGATGCAAGCAACCCAGAACCCCTTCTTTTGCCATAGAGAGAAACGAAGCTGATCATGATCAAGGTCGCAACAACAACGTTAACAACGGTGTTGCAGCCAGGCTATCCGATGTTGATCGTTTTCTCTTGGAGAATTTCAAATCTCTATTCCTCGGAGACGATGAAGTTACTACGAAAAATAATACCGTAAAGGTTTCTGAAGATCATATTCAAAACCAGGAATCTCCAAAATTAGGCTCCGTTTTGTTCGATCAATCCCCGCCACCACTGGATCTTTGTGGGTCTAACCGGT
The DNA here is from genome assembly GCA_037074535.1 of Gleditsia sinensis. Lineage (NCBI taxonomy): Eukaryota > Viridiplantae > Streptophyta > Magnoliopsida > Fabales > Fabaceae > Gleditsia > Gleditsia sinensis. The sequence continues at coordinate 1,880,100 of CM073469.1, read as the reverse complement.
TCTTCGTGACCCTTGACTCATCGGGGTCGCTTGTCACATGTGACGAAGCAGGCTCAGGCTCAGGCTCAAGCTCAAGCTCAACCATAACCCTCAATGGTTCTTCAAATTCTCTCGATGCCATGGATCATCAGACGCTTCCCCATAACAACATCGCCGTTTTGACCCACTCGGCGAGCCCTTACGAGGACTTCCGGCGATCCATGCAAGATGTGGTGGAAGCCAGATTCAGAAGGCATGAAAGGGTGGATTGGGATTTCATGGAAGATGTCTTGCTTTGTTTCCTGAACCTAAACGACAAGAAGTCGTATAAGTTCATATTAAGTGCTTTCGTGGATTTGATCAACGTTTTGCGACATCAATCTTCCGAGAGAGCTCCGGCCAAGCCACGGAGTGTTCGAACGTTCAGGAAGAACAAGACTAAAGAAGTAACGTTAGAATTCGTGGAAAATAAGAACATGTCTACCGGGGACGAGGTTCAACAAAAACCTTGGATTTGAAATTTCAACTGTTTTCTGCCTTTGCTTTTTTCTCCCCCCCCCCCCCACCTTCCTTGGCATTACACATGCAGTATGCTGTATTATATGATTTTGAGTGTTCGGGGAAGGAAAAAAAAAATTGAGCACTTTTGTTTATTGTTTAAGCTTGTTCCCCAATGTTATATACCTGGAATTCTCACTCATTCGTTCTAGTGTTATTTTAATTTTAATTTTTTGTGGTATTCGACTATTCGCACTGGAAATACAAAATTATAATTTGTGACCGAGGTAAAACTATCAATATATATATTGAACATATAAATAGTCGAGAGAAAGCTTAAACAAGTCACGCAAGAAAATGAATTCTTGAGACAATCTGAGACATACAGGTACTTACGTGGTTTTGCGCAGGAGAAAGACAAGTTATTAATTAGATTAATTAGATCAGTAGAGGGGGGGAGGGGGGGGGGGAAGGGGTTTGGGATCGAGTGGGGTTCGACTCCTGCTGATGTACTAAAATTTTTTTAATTACATTAATTATATGAGGTTGTTTTTAATATAATATTTAATAGATAATTTTTTATTTATTAATTATTTTTAAATTAAAATATATTATAAAAATAATTTTAAAAAAATATTATTTTTTATTATATATAACATTTTAAATATCGTTGATAAATAAAATAATTATCAATTAATAATAGATAAAATGTAATTATGGTGGTGTAAAAACTGCAAAATGATCGCATAGAAGACGTTGCCGTTGGAGAATTGAGACCTCTCCCTGATGACGTTTCAACTATTAAATATTGCAAAAGAATCGGTAACAATTAACAGATCTTTTTTTTTTATTAAAAAAAGTAGGATTTCATCCAATTTTAAATGAAATATTCTCCTATAGATACGTGCTTAATCAATTTTTTTAATGTATGCTTATTAAATAATTTAAGCAACGCTAATCTAATCAATCTATGTTAATAAATATAGTGAACAATGACGGATGTGAGTTCTGGTTATATATGTTAGGGTATATATAGATCACAGTAAATGGATGGAGTTCCATAAGCCATTTGCCACCAAAATTTAAGAAAGTTACTTCTGAGATGGCACTCCTAATTATAATATCTTTTAACAGAAATAAAAAAAAAAATCAATTTGAAGTAGTGTAAAATTGAAATGCAGTCTAGGAGTGTCCCGCAATCCTAAAACTTGTTTGATTTTTTTTTTTTAAATTATATTTAAAAATTATTTTATAAAATAAATAAAAATTGTTTAATATACTGTTTTAAAAATATATTATTTTTTATTTATTTGTGTTCTAAAAATAAAAATAAAAAATAAAAATAATTTTTTTTATTTTAAAAAAATTTGTTTTTAAAATAATAATAAAAAATAATTATTAAACAAAATTTTTTATTTTAAAAATAAAAAATAATTTTTAAAAATTAAAAACAAACATGACTTTAATTTTTTTTTCCTTACATAGAAATGGTGAAATCCTACATTAAAGCCCATTACAAGCCCATTTTAGTCTGACTATCCACAGTCCTGGAGAATAGATGTTTCTAGAAGCAGCTCTGCACTTGCCCCCAAAAAATTAAAAGAAGCAGGTCTGCAGACATCTGTAGTTGTAGGAGTGTAGGACCAATCCAGTGAAGCACGTAGACTCCAGCTTCGTTTCAAACAAAAAACTAAAACTTGATCAAAAGTGCTATTATAAAATTGAAAAGGTCATAAAGGAAAATTAAAACCAAATCTCCAAAATTCCATAGCAGCCCCCCACAATATTGGCCTTGGCCCCTTTTATAAATCCTCGTCTAACTGCTTGGTCCCTCGGTTGTTCGTGTTGTAAAAGGTTTCAGATTTTTCTAGAACCTCGAAGCCTCTCCCCTTCTCTCATCTCTTGGATCGCTACGCCAGGTAAACCCTATTTCTTTTTCCATCATATTCATGTTCCTTTAGGTTCCTTTGAGGTTGTAGATCTGTGAGTTTGTTTGTCGTGTTCGGTTCCTGCATTTTGTTTGGACTTCGTGTAGTTACTTTGTCATTAATCGCGATATTCTTCTGGGCTGGCAGACCTGATTCTAGGTAATCAATTCAATTTCCGCAAACATGAGCGTGGTTGGTTTCGATTTCGGTAACGAGAGCTGTATCGTTGCTGTTGCGAGGCAGAGGGGGATCGATGTTGTGCTCAATGATGAATCCAAGCGAGAAACTCCTGCAGTTGTATGTTTTGGTGACAAGCAACGGTTCATTGGAACAGCTGGAGCTGCATCCACTATGATGAACCCAAAGAATTCGATTTCACAGATTAAGCGACTAATTGGTAGACAATTCTCTGATCCAGAATTGCAGCGGGATCTCAAGTCTTTCCCTTTTGTTGTCACTGAAGGGCCCGATGGCTATCCATTAATTCATGCGCGGTATTTGGGTGACTCCAAAACATTTACACCTACACAAATGTTGGGAATGCTGTTGTCAAATCTCAAAGGCATAGCTGAGAAAAATCTGAATGCAGCTGTAGTTGATTGTTGCATTGGAATTCCAGTTTATTTCACTGATCTTCAGAGAAGGGCAGTCTTGGATGCAGCCACCATTGCTGGTTTACACCCGCTTCACCTGATACATGAAACAACTGCAACTGCCTTGGCTTATGGAATTTACAAGACAGATCTTCCTGAAAATGATCAATTGAATGTTGCCTTTGTCGACATTGGACATGGCAGCATGCAAGTGTGTATTGCTGGCTATAAGAAGGGGCAGCTGAAGGTATTGGCTCATTCATATGATAGGTCTCTGGGTGGTAGGGATTTTGATGAGGTTTTGTTCCAGCACTTTGCTGCAAAGTTTAAGGAAGAGTTCAAGATTGATGTTTACCAGAATGCCAGGGCTTGTCTCAGGCTGAGATCTGCTTGTGAGAAGCTGAAGAAGATGCTTAGCGCAAATCCTGAGGCACCTCTGAACGTTGAGTGCTTAATGGATGATAAGGATGTCAGGAGCTTCATCAAGCGTGATGAATTTGAGAAACTAAGTGTTCCAATTTTGGAACGTGTGAAGAAACCTTTGGAGAAGGCACTTGCTGAAGCAGGTCTTACCGTTGAGAATGTCCACATGGTTGAGTTGGTCGGTTCAGGTTCTCGTGTACCAGCTGTAAACAAAATATTGACAGAGTTTTTCAAGAAGGAACCTAGGCGGACAATGAATGCAAGTGAGTGTGTTGCCAGGGGTTGTGCCTTGCAATGCGCAATTCTTAGTCCAACATTTAAAGTACGGGAATTTCAGGTAAAGTGTATTTATTTGATCGTTCTCTATAAAGTTTTAGGTGTTCCAGATATGTTACAATTGATTGTGTATGCCTGTTTATTTCTTTTCTCTGGTATCTGCCTCTGTAAAAAAGTTTAGGCCCTTACAATGTGTTTGGATGAGCGGGAATGAAGGGGATGGTAGGGAAATGGACGGAAAGGGAAAAAATTTCCTTGCTTTAAGATGTAATGAGTGGTTATAGGGGAACAATTCCCCCTCCTTCCCCACTAAAACCCCACAACCATACTTTGTTTCTCTCCAAATTGGGGGATAAAGAGGGGGAATGCCTTTCTTTTTTCATTTTTTAAAAAACACGTGTTATTTACTACTTTACCTTCAAACTGAATTAATAAAATTACTTTATAAAGTTTACCTTCCCTTCCTTCTCTTTTTAGCATTCAAACAAGGGTAAGGTATTTTATATACATTCCATCCTTTCTCTTTCCATTCATTCCCCCTTTAAAACTTCAATACATAGCCTGTAATAAATAATTTCAGCATTTATTATGTTTTTTTTAATTGCATGTCTCGGATATCTGCCTTAGTGTAAAAAATTAGGCGCTCAGTAATTATGATTTTAGGTTAGCATATTTTATGCTTTTTAATTGCTATTTTCCTGCAAGTGTAGTACGTGTTGAATTGTTCAAATACTTGGTGTTGCATCTGATATATTGTTGACAATTTATTGTTGAATGTGAAGGTCAATGAAAACTTTCCTTTCCCAATTTCTCTGTCATGGAAAGGTTCTGGTCCGGATGTACAAGATAGTGGACCAGATAACCAGCTGAGCACTGTTGTTTTTTCCAAGGGAAATGCCATACCAAGTGTCAAGGCTCTGACATTTTACAGGTCAGGAACATTTTCTGTTGATGTACAGTATGCTGATGTGAGTGAGCTGCAAACACCTCCAAAGATCAGCACATATACTGTAAGGCAGTTTTTAAGTTCTCCTTTTCCTTTATTAGATATATTTTTTCTCTTGAAAGTCCTTTGACTCTTGACTGTATGCAGATTGGTCCTTTTCCAACTGCAAAAGTAGAAAGGGCAAAAGTTAAAGTGAAAGTACGCTTGAATCTGCATGGAATTGTATCTGTTGAGTCGGCAATTGTAAGTCTTTCGAGGCTATGGGTGATGGTGGTTGTTATTTTTTTCTCCTCTGCTGTTACTTTTGTTGTCAGGTTTCTGTAGTAGACTTGAGAACATTTGTTCATTTGGTTTAACCTTTTTTTTCTAATTTTGTTTAGCTCCTGGAGGAGGAAGAAGTTGAGGTTCCAGTGTCCAAAGAACCATCAGGAGAAGATACCAAGATGGATACTGATGAAGCTCCGTCTGATGCTGGTGCACCTCCAAGCTCCAATGATGCTGACATCAATATGCAAGATACTAAGGCTACTGCTGATGCCCCTGGGGCTGAAAATGGCAACCCTGCAACAGGAGATAAGCCTGTGCAAATGGATACTGATACAAAGGTTGGTATTGGTAACTGGGGTACTTAAGTATATGTTCAGAATGGTTTTTGTTTTATATCTTTTATCCATGCTATTCTTGAATTATTTGCAATGAGATCATTATTTCATATATTTATCTAGTTTCAATATCATGCGGTTTATTGACTTTTGGAGATAGTGACAATGGAAATTACAACTACTCATTTAAATGGGTATCACAGGATAAAATGCTAGGTGATCGGAGAGTGGGATGGTTAGATGTTGAATGTGTTGTAATAGTAGTACTGATAAAACTATCTAAACAATTTTATTTATTTATTTTTACTAACATGTATTTTGTTGATTTTGCAAATTCAATCGGGTTGTTGGGTTTTATTGTTGATTTGCCTTATGTTTGAATATTACTGTAATGGATTTTAACTAAGATGAATTCCTGCTTTAGTTGAATGTAAGTCTTACTCTTGACATAACCACACTGCTATGCAATCATGCATGTATGTTTTGTACTCTGCTTTTGTTGGATTTTGTACTTCAACTAAGTGCCCAAGCATGGTTAAGTGATATTTTGTAATTTGACTGACTTTTCTTTTAAAATTGTAGGTTGAGGCTCCAAAGAAAAAGGTCAAGAAGACAAACGTACCTGTATCAGAGTTGGTTTATGGAGCAATGGGTCCTACAGATGTCCAGAAAGCTGTAGAGAAGGAGTTTGAAATGGCTTTGCAAGATCGTGTGATGGAAGAAACAAAAGATAAGAAAAATGCAGTTGAGGCTTATGTTTATGACATGAGAAACAAGGTGGGGATTTTCTTTCTTTCTTTCCCTTGGGTCCAATATAAGTGCCTGTCTTTTGATGATTTCTGAAACTAATTTATTATCACCACTTCAGCTCAATGACAAATACCAAGAGTTTGTCACTGCTTCAGAGAGAGAGGAGTTTACTGCTAAACTTCAGGAGATGGAAGACTGGTTATATGATGATGGTGAAGATGAAACTAAAGGTGTATATATTGCCAAACTTGACGAACTTAAAAAGGTAAGAAGTTTCAGAAATTAGAGATCCCATCCCCCATCAAACAGTAAAGCTAGAAAGGCACGCTTACCTTTCTGTGTTCTTCTGCACAAAAAATGCACGGCAAGTGTTATTTTTATGGTACTTCTGGATTTGCAATTTTATTGATTTATCTAATTGCAGCAAGGTGATCCAATTGAAGAGCGTTATAAGGAATACATGGAGAGGGCCCCGGTAACTGATCAGTTCATCTATTGTATAAATAGTTATAGAGAAGCTGCAATGTCAAATGATCCCAGATTTGATCACATTGACATTTCCGAGAAGCAGAAGGTAATATGTCAATTTTTTTGTACTCACCTGTTTTTCTTATTGCCACTTAATCTGAAATTGTTTTTGTTATTTGTCTGTAGGTCCTCAACCAATGTGTTGAAGCTGAGGCTTGGTTTAGGGAGAAGAAGCAGCAGCAGGACTCACTTCCAAAATATGCCAACCCTGTTCTCTTTTCAGCTGAAGTGAGAAGGAAAGCCGAGGCAGTTGATAGGTATATGCTTTTTTCCCTCCCTCTGGATTAGGTGGTATTCACTATTCAGGTTATTTAGATGACACGTGTTTCTGCTTCACTGTATGATTTCTGTGCTTTTGCCTTTTGCTACGCTGGTGGCACTTCTCTGTGGTTTTAATAATTGTATTTATAGTGTAATGCTTATTGACACAGCCCTTCAAGATACAAAATGTCACAACTCAACTATCTTCGTCACGCATTGGATCTCATTAGTGTGTTAGATTCAACGGCTTGAGTTTTTGCATGACACTGTTTAGTGTGTCACTATCATTACTTGATACATATAAAACAGTTCATTTTAGGACTGAATTCAATTGCCACTTGTGAACTTCTGGTGTTGGGGAGGATTGAACCTAATCTTGAATGCTGTTGTTGTTATATATATATATATATATATATATATATATATATAATTGAAATTCTTGTTCCCGTTCTTTTCTTCCAAAGTAATTTCTTGTGTGTTCATTGTCTATCCATTTCTTCTAACTATTAAAGCGTTTATCTGCTTTAACAACAGGTTCTGTAAGCCAATTATGACGAAACCAAAGCCAGCCAAGCCAGCTACTCCAGAAGCCCCAGCAACCCCGCCTCCTCAGGGTGGTGAGCAGCAGCAACCTCAAGGGGACGTTAATACCAGCCCTAATGAGAATGCAGGGGACAGCGCTAGTGACGCCCCACCAGCGTCTACTGAACCAATGGAGACTGACAAGTCAGAGAATACAGGCTCTACATAATTTTTGTTACTGATCAGTCTCGACCTTGCTAGAAGAATATGAATTGAGCCTGGGAAATAGGCGTGGGTGGGTTGACAGTGAGTGGCTGTCGGGAAGATGTTTGATTTAGAGCCCTCTCTGTTGGGTGGTTACAGAGATTTCCTAGTATTGTGGTCTTTGGAATCCGGATTTTTTCATAGAAGGGTTCGAAGTGAAAATGATCATGCGTGTGGTCTACATTCCCAAACGGTGGGAAGAGATCAAATCTCACTAGGTGTTTAGGTTATTTGTGTACGATTTCTAGAAGTTAAATTGCAATGTCTGTTTTCAACTATTTACTTCGATTTCATTTTTAGCGAGGCGGTACAACCTATTTTTTTTCTTCTGATTTTGTATTATTTTCTATCATGTCATTCTATGATTTTTCTTATTAGTTCAAAATTGAACTTCGTGTGGTTGTTGGATTTAACCCACTTAGAAGCTAATATAAAGGATTGTTGTTTTTATTATGTGAAAATATTTAAAGGCGTCTTTTGTGAACTGAGAAGTTGGAGAGAATGGAAAAATTGGTCAAGGTGTTTATTCTTGTGGAATTATAGAGGGTTTAGCTAACCAGATTGAGTAGGGTATTAAGAATTACTAAATATACCTTCTTTTTTTCTAAGCGAAAAGTATTATTTTTCAGATAATGCACAAATTTATTTAGAAGTTAAGCTAGCATAATTTAATGGTTTTTATTATTTAAATTTATAAAGTAACACATTCCTGTTAATACATTAATGATTCTTTAACTCGTGGTTAGCGAAAGCTAAATTTAGAAAGCATTTGATTATAAAAAAGTTTTGTAAGAAAACTAGAGTCTAATCGATATGATTGTTCTGAGTTTTTATTTTTACTAAAAATAAAAAATATCATAAAAATGTGTTCTGTTAATATTTTCATTTTCATTTTTAAAAGTTATAAACGTCTAAAATATATTTTTAAAATTTTCCAATATTATTACTATTGTAATAGTAATATTTTTATAATTATCTTTAATTTATTACAATATGCATGAATAATATTTTACTGTTTATATAATTAAAAAATTATAAAAATAAAATAATGTAAAAATAAAAACAAAATAAACAAACAAGAAAGTAAAACGGATTTTTTCTTTTTATTTTCAGAAAATGCTGATTTACTTGACATTTGACATTGAGCATACGCTCAAACCGCAGGTTAAAAGCTAAACTTTCATTGATAATTCTTTCATTTGCTTTAAAGGTAGATACTTTAACAAACTGTAGTCTGAAAAGGCCACTTGACACAATTTATGATGTTATAACTTGGAAGTTAAACCTTGAACCAAAATATGAAGACTAAGAAACACGCAATGGCTTACACTTAATCCTCCTAATATTTCTTCCTTTCCAAAACAATAGAAATATGCATACATACGAGAGATATTATGAACTAGACTCTTCCATTTTTGTACTGCTTCTTTATGTGTAAGTTGTGGGCAAGCACCATTCATGAGCCAAATTAATCTTACAGATAGACTAGCTCGTCAGCTCTTCAGATTGCGTTAAGAAAAGGCTACTTGAGGGGGAAAAAGTTAAAACCCTGTCAAGAAGACCCAAAAAAACGAAATACCTTTATTTGGACTAAATGAATAGGTAGACTGATCTTAAAACGAATATGTATAGAACCATATAATATGATGGGACTAAGAAGCAGGGATCTACAATCCTACCTCTTTGACAAATGATCTTGAGTCTCTTATAGCAGAAGTGAAATTCGATTCAACAGAAGTTAACCCTTTTTCCGTTAACCAACAGAGTGAAGGGAAGCTTGATAGAGGAGGAAAGCTTTAATAAGGGAAATGAGGGAAGTGAAGACAAAAAGAATGTTGGCAGAAAGGATTATTTTAGCTACAGTAGAGGTTAGAAGAAATGCAAGAAGCCATTTATCACTACAAATAAACTAGATGTAAATTTGGCAATAAACTTACACATAAGAGATAAACAATAATCAACTACTTAGAAGTAAGCAAAAGACTAGGCTTGTGTTGAGCAAAAAAGTGAACAGAGTAATGAACACACGGTATGAATCATCGACTTTCTGATATTCCTTTCAGTATAAAGCGACATCCCTGGCAAAAGTGTTGCCTTATAAGAAATCTGAAGGGGCAAGATGCCCTAAATATGATACAAGTACGGCTAGCTGTCTACATACTATATAACATAACTAAACGGAACTAAAATGCATAAACATCACATACCATTCTCAGCAGAATCATCATTCTCCTCCTCATCTCTCTGCTGTAGTTTTGCAATCTCGCTCTGCACTTTCTCTAAAATCTGCCTCTTTTGCATTTCCAATTCCTTATGAAAATCCATCCTCATCTTTTCCAGCTCCACCATCTGCTGCCTTTTATTATTTTCAATTTTCTCATATATGTCACTGAATTTCTGAATGGAATCAGCAAGCAATTTGAAGGAAGAAGTTTCATCATTGTTTCTTCTATACTTTCGTTTCTTTGATTGAAGTCCATCCAGACCTTCCTCACCAGTAGACTCTGAATTCCCTGGACTATCCCTCATTTCATCAAATCCATTTGCGCGATTCAAATAAACTCTAGGGTTCATAAAAACATACTCTCCCGAGTCCAAACCACAAGATAGGCCTGCTTGTTGTGGTGGAGAAGACATCAGCTTATCCATCCTTTTAAAATAAACCCATTTGCTAGCCCCACCACCCATTTCTGCTAATTTGATCTTCTCCTTTTTGTATTTTTTCTTTAATGTATCAAGACGATTCCTACACTGAGTATCTGTCCTTTCAATTTTTGAAACTTCTGACACTTTTACTGCAACTTCTTGCCATTCCTCAGACCGAAGACTCTTCCTCCCGTGTTGAATAAATCGGTCACCCCAAGCATCAAGAAGAACAAATGTCTCATGCTCAGTCCAGTCAGTAAGGGAATTCCTGCCACCAAAAGATAGTTTAGGGGCTGAAGGAGCTGCAGCTGATGGTGTAGGTACACGAGGCGCAAATTCATATGTTGAAATCAAACTTTTCAGCTTTCGCTTTTTTGGGTGCCATTCTAAATCATCTTCAATCCTCATGGTGTAGCTTTTCTGCTTAATTTCCTCATCATCACTGTAATCATCATTTTCATCCCCATTCTCATCGTTTTCCTCATCATCACTGTCATCAACATCTTTTTGGGAAGGCTGAATACTGTTACCTTGTTCAACATCATCATCATCTTCCTGTCCTAACTGTTCTTTGTCTTCTTCTTCTTCTTCTTCTTCTTCTTCTTCTTCTTCTTCTTCCTCCTCCTCCTCCTCCTCCTCCTCTTCATAATCATTATAATCTTCACCATATTCATTTGTAACTGACTGAGAATGTGGAGAAATTCCAACTGGAAGTTTCTGATGATTCAAATAACCGTAACCTTGGTAGTATGGGTTAGGGGGACACTTTGCATCATCCTCATTGTCATCCATTTGAAAACAAATTGCAATTGCAAGAAACTAAAAGCTACAAAACTAATATTCCCTCCTAAAAGAAAAATGGCTCCCAGCTTTGAACAACAAAGTTTTCTATTTCCACTGACTTGACTTTAAGATAGCAAGATCTTGCAATCCCCTTTGTACACAATAAATCCCAATTCCTACCTCCGGTATTAATTATTTCCTAAGTCCAACCTCATAGATTCAAGTTCCTGAATCAACCCTCAACATCTCTATTGCCATCTTTTCTGACGGGGCGGGGATTATGACATTACAAGACAACCGGATCATCAGCAAATATAAACTTCCAAACAAGATTCCAATTACTTTTCTGGCATAGAAACGTAATTTTTTTTTCAGTAAAAACGCCAAGGTTTCTTTCTTTCTAAGAAGAAATTATTTGGAAACAAAGACATATATTCCAGCTCCAATCCAGGCAAAAACCCCAATTTACAAGCTCAAATCAAAGACACATCAGTCTTACCCGAAAGAACGCAGCTTCCCAGAAAAGAAAGAATTCAAAGTCTCAAACTTTCCCATGGGATTAGCTCATAGGAGATGCGAATTTGCAGTTGAGTAAGAGAACGAAATAAAATTCGAGACGAGAAGGAGCATGTGAATTAGGAAAGTAGAAAAAGAAGTTGCAGAGTAAACCCGTGGAGAAAGAAGATGGTTGGTGCTAATGTGAGCCGGAGTGCATCAACATATATTTATTTATTTTCGTACTTTTCTGTAAAATTGTTTAATTTATTACTCAGAGCTGGACGTCTTGAGTAGAATTGTTAAATCTCAGTTGGACCCTTACGAACAGTTCAGTAGGAGAAAAAAAAACTTTGGGCCTCTACTGGGGACGGACGGATCCTCATGGGCCTACACTTTAATAAGTATTTGAATAAAATATTTTTATTTTTATTGAACTTTTCATTAAGTACACTCACTTTTTTTATTTTTAAAAATATATAAATATTTTTAAAAATATTATATTAAATATATTTTTCTTTTTTCTTTTAAAAATATAAAAATATATTTTAAATTTTACATTAAATACATTTATGCCTCCTATTTTAAAAATATACATAAGCATATAATATCATTTAAATTTTTTTAAATAATATTAAATATATATTATTTAAAATATTAGAGATAGATCTCATCATAAATTGGATAATTTTCCTAATCCAATCAAGTGTAACAAAAAAAAATTGATTTAGATATTAAATTTTAGACTCAAATTAAATTTAAGTTTTTTTTATTTGACCTAAATAATCTATCTGGACCAAGCTTGGACCCTAATTTTAAGTCGGGCCTAAATTTGACATGGTCCAAATAATTTCTTTTAAAAAAAACAATTAATTCATTAATTAAATGTTTAATTCACTTCTTATTATAATAATAGAGTTTGGGTCAAATGGCCAATGTCAATTTAAGCCTTAAATTTTTCAAGGCTCAAATGCATTCATTTTACGAGGCCAACTACTGTCACATGCACTTCTAATGTGTTGAATAATAGATATATTAAATATTTTTTTAAAAAAAATTAAATGATATTTTTTTTAAAATATAAGATATGTCATTGTGTAGAAGGAGTTTGTTTAATTATTCATTTTGTTGGGTCAACTATGACTGTTTCATAAACGTAAAGCATTACTGTTATTTTTTTACAGTAACTTGTGTAAATATTCATTTTTTTATAGCGAGGAAAACTCTAATTTTAATATCATATCACAAGTCACCAAAATTTATATTTAAGGGGTATTTGGTAGAAATTTTTTTTTTGAATTTTTGAAAAATTGAATTTAAAAAAGTTTAATTCTCATATTTAATTTCTGAATTTTAAAACAGAATTTTCAGAAATTCTGAATTTTTAAAAATAATTTTTTATAAGGATTCACACCAAAAGTTTTTCATATAAGGGGGTGGGAATCTAAATTTTCCATGCTATGTGAATTTTTTTTAAATATAAAAAAACAATAATATCTTCTATTTTACCATTTTTTATCTCTCTCTTAAACATCTCTTTCTTTCTCACCCATATTTTTTTTCTCATACCTTTCTCCCTTACTTTTTTTCTTATAATTTTTTTCTTTTTTCGATTATTTTTTTTGTCATTTTTGCACTTATTTTCTCTCTCTCTCTCTCTATCTCTCATCTTAACATAAGTAAGGACATTTTTCAAAAAGTACTACAATTCTCAAAAAAGTTCTATTATAACCAAACGTAGTAATAAAAAATTCTTAAATAAATATTTAAAATCAACCAAACGCATTTTGTACATTTTCAGTAATTATCATTCTGAAAAAATATGTTTCCCAAGAAAAATTATTTCTAGGAACGAAGAATGTTATCGTGTACCAAACGCCCCATTCGATTAATGTTTGAATTGCTACCAAATTCAAATAAAATTATTGAGCCATAAATAAGACATATATTTTTATATATTTGTTGGTAGAATTTTTCTTTTTTTATGGTTAATCTATTAGGTTCTAAGAGTATAACCAACGGAGGGTTGCTTAAGTGAGTATCTTAAATGTCATGTTAACATTTTTTCTTTTAAGCAACCCTACAGTATTTTAAGCAACTCTGTACTCCAACGCTGTAACTTTCAAAAATTCACTAAATGGATCCCACAAATTATCTCATATTTTTATATTTTATTAATATTTATTTTTACTTAAAATATTAATTTATTTATATTTTAATTTTAAAACAAAAAATACATAAAAAAAATTATTTTTTTCATTACCTTTTCATTTTTCTCATAGCAAAAAAAAAAAATTTCATTGCCTTCTCGTTTTTCTCAAGGAAAGCTTTTTCCTTTTGTTTTTTTATTTTTATTTTTTCTATTGGTTTTCCATTTTTCTACGACAAACTTCTTTGTTTTTTGTTTTTTTCCATATTTTATTGCTTTTCCATAAATTGAGAAGTACGTCTTTTTGGAATAAAATGCGTTGTTTGGAGAAGCAACCGTTCATCTACCGTGAAATATTCTAATAACATTTTAAATATAAAATGCGTTGTTTAAACGATTTTGAGACTTAAAATACGCCTGTTGGAGATGCTCTAAGACATATATTTTACAGGTTGATGTGCAAAGAGAAACAGAAAACTGAAGGAAAAGGAGGACTGATTTCTTCCTGGAAGAGATACTACGAATCGAAGTTACTTAATGGTTACATAAACCAACTAAATTCAGCAAACACTACCATCACCTGCATAGCTTTCAAAGACTAATGCAGATAAGAAGGATGTTGAAAGAAAAGATAGATCCAGTTAAAATCTCAGAAGAGAGAATTAATTTGCTGAGCCTGGAGCATCCTATTGATTTGGCGTCTTTGCTGGTAATTTCAGACAAATTGAGCTTCAGCAAATTTAGCCTTACACAATGGCCTGTAGTTGCAGGTGTGTATTTTATTCAAACTTGTTCGTTACGAATGTGAGCATGCAAGGAGTATAGTACCATTTGATCATTTTATTTTGGAGAAGGTGGTTTAATCTAATTAAATTACGAATTTGATAAAAATAATTTATAAATTAATTTAAAATTTATAAATTAATTAATATTTTATAAATTATACGTTATTAATATATAATTTATAAATTTTTAATAAATTTAAATTATTTAAATAAATTTATTTATTAAATATTTTTAATTTTATTAAATAAATTTATAAATTAATTAAATACATTATAAATTAATTTATTCATCTTATCAAACTCATTCTACCTCTTATTTGGCTTTGAAAAAATTATATAAGCTGCAGGATTTTATAATTAAGAAATTTTATATTATTACGAGAACAATACACAAATGATTTGACTTGGTTTAAGTATTCTTCTCTGATAAAATTTTTTGGTCAATGTACAGTGTGCGACAATACAATATTCACATATATCCAAAACGACTAGTAAAATTAGTAAACGGCACATTGAGTCTCAGCTCCACGCTTTGTAGCACGCCTCTGTAAGTATTCTTCTCTCAATTCCATCTCGCCTAGAAAGCTCTCTCCAGAGACGCACAGACACTCCCAAGTCCCAATTATCCCATTTGTCGTCCATCTCGAACTATTTATTTATTGTTTCCTCTGTTAAGTTCTCGGCAATTTCTCTAAATCTAAGTCCGGAGCATCTTAGAACTTTTTGGAGGAGTTTGCTGCTATTCAAGTCTGCGAGAAAGTAAGAATCTTTTCATATTTTTCAATTTCGTATACTATGTATCAATCATGAAAATTTGATGAATTGAAATTTTCCGGTGGCTTTCTTGCAGTCGGTTTCGCTGTCAAACAGTTATCGCTTCCAGAATCCAGATCTGAGTACGTATGGATCATGGTTCGGAGTTTGGGCTTCGGAGGAAAATAACCACAAGAATGGAATTGACGGATTGAATATGTTCGAGCTTGGTGCTGCTTAACGAAAACTTGGGTTTCTGAAATTTTATTTTATTTGTCCAAACGACGAGTTGTACGGCTTCAATTTTTGAGATTTGAAGTGTTTGTGGGGATGAGCGATGTCGCTGCAATAGTCGATAAAGTTTAAGAATTGGATCTTGATTGTTTTAGGGAATTTTTATCTGAAGGTTTTAGTGGATTAGGTGTTTTTCGCCGCCATGTTCTATGGGGCGGTGGTATGGGACCCTTGGCTAATTGTCGCGCAAATTGTTTGTCTTCAATGCTTATACTATATCACTTTCGGAGTGTTCCTGGCCATACTTGTAGGGACTCGCGTATCTCGGTTAAGCCTCGTATATTTTTTTGATTATGTTACCATCACTACCTCTACTGTAACTGGTTGGTGTGTTATTGCCTCATTTCTGCTCAGCTCGATTTCAGGGTAAATATTATATTTTACTTTACTGGCCTTAACAAGTTTATTAAGATCCTAATGCATGAGTGTGTAATTATCAATAATTTATCACTGCATATATTTTGTGTTACAATGCTTCTTTACATATCATTCATATAATCATGATAGTATTGCTACTCTCCCATTTTTTGGGACCCGTTAGCGACTATGCTCCTTATAGTAGCACAGTTTTTACCTAACAAGGATATGGTTTTTCATCAGATTGGTCATAGCATCTCACCTCTTTTTTGTTCTTTTGCTTATAAATGTGTTCATTCTTAAATCTGCTTGTTCATTTTCTGTTCAGTTGATTGTTCTTAATTTTGACCAACTTGGGTGAGGGGTGTAAATTTTGGTCGTCTCTAATTTGGAATTTCTTCTTACTCGCTCCTCCGCCGTATTTTTTTTTTTTTATGCTTCTTTAATTTCCATCATTCACAAAAGTTGCAGTTAATTGTTAATAATCTTTTTTAAACTTGTATGTTTTCTTCTTTTGTTACTTTGTAAGTGGTAGGAGATTTTTTTTATTTTATTGTAGCATGTTTTATTTGTTTTGTAATTCATATGGTTCCTTTTCATAAACTGAATATTCCTATTTCAGACGGAGTGATATTGTGCGTGTTCTATATTTTTTAAGTGAGGGGTAGAAAAACATAAGAAGGGGGAGGGGTATTGGAAGAAAATAAAATAAATTATCAATTGCTTTTTGGCTGTTACGTTAAGTTGTGGGAGCTTTATTGCATCTGGAGAGTGAAGATACTCTTGGTTGTCGTTTTTACTTGGATCTTTTGTGTCCTGTTACATGTGTTTGCGTATGACAATAGCCTATGAACTGAAGTTATTATTTTCCTGGAATAGATCATTCTTTCTAAGAGTTGCATGCTATTATAAGTTGAAGTTGAACATTGACATTGTTATCGTTAGACTATTTTGTGTGAACTGAACTTGTCAATACTATAACAGCATTATAATAAATGTAAACATTTGTTTTCTTGTTCTTTTTCTTTTTCCGGAGCCTATGTTAATTTAATAAAAAATAAACAAAAATTAGATTTCCACATATATGTTCCCATTCCTTGGGAGATCCCAGGTATGAATTTATGTGTGTGGGTGTGTGGAGGAGGGGATAAAGGAAGGCCTTTTTAGCTGATACAGGATTTTAAGTATCTATAATATTTTGGCTTGTAAGCATGAACATATATAGCTGCTCTACATTATACTTACTCCACTATCTTGTTTTTGCAGGGCTGTATATATGCTTTTTTTAATTGAGAGGGCAAAGAAATGCTTGGATTTTTCAGCCACCCTCTACATCATTCATCTTTTTATATCCATTGTGTATGGAGGTTGGCCCTCCTCCATCACATGGTGGGTTGTGAATGGTACTGGAATTGCAGTGATGGCATTATTAGGTGAATATCTGTGCATCAGACGTGAGCTTCGAGAGATACCAATAACACGATTGCGGTCAAGTAAGAACTTTGTCCTTTGTGGCTGTTTGGCTGATAATTGTTATGTGCCATTGGAAGATTTGTTTATATGTGTGTGTGTGTGTAATATTGTCTTATTTCCCTCATTTATATTGTGTTAGGGTCATAACTGGGTGAGGTTGAATTGGGTTTAACCTGGGAATAAGTTGGGTCCAAATTTCTTGACCTTCCTCAGCCCCCAGCTACATAAAATCCAACCCTGATTATGCTTCTTGGGGTTGGGCCTTATAGTAGCATTATGCACTTTTTAAAACTTGGGATGGGTTGGGCCAGGCCTGTTCACTGCCAAAAAGATTGTTTATTTAGTGCCAAGCCATATTGTTTCACTTATATATGATTATATTAGTTTGGGTAAACCTGATGTTTTAAGAACCTCAGCCCAATAACTTATTTTTTTTAAAAAGAAAAAATTGCAAACCTTTCTTGTATGGTTTCATTTGATGTGCGGATATATGTTAGAATATTAAATTTATGTTAGGAAAGATTTCCTTATTCAACTTTGTATCATGTTTTGTTGATGTCTTTCCTTTTCTTTCTTTCTTTCTTTCTTTCTTTCCTTTGGAATTTTTTAGCTTAGAGAGCCTGAACATTAAGTTATGCACTGTGTTTTACATTCTGATTTTCTCAGTTCAATTTGATTTTTCTCATTGTAAACTGTGAGATTTTCTGTCTGTCTGACTGAGGTAACGGTATTGGTTCATTCAGAATTTTTCTTGCAACACAATTATTTTGTTTCTTGAATATTGAAATTATATGGACACCGATGTATTGGCTAGCAATCAGTTTCATATCATGCCAAATATTTGCTTTCTTTACCTGTGATTTAATAGATTCAAGTTCCTTGCAGATGTTTGATTGGCGGAAGTAAGTTGAAGTCAAGATAAAAGTAATGTTGCAGGATCATAACAGTATTTGTTGCTATACTTTGAATTTGGATGATCTCCCAGAAAGCCCATGCATTGCTTAAATTTTAATTCCATTGGAAGAATTACCCTTTGCTTGTATTCTTAGTTTCTATAGAAAGCCAAAATAGATAATCAGAGAAGACTAGGTACACCATTTTTCAAGAAATTCTGAAAATTTAAATGTAAGTGATTCTTGTCCTCTTCTTTATTTTTATTTTCCTTTTCTTTTGGTTAATTGTTCAGTTGATTGAGCTTCTATTTTTTTACCCCTTTATGAGTTTTCAGATCTATTTAAAATCTTGAAAATATATGTTAATTCTGTGCCCTAACATTCTATGATGTTATTAAATTAGAATGGACCTCTGAGACTGGGACTGGCTTTTTTTTTTTTTTTTTGACCTTTTGATTGAATTAGCAATGTGCATCTCAAATTTGTGGTCGATCTTCCTCTCTATGGTTCATTTGCTGGTTTTATTGTCACTTTTATTTCTCAAACTGTGGTCCTAGCCTGTAGGCAATATTCTTACTAATATGAAAAGAATCTACATAAATTATAGTTAACCTGTCTAAAAACCTCAGTATAGGCCTAAGATATAAACATTATCCTTGCCTTGGAATTTATGTCCTTTAAAGTGGGTGATCGAGTTCTGAGGCATCAAATCACCCATAGTCTTGCCTTGCACAGTCATGGTAGTGCATATCATTTCTTAATTTCCTACGCAATGCTTTTTGAAGTCTACAGATCCGAGCCACTTTGTTAGTGGATTATTCACTAGTTATGGTAATAAAACATGTTGGAATAAAAATTACAGGAGAAAGAAGTTGATGTCTTCGTGAGCAGGCTTTATTTCTTGTCTGTAAATTTGATTGAAGGCTGTACTTCTACTAACGAGTCCATTTTCACGAGTTGGAGGTCTTGGTTCATATTATTATATTTCATAAAGTATTGACAAAAGAAAAAAATATTCTTTAAAGCAGAAATGCTTGAGTAATGCAATTTGATTAACAAAGTTAGGTTGTGTTTTGTTTAATTTAGATACAACTACGTTAGCAGCGTGCATGGTTTGAGACAGAAAAGTTGTGTAACTAAAATTACTGAAAAGAAGAGTATACCAGGCTACGATTCTTATTTCTTTTTTTTTTTTATAATTTAAATTTACAATACATATTTTTCATTCAAAATTTATACAGGAATAAAGTCGCGAATACATCTCACTTGGATGCTCTTTTCTTTTGACCCAGGGAAAAAAAAAACCAACTCTTTACTTCTAACCAAAGGCAAAAATGGATTAAAAAAAAGAGCAGAAAATATTAAACATTAGAAGGACCATCGATCTGGGAGACAACCAAAACTTCGATTTTCATCCTCTGCTATAACGAAACAGTCATTCTCAGAGACCCAGAGTATTTCACCATTTCTCGCAGGCAAAAAGCTCCCAAGATTAGAATTATTCCAAACTTCCAAATCTGATGGTGTTAGCTATCAATGTCTTCCCTACGGTCTAGAAAGCCATTTATGGAAGTCAAGGCTGATCTTTTCAGGTTAACGAAATGTCAGCCACAGCTTCTCCCACCGTGAGATAGAGTCCTTTCAACTCAAAGGAATCCAAAACTTTTGACTGATGTAACTTTTCCATCACATCGCCAATAGGATTTGCTAATACAAGCTGCATCATAGTAAACTTAAAAATTGGTGCCAAAAAACTGAGAAGTCTTTGAACCTTCTTGCATGCTACATTAAGTGTTTATACCTGAAGCGATCTTTTCTCCAGCATCCTTTGAAGTTCACATAGAGTGTCAATCCCACTTGTGTCTATGGCAGTCACAGCTGAGAAAATAATTTGGTTAGCCAAAATGACCAAAAACTTTTATAACTAATGTTGCAAGTTCATGAAATGTACCTGTCATGTCTAAAATTACACGCTTCAATGTACTTTCTTCGTTTGCTTTTACGCGCTCTTCCTCCTCTCGAACCCATCTCAGTATCCTGTAACAGGACAAACTTTCCATCAGAACTCAGAAGAGGTATATCCCGCCATGTGCTTAACTTTGCATTCTGCAAATAGCCTTAACTAACCTCTCTTGCAGGTAAGTTGAATTGGCGAAGTAAATAGGCGACTCAACAGCTAGAATGAGAAATGAAGGAATGCTTGAAGCTTCTTTATATTGGTTAAGGTTATGGTATATTTGGGTTCCTGGTATGTTCCCCAAAACCGCGGTGTTTGGCCGAGACACGTGAAGTAGGATCTTGAACACTGATATTGCCACCTGAACAATTTGGCCAAGTCAGTGGGCATTTATTACATAGCTTTGTAAGAACAGGAAATCGATTAATTAAAAACTTACCGCTATACCAAGGCCTAGAGGTACTGAGATGAACACGACACCACAAAAAGAGCAAAAACAAGCCAAGAAATCCAGCTTGTCAACCTTCCACAATTTATATGCAGCTTGATAATCTATTAGCCCAATCACAGCACTGATGATAATGGCTGCTAAGACAACATTCGGTGTGTAATAAAACAGAGGCATGAGAAACAGAAGGGTCACAAGAACAGCTGCGGCCATTATAATATTTGAAACTGCTGTCTGCGCTCCAGCATTATAATTAACAGCGGATCGAGAAAAAGATCCTGCAAGTTTATTTTTCATATCAGAATGGACTAGAGATTGTCTTGAAATTGCTGATTCTAAGATAATTAAGATTCAACTGGTCAAATGAGAGGAGAATCATTACCTGTTGTGACATAGCATGAAGAACAAGAGCCAGCTATGTTCATAAGACCAATGGCCATCATTTCTTTGTTTCCATCCACTTGATAGTTCTCAAGTGCAGCAAATGTTCTTCCAACAGCAATTCCTTCCTGAAACAGAGGAAAATTTGGTAAAGCAGAAGTGGCAGCTGAGTTAACCAGCATAAGATGGTAATTTTTAGTCCGTGTTTGTACTCAGGAGGCGTCCAAGCTGTTGAAAACATGTAATTGTAGTGGATGTAACTATTTAACAGAATACATATCAGAAGAATTTTCTGGGTTTAGGATATCTTACAGTGAGAGCCAAAATCCCAGTCACAATGCCGGTTTTGATAGCAAGTCCCAAATAAGGACCGTCGAAGTATAACATGTTTGATGATGGTGGATTAATGCCCTTTGGCAGGTGCCCGATCTGCGAGAGTAAAAAGGGAATAGCTAAGAGTTATTAGGAAGACACCCTATATTTGCGCATCTTTTGTGTATTGAATAAACCCATAAATTCCTTTCTTACGATTGCAATTCCATGAGTCTTATTTTTAAGACAAAAAACCAACAGAGTTGACAGAATAACTGATGTCAACGGGGCAGCTGCTGAAACCCAGAATAGTTTCGGTTTCTTCAAGCTCTGTTTCAATTATTTGGAAATTTCAGATTTTAAGAACAAGGTAATAGTTAAATTTAATAAGAATAATAATAATAACAGTGGTTTAAATATATAGAGAAGCTTACTATGTGCCTTGTTGCCAGCAGGAAGGCAAGGAAGCCAATTCCCAGTACAATGGTTTGCCATGACCACTGCATAAGTTGCTCAATATTTTAATAAACATACTTGTAAATATGCACACCTGTCAATAACTAGGACAGTGTCCTTTCATTTAGAAGTGACCCTTAATTCCCCAGCTAATAATAAAATTAGAGAATCTAAGAAGGGGGGATAGAATTTGTTTGATTCTCCAAGGGAAAAAATTGGAATCTGATCCTTAATATAATACTCAAGGAAAACGTATATAAAACAAGCTAACTTTCGGTTAACAATTTTAGAGTATAATAATTATTTATCAGAATGTTTGAAAGAGTTTTGCGGTGGGGAAAAAATATTCTTTCCTTAAAAAAGTGACTTTACTCTTCAGAGTATCCTGACATTTGACAGAAGCAAAACAATATTTCAAAAATATCACATACTTTTTGTGCTTTTTTTTTTCTTCCTAACTTACATTTCCACAGTCAGATGTAAATTGAACAAGTTTGGTTGCTCATAGTAAAGTTCAATACCTCCTTTTTCTCTTCAAATACAGAGGTCAGTACAGAAACTATTTGCATCTTGTTAGTGAAGTGCACTATTCCAAGTAACCCTTTAAGCTGCTGCAGTGACACAATGACTGCTGCACCGGCCATGAACCCAACTAGCGTCGCTTTTGAGAGAAAATCAATTACAAAGCCTAATCTGCATGGATAATCAAAGGTTATTTTCAATCGCAAAATACAAAAAGCAATAAAAAGGCTTTAGTAACTATATAACTTAGCAACAAAGAAAAAAAAAATCCTTTCAGAAGATGCAAAATTTAATACCTCAATATACCCAGAGAAGCTTGGAATAAACCAGCAAAGAAAGTGGCAGTCAGAGCCAATTTCAAATGGAGAATTGGATCTTGAGTATTAGAAACTGTCTCGCTTAACATTGATCCCATAACCAAAGATGCAATTGAAACAGGGCCAACACCAAGATGTCTAGAACTTCCAAGCAGGGAATATATCAACGGAGGCACAAAGCTAGAATCTGCATGATATTCATAGTAGTTGAAACGAAACTTCAGATGAGAGATTGACCATATTTATAGTAACTCTAACTCAATGTCATGTGGAAACAGAGGATACTAACACAGTCCAATTATGGGCGGCAAATTTGCAAGCTTTGCATAGCTGATTCCCTGCAGAGACCAAAAAAAAAAAAATGCCAACGATTATTTAAGGATCCAAATAAGTTTACTTTTACAAACTGGATTAGTTTTTGGAAAGAATAGTTTTAAAACAGAGTATGGTAATGTAAAGCCAGGAAAGCAGAATTAATAAATGTTCATCAATATACACAAACTCTGAATTTAGAAAGAGATGCATAGCGGGAGAAGGAAGTCTAAAGATTTTTCTCACCTGAGGAATGGCCAAGCTAGCAATGGTGAGGCCAGAGATGATATCAGAACGGAGAAGCCTAAGATTGTACTCAGGCCCCCACTGGAAAATGGGGAACAGATATTGAAGACCCAGAAGCAATTTCTTGAACCGCGTTTGATTCTTGAATCTGTAGAGTGGATCATCTGGGAAGAATATCTCTGAGATCCTGTGCCTTAGTTTCTGCAGTGTGGTTTGCTCCGGTGGCAAGCGAACTTTGTGGATTTCTAATGCTGGCATTGGTATCTCACCTTGGATTCTGACACTGGTTTCATAGCAATCAAAGTTTTCCACTCTATTGGAGTTGACGCCCATTTGTTCTGCAAAAGTACTCGGATTCTGAAGAAGAAAGAGATCATAGCTTGGAATTTATAGAAAGGGAAATGGAGGGGAAGAGGACGTTGAGGGATGACAGGTGGCTATCAGGAGGAGGTTAAGGGGCAGTTTAGTCATTGTACAAAGATTGTCTTTGCGCAATTTATTTTAAAATTTCATGAAACCTTGATAACATTTTTTAAAACTATTTTTTTTTTTTTAACGGCATTTAGGCTTATATAAAAATCTTAATATGAATATTGAAAAATGATGTCAACTCCCGTTAACAGCATTCTAAAGCAAAATAGCTTGACCTACTATTTTGCTTTAGAAAGATAGAGACGAGCACACAATCACGAATGAATATCCCACAGAGGCCAACATAAACATACAATACAAGGATCCTCTTTCTTCGTCAAACTCTCAAACATTTCATCTGTGTCGCAGAGGAAATGTACCAGAACAGTACCCAGAAAACTGGGTCCCCAAAAACATAAACCTTCATCCCATTTCAAAACATACAGCGAAACCCAGTTACAGAGTCACAATGAAGATGATAATCACGGAACAAATTTTAGGGAGAATCAAGGTCTAGATTAGACATTGTGATTGTATTCATTTCCAGCATTGTCGTCATTGTAAACTGAAAGACGCTCATAGACCAACGCGATAGACAGCAGCTAGCTAGTTAGCAAGATTATAGGATGATCTTTCCCGTTGACTCATGGATAGGGTGGTATGAAATTCCTATTAGTTTCCTAGCGGAGAGGAGATGGGTGTAGAAGAAAGGCTGAGAGAGAAGCCAGGTCGATCGGAGTATCATGCATGGTGGAGAAAAAGGAGTAGAGAGGCTAGGGAAAATTTAATTCCACTTATTTAGCCGGAGTTTCAAATTCATTATTTTTAGTAAAAATTTACTTTATTAAATTTCTTTGTATTTTTAAAATCCTTTCATGTTTTTTTTCTTCTCTAAATACAGTACTTTATTTTAAGATGGGGGAGCAAATTTAGGCTCAAGCCACCACTTCAGATCAAAATATCCATAAGGAATGATAGTTGGTAACATGGCATATATTTTGACTAACATGATATAAGATTTTATATTTTTTAATGTTCTTTAGTTGTTATGACCATTAAAATTTTTCAGAAAAAAAATATATTTCATAGTTTATAAAAATTAATATGACTAATTATTTAGAGATATGAAATTTTTATGAGTTTTGATATTAAGAATGAAATTTTTTATATGGAACATGACATTTGAGAAAAAAAAAGAAGAGAGATAAAAAAAAAGTAAAATTAATTGGCTGTTTTGTTTTTTTAATATCATATAATAAAAAATGATATTGAATGCAATTAATGATATTTAAATAAATTAACAAAAATTATTATGCATGTTAAAATTTGTTTTTCGATGGCATAATAAATCAAAATGTATAAAATTATGAATTCAATTAGTAAGATACTTTTTTATAGATAATTTTTCATAAAATGTATAAAATTTTACAATGTTTTTATAAACATAATTCTTAATTTTCTATTAAAAAAAATTGTGGAGCAGGTCACCAATCTGGACTTTGCCATTTCTCATGTGATGTGACCACTCAATCAGCACCGTCCAGTTGATCGTAACTTTATGCTAAAGTATAAATTCCATCCTTGCGTCCATTGCACTTTTTTTTTTCCCTTTTCCCCCTCTTTTCAACTTTTATCGTTAATTAGTCCATATTGTTCTACCAAAACTAGAAGCTTAAAGATATTAATACAGACATCATTACATCAAGGTCAAAAAAAGAGAGATTAAAAAAAAATGAAGAATTTTTGTTTTTTGTCAGGATCAAAGTCACTGTCTATTCTCTTTATAGGCTAAACAGTCTATTCTCTAAATGTCACTTCTCTAAATGTCACTGTGTTTTATTACTTAAGCTGATCAATTATTGACACTATAAGACTTACCTAAGCAGGACCCAATTATGCAAGGAAATTTCACATATCGGTTTATCCCTTGCGAAAAAAGACATTCTAAAATTAGGCTGCATTTTAAAAAGCAAAGTATATAGTAAATTATTATTGATGAAAAAAAATTAACAATTTAAAACAACCGCCTATATACATGTTTCCAAACTATTTCTTTTATTTTTTATTTTTTATCAACGGTTGTTCGCTTGTATTTTAGAAGAGTCCAGTTAATCCATCCTACTTTGTGATATATTTTACTTTTTATAATTTTGATATTGCGATGAGATAATTTTTAAGTTAATTTATAGACCGGTCAATTAATTTATCTCTCAAATTTGATCAAAAGTATACTGTAAATCGAGTTTAAAAAAATTAATATATATAGTTAGAATTTAAACTTTTATAACGTATCTCATCACAAAGTATATGCTCCTCTCCATTACTTAGCTTGGCGGCTTAACTTTCTTTTTCACTTTACCACAGGCCAGAGGCAAAGAAATACATTATCTTCTTGGCAACCATGTGAAGCGTAAGATAAAAAGCCAGAAAATTGTTCTTTTTGTTGATTTAGCTTTATAATTTATCTCTCCTTCTTCATATTCTTTCCCTTTTGATAATATTTTAATCAGAAACTCTTCCAGGCTATATGAACAAGCAACCTCAAAAAGTCATTTTACTTTTGGCTTCTTAATAAGACGTACAAGTGCGTGAGAAGTGGTCAGCTAGCCAAGCATATCATGCAGATCCTCTTCCAATTTGGACCAATTAATATACCAAAGCAAGAAGCCAAGAACAAGTTTCCCAAATTCTGTGGATGCTATTTAAAAGTTTAGACAAGATGCAAAATATTGTGTAAACAGAATAACAAGTGACGCTCATTTCACAAGCTGCATGCGTGCATGGTTATTTCTGGCAATGTGTTTTCTTTATGTAACAAGTTGAGGTCTAAATGCTAGTAAGCGCTCGCCTTGTCTGATTGAAGTTCTCTCACTAAAATCATTTGCCTACTCCCACTTTTTGGATGAAATGCATCAGGCATATTTAAGTCTATGTTAACTAAGACATATTCTTCTTTCTGCAGATATTAAAATGTGAAGACCAAAAAATTTTATGATAGATTCAATTTAAAAAGAAGAGTAACCTAATAATGAAATTTTTAAACTTATTTAACTTTGAACTTTCAATTTTTGCACATATTAGATTAGTTGTAACATATTAATTATTTTATTAATTTTTAAAAAATGCCAAACTTATTGTATATTAGTCTCTTTAGAACTTAATATACAATGTATTTAATATTTTCAATAATTAATTTGTATATTCAAGAAGATTTAGAAGTTAAAACCAAGTGAATTTATAAATTCAAAAATTAAATTGTTAGTTTACTTTTAGGTAATATTTGGTTAATTTGAGGGAAATGGAGGAGAGGGAAGGAATTTTTTTAAAATTACTTTATTTGTTTGAATAATTTTAAGGGTAGGAGAAGAAAAATGGAGGGGGTCAAATTAATTATAAATAGATATATAACCAAAGTAAATTCTAATAAAAAAATATATTAATAAACTTATATATGTCCATTAATAGCTAATTAGGTTTATTAATTAAAAAATTTCATATAGAATGCAAACTAGTCCTGAAAATTATTTGCTAGTAACTAAGGTTAGATTTAATTAGGAGGATAACTTTTGAAAAATTCTTAGATAGAGTTAGGCATTAGTATTTAAAAAATGAATAGACAAAATCAATTAAGAATAAATATATAATGATGTGTATAATATATCTATATATTTATTTACAAGTGACTTATTTTTATAAGTCAAATTTATTAAGAATATCTCTGTGTATAGATTAATGGTTGGCAGTAGTGCCCATCTATATCCCCACTCCGAAGATTCACCATAAGAAGTTCTCCATCTGGATTGCTATTCATAAAGGAAAAAGAATATAATTAACGTTGTGATCCCAACCATTATTTGGCCACTGATTTTAATGGTCTCAGGATCACTTAGATTATTCATAAATTCGATACCATGATCCCACCACTAATTCCATCACTCTTTTAAACAGTAAAGGGTCCTCTTTTGATTGGAAGTTGAAACTCTCAGCCTACCTATAAAGTACTGCGAAATCTCTCCGTGGAAGATCACTCTGCAAAACCCCTCCAATTTACTAATCCTTGTGGGACAATTGAAACTTGAAAGTTGTGGAAATAGAGTACTTAAAACACACTTGATGTACTTGCACTGATCAGAAGAACAAGTTGTACTCCTAATTAGCGACAAGATGATCATCCTTACAAGGCTACCTAAAAGCGTTTGTTGGGTAAATAAATCTTTATAATGCAAGTAGACAAAATGAGGATTCATAAGGATCAAGTTCATTGCTAGTTTAGGTTTAAGTATAGTAATTCTCGTACTTCTTTTAATAGCATTTTTTTTTTGCACAAAGCTTTTTCCCATGAAAACCAGCTATTACACATGGCTCAGCAAATTGGAAAAAGTTGAGTGGTATAGCTCCTCTCAGTGCAGGATCACAGAGAGTCAAAAGTTTCTGCTAGCTTAACAATTTGTGATTCTTAATAGGTTTTTTTGGAGCACGCTAGAGTGAGAAGATTCTATTACTCTGCTTATTCTATTTATTCTTACAATACTCATATTTAATACTTTGACGATAAGAGACTCAAGTTTGCGCAATACCAACATTTTGTACTAGGAGCTTTTCAATATAAGCACGGGACTGCAAAAATCTTACCAGATTATACGTTGCGGAGTGAGCGAACTTGTCTTCGCTTTTACTCCATCCAAAAACAGAAAGGAAAAGAGACGAACTTGTATACGTTGCAGGAGGTAGTTGCGTTGGATTGCAGCCCGGAAATTGATTTGAAAAAAGATAAGGAAATCTTTTTATGAAAGAATTATAAGGTACCTACAATTGATGGATCAGATACTCGGCCACTTCAAAAGGAACACAATTGATGGACGAGATGCAATTACGTTTCTCTTTAGACTTATTTCTCCCATTTTGAAAGGTTCTCAATTTACTGTGAAAGAGGTTTGATGGGAACACATGGCTTGCTATCAATGACAGCTGACCTTGGAGATAGCTATTGTTATTGTTGGTCAGCGTTGAGGTCCTGGTTCTCACACATCCACCCCTTAGATATTATTTAGCTGACAGGAATTTGATTCTTCCTTTATAAATGATCTAGAATAGATTTCTTTAAAGCCACCAGCTTTTTGCAGCTAGCACTGAAATGAAATTTTAATCAAGTATATGCATAGAACTGATACCGACTTTCTCAACAGTCTGAATACTGAAAACATTTTTTAATACAAAGAAAGTTCACTTCATATATACACAGAAAAACATGGCCACAGAACTTAATGGCAAAACTTTTGGAGTCATTTTTTCATGTATTTTCAGAAAGGTGAGAAGGTTCTCTCCCTATTAATTTGACTCTACAAGGAGGGAAGTCAGCAAGTGGACCCCTAGAATAACTTAAAAACAGTTTTAACCCTGAAATATTTAGCTGGTCTTCTGTATGGAGTATCTCACTAAAGATTAACAGTTTTTTGCTGCATAATTTTCCTGGACATCATTTTAGCTTTGCTAAGCGGTAAGAATTTTCAGCAGTAATGCTCTAAAGTTTCATGATTTCATCAGTTCGGAGTCAATGCTTCCGCTAATGTAAGAAGTCTCCGAAGCACAGAAATTTCAAACAAAAGGAGATGTCTTTCGTCTTAATATCTGTCAGACACTCATATTAAATATTTTCTGCTCTGTGTCGTGCTTGTGAAGTAGTGCTTTTTGTGGGCATTACACGGGAGTTTGAATCAAATTCAAAGAGAAATTCCATAATGAGCTGACTTAGCTCTACTGCAATCTATACTCTCATTGCATGACAAGACTCAAATGCACAATACACGATTAGAAGCATTAGCTTGGAAACAGGTTATGGCATTTTAGTGCTCGACTGGGGCCATTCCTTATATTCTAAGGGATGAACTTGAAGGGACAATATTGAGGAAGGGTTGAGAAACGTGGTGAGTGGAGGAGTTTATTCTCGGAATATACCACATAGCTCCAACATATCTACACTTCTTCTATACCAGTTTCCTAGTTATAATGATTTCCAGATTGATTCCATTTTGGTTTCCCTAAAACAATCAATACCACTGTGGTTCCCCACTGAAGGTCAACTTTGAGGATCTTGAAAATAAAAACTGCGATTCCTGTGCTATTATAAATCATAGTGGTGAAGGCATTGAGGCTAGAAATTACCTATGTTCAGAGGGTAGCTGTGTGTGTGTGTGTGTATACGTATATATGTATTTATGCTGCCATTAAACCAGCGTGCTAACATTTGGTTAAAGGAAAAGTTATTAGCACTTGTACATGTTAACGAAATAATGGTTAAAATGGTGGATTTATGCATTTACAAAATGAAAGCAGGCCAAAAGTCTTAGATGAGAGTACCTAACTAGTTTTTGGCGGCCTTTAATAATTTTCTTTTTCTTCTTTTTGTAGTGAAAGTAAATTTGTTATTGTCAGAAACTGTCTGAAATAATAATATAATTTTTATTTTAACTCTATTTCTTACAACGATAAAAGTGAAATACAACTAATTTTTTAATTCAAGACTTGCTTTGTGGTAAATTTGAGGAAAAAGATATTGTTGAGAGAGGAGTTTAACTAGAGCATTTATTAAAAAAAAAAATACAAGTGTCTAAAGATCAACTCAGTATGACAAATATTGATTAATAAGTTAAGTAAGCTGAGTGTAGATAAGATGCGTACGATTATTTTTTTATTTACTCTAAAAATTAATACTTAAATATACTTAAGGATTTAAAAAATATAAATATAAATTGCATTATTCTATGTGATAATCAAACTTGTGCTATTAAAAAGAGTTCAATAATTCAAATTAAAGTTGTGAACTGGAGTCCAAGTGAATAAAGCCTTCGTACAAAAGATAACACAATTTGAATGAAAGATGAAAAGTGCAAAATATAAAACAGGGCGTCAAAGGGAAGGGTGTATTACATGAAAAGGCAAGCTAATAATTGAAAAACATAGTACCACGATTAGCGATAGATGTTTGGTCCTTATTAAATCTTAATAAGATCATCGTCTTGTATAAAGGTGATCTTCCCAATATGTAAGTAAAGGGGGAAAATAGCAAGTTGAAATCCCAAAATACTTGGCATCTTTTAATGTTAAAAACTAAGGGGCTAACAGCCCAACCACAGTTTTCAAATAGGATATTCATGCAGTCCCTAGGAGAAGTAAACTCATTTAAACCAATCCTCATTAATGGCTGAATTGAATGGTTTGATCATTGATAGTATAACAATACCTGAGTTATATGAACTTGCTACATGTTATAACATGTATAAGAATATAGTAAAGCCCCAAGAAAAGTTGCTTCTCAATCTCAAAGTTGGAAGGAATCTGGTTTTTGTTTTAGTGCTTATGCTTATTTTATGGTGTCAACTCTGTCGTGGCGTTTATTAGCAGATCAATCAAATCCTGCGGGGTTTCTAGCCAGTGCCACGGATAAATGCACTGGAACATCACATGTTGGTGAAGCATAACATTGCTTAATTACAGGTTACTAGCTTCATAGAGAAAGTAATTTTTTTTTTGCTTATACATATTGCATCAATAGATGACAAATTGCAAGGTGGCGAATTATAAATTATATCAAATAGCACGATTCAAGAATAAATTAAAAAATAATTTAAAATATATAATATAAAATAAGGATAAACATGTAGTATAAATAATTTATTCAATATAATATTTACCTCAATAATTAACAAGACTATAAGTCTTAAATAAGTCATAAACTCATAATTAATTCTCAAATAATGAAGTGAATTGGTGAAATCTGATCATCATATTCTAGTGACCAATATCCCTACCGCAGTCCACAAATTCACACGACAGACCGCACCTCAAAACAAAGTCACGGCAGCAAACCAAAGCAACACCACAGTCCACAATAACAATTCATACATCATACCTCACATGCCACGGCAGCAGAGAAATCAAAGTAGAAAAAGACAAGGTATTTAATGGAATAACATTTTATCACGCAGTCGATAGGAGAAGTAAACTCATGTAAACCAATCCTCATGCCATACACTCAATGAGCAAGTCAACCTGCAATGATTTGCAACCAATCAGCTAACGAACAATTATATGATAATAAATAAAAAATATTAATATTGGAAATGTACTTACCTTTGATAGCAATTAGTATTCAATAAAACCATCTAGGTTGAGTTATTTTTCCTAGTGCTGGTGTGTCCATTCGGTTTAACTTTCGTCTCCGTTCCTTGCTGCACCGAAATTTTGACTGGAATTTGTCCTTAATGGCTAGGTCCTCCCACTCCAAATTGTCCCACCAATCTTGGGATCCTTTAAACTCAATATGCTTCAAGTTATCCTTGGCAGAGTTGAAATTAAAGGGTAACCTCTTTAGACTTGGGCAGTCTGATATTTCAATGGATCTTAGGAAAGGAAAAGGCAAAGCTGTTTTATGGATGCTCCAGAGATTTGACAGATTTGACAAATGCAGCTCTATGAGACATGGGAATATTTTATCCACACTCTCCTTGTCATCTTTGGTTCCTTCCTTTATCACTTCCTCAATTGACTCACAATTATCAATTTGAAGTTGCTGAAGGAGTGGAGCATGTTTGAGGCATGTCAAATGAACTATTGAATCGCACTTTGAAAATTTCAGAATTCGAAGCTTGGAAAGATGGCATGTGTAAAAAATGGATGAATCTTCCTTAACAGAGGCAACAGAGGCACCCAAATCAAGGAAATCAATTAACTGTAGGTTCCTCATTCTTGATAAATGATCGAAAACTTGTGTCATGTCATTTCTTAAGAGATACATGTCAACAACGATAAGGGACCTCATACACCGCTGCAACCTGGTCGAACTAAATAATTCAACCAGGCCATTCTCAGTCATTATTTGTATGTGTAATTCCTCTAAGTTTAGTAGGGACTCCAAGTTCTGAAGGAATGCTCTCTCTGCCTCCCTGCTTCTCATTGAATGAGTATGAAATCTCAACACTCTTAAATGTTTAAGACCTGATATCACTTCCAACGGAATAACACTAAGATCGCCATTGATTGAAATTGCCAGGGAAAAAATCTTCAAGTTTTCTAACTTCTTCAACTCCCTGGGAAAATTTGAAGTCGACATTGGTCCAATCAAACAAAGATATTCCAAATGAATTAAACCACCAATTTCTGCAGACAGCTCTAATGTTGCAGTGTCAACAGACAATTCCAAAACTTTTAATCTACTCATGCGTTGGATATTTCGTAAACCTGTTATCTTATACTTTCCACTCGATGCAAATGCAAGGGATATGAGATTTGGACAAGTTACAGCTGGTATATGCCAATCATCACACTCTATAACTGAAATCCTCTCAACGACTCTCCAATTTTCAGCATCATCTTCTTGTGACACTGCTAATGCTTCCCTTTGTACTAGAGTCTTGTTTTTGCTTCTATCTTGATCATGCACTAACCACAGTGCCATATCTCGGATCATATCATGCATCTTGACCTTACCTCTAAAGAAATCATCTTCAACACTCTCCAACAAGCTCGAAAGCTTTAACTTTTCAATCACAGACTCACCGTGACCATACATATCGTCCATAGTACTCTTTCTTCGATCCTTGCCAAGAAACCCCTCCCCTATCCATTTATCAATGAGTTTCAATACCGAAATCTCATAATCTTCTGGGAATAGTGCGCAAGATAAGAAACAGTTTTTGTGTATTTCATCCGGCAATTTGTCATAGCTGAACTTCAGGATAGAGAACACATTCTTCTCCAAATCAGAAGCTGTCCATGGAGAACTGCTCAAGTTATTTTTTGACTGCTCCCATGCCCGGAAATCCGTCACACCAGCCATGGCACTTCCCACTACAATCAGCGCAAGTGGGAGCCCCTTGCATTCTGCTGCCATCTCCCTTGCCAACTTTGGAATATTAGGGTGTGAACTTAGAGTTTCCTCACCAACTTTCATGCAAAATAACTCAAATGCTTCTTTCTCCATTAGACATTCTATTTTGAATTTTGTTTGAGCTTGCATTTTTGCACACACATCCTTAGACCGAGTTGTAAATAACACCTTGGATTGAAAATTGGTTTCCTTGGGATGTGGAACTCCCACCATCTTCAAGTCTAATCTCTCCCAAATGTCATCCAATAACAGAACAAACTTTTTATGCTTCAAGACTTGATAAATTTTCGCAACTCTGTCATCTTGGCTTTTATAATGATTCCAAATTTCATCAGCAATACCTACTTTTGTTCTGATATCGTCCATTATTTTATCCAAGTTATGATCTCTGGATACGACCAGCCACATCACAACATCAAAATCTGGTCTTTTCTCCCTAAATTGATTGTTAATTCTCTTTAGAAGGGTAGTTTTGCCCGCACCTCCCATCCCATATAAACCAATGACACCAATATTGTCTGCTTCAGTACTATTCCATACCTTCTCAAACATTAAATTCAACCCCACTGTCTCATCAAGTGACATCTCTACTGGCCTCGCAAGTATCTTGTGTGCAATTTCAACTTCTTTATTAAACGTTTTTCCAGTAGTTGCTAGTTCATCGACATTCTTGAGCATCTTAACAACATTCTTTCCTACCTTGTAGCTTGACACG
Organism: Gleditsia sinensis; assembly: GCA_037074535.1. Lineage (NCBI taxonomy): Eukaryota > Viridiplantae > Streptophyta > Magnoliopsida > Fabales > Fabaceae > Gleditsia > Gleditsia sinensis. Next base: position 1,845,939 of record CM073469.1, on the reverse strand, counting down.
CAATTCTTTGGACAACATTTGCTGAGGCATTTATTTTGAATTTCTTGGGCACCTTGAACCTGAACATCTTCTATTGCCTGTGCGAATGTAAGAATAATAATTAGCTGGAACCCATTGTTTATTTTTCATACTTTGTTTAATTTAATAATTCATCGGTGAGGAGGACCAAGAGGAGAGAGGCTTCCAGTAATTGTATACCTCTATGCAGAAACAGTTTAAACTTCGGAAAAAAATAAAAGAATAATAGATTTTATCCACATCACCTCTTCAATGCCTTTAATTTGCTGCAGCCATGTATTAACTTGGTGCCTCCTTTTCTTTTCTCCTGTGTTCTCAGCTTCATCAACTTGTTCCTGCATATCTTGTCTCATGCTATGCAGATCTTCCCATTTTTTTGTCAGTGACTGTAGATTCTCTTCCAAATCACAAATATAAGCAGCTTGTTCATAGGCACAACCACACAAGCACTTTGCAACATCCCATATTATTCCCACAATCTGTTCCATCGGGGGCTCAGATCTAGCTCTGGATCTCGACTCTTGAGACCTTCAAAGCGTTCTTGCAAAAGACTGGGGAGAGTCTCCTCGCACAAGTCCGTGACTCATCTAAATTTACTTTAAAGTCCCCTTTAGTCAGCGTGTTTGTCGGAGTGTCTTAATCATTATCACGTTATTCAGTAGTGGGTCGCTAATAAAAATGCCTCTAATAAAAAAATAATATTGATTAAAAAAGTTATTTATATTACAATACTTTTATGAACTACAAATAAATACTTAATTTAATTATGCTCCATCTTCACGCGGTGTCTGGTTTTGGGAGTCACCCTTAATATTTTTAAAATTTTATTAATTATAATATTTAATAGTTAATATTAATTATTATAATATTAATTTTAATCACAAAAAATAAAATACATATATAATTATCATTAATATTAAAAAATTATATAAAATGATATTTTTTTAAGTTGAAAATTATAAAAAAAATTCAAAATGATGTCATTTTAATAATAAAAAAGATACAAAAGAAAAGTATTTAAAATGCTCGAATCCCGGTTTTTAACTGATTCTTTGATCATTATTTTTTTTTTTACTAAATGATTTTAAAGTTTGAACTCAACCCAGTCCCTTCATCATTTTCTTTATTTTTTACAACATCACTCTAAACTAATTTGATTGACAAAAAATATATTATTTTTGTCGTAAAATTTCAATTTCATTTTTTATAAAAATATTTTTTTATTAATTTAATCTCTCAATATTGAACCCTTTGGTCCATTATTTATCCACAATTTGACATAAAAAATCAAAAAATGTTGAGATAGATATATATTTTAGGTCAACATTTATGAAAGACAGGGTAACCTGTAAACATGACGACTTGTGGGCCAGCGAAAAGTCAGACCAATTTTCGGTTAAACAGTATCCTCATAAATAAAATAAAATAAAAAATCCATTTATATAATTAAGTCATCAAGATGTGCGATCTCCAAGCTCCAAGAAAAAAGATCATATATTTGTTATTAAAAAAAAAAAATCTAAAGACTTAAAATTTGCATTGAAGTTGATAAGTTAGATCAAAATTTAATCATCTTACAGTAATATTTAAAAGCCATCAGTCAAGTGACGATATTTAAAAATAAAATAAGCTAAAAAGTTCAAAATAATGTAAGAGTCAAAACTCTAAATTAGAGAGAAAAAAAAACACAATTCAACTATGTCAACAAACAACCTATAATAACTATTCCAACATAACAGAACAATTTTTTTTCTTTATAATATCTATTTCGGACTTTATGTGTTTCATAAACGTACGCACGCTCCAATTGTGGGTGGCAGCTGCAGCAAATGTAATACTTATCATGTGTTTATAGTTGTATGCATAAACATTTTCCATACTACTCAACAAATTTAAACACGGGTGGGTTTATGCTACTCACTGATATCCCAAATATTTGGATGGGTTTAGCCAGTGCCGCGGATAAATGCACTGGAACATCACATGTTGGTGAAGCATAACAGTGTTTACAGGTTACTAGCTTCATAGAGAGAGTTATTTTTTTTTTTTTTTTGCTTACACATATTGCATCAATAGATGACAAATTAAAAAATAACTTAAAATATATAATATAAAATAAGCATAAACATGTAGTATAAATAATTTATTCAATATAATATTTATCTCAATAATTAACAAGACTATAAGTCTTAAATAAGTCATAAACTCATAATTAATTCTCAAATAATGAAGTGAATTGGTGACATCTGATCTTCATATTCTCACGACCAATATCACTATCGCAGTCCACAAAGTAACACCACAGACCACACCTCAAAACAAAGTCACGGCAGCAAACCAAAGCAACAACACAGTCCACAATAACAATTCATACATCATACCTCACGTGCCACGGCAGCAGAGCAATCAAAGTAGAAACAGACGAGGTATTTAATGGAATGACATTTTATCACGCAGTCGATAGGAGAAGTAAACTCATGTAAACCAATCTTCATGCCATACACTCAATGAGCAAGTCAACCTGCAATGATATGCAAAGAATCAGCTAACGAACAATTATATGATAATAAAAAAATAAAATATGAATATTGGAAATGTACTTACCTTTGATAGCAATTAGTATTCAATAAAACCATCTAGGTTGAACTATTTTTCTTATTGCTGGAGTGTCCATCCGAACTAACTTTCCTCTCTGTTGCCCGGTGCACCTAAACTTTGACTGGAATTTGTCCTTAGTCGCTTGGTCCTCCCACTCCAAGTTGTCCCACCAATATTGGGATCCTTTAAACTCAATATGCTTCAAGTTATCCTTGGCAGATTTGAAATTAAAGGGTACCCTCTTTAGATATGGGCAGGCTGATATTTCAATGGATCTTAGGAAAGGAACACGCAAAGCTGTTTTGTGGATGCTCCGGAGGCTTGACAGATTTGACAAATGCAGCTCTATGAGACATGAGAATATATTATCCACACTCTCCTTGTCATCTTCGGTTCCTTCCTTTATCACTTCTTCCATTGACTCACAATTATCAATTTGAAGTTGCTGAAGGAGTGGAGCATGTTTAAGGCATGTCAAATGAATTATTGAATGGCACTTTGAAAATTTCAGAATACGAAGCTTGGAAAGATGGCATGTGTAAAAAATGGATGAATCTTCCTTAATAGAGGCACGTAAATCAAGGAAATCAATTAACTGTAGGTGCCTCATTCTTGATAAAATTTGGAAAACTAGCATCATGCCCCTACTAGAGAGATCCATGTCAACAAGGATAAGGGACCTCATGCACCCCTGCAACCTGGTCGAACGATATAATTTATCCAGGCCATTCTCAGTCATTATTTGTATGTGTAATTCCTCCAAGTTTAGTAGGGACTCCAAGTTCTGAAGGAATGCTCTCTCTACCGTCTGGCTTCTCCTTGCATGAGTATGAAATCTCAACACTCTTAAATGTTCAAGACCTGATATCACTTCCAAAGGAATAACACTAAGATTGCCATTGTTTGAAATTGCCAGGGAAAAAATCTTCAAGTTTTTTAACTTCTTCAACTCCATGGGAAAATTTGAAGTCGACATTGATCCAATCAAACAAAGATATTCCAAATGAATTAAACCACCAATTTCTGCAGACAGGTTTAATGTTGAAAAGTCAACAGACAATTCCAAGACTTTTAATCTACTCATGCGTTGGATATTTTGTAAACCTGTTATCTTATACCTTCCACTCGATGCAAATGCAAGGGATATGAGATTTGGACAAGTTACAGCTGGTATATGCCAATCATCACACTCTATAACTGAAATCCTCTCAACGACTCTCCAATTTTCAGCATCATCTTCTTGTGACACTGCTAATGCTTGAGTCTTGTGTTTGCTTCTACCTTGATCATGCACTAACCACAGTGCCATATCTCGGATCATATCATGCATCTTGACCTTACCTCTAAAGAAATCATCTTCAACACTCTCCAACAAGCTCGAAAGCTTTAACTTTTCAATCACAGACTCACCGTGACCATACATATCGTCCATAGAACTATTTCTCCATTCCTTGCCAAGAAACCCCTCCCCTATCCATTTATCAATGAGTTTCAATACCGAAATCTCATAATCTTCTGGGAATAGTGCGCAAGATAAGAAACATTTTTTGTGTGTTTCATCCGGCAGTCTGTCATAGCTGAACTTCAGAATAGAGAACACATTCTTCTCCAAATCAGAAGCTGTCCATGGAGAACTGCTCAAGTTATTTTTTGACTGCTCCCATGCATCGACACTCGTCACACCAGCCATGGCACTTCCCACTACAATCAGCGCAAGTGGGAGCCCCTTGCATTCTGCTGCCATCTCCCTCGCCAGCGTTGGAATATTTAGGTGCGATCTCAAAGTTTCCTCACCAACTTTCATGCAAAATAACTCAAATGCTTCTCTCTCCGTTAGACATTCTACTTTGAATTTTGCCTAAGCTTGCATTTTTGCACACACATCCTCAGACCGAGTTGTAAATAACACCTTGGATTGAAAATTGGTTTCCTTGGGATGTGGAACTCCCACCATTTTCAAGTCTAATCTCTCCCAAATGTCATCCAATAACAAAACAAACTTTTTCTGCTTCAAGACTCGATAAATTTTCGCCACTTTGTCATCTTGGCTTATAGAATGATTCCAAATTTCATCAGCAATACCTACCTTTGTTCTGATGTCGTCCATTATTTTATCCAAGTTACGATCTCTGGATACCACCACCCACATCACAACCTCAAAATCTGGCCTTCTCTCCCTAAATTCATTGTTAATTCTCTTTAGAAGGGTAGTTTTTCCCGCTCCTCCCATCCCATATAAACCAATGACACCAACATTGTCTGCTCTAGTACTATTCCATACCTTCTCAAGCATCAAATCCAACCCCACTGTCTCATCAGGGGGCATCTCTACTGGCCTGGCAGGTATCTTGTGTGCAATTTCAACTTTAATAAACCTTTTTCCAGTAGTTGCTAATTCATCGACATTCTTGAGCATCTTAACAACATTCTTTCCTACCTTGTAGCTTGACACGCAATTCTTTGGACAACATTTGCTGAGACATTTATTTTGAATTTCTTGGGCTCCTTGAACCTGAACATCTTCTATTGCCTGCGCGAATGTAAGAATAATAATTAGCTCGAACCCATTGTTTATTTTTCATACGTCGTGCATGTACTAGTTTTGTTGTGTACTCCATTAACAAGAACAAGAATAACTTCTTATCTGAGTATCATCACTCAAATATCTTTTCTATAGATACGAACGAGATGTAATGCATAATGGATTGGTGAAGACTATCTGATGATAATCACAAATTTAATGATATGAAAGCTTTTGCAAAATCAATCGAGAGGCTTAACCATCCTACTGATTGTGATTATAAATTTTGATCGTTATAAATTTGCTTAATAAATTCTGCATAAATTTTAATAATCACAAATTTAATGATATGAAAGCTTTTGCAAAATCAATCGAGAGGCTTAACCATCCTACTGATTGTGATTATAAATTTTGATCGTTATAAATTTGCTTAATAAATTCTGCATAAATTTTACAAATATTTAATTATCTTAATTTAAATATTATTGTGCAATTAAAATCCCTTTTATTTTTATTATAAATCATTCATAAAAAAAAAGATGATTGAAGTACGCACTTTGAGAATTTAATTATGAAAAATGTTTAATTTAATAATTCATCTAATTGGTGAAGAGGACCAAGAGGAGAGAGGCTTCCAGTAATTGTATACCTCTATTCAGAAACAGTTTAAACTTTGAAAAAAAAATAAAAGAATAATAGATTTTATCCACATCACCTCTTGAATGCCTTTAATTTGCTGCAGCCATGTATTAACTTGTTGGCTCCTTTTCTTTTCTCCTGTGTTCTCAGCTTCATCAACTTGTCCCTGCACATCTTGTCTCATGCTATGCAGATCTTCCCATTTTTTTGTCAACGATTGTAGATTCTCTTCCAAATCACAGATATAAGCAGCCCGTTCGTCGGCACAACCACACAAGCACTTTGCAGCATCCCATATTATTCCCACCACCTGATCCATATGGCTCAGAACTTGATTCTTGAGACCTTCAGGAAGACTTGACAGTGTTCTTGCAAAAGCTTGGGAACTTCTTCCCTCACAAATACACGATTTTTCTAAGTTGACTATAAAGTTTTCTTTTGGCTGGGGTCTTACTCCATTTTACTTTTATGTCGTCTTCTCTTTTCTTCAACGATGTTATTGAGCTCATAAAAATGCCTCTAATAAAAAAAATAAAAAAATTTAAAAAATAATTTATGTTACAGTTCTTTTATGAACTACAAATTTTGATAATGGACAGAAGAAATATTTAATTTATGCACCATCCATACCATGGGATTTGTACGCAGAGTCTGGTTTTGGGGACGACACTTCAAAAATCTTTTTTTTTTAAATAAAAAGTAAATATTATCTTTCAAAATAGGTTGATAATAATTTTTTTCATAAAAAAAAGAGATAATAATTTTGTGTAGATTTCATTCAAATATTATGTCTCTTCTTTAAAGTCATGTCAAAAATAATTTACTTTAAAGTCTCCGTCACTCCATCAAGTTGTCTGAGAGCTCGGATCTTCTTTTGTATTTTGAGCACAACCCCGACCAAATGTTCCTAAAGCTGTGTTTTGGAAGAGTACTCTATTTTATAAGTCCTTTTCTTCTTTGTTGAACTTTTAGATTAAGGCGCGTTAAGTAAATGATAAAATTTGTTGTTTTCAAAAATTATATTTAAAAAAAAATATAATTAATATAAATTATAATTTTAAAAAATATATAAAATATATTTAGTTGATTTTTAAAATTATTGAAAATTTTTAAATAATATTTTTTAAAAAAAATTTTATTTTTTTATTTAGTTATACTTAATTTTTTGAGAATTTTCATATATTTTTTAAAAATATATTTTATTTTTATGAGAAAACAAAAAGAATAAAAAAATAAAAAGTGAAAGAAAAAATATGTAATATCCCGTAATTTTTTTAAATAATAATATTTTATTATAAATAAATATTTTTTAAATAAAATAATTTTGTGTTTAAAATAATTATATTTGTCACTAATAAATTTTTGTTTTAATTTTAGAAATATTTTTTTATTATGCATAAAGATATTTTAGTTTTTGATGTTTTATTAAAAATTTTATCAAGAAAAATCATGATTTAATAGTTCAACTAAAGTTTTATAAGAATGTAAATTTTTAAAAAAATTTAAGATATTTTAAGATGAAAAATAGTATTTATATGTATATAATAAAAATAAATATTTAATTATTAAATAGATATAATAAAATAAAAGAAAATGAAAGAAAAGGGAGAGAGGGAGTCGGAAGCGTGAGAGAGAAATGCGAATCGATTTCTGTAACCGATTAATAATATAAATAGTGTGAATAATAACTTTTATTTTTTCTTTAGATCTGGAGTGTTTATTGGCTTTCGATTTCAAAACTAAGGATGCCATTGGATTCAGGACGGAGTATACTATGATTTTGACTGAACAATTTTTCAAATCAGCCGCAGAATCACTACAGATCGAAAGTAGAAAATTTAAGAAAGGGGGGCTGAATTTCCTTATAGTAATCGCCCCAACCATTTTCATATATAACTTTCATTTTTTAAGACAATTTCTTTATTTATTTTTTAGTATTTCATTTTTTAGAAAGGAGGGCCAGCTCTAGGACTATAAAAGGCCTCCTTAGCAAGTTTTGAGATAATTAGACATTTTGTAACTCAGAAACTAATTTTCCTTCTATCAAAAGAGTGCTTTTGAGATAAGAGAACATTGTTGATTGAACTTGTTTAATTGTTCTTGTGTGTGTCAATCTCCCTAGATATTGGTGTTCTCAAACCTCCATAAGCCTCTTCCTTGTGCTTGGCTGCCATGGCCATTGTATAAGGTTGTACTGGTAGGGTTTCTTCATCATTTGGTTCAGTTCTTGATTCGTAGAACAAGGATTGTTCTATTGTGTGAATTGGTTCTATTTCTATTTCCTTTTATTTCTGTTTTCTTCCACTTTAAGATTTAACCTCCATTGTTGTTTTCTTTGAGTTCTATCAAGGTTTGGTGTCTAGATCTAGAGTTTGTGGCTTACCCAACATCACTAAGATCAAAATCTCATATAAATATTATAAGTTTCAAAAGTTTTCTTCAAAAAGAAATATTGTAAAACTTACCTGGAGCACTTAGTCCCCAAGACTTCTCCTTTCTCTTTCTTCCTTTCTTCCTCTCCTTTCCTCACTCTACCTTGCTTATACTTTTTCCTCTCCCTTACTTAGACGAAATTATAATGTTGTAAGGGTGGGTTTTCTTATATAGACCATCAAATAATTCACCTTTCATGATCATGGGTCTACCTTATCACAATTAGATTACACTTGGTTGAATTTTTGGAAAACAAACAACTTATGTTCTTGTCTTCCTCTTCCTTAGTCAAGATATGCATAGGAAAAGGAGATTTTTATTTTGAAAATTATGATAATATGTTCTTAAGATATGGGATAAGGTCCCTTTGATTTATGGATTCATTTCCATTTTCTTTTGTCTTAAACAAGTATGATATGTTTGCCTTTTTAGGTGGCAAATTTCTAGCCATTGAATCTCCCTTATTTGGTTGATATTATTTGTGTTGGATATGAATGTTTTGTCCTAATGCCATGTATTATCATACCACTTGCTAAAATTATGAGTGTAGGATATAGATGTTTTTGTCCTAAAGTATAGTATTATTATGCCATTTGCCAAAATTATGAATGTAGAATCACACTACTTGCTAAATTTTTGTCTTAATGCCATGTAACCTAATGGGCTTGCTTAGGTTATCCAATGGGTTTGCTAGAAACTTATGTGAAGTAGAAAAGCTCTATATGAAGTGTCCATAGGTAAAAGTCCAATGTATGGGTAAAGATTTTAAACTTAGTAACTCTAATTCTTGAATTAGGAAAAATTACCCTAATCCAATGTTCTTGAAATTTTATGACATTTATTTGTTTTTAAATATTTATCTTCCTTATCCAAGAATTTTGCATCTCTTTAGTATGTTATTTCTAATTATTTTTCCTATTAGGTTTTCCCTCTTTATTTGTTCTCTTAATGTTAGAAACATTTTCTATGCATATACATAAGGTGAAGAATTTATAAGGATTATATTTCCTTAGATATCTAAAATATTGTCTAATAAATTTTATTTCCTTAAATAAATATTTATGTACTTTTATCAATAAAAGAAACGAAATTAGGGATATTACAATGAGCCCAAACCCAAGAGGAAAAAAAAATTAAAGTGATGAAATAATGGTGTAATCAAGATTAGGTGACATGGCATTAAGACAAAAATTTAGCAAGTGGTATGATAATACAAGGCTTTAGGACAAAACATCTATATCCTACACTCATAATTTTAGCAAGTGGTATGATAATACATAGTATTAGGACAAAATATTTCTATCCCACACAAATAATTTCAACCAAATAATGGAGATTGAAGGGCTATAAATTTGCCACTTAAAAAGGCAAAACTATCATAATTGATTAAGATAAAAGAAAAAGTAAATGAATCCCTAAATCAAAGGGACCTTGTCCCATATCTTAAGAACATATTATCATAATTTTCAAAATACAAATCTCTTTTTCCTATGCATATCTTGACTAAGGAAGAGGAAGGCAATAACATAAGTTGTTTGTTTTCCAAAAATTCATCCAAGTGTAATCTAATTGTGATAAAGTAGACCCATGATCATGAAAGGTGAATTATTTGGTGGTCTATATAAGAAAACCCACCCTTACAACATTAGAATTTTGTCTAAGTGAGGGAGAGAAAAAATAGAAGTAAGGTAGAGTGAGGAAAGGAGAGGAAGAAAGGAAGAGAGAGGAAAGAGAAGTTTAGGGGATTAAGTGCTACAGGTAAGTTTAACAATATTTCTTTTTGAAGAAAAGTTTTGAAACTTACAATATTTATATTAGATTTTGATCTTAAAACTTTAATGATTGGTCATGGATGTTGCTATATCATGTTACATATTATGTATGTTTGAATACTTAGGTTGGTGTACATAGTTCTGCATAGGTATTACTATGGTTGACAAACTTTTATGCTTCTATTATTAACATTCTGGTAAGAATTGGTAAGGAATTAAAACAAATGGTAAACATGAAAAATGTAGATGTATTTCTCATAGATTTTTACCCACTGGAATCACTCCATTTGGTGTCCATATGAGGTAGATATGGTCCGATGACTAAGCAAAGGTAAGAAAATGGTTAATCAAGGAAGAATATGTTAGGATAGCTTCTGTGTTTTAATTTCTGGGAACATTATGTAGGGAATTAAAATAAATGGTTAACATAAGAATTATAAGACCTCAAATTTAGAAGTTAGAGGCCTCAAATTGGAAATCTGACACTGTAAATAGATTTAGAAGTTAGATAAACCTTAAAATATGAATTTTTTCGGTCATCTGATAACTTTTTGTGCGTCGTGAAGAGTGAATAGTATTTTTCGGCCATAAACAGTGACTAGTGCTAACCAAGCTTTCAGAGTCATTTTTTAGATTTTTGGATTCTGCAGACTCATTTTTAAAATCCATTTGATCATATTTGACTTAAAAAATTATATTTGGGGCTGTCCAACCTAGAGCCCTGACCTGTGAATAGATAATTCTTTCTATGACTTACTCCATACTTTTCATGAACTTAAAATATATAATTGATTATGTTTACAAATTATTTATTCTATCATAAATTTTTGAAATATGTTAAAATATCTGTTTTGCTTACGAATTAACAGATAGTTCAAGAAGAGTATGATTTTACAAATAGATTTTGAAATTCATTGAATATGTGGTTCTAAATGTATTTATCATTATTTGATAAAGTGAATATTATGTGCATAAAGCATTGATTTGTAAAACTATAAAGTCATTGATTATGATTGAATGACAAGCATAAAATTAATGGCGAGTTGCTTAATAATTATATATTGTATTTGATAAATTTGCATTTATATATATGTATGAATGAATATCGACGGGTTGTATAACTTGTGACAATACCAAATAGGGGACGCCCTATTAGTCTAAGTGAGTCAAAAGAAAGCCGCTTCAACCGAGTGACAGTAATAAGGTGAGGAGGCAGATGGGTGATGAACTCACATTCTCTAATCACTATTGTGACTGTAGTTGATTGGTCACTATGCATATAACAAATGAGTTAATTGAGTGTGTGGGTTAATCAGATCGCCGAAATAAAAGCATATCATTTTAAATTGGGTTGACCAGATCGTCGAATGAGACATGTTATTTTAAATTGAGTATGCCAGATCGTCAAGTAAGGAATGTGTATTAAAAGTTATAACTTTATTTCAAAAGTTTATTATTTTATTATAGTTTATACAGCTGAACATAACAACATTTTTTTAATGATCATACCATGTTAAATGTAGTTTGAATATCTAAATATCATTTTATTTGAAAATATTTGAAATACGGGTTCTATATGAATATATTTCTGAACTATATTTTTTAAGTGACAAATTTTAAAGTATAAGTACATCTATATACTGACCTAAAAGGTCATAGGAGGTATTATTTACTCATTGAGTTGTCAAACTCACTACACGATATTTCTACATTTTTCAGATAAAAATACAGAGTCTGATCCTACAGATAAGTGATCAATTATGTACATATTCTTTGGGTGAGTCTACGTTGCTTTCAAGGCTCACAATTTTAAATTATAATGTGTTTATATTTTAGAGTGTGTTCTGAACGCCACAGGCAGGATCTCTGTGTCTGTTGTTATTTTGACATTTATAACTTGATTTGTATAATGTATATACGTGAAAGAATCTATATGTATCTATTTCTATAACAAAGAATAGTGTTATGCATCTTATGAAAAATATCTGATTGCGAGAAAAATATATATTTATTTCATGTGTCTGTAAATTGGGGGCGTTACAGAATGAGAGACAATGAGAGTAAAAAGAGACAATAAGATTTGTTTTTTATTATTACAATTATGTTATTAATGAATGATATAATTATTTTTTAATATCATAAAAAATTGTCTATGTTTATAAAAAAATTAAGATTCTCACTCTTTTCCTTAGAAATTTTTTTATGAAAAATTTATTAAAAATTAATTTCTTATTTTTAAAAACTATTTTCTATTTTTAAAATAAAAAAATTCGGTTGATAACTATTTTTATTATTATTTCGAGATTTTTTTTAAAAATAGACTTTTATAAAACAAAAACTGAAATTTTTTTTTATTTTCAAAACACAAAAAATAAAAAATAATATATTTTTAAAACATTTTATTAAATGAATTTTTTTATTTTTGTTTTGTAAAATAATTTTTAAATATAATTTTTAAAAATAAAAAAATTAAAATAAAATCAAATAAATCCTTAAATTTTCAGTAATGAATTTTTAATTTTTGTATAAAATATGAAAATTTTATATTTTTAAATTGAGATTTTCAAAAAATTAAAAAAAATCTTTTAAAAAATTGATCAGTTGAAGGTAGAATATTCAAAAACACGTGTCATCGCAATTCACAAATCACAGTGGATATTTCTGCGCGTCACTGCCTTACCTTCCAAATTTGAATGGTCCATTGGTCCCTTCCCTTGTGTCTGCTAGCGAGCAAGCGCAAAGTCCAACAAGGAGGGCTTGGAAGCTCAATCTCTGCCGTCTATTACAACGCGCAAGAGCAATCTACGGAAGCAAAGAAAAAGGGTGACCGGGCATGGAAGACTATTCTGAGTTTATGGATCATACAATGCATTCGATTCCTTAATTGCAAAGCATCCTTTACCATATAAACCAACCTTTCTCCCAATCTTCCCACTTCAACTTCAAGCAACTCAGCATTTTTTGGATCAACAATCAAATTTGGTGCCACATTTTTAACTCTAGAAAATGGTGGGTCATTCCATTCTTGTTCTTCTATTTCGAAAAAAAAAATAAAGTGTCTTTCTCTGAGATTCTTTATTTCTGTACTTTCTCAATGCATTGGCAATTGCAGCATCATATACATCCTAGCCCACGTGTTTAAAGGACTAACTTCTAGACGTGGCAAAAAGTTCTTCATCAGAGAGCATACTTTTATGAACTGAAATATTCACATGTTAATCTACAAATCTTTTGTACACCACGTCTAGTTAAAAATTTTTTAAGTTTAAAATGCATTTTGTATGTCTCTAAAAACTTTTTGGACTCATTTATTTGCTTGTTTCTTATGAATCTGTAGGAGCAGTCTCTCTCCCTTCAAATTGAGGTACTGCTATTTTCTAAACTATCTACGTACTTTACTTGTATTTTACATACCTAATCGAAATTTGCTTATTGATACATAAAACTAACATTTTGCTGCTAAACATTTTCTGGATCAGCATGAATTTGTTCAGAACTCGGTAAGAGTGAAGTCTGTTGATCTGCATCCAACTGAGCCATGGTAATGACACTTCTAATTTACCTATCTATAACGTATTCGACACCACTAAAAATCTAGAACATTCCTCAGATAGCAAGTTTCCTGGTGCAAATTCTAGGTGTATCAGGCACTGATGAAGTACTTACACTAAGTATTTTTTTTCATGCAGGATTCTTGTGGGTTTGTATTCAGGAACTATTTCCATATGGAACTATCAGACGAAGGTAAGAATTCAGATGCCTGGCATTATAAACCTTAGAACTAATTGTTATTCTGTATCTTCCAGTATTTGTCTTTCTTTTCTTAACATTAGTGTATAATTTTGAAAAAGGCATTCATAGCTAACTTCTTGATGCTATTACAGACCGAAGAAAAGTCTTTCAATGTCAGTGAATCACCAGGTAAATGTTCAGACTCACAATGCAATATCCTTTATATATATTCATGTCTTGGTACTTAATTCGGTTACCTTATGTTTGTTCTGCTAATTATTGCAGTCAGATCGGCGAAGTTCATAGCTCGCGAAAACTGGGTTGTTGCTGCAACTGATGACAAATTCATCCGTGTCTACAACTACGACAAAATGGAAAAGGTAATAGAATTTGAGGCTCATAAAGATTACATCAGGAGTGTGGCTGTGCATCCTTCTCTGCCATATGTGGTGTCAGCTTCTGATGACCAAGTTCTAAAGCTGTGGGATTGGAGAAAAGGTTGGGCATGCGTTGAGACCTTTGAAGGGAATTCACATTATGTGATGCAAGTTGCCTTAGATCCAAAGGATGCTGCTAGCTTTGCAAGTGCATCCCTTGATGGCACCTTGAAGGTATCCTTCAAATTATGCCCCTAGCTTCAATTCTCTGAACTGCTCATTTTCAATCCTTGAACTCAAACATTTTGCTTCAATTGTGACTCTTGTTGTAGATTTGGAATCTTAATTCCTCAACTCCAAATTTTACCTTGGAAGGACACTTGAAAGGGGTGAATTGTGTCGATTATTTCGAAAGCAATGATAAACAGTATCTGTTAAGTGGTTCTGATGATCACACTGCTAAGGTGTGGGATTTTAATACTAAAATTTGTGTACAAACACTAGAAGGACATGGAAACAATGTTACTGCAGTATGTGTTCATCCAGAGCTTCCTATAATAATAACAGCGTCAGAGGATAGTACTGTTAAGATATGGGATGCACTCACTTATAGGTAAATCATAAAGCTATTGGATTTCTTATTTTTTTTTTTCTTTAAATTTACATTTTTGCTCTTGTTTTTTCTTTATTACATCACTGACACCAGTCAGTTTTCACCCGAAATTAGTACATCTAATTTTTTGGTACATGAAGGGTGGAGGTTTGAACCCAAGACATTCACATTCTGATTTGTTCTCGTTAACTTGCAGGCTTCAGACCACATTGCACTATGGTCTTGACAGAGTATGGAGTATTGCATACAAGAAAGGATCATATCAGTGAGTTTTCTGAACCTTTATTTGACTGCTAAACACAGAAAAGTTGTCACTTATTCTTACTGACTGGCATCACTGCTTCCCACAGGCTTGCTTTTGGTTGTGACAAAGGATTCATCATGGTTACGATTAAGTGTTCTTCTCAAAACCTTCAAGCAGCCAAACAAGATTAAGAGAGCCACGTCAAACGAAAAACCGCTTTATCGGACTTTGGCAGGAAGACTAGGATAAAACAAAAAGAATGAACTTCTTATAGCCCGAAGAGGAAATGCTTTGCTGCACTTGATCACTTGTTTATGGTGGGAGCAAATTGTGAGGTGTTTCTCAAATAAGTCATTAGTCACTATTCATGTATGCCCATTATTAACATTGCACGTTCCTGTTGTAATATTATGCTTGCTTAATAAACTTCCTTTCTCCAAAAGTTGTGTATATTTCTATTCAAAACGTAAACCTGCTATGGAGCGTTTAAATAGGATTTTGCCGAAAGCCATCACGCGAAAACTCTCCCAAAGTATGGCATCACATTCAAACAAGAATTCATTCGTCTGGCCAATAAACTTGTTGGCTCCTTTTCTTTTCTCCTGTGTTCTCAGCTTCATCAACTTGTCCCTGCACATCTTGTCTCATGCTATTCAGATCTTCCCATTTTTTTGGTCAACGACTGTAGATTCTCTTCCAAATCACAAATATAAGCAGCTCGTTCGTTGGCACAACCGCATAAGCACTTTGCAGCAGCCCATATTATTCCCACCACCTGATCCATATGGTTCAGATCTTGATTCTTGAGACCTTCAGGAAGACTGGACAGTGTTCTTGCAAAAGATTGGGAAATTCTTCCCTCACAAATACACGATTTTTCTAAGTTGACTATAAACTTTTCTTTTGGCTGGGGTCTTACTCCATTTTACTTTTACGTCGTCTTCTCTTTTCTTCAACGTGGACATAGTCTAACCACTATTGCATTATTGCCCAATAAAAAACTGATAGTGCCCATGATCCTAGACGAAAGGCATGAAAAGACCCCAAAAAAAAAAACGAAACGATGTTATTGAATTCATAAAAATGTCTCTAATAAAAAAAATAAAAAAAGTTAAAAAATAGTTTATGTTACAGTTCTTTTATGAACTACAAATTTTGGTAATGGACAAAAGAAATATTTAATTTATGCACCATCCATACCATGGGATTTGTACGCAGAGTCTGGTTTTGGGGACGACACTTCAAAAATCTTTCTTTTTTAAAATAAAAAGTAAATATTATCTTTCAAAATAGGTTGATAATAATTTTTTTCATAAAAAAAAGAGATAATAATTTTGTGTAGATTTCATTCAAATATTCATGTCTCTTCTTTAAAGTCATGTCAGAAATAATTTACTTTAAAGTCTCCGTCACTCCATCAAGTTGTCTGAGAGCTCGGATCTTCTTTTGTATTTTGAGCACAACCTGATCAAATGTTCTTAAAGTTGTGTTTTGGTGGAGTACTCTATTTTACAAGTCCTTTTCTTCTTTGTTGAACTTTTAGATTAAGGCGCGTTAAGGAAATGATAAAATTTATTGTTCTCAAAAATTATATTTTTTAAAAAATATAATTAATATAAATTATAATTTTTAAAAATATATAAAATATATTTAGTTGATTTTTAAAATTATTAAAAAAATTTAAATAATATTTTTTAAATTTTTTTTATTTTTTTATTTAGTTATATTTAATTTTTTTAAGAATTTTCATATATTTTTAAAAAATATTCTTTATTTTTATAAGAAAAAAATAATAATAAAATAAAAAGTGAAAGAGAGAATGTGTAATATTTCATAATTTTTTTAAATAATAATATTTTATTATAAATAAATGTATTTTTAAATAAAATAATTTATGTTGTATTTAAAATAATTATATTTTCCTTTAATAATTTTTTTTTTAATTTTATAAATATTTTTTCTTTTATTATACATAAAGATATTTTATTTTGTGATGTTTTATTAAAATTTTTATAAAAAAAAAAGTCATGATTTAAAAATTCAACTAAAATTTTATAAGAATGTCAATTTTTAAAAAATTTTAAGATGAAAAATAGTATTTATATGTATATAATAAAAATAATAAGATTAAATTTTAAATATTTAATTATTAAATAAATATAATAAAATAAAATAAAAGAAGGAGAGGGAGTCGAAAGGATGAAAGAAAAATGCAAACCGGTTTATGTAACTGATTAATAATATGAATAATGTAAATAATAATCTTTATTTTTCTCTCTAAATCTAAAGTGTCTATTGGTTTTCAATTTCAAAATTAAATATGTCACTGGATTCAGGACGGAGTATACTACGATTTTGACTGAACTATTTTTCAAATCAGTCGCAGAATCGCTGCAGATCGGAAGTAGAAAATTTTAGAAAAAAGTAAGTTCTGAAACTTCTACTTAAAGATCTCAAATTGAAAATCTGACACCGTAAATGAATTCAGAAGTTAGATAAAACTTAGGATATGAATTTTTTTGGCCATCTAATAACTTTTTGTGCGTCGTGAACAGTAAATTCGTGCAGTATGAATAATGATTTTCATCAGTAAATAGTATTTTTCGGGCGTAAACAATGACTAGCGCTAATCAAGCTCTCGGAGTCATTTATTAGATTTTTTGACTCTTTTTTAAGATCCATTTGATCATATTTGACTTGAAAAATTATATTTGGGGCTGTCCAATCTACAGGCCTGACCTGTGAGTAGATAATTCTTTCTATGACTTATCGCATGCTCTTCTTGAACTTAAAATATATAATTGATTCTGTTTACAAATTATTTATATTATTATAAGTTTTTGAAATGTGTTAAAATATCTATTTTACTTACGAACTGACACATAATTCAAAAATAGTATGGTTTTGCAAATAAATTTTGAAACTTATTGAATATGTGGTTCTGAATGTATTTATCATTATTTGGTAAAGTGAATATTATGTGCAAAAGGCGTTGATTTGTAAAATTATAAAGTTACTGATTATGATTGAATGACAAGCGTAAAACTACTGGCGAGTTGCTTAATAATTATATATTACATTTGATAAATTTGCACACACACACACACACACACACACACACACACACATATATATATATATATATATATATATATGGATGAATATCGACGGATTGTATGACTTGTGATAGTACCGAATAGGGGACGCCCTGTTAGCCTAAGTGAGTGAAGGGAGGGCCGTTCTAACCAGGTGATAGTGATAATGTGAGGAGGCAATGGATGATGAACTAACATTCTCTGATCACTATTGTGGCTGTAGTTAATTGGTCACTATGCGTATAAAAAATGAGTTAATTGAGTGTGTGGGTTAACTAGATCGCCGAATAAGACAGATAATTTTAAATTGGGTTGACTAAATCGTCGAATGAGGCAAATCATTTTAAATTGAGTATGTCAGATCGCTGAGTAAGGAAAGTGTATTAAAATTTATAACTTTATTTCAAAATTTTATTATTTTATTATAGTTTATACAGCTGAGCATAACAACATTTGTTTAACGATCATACCAAGTTAAATGTGGTTTGAATATCTGAATATCTTTTTATTTAAAAATATTTGAAATACGGGTTCTATATGGATGTACTTCTAAACTATATTTTCTAAGTGACAAATTTTAAAGTATGAGTACATCCATATACTGACCTAAGAAGTCATGAGAGGTATTATTTACTCACTGAGTTGTCAAACTCACTACACGATATTTTCATATTTTTCAGATAAAAATACAGAATCTAATCCTGCAGATAAGTGATTAATTAGGTGAAATATTTTTTGAGTGAGTTTACGTTGCTTTCAAAACTCACAATTTTGAATTGTAATGTGTTTGTATTTTAGAGTATGTTATGAACGCCATAGGCAGGATTTTTACTTCTGTTGTTACTTTGACATTTATAACTTGATTTGTATAATGTATATACATGAGAGAAATTATATATATTTATTTCTATAACAAAGAATAGTGTTATGCATGTTATAAAAAATATCTAATTGTGAAAAAAAAAATATTTGTTTCACGTGTCTATAAATTGAGGGCGTTACAGAATGAGAGACAATGAGAGTAAAAAGAAATAGTAAGATTTATTTTTTATTATTACAATTATGTTATTAATAAATGATATAATTATCTTTTAATATTATAAAAAAAATTTTATGTTCATGAAAAATTAAGATTCTCACTCCTTTCCTTAGAAATTTTTTTATTAGAAATTTATTAAAAAATAATTTCTTATTTTTAAAAACTATTTTCTATTTTTAAAATAAACAATTCGTTTGATAAATATTTTTTATTATTATTTCGAAAACAAATTTTTAAAATAGTTTTTTATAAAACAAAAACTGAAAAAAGTTATTTTTGTTTTCAAAACACAAAAAATAAAAAATAATATATTTTAAAATAGTTTATTAAATGAATTTTTTTATTTTTGTTTTGTAAAATAATTTTTAAATATAATTTTTATAAACAAAAAATTTAAAATAAAATCAAATAAATCCTTAATTTTTCAGTAATTAATTTTTAATTTTGGTATAAAATATGAAAATTCTATATTTTTAAATTGAGATTTTCAAAAAACTAAAAAAAATCTTTTAAAAAATTGATCAGTTGAAGGTAGAATATTCAAAAACACGTGTCATCACAATTCACAAATCACAGTGGATATTTCTGCGCGTCACTGCCTTACCTTCCAAATTTGAATGGTCCATTGGTCCCTTCCCTTTTGTCTGCTAGCGAGCAAGCGCAAAGTCCAACAAGGAGGGCTTAGAAGTTCAATCTCTGCCGTCTATTACAACGCGCAAGAGCAATCTACGGAAGCAAAGAAAAAGGGTGACCGGGCATGGAAGACTATTCTGAGTTTATGGATCATACAATGCATTCGATTCCTTAATTGCAAAGCATCCTTTACCATATAAGCTAACCTTTCTCCCAATCTTCCCACTTCAACTTCAAGCAACTCAGCATTTTTTGGATCAACAATCAAATTTGGTGCCACATTTTTAACTCTAGAAAATGGTGGGTCATTCCCTTCTTGTTCTTCTATTTCGAAAAAAAAAAAGTGTCTTTCTCTGAGATTCTTTATTTCTGTACTTTCTCATGCATTGGCAATTGCAGCATCATGTAAATCCTAGCCCACGTGTTTAAAGGACTAACTTCTGGACGTGGCAAAAAGTTCTTTATCAGAGCCTTCCTATTTCCCAATGTTTTTCATTAAATTCAGTGGAGAATACCTCTTTTTATTCTTTTGTTTTTTTCAAGCCTTCAGTAGAGAGCATACTTTTATGAACTGAAATATTCACATGTTAATCTACGAATCTTTTGTACACCACGTCTAGTTAAAATTTTTTTAAGTTTAAAATGCATTTTGTATGTCTCTAAAAACTTTTTGGACTAATTTACGTGCTTGTTTCTTATGAATCTGTAGGAGCAGTCTCTCTCCCTTCAAATTGAGGTACTGCTATTTTCTAAACTATCTACGTGCTTTACTTGTATTTTACATACCTAATTGAAATTTGCTTATTGATACATAAAACTAACATTTTGCTTCTAAACATTTTCTGGATCAGCATGAATTTGTTCAGAACTCGGTAAGAGTGAAGTCTGTTGATCTGCATCCAACTGAGCCATGGTAATGACACTTCTAATTTACCTATCTACAATGTATTCGACACCACTAAAAATCTAGAACATTCCCCAGATAGCAAGTTTCCTGGTGCAAATTCTAGGTGTATCAGGCACTGATGAAGTACTTACACGAAGTATTTTTTTTCATTCAGGATTCTTGTGGGTTTGTATTCAGGAACTATTTCCATATGGAACTATCAGACGAAGGTAAGAATTCAGATGCCTGGCATTATAAACATTAGAACTAATTGTTATTCTGTATCTTCCAGTATTTGTCTTTCTTTTCTTAACATTAGTGTATAATTTTGAAAAAGGCATTCATAGCTAACTTCTTGATGCTATTACAGACCGAAGAAAAGTCTTTCAATGTCAGTGAATCGCCAGGTAAATGTTCAGACTCACAATGCAATATCCTTTATATATATTCATGTCTTGGTACTTAATTCGGTTACCTTATGTTTGTTCTGCTAATTATTACAGTCAGATCGGCGAAGTTCATAGCTCGCGAAAACTGGGTTGTTGCTGCAACTGATGACAAATTCATCCGTGTCTACAACTACGACAAAATGGAAAAGGTAATAGAATTTGAGGCTCATAAAGATTACATCAGGAGTGTGGCTGTGCATCCTTCTCTGCCATATGTGGTGTCAGCTTCTGATGACCAAGTTCTAAAGCTGTGGGATTGGAGAAAAGGTTGGGCATGCGTTGAGACCTTTGAAGGGAATTCACATTATGTGATGCAAGTTGCCTTAGATCCAAAGGATGCTGCTAGCTTTGCAAGTGCATCCCTTGATGGCACCTTGAAGGTATCCTTCAAATTATGCCCCTAGTTTCAATTCTCTGAACTGCTCATTTTCAATCCTTGAACTCAAACATTTTGCTTCAATTGTGACTCTTGTTGTAGATTTGGAATCTTAATTCCTCAACTCCAAATTTTACCTTGGAAGGACACTTGAAAGGGGTGAATTGTGTCGATTATTTCGAAAGCAATGATAAGCAATATCTATTAAGTGGTTCTGATGACCATACTGTTAAGGTCTGGAATTTTAATACTAAAAGCTGTGTACAAACACTAGAAGGACATGGAAACAATGTTACTGCAGTATGTGTTCATCCAGAGCTTCCTATAATAATAACAGCTTCAGAGGATGATACTGTTAAGATATGGGATGCACTCACTTATAGGTAAATCATAAAGCTATTAGATTTCTCTTTTTTTTTTTTTTTTAAATTTATATTTTTGCTCTTGTTTTTTCTTTATTACATCACTGACACCAGTAGGTTTTCACCCGAAATTAGTACTTCTAATTTTTTGGTACATGAAGGGTGGAGGTTTGAACCCAAGACATTCACATTCTGATTTGTTCTGATTAACTTGCAGGCTTCAGACCACATTGCACTATGGTCTTGACAGAGTATGGAGTATTGCATACAAGAAAGGATCATATCAGTGAGTTTTCTGAACCTTTATTTGACTGCTAAACACAGAAACGTTGTCACTTATTCTTACTGACTGGCATCACTGCTTCCCACAGGCTTGCTTTTGGTTGTGACAAAGGATTCATCATGGTTACGATTAAGTGTTCTTCTCAAAACCTTCAAGCAGCCAAACAAGATTAAGAGAGCCACGTCAAACGAAAAACCGCTTTATCGGACTTTGGCAGGAAGACTAGGATAAAACAAAAAGAATGAACTTCTTATAGACAGAAGAGGAAATGCTTTGCTGCACTTGATCACTTGTTTATGGTGGGAGCAAATTGTGAGGTGTTTCTCAAATAAGTCACTAGTCACTATTCATGTATGCCCTTTATTAACATTGCACGTTCCTGTTGTAATATTATGCTTTGCTTAATAAACTTCCTTTCTCCAAAAGTTGTGTCTATTTCTATTCAAAGCGTAAACCTGCTATGGTGCGTTTAAATAGAATTTTGCCTAAAGCCACCATGCGAAAACCCTCCCAAAGTATTAGTTAATTCATGTAATAATAAATTTGGCATCACATTCAAACAAGAATTCATTCGTCTGGCCAATAAAATTTTTAGCGTCAATGTAAGAAACCACAAGTAATTCTTAATTAGACATGGGGTTGAGTTTCGCCTAAAGTAGAAGAGAATTTTGTGAAGTTTTAGTTTGTTAATTTTTGTAAAATATTAATTAAATTTTTTGTTCATAATTTTTAATTGTTATATCAAAGGTGAAATCTTGAGTATTATAATATTTTAGATACCAAAAAACGTAAGATATTAAGAGTTTCTTATTGTTCAACAAAGAAATTAAAAAATTTAAAATTATTTATATTTTTAAATAATTATTTAATATTCATTAACTACAAAATATGATTTTTAAATTTAAAAATATCAAAATTTGTTAAAAATAAATATATTTTGTATAAAGAAATACAAGGGTAAATATAGTTTTTGAACATTAGCTTTGAATATAAGAATCTCACTGTTTACACTTCTCATATACAGTTTTTTTATTGTAAATAATCCCTTATATAATATTAAATTAATAATAAACAAGTGAGACAAGAATAAGAATATTAGTGTGAAAAATACTATTTTTCATCGTAATGTGTCTGATCTGACTCGAATTACATTCCTACATGGAAATGCGGGCCCCAGAAGCCACCCTGGCAAGCACGTCCCCACCCTTTAGCAACCAAATAGATACGATTGATTGGATATCCTCCGTCCACTTGATCACATTCTTTTGATTCACCACCGATCTACGCTCCTTATGGTGGGACATCGCACAGAACAGTGCTTCACCAGTGGCATTTTCGTAAAGCTCTTCATTTACTGCAAGGCGCCGCTTCTTCTTTCTTCCCCACTCATCCAATACAAAACACCTTCGTCCCCTTGTCCTTCGCCCTCTCTCTGAGCTCGATCTCCTGGGCTCGTGGAATTCTGCTTCTGATCTCCGAGGCTTTGTTCTCTATCAAAGCTAGTTACTCTTCAATCTGTAAAAATGGTGAGCTCCTTTTTTGATGTGTTCTTTCGCAAACGCCTGTGCATTCTGAACACCTTAGATCTGGAGCGAATTAGCTTCGATTTGATATATTCTGATTATGTTGTTAACTCTTTTTTAGTTTATGCGATTTCGATTTCAATGGGATCTAACTCGAATTGTACATTAACTTGTGTTTGTTTCTTTCTTGTTACCTGCATTTGCAGCCTCTCAGACTAGAAATCAAGGTACTGCTATTCCATCTATCGATTCAATGCCTATGCTCTATTTGGACCTTGTTTCCTTTAAGATTTGATGTAATTTTTGTTTGGTTGCCGAGAAATGTTTGATTAACTTGTCAACAAGAGTTTTTTTTTCCCTTTCACTTCGAATTCTCAGCAACCAAGCACACTCTTAATGTTTAGCTTTCTGACTACTTAGCTGAATTGTTTTTTAATCTTTCGATCAGAGAAAGCTTGCACAAAGATCAGAAAGAGTAAAATCCGTGGATCTGCATCCAACAGAACCATGGTAGTGCCTCGTCCTCTCTTCCTTGCTTATCAGTCCAAATAGTGGTATTTGTTGGAGAGGGCTACTTATCCAATTGCCTCCATTCAATATTTCTCAGTGTACCATCTATAAGGATAATTGCTGAGGATTTGTCACTAATAGCAATGTCTATTATTGAGGCTTACTGTTGACTTTCTTTAGTTATTGTGGAGCTTAGAAAGATAGGTAAACAGTTAATGATAGGACATTTTGCTGAATTATGTGATATTACCACCTTTTATGCAGGATTTTAGCAAGCTTATATTCAGGAACTGTCTGTATCTATAACTACCAGTCTCAGGTATGTGAAATTATAATTGAATGCTGTATATTCTTATCAGTTAAGTGTGACGGTGGATATCTATATTGCTCCAAAGCATGATGCTAGTACTGTACTAAAAGTTCTCTGTCTAATCAGTTTCATTGCTTATTGTAAGTTACAAGATAAATTACATGTTTTTATTCTAAGAAATATAAACAACTTGACACTCAAGTATTGTCTTGTCAAAACCTTGAGAAAGGACATGGCACCTCTTTGGGCGTATAGGCTTTAGGAGTTTAACTTCCATTTGTCCATATTTCAAGAAATTTTTTCTCTTTTTCTCTTTTTCTTTAAATGAAAGGGTTCTTTTACCATCTACTAATATGCAGAATAATTTGTCGTTTTTGTTTGTTACTCATTTTAAACTGACATATAAGTTTAGTGAATTCCATAATTGTAGCCTATGCCTTATCTGTAGACACACATGCATACATAGGCACACAAAAAGGAGCGGATGCTACAAGATTGGTTGAACAAACTCTATGTAGTAAGGGAGAGTTTGGTTCAATATGTGTAGCAAGCATTGAACATGATCAATAAAATAATTTCTCATTGCTATGTATTTAGAGCCTATGTAGCATGTTATAATTATAAAAATTGAATAGAAGGACCTTTTACTGATCATATATGTTGAATAATGATTAGAAATTTCTGTAGCATTTGCTATGTTGAAGTGGGTTTGAAAATATATATAAAATTATGTGATTTCATGGCTTGTGATGCTTGCCATATGAATTTACAGATTGGTGGCAAAGGATTTCATTTTTGAATTTTTAAATTTCTCCTGTATATATGTTGTAGTCTTTAGCAAGCCTTTCTGCCATAAATGGGCCTATATTAATTTCTATGGAGATTTTCTTGTGATATATGCTCTTAAAGTAAATGTCTTTGATGCTATTTCAGACCATGGCAAAGTCTTTTGAGGTCACTGAGTTACCAGGTACATGTTATTTTTCTGGAATTTTTGCTGCCTCTTAATGCAATGGCTTAAAGGAATGCTGTTTCTTTGTATTTTTCTTACTTTAAAAAGACTGCTATGGAGCTCAGTTACAGTATGATTTTTCAGTCAGGTCAGCCAAGTTTATTGCCCGCAAACAGTGGGTTGTTGCTGGAGCAGATGATATGTTTATTCGTGTATATAATTACAACACAATGGATAAAGTTAAAGTATTTGAGGCACATACAGATTATATAAGGTGTGTGGCAGCTCATCCTACCCTTCCTTATGTGCTGTCATCATCTGATGATATGCTCATAAAGCTTTGGGATTGGGAGAAAGGATGGGTGTGTACTCAGATATTTGAGGGACATTCTCATTACGTCATGCAAGTGACATTCAATCCTAAAGACACCAATACCTTTGCTAGTGCGTCTCTTGACCGCACCATAAAGGTATACACGTATTCTTGTTGCTAGTTGTTTTCTGCATTTTCTTTGTTTAAATTCATGTATGTATTATCTAATGCTCCTTTTATCTTCTCTTTCCAGATTTGGAATCTTGGCTCCCCTGATCCCAATTTTACATTGGATGCCCATCAGAAAGGAGTGAATTGTGTTGATTACTTTACTGGTGGTGACAAACCTTATCTAATTACTGGTTCTGATGATCACACTGCTAAGGTTTGCTTTCAAATTTTTTTCCTTGAGTTTCATCTCTGATTTACTTGGCTATACATATTTATGCATATTTGAGTTGTATGAATAGGAAATATTTAATTTATAAAACCTTTGAAACAGGTATGGGACTATCAGACTAAGGGTTGTGTTCAGACTCTAGAAGGTCACACACACAATGTATCTGCTGTATGCTTTCATCCTGAACTTCCTATAATCATTACTGGTTCTGAGGATGGCACAGTTCGCATATGGCACTCAACAACTTATAGGTAATATTTGAGATGTACATTGATAATACTTTTTTGCACATTTGTCATCAATCTCTTATAGGGGTCAATTTTTTTTTTTTGGGATAAAAGTCATTAGTTTTTCTAGATTTTGGTTACCATGGCATGGATAATTCGGCTTTGATAGACTTCTGTTTGAGAAAAAGCCTTTACCCAATTTATCTTTTTGGTTTTGAACATCATGAAACTGCAGTTCCTTCTACATATAATTTTTTCTGCTGTTTTCAGTATTTAAATCAAGTTTTGAAAGTTTTTATTTAGTGAATATAATGTTTAGATTTGACTATTTATTGAGACAGACTGCTTGGACAGTGTTGTCTAGTTCTTCATTTTCTACTTTTCTAAATTTTTTATGACATGCCATGGTACACTTTGTAAGATATTAGTAGGAGTAATCTAAAAGTGTAATTGAGATTATGGATATATACTAACCTTCAATTTCAATTATTATGGTGATTTACTCCATTACAGGCTTGAGAACACATTGAATTATGGTCTTGAAAGAGTTTGGGCTATTGGATATTTGAAAGGTTCACGTCGGTGAGTTTTCTTGCCCGTAATTAGTTCTTATAGTTATTTCACGTTGGCCCAGAAGCATGTTGGGTGGGATGATAGTGTCAAGTCTTGCATAATAATGAAGTCTCCATGTTTGATTACTGGTTAGAGAAACTGTGCAAGCTTGTTTGTTTAATCTTGCCATTAATGGAGATTTTCCTCCACTTATTCTTTTCTTAAAGCTGCAAAGTGTCTCTTTTCATCCTGCCAAGACTGATGACATAGAACATGAAAACTTCTATATCTTCAGGGTTGTGATTGGCTATGATGAAGGAACTATCATGGTCAAACTGGGTCGAGAAGAACCGGTGGTCAGCATGGACAACAGTGGGAAAATTATATGGGCTAAACACAATGAAATTCAGACCGTCAATATTAAGAGTGTAGGAGCAGATGTGGAGGTTTGGTCTCATTTCTACCCTAACTTTTCGTTTAATATATATGAGAGTAAGAATTGGAAAGCATTGTTACTGCAATAACATGGTTTGTGATTAATTTGTGTGATCAATACAATTTGCAGCTTAAGATTTGAATATCTAAGCAAATAATGTGTGTGCCACTATTGACCTTAAAATCACACGAATCCTTGTAATTGTGCCATTTCCATTGATTCTAGAAATTCTGGTTTCTGGAAAATATAGTCAGGTTGTGTCAAACCTGGGTTGTGTCTTGCACAACCCAAATGCAGAAGTCTTTGATTTCCTTTTTTTTTCTTCTCGAGATTAATAGCATGGAATAACTGAAAAATTCATTGAGTTCATGTAAAGCAAATCTGGCTACTTTTTACACTTATTTCATTGACCTAGAGTCTTGAAGCCCCAAGTCACTTTTGAAACCTTAAACCTTTTGTCTTTAATGAATAGTGTTTTATATTTTCAAATGTTAAATTCATTTGGCTATTATTCTGACTTAAATCTTGCTAAGTTGATTTGGAGTTGACTTTAGGTATATTTTCAAATTTTAAACATGCTTTGTAAAATATCTTAAAATTTTAGTTTTGAATCTACTATTCAAAAAATTAGCCTTCTGATTCACAATTTGACAACCTGGGAGGAAAGTTCCTTTTTTTTTGAGTGACACACAACTTTGTTTCTTAGGTCGCTGATGGTGAAAGGTTACCTCTGGCTGTTAAGGAGTTGGGCACCTGTGATCTCTACCCACAGGTGAGTTGGAATCCTTCTGCTTTATAGTTTATATTAGATTGCATTCTTTTGCATTGCTTTCAGTTCTCTGTTTTTGATTGTTTTTGCTCCCACTATGCATTCCTTCGACATTTGGAAAACAGATATATGCACATTATTTAGCTAGCAAGTCAGCAGTTTTTTATATCATCATTCTGTCTTCCTGACTGCTGTTGATCATGTAGTTATCTTCAGTTATATTTTTCTTGAACGCTGTCCGAACTTCTAAAGTGAAACTATTAAGAACGATTTAATAGTTAATAACTTATCTTTTGACCTCATTCATGATAGGTCACTGTGGCGCCATTTGATTCATGTAGCCGACCCCACCTAGTGTGACAATGCTTAGTTGTTGTTGTTGTGCTGTCCGAACTTCTAATTTGTTTGTATGGGAAAATGTGTTCATTGCTTTATTATTTTTTAGATAGAATTTGTTGCTTTATTATTGTCTCCTTGCCATTCTCTTCTAGATCCTGGTTATGCTGTATGCATGCAACCTAGGTATAGAAAAATATAGGTTTAAACTATATATAGGTTAAATTATTTGATGACAGTGGTATCCATATCTATGCAATGTAGCCAGATTTAATGGGTGGTTGGGAAATATTCTTGTGTAGTCTTCAATCTATATCTACATTGAAAGAAATGAGCTTTAAATTAGTATCCTTCCTGTGGGTTCAATTATCATCACCGGCTGTTTGTTTCTTCATGTATGTGGTGACTAACTAGGGATTCACTATATTATTTCAGAGTTTAAAGCACAACCCAAATGGAAGGTTTGTTGTTGTATGTGGAGATGGTGAGTATATTATTTACACTGCATTGGCATGGAGAAACAGGTCATTTGGTTCGGCATTGGAAATTGTTTGGTCTTCGGATGGAGAATATGCTGTCAGAGAAAGTACATCAAAGATTAAAATTTTCACAAAAAATTTCCAGGTTTGTAGTTCTGTAAATTAAGATGATGAGAACCAACACATTCTTGCTATTTTCTAAAAGAAGAAAAGCAAACAAGGTCTGGCCATTCTTGTAGGGTTTTTAATAAGGAGGGTTCCATAAAATTAAGCTGGCTACTGGCTGTGAAAATATTTTCAGTTTTCATTCTCCAATTTTATTTCTTAATATATATTTTCATTTGTAAGTTTTCATTATTTTGAAAATATATTTGTTTTGTGAAGTAAAAAATTCGTTCATATTTATTTTCAAATTTAATTGACATAGATGGCTATAAATATTACTTGATTTTTGAATTTGATCATTTATAATTAATATATTATTTTGATTTTGTTTAATAATTATAATAGAATTTCTTTTAAAATTATAAAAATGCCACCTGTTCTTTTTTTGGAAATACTGAAAATGTTTTTTAGATGTTTCCTGTTTTCACACTGTTTTGGAAAATGTTTTCAAAAACCATTTTCTTCTAAGCTCTACCAAACACATTTACAATGATGTTTTCTATTTTCCATGAAAATGAAAACAAGAAACAAACTTACCCTAATTTTTCTCAAGTGAACCATTATGTCTGAACAGTTTGGCAAACAGTTATTAAAAGTGCTGCCAGTGCCAATAATATTAGACATCTTTGCATTTTAATTTTTTTTTTTTCTAACTTCATTCTAGCTCTGCAAATTTTCAAAAATTTAATATTCTAATTGTTGTAGCTTTTTGCTAAATGAAACAAATTGTGTATTTTAGGAAAAGAAGAGTATTCGACCAACATTTTCAGCTGAACGAATATTTGGTGGCACTTTACCGGCAATATGCTCAAATGATTTCATCTGCTTTTATGATTGGGGTGAATGCAGGTTAATCCGTCGCATTGATGTTAATGTGAAAGTAAGTGCATTGGATGACCACTAGTTTTCTGCTTTTCTTCCTATTCCTTGTTTTATTTTGTTGTTTGTTGTTCATTTTTTCTTCTGACAGAATCTCTACTGGGCTGATAGTGGTGATCTAGTGACGATTGCTAGTGATACATCATTCTACATCCTGAAGTATAATGTGAGGATTCTGATGCACTTATTTCTTTTCATACCATTGTTGGCTTTCTCTGAAGAACATTTTTTTTTTCATACATTGTGCCATTATGTTTTGTATACTATGTATGAGGCATTGTAAACATTGTAACATTCATTGTTGCAGCGTGATATTGTTGCATCATATTTGGATAGTGGAAGACCTGTGGATGAGCAAGGGGTGGAAGATGCCTTTGAGCTCCTTCACGAAATGAATGAACGTGTCAGGAGTGGCCTCTGGGTTGGGGATTGTTTTATCTACAACAATTCATCTTGGAGGCTTAATTACTGTGTTGGTGGTGAGGTATTAAGTTTTGTACCTTCTATGCTTCAAAGAAGTGCATATTTACGTATAGAACTAAATAGATCTTATGTGGCCTCTTGATGCATAACATTATGAATTAGGTAACTACAATGTTTCATTTGGACCGCCCAATGTACTTGTTGGGATATCTTGCCAGCCAAAGTCGGGTCTATTTAATAGACAAAGAGTTCAAGTAAGTGGAGCTTTTGTTTGTGTTAAAGTCACTATTTGCGGTCATCTTGACTTTTTTTTTCTATTTATTGATTGTTTTCTTTCAGTGTCGTAGGATACACACTGCTTTTAAGCTTGATTGAGTACAAGACTCTTGTAATGCGTGGTGATTTGGAAAGGGCCAATGAAGTTCTACTGTCAATTCCTAAAGAGCATCATAACAGGTACAAGTCTACCAGTGACCTTTTATTACTTTAGTATGAAAGAGAAGGAATCTTTGTTTCATTGTTTTAGAAATTACATTTGATATGTTAAACAAACGCTTTTAGTAACATAGTCGTACTTCATAAAATTACGTATATGCAGATAATTATGATGTTTAGCATTTCCCTCAATCTGGTGCATGTTCCTTTGTCTGTTCCTCAGATTTAAAGTTTGGTGGTCGAATGACTTCTTTGCCATAATTGTATACTTGATTTAATGATAGTGTGGCTCGTTTCCTGGAATCACGAGGGATGATAGAGGATGCTCTCGAAGTAGCTACTGATCCTGACTACAGATTTGAGCTAGCGATGCAGCTTGGGAGATTAGAGGTGGCTAAGGTAAGTTCACATATAATGCCTGATGGTAGATATCACTAGACATGCAAAATTTGTCAATTGGATACCTAATTTTCTTCATATCTCTTTGGAATGAGTTTGACTTGACAGTTTATATCATGAGCAATATAATATTCTTGTTCTTTTTACAGAGTATTGCAACAGAAGTGCAAAGTGAGTCTAAATGGAAGCGGTTGGGAGAATTGGCTATGTCTACTGGAAAGGTATTTTTTATGCAAAATGAACTGGCAGTGTTTTTTCATTCTCCAACGCGTAGGCCAAATACATTCCTAAATATCCTTACCCAAATGTATGAATGTGAGTGTCTTGATAATGAGCACATGTACATGATGGGTATATATGCCTTATTGAAACTTTTTGGGGTGCAAGAGCTTAAATAGGCTTTAGTTAGGGCCAAATTAAGATAATTTGGTTGAAATTACTACTGACAAGTTGTTTCAGATGCTTTTAGTTCTAGGGTCTCTTTGGCTGTGTTTATAATTTTTGCTTCTTTTCAAACTGCTTTTTTTTTTTAAAGAGTTTTTAAAAAAATACTGTAACTAAAAAAAATATTTGGTTAAATCATTTTGTTGAAATAATATATATTTATCATAATATCTTTTATTAAAAGAGTAATTAGATGGCATTATATTTTTTTATTTAAGAATATTTTTATCAGATAGTTATATTCTTTAATTTAAAAAATAATTAAAATTAAAATTATTTATATTTATAATTAATATTTTATTTGTAATCCTTCCTATAATAAATATAAGAGTAGAGTAGGCCTTCAGTAAGATTCTTTTATTCTCTTGATTTTCTCTTTTCTCTCTGGTGTCAAGAGCCTTAGAAAAACAAAACAAATTCTATAGTCCCTCCAAGCTGTGCTTTCTTCCGAAAAAAAAAAAACGGCGCGTTGGCAGAAGGCTTGGAATCACACTAAAGGCCATTTCTCTTTCTGTTACCAAAAAAAGGGCAGACGATCGCGACAGTGCATCATTCTAGCCCCTGCGAAGACTGTTTCTGCTTGCGGAAGGCGTGGGTTTTGTTCAAAACCCAAAAGCCGGCCGATCCACCACCGCTGGAGCATCTTTGGCCACTGTCGTAGGCGCCGTTGGTGTTCAAATAGTCCAGAACACGCTGATAGTCTGTCTCCAACCTACGTTTTCGGTCTGTACTACCCAGACAATGCCAAAAATCATCCCAGTGCCCACCCAATTGCTGTTTTTCACTCCTTGGTTTCTGTTTGTGGTGCCTTTTTTTTTTTCTGCCTAGTTTGTTTTTGGCTTGCTTATCATCCAAACGTATTGGCTGTGCCTTATTCCAGTCGCTCGTCCTGTTGTGCGTCATTCCAGTAGCTCTTTCGGCTATGCATCATGCTAGCGGTGCTTTCTCTCGCCAGCCGCTCTAACTGTTATGCGTCATTCCAGCAGTGTTCTCTCCTTTGGCCTCTATGGTGATGTTCTATACTGGCATGTGATAACTTTTTGAGTGTTCTAGCCAATTTCAAACCTGTGGTTTTATTCCAAGTCATTTCTTGGGCTGCATTTTGTCCAAAAAGCCAACACAATGCTAGAAAAATTATCATAAGAGGAGATGACTACTTTCTTTTATTGAGTCATTTTTACTCGAGATTGATTTTAATTGGATTTAATTTGTGACAAGCTGAAGCTTGAATCTGCTTCAACTTGAGGAGGGATATTAAAATAGTAAATATTCATGGTAATATCTTTTTATTTTTATTAAGGGAATAATTAGATGCTATCTTATCCATAGTCAATTCGGGATAGTTATATCTCTTAATTTAAGAAATA
This sequence comes from Gleditsia sinensis, assembly GCA_037074535.1. NCBI lineage: Eukaryota > Viridiplantae > Streptophyta > Magnoliopsida > Fabales > Fabaceae > Gleditsia > Gleditsia sinensis. The sequence continues at coordinate 1,812,950 of CM073469.1, read as the reverse complement.
ATTAGAATTTAAATTATGGGTCATTTATATTTATAATTAATATTTTAGTTGTAATCCTTTCTATAAATATCAAGGATAGTGTAGGCCTTCTATGAGGTGATTACATTTTATTTTCTTGTTTTTTTCCTATTTTCTCTTAACTTAACACATTTGATAAGCGCTTTTACTAATATTATTTGTGTTTGACCAATCTTCTTAAAAAGTGCTTTTTATTGTCAAATTGCTAAAAAGGACATGTTTATAAATCATTTGGCAATCAATACTATTTGAATAAAAAAAAGTAAATTTAAATCTTAATTTTAATTAATTAATTAATTTTTAATTTTTATTAAATCAAAATATAAAATAAAATAAAATCACTATATATATATATATATAATTTTTTCACTCAAAATAAATTTATAAAATCATATTAAAATATATTATCAAAATTTTAATTAAATTTTTTATCAATCAAAATAATAAATTTTTATAATAAAATATTTTAATTTAATACTTAAGGGGCTTAGTTAGTAAGATTTTATGCATTTAGATAAGGGTATTTAAAAAGATTAAGTTAGATAAATTTTTAATTTTAAGTGAGGGTATTTTCGTTCACAACAAAATTAATTTTATGTTTCTGCTTCAATGAAGAAGCATCAAATTGCTGTTTCTCTATTTCAGTGGAAATACTGTTTCTGTTGGCATTTAAAAAGCAGTTTTGGGTGTGGCCAAACAGGATGAAACCATAAAAAATCTCTTCTTTTTTTTAAAAATAAGCAGTGTTTTTTTCCAAAAGAAGCTAGGCCAAATAGGCTCCTAGATGCTGATTGTAATGTATGATTAGGGTGTAGGATGTTAGTTTCTTTGTGTGACAATGGGTAACAATGTGGAGGCACTTGATGTTGATTCTTGTTGGGTTTTATTCTTGTTTCATTGCAGTTCATTGTATTTTCTGTTCTTGCAGTTGGAAATGGCTGAAGAATGCTTAAAGCATGCAATGGATTTGAGTGGGTTGTTACTACTATATTCTTCTTTAGGTGATGCTGAGGGAATTTCGAAACTTGCAACCCTTGCTAAAGAGCAAGGGAAGAACAATGTTGCATTCCTTTGCTTGTTTATGTTGGGTAAACTTGAAGACTGTCTTCAGCTGTTGGTAGAAAGGTAATCTTCTGCAGTTGTGGCCTTTTCCTTTTCTAAAACCACTGACACAAGAAGGGGACAAGTTGATTAGACTGCAGTTATAAATGACTGAGTTATGCCTTCGCAGCAATCGGATTCCTGAGGCTGCTTTAATGGCACGATCTTATCTCCCAAGCAAGGTCTCAGAAATTGTAGCAATTTGGAGAAAAGATCTTAATAAGGTAATTTCTAATTAAGCTATATTATATGTTTTGTGCACGGCATATTGTGGGTAGGACTTCTCATTATCATAAACCTTCTCAAGGAGGCATATCCTCTTGACAGAAGGCATGTTTATAAAATATAAATAATGTATCTCTTCTATATATATATATGCCTCTGCGCAGGTTAGTCCTAAAGCTGCTGAGTCGTTGGCTGATCCTGAGGAGTATCCTAATTTGTTTGAAGACTGGCAGGTTGCAGTGGCTGTTGAATCTAAAGCTGCAGAGACAAGGTTAGAGTGCGGAGGGCACTATTTCTTGCCATTTTGATTTTTTGTGTGTACAAAACATCACAAACCAACGATGTTTACTAACTTTTTTTTATAGGGTTTACCCTCCTGCAGATGAGTACATCAATCATGCTGGAAAATCACGTGTTACCCTTGTTGATGCCTTCAGAAACATGCAGATCGAAGAAGGGGAAGAGCTTCTTGAGAATGGAGACTCTAATCATGAGGTATACTACCTAAAGAGCTAACAACACATGGATTAGTTCACCAAAAAATAAAAAATTCACCACTTACTTTTGCTTTGTGTAATTTTTTGGTCCTTTTGTTACAGTTGACCGAAAGAAATGGAGAAGAGCATGATACAGAGGAACATGAGGAACATGAGGAACGGAATGGAGAGGAAGAAAGCCAAGAGGAGGCAGTTGTGGTGGATGCTGATTCTACTGATGGTGCAGTACTTGTTAATGGTAACGAGGCTGACGAAGAGTGGGGTACGAATAATGAAGGAGCCCCGTCAGCCTAAAAGCAATTTGTTGGGACAGTGTGAAAATCCAAATTTTGTCTCTGGTGATTAATTGTTTCTGAAGTGCCATTTCTAACTCCCATTTTGACAACTATTATGAGTCTGACTACTTTTGACACCTTAGTCCCTACCAATTTTAGTTGTCTTGTTATATAGCATATCATATACTTTACTACTATTAGGCTTTTGGGAATTAGATAGGTATAAAATTATGTCCATTCAGTGGTGAACCATTGAGTCTCATAACTCTGACCTATTTTCCACAAAAATGTTGTGCTAATTGCACAGTCTTGCCTCTTAACTTGTCCAGGGTAATCTACTGGATATAACTGGTGCTAAATATTTTCTACATATACTTTACTACTATTAGGCTTTTGGGAATTAGATAGGTATAAAATTATGTCCATTCAGTGGTGAACCATTGAGTCTCATAACTCTGACCTATTTTCCACAAAAATGTTGTGCTAATTGCACAGTCTTGCCTCTTAACTTGTCCAGGGTAATCTACTGGATATAACTGGTGCTAAATATTTTCTATAGAATCTTGCTGTTGTGTAAGATCAGGTTTAAATAGAATGATTTCCATGGCTATAAATTGTATCTTCTTAAAGTTGTCAGATTACTTCAATCTTCGTTTATTGCCTATTCAAGTGCTTTTTTTTTTTTCCTTGGTAAAATACTTGTAGGTACCTGACTCTGAATATATCCTTGACAGTCTATTACCATTCGGTTAAATTAAATTTCCTTTTGAAAAAACGTATTATTTTTTCCTATAATTGCTTCCTTGTTCTGTTTACTCTGTAAGCTCTGATTGTCGATACTCTTTAGATTGTTGACCTTCTAATTTTCACACAAGGGGATTTCCTATTTTTATTTTTTGGTTCATGATGGTGGTTTGGTTTGCTGTTTCTTGGTCCTTACTCTATTTTCTCTTTTGTTGACAGTTCTTACACCACATCACTAGGTCCCATCAAGACAGTCGGTTCCAGCTCCTATGGATGTTTATCAAAGGTTAGGACAAAAAAGAAAAAAGAAAAGACAATTCTTATTGGGTTGGCTTCAACATGCTGGTTACGCCGCTGTATTCATAAAAAGAAAGAAAGTGAAAATCAGTAGCTGGTACTGTTTGCTTGATGTAAAAATTTATTAAAATATTTTTCAATTTCATCAACAAAATATTGTCATCAATATAATCATTTTTGTTTTTGGCTTACTGATAATGGTTGAATTAACCACTTGCCGCCCTTTTATTTATTTATTTGGATGCTGGAGCGGATGAACAATGTTCCCAATAACTCTACGCTTATGCATTTGTGTAGCCTGTATAATCCTTTTTTGGCTTACTGATAATGGTTGAATTAACCGCTTGCCGCCCCTTTTTTATTTTATTTTATTTGGATGCTAGAGCAGATCAATAGTGTTCTCAATAACGCTACGCTTATGCATTTGTGTAGCCTGCAGATATCTGCATTGCATGTCTTCGGATTGCTATATATGATTTTTTTTATGTATCATTTTCATGTTCTTGAATCTGAAATGCAGGTTTCGTCAAGGAGGCCATGTCGAGATTGTATGGACCGGTTGTTTCCGTTTCCTGGTGTTGTGGTTTTATAATGCCCTGAATTCTGTCATCTTGCACGTATACCGACTATATTCCATGGTCTGTTTGTTACATTTGGCCAGATTTTATAGCATTCTTTTGAGGATTCTTACCTCATTATCGAGCCCTTGTGAATGTAGAAAAGCTGAACTATTGATGCTAGATAGTATTTTTTTTTTCTGCTTCGAAATTATTGATATTTTCTTGGATTGTAACATGGATTATAATAGAGAAAATAAAGATTCTTCCCCAACATCTTGCTTCCGTTGACTAGATGTTCTTCCAAGTTCACCTGTATTTTATCTTGCCAATAATATATTAATTATTTTTTTCTACTGAAATTTACCAACGCTTCCAATAATTTTATGCGTACTTTGATTTTAAAACATTGTAATGATCGAGGAATGAGTAAATCGAGGGCCCTAACCTAGTAATGTATTGAAAGTCGTTTTTCATTTTTTATATTCTTTTTTTAATTCATCAAAACGAAAATTGAGAGTAATATATTAAAATAGATTTTGATTGAAAAAGTGGCCCTGATCATGGTAGTCCGGGCCTGAATTCAGCCCGTCATTATAGGTTGTGATCAGCCGAAAACAACGAACTTTCTAAGCGTAAATAACCAGCTAATCTACTGTACTTTTGCCCCAAAAAAAAAAGAAGAGTGTAACGCATACAATTAGTTTAAGAAAAACGGGAAGGTAACAGGAATGCGTGGAGGTTGGATTATAACATTCAAGACTAGGCTACAAAATGAAAAACGTTGCTTCAACAGCAGAATATGTTGGCAATAAGGGCAACAATGTGTGGCGGGTAAATTTATTACTACCTATATAATTTGTAGTATCGTACGGATTTTGAGAAATTTAAAATTCCTTATCATTTATAATTACAACACATGGATGTGTACGAGCTGTTTTCCACTTTAACTTCATTTCTGCATGTAGAAGAGTTCAAAGTATCTGCAAAATGTAAAAAATTCTTCAATTGTCATCAAGTGAAATGCTTACACGTACACAAAATGTAACGCATTAAAGATTCTGTGAAATAAACTCTACACCTTTATTATCATATCATTAGCCACTTATGAAGCCCAAAATGGCTCTTCCCTTTTGTTTTTCTTTTTCTTGTCAGCCCAATCTAACAATGGAATCAATTTTTGGAAGCCCTATTCAGACGTGTCAGTCTCACAAATCGAAAACCTTCTGTAGCTCAGCTCAGAAATGGAAGAGAAACTGCTCCCTCTGTCTTCCATATCCCAAGTTGCAAAATGTTATAATAAAGATCATCAACTACTTTCTCTCTGGATCCCTCTCTCTCTCTCTCTCTCTCCTCGTACGAACAGCTCTTCCCGGCCGGGTAACTAGGTTCTAGCTTCTGCTTGGTGTTGTTTTCCCTGGTATGTCCTCGTCCATGCTAAGTTAATACCCTAATTCGTTTATGGGTTTTATATTTTTGCTGCGAACTAGATGTTTATGTTAAAATTTTACTATTTTGCTTTACGATCGTGTGCAGTTCGTTTTATGTTCTTGATGCTTAATTTTGAAGGTTCTTCTGGAAAAATCCATAAAATAGGGTTTAGTTCGTGTTTGGTTTCTGGGAAATGGAGTTATGATTTTTAGTTGCGCTATTTTGTATAACTTCCGCTAGAGTTGTATGTTAATTATATATAGCCTTGTCATTTTCCTCATATTTTACTCTATTTTATTGTTTGGTTTGTTTTTGACGATATTCGTAGTTTTGTACTACTGGACTTGGATTAAATATATAGAACACCCAGAAAGTATTCTACTTTCGCTACCTAGGTATAAGAACCATGTCACTATTTTATTAGATCCCTGTGAATTATTTTGGGTTTCTATTGAGCTTTTTCTTTTCTAAGGGGATCATGTATTGAAAAATTAGCGCTGACTTTATAGTGGCTGAAATCATATTTAGGCAATGAATTCGAATAAACTGTTTGCCTAGCTGTAAGGGGTATTGCAGCTGTTAAAGTAACAGTGTTACCATTGGTTCTACGCGAGTGGAGAAATTATTGTCTGTTGAGATAGTAATGTATTTCAATTACCCACGAAGATTGTGGTGTGATTCTGTACCAGTTGGGCACTGAATTTGCCTGCCATTTTTTTTATTAAATTGAAATGGTATAAATGTATTTTTAAAAGAGAGTTTTTTAAAACCTTGGCTCCTCACTTTGTGCAATGCCAATAATCATTTAGCAGCCTTTGAGATACTTACTGACTGACTGTGTGTCTAACAGGTATTTCTTTTTTCTTTTTGAGAAGTCATGGTTATCAAACAGGCCGGATGATTTTGAGCATAATAAATCTTTAGTTTAGTTGACTTGCTGTGCAAAACATCCTAACTGTTCTTAAAGCTATTTTGTAACCACACTCCTGATGTTAATGGTTGTCATTTTGTGTTAGTTTTCACTATTCGGTTGTGATTTCTAAGTATATTTGTAGCATGTGCGTTTAATCAGATATTGTCATTCTTTTCTTTTCTTTTCTTTTTGTTTGTTCCAAAGAGATTTTTTCTTGGTGTGAAGGAACTTAGATTAGTTTCCTTACTTATCACTTTATGCTTTTTTTAGTACTGTAACCCAACACCAATCTTTCCGGGTCTTCACTTGAAGCACATGGCTTTTGAGAGTATTAAACTCGGGAGTATCTTTGCATAGATACATTGAACTGAACAACTGTGATGTGGCCAAATTATCTAATTTTGACTAATATGAATTTACTTTCTTTTTGCTTGTGTGGAGATGCTACTAACATTTCTAAGACATTGGGAGCCTTGTCTTGGTGAACACAGGATTCCATAGACTGTATGGTATCATTAACTTGAAACCTCCAATACTTTGATTGATTGAGCTCTGAAATATGTTTATTAAATTTTATCTGTATTATGAATCCCACCTTCCCCCAAATTGTGTTCTAACTTTTAGCAGATTGGACCAAATTACTGCAATTGTAGCATACAAAAAAGTTTAGCAGGTGTACATATCAGTAAGACTCCTAGTGCTGGTGGTTACTAGACTTTCCATATTCTTCCTTAGAAATAGGTTACTTTGTTAATATATATTGGAGGGATTTCTAGTCTTGCCTGCGTGTTTGTTGGGTCTCATTTGTGTGGTATTTGCCCACTAATTGGTTTTAATAGTTCAACCTATAATGAGGTTCTTAGTTTTTTGGTATGGATGTGTGACTTTTTCATACATACACTATGATTCATGAAGCTTGTGTGATCTTGTTATGTTGAATTTGGCCCTTTATTTGAAGAGAAATGAATGAACATTGTACTTTCCCGTTTGCAGCTATTGATTTACTCCAGCTTGGTGAAACAGAAGTTTTTAAATTGTAGATTATTGATTTCTTTCTTCAATGGGGGATGCTGAGAATTCCCTTCCACCTTCAAAAAAGAGGGCTGCTGGAAGAGAGCTCACTCGAGATACACCTATTGATGATGAGGAAGATACCCCAGAGCTTGAGACTGGAACTTTCAAGAGAGCCAGCGATGAGGTTCTGGCAACCAGGAGAATAGTCAAAGTTCGTCGCCAACAGATTAGTTCTGCTCCATCTTCAAATCCTTTTGCTGGAATACGCCTGGTTGCTTCTACCGAATCCAATGCTAATCCTGCTGAGGCTACTACTCAAGCACAATTGGCTAGTGAGAGCACAATTGCAGATGATACAGAAGGTAGTGATGGTTTAACCAAGGATTCTGAGAAAGCTGAAGATGGGGGTAATAAGCAATCCAAGAGCAAAACCAATGAGGTGGAGGATCAATCTGCTGCAAATAAGGATGCTGCAGAAGAAAGCACTGAAAAGGAGTATACTGCAGAGAAGGAGTGTGCCAGTGATAAATCTGAGGTAGATAAAGAACAAAGTAAGGATGAAAATAATAATGAAAATGAGGATAAGTATGTGGCAGATAAGGAGAGTGCCAGTGAGGTAGATAAAGAAAAAACTAAATATGACAATGATCCTGAAAATGATAATAAGAAAGAGAACACTGACAATGAGGATAAGAAAGCTAATAAAGTTGAAAGTGAAGAGCCAAGTGCTGAAGGTGCCCCTTTGAAGTCATTTCAACAGCTTTCGAGTAGCCAAAATGCCTTCACAGGTCTTGCTGGGACTGGATTTTCTTCGACATTTTCTTTTGGTTCTATATCAAATGATGGATCTGCTTTGGGTAGTGGCTCTGGTTCCCTTTTTGGAATGAAAAATGACAAGCCTTTTGGTCTGGGTTTATCCAATAATGGAAGTTCTGTATTTGAGGTGTCAGGGAGCTCAGATGTTTCTAAGAGTGAGGGAAGTGGCTTCTCAGCAATGCAGGAGGTTGTAGTCGAAACTGGTGAAGAAAATGAGAAAGTGGTTTTTAATGCAGATTCTGTCTTGTTTGAATTTGTTGACGGAGGTTGGAAGGAACGAGGAAAGGGGGAACTAAAGGTCAATGTTACTACAATTGGTACAGAAAAAGCTAGACTTCTTATGAGGTCTAGGGGAAATTACAGGTTAATTTTAAATGCTCGTCTTTATCCAGATATGAAGCTAACAAATATGGAACAGAAAGGTGTTACTTTTGCCTGCGTCAACAGTGACACTGAAGGGAAAAATGGTCTCTCAACATTTGCCTTAAAGTTCAAGGATGGTTCCATAGTAGAGGAATTTAAAGCTGTGGTCATGGCACATAAGAGTGAGACATCTAGAGTTCTAAAGACCCCAGAAAATTCTCCTTAGGCTTCTGATATGAGAGCAATCCATACAGATACACAAGAAACTCAGAATTTTCTCTCGATGTCTGTTTTGTTAGCTGTTACTTTATGAAGAGAAAATTTGCTTTTCCGAGTTCTCATGCCCTTGTGTGGCAGTGTCTATCATATGTGACTTTTTTTGGTACTTTTGAGTCCAAGTGAATTTAATCTACGAAATTTGGACACTGGCACATTTGATAATACCATAGCCTGCAATTTGTCAAATTTCAACGTCATATTTCACTTGCTAACTATGACTGCACATAGAAAAGTCAAATTTTGAAGAATTATCGGTCCATTTTCTTGCTGCTTTGATACAGTAGTTTCTTGTTATTTATTGTTGTTTCTTTTAGTTCCTTGATTGTTTTGTATGCTTCGGATCAATAAGCATCCTTGTCTGTGCATGGCATGTAAGAATCAAACTTGTAAGGTAAGCGGTTTCTCAACAACGCAGCTGGTTGCGGTTCATTGAGGTTAAGAAAATTAAGAAATTGGTTTTCATTGCAGAATAGCAATCATTCAATATTTTATATAAACAAAATAAAAAATACTTAAATTATATAATAGATAAGGGTGATTATTAATAAAGTGCTACGAAACATAATCAATGAGATTTGCTCTGAGTAAGTAATAAATAAATAAATAAAGAACCATAATCAATGAGATTTGCTCATTAAATGCCAAAAACACTATTTAATGAAATCTCTTAATGACGTATAATAATTTACTAGCCAAAAGCACAAGCATTCAATAGCTATTCATAAATGCTTCATAAACCAAGATCTTATAAGTTGTCTTCTAATTAAATACATTTCGCCAACTGACAAAGACCAAACAGAAAAGGAAGAATGGAGAGAAATGGAATGAGAAGGTTAGCAACAATAATGATGGCAGTAGTGCTTCTGATGGTGCAGGCAGGTGCTGAAGGAAGAAGAAGCAAGGCAGATATGTCAATGAAAAGTTGCTATGGAGATTGCTATTCAAAGTGCGATGTCACCAAACCCCTTTGGTGTGCCACCTTGTGCCTGGGCAAATGCAAGCACTCCAAGTCCATTCCAGATAATCTCTGCAATTGCACCTACAGTTGCTCCAAGTTTAGGTGTGCAAATGTGGGCTCTGGTATGAACAAACTCACATTCTTCATTCCTCATTAGATTTTCTTCAGAATATGTCTGTTCTGTTTATAATTTTTTTTTCTTCTTGATTGCAGATCCAGAAAAAGTTCGACGCTGTGTTTTTAGGTGCTCTAGTTTGTGCAACATGAAGTACTAGCCAGCATATGATGTAAACAAAAACTGAAAATGAAATAATCAGATTGAAATATAAAGGTTAATGATTTCGGTTGTGTAAATGTTGTCACAAGTCTGATTAATTTTCAGCTACGCTCTTGAATTGCATTCAGTGATCATGGAAATAAATGGGAATTTGAACTTTTATAAAATGTCAGTGTGACAATTAAAATTTATAATAATTTTCACTTTTATTTGATATAAGTTTTCATTATTATCAAAAGGTGCATTTATTAATTTGTATAAATAAAATATTACATTCATTATACAACTCGCCATCGTCATAGAAAAAAGTTGAATATATTAATCACTGCCACCAAAATTACAAAGCAAATCCCTCAACTAACCATGCATTAATGGCGGAAATCTGTCAATAATGCATATTTTGAAGCTCGGCTCTTGGACACTCTCTTAATTTACTCACTCTGTTATATTATACCTAGTGTTTTTTTAATAGTACTTTTTTGAGATGGTATTTAAATTTAGTCCTTAATTAAATAATTTATAAAAAAAAATTAAAATCATTATATACCTGATATACTTGAGAAATCTATAAAATATAAAAATAATTATTTAAAGACTTATTGATCATTTCAAGCATTTTTTATTGTGTAATAAACACTCAATTTTTGTGTACCAAACTAAGCACAATCTAATGCATTTGGCAAACAATTGATTATAAGAAAGATTTAAAAAAAAAAAAATCAACTGCTGTGGATATTTTAAAATATTTTACATCCTCTTCAATTACTTTAAAACTCACAAATTTCTCTCTTGAATGTGAAAAGAATTCATGACCATAAAAAATTTCAAATTATCCTATCCAACCCACAGCAAAGTTGCTTTTTTATTATTATAATAAAAATAAAAATAAAATTAAGGAATAATATTTAAGTTGCATAATTTTTTTATAATTATTTAACTGACATTAACTCCATTATTAAGAAAAAAAAACATATCTTTTTATTATGTAATTATCATAATACCAAAAAGAAATTTTATAAGTGATTTTGTTTAAGTTTTACGAATTTCATTTTATAGTATTTTAATTATTTTTCACAATTCTCGTTACTACGAAGGCCACTTTGGAGATTATGACGTGGCAAAATCTCATCCGCCAGTCGTATAATGGGAGATTCGGTTTCCATCAGCGGAAGCTCGCACGTACTGGTTGAGCCAGCTTCTTGTAGATTTTAACTAGGATTGCATCTCAACTGTCAGTGCTCTACCAATCAGCAACTTCCAAATCCCCAACTGACCACAGATTTCCTTAAGTACCCTCTCAAAACCAGATAATTTCTCCAAACCCTTCCTTCTCCTATTTTTAACTCGTTTTCGTTGGCGAGTCTTTGCCTCCAAGTTGCTGATGACACAATCAAAATCCAAAAAAAATCTTCGTAAAATTATCTAGGGTTTCGTACGACGCTACCCCTAGTTGAATTCTGACTTTTTGAGGCTATTGCTCTTTTGGATTGAGTGGGTTTTGCATATTGAACAATTTTGTTGTATTTGAAGAGATTGATGGCTGTGATTTGTTGAGTGGTTATCTAGCTTTTGGGCTTTGCTTTGGTGGTTGGGATTGATTGAGGTTTTCTCTAATTGCTTTCTCCTTTTTGGGTGACCTTGAGTCTTCGGATTTTTGTCCCTGTTGGTTGAGTATTTTTTTTCTTTTAAATCACTCTTTGTTTCCTGAGAAATTCTAGGTATTTGGAGTTTATTGGTGTTGAAATTGTTCGGAATTAATTTGGAAGTATTGATGGCTACCGCGGTTGAAGAAGGCCTGGAGTATGAGAGTGATCCAGAAGAGTCCAAGAGATCACTGGCAATGCGGAGGCGTGAAGCAAGTGATGAGGAGGAGGGTGAAGGAGAAGGGAGAGACAAGAGGGTCGATCGTCGGAATGGAATTCATTCGGATGATTCAGACAGCCAGGGTGGAGTGGCAGAGTATGATGACGAAGAAGAATTGGATGGTGTGGAGGAAGAAGAGGTGGATGAGGAGGAAGAGGTTGAGGAAGGTGATGAAGTTGAAGAAGAGGAGCTTTATGAGGGGAGGGATGGGGACGGAGGTGTACATGGCGTTAGTGTTGAGAGTTCGGCTGTTGTGGTTAAGGAATCTGAAGGTGATTTAGGAACGCCATTGGAAGCGGAGGTGCATTCAGCGAACAGGGATGACGAGGAGAAGAAGGAGAATGAACCATTTGCAGTTCCCACTGCTGGAGCATTTTACATGCATGACGACAGATTCAGAGATCATGCTGGTGGTCGCCACAGGTATGTTTAGTCTTGTTATAGTACTTTGCTGTGTAACTAATATGCTACTCTGAAAGCAGAGATATGTTTGGCTGTACCATTAATATGCACGTTGCACCATCATCTCTTGGATAGATTTTGAACTCGTAACATTTGTGCCTATTAAGTGAGGGTTGAAGAAAGTGGGTGCTAATTACTCTTACAGTAATTTATTATGTTGCGACTGGAGTTTAAAGGAAACTTTGGCACAAGGGTATTCAGTAAGTTGAACATTTGTTATGCTCTGATATTTTATGAATGACAAATAATGTGGAGGAGCAGTTCGAAATGGATGCATGACCAAATATGAGAAGGCCTTTTAAGTTTGTTTATAAGGGGCTTTATATTTTTTTGTAGAAAGTCTCTTTTATTAAGCCTTTACTTTGAGGTTTTGGAGTCTTCTAGTTTCATCTGCCACGCAGGCGTGGCATGCCTAAGTTATAGATACAAACAACAAATAAACAAACATAAACTAAACTTTTTTCCACTGGACCTAAGTATAGATACAATGCATTTTTTTTTCTCGTATCTAGTCAGTTTAATTATTACGAATTTATTTCTTGGGTCCATTAATGCTATTCTCAAAGCCTTAATTTTCTTGGGGTTCGGTGTGCTAGAGATTGGTTTATGTTTCATGCTAGTTTCACTATACAGAGCACATGATGAAGTATTGTTTCTCATAGCAAGACTGTCATCTTTGCAACGTGAGCCAAACACATTTATCCTGATTCCTGACATATATATTTTTTCTCAATGCTTTTTAACCACTTGGAGTTTATATTAGTTTTTCCTGTTATGTTTGCAAAGTTTACAGTTAAGTTCACCCAAATTTGATTCATAAATCATAAAACGCACAATTTTGTGTGTGTCCTGTCCGAGATTTTTGACAATGATATAATTCAGATATAGGAGTTAATTATAATGTTGTTGGTTTCCAATGAGTAAATTTTGGATCCATTAACTACTCTCAGTTGTGCCACGTGTGTGGGTCTGTGTCTTGCTATCTAGGTAGACATATTTATTCCAATAACCTTGAATTTTTAGTGCAGTTATGGTATAATGTATGTAAACTTATCTTTTCCCTACTTTCAGGCAGATACATGGTGGAAGGAGACTGTGGGAGTCCAAAGATGACAGAAAATGGGGGCATGATAAATTTGAGGAAATGACTTTGCAGGAAAGGCACTATAAAGAGGTGATGATCTTGTACATATGCAATGCACTAATGCCTGCATGATCAAACATTTTTTTGAGTTTGACTCAAAACTTTCCATTTATTGAGACAATTATTTTCTTATGCTATACTTGAAAGGGGAGGAGAGCTTCTAAGGGTAATTATCGAGGCCGTGGTAAAAGCCGAGGGGTTGATCATGGAGGAAATGTTCGAGGAAACAAAAAAGGATATAGCAGCAATGGTAATCAAAGCCAGGTACATAAGGGTGGTGTGCGAGGGAGAGGGCAGCGAAGGTATGAAGCTGCTAATAAAAACAAAGGTCCGTTGCCACAAATGCAAAACAAACTGTAAGTAGAGACTTTGTGTTCTGTCGGATTAGTTGGAGACTTGCATTCCTATGTATGTCTTTACTTTCTGAGTTCTGATTATTATATTTTTGTTTTTAAGACCTGGGAAGCCTCTTGAAAAAACCACACATGTTAGTTCAGGGAGAAATTTCACAATCCCTTCAAATGCAAAATCTGACCCTTTTACTGCTAGAAAACAAATGTTTGCTTCAAACTTGAATTCTGCGTCTCCCCCTTTTTATCCTTCTGGCTCTTCCAGCAAGGACATTACACCAAAAGGAGATGTACATACTGGCAGCACAAGCAGGAGTGTTCACCCTGGTGTTATGGATGAGGTTTTTTCAGTTCAACGAAACAATGCTTTGCTACGGGGAAAGAATGTTGTTGAATCTATCAGCATGGACAAGCTGTACCTTGATGAGTCCATTACTCCAGCTGTTGGAAAGCCTTTGAACAATTTGCATATGCCACCTTCTGGATCTTCTGGGGTTAATGCCTCTCAATCTCAACCAAGGGTTCCAGGGAGGGGTATAGCAATCCCTGTACATTTGAATTATCAGCCTACTTCCTCACTTAATCAGGTAAATAAAGTTTTGCCGACACAACTCCAAGCTATTCAGAGAAGTTCTGCACTGGGGCAAAGTCAAACTTCTGTTCAAGCTCCCTCTCCACAATTGGGCCAACGATCTGGTGGTGGATCTCAAGCTTCATCTCCCCCCAAAACATCTGTGGCAATAAATGCATTTGATTCTGAAGAAATGGATGCAGCATCAGAATCAGGTAAATCCATAGGTGCATTGGTTGAAAAGGGAAAGGGAGGTTCCCAGGGTAGTGGAAGGGGCTCTTCTCTTCATGGTGGGGCAAAGGTTATTGGCCCTGCTGGAAATATGGGTGCTAGTCATGGAGATCAGAACTTCCCTGCCACTCCGGCTTTCTTGCCAGGTTATATTTAATTGCCTTCTTGTCAACTATTAACTTTAATGTTATTACAACTTATGGTGTTATAATGCCATTTGCTTATGCATCAAAGCTGAAATTGAGCCATCACTATTTTGTGAAAAGTCAAGTAGTTATATTATTTATTATGTTACAGATGGATAATTTGATACTGAAGGTCCTGATTTATTAATTTATCATAGCATTATATGCTCTTTTCTTTAGTGAGGTACATTATATAATCTTCCTCTGGTTTCCTCTTAGTCCTTTCAGAACTGATCAAGTGGTTATGTTTTCTTTTTTCTGGTTTCATTTAAATTTGTTTTATTTTATTAATGAGTTTTCAATTTTTGTTGGGGTCTGGTCGGACACAGTTATGCAATTTGGCAGGCAGCACCCTGGTGGTATAGGAGTTCCTGCTGTTGGCATGGCATTCCCTGGATATGTTGCTCAGCCTCAACTTGGTTTGAGAAACTCTGAAATGACATGGTACGGATATATAAATATTCTATCAGACGTTGCCTAATTTTTTTTATGAGCCTAATTAATTGGCCATTTTGACATGTTTTTGTGCCTTTAATTTTGCTGCATTCTGTGTGTATTTGTTTCTTTGTTAAAAAGGAACTATTGAGTTTAGGTGCATGGACTCTGCAACGAGTTCCCTTGTTACATTTAATTTCCAAAGGATTTTGTATATTGATGACAAGTCATAATAGAAAATTTACTTTGGAAAGGACCATGCAAAAAGTCATTCTTTATCTGATAGAGTTCCTGATCTTCTCTCCCCCCCCCCTAACTCTTTAAGTTTTTTTTTCTTGTATTTTTCCTCTATTGGAGCATTTAGCGGTTCCTTCTCCCCCTCTTGTTTAGGCTACCAGTATTGGCTGGTGCTGCTGGAGCTTTAGGGGCTACATATTGTTCACCCTATCTTGCTGTTGATGGTGCTTATAATGCTCGTCAATCTGGAGAGACATCTGCAATGAGTACTTCAAGGTTTTTAGAGTTTTCTACCATTAATTTGATTACAAATTATTTATGATACTTTTCTTTTCTAAATTGAATGGCTAATCACTTAAGGCCAATTGTCTTTGGTTCTCTTTAACTGTTACAAGTTTTGGGTTTTGTTGTAATTCTAACGTATGAGCAAGGTCTAACTTTCTTTTCCTTATATAAGTTGATACTTGACCTAAACATTTTACTTCTGGAAGACAAGTTTTTAACTAGTCTGGAATAATGTATATTGCGGTAAGATATATTGGCATACTTCTGCATCATGTTCTTATATTTCTTAATGGATGGATTTGACTTTTTTAAATTGGTGCTTGTATATTTTGATTTCCATGTTTGGTTTATGAAAGTATTGCATGCACAGTGCTCTTTTATAATGTATTTCCTTCTAAGGGAAAAATCTTCGAAGAAATAGTTCTTGTTACATTCTTTCCTCCTTGTTTACTCTCCTGTTGCGGTAGCTTATTGCTAGTTTATTGAATTCTGATTTGGCCTTGAACCTTTGTAGCAAAGAAAATAATGCAAATAAAGCTAATAGTGAATGGAAGTCACCAGAGAGACCTGGTTAGACATTGATGTCCTTGTTCCTTTAATGTTGTTTTACAGCAATTGGTTGTCGTTGGTTACTAAAGTTATTATTTGGACTTATATGTTGGCAGAACTTGCAAGTGATGAGTTTGGGCAGCGGCAGAATAAGCCCCGCAGGCAAGTTGAATTGTAAAATGTTATCATTTCATTTGAGTGCCTAAGCATACTACTGGTTCAATGACTGCTATTTAGTTTTTTTGTGCTTGTGACTTGGGATGGTGAATAGCGTCACTTGATTACTTTTGCTATGATTTTAATAACAGGATATAATTTATTGAATCTTTCTTACTTTCTTATGCTCTATGCAGATACTCAGAGATGAATTTTGGCCAGTGAAGTATTCTATATAGGATGAAGCTTGTTTGAATAAGATAAAGGTCCAGTATTTCCTAATTAATGCTTTATGTTTTTACGTAGTTGCAATTTTCTGAGTGTTGGTTAATTTTGTGATGCAGGCATTCCTCCAGGCCCTTCGTTCTCCTGCTTTTGCTCTGGAGCTCATTGGGCTGCAATAGGTTTCAAGATATTTTTAGGTAATTCTTTATCTTTTGAAAAGTTGAATTCACTGAAATTTCTTTATGCTGTTGTCTTCCTGAGAGAGCTCTTTTAGCCCTTGGATTTCAGCATTTGACAGTTCTACAGAATAATTATTGGATTTGTCTTAACCCTTGTTTTCCCACTTGGATTTTATGAGATTTGGTCCTGTTTTAGCTATGTAATTTTATTTGAGTAAAAATGTCTCGGGATCATTAGGATAGAATGGCATTTGCCTATTGAAGTTTACTTTTGGGTATTGGGCTCGAACGTTATGCTCATACATCTTTTTTTGCCTCCCCCTTTCCCATTTCCTTCCTTGCAGTTATACAACGCCTGCTCATGCTGAAGTCCATATAAGAAGTTATTGTAGCTTGACGGGTGGCGGTTGCTTGTTTAATTGTGAGGTAAGAACAATCAGGACCATAATTGCCTGCGTTTGGTTGGTACAATGTAAACTTGATAATGAGGGATTTAAGACAACTGTTGGCTTCTTTCTAGGTTTCTTGTTTGCTTTTTCAGCGAAGCTTGTGTGAAACATTGGCAGGCTTCTCTAGAACTGCGGGTATGGGAAAAAAGTGATCATTGTTGTGCAATAGCTGATGGCTTCGCGGAGTTAATGTTTCTATGCAGATGGTTTTCATAAATCTTCAATGTATTCATTTCATTTTCCTTGTTGACTGGGTGGGTTTTTCTAGCGTTTTTTTTTTTGGCGACTTGAGAGACTTATTGGGTGGTATTATGCTAATTACAATTCTTGTGTATAACCTTAACGGAAAGTGATTGTATTGTTAATAAAGATGGTACCCCAAACAATTCAATTCTTGGCTGTTTATCTTGGATTTGGATCCCAAAAGAGTGATAAACACAATTTTTTTTTTAAGTTAATGATTTTGTGCCTTTTTTTATATTTTATATTATCATGTAATTTAAATTTGGTTGGCTCTTTTATTTTCCATTTGATATTTTTCTTTCTATTTTTGAGGGCAATACTAGTTGGAGTTTATCAAGTTGATAAATAAAAATATAATATATAAAGGTTTTTAATAACTTAATATCATATTGTTGATTTTAAATAAAAAAAATTATATGTATTGTAATTTGATTGAAGAATTTGACAATAACACTTAAAAATTGTATTTTAATTTTTGTTAAGATGCAAATGAAAGTTGATATATAATTAATAAAAAACATGACGTGTTAAACCATTTTTAGTGAAGCGGAGCACTGATCTTAAAACCACAGGTAAACTCGACTTGTTCTCGTTACTTCGATTTCAACAAAAAATAGAAGATTTCATTACCGATACTCTGATGCGGCATCGCATTGGACTGAAGCGTTATTCTCTTGCGTGATGTGTGATACAAACCCTTGCATTTATTTAAGACTATTTAATTAGTTTAATGCAAACAGTGAATGAAATAAAAATAAAAATAATATATTACTTTTTTATTATCTTAGTTTAAGCATATATGATTTTTATTTTTATTTTGTATGACTTTTGAATAGGTAAGCAGCATGAATCTTTAATTAAGCTATTATGAGTTGCTTGGTTGCAACTTGCAAGTCTAATAATAAGAATATTGGTAGATTAAATAAATATATTAAATTAATGAAGAGTATTTAAATGGATAAAATAAATAAATTTTAATAATCTTTATGACAGTTCTCTATTAATCTAAAATAAGTAAATTTACGTTGAAGTTTTCCAGGAGAAGTTCCTTTCATTATGTTTTTTTTTTTTTTACTTGAGTTTCAAATTTTATTTTACATAAAAATTGATCTTTGAATTGTTTACAATTTAACAAAAATAAAGTCGGTGACCACTCCGTCATTAAATCTATCAAAACCGAAGTCAAACGCTGTGGGGGAAAATATCAAATCAAGAGGTTGGATATTATATCCAAAAGATTTTAGAAATACTGAGTATGGAGTAAGAGAGGTTAAGTTTATTGGAAAAATCTCGAGAGCTAATATGATTACTCATTTCAAGCCCATAAATTGTGAACCCTAACGTATTCATTAGTGAAAGGATAGACCAAAGCAAAAACAAAGCTAAGAATCACATTCTTGCCAAAAGAAAAAAAAAAGCAAGGAAGATGCCACAAAAATTTTCAAACCTAAGAAAGGAATCATTATGCAAATCTTATAAATAGTGTTGCAGGCATGAAAGAAAACTCTTAACTAAATATGACATATCAAACGGAAGTCATGAATGGCAGTCTCTTTTAAGAGGTAAGCATAGCAATTATTCAATGTATATTCATTTTGAATTTATACACACATATATAGTGTGTTTATAAGTGATCAAAATATTTATAAAAATGTTCCAATTAATTTGACTCCTTGGTGTTTTTGGAGTGAATGCAAGCTTAGCATCGTTTATAAGGTAGTTAGATTAGAGCCATGAAAATGTTACAAAGTATTTGTGTGGTTGCGCCAACTTGTTAAATGATTACATATTTACATTGCATTTTTGGTCATCCCAACCCATAAATCTGTAGTTCCCAATTAATTATTCATTGATGTGAGAATAGAGCAAAGCACAAACAAAGTTAGAAGAATATTCAAATTCTGGGCAAACGAAAAAGTTGAAGCAAGGAAGATACCGCAATTTCTTCAAAACTATATAAAGGAATCATATTGCAGGCTCTATAAATTGTATTGTAGACAGGAAACTCGTGACTGGCAGATTTTATAAGAGGTAAGCACTAACAATTAATTATTCAATGTATTTATATTCATTTTGAATTTATACACATACATATTGTGTATTTATAAATAATCAAAACATTCATTTTTGAAGTGAATGCAAGACTATGTAAGCATTAATTGTTTGAAATGTAGGTAAGCGCCATGGATCAGATACTGACAATAATATGGGATGCTACGAAGTGCTTGTGTGGTTGTGTCAATGACCAAGCTGTTTATATTTATGATTTGGAAGAGAATCTAAAATCATTGAAAGATAAATGGGAAGGCCTTCAAAGCACGCAACGAGATGTGCAGAGAGAAGTTGATGAAGCTGAGAAAACCGGAGAAATGAAAAGGACGGAACAAGTCACTACATGGCTGCAGAAAATTGAAGACATTCAAAAGGTAATGTGGATAAAATCTATTATTCTTTTATTTTATTTTTTTCTTTCAAAGTTTAAACTGTTTCTACATAGAGATGTATACAATTACTGGAAGCCTGTCTCCTCTGGGTCCTCCTCATCAATTAGATGAATTACTAAATTAAGCATTTTCCATGATTATATTTTCAAGTTTAATAATTTTTTTAACTTAAATTATTTATAGTAAAAATTAAAAGTATTTTAACTACAAATCATATCCAAATTAAGATAGTTAAATATTTGTAAAAATTATGCTGAATTTATTAAGGAACTCTGTAATATTGAAAATTCATAATCACAACACAACTATGTTTCGTTTATTTATAGTGTTTTTTTAAATTATATTTATTTTTAATATAATAAATAAACAATTTTTTATTTTGTTATTTTTATTATCAAGTGAATAAAATTCTTTTTGGTGTAAACATGATAATGACATTAAAATTCTGATCATCATGCAAAATTTATTTTTAAATACATTTTTAGGCAGGTTTTATATTTACCTACTCAATTGATTTACCTACGCATTATTCATGCGCTTTGTTTAATAGGATGCTTGGCCTCTTGATTGATTTGGCAGATTCTTTCCCACCATAAAACTAATGATTATCATCAAACAATCTTCACCAATGCATTATCTCATACATATCTATAGAAAAGATATCTAGTGACGATGCTAAGATATGAAATTTTTTTTTTGTTTTTGTTAATCTAGTACACAAAAACAAATTAGTATGTGTACAAAATTTGATAAATAAATCATGGACTCGAGCTAATTATTATTCTTAAATTCACGTAGGCAATAGAAGATATTCAAAATCAAGGAGTCCAAGAAATTCAAAATAAATGCCTAAACAAATGTTGTCCAAAGGATTGTGTGTCAAGCTACAAACTCGGAAAGAAGGTTGTTAAGAAGCTAAAAAATGTCGATGAACTGGCAGATATTGGGAAAAGTTTTAATAAAGAAGTTGAAATTGCACACAAAATAACTCCCAAGCCAATAGAGATGCCCCCTGATGAAACAGTGGGGTTGGATCGGATGCTCGAGAAGGTATGGAATAGTATTGAAGTAGCCGATGTTGGCGTCATTGGTTTATATGGGATAGGAGGGACGGGCAAAACTACACTTCTGAAGAGAATTAACAATAGATTTGGGGAGAGGTCAGATTTTGATGTTGTGATATGGGTGGTGGTATCCAAGGAACATAACTTGGATAAAATAATGGACAATATCAGAACAAAAGTAGGTATTGCCGATGAAATTTGGAAGCATTGCGAGAGCCAAGATGACAAAGTCGCCAAAATTTATCAAGTCCTGAAGCAGAAAAAATTTGCTCTGTTATTGGATGATATATGGGAGAGATTAGACTTGAAAATGGTTGGAGTTCCACATCCCAAGGAAACCAAGTTTAGATCCAAGGTGTTATTTACAACTCGGTTTGAGGATGTGTGTGCAAAAATGCAAGTTGAGGCAAAATTCAAGGTAGAATGTCTAACAGAGAAAGAAGCATTTGAGTTATTTTGCCTGAAAGTTGGCGAGGAAACTCTAAATTGGCACCCTGAAATTCCAAAGCTAGCAAGGGAGATGGTAGCAAAATGCGGAGGGCTCCCACTTGCACTAATTGTAGTGG
Source organism: Gleditsia sinensis (assembly GCA_037074535.1). NCBI lineage: Eukaryota > Viridiplantae > Streptophyta > Magnoliopsida > Fabales > Fabaceae > Gleditsia > Gleditsia sinensis. Next base: position 1,791,547 of record CM073469.1, on the reverse strand, counting down.
GAAGTTCCATGGCTGGTATGAAGAGTGTTGAAGCATGGGAGTATGCAAAAAATAACTTGAAGAGTTTTCCATCGACAATTTCTAATTTGGAAGAGAATGTGTTTTCTATCCTCAAGTTTAGCTATAATAGACTGCCGGATGAAACACACAGGAACTGTTTCTTATATTGCGCACTATTTCCAGAAGATTACGAGATTAACGTTCAGTATCTCATTGAGAAATGGACAGGGGAGGGATTTCTTGGTAAAGATTGGACAAAAAGTGTATATGATATGTATGGTCACGGTGAGTCTGTGATTGAAAAGTTAAGACTTTCATGTTTGGTGGAGAGTGTGGAAAATGATGAATTGTGGAGTCCTAGTGTTAAAATGCATGATGTGATTCGAGACATGGCATTGTGGTTAGCACGTGATCAAGATAAAAGCAAATACAAGATTTTAGTTCAGGGGGCAGCATTAGAAGCATCACAAGATGATGATGTTGAAAAATGGAAATCTGTTGAGAGGATTTCAATCATTAGAAGTGGTGGTGATTTCCATGTACCAAAAGTGACTTGTCCAAATCTCATAGCCTTGACATTTGTGGAGAACGTAGGTGGCAATATAACAGATTTGTCAAATATCCAATACATGAGCAGATTAAAACTGTTGGATCTGTCGTTGGACTTGCCAATAGTAGAGTTGCCTCCAGAAATTGGTCATTTAAATCATTTAGAATATCTTTCTTTGATTGGATCAATGTCAAAGTTGCCCATGGAGTTGAAGAATTTGAAAAACTTGAAGAGTCTTTCCTTGTTCAATTATGGGTTTGATCTTGCAATAATTCTGTCGGAAGTTATATCAAGTCTTGAACAATTAAGAGTCTTACGATTTGTTACCTCTGAAAACAGAATCGAGGGCGAAGAGAAAGCATTATTAGAGAATCTGGAATATCTACAACACCTACAAGAATTATGCATACAAATAAAGACTGGGAATGGCTTGGAAAAATTACTTCAGTCGACCAAGTTGCAAAGTTGTATAAGGTATCTTTGGGTCGAAGAGATAGAGATCTTTATTAATATGCGATTATTATTAGAATCCATGTCAAAAATGAAGCACTTGCAGATCCTTTCTTTTGATACTTTATTGTTCAATATTGTGGAAGATTCATCTATTTTTTATACGTGCCGTCTTTCCAAACTTCATATTCTGACAATTAATAAATGGCCTTCAATAATTCATTTGACATGGGTCAAACATGCTCCACTCCTTCGATGCCTTCAAATTGATAGTTGTCAGTCAATGGAAGAGTTGATAAGGGAAGGAACCAAAAATGACGAAGACAAAGAGAATGCGGATAATACATTCTCATCTCTTGTAAAGTTGGAGTTGTCGAATTTGCCAAAACTTAAGAGCATCCATAAGACTGCGTTGCCTTTTCCTTCCCTAAGAGTTATCGAAATATCAGACTGTCCAAATCTGAACAAGTTACCTTTTAATTTCAACTCTACCAAGGATAACTTGAGGCGTATTGAAGGATCCCAAGAGTGGTGGGACAATTTGGAGTGGGAAGATCAAGCCATTAAGGACAAATTCCAGGCAAAATTTGAAGCCACATGATTTTGATGAGTACTACTTAGTATCAAAGGTAACTACATTTTTAAGTGTCACTATTTTTCTTTTTTTTACTATTATCATAATTGTTCGTTAGCTGATTGGGTACATATAATTGCAGATATGGCATGGGGATTGGTTTGTTAGATGCATATCATTGCAGATTGGCTTACTCATTGAGTATTTGGGGATGATGATTGGTTTTAGGGAGATTACTTCTGCTATAGGCTGCATAAATCTGGTTTGAAGACTTTTTTCTTAATTTTTCTTTTTGTCATTACTTGTTTGAAGACTCTGTTTGGGCAATTAGCCCCTTTGTTCAAAAACAAAAAAGCCAAGTATTTGGACAGCAAGTTGTTGTATTTATTGGTTGCGCTGCCTTTCAAAAATATTGATCTAAAATATGAATCCAACCCTTTTTTTTGAGTTTTTATGTCAAATTGTGTGGACAAATAAAGGACCGAAGGCTAACGTTGAAACAACTTATAATATTGAAAGATTAAATTAATAAAAAATAAATTTCTAAGGAATGAAATTGAAAGTTTTTGACGAAAGAATTTTTTTTATGGACCAAAATAAAGAGTAATATTGTGAAAAATGGATCCAATTGACTGCTTAAACTAAAAAATTAGTAAAACTATGGAATGATCAGTTCAATTTGAATTTTAAAATCGTTTAACAAAAAATCGATTAAATAATTAATGAAAAATCCATAAACCGGAGCATTTTAAATAATTTAAATTTTTATCTTTTTTTATTTATTAAAATGGTACAGTTTTAATTTTTTTTTAAAATTTTTAACTCAAAAAAGTCCTAATTTTTTATATTAATGATAATTATATATTTATTTTAATTTTTTGTGATTAAAAATAATATTATAAGAACTATTATTTATTGTTAAATATTATATATCATAAAAATTTTTGAATTTATTTCATAGAGTTATTAATAAAATTTTAAATATATTAATATTCATTAAATGGAGTACTCCTACAAACGATTGAGCAGACTAAATCATTTCTGATATTTTAAGACATATGAATATTTGTAAATTTTTTTTTTTTTTTTTTATAAAAAAAGCTTTCTTTTTTTAAGGGTCACTTCCAAAACCGGACACTGCGTCGGCACCCCACCGTATGACAGAGCCTAAATTAAATCATTGTATAATCCTTTGCTATATTATTATTCCACCAGTTTAATTGCATCCAAAGACACGAGGCCCTCGGTTCATGTAAGATGGCCACTCCAAAGACACGGGTGCCTGAACAGCTTAGCTAATAAAGAAAACGATGATCATGAGAAAAGGGGGATATAAGACCGAGTGAAAAAAGAAGAGACTTGTTTAGTGCAACAAAATGTTCGATAGTGTCTCTTATTTAGGCATGCTAAAACACACTTCCTTTAATGCTTCTTGATAGAACTAATTTCTCATGCATAATCAGAGGGGAGAAGCAATCTTGAATCTTGATCATTTCGATACAGCTTTAACTGTTGGTAAAATCTAGGGAGTAAAATAAACGAAAGGTTGAATCATGTGCTACTTCTGTTTTCTGTGGAAGCATTAACAGAAATCACTAGAATGAATTTCAAGAACTAGGTGGGCCCCTCCTCTGGCTCTAATGGAAGAAACCGAGCCTTTGTTGCGTGTCTTGCTTATTCCATCTTGTGAACTCAAAATTGTACGACCATGTGGTTCCAAGTGTGTATGACAGCATGAGGCTTCCTGCTGACTTGTCAAAAAGAAACTATCCCAAAAACGGATAAAGTTGACAATTGCGTTCAAGCTTTTTAAATGATGTGATTTAGTTCAGGAAACTAATGGAGGAAAGCAACAATAGAGGAGAATTCCAAGCAGGACAGTCTTCGTTAAGGTCTGGTGGCAGTTTTAAATCAGCATTGTCCGGAAGATCAACTCCACGAAATTCTCTTTCATTTCGGGGTCTACATTCTAGACGAACATCCTATATATATATATATGTATATAGAAACACGTTTAGAGGATTTGAACACAAAACTTTGATGTACATGACTGAATTGGTACAAAGTATGGACATGGCCATGCCTCAAGGACTGAGAGGCGTTACGCGGGGCCATTAGAGAAAAAATGGCAAAGGGGCGTATATGCAGAAGGAGATTCGTCAGTCCCTCCTCTATATATAAATATATACTACTCTCAACAGACTGATCGTTGCAGAACAGATTAGAAAGATAACCTCTTTTAGCATTTGCCCGTTAGGTGGTCCACTATGGAGTTAGTTCCTTTCGTTTTTCTTTCTACTTCCTTTTTTCAAAATTCATGGCTGCATGCATCTACATCTTCCTTTTCTTCATTTCAATAACACATTTAATTCTACAAGAGAATTAAATGTAGTATTTCCCTCATATGGCAAAAGTCCAAAGGAAGTCCTGCAACTACTTTTTGAAGGTTTAGGAGCCTACTGCGCTATATATGGCAGCAAACCAACCACCATTGCTTTCATTCCATGGCATCACTGCTTCTGTTCTTAGCTTATTCCTCTTTCCGACCTTTTCCTCCTTTCTCGTGACGTTCAACCCCATTGCCATCCCTATGCCAACACCAAGGTGACACTTTCTGTTCCTCTTAAGCTTTTCCGTCTTGGCCTGTTATCTCTTTTCGTTACTGTGCTATTCCTTCTCAGAATGAGATATTTCTTATCGATGCTATGCTTCTCTACCTTCCTGTACGCTATTTCTTCTTTGAGCACAGATAGGATCACTCTGCTCTCACTCTTGACGCATTGGACTTTTGTGCCTCCTCCCATAAACTCGAGCTGGAATGCCTCTGATCCTACTCCATGCTCATGGGTAGGAGTCCAGTGTGACAATGCCCACAATGTAGTTTCCCTTAATTTAACTTCTTATTCCATTTTGGGCCAGTTAGGGCCTGAAGTAGCACAGCTGAGTCACTTGCAGACTCTTGTGTTGTATTCTAACAGTCTCTCAGGAAGAATACCCCCTGAGATAGGTAATTGCAGCACGCTTGAGTATTTGGATCTTTCTGCAAACAATTTTAGCGGAGAAATACCAAATGGCTTGAGCAATTGTAGCATGCTTCGGCACTTGGATCTTTCTGAAAACAGCTTTAGGGGACAAATTCCAAATAGCTTGAAAAACTTGCATAATTTGCAGTATTTCAACTTCCATTCCAATCTACTGAGCGGTGAAGTTCCTGATTACTTGTTTGAAATTCCTCACTTAGAGCATGTGGATCTGGAAAATAACAATCTGAGTGGTCCCATCCCTATGAATATTGGCAACAGCACCAAGCTTTTGTGGCTGCATTTGTACAATAATCAGTTGTCTGGGACAATTCCCTCATCCATTGGAAACTGTAGTAGATTAGAGGAACTGTTTCTGGGTGAGAACCAATTACGGGGGATTTTTCCTGAAAGTCTCAACAACCTCGAGAATCTTGTTTACTTTGATGTCAATCATAATAATCTTGTGGGAACAATTCCATTAGGTTCTGGCAATTGTAAAAGTTTATCTTTCTTGGATTTGTCAGTCAATGTATTCAATGGAGGTATTCCTTCGGGATTGGGGAATTGTAGTGGTTTGACAAAATTGTTTGCTGTCAATAGCAACTTAGTAGGCGGTATTCCATCTTCCTCAGGCCTGCTAAGTCAACTTACTATTCTTCGCCTTCCTCGGAACCATTTGTCTGGACAAATACCTCCAGAAATTGGTAGATGCAAGTGTTTGCAAGAGCTGAACTTATGTGCCAATCAACTCCAGGGGGAAATTCCTAGTGAACTGGGAATGCTAACTGGATTGCAGGATCTTCGATTGTATTCCAACCAGTTGACGGGTGAGATCCCTATTGGCATATGGAAAATTCCAAGTCTTCAGTATATCCATTTGTACAATAATAGCTTCTATGGGGAGCTACCTTTTGAAGTCACAGAGCTAAAGCAGCTACGAAATTTCACCTTGCATAACAACCACTTCTCTGGAGCTATACCTCAAAGCTTAGGAATTAACAGTGGTTTAGTGAATTTGGACTTCACAAACAACAAATTCTCCGGTCAAATCCCGCCCAATCTTTGTTCTGGAAAGAAATTATTGAGACTGGCTATGGGTATTAATCAACTGCAAGGTAGCATACCTCCTGACATAGGAAGTTGTACAACTCTCACAAGATTGATTCTCAAAGCAAATAACTTCACAGGAGCTCTTCCTGATTTTGAGAGTAATATGAATCTGGTATACATGGACATCAGCAATAACAGCATCAGCGCATCAATTCCCTCAAGTGTAGGAAACTGCAAAAACCTCACTAGCGTTGATTTTTCCATGAACAAACTTGAGGGGCTTATACCCTCTGAGTTAGGAAATCTTGTGAATCTTCGCAGGTTGAAGCTTTCTGACAATGACTTGGAAGGTCCTTTGCCAGCCCGCCTGTCACGTTGTAACAAAATGGAACACTTTGATGTGGGATTCAATTTCCTAAATGGTTCATTGCCATCAAGTTTGAGCAACTGGACCGGGCTGTCCACTTTAATTTTAAGAGAGAATCATTTTACAGGGGGTATCTCAGCATTCTTGTCAAATTTTGAAAAGCTTTCTGAGCTACAACTTGAGGGGAATTTGTTTGGGGGTGAAATTCCCAAATCAATTGGAAAATTGCAGAATCCGCTCTATGGGTTGAATCTTAGTGCTAATGGGTTGACAGGTGAGGTTCCTCCAGAGATTGGAAAACTGAAAATGCTACTAAGACTGGATCTCTCCCATAACAATCTGACGGGAAGCATAAAAGTCCTTGAACAGCTGTCTTCATTGGTTGAAGTCAACATCGCCTTCAATTCCTTTGAGGGTCCTGTACCGGATACACTGACGAGGTTGCTGAATTCTTATCCAGCATCATTCTCGGGAAATCCCGACTTATGTGTTAGTTGTTCAACCTTAGATAGCCTAAATTGCCCCAAGAATGTCAGTCTGAAGCCTTGTGGCTACATATCAAGACATGGGAAAGGATTAAGTAAAATTAAAATCACAATGATAGCACTTGGATCCTCATTTTTTGGTATTTTTCTGCTGCTAGGACTAGTTTTCATGTTTCTCTCTGGCAGAAGATCTAAGCAGGATGTCCTAATCCTTTCCAGACATCAGTCCTCTCCCTCTCTCAAGAAAGTAATGAAGGCTACAGAGAACCTAAGTGATCGGTTTATTATTGGCAGAGGAGCCCATGGAGTCGTTTACAAAGTTTCACTAGGTCCAGAAAATATTTTTGCTGTAAAGAAACTTGCATTTAACCAGAAGGAAGGGCAGAGCAAAAGCATGAGCAGAGAACTTGAAACCATAGGGAAGATCAGGCATCGAAATCTGGTGATATTGAAAAACTTCTGGTTGAGAAAGGACTATGGTTTGATATTTTACAACTACATGGAAAATGGAAGCCTTCATGATGTTTTGCATGAAATGAATCCAGCACCATCCATAGAATGGAATGTTCGGTATAAGATAGCAGTGGGAATTGCACATGGGCTGGCATATCTCCATCATGACAGTGATCCTATCATAGTGCACAGAGACATCAAACCAAAGAATATACTTTTAGATTCCGATATGGAGCCGCATATCGCTGATTTTGGGATTGCCAAGGTTTTGGATCACTCCCTTGCTTCAACGCAGTCTGCAGCAGTTCCTGGTACAGTCGGGTATATTGCACCAGGTGATTTTCCAATACTCTCATGGTACTTTCTTTGTATATTTTCTTTTTGTTTCTGTACGTTCTCTGTATACTGACTGACATGTTTTCTCTGGCCGGTAACAGAGAATGCATATACTACATTAGTGAGCAGGAAATCCGATGTATATAGTTATGGGGTAGTTTTGGTGGAGCTAATAACCAGAAAGAAGGTGCTGGATGCTTCATTTATGGAGGGAACAGATGCAGTGGGGTGGGTTAAATCTGTATGGGATGAAACAGGAGAAATTGATAGTATTGTTGATTCAAGCCTTGCAGAGGAGCTTTCGGATTCAAATGTAAGGGAACAGGTTGTACAAGTGCTTTTGGTGGCATTGGAATGCACCGAGAAGGATCCAAGCAAGAGGCCAACGATGAGAGAAGTGATCAAGCAATTGATTATTAGAAGCACATCTAGGGGCCACAGGTAGAAAAAGCTAGAGTGCCCCAACCAGCCCATGACAGTTTTACGTATGATCTTAAAGTTTTCGTTTACCGTCCAATATTCCCCGTCCTTTTTTTCCTAGCTTTCTTTCCTTTCTTTCAATGTTGTTGGTCTTCTGTGTTTGGATATGTTAATCATTCAAACTGGACTATAAAGAAAAGCATTGTCAAGAAGATTGAAAATTACGAGCAATAAAATGTTAAGAGTCCCATCTATTTGGTCATATGATTCGGCGAAACAACTTTTTGTTTATTGTACTTGAAACTGAACCCTTTCCTTTTAAAAAGATCATAAAATTAATGAACTCGAGGCTAAAACCTGACCAAGCCGGCATTGAACGCTCTCAACAATCAAGGCGCAAAGCACATTCCGCATATTAAAATGTCTGGTGAGCACACAACAATACTCATGTAGAGATGGTACTAGACTGAGTAAGTAAGGCGCGCGGTTCGATAGTTTGAACCTGAGATTCCTTTGAGCATTAGTGGATGTCTCTATAAAGCGCCTTATAGGAGGTTTAATGATTCGGGTGACACAAGGAATACGTGAATACCCTGTCAAATTGTGCAAGGTAACGACATAAACTTCTCTCTCCAGCTATCTTGCTGTCTTCTAAAGGACTTTTCAAGAGAGCAAGCGCAGACTCTCTCCTGTTTTGGCTTACAAACCCAAGTAACTGAAATCTCCCCTTCACAAAAGCAGAGCAGAGCGTGATGAAAATACCGCTCAAGAGGGAGTGAATTGGGTGACAAACCAAAAAATTACTTTCAAATAAAATTAATAATTAAAGTACGCAAAAGTTCTCGGTGAAGTCAATATTTCATAGAATTCCTTTGAGGGTCCTATAAAAAAGACAATCTCGAACTTGCTCAGTTCTTCTCCATCATCGTTCTTGGGCAGTCCTGGCTCATGTGTCAATTGTTTATCATGAAATGACTTTGAAGCCATGTAACGATGAATCAACTCATAGGAAAGGCCTGAGTAAAACTGAAGTTGCATTGATAGCACTCTGATCCCTTGTTTTCATCACTGATCTGTTGCATGGACATTTTTAAAAGTTTCTGTTTGGAATATTTTATAAAAAATGAATCATTTCCTTGCTCAAGAAAGTGAGGAAGGCTGCAGAGAACCTAAATGATAGGCATATCATTGGCAGCGGATCTCACGGCGTTACGGATCCAGAGAATGTTTATGCTATTTGCTATTAATTTGAAGGTTGCTGAATTTGTTTGCATGATGAGCGAACGTTGCAGAGGTTATCTGTGTGATGGTTGAATGGGAAGGCAAGCACCAGAGGGTGGAGTATTTATTTGATGAATATGATACTGTTGCATGCCCTTTTCCTTAATTAATGGGTCCGACAATAGTCAACTTTCTTATTTGCTCCTCTCCATAATTGATATGGATGCCCATATATTCTCGGATTGGGGATCAAGGTTCTCGGTCATAGCTAATCTTATTGAAACTTTGTGCACTAAAAATCTTTTCTTCCTTTATTTATTTATTTCTTTCAAAGTTTAAACTGTTTCTACATAGAAGTATACAATTACTGGAAGCCTCTCTCCTTTTGGTCGTCCTCATCAATTAGATTAATTACTAAATAAAACATCTGTTTTAATTAAAATTTTCAAGTTCAATAACGAAAACGATTAATAAAAATTAAAAGTTTTTTTAACTACAAAGTGATATTCAAATTAAGATAATTAAATAATTGAAAAAATCTACAATGCTCTTTTTTCCCCCACGATTCAATGATAATTTAGAGATTCCTTTTTCCACTTTCTGTCTACCTTCACATTCAACTATGCATAGTACGCAGCTTGATTAGTAGGATGCTTGAGCCTCTCGATTGATTTTTCAAAAACTTTCCTATCAGAAGGCTTGTGATTATCGTCAAACAGTCTTCACCAATGCATTATGCATTATATCTCGTTTGTTAGTGACAATACTAAGACATGAAGTTTTTCTTGTTCTTGTCAGTCCAGTTTACAACGAAACTAGTATTAGCACGGAACCCATTTCCACATTTTTGTGAAGAATGAAGCACCTATAGTTAATTGATTTCCTTGATTTACGTCCCTCTGTTGTATAGAAGATTCACCCTCTCTTTTTTCTCTTTTCTTTTTTCCTACATATGCCATCTTTCCCAGCTTCGCATTCTGAAATTTTCTAATTGCTATTAAATAATTAATTTGACGTGCCTCAAACAAAACGAAGAATGGGAAACGGAAGCCTTCGTGATAGGGGCCTTCTCTTGGTTAATCTAGGTATATCACTTGAGTTTACTTACGATGAAAAAAAAAACCAAGAATGGGAGCGAGAGGGGGAGATTGGGGAGTGGTGGAACTTGAGATGTTAGAAGACAAAAATATAAGAAAACTTCAAAGGCACGAAAATAATATAGATATATAATGTTAACCACATAAAATAAAAAATCTTTTAGTTAATAAATTCTATATTAACATTATATATTAAAGTCAATCAAACCCCAAAATGATTCATCCCTCAAAACAGTTTCGTCTTTGATAATCTGAAGTCGTCGAATGTACGAGGCACAAATTTAAAATTAAAACATCAAAATATAAACTGTTTTCAACTCCCACTGTATCTTACTATCGGGTACTCAAACTATGGTCTACTAATCCCACAACGACCTAAAAATAAGGAAATAACTAAAACCCATAATAATAGGATTCATAACTTTGAACTCTGGTTGCTGACGGTCTGATCTGCAATGTCTTCAAGTCTTCTAGTCCTAATAATAACAAAGACAAACAAAAACTGTTAGTTTATGTTTAATTGAAATATTTCTTATTTTTCGAATCTAATCTACTAAATTACAGTAAGCGTGTTCTTTCTCCTCGGTTTCAGTTTCCACTTTCCGGGCACTCCATCAATAAGTGATCCCAAAATAATAATAAAAAATTACTGCTATTACTTTATATTTAATTTCACATAAAACGTTTATATCTAAATCACTAGTTATAACAATTAAAATAATAAGGGCCTTCGAATAATGGCTCACCAAGCAATATAAATCAGTTTCATTCCATTTGATTGTGGAGGGCATCCCGGAGGACCTCTTGATTTGCTTCCATCAGAAAGTGACCTAAATAAATAATATCATTGCTATTAACTTAGATTTAAATTGATATCTAAAAGTTATATGCAAATAATTAATCATAAGCACCTTGAACTAAAAAATAAAAAATAAAAACAACCATGTGGAGTTATTCGAGTAGTGGCTCACCTTGCACCGCGAATCGATTTCGTTTCGTCTGATTGGGGAGGGTCAGCCGGAGTGCCTCCTGGTTTACTTTCTTTAGAGAGTTTTTTAATTTGAGATCTAAAAGTTATACGCAAATCATTAATTAATCATAAGCACCTTGAACTAAAAAATATATAATAACAGCCATGTGGAGTGATTTGAATAGTGGCTCACCTTGCACTGCGAATCGGTTTCGTTTCGTCTGACTGGGGAGGGTCAGTCGGAGTGCCTCCTGGTTTGCTTCTTTCAGAGAGTAGTCTAAATAAAAAAATAAAAAAATATATTTTTAATTTGAGATCTAAAAGTTATACACAAATCATTAATTAATCATAAGCACCTTGAACTAAAAAATATATAATAACAGCCATGTGGAGTGATTCGAATAGTGGCTCACCTTGCACCGCGAATCGGTTTCGTTTCGTCTGACTGGGGAGGGTCAGCCGGAGTGCCTCCTGGTTTGCTTCCTTCAGAGAGTAGTCTAAATAAAAAAATAAAAAAAATATTTTTAATTTGAGATCTAAAAGTTATACGCAAATCATTAATTAATCATAAGCACCTTGAACTAAAAAAAATATAATAATAGCCATGTGGAGTGATTCGAATAGTGGCTCACCTTGCACCGCGAATCGGTTTCGTTTCGTCTGACTGGGGAGGGTCAGCCGGAGTGCCTCCTGGTTTGCTCCCTTCAGAGAGTATTCTAAATAAAAAAATAAAAAAAATATTTTTAATTTGAGATCTAAAAATTATACGCAAATCATTAATTAATCATAAGCACCTTGAACTAAAAAAAATATAATAACAGCCATGTCATGAAGTGCTTCAAATAATGGCTCACCTTGCACCGCGAATCGGTTTCGTTTCGTCTGACTGGGGAGGGTCAGCCGGAGTGCCTCCTGGTTTGCTTCCTTCAGAGAGTAGTCTAAATAAAAAAATAAAAAAAATATTTTTAATTTGAGATCTAAAAGTTATACGCAAATCATTAATTAATCATAAGCACCTTGAACTAAAAAAATATAATAACAGCCATGTGGAGTGATTCGAATAGTGGCTCACCTTGCACCGCGAATCGGTTTCGTTTCGTCTGACTGGGGAGGGTCAGCCGGAGTGCCTCCTGGTTTGCTCCCTTCAGAGAGTATTCTAAATAAAAAAATAAAAAATATATTTTTAATTTGAGATCTAAAAATTATACGCAAATCATTAATTAATCATAAGCACCTTGAACTAAAAAAAAATATAATAACAGCCATGTCATGAAGTGCTTCAAATAATGGCTCACCTTGCACCGCGAATCGATTTCGTTTCGTCTGACTGGGGAGGGTCAGCCGGAGTGCCTCCTGGTTTGCTTCCTTCAGAGAGTAGTCTAAATAAAAAAATAAAAAATATATTTTTAATTTGAGATCTAAAAGTTATACGCAAATCATTAATTAATCATAAGCACCTTGAACTAAAAAAAATATAATAACAGCCATGTGGAGTGATTCGAATAGTGGCTCACCTTACACCGCGAATCGGTTTCGTTTCGTCTGACTGGGGAGGGTCAGCCAGAGTGCCTCCTGGTTTGCTCCCTTCAGAGAGTATTCTAAATAAACAAATAAAAAAAATATTTTTAATTTGAGATCTAAAAATTATACGCAAATCATTAATTAATCATAAGCACCTTGAACTAAAAAATATATAATAACAGCCATGCATGTCATGAAGTGCTTCAAATAATGGCTCACCTTGCACCGCGAATCGGTTTCGTTTCGTCTGACTGGGGAGGGTCAGCCGGAGTGCCTCCTGGTTTGCTCCCATTAGAAAGTGGTCTAAATAAATAATATCATTGCCATTAATTTATAAAGACGAATAAATTAGACGAAGCCATGCAATTTCATAAAAGTGGAAGTAGAAGGGAACTAACTCGAAGGTTGATGAATTTGTTTGCATGATGAGCGAGCGAACGTTGCAGAGGTTGTCTGTGTGATGGTTGAATGGGATGGCAAGCACCAGAGGGTGGAGTATTTATTTGATGAATATGATACTGTTGCATGCCCTTTTCCTTAATTAATGGGTCCGACAATAGTCAACTTTCTTATTTGCTCCTCGCCATATAATTGATATTCATGCCCATATATTTTCGGGAAAAGATGCCCCAAAACTTGGGGATCAAGGTTCTCGGTCATAGCTAATCTTATGGAAACTTTGTCCTTTAAAAATAAATTCCTCTTTGGATTAGTATTAGATACACTGCCCGTAAAATTAAAATTTCGCCAGTGCCTCGTTGAATGTTGACACGTGACAAAATTGTTTAGAACAACATTAAAAATACTGGCGTACCTCACTGACTTTGTCACCTAGTATGACGTTGGTGGAAATTTTAATTCCATCGGCTGTGTTTATGGTAATAATTCTTCTTTTATTTTTCCTGCTTTCAAGGTTTTACATAAAAGTATACAATATCACGAGGCATCTCTGCTTGTCCTCATCAATTAGATGAATTACCAAATTAAACATACGTTATAATTAAATTTTCCAAGTTCAATAATTTTTCTAACCTAAATGATTTATAAAAATTAAAAGTGATTTTGAGTACGAAATGATATTCAAAGTAAGATAGTTAGATAATTGTAAAACCTACACAGCAAGGGTGAAACTTATGCTGAATTTGTTAAGGAGCTCCCGAACGTTAAAAATTCAAAATCACAACACAACTATGTTAATTTTGATTTATTGACACGCAAAAAAATGTTTTGATAATTTAGAGCATTTCTTTAACATATGCATATTTTTAATATAATAAGTAATTAAATATTTTTATTTTATTATTTTTTGTTAGCAAATGCATAAAATTCTTTTTTCAAAATATAATAAGAACAAATTTAAAAGGAGAGCTTTATTACTTGGAATTCCCATAAAAATTAAAAGTGTTTTTAACTACAAACTGATATTCAAATTAAGATAATTAAATATTTGTAAAAATCTACCGAGTAAGGTAAAACTTATGCTAAATTTAGAAAGCAACTCCTTAACATTAAAATTTTATAATCACAATATAATTATGTTTTGTTTTATTGGCCCAAAAAATATTTTTTGTTTATTTAGAGCATTTCTTTAACATATGCATATTTTTAATACAATAAATAACTAAATATTTTTATTTTATTATCAAATGCGTAAAACTCTTTTTTGTGTAGATATGATAATGACATTAAAATTTTGATCATCAATTCATCATGCAAAATTCTTTTTTCAAGATATAATAAGAACAAATTCAAAATGAGAGTTTTATTATTTCCAATTCTCATGTAAACAAAAATTGTAACCAGATCAAAATTAGGAATAATGAGAATTTATATATTACATATGTTTGATATCATTGTGACTTCTTTGGCATCGGAATTATAAGATTTTGTTCATATTAATATTAATGTCAATATGTTGATATATCCTTAGTTATTTACTATCTTTGGTGCCCCGTTTTTTTTTCACAATTTAATGATAAATTAGAGATTCCTTTTTCGACTTGCAGGCTTGTGGCTTGTAGAAAGAAAAAGGAGAAATAGGGTATGGAGGTTTTTCTGAGTGTAATCCTCCTTCTCTCTGGGAAGAGAGAAATTACATATATATAATTCAATCTGTTACATGGAAAACCAATGACAGAGTGCCAAGTATACAGCTCATGCGTACAATAAATTTACAAGGGAATAAGGCAATAACAGAATCCTGGAATCGTGGGAATACAATGATCAGAGAGTGACAGCACAACACTAGACCGTTGAGGAGCATTTATCAGCTGAGGTGACCTCAGCGTAGAATAAGTGAGCTGCTAATATTTGGATGCTAATATTCATATATTATCATTAGTCTTAACACCCTCCCTCAAACGAGCTGGTGATGCACATATGCCGAGTTTGTCACGAAGAAACCAGAATTGAGAATGTGATAGAGCTTTTGTAAGGCAGTCTGCAATCTGTTCAGATGAAGGGACATAACCAATGGAAAGTTTATTAGTTAGCACTTGATCCCGGATAAAATGCACATCAATTTCAATGTGTTTGGTACGAGCATGATAAACAGGATTGACAGCCAATGCATTTGCACTGATATTATCACACCAAATCATAGGGGTTCTCCTGAGAGGAAATTGTATTTCCTTTAGCAGTGACAGAATCCACATAATCTCTGCAGCTAGATTGGCTAAGGCCCTGTACTCAGATTCTGTACTGGACCTTGCTACAACAGTTTGTTTTTTTGATGACCATGATATAAGAGAATCCCCAAAGAATACACAATGACCTGCAATGGACTTCCTGCTGTCTGGACAAGATGCCCAATCTGCATCTGAGAAACCAGTCAGGATTAAGTTATTGGAAGGTTTTATGTGAATGCCATGATGGATTGTGCCTTTGAGATATCGCAGGATCCTTTTGACACATTGCCAATGAGAGGAAGAAGGGGCACTCAGGAACTGACTCAGTTTATTGACTGAAAAGGAAATGTCAGGCCTGGTGTTAGTTAGATACTGCAGAGCACCAATAATGGTTCGAAAGATTGAAGGGTTTTTCAAGGGTTCCCCATCATGTGCAGACAGTGACTTCCCTGCGACCATGGGTGTAGGACAGGGAGCTGCATCTACCATGTCATACCTTTTTAATAAGTCAAGGATATACTTACTCTGATTCAAATACATTCCAGTCTCATCTCGGAACACTTCAATCCCAAGAAAATAATGTAAGGGACCCAGATCCTTGAGGGAAAATATGCTGTTAAGTCTGTGAACAAAGGATTGCAGGAGCTTGGAATTATTCCCAGTTACCAATATATCATCGACATAGATTAAAATTATGAGAACCTGTGTTTGTGACTTATATAAAAACAATGAGCTATCTCCCTTTGTGTTGTAGAAACCCCAGCTGAGCAAGATAGTTTGAAGCCTGCTATACCAGGCCCTAGGTGCCTGCTTTAATCCGTAGATGGCCTTTGATAGCTTACATACATGATGAGGTCGGGAAGGATCTTCAAACCCTTCTGGTTGAGTCATGAAGACAGTTTCCTGAAGATGTCCATTTAGGAAGGCATTATTAATGTCTAGTTGTCTGACCTCCCAGTTGAGTGAGACAGCTAAGGTGAGAATTAATCTTATAGTAGACACCTTTATGACTGGGCTGAAGGTCTCCCTAAAATCAATTCCCGGATCTTGCTGGAAGCCTTTTGCAACCAATCTGGCTTTATGCTTTTGTATGCTGCCATCTGCATTATATTTAGTCTTGAATATCCATTTGCTGTCAACTACATTCTGTTGTGTGGTAGGAGGAACAAGCACCCATGTCTGATTTCTAACAAGTGCATCAAACTCAGCTAGCATGGCTTTTCTCCATTGAGGAATTAGGAGTGCATCTTTGACCTTTGTAGGTTCAGTGCAGGTTGTTATTTCAGCTTGAGTAAATCCAACAAATGGGTATTTTGGCTTGTATATGCCCTTCATGCTTCTTGTTATCATGCGATGACCTTGGGTTTCATCATCTGCCTCTTGAATGGGACTTTGAGTCTCATGTTCTGTCTGACTTTTACTAATATCTGATGATGGACAAGCAGGAATTTGTAATTGTTCTATTACAGGATCATCTTGAGTAGGAGTGAAAGATGTTGCTGCAGACTTTGAGATTGCTGTAGGAAGAGCTAGAGATGGTTCCAGCTGAGAAGTAGAACCCGAGTGTTCAAGATTTAAGGGAAAGAAAGAGGCTGGTTCGACTTGTATCTGAGGTGACTGCCTGGTGTTCAGGAAACCATGATGAAAAGGAAAATCGGTTTCATTGAAGGTCACATGTCTGGAAATATAAATTCTACCCGTTGAGCTCAAGCATTTGTAACCTTTGTGAGAGCTGCTATAGCCAATAAAAACACATTTGGTTGTGTGGAATTGCATTTTGTGCACATTATACGGTTTTAGGCAGGGATAGCAAGCACATCCAAAAGGTTTAAGGCTTTTATAATCAGGTTGCTTATTAAAAAGTTGAAGGACAGGTGATTTACCATTAAGAACTGGTGTGGGTAGAAGATTAATGAGGAAGACAGATGTTTGGAAGGCTTCCCACCAGTAATGCAGAGGCATTTTGGCTTGTGCTAACAGAGTAAGCCCGAGTTCCACAATGTGCCTATGCTTTCGTTCTGCTCTGCCATTTTGTGCTGATGTGTGAGGACATGAGTGTCTGAAGAGTATGCCAGAGTTTTGTAGAGTGTTTGTAAAACTCCTGAACTCTCCACCCCAGTCACTTTGTAAAACCTTTATCTTCCTCTCAAATTGATTCTCTACTAGACTCTTGAATTGTATGAAGGCATTTAGAGCTTCCCCTTTATGTCTTAATGGATAAATCCAAGTGTGGCGACTGAAGTCATCCAGGAAGTGTATATAAAACTTGAAACCAGCACCAGAAGCAATGGGTGAGGGTCCCCATAAATCAGTATGTATCAAGTCAAGAGGATTTTGGGCTTGCGAATGAGATAAATTAAAGGGGAGAGAGTGAGACTTTCCAAACTGACAAGCTTCACAGAAGATGAAATTCTCATTAGATTTTTCCTTGATATTACATAGCTGTAAAACTTGGGACAAAATCCGTTTAGAGGGATGGCCTAACTTCCTATGCCATTCTTCTTTAACCGAAAGCAAAGCACTGGGGGTATCTGAAATTTCATGTAGTGGCTTCAAATCAAAGTGGCTTGGTAAATCTTTTCTTGAGTTGGTTTTGTCAACTTTGTAGAGGCCTTCCTTAAGTTTCCCGTGCAGCAGAACCTGCCCTGTTGCTTTGTCCTTCACAAGACAGTGAGATTGATGAAATTCAATGAACACATTGTTATCAGATGTCAATTTAGAGACACTCACTAGATTTTTCGCTATACTTGGAACATGCAGAACATCTTTCATAACAAGAGGTGATTGACTATAACAAGGAAAAACAGAGGCTCCAATATTCATTATAGCTACCTTCTCACCATTTCCAACCAACAATTTCGACTTACCAGAGTGATCAGCTGAGTGCTCAAGTTGGCTGATGTCATTTGTCACATGATTACTTGCTCCACTATCCATGTACCAAGTTTGATCATTAACAGTATTTGGTGAGGCAAAATATGCAGAGTAATGTTGATTGTTAGCTTTATTTTGCTCAGGTGGAGTTCCCATGTATGTTTGATCGTATCTAAAATAACAGTTAACAGCAGTATGACCTATCTTGTTGCAGACTTGGCAAGTAGGTTTGTTGAAATTTCTGTTACCTCTGGCTCGACCCCTGCCACGGAAATTTCGCTGTCCAGCACCTCTCCATTGTCCTCTGTTGAACTCTCGACCTGTTGATCGATTTTCAGGCTTGTTCATCACCATATTAGCAGATGGTTGCCCAATGTGTAGGGCACTGAAGCTGTTGAGTTGCTCGAGTCTGCTTTCATATGTGAGAAGGACTGCTTGCAAGTCAATCCACGACAAATCTTCTTTATCAGAGAGTTGGACAACGATTGGAGTGTATTCAGTATCTAATCCGGCAAGAGTCTGAGTGATGAGATCACTGATAGAGATTGGGCTTCCAGCTAGTGTTAAGTTGTCAGATATCAGCTTCATTTTGTTTAGGTAATCTTCCATCTTCATTGACCCTTTCCTGGTTCGTTGAAGTTCTCCTTTGTAAAGAGTGACTCTGGAGCGTGTGTGTGCTCCAGAAAGATCCTTGGCTGCCTTCCAAAGATCTCTTGAGGTCTTGCATTGAAGCATCTGTGATGCAACCTCTACTGTCATGGTGTTATATAGCCATCCTAGAAGCAGCTGATCTGTAGAGATCCATTCATCAAAATCTGGGTTCACCTTCTCTGCATCTTCAGAGAGGAACTCGGATGGACATGGCTTTGTGCCAAGAATGAAGCCATCAAGCTTGTTTCCTCTAATGACTGGAAGAACCATAGACTGCCACAGTAGATAGTTGCTTCTGTCCAACTTGACAGAGCAAAGTTGATTTAGTGATATGGCTAGAGGCGTGGCTTTTGGAGTTGCATTTGAGGTAGAGGAGTGAGTTTCTGCAGCTTGACTATTTTCACCTATTCCGGGAATAGGTGTAGTATTTCCAAATGATTCCATGGCGTTAGCCGAGAAGGCTCTGATACCAAGAAAGAAAAAGGAGAAATAGGGTATGGAGGTTTTTCTGAGTGTAATCCTCCTTCTCTCTGGGAAGAGAGAAATTACATATATATAATTCAATCTGTTACATGGAAAACCAATGACAGAGTGCCAAGTATACAGCTCATGCGTACAATAAATTTACAAGGGAATAAGGCAATAACAGAATCCTGGAATCGTGGGAATACAATGATCAGAGAGTGACAGCACAACACTAGACCGTTGAGGAGCATTTATCAGCTGAGGTGACCTCAGCGTAGAATAAGTGAGCTGCTAATATTTGGATGCTAATATTCATATATTATCATTAGTCTTAACACTTGTCAACCTTTCCCACTTTTAGATACATTTTTAGGCATGTTTTATATTCACCCGCATAATGCACTTTGATTAATAGGATGCTTAAGCCTCTCGATTGATTTTGTAAAAACTTTCCTACCGTAAGACTTCTGATTATCATCAAACAGTCTTCACTAATGCATTATGCATTACGTCTCGTTTCTGAGTGACAATACTAAGATATGACATTTTTCTTGTTCTTGTTAGTCTAGTATACAACAAAACTAGTACATTTACAAAATACGATAAACAAAGTATAGGTTTGTGCTCATTATTATTCTTACGTTTGCACAGGCAATAGAAGATATTCAAGTTCAAGGGACGCAAGTAATTCAAAATAAATGCCTAAGCAAATGTTGTCAAAAGAATTGCGTGTCCAGCTACAAGTTGGGAAAGAAGGTTGTTAAGATGCTCATGAATATCGATGAACTAGCAACGACTGAGACAAGGTTTAATAAAGAAGTTGGAAGTGCACCCAAGCTACCCCCAAGCTAGTAGAGATGCCTCCGGATGAGACAGTGGGGTTGGATTTGATGCTTGAGAAGGTATGGAATAGTATTAAAGTAGACAATGTTGGCATCATCGGTTTATATGGGATGGGAGCAGGCCGGCAAAACTACCATTCTGATGAGCATTAACAATGAATTTAGGGAGAAAAGGCCAGATTTTTATGTTGTGATGTGGGTGGTGGCATCCAAAGAACATAACTTGGATAGTATTATGGACAACATCAGAAGAAGAGTAGGGATTAGTATGAACGTTTGAAATGAGTGTAATAGCCAAGATGAAAAGGCTGCGAAAATGTATCTAGCCTTGAAGCAGAAAAAATATATTTTCAATCCAAGGTTTTATTTACAACTCGCGCGGTCTGAGGATGTGTGTGCAAAAATGCAAGCTCAGATAAAATTTAGACAAGAATGTCAAACATAGAAAGAATCATTTGAGTTATTTGGCATGAAAGTTAGTGAGAAAACTCTAAATTCGCACCCTAATATTCCAAAGCTAGCAAGGGAGAGGGAAGCAGAATGTAAGGGGATCCCACGTACGCTAAATGTAATGGGAAGTGCCATGGCTGGTGTAGAGAGGGTCCAAGCATGGGAGCACTCAAAAAATAACGTAAGGAGTTCTCCATGGATGGCTTCTGATTTGGAGAAGAATGTGTTATATATTCTCAAGTTTAGTTATGACAGACAGCCGGATGAAATACACGAAAACTGTTTCTTATCTTTTGCACTATTTCCAAAAGATTATGAGATTTCAGTATTGAAACTCATTGATAAATGGATAAGGGAGGGGTTCCGTCCTGACCCTGGAGCTCCTAGTAATAGCATGAAACCAGTTTTCGAACTTCTATCAAGAATGACAATTGTGAGTCTGTTGACTAAATGACTCGTGAAGCTGAATCTGTTTTTTTTTGCTATTTTTTAGGATAGGATTATGACCATCTCTTCATGCTATTTTTCAGGCGCTTATCTGATATTCTTATTGCAAAAGCAGATTTTCAACAATTCTGATTATTTTATGCTGCATAAATAAGTGGTTTGCTGCTTAATAAAACATCTTTTGTTGCCTCAAAGAATTAACTTACTCCCGTTAGCTTCATACTCTGTTTTTCGAAACACCCAACAAAGTGGTATCAGAGCTCCATATTCTTGAGGGATCTATAAGATTAAGTGAGCCCAAACACAATTCTTAAACACCTATCACCTATCTCTAAAAAAAAAACACACATACACACAAAACCTATACAGAATGAATTCAAAAGGTTCATTCACTGCAATTGCACCTCCAGTGTTTGATGGAATAAATTACAAGGTCTGGGCTGTTAGAATGGAAGCCTATCTTGATACTAATGATCTGTGGGAAGCTGTTGAACAAGTATATGAAGTTCCACCCCTTCCACACAACACAACTCTTGCACAAATAAAAAATCACAAGGAGAGGAAGCAGAGAAGATCAAAAGCAAGAGCAACCTTGTTTGTAGCAGTCTCACCCGCTATTTTTACCAGAATAATGATATTGAAAATAGCCAAGGAAATTGGGGATTTTTTGAAGCAAGAATACGGAGGAAATGAAAGGGTTAAAGGAATGTGTTAGACCCCTTATAACCCGAGTATACCAGAGAATGAATAGTAGAAAGGGACCACAGGGACCACATGAGTAAATGCAAATGGAAATAGAGGGGACACGTGGGTGCTTGAGAATGGACAGCTGGGGAAAACTGTTACAAGGGAGAGCCAGGTAGTGGAGCAGAAGGATAAAGAGCGGAAGAACAGAAGGGAGAAGGAGAGACTACAAAGGAGAGTGGAGGGAGGTATCTGGCAGCCTCGAACTATGCCAAAGCATATCAGCCTTTACCATTTTTCTTTTCTCGTGAAGATACCAGAGAGCAATAGAGGTAACCATTGATAATCTATTGTAACTTCTACTGTTTGATTGGGGTATTGTGGGAAAGGGGAGGTAGTTACCTAACAACCTGGTATCAAAGCCCACGATCCCGGTTCATGGTCAGTACCAGAATGGAGTCTCGTGTGGAACATATGGAGCAAGACTTGGGGGGATTGATGACCAGAGTTGGAGGAATGGAGGCAAACATGAAGACGATGATGGAAATGCTAGCTGACATTAAGGAGTCTTTCAACAGAAGAAATGATATAGGTAAGTCACCCATGTTCCTTGAGGGTGAGCAAGAGGGAAACCAGAAGTACCCAAGAGAAGGTGCAGACAAAGGGGGTAGTGGATGCAACCACCTAGGAGCAATGCGCCGTGAAGTGCCAACAGAACATGGACCTAGACGATTGGAACTTCCCCTGTTTTCGGGAGAAGATCCTGGTGGGTGGATATTCAGAGTGGAACGCTATTTCACTGTCAATGGAAGGACATGCTTTAAACTGGGTTCAATGGATGGAGACTCGTTTCCCAATCACCAATTGGGCAGTCTTCAAGATAGAGCTGCTGGACAGGTTCCGTCCTACGCAGGGAGGCTCGACATATGAAGAACTGTTGTCTCTTCAACAAAACGAAGGGGTGGAAGAGTACCGTAACCAGTTTGAATCCCTCTCAGCCCCTCTACGTGATTTGTCTGATGAACTGCTAAAGGGAGCCTTCATCAATGGCTTGAGCGAGGAGATTAAGGCAAAACTGAGGCTGATGAATCCAGGTAACCTGGCCTAAGCCATGATTATGGCGCAGAGGGTGGAAGATAGAAACCGGGTTCTAGAAAAGAGCAGGAGAAACTGGAATTACCGTGGGGGAAACCCGATCCGACCCAGTCCTTTCAGTGGATATGGGGTAAAGAGTATGGGCTACGGTGAATCACAACGGGCCCAAAATACCTCTACCCAAAGTCCCTCAATCAACTCATCTCCCTTTGGACTTACGAAGTTCTCAGAAGTCAATCGAGGAGGGACAGAAGCCAGACCCGTGAGTGTGGGGATGCAAAGCAGACGTGAAGGAGGCTACCAAAGACTCACAGATGTCGAGTTTTAGGTTAAACAGGACCAAGGGCTTTGCTATTGGTGCGACGAGAAATACAGCGCCAACCACCGCTGTAGAAACAAGCAATTACAAATGTTATTGGTAGAACCTGAGGGAGAAGGCGAAGTTGAGGAAGGTGAGGAACCAGGGGAAGAACCAGCTAAAGTTATTGAGGTTAACCAAATCGAAGTCTCCATGAACTCCCTGGTGGGGCTTAACTCTACAAGGACCATGAAGCTGTGGGAAAAAATTAGACACAGGGAGGTGATGGTCCTCATCGATAGCAGTGCTACCCACAACTTCATCTCCCGGGACATAGTTATGGAGTTATAGCTACCCATCCAACACACCCTTTCTTTTGGGGTGACCGTAGGCAACGGATATAATGTCCACGGAGCAGGGATATGCAGAAACGTTAAGGTATAGCTACCTGGTGTGATCTTCCTGCAACATTTCCTTCCTTTTGAGTTGGGGAGTGCTAATTTGATATTAGGGGTTGAGTGGTTGAGCACACTGGGAACTGTGAGTGCCAACTGGAGCTCACTATTTATGACATTTCTGTGGGAAGGAAGGAAGTAAGATCACCTTGCAAGGAGACCCATCACTCACCAAATTGGTCTCCCTCAAGTCAATGCTAAAAACCGTTCAAGGAAGCAGTGAGGCATACTCGGTAGAGTTTGGGAGTATAGGAGCTGAGGTACCTGAGGAGGCCCCTAGCCATGTTGAACTTCAGGACTTGCTGTCCCAATTCTCAACCATCTTTGAATTCCCACAGCAACTCCCACCTCAACGTGGCCAGGACCATGCCATCAGGCTAAAGTAGGGAAAGGAGCCTCCAAACACAAGACCTTACAGGTACCCCCACTACCAGAAAACTGAGATAGAAAAAATTATCAGGGAAATGCTGGCTACAGGGATCATTAAGCCCAGCACTAGTCCCTTCTCCAGCCCTGTTCTTCTGGTAAGGAAAAAGGATGGGGGATGGCGCTTTTGTGTGGACTACTGTGCCTTGAATGACATCACAGTGCCTGACAAGTTTCCCATACCAGCCATAGATAAACTTCTGGATGAGCTAGGAGGTGCCACCAAATTCTCAAAATTGGATCTAAAATCTGGATACCGCCAGATTAGGGTGAAAGGTGAGGACACAGAAAAAACAACTTTTCACACCCATGAAGGGCACTATGAATTTCTGGTCATGCCCTTCGGGTTATCCAACGCACCTTCAACATTCCAATCACTCATGAATAACATCTTCAGGCCTTATTTGAGGAAGTTCATTCTAGTTTTCTTCGATGAAATCTTAATATATAGTAAGGATTGGGAATCTCATCTATCACACCTCAGGACAGCATTAACAATCTTATAAGAAAATTGTCTTTTTTTTAATGCAAAGAAATGCTCATTCGGGAAAGAAGAAATGAGCTATTTGGGGCACCTGATAACACCCCAGGGTGTAGCAACAGACCCAGAAAAGATAGCTCACATGGTGGACTGGCCTCCACCTAAAAACCTCAAGGACCTCAGGGGATTTCTTGGCCTCACTGGCTACTACAGGTGCTTTGTGAAAAATTATGGAAAAATAGCAGAGCCTCTCACTAGAATACTTAAGAAGGACGCCTTTCATTGGGGAGATGAAGCCACTATAGCCTTTGAAAAGCTGAAGCGAACCATGACCACATTGCCGGTATTGGCACTCCCAGATTTCCAAAAAAACTTCATTCTGGAAACTGATGCCTCTGCTTCTGGGCTGGGGGCAGTGCTTATGCAAGAAGGGCGACCTTTGGCCTATTATAGCAAGGCCCTATCCATGAGAGAGCAAGCAAGGTCCATCTATGAACGTGAACTAATGGCCATAGTGGCAGTAGTTAAAAAATGGTGCCACTACTTGATGGGGAGACACTTTATCATCCGCACTAATCAAAGGAGCTTAAGGTTCCTCATGGAGCAAAGTATCTTGGGGGAAGACCAACTAAAATGGGTGGTTAAACTGTTAGGATACAATTTTGAAATTCAATTCAAGCCTGGATGTAAAAACAAGGCTGCGGATGCCCTGTCTCGGAAGGACTCAATCTAGCTTAAACCTCTGGCATTATCACAAGCCTGTACTATGGAGTTTGAAAGCATTGAGGATGAGATCAGCAAGGATGAGAAGCTGTCTTGCATAATGCAGGACCTTTTAATAGATCTTGCGAAGCATCCAGTTCACTGTCTAGTCCACAGAAGACTGTTGTACAAAGGGAGACTAGTCTTGAGCCGAACATCGCAGCTTATCCCTAAGTTGCTAAATGAGTTTCATGCATCACCCCTAGGAGAACACTCTAGAATTTTCAGAACATATAAAAGGGTCGCAAATATGTTTTATTGGGAGGGTCTCAAAACTGACATCAAGGAGTTTGTGGCTATGTGTGTGGTGTGCCAAAGGAACAAGTATCAAGCAATGAGCCCCGCAAGTCTCTTGCAACCTCTTCCTATATCCTCACAAGTTTGGGAAGAAATTTCTATGGATTTCATAACTGGATTGCCCAGAACTCAGAGAGCTGACTGCATCTTTGTAGTAGTAGATTGCTTTACCAAGTACAGCCATTTCCTAGCCCTGAAACACCCCTTTACTGCTAAGGAGTTAGCTGAGATATTGGCCAAGGAGGTAGTTAGACTACATGGATATCCAAAGTCCATTGTCTCTGATAGGGACCGAGTATTTCTCAGTAATTTTTGGTCTGAGCTATTCAAATTGTCAGGCACCACCCTCAAGTTTAGTTCGGTCTACCACCCCCAGACGGATGGCCAGATAGAAGTTGTCAACTATTTCTTGGAGACCTATCTGCGTTGCTTCACTGGGCAGCATCCGCATCAATGGCCAAAGTGGCTATCTTGGGCGGAGTTTTGGTTTAACTCCACTTATCATAGCACCCTGGGAATTATGCCTTTCAAAGGGATCTATGGACGGGATCCACCCGTGTTGCTTAGGTACATAGAGGAACCCTCCAAGGTAGATGAAGTAAACATGCACCTCAGGGATAGAAATTTGATATTGGATGACCTGAGAGAGCATCTATCCAAGGCGCAACAGCAAATGGTCAAATTTTCCAACAAGAGGCGTAGAGAGGTTGAGTATGAGATAGGGGATTAGGTTTTCTTAAAACTGCAACCTTATCGGCACCATTCACTAGCCAAGCGCCCTAATGAAAAGCTTAGCCCTCACTACTATGGTCCGAATCAGGTGAAGGAGAGGATAAGAGCTGTTGCCTATCAGCTGGATTTGCCTTCAACATCACGAATCCACCCAGTCATCCATATCTCACAGCTAAAAAAATGTTCTGGGGAACAAGTCAGCAGTCAACCCTTACCCCCTTGTTTGATTGAAGATCTTAAATTGCAACTCCAACCTGAAGATGTGATAGACTGCAGAACCATCACCAATGGCACCACATAAGTGTTAATCCAGTGGCAAGGATTACCCACTTGTGAGAGAACCTGGGAAAACTTTGAACTAATAAATGCCACCTTCCCTCATTTTCACCTTGAGGACAAGGTGTCTCTCTTGGAGGGGGGTAATGTTAGACCCCCTATAACCCGAGTATACTAGAGAAAGAATAGCAGAAAGGGACCACAGGGACCACATGAGCAAATGCAAATGGAAATAGAGGGGACACGTGGGTGCTTGAGAATGGACAGCTGTGGAAAAATCGTTAGAGGGGAGAACCAGGTAGTGGAGCAGCAGAGGAGTGGATCAGAAGGATAAAGAGTGGAAGAGCATAAGGGAGAAAGAGAGAATACATAGGAGAGTGGAGGGAGGTATCTAGCATCCTCGAACTGTGCCAGAGCATATCAGCCTTTACCATTTTTCTTTTCTCGTGAAGTTACCAGAGAGCAATAGAAGTAACCATTGATAATCTCTTGTAACTTCTACTGTTTGATTAGGGTATTGTGGGAAAGGGGAGGTAGTTACCTAACAGAATGCAAGTGCTAAATTTGATCTGTGAATTTGAGATACAGAGGATGAGAGACTCATAAACAATCAAAGAATATTCTGACAGGCTTCTTAGCATTGTAAAAACTGTAAGACTCCTTGATACTAATTTTCCTGATTCTAAAATTTTTCCAAAGATCCTAGTTACAATTTCTGAAAAATTTGAGGCTACAATTTTATCTTTGAAAAACTCAAAATCTGTCAAGTATTATCTTGGCAGAATTGTTGAATGCATTGCAAGCACAAGAACAAATGAGGCTTATGAGGCAAGAAGGATCTATGGAGGGTGCTTTTCAAGCCAAATCACATAACAACAATGGAGGAAAAATCAAGAAAAAAAAAACAAAACAAGAAGTCTAAAGGTTCTGCAAGCAATAAGAAAATAGCCAAAGCAGCAATGCTCAAGTCTTTCCACCTTGCCCTCACTGCTAAAAAAAAAGTAATCACCCACAAAAAACAATGCTGGTGGATGCTAGATGCAAGGTGTCATTGGTATGGTCAGTTGGGGAATATGGAAAGAATGTGCAAGACTTAACAGCAACAAGGAGAAGCCAAGGCTGCTGAGGATGAACTTTCAGAGGAGTAGTTGTTTGTGGTGTCATGCTTGGCCACTAACTACTTCACAGAAAGTCGGCTTATAGATAGTGGTTATACAAACCACATGACTTATGATAGAGAACTCTTTAGAGAATTTGACAAGACCACTATTTCTAAAGTCAGAATTGGAAATGGAGCACATATTACAGTAAAATACAATGGAATAGTAGCAAATGAAGGTCATACAAGTTTAAAATTAATTTCTAGTGCTTTATATGTTCTTAAACTTAATCAAAACTTTGAGTGTTACTCAGTTGTTGGAAAAGACCATAAAGTATTGTTTGAAGACAAAAATTGTGTGATCAAATTAAGATGCACAAGGCATAGAAGTGTTCAAAGTTTAAATGAAAGATAAGAGATTTGCCTTGGATTTGATGAATGAGGAGTAGGTTGCTGTACATAAAGAAGATAATAATACAGTGCTTTGGCACAAGATATTGGGGAATTTCCATGATACTGTCGTACTTTTCATGAAGAAGAATAATTTAGTGAAAGGCTTGTCTGAATTAGAAGATGAACCACCTAAATGTGCTGCTTCTTAGTATGGGAAGCAGATCAGATTTTTTTTTCAGCAAAACAAGACTAGGAAGGTTGCACAAAAGCTACAATTAATACACACAGACACAAGAGGACCTATGAAAACACCATATTGAATGGTAATAAGTATTATATTGCTTTCATTGATGATTATTGAAGAATGTGTTGGATTTATTTTATAAAACTTACATATAAGGTTGCTGATATCTTCATCAAGTTTAAGGTTTGGGTTGAAACTCAAAGCAGATGCAAAATACAGGTGATCAGGTCCGATAATGGAATTGAATATACCTTTAAATAATTTAACAAATTTTGTGAAGATGAACGTTGACAGCACCATATATCGTGATGTGCAGTTTTTATTAGCCCAATAACATCGTTTCGGTTTTTTTAATACTTTTTTCTTATGCCTTTCGGCTAAGGTCATGTGCAACATCATTTTTTTATTGGGCAAAAATGTAATAATGGTTTGACTGTCCACGGTGATGGAAAAACAGGACATAAAAGTAACTTGGTGCAAGACTTTAGGGCCCGTTTGGGGCACCTGATAAGAGCAACAGGATAGGATAAAATATCCTATCATGTTGCTATCTTCTGTTTGATACAATACCTGATAGGATAATACTTATCCTTAATCAAATCCTATCCTACTTATATAGTTAAAATTTTATCCGGCCTCTATAGCTGGGATAGAGGCCGGATAACTCATTTATTTGGCAACCCAAAATCACCCTTCTCCCGAGCCTTCCATCTTCGAGCTCTCTTTCTCTCTCGCCCAGCTTTGCCTTCGGTCTCGCCCAGCCGCCGAGCCCTCCATCGTCTTCGAGCTCTCCACCATCACTCACCCAAGGCCTCACCCACGTTCGAGCTCAAAGATCCTCACACACCCAAGCTCTCTGTACTCGAGCTCCTCCCTCACTCGATCCGTGGCCCTGAACTCATTCCTCACTCGATCTGTGCCCCTAAGCTCCTCCCTCACTCGATCTGTGTTCGCACGAGCTTCTCCCTCTTCGAGAAAGCTGCTCCATCGCCAACGAGAGAAGGAGCTTCCTCCCACGAGCCCAAATCGATCTTCATCAGCTGAGGTAAGAATCGTTTTCTTCCTCTGTATATTTTGGTTTCCCTCCCTGATTTTGGCATTTCTCCCTCTGTATATTTTGGTTTCCCTCTTTGATTTGGGCATTTATGGTTGGTTTTGCACTCTGTGTGAATTGGGATGGTTTCCCTCTCTGGAAAATCCGTGTATACATATGCTTGATCTGGTTTTTGCATTATGATTTCTGCCTGTGATTATCACATTTTCCTGTGATTTGCTTTGGCTCTTGATTTCAATGGCTTACCCCTCACCTGTGAATACTATCTTGGCAATAGCTGTAAGTAATGCCTTCCCATCGCTATTTTGACCTCTGCAATTGCCATTCTCTCCTCTGACCAACTTTAATTAACATTGTAGGCTAGAATAATAGTGGTTGCATTTTATTGAAATTGATAGACTATCGAAGGAGATGATCATCTCTTCAGCTTAGTAAAGTATTCAGTCATCCTAACTTATCAAATAGTAAATACTAAATATATGGAAAAGTATATAGTTACTTACTAACTCTCCCAACTTCTACCTCATAAGACAAGTACCCTTTGACTCTAAACTTGAATTAAAGCAACTTAATGGCAACGACTTGCTAATAGAATAAATTTGCAACCCTCAATTACCTTCCATTTTCAACAATTATGAGTACAAGTGGTTGGAAATTGATGATTGTATATTCTGATTTGCATTCTGGTTTCTGGCTCTGGTTTTTGGCTGTGATCTTTATTTTTTCTCTGTTTCTCTGGAATGATTTGTACCCCCAAGCCCCATGATGGTGTGTGATGCATGTTGTGTGTGGTTTCCTGAAGTGAAGTGATTTCCTGCATCTGTATATGTTGCATTATCTGTGTGGTTTCCTGAAGTGAAGTGGTTTCCTCCCTCTTTTACAATTAATGGTTAGGTTCTCTCTATTGAAGGATTCTTTTCTCTGGTCTCATCTGAAAGAGAGATAAAGGAAGGGAGAGTTTGTTCTTCATTGTGTCTTCCTTGGAATTTTGGCATTGTTATAAAAATAGTTATTTTCCATTCTGTTTCTTTCTCTCTCTTTTTTTTTATTTGTTTTAGAAACTAACATGTTTGATGTAATTGGTTGGAGGCTTAGAGCATAATGCTTGACTTTTAACTAATGATTTCTACCATTACATCTTTTATGGGAGAGACAGTTTTGGCCTTCTTGTGGTTCAGTGTTATGGTGCTTTTTTAGTGGGGTTTACTTTGTCAGATTGCGAAGGGATTGGGGCTGCTCTCTTGCATTAGTGTATCTCATTATCTGTGCTTTTTCCTTTTCTTTTGTTTATGCTAGTAGGTTGTGTTATCTTCAGGTCTTCTACCTTCTTTTCCTTTGATGAAATCTTTTTAGAAAATTAAAATTGAAATAGATTTAAATTCTGTTAAGTTTATAAATGCTGTTAAATAGATTCAAATTGATTTTGTTCTACCCATGTATGAGCTGGCTCTATGCTTGGAATTTATTACCCTGTGCAGGCCTTATTATAACCATTAGTCATAATGCACCCATGTTTGTGAAGGATAATTAATCATTGTGTTGTTTAAATAATCATTGTGTTGAGAGTCAGGTTTGGGCCGAGAGTTGAGTCTTCGGTCCTAATTCTAGTACAATCTGGGCAAGGGGTCAAAGAGCAAGGTCTAGGTCCACTTTAGTGGCCAAGTTTGATCTAGGCCAGGAGCTAGGTCCGATGTTCAAGTCCTGGTGGCCATGAGGTGGGTATGGTTTGGCAGTTGGGTCTTGGGTGAGTCTTCGTCCTGGCCAAGGTAGAGTATTGAATCCTGGGTCTGAGGTTTGAGTTTAGTCTGGATCTTGGTCTTGGAATGGGCTAGGGGTTTGGTCTCAGTTTGGGCTAGGGGTCAGTATTTGGGTTGAGGGACGAATCTGGTGGCTAGGTCTTAGTATGGGGTCTAGGTTTTGGTTTGGTTACTGATTCTGGGTGTCATGTTTAGAGCTAGGTCAATCTGGTGGTCTAGGTCTAGGATCTAGGGTCTTTGTTCAATAAAGAACCAATGGTCAGGTTCAGGCTAGTCTTTTATGAGGCTGGCTAATAGGAGGGAATTGAAAGTTACAATTATAAAATTTTATAATTTCTTCTGTTGTTCAATAAGTTGGAATATTGGGCAATTTGAAATTTTTCCAATTCTTTAAGTTTCATCTCTTGAGATGTTTTTGTGAAGCTGGTATATGTTTCTTCTAAGAATATTGGCTGAAATGTTGGTTTTCTTATTCTCCTAATTGGCCATTTCAGTGCTTGATTCGGTTTAGCATATTTATACTTCTTCCCATGGCATGTTTTCCATTTTAAATTGGATAATTCATATAAAGAACTATTGAAATGTATGAGTAAGGATTGATGCGATGTTGCTTTTCTTTTGGTGATATTGTATTTATGACTTGTTGTTTAGGTCATTATAAATGGGAATAATGTTTGGATGTAACTCTTTTAGCTGAATTATGATAAGGCGTAATATGAGATGCCTATGTTCATTATCTTAATCATGATACTGATGCTATCAAGTGTCTAGAATTCATTGGCTGATGAGAAATCCTAATTGTATTTAAGTTGTTTATTTTTTTTTTGTTATTTGTATAGGTAAATATGAATTCAGAGGATCAACGTGAGATTATGTCATATCTGCTTTCGGAGGAAATGTTTTTAGAGATGGTTGGGATGTGTTTTGCACTTTTTATGACAGTGAGTCTTTCTGCATTGTGGTATTATGAAAATCATAGTCTTAGGGAACAACCAAGGGTTAGGGAGGGTTTAAGGAGAGAACTTTTAGAGGGATTGATAAACGAAGATGATGTTACATCCGTCGATCATCTTCGCATAGATATTGGGTCATTTCGTTCATTATGCTTTCTCCTTCGTACTGAAGGCAGATTAAGAGAGGATGGACTAATAAATATTGAAGAACAAGTGGCTATGTTCTTACACATATTAGCACATCATTCTAAGAATCGGGTGATTAAATTTTTGTTTGAAAGGTCTGGAGAAACAGTTAGTAGATACTTTAATAAAGTGTTGAAAAATGTCTTACGATTGCAAGAAACACTCCTTAGAGGACCAGATCCTGTTTCACAAGATTGCTTAGATGAGAGATGGAAATGGTTTAAGGTACGATGTTTGTGTTATATAATACATTAATAATTGCATTCTAGTTTGTTAAACATTAACTTTTTATTTGTATTTGTATTTGTATATAGAGTTGTCTTGGGGCATTAGATGGAACACATATCCAAGTTACTGTGCCAGCAATTGATAAACCGAGATATCGTAATAGAAAAGGAGATATATCCACTAATGTCTTAGGCGTATGTTCAAGGGATATGAACTTTATATATGTGTTACCTGGATGGGAAGGATCAGCATCAGATTCAAGAGTACTGCGGGATGCCATTTCTAGGAGGAATGGTTTAAGAGTCCCAACAGGTAAAAAAAAAATTTACATAGTAGAGATGCATTAATAGTAATGAATGAATAATTATTAATATATTCAATTAACAATTTTATTTTACTATAGGATATTATTACCTTGTGGATGCTGGGTTTACAAATAGTGAAGGATATCTTGCTCCATATAGAGGATATCGATACCATCGCAGTGAATGGAGACGTGGATACATACCATCCAATAAGGAAGAGCTTTTTAATATGAGACACTCAATGGCAAGAAATGTGATAGAGAGAACTTTTGGGTTACTAAAAATGCGTTGGGCTATACTCAGAAATCGGTCTTTTTATCCAATCAAAACCCAAAATTACATTATAATTGCTTGTTGTCTCTTACACAATTTTATTAGAAGAGAAATGCCTACTGACCCAATGGAAGATCAATTGGATGCAGAATTGGATGTAACCCTACAAGATGAGGATATGGCACATGCTGATCCTATTAGCACAATTGAGACAAGTAATGAGTGGTCTGATTGGAGGGAAAATATAGCAACACAAATGTGGAATGAATGGCTTGCTAATAGACACATGGGTTGATTATTTAGTTGCTAGTTCCTTATTTGTAATTTTATTTTGTCTGGTTGTTTGGTTTATGTATTTATTGAATGTTTGGTTTATTTGTAATAGACACATGGGTTGCTAATAAAAACATTGTAATTTATAATTTCAATTAGTATTTCGCATGTAATTTTATATTGTTTGTTTATTGGATTTGACAAGTGTTATTTGTACTTAATCTTTTTCTTTATAGACACATATGTTATTTGTACTTCGTCTTTTTCTTCATATATTGCATACTTGATTTGTGATTTATATTTTGGTAATGAGATAGGAATGGAATCCGAGAGCAGCATGCAACAAGCTATCAGGAAAAGGAGAGATCGTAGGCAATGGACAAATCAAGAGGACGAAGCCCTCCTAGACATATTGATTGAAGCTGCAAATGAAGGCCATAGATGTGACAATGGACAATTCAAGGCGCATACCTTGAAAATGGCTGAGACAAAGATGGAGCAAAGGTTTCCTGGATGTGGAATCAGAGTGAAACACATATTGAGTCTGCAATGAAGAGGTTAAGGACTATCTATGCAATAGTTTATGATTTGCTAAATCAAAGTGGATTCGGGTGGGATGATGAAAAAAAATGATTAAAGTAGATAGTGATGATGTGTGGACTGAGTATATAAAGGTTAGTGTTTATTGCTTTTTTTTTTGAATTATTTTGTTTTACTTTCTAGTTATGATTAATTCAAGTGTTTTTATTTTATGTAGAGTCATCCAAATGCAAAGGATTACAGATATACACAGATCTTGCTGCTTGATAAGCTTGCCTTCGCTTTTGGGAAAGATTGTGCCACTGGTAGAGGAGCTGTTGCCACTGGCAGATTTCATCAAATACCTAATCAAGTCATATTATTTTTTATTAATATTATACATATTTTTTTTTTAATTATATATATATATATATATATATATATATATATATTTATATCAATGTATAAAGTAATCAAAATAATTGTATTGAAATTGAATTTAAATAAGTATACATGTAATTTTATTATAAGGGTAGTTTTGTCATTTTATTTCATTCTTATCCTATCCTATCATTATCTGATTTATTCCAAACACAGGATATGATAGTTCTTATCCTATCCTATTGTACATCAAACACAGGATAGGATAAAAGTTATCCTGCTCTTATCCTATCATATCATATCCTATTCTGCTATCCTATCATATCCTATCATATCCTGTTCTCCAAACGGGCCCTTATAGTTCAACCTTACCCTGATTGGTAAGAACATATAGCTAATATTTCCTTATGTATTATTTTATTCCTAAGTTTTGGAAAGTGATTGTATTTGCTTTTATAGCTTAAGGAAGGAATGCACGTCAATGATATTTCTGTTTTCTTTTGAATTTTTGTTTGTTGTTTGGAATGCAGTGATATATTTTTCAACCTTACCGTAGCAATCAACAATGCAGAACTACATTATATTTTTTTAGTTGTTCATTGTTACTTATTTTAAATTATACCTCCTGCAAAGGAAAGATATAAAATTGAGTTCACTTTTGAGGACCTCAGGACACACGTTTCAATGTTAGAGTCGTAATTTCACATCCTCAAACTAATTGTTGAGTTATTGGTGTAGGTAATTAAATTTACTTTGTGTCTTCATGTAACATATTGTATTCAATCCCAACAATGTCTTGGTAAATGGCATTAATAGAAGATCTCCCCTAGCTTGTCACTTAATTTTCACAACTTTTTACCGTAATCAAGTTGAACATCCATAAAATATATCACGTGGTAGTTTATAAACACTATTTCACTTTTTAATTCCCTTTCCATCTAAGGTCGTGACTGAAAAAGCTATAGCATTTGGTATTTCGGTATGGCTGCCTACTTGCTTTCTTCTAAGTCATGTCTGGGTGGATTTGTCCCTCTGATATATTAAAGTAAATCATTTCTGATATTTTAAGATTTGAATGAAATCTACGCAAAAAATTATTATCTCTTTTTTTTTATGAAAAAACTATTATCAATTTATTTTGAAATTTGATTTTTCTTTTTTTAATAAAAAAGAAAGCTTTTTCAAGGGTCGCTCCCAAAACCAGACACTGCGTACAAATCCCATGGTATGGATGGAGCATAAATTAAATATTTGTTCTGTTCATTATCAAAATTTGTAGTCCGTCGTAATAGTATTGTAATATAAACAACTTTTTTAATTAGAGGCATTTTTATTAGCCCAATAACATCGTTTCAGTTATTTTATAACTTTTTCTTACGCCTTTCGGCTAAGGTCATGTGCAACATCATTTTTTTATTGGGCAGTAATATAATAATGGTTAGACTGTACACGGTGATGGAAAAAAAGGAGATAAACGTAACATGGTGAAGACTTTATAGTTCACTGTCCAGTCTTCTGCAAGAACATTGTTCAGTGTTCCTCAAGGTCTCAAGAGTCGAGATCCAGTCGCGAGGAAGGCTGCTCATTTTACTTCCAGCTAGATCGAGATCTGAGCTAGATGGATCAGATGGTGGGAATAATATGGGATGTTGCAAAGTGCTTGTGTGGTTGTGCCTATGAACAAGCTGCTTATATTTCTGATTTGGAAGAGAATCTACAGTCATTGACAGCAAAATGGGAAGACCTTCAAAGCATGAAACAAGATGTGCAGAGAAAAGTTGAAGAAGCTGAGAAGACAGCCGATATGGAAAGGACGCAAGAAGTCAGTACCTGGCTGCGCCGAATTGGAGGCATTCAAGGGGTAACATGCATAAAATCTATTTTTTTTTCTTTTTTTTTTTTCTTTTAAAGGGCTTCCACGTTGAGGTATACAATTAATGGAGCATCTGGTCGTCATCATCAATTAGATGAATTACTAAATTAAACATTTTTTTATGATTAAATTCTCAAATTTTAATACATAGTTCAATAATCTTTTTTTATAAATGATTTATTGTAAAAATTTAAATTGAAATAATTAAATATTTGTAAAAATTTAACGTCTGAAACTTATGCTTAGTTTATTAAGGAACTTGATAGCATTAAAAATTTATAATCACAACACATCTATGTTTTGTTTATTTAGAATTATTTTTATAATTATACATATTTTTAATATAACTAATAACTAATTTTTTTATTTTGTTATTTTTTATTATTAAATGCAGAAGATTATTTTTGCTGAAGTACGATAATGACATTAAAATTTTGATCATCGTGCAAAATTTATTTTTAAATATATTGTTTGGCAGGTTTTATATTCACCTCCTCACTTCGATTAGTAGCATGCTTAAGCCTTTTGATTGACTTTTGTAAAAACTTTCATATCATAAAACTTATGATTATCATCAAACAATTTCCACCAATGCATTATGCATTATGTTTTCTTTGTATCTATAAAAATGATATCTGAGTGACAATACTGAGGTATGAAATTTTTACTGTTCTTGTTAATCTAGTACATAACAACACTAGTTCTGTATAAAATATGATAAATAAACTATGAGTTCGAGCTAGTTATTATTCTTATATTCGCACAGGCAATGGAAGATATTCAAGTTCAAGCAGTTCAAGAAATTCAAAATAAATGTCTAAGCAAATGTTGTCCAAAGGATTGCGTGTCAAGCTACAAGTTAGGAAAGAATGTTGTTAAGATGCTCAAGAATGTCCATGAACTAGTAACTACTGGGAAAATGTTTAATAAAGAAGTTGAAATTGCACACAAGCTAACTTTCAAGCCAGCGGAGATGCCCACTGATGAGACAGTGGGTTTGGAATTGATGCTTGACAAGGTATGGAATAGCATTGAAGCAGACAATGTTGGTGTCATTGGTTTATATGGGATGGGAGGGGCGGGCAAAACTACGCTTATGAAGAGAATTAACAACAAATTTAGGGAGAGAAGGCCGGATTTTGATGTGATGTGGGTAGTGGTATCCAAGGAACATAACTTGGATAAAATAATGGACAATATCAGAACAAAAGTAGGGATTGTTAATGAAATTTGGAATCATTGCATGAGCCAAGATGACAAAGTTGCAAAAATTTATCAAGTCTTGAAGCAAAAAAAGTTTGTTCTGTTATTGGATGACATTTGGGAGAGATTCGACTTGAAAATGGTGGGAGTTCCACATCCTAAGGAAACTAATTTTCAATCCAAGGTGTTATTTACAACTCGGTCTGAGGATGTGTGTGCAAAAATGCAAGCTCAGACAAAATTCAAAGTAGAATGTCTAACGGAAAAAGAAGCATTTGAGTTATTTTGTATGAAAGTTGGTGAAGAAACTCTAAATTCACACCCTAATATTCCAAAACTGGCAGAGGAGATGGCAGCAGAATGTAAAGGGCTCCCACTTGCGCTGAATGTAGTGGGAAGTGCCATGGCTGGTGTGAAGAGTGTCCAAGCATGGGAGCACTCAAAAAATGACCTAAGGAGTTCTCCATGGATAGCTTCTGATTTGGAGAAGAATGTGTTCTCTATTCTCAAGTTTAGCTATGATAGGTTGCCCAATGAAATGAATAAAAACTGTTTCTTATCTTGTGCACTATTCCCAGAAGACTATGAGATTGAAGTTCAGGATCTCATTGATAAATGGATAGGGGAGGGATTTCTTGGTAAAGACTGGACAAAGAGTGTATATGATATGTATGGTCATTGCGAGTCTGTGATTGAAAAGTTAAGGCTTTCATGTTTGTTGGAGAGTGTGGAAGATGATGAATTTTTTATTCGTAGAGTTAAGATGCACGATGTGATTCGAGACATGGCACTGTGGATAGCACGGGATGAAGATAAAAACAAATACAAGATTCTAGTACAAGGGGAAGCATTAGCAGCGTCACGAGATGATGATGAGGAAAAATGGAAAATTGTTGAGACGATTTCAATCATTAAAAGTGGTGATAATTGGCATGTACCAAAAGCAGCATTTTCAAATCTCAGATCTCTTACATTTGCATAACAGAGATATAATGAGATAACAGATTTGTCAAATATCCAATACATGAGCAGATTAAAAGTATTAAAATTGTCGTTTGATTACTCTGCAACAAGAATACAAGTGCCTCCAGAAATTGGTCATTTAATTCTTTTAGAATATCTTTATTTGAGAGGAGCAATGTCAGTTTCAGAGTTTCCCATGGAGTTGAAGAATTTGAAAAACTTGAAGATTTTTTCTTTGGTGATTTTATACAACGGTGACCTTGCAATAATTCCATCAGAAGTGATATCAAATTTTGAACAATTAAGAATCTTGAGATTTTTTACAGAAGGATACAGAATTGAGGGGGAAGAGAAAGCATTCTTAGAGAACTTGGAGTCCATACAAAAACTAGAGGAA
Organism: Gleditsia sinensis; assembly: GCA_037074535.1. NCBI lineage: Eukaryota > Viridiplantae > Streptophyta > Magnoliopsida > Fabales > Fabaceae > Gleditsia > Gleditsia sinensis. Next base: position 1,753,067 of record CM073469.1, on the reverse strand, counting down.
TTATGGATAGAAATAAAGACCGGGAATGGCTTGGAGAAATTACTTCAGTCGACTAAGTTGCAAAGTTGCGTAAGGGATCTTGGTCTTAAAAGGATAAAGATCCTTATTGACATGCAATTATTGTTAGAATCCATGTCAAAAATGAAGCACTTGCAGGAACTTACTTTCTATTCTTTATCTTTCAATATTGTAGAAGATCCATCCATCTTTTACACGTGTCGTCTTTCCAAGCTTCATACTCTGATGATTGATGAATGCCATTCAATAATTCATTTGACATGGGTCAAACATGCTCCACTTCTTCGACTACTTCAAATTCATAATTGTGAGTCAATAGAAGAGGTGATAAAAGAAAGAACCAAAGATGACGAAGACAGAGAGAATGTGGATAATATATTCTCATCTCTTGGAACTCTACAGTTGTTTAATTTGCCAAAGCTTAAGAGCATCCATAAGACTGCTTTGCCTTTTCCTTCCCTAGGATATATCGAAGTATCATACTGCCGAAATCTGAAGAAGTTACCTTTTAATTCCAACTCTGCTAAGGATAACTTGAGCCATGTTCAAGGATCCCAGGTGTGGTGGGACAATTTGGAGTGGGAGGACCATGCCATTAAGGACAAATTCCAGACAAAATTTCACGCCAGAAGCTTTTGATGAGTATTACTTAGTATCAAAGGTAATTATATTTTCAAGTGTCAATATTTCATCATTTTTACTGTTCTTATAATTGTTCATTAGCTGATTGACTACGTATAATTGCAGATATGGTATGAGGAGTGGTTTGTTAGCTGCATATCATTGCAGATTGGATGGCTTATTGAGTAACTGGGACGAGGATTGATTTTAGTGAGATTACTTCTCCGATAGCCTGCATAAATTTAGTTTGAAAACTTTGTTTGCCATTACTTGTTTAAAGACTCTGTCTGGGCAATTAGCCCCTTTGTCCAATAAAAAACGAAGCCACGAATTTTGGACCGCAAATTGTCATGTTTATTGATGTTTATTGGTTGCCTTGTCTTTCAAAAATATTGACCTAAAATATGATTCCAACCCATTTTGTGAGTTTTTATGTCAAATTGTGGACAAATAATGGACTGAACCTAACGTTGAAACAACTTACAATAAATTAATAAAAAAATATTTTTCTAAAGAATGAAATTGAAAGTTTTTGTCAAAAATATTTTATTTTTATGAACCAAAATAATTTAGAGTAATATCGTAAAAAATGGACAGAATTGACTGGTTAAACTAAAAAAAAATTAGTGAAATGATGGAGGGATTAGCTCAATTTAAATTTTAAAATAGTTTGACAAAATATCAATTAAAAAATTAGTTAAAAATCCATGAACCTGAGTATTTTAAATAATTTGCTTTTGTATCTTTTTTTATTTAAAATGGTACATTTTTAAATTTTTTTAAATTTTCTAATCAAAAACAGTCATTTTGACTACTTTTTATATTAATGATAATTATATATTTATTTTAATACTTTTTTTATTAAAAATAATATTATAATTGTCAAATATTATATCATAAAAAATTATGAACTTATTTTATTTTTCATAGTTATTACTAAATTTTAAATATATTAATATTCATTAAACGGAGTACCCCAGCAAATAATTGCGCAGACTAAATCATTTCCAATATTTTAAGGTACACGAATATTTGTATGAAATCTACACACAAAAATCTTCTCTTTTTTTTATGAAAAAAAGTATTATCAACTTATTTTGAAATTTTATTTTTCTTTTTTCTTTTTTCTTTTAAAAAAAAAGAAAGCTTTTTTAAGGGTCACTCCCAAAACTGGACACTGAACTTGACGGTATGACGGAGCCTAAATTAAATCATTGTATAAGCCAAGATGACAAAGTTGCAAAAATTTATCAATTCTTGAAGCAGGAAAATTTTGTTTTGCTATTGGATGATATTTGGAAGAGATTTGACATGAAATTGTTGAAAATTCCAGATCCCAAAAAAATCAATTTTCAATCCAATTTGTTATTGTTGGTTTTTTAAAATTGAAAACAGCAAAAATTAAAAATATAAGAATTGAGAAGAGGAAAATTGGAGGAAGGCACACCCACTTTTTTATTCATAGCTTGATATTTATACAAAGATCAAGATAACTTTCATCTAATGGATTGATACAACTAATTGAAAATTTAAATAAAATAAAGATTATGATAATGTTAACTAATTAAATAAATATTTTTGTAACGATTTCTATTTTTCAAGTTTTGAACTAAAATGCCATCTCCAACACTCTTCCTTGGCATTTTTGTGAAAAACACTAATATTTTTTTTTTCTGAATTTCAAATCTTTCCTTAGATAATGCCTTTGTAAGCAAATCTGCATGTTGATCTTTTGATGCACATGGAACTAGGATCACCTCATTAGATTGTTGACCTTCTTGAATAAAATTGTACTCCTCCTGCATTGCTATTCTCCAAGTTGAGGAATTTTCTGCCTTAGAAAAATTATTGGGTTTTGAAACAACAAGATTGCATTGGTATATATCTTGCAATGGTCTTGTAACATTGACTATTTCATCATCAAAGGAATCATCATCTTTCACAACTTTAGCATAATTCCATTCTATAATAAAACTTTTATTTTTCATCTTTATACATAACATTTCACTGCCACGAGCATAAAAAATAGTGTAATTATTTGCTTTGAATTTAAGAGAATATCCCTTCTCCAACATTTGCCCAACACTTAGCAAATTTTGACTAAGTTTAGGCACATATAACACATTTGTAATAAGTTTGATACTTGTAAAAGTCTCTATCTCCACTGTGCCTTTTCCTTTCACATCCATAAGGTCTCCATTTCCAATTTTCACTTTTGATTTAAAACTTTTGTCAAAATATTTAAATACTTCAGCATCAAATGACATGTGGTTTGTGCATCCACTATCAATAAGCCAAGTGTGATTAATATTCATATTGTGAAAACATGTAGCAACAAAAAAGTTCCTCCTCTTGAGTTTTTAACTCTGCTGCTTGTACTTGTTGAAGTTGATAGTCTTTATTTCTTTGCTTGCATACTTTTGCAACATGGCTTGTTTGCTTGCAATTTCCACACACAGCATCGGGTCTCCACCAACAATATTTCCCTAGATGTGTAGTCTTTTTACAGTACCTGCAAAATGAGTATTTTTTCTTAACGTTATTATCTTTGCTCTTGTCTTTATTTTCTTGTTGATTTTGTGCACGAAAGGCACCCTCCATGACTTTTTCTTGCCTCAACGCTCTTCTTTGCTCTTGTGCTTCAAGAGCACTCATTAATTCAGCAAGTGAAATTTGTGAGAGATCCTTAGATTCTTCTAAGGAGGAAATCTTAGATTCAAATCTCTCTGGAAGAGTCACAAGAACTTTTTCAACAATTCTTTTTTCAGGAAATTCTTCACCAAGTAATCTGATTTTATTAACAATTGAAGATATTTTATCATAATATTTGGTGATAGTTTCATCTTCTTGCGTGTGTAGGGACTCAAATTCCCTCTTCAGGTTTAGCACTTGCATTTGTCTAGTTCTATCACTTCCTTGATACTCCAATTTTAGCTTGTCCCAAGCCTCTTTAGCAGTCTTGCAAGTAATAATTCTAGGAAACAATGAATCAGAAACTAAATTCTGAATAAGAGTTTTAGCTTTGTACCTTTTTGTCCTTTCTTCGTTGTGAGCTTTAATTTGAGCCATTGTAGGATCTGTAGGAAGTGGAGCTATAGGTCGGTCTTCATCTACAACTTCCCACAAATCATATGCTTCCAAATATGTTTGCATCTTTACTGACCATATTTGATAATTTTCACCAGTAAAGACTTGAGGAGTTATCAAGGATATATTGTTGGTTGCCATTTATGTGTTTTTTTTTCAAAGATAATTCACTAGTTTTCTCTCAAACTCAAATCCTGTAAGATCAACTAAGGCTCTGATACCACTTGTTGGTTTTTTAAAATTGAAAACAGCAAAAATTAAAAATATAAGAATTGAGAAGAGGAAAATTGGAAGAAGGCACACCCACTTTTTTATTCATAGCTTGATATTTATACAAAGATCAAGATAACTTTCATCTAATGGATTGATACAACTAATTGAAAATTTAAATAAAATAGATAATGCTAATCCTATCTAAATGAAAATTTAAAAATAACAGATAATACTAATCTTAACTAAATAAAAATTATGATAATGCTAACTAATTAAATAAATATTTTTGTAACGATTTCTATTTTTCAAGTTTTGAACTAAAATGCCATCTCCAACAGTTATTTACAACTCGATTTGAGGATGTGTGTGTAAAAATGCAAGTTCAGACACAAAATTCAAAGTAGAATGCCTAACAAAGAAAGAAGCATTTGAGTTATTTTGCTTGAAAGTGAGAAAACTCTAAATTCGCACCCTGATATTCCAAAGGTGCCTAAGGTCCGTTATTCTTCCTGACACGTAGCTCCCTAGTAATAGCATGAAACCAGTTTTCAAACTTCTATCAAGAATCATAATTATATTGTGAGCCAATGGAAGAAGTGATAAAGGAAGTAACCAAAGATGACGAAGAGACTGTGGGTATAATACATTCTCATGTCTCATAGAGGAGGTGCGTATGTCAAATCTGTCACAGCTCAAGAGCATCCGTAAAACAGCTTTGCCTATTCCTTCCCTAAGATCCACTCAAATATCAGACTGCCCATATCTAAATAGGGTACCCCTTAATTTCAACTCTGCCAAGGATAACTTGAAGCATATTGAATTTAAAGGATCCCAAAAGTGGTGGGACATCTTGGAGTGGGAGGACCAAGCCATTATGGACAAATTCCAGTCAAAATTTGGGTGCACCAAGGGACAGAGAGGAAACTTAGTTCGGATAAACCCAAACGGTTGGATTGAATTCTAATTGCCATCAAAGGTAAGTACATTTACAACAATAATATTTTTTTTTTTAGTATCATATAATTGTTCGTTAGTTTATTGATTGCATATAATTGCAGATTGACTTACTCATTGAGTACATGGCATGAGGATTAGTTTACATGAGTTTACTTCTCCCATGGACAGCATGAATCTCCTGTTTGAAATCTGTGGTTGGGATGTTAGCCCCTTGTAACATTAAAAGAAGCCAAGGATTTTGGGTTTTCAGCTTGCTATATTTTCCCCCTTTACTTACAGATTGGGAAGATCTCCTTTATACAAGAGGATAATTTTATCAAAATTTAATAAGGACCAAACATCTATTCCTAATCTTGGTACAATTTTTTCGAAATTTAGCTTGCCTTTTCACGTAATATACCCTTCCCTTTTATCAAAGGGAGGATAGGTCTATCTATTATCCCATTCCTGAAATTGTATTGTTAAATTTGGGTAATTAAATCTATCTTTCAGAGGCCTAAAATAGGATGTCAACTCAAGTGAAAACATTTTTAGAAAATGTTTTATTTAACTGTGAATACTTTGATAAACCTTCATAGATGGTTTGCCATAACCTCTTTCCAGAAACATATACTTGACTACAGTGACAGTTGCCAAACGCACATATCAATTTTATTTTGTGATAATTTCAACATCATCGCAGCTTAAAACTTTAGAGGTGGCATGGCAGGAATTTATCTGTTTTGATAAATTCTTTTTGAAGTTAAAACACTAATCCTGCCAGTCTAGACTCTGTTTGGGCAAGTAGTCCCTTTGTTCAATAAAAAAAAAAAAGCTTTTTACCCAAATAAATAATAAAACAAGCCAAGTATTTTGGACCGCAGGTTGTCGTGTTTATTGGTTGCCTTGCTTTTCAAAAATATTGACCTAAAATACGAATCCAACGCATTTTGTGAGTTTTTATGTCAAATTGTGGACAAAAAATTATGAACTAATTTTATATATAATAGAATTATTAATAAAAAATACACATATTAATATACATCAAATGAAGTACTCCAACAAACAATTGCGCAGACTAAATCATTTCTGATATTTTAAGAGATACGAATATTTGAATGAAATCTGCACAAAAAATTATTATCAACTTATTTTGAAAGTTGATTTTTTCTTCTTCTTTTTTCTTTTTAATAAATATTTTTTTTAAGTGTCACTCTCAAAACCAAACACTGGGTGTAAACCCGATGAAGCATAAATTAAATATTTCTATTTGAGGCATTTTTACTTCATAAAAGCATTGTAATATAAATAAATTTTAATTAATTTTTATTATTCTATTTGAGGCATTTTTAGACTTTATTTAAAATTAAATTAGATAAACTTGATACATTTTTAATCTAAATAATGTGATAGTGATCAGAGTGTCCACGGTGAAGAAAAAAAGTAGACAAAAGTAAAATGGAGCAAGACACTCCAACGAACAATAGGGTCAACAAGCAAGACGTACACTAATCAAAATAGCCAATGCATGAGCAAATTTAAAGTCTTGGAATTGTCTATTGGCTTTGCAACATTAGAGCTGCTTGCAGAAATTGGTCATTTAATTCATTTGGAATATCTTTGTTTGATTGCAGCAATGTGGACTTCAGAGTTGAAGAATTTGAAAAACTTGGAAGATTTTTTTCTTTAGTAATTCCAAATTATGACCATCTTACAGTTATTCCGTGGGAAGTGATATCAAGTCTGCATTATTTAAGAGTGTTGAGATTTCATATTCATGCAATGAGACTCGACAAGGAAGAGAGAGCATTCCTCGTGAACTTAGAGAGTCCCTAGTAAAATTAGAGGAATTACACATACAAAAAATGGCTGTGGATGGCCTGTATAAATTGCTTGAGTCAACCAGGTTGCGAAGGTGCGTAAGGTCCCTTACTTCTTCCTGATGTGAAGCTCCCTATTAATAGCATGAAACCAGGTTTCGAACTTCTATCAAGAACGAAGCACCTTCAGTTAATTGATTTCCTTGATTTACGTTCTATTGTGGAAGATTCATCCATTTTTTACGCATGCCATCTTTCCAAGCTTCATATTCTGAAATTTTCTAATTGCTACTCAATAATTCATTTGACATGCCTCAAACATGCTCCACTCTTTCAACAACTTCAAATTGATAATTGTGAGTCAATGGTAGAAGTGACGTCGAAGGAACCAAAGATGACAGAGAATGTGGGTAATATGTTCTCATCTCTCGTAGATTGTCAAATCTGTCACAACTCAAGAGCATCCATAAAACAGTTTCCTTCATAATATGTTCAAAAAGGTATATACAAATCATTCATCATAAGCAGCATCAATAAAGTGTAAAAAATACTAAGGGAGAGTTTAGTAAATTTTTTTGCTCCTCGTAATTATGTTTCTTGATATTAAAATAATAATTTCTAAATATATATAAAAATATATTTGGTTGACTTTTAAAATTGCTATTAAGAATCTTTAAATAATATTTTATAAAAATATTTATTCATGTATTTGGTTGTGCTTAAAATTTCTTAAGAATTGTTGTACATTTTTTAAAAGTACTTTTATCTATTTTTTTAATTTTTTTTGTTTATTTATTTATTTTAAAAAAGAATAAAACAAATGAGGTTTACTATTATCATTTTTCATATTTACATTAATTTTATAAAATTATTAAAAATATATATTAACAACTAAATTTATTTTTAGAAAGAATTTTTACATAAATATTAGAGGATAAAATTGTTATTTCACTTTTTATAAACATTTTCATCTTCATAGAAATCACCAATTTTCAACCCCTCCATGATAATCTTTTTTGTGAAAATCTATCTCAAAAAATCATTTTCAAGAATTGAAATTTTCATAATTTTATTTTCAATTCCTAAATACAAATTTCTAGGAATCCAAAACATTTTCTGCTGCCAAACAACCCGAGTTTCTTTCATACCACTGGAAACAGAAGACTTTGTGGTACTTGACTGAACTGGTATAAAGTAGGGACATGGCCATGCAGCACAGTCATGGACTGAGAGACGTACTTACACACATAGGAGTTGTTGGGGCCATCAGAGAAAAAAGAACAAAAGGACATATATATATGCAGAAGGACATTCGGCAGTCCTTCCTCTATATATAAATAAATACTACTCTCAACAGACCAACCGTTGCAGAGCAGATTATAAAGATAACCTCCTTTAGCATTTGCCCATTAGGTCGTCCACCATTTCGTTTTTCTTTTTACTTCCTCTTTTCAAAATTCATGGCCGCATGCATCTATATTTGGCCCTCTTCCATTTCTTCATTTGAACAAAACATTTAATTCTACAAGAGAATTAAATATTTAGTATTTCCTTCACGTGACAATAGTCCAAAGAAAGTCCTACAATTACTTTTTTAAGGTTTAAGAACCTATCGCGTTGTATGTGCCAGCAAACCAACCACCATTACTTTCATTCTATGGAATCACTGCTTCTGCTCCTAGCTTCGACCTCTTTCTAATCTTCGACCTCTTTCTAATCTTCGATCTCCTCCTTTCTTCTGACGTTCAACCCCATTTCCATCTCAGTGCCAACACCAAGGTGACAGCTTTCTCTTCCTCTTAAGCTTTTCCGTCTTGTATTGTTACCTCTTTCAAATTTGTCAAGGTCAGTTTTGTGGACTCCAGCAACATCCCGTGTTGCCTCACTATTCTGCTGCTGATGTTTGTGTCATAAACTCTCAGGTAACCCATGTTTAAGATTGTTAATTATTAGGGAAAATGCTTATTTATACAATTATAAAGACATAAGCACGAATGTTTATATATAAATATGCGTATGTTTATGAATCTGAGCAACATCCGACGAATGTATAGTCCCTCGAAACAGATGTCTTTGTTTTTTTTTTTTTAAGGAGGAGGCCAAAATGCTTGTGCATACAATTATAAAGACACAGTAAGCATTACATTTGCTGCAGCCACCGGCCAGTATTGAAGTTTGCATATGTTTAAGAATCTTTTTACTATTCATATAATTGTCCGTTATCTGATTGGCTATGTATCATTGCAGATGGTTTGGTAAATTGAGTTTGAAGACTTTTTTCTTTTTCTTTTTGCCATTACTTGTTTGAAGAGTGTGTCTGGGCATTTAGCCCCTTTCTTCAATTAAAAAAAAAGCTTAAATATTATATTATGTAAAAATATAAATTCATTTCATAAATAATAAGGTTATTCATAAAATTTTACATATATTATCTAATTATTTCTATTATAAATGATTTATTTAATTAATTTTATATGTTTAAATTTTAATATAAATAAACTATGGATCAGATTATGGGAATAATATGGGAAGCTATAAAGTGGTTGTGTGGTCGTGCCAATGAAGAGGTTGTTTATATTTACGATTTGGAAGATAATCTACAGTCATTGACAACAAAATGGGAAGACCTTCAAAGCATGAAACAAGATGTACAGAGAAAAGTTGAAGAAGCTGAGAACACAGGAGAAATGAAAAGGACGGATCAAGTCAACACATGGCTGCAGCGAATTGAAGGCATTCAAGAGGTAACGCGCATAAAATCTGTTATTCTTTTTTCTTTTTTTTTCTTTTAAAGAGCTTTCACACTGAGGTATACAATTAATGGAGCATCTCCTATTGTCGTCCCCATCAATTAGATGAATTACTGAATTCAACTTTTTTTTTTTCATAATTAAATTCTCAAAATTCAATATGTATTTTTGATAATTAAATATTTATAAAAATTTACAGAGTAAGTTCTGAAACTTATGCTGAATTTATTTTGGAACTTGATAACATTAAAAATTTATAATCACAATACAACTATATATGTTCTATATGTTTAGAGTATTTTTTTTAATTATTAATATTTTTGATATAATAAATAACTGATTTTTTATTCTTTATTTTTTATTATCAAATGCATAAAATTCCTTTTGGTGAATGTATGATAATGACATTAAAATTCTGATCATAATGCAAAATTTATTTTTAGATACATTTTTAGGCAAATTTTATATTTACCTACACAGTTAATTCACCTATACACTGTGAACTTTGATTAGTAAAATGCTTAAGCCTCGATTGATTTTTGTAAAAAATTTCCTATCATCAAACTTATGATTATCATCAAATAAATTTCACTAATGCATTATGCATTATGTCTCGTTCATGTCTATACAATATTGAGATATGAAATTTTTCTTGTTCTTGTAAATCTAGTACACAACAAAACTATATGTGTACAAAATACGACAAATAAACTATGGGGTCGAGCTAATTATTATTCTTACATTCCCATAGGTAATAGAAGATATTCAAGTTCAAGCAGCCCAAGAAATTCAAAATAAATGCCTAAGTATTTGTTGTCCAAAGGATTGTGTGTCAAGCTACAAGTTGTTAAGATGCTCAAGTATGTTGATGAACTAGCAATTACTGGGAAAAGGTTTAACAAAAAAGTTGAAATTGCACATAAGCTAGCTCCCAAGTCAGTGGAGATGCCCACTGATGAGACAGTGGAGTTGGATTTGATGCTTGAGAAGGTATGGAATAGCATTGAAGCAGACAATTTTCATGTCATTGGTTTAAATGGGATGGGAGAGGCGGGCAAAACTACCCTTATGAAGAGAATTAACAATAGATTTAGGAAGAGAATGCCAAATTTTGATGTTGTGATATGGGTGGTGGTAGCCAAGGAACATAACTTGGATAAAATCATGGATAATATCAGAACAAAAGTAGGTATTACCGGTGAAATTTGAAAGCATTGCGAGAGCCAAGATGACAAAGTCGCAAAAATTTATCAAGTCTTGAAGTAGAAAAAATTTGCTCTGTTATTGGATGATATTTGGGAGAGATTAGACTTGAAAATGGTGGGAGTTCCACATCCCAAAGAAACCAAGCTTTAGATCTAAGGTGTTATTTACAACTCGGTTTGAGGATGTGTACGCAAAAATGCAAGCTGAGGCAAAATTCAAGGTAGAATGTCTAATAGAGAAATAAGCATTTGAGTTATTTTGCCTAAAAGTTAGCGAGGAAACTCTATATTGGCACCTTGAAATTCCAAAGCTAGCAAGGGAGATGGAAGCAGAATGCAGGGGGCTCCCACTTGCACTGATTGTAGTGGGAAGTGCCATGGCTAGTATGAAGAATGTTGAAGCATGGGAGTATGCAAAAAATAACTTGAAGAGTTCTCCATCGACAGTTTCTGATTTGGAGGAGAATGTGTTTTCTATCCTTAAGTTTAGCTATGACAGACTGCTGGATGAAACACATAGGAACTGTTTCTTATATTGCGCACTATTCCCATAAGATTATGAGATTAAAGTTCAGTATCTCATTGAGAAATGGTAAGATTGAACAAAGAGTGTATATGATATATGTATGGTTGCGGTGAGTCTTTGATTGAAAAGTTAAGGCTTTCATGTTTGGTGGAGAGTATGGAAGATGATGAATTGTGGACTTGTAGTGTTAAAATGCATGATGTAATTCAAGACATGACACTGTGGTTAGCACATGATCAAGATAAAAACAAATACAAGCTTCTAGTTCAGGGGGCAGCATTAGCAACGTCACAAGATGATGTTGAAAAATGAAAATATGTTGAGAGGATTTCAATCATTATAAGTGATGATGATTGCCATGTACCAAAAGTGACTTGTCCAAATCTCATAGCCTTTACATTTGTGGCAGACACAGGTGGCAAGATAACAGATTTGTCAAATATTTAATACATGAGCCGATTAAAAGTATTGGATCTGTCGTTTAATGAGATCAAAAAAATAGTACTAGAGGTGCCTCCAGAAGTTGGTCATTTGATTCTTTTAGAATATCTTTCTTTGACTGGACAAATGTCGGTTTCAAAGTTTCCCATTGAGTTGAAGAATTTGAAAAAATTGAAGATTCTTTCTTTGACAAATCAGCTTGGTGGTGATCTTGCAATAATTCCGGCAGAAGTGATATCAAGTCTTGAACAATTAAGAGTTTTTAGATTTTTTACTTGTGAAAAGAGAAGCGAGGGGGAAGAGAAAGCATTTTTGGAGAACCTAGAGTCCCTAAAAAAGATAGAGGAATTAAGGATAGAAATAAAGACTGGGAATGGCTTGGAGAAATTCTTTCAATCGACTAAGTTGCAAAGTTGCGTAAGGGATCTTGAACTTGATCTTGAAGGGAGAGAGATATCCCTATTAACATGCAATTATTATTAGAATCCACGTCAAGAATGAAGCACTTGCAATCCCTTTCAGATTCATCCATTTTTGACACATGCCTTCTTTCCAAGCTTCGTTCTCTAAGTATCTTTGGATTCCCTTCAATAATTCATTTGACATGGGTTAAACATGCTTCACTCCTTCAAGAACTTATAATTTATAGTTGTGAGTCAATGGAAGAGGTGATAAAGGAAGGAACCAAAGATGACGAAGACAAAGAGAATGCGGATAATACATTCTCATCTCTTGTAATGCTGGTGTTGTGGAAATTGCCAAAGCTTTAGAGCATCCATAAGAATGCTTTGCTTTTTTCTTCCCTAAGATTTATTAAAATAACATACTGTCCAAATCTGAACAAGTTATCTTTTAATTCCAACTCTGCCAAGGACAACTTGAGGCATATTGAAGGATCCCAAGAATAGTGGGACAATTTGGAGTGAGAGGACCAAGCCATTAAGAACAATTCTAGACAAAATTACAAGTAAGGCCATTTCGCTGAGTACTACTTAATATCAAAGGTAATTACATTTTTAAATGTCAATATTTTATCTATTTTAATATTCTTATAATTGTTCGTTAGCTTATTGGGTACGTATAATTGCAGATATGGCACGAGGATTGGTTTGTTAGATGCATATCATTGCAGATTGGATGGCTTATTGAGTATTTAGGATGAGGATTGGTTTTAGTGATATTACTTCTCCTATAAGCTGCATAAATCTGGTTTGAAGACTTTTTTTGGCCATTACTTGTTTAAAGACTCTGTTTGGGCAATTAGCCCATTTGTTCAATAAAAAAACAAGCCAAGTATTTCGGACCGCAAGTTGTTATGTTTATTGGTTGTCTTGCCTTTCAAAAATATTGACCTAAAATATGAATTCAACCCATTTTATGAGTTTTTATGTCAAATTGTGGACAAATAGTAGCGTGAAGGCTAACGTTGAAACAACTTACAATATTGAAAGATTAAATTAATAAAAAAATATTTTTCTAAAGAATGAAATTGAAAGTTTTTGTCAAAAATAATTTATTTTTATGGACCAAAATAATTTACAGTAATATTGTAAAAAAATGGAGAACGGAGATAAAAATAAAATGGAGTAAAATCTAAATAATTTATTTTTACCCATTAGATCGTCCACCATCGAGTTCCTTTCGTTTTTCTTTTTACTTTCTTTTCTCAAAATTCATTGGCTGCGCATGTATTTGGCCTTCTTCCTTTTCTTCATTTCAATAACACATTTAATTCTACAAGAGAATTAAATATTTAGTATTTCTCTCACATGACAAAAGTTCAAAGGAAGTCTTGCAAACTTTTTGAAGGTTTACCAAAAAAAAAAAAAAAAAAAAGCAACCAGCATTGCTTTCATTCCATGCATCATTGCTTCTGTTCTTAGCTTCTTCCTCTGATCTTCTCCTCCTTTATTCTGACGTTCAACCCTATTTCCATCTCTGTGCCAACACCAAGGTGACAGCTTTCTGTTCCTCTTAAGCTTTTCCGTCTTGTACTTTTATCTCTTTTCGTTACTGTGCTATTTCTTCTCAGAATGAGATATTTCTTGTTGATGCTATGCTTCTCTATCTTCCTGTATGCTATTTCTGCTTTGAGCACAGATAGGATCACTCTGCTCTCACTCTTGAAGCATTGGACGTTTGTGCCTCCTCCCATAAACTCGAGCTGGAATGCCTCTGATCCTACTCTATGCTCATGGGTAGGAGTCCAGTGCGACAATGCCCACAATGTAGTTTCCCTTAATTTAACTTCTTATTCCATTTTGGGCCAGTTAGGGCCTGAAGTAGCACAGCTGAATCATTTGCAGACTCTTGTTTTGTATTCTAACAGTCTCTCAGGAAGAATACCCCCTGAGATAGGTAATTGCAGCATGCTTGAGTATTGGATCTTTCTGCGAACAATTTTAGCGGAGAAATACCAACTGGCTTGAGCAATTGTAGTATGCTTCAGCACTTGGATCTTTCTGAAAACAGCTTTAGAGGACAAATTCCAAATAGCTTGAAAAACTTGCATAGTTTGCAGTATTTCAACTTCCATTCCAATCTACTGAGCGAAGTTCCTGATTACTTGTTTGAAATACCTCACTTAGAGCATGTGGTTCTGGAAAATAACAATCTAAGTGGTCCCATCCCTATGAATATTGGCAACAGCAGCAAGCTTTTGTGGCTGCATTTGTACAATAATCAGTTGTCTGGGACAATTCCCTCATCCATTGGAAACTGCAGTAGATCAGAGGAATTGTTTCTGGGTGAGAACCAAGTACGGGGGATTTTGTCCGAAAGTCTCAACAATCTCGAGAATCTTGTTTATTTTGATCTCAACCATAATAATCTTGAGGGAACAATTCCATTAGGTTCTGGCAATTGTAAAAGTTCATCCTTTTTGGATTTGTCAGTCAATGTATTTAATGGAGGTATTCCTTCGGGATTGGGGAAGTGTAGTGGTTTGACAAAATTGTTTGCTGTCAATAGCAACTTAGTAGGCGGTATTCCAACTTCCTTAGGCCTGCTAAGTGAATTTACTATTCTTCGCCTTCCTCAGAACCATTTGTCTGGACAAATATCTCCAGAAATTGGTAGATTCAAGTCTTTGCAAGAGCTGAATTTATGTGCCAATCAACTCGAGGGGTAAATTCCTAGTGACCTGGGAATGCTAAGTGAATTGCAGGATCTTGGATTGTATTCCAACCAGTTGACGGGTGAGATCCCTATTGGCGTATGGAAAATTCCTAGTCTTCAGTATATCCATTTGTACAATAATAGCTTTTATGCGGAGCTACCTTTTGAAATCACAGAGCTAAAGCAGCTACAAAATTTCACCTTGCATAACAACCACTTCTCTGAAGCCATACCTCAAAGCTTAGGAATTAACAGTGGTTTAGTGAATTTGGACTTCACAAACAAAAAATTCTCTGGTCAAATCCCGCCAAATCTTTGTTTTGGAAAGAAATTAGTGAAACTGGCCATGGGCATTAATCAACTGCAAGGTAGCATACCTCCTGACATAGGAAGTTGTACAACTCTCACAAGATTGATTCTCAAGGCAAATAACTTCACAGGAGCTCTTCCTGATTTTGAAAGTAATATGAATCTTGTATGCATGGACATCAGCAATAATAGCATCAGTGGATCAATTCCATCAAGTGTAGGAAACTGCAAAAACCTCACTAGTATTGATTTTTCCATGAACAAACTTGAGGGGTTTATACCCTCCGGGTTAGGAAATCTTGTGAATCTTTGCAGGTTGAAGCATTCTGAAAATGACTTGGAAGGTCCTTTGCCAGCCCGCCTGTCAGGTTGTAACAAAATGGAACACGTTGATGTGGGATTCAATTTCCTAAATGGTTCATTGCCATCAAGTTTGAGCAACTGGATGGGGCTATCCACTTTAATCTTGTGTATCCCAGCATTCTTGTCAAATTTTGAAAAGCATAGAAGTCCTTGAACATCTGTCTTCATTGGTTGAAATCAACATCTCCTTCAATTCCTTTGATGGTCCTGTACCCGATACACTGATGAAGCAGCTGAATTTTCATCCACCATCATCTTGGGCAATCGTGGTTTATGTGTTAGTTGTTCAAACTTAGATAGCTTAAATTGCCCTAAGAATTTCAGTCTGAAGCCTTGTGGCTACATATCAAGACATGGGAAAGGATTAAGTCAAATTAAAATCATAATGATAGCACTCGGATCCTCATTTTTTGTTATTTTTCTGCTGCTAGGACTAGTTTTTATGTTTCTCTCTGGCAGAAGATCCAAGCAGGATGTCCTAATCTTTTCTAAACATGAGTCATCTCCCTCTCTCAAAAAAGTAATGGAGGCCACAAAGACCCTAAATGATCGGTATATTATTGGCAGAGGAGCCCATGGAGTTGTTTATAAAGTTTCACTAGGTATAGAAAATATTTTTGCTGTAAAGAAAATTGCATTTGACTAGAAGAAAACCGACGAGAGTATTTTGATCGTTCAAAGGCTGTCTTGCACAGAGTAAAAATGTCGATTTTTCTTTCTGATGTAAGAGATGGCCAAAACGGTGTGAAGAAGTAAGTATAAACCCAGCCTGCACTTGTTCCGTTGTCTGTAAATGAAGAACTAGCTTTTGTAGCTGGAATTGCTTCTACACTTAATACTCCACTGGTTCACCCTTCAGTGCTGAGAAAATGGTTCAGAAAAGGAAATGGTTGGTAATCTCCATGGTCATGTGAGTCTCAATATGTGCATTATCTAGTGAATGAATTAATGGATGATATCATTGTGAGAGTTCATACCTGCGAGGCTTTGTCTCCACGAAATTCCTTTATCCTTAATTTATTTTTCCTTTGTTCATTAAGTGACACCTTGGAGGTTCCGTCTTTTCCTGTACTTTGAGAAATAAAAATTCAATTCCAACCATTTCCTTTTCCTGTACAGGGGAGGTTGCTACCATATGTCTCAAAATGGTTCAGTACATGAGGGCGTGGGAAGGGACGTTGTTGTTGATTGGATCAAGCGGATATAGGGGAGGGGGCATACATGAGAGCGTGAGACCCCTTCGTTGCTATATTATTTATTCCACCAGTTTCAAAATGTTAAAACATTATTTTATTATGCTAGCAACCTGTAAACACTCTTCTGCATCACCAACATCAGATGTTCTGGTGCATTCATCCATCCACAGCATTGACTTGAAACCTAGCAAGACTTTATTGATCTGCCAATGCATGCCACGACAGAGTTGAAACCTTAAAAGAAACATAAGCACTATATTAAAAACCAGATTCTTTCCAACTTTTAGATTGAAAGGCAACTTATCTGGAGGTTTTACTATATTCTTATACAAGTTATAACGCGGGGCAAGTTCCTGAAACTCAGGTGTTACTATACTATCAATGATCAAACCATTCAATTCAGCCATTAATGTGACGTACCAATTGGTATCAACTTAGGCATTCAGCTTTAAGTTATTCGCATCGCGTATGTATCTCAGAAGCTGATGAATATGTATTTATACCCAATAGATTCACTGAGTTAAGATCCCGATCATCTGTTGGCACAAAAGCCAACCCTCCTTGCATGTTTTCAGGACCAGGATCCTGTACGGGCACAGCACGCGGTGCTGAGCCCATCTCACTGAGGGACCAGTCGACTGGTGGGAGACCAGTCGACTGGTGTGAGGCGCAAAAAGCCATAGCACGCGGTGCTGTGATTTTTGTGCCGCAGAGGATCCTGGTCCATGTTTTCATCCTGTACCTTGTCATAATATAACAGATAATTCAAATTTAAAATTATATAGCATAGAAGTTAAGTTCTCAAATGAATATGTAATTATGAGTTTGATTACAATTTATCTTAATTGTGATAAATTCATTTATATGTATCAAGAAAGAGGCTTACGGGACGAGATTATTCTCAACACTGTGCCGGTTACGTACTCCTAACTTGGGGTCGTGACATCTGTGACAATGATTTAAGAGTTAAGTTAGGAATATGGTCTTGTAAAAATTTTTATCTTTTAGTAGATGAAGAAAATATAGTATATATACGTTGTAGCACTCCAAAAAAAGATATAGTTTTAGAACAACAATTAGCCATATTACAAAGTATCAAATTTAAACTATGACAACCACATGGAGTATAAAATGATTTAGGATTAATATCTAAAAACCTTTTTTGCACACTTTGATGTTTTCCTTTCATATTAGACCTATTATCATAACCTTGTCCGGTTATATCATCTACTTTTAAAAATTTTAAAAAATATTCAAATATTTGAATTGGGGTTGAAGAAATATCTACACATCGTAATACAAAATATATTTGCTCTTGATGACTTACATCAGGAGTACAATCAAGTATAATTAAAAAATATTTTACGTTGATAATTTTTTTTATAATTTTTGTTTTAATTTCATTTGCTAGCAAATTTATCAATTCATTTTGTATTATATATCCAAAGTAATGATTATGAATTTCATTATTTTTAATTCGATGAATGTGTTCTTGCGTTATATGATCAAATTCTGCAATCATTTCAATTAGATTTTAAAAATTTTCATTATTTTTTTTATAAATCTTTTCGTTTGTTCCACGAAAGGTTAAGATATTTTTTCCAAGAGTTTTAACAACTGCAATAATTCTGAATAACACATTTCTTCAATGTTCTGGATCTCTATTTATTTGTTCTTGAATATGTTTGTCAATTATTTTATTTTTTAGCAATCTCATTTCTAAATCAATTCATGAACTCATATTAACAATGTGCTCATTACTTATCTCATGACTCTTTAATTTTTTACTAATATTTTTCCAGTCCTTACTACCTTCATTGGCTAAACCACTTGTACTAGGAAGAACTTTAAGCAATTTGCAACAAAAATAAAATACTCTATCCAAATCTTGAGAATAAATAAGTCATTTTCTTTCACATTTTTTACCATTAGTCAATTTTTGAATGTAAAGTGATGAAAAAAAGTGTTTTGAAAATTCATCTTTAAGAAAATCTACATTAGTTACTCTAACATGACTTTTTTCTACTAATAAATCTCTCAAACTTACAACAATATTTATCCATTGACTTGGATCATATATATTTTTAGTAATGGATTCTTCTAATTTATTAATTTCTATTTCTTGTTCATTAACTAATATTTCTTCTTTATTTTTATTTTCATCCATATTTATATTATTAACTTGTTCATTCAACGAGCAATCACCTATATTTTCAACTTTCTTATTTGTTTCAAAAAATTTCTCGATAGCCCCCCTTTGTGATTCAATTAAAATTTCAATTTTTTTTTAGTTTCGAATAACCTGATTCAAATTTTTTAGTTGACATTTTTATATGTTAAAATAAAAAAAGCAATGTATGTTTTATAAAATTAAATTAAACGACTATAAATCAAAACTAAAAAAAAAAAATTAGAACAATAGAACTTGATTGTCAAAAAAATTCTTCTAATTTAGATGCTTGCTTATTGAGTCAAATGCAATATTTTACACCAAATAGTAGTATACTAAATAGAAAACTACAGCCAGATGAAATAAACCTCCTCAATTAAAATGTTTTCTTGTATCGCGTCTCCTGTCTTCAACGTTTAAAATGAATGCAACACATAGTAATAATAACACAAAAAACTTCGATGGTGGACAATGCAATATACAAGCTGGCACTTAAAGAAAATAACTCTAGGGTTTTAAAAGTCATCTTTTCATCTCTTTAAACTCACAAAAAATTAAATAATTGATGTATTGAAAAAAAAAACGTGGATCGCTCAAAATAAATAAGGCCATGGTTTTGGTTTTGAAAAGTCAAATCTTTTCATCTCTATGAACCCACAAAATAACAAATAGGTGATGAATTGAAAATGTAAAACAATAAAACGTGGCTTAAAAATTAGAAAAGTAAATATGTTGGAAAAATAAAAACTCTTCAAATTTTAAAAATATTTATTTTAAAAATAATAATTAAAAAATATTTTTTATTTAAGGAGACCTAAAGCCCTTATTTCGTTGGCTTCTAGCTGAGGCCGAGCCTGCTTAAACTGCTGGTAAAATCTAGGGAGTAAAAGAAACGAAAGGTCGAATTGAATCTCACTGATTCATGTGCTACTTCTGTTTTCTGTAGAATTATTAACAGAAATCACTAGAATGAACTTCAAGAACTAGGTCTTCTTTATTTTTTTTGCCACTCCTCTGGTTCTAATGGGAAAAAACTGAACCTTTGTTGCCTGTCTTGCTTATTCCATCTTGTGAACTCAAAATTGTACCAGCATGTGCTTCCAAGTGTGTATGACAGTATGAGGCATTCTAGGAGGCCTCCTGCTGACTTTTCCAAAAGAAACCATCCCAAAAAGGGGTAAAGTTTATAATTGGGTTCAAGCTTTTTTAACGATGTCAAATAGTTCAGGAAACTAATGGAGGAAAGCAACAATTGAGGAGAAGTCCAAACAGGACAGTCTTCGTTAAGTTATGGTGGCAGTTTTAAATCAGTATTGTCTGGAAAAATTCTCCTTCATTTCGGCGAACTACACTCTAGCCAAACATCAAGAAGAAGAGAAGGCAAAAGTATTGTAGTTGGTACTCAATGGTTTTGGAGCAATCTGTTATGGTTGCTTCTAATTACCCTATGGCCTTACCTTGGATTCATTGTTCAGTCCGGGTGGGCACATAGTGATAAGGAGGAGGAGTTTTCTGGCTTTGGATGTAGGCCAAGTAATAAGAATTCAGATGCTGTGCAGAATCGGCATCGTGTTTTGATTGCCTGTGATAATTCCTTATCTGTTAATAATGAGACACTTAGAAATAAGGCGGGAATTGATATTCCATGAGCTTTCCTTGACAGGAGCTCCACTTTCAATGCTGGAGTTGGCAACAGAGCTTTTGAGCTGTGGGGCCACTGTTTATGCTGTTGTGCTTAGCAAAAGGGGGTGGTTTGCTCGGAGACGAATCAGGATTCTTGAGGACAGAGCAGATCTTAGCTTTAAAGCTGCAATGAAGGCTGATCTTGTCATTGCTGGATCAGCTGTCTGTGCATCCTGGATTGGTAAGAACATATAGCTAATATTTCCTTATCTATTATTTTAGTCCTAAGTTTTGGAAGGTGATTGTATTTGCTTTTACAGCTTAAGTACATCAATGATAATTCTGTTTTCTTTTGATTTTTTGTTTGTTGCTTGGAATGCAGTAATATAATTTTCAACCTTACCGTAGTAATCAACAACGCAGAACTAACATTATATTTTTTAGTATTTCATTGTTACTTATTCTACATTATACCTCCCGCGAAGGAAAGATATTAAAATTGAGTTCACAGAAGGAGGAATTCGTTGTCCAACAATGAAGGAACAATGGAACAATCTCTCAGAATTCTCATAGGTTTTGTTGGATCTAAGTAACAAGGTTGATTCTGTTAAAGGTCTTCTAAGTTTCTTAGCACAGCATTCAAATTTGTCAAAGTCAGTTTTGTGGACTCCGGTAACAACCCGTGTTGCCTCACTTTATTCTGCTCCTGATGTTTATGTCTTAAAACTCTCAGGTAACCCATGTTTTAAATTGCTAATTATTAGGGAAAATGCTTATGCATACAATTATAAAGACATAAGTATTTTGGGACTTCACTTCTCTATTTTCTCTTTTTAGTTACATATAGAGAAGATCTATCTATTCTCATTTCTGTAGAGGATAATCTTTTATGATTTAGTAACGACCAAATATTTATCCTTAACGTTTCATACAATATTCTTTAACTTTTAGTTTATCTTTTCATGTAATGCTGGATTAATCGTTACGTCATTCCCCTCAATAAAATGTATCTAATTGAATATTGAACATAAATTTAGGAAAATGCAATCAGATTCAGTAATTTTAATTGGTTTCGATCTTGAAATTGTGGCATTGGATTTGGATATCTTTCAGTAATCAAAGGGTCTAAAATAGAACATTTTAACAAACAAACAAAAGTAAAAAAATATTGTATTTAATAGTGAACACCCTACACTTAATACAACTCTTATTTTGAACTTTTTAGCTTATTTTATTTTTAAATATCGTCACTTGACTGATGGCTTTTAAATATTACTGTAAGATGATTAAATTTTGATCTAACTTATCAACTTCAATGCAAATTTTAAGTCTTTAGATTTTTTTTTTAATAACAAATATATGATCTTTTTTCTTGGAGCTTGGAAATAGCTCTTCTTAATTACTTAATTAGATAAATGGCTTCTTCTTTTTTTTTTAATGAGGATACTGTTTAACCGGAACTTGATCTGACTATTCACTGGACCACAAGTTGTCACGTTTACAGGTTACCCCGTCTTTCATAAAGGTTGACCTAAAATATATATCTATCTCAACATTTTTTGAGTTTTTATGTCAAATTGTGGATAAATAATGGACCAAAGGGTTTAATATTGAGAGATTAAATTAATAAAAAAATATTTTTGTAAAAAATGAAATTGAAAGTTTACCAAAAAAAATAATTTATTTTTTGTCAACCAAATTAGTTTAGAGTGATGTTGTAAAAAATGGATCAACAGACAGATCCAATTAAAAAATAAAGAAAATTATGGAGGGACTGGTTGAGTTCAAACTTGAAAATCATTTAGTAGAAAAAATAATAATCAAAGAATCAGTTAAAAACTGGGATTAGAGCATTTTAATTAATTTTCTTTTGTATCTTTTTTATTATTAAAATGACATCATTTTGACTATTTTTATAATTTTCAATTTAAAAAATGTCATTTTAACTATTTTTTAGTATTAATGATAATTATATATGTATTTAATTTTTTGTGATTAAAATTAATATTATAATAATTATTATTCACTATTAAATATTATAATTAATGAAATTTTAAATATATTAAGGGTGACTTCCAAAACCAGACACCGCGTCCAAACCCATGGTACAGACGGAGGTTCTTTCTGTCCGTCATCAAAATTTGGGGCGTGTTTGGTTGAATAGAATAGAAAGGGGGAGGGAGTTGGAATCTGTTATTCCGTGGTTTGGTTTGGTTGAACGTTCGTTCCATGGAATGCAGGATTCCACTCTTTAATGGAAAAAGCATTCCACTGTGCATAGGTTGGAATTTGTTATTCCATCGGCCAAAAGACATTCAAACCCCCCCCCCCCCGAATATCTTGCGTGGGTTCCTTTTTTTTTCTCTCTTCCCATCTTTTCTGGTCCTTCTACGTGCTCCTTCTCCCAGGTTCCATCTCAGCATTGTGGTCTCTCTTCTGCTCGGTTTCTTCGTGGGTTCCAATCTCATCTCAGCTTCGTTTGTTCGTGCTTCTTCTTCGTGGGTTGCATCTCAGCTCAGATCGGTTTCTTCGTGGGTTCTAATCTCATCTCTGGTGCTCCGTCTTCGTGGGTTCCATTTTAGCTCAGCTCGGTGCCTTCACTCTCCTTTGCGGGTTCCATCTCAGCTCAACTCGGTGCCTTCATTCTCCTTCGCGGTGAATATCTCAACTCAGCTCGGTCCATCTCATCATCGTCTTTTTCTGGTCCTTCTTCGTGCTCTTGTTCGTGGGTTCCATCAAGCATCCGTGAGAATCGTCCTCAAGGTATCATTAATTTTTCTTCTTGGTTTTCCAAATCTGATCTGTGATTGATTGGATAACTTGTTATTTGTGTGCATCCTCCTTCGTATACACTGTGAAGGATTGGAATGTCTTGCAAAAATTGAATATAAACTTAGTAGAAGCACATGAGTTAAACTGGAAGCTTGTTGTACGGTTTGTTTTGAGTAAGAAAGCTAATACACAATTTGGAAGGTTGGCCAGAGACCTTAAACATAAAACATGACCCAATAATAAATGAAAGAAACAATGTTATTGCCCCACCTATAAGGGTAAAACACGACCCAATAAATGAAAGAAACAATGTTATTTTGCTGATGAGAGAAATAAGGACTAGCATAAGTCAACAAACCACTGTGTACAGAAATTGTAAAAAAATTTGCTGCCTATAGGGTGCTGCTGTTCTTGTCATCTGTATCCCAATTTTCTTCACGTTCATTGTCATTATGATCAAAACATCATTAGTTGAATCAGCATTCTCCTCTATCAGGTATAGAAATCCCCCATGATATCAGAAAGCCACTACACAAACACTCTACGAGGTATAGAAACTCTCCATGATATTAGATATAAGCTCAATGGATAAGCTTGAGGGTGGTTGATCCCAAATCTTCAAGATCTTCTCTTGCTTGCAACCCATACACCCAATCCACACACCTATTAGCTTCTCTAAAAAGAATGAGAAAGCTTAATCTGCCAATCCCTGTCCAACACAACTCTGCAACATGTCCAAAATCCCCTTCAAATCACTCTCCACATGAACATCTCTAACTCCCAACTCCTAACGTAGGCACAAACTGTCCCATATGCCTCATAACTGAGCCAAAAAGCTAGAATAAATAGTAGCCTAGATTTGGTGAATAACCAAAAATGTTAAAGTTAATTTTATGATTTATAATTTTATTATTTAATGTTAAGGTTAATTTTGTTATTTTCTTAACTTTTGTTTCCATTCCATCTATTTTTCTATTGCATGCTAAATAAAGTAATAATTTTTCATTCTTTTGTTTATTTTTTTTTTATTTCATCTTTTATTTTTACTAAAATTATTCTATCCAATTAAACAGAACCTTGTAGTTCGTAAATAAAAGTAGTGTAATATAAATAACTTTTTAATCAATACTTTTTTTTATTAGAGGCATTTTTATTAGCCACCCGCTAGTGCGTGACAAACACGCTGACTAAAAGAGACTTTAAAGTAAATTTAGATGAGTCACGGACTTGTGCGAGGAGACTCTCCCAGCCTTTTGCAAGAACGCTGTTCAGGCCTCCTGAAGGTCTCAAGATCGAGATCCAGAGCTAGATCTGAACCATATGGATCAGGTGGCGGGAATAATTTGGCGTGCTACAAAGTGCTTGTGTGGTTGCGCCTATAAACAAGCTGCATATATTTGTGATTTGGAAGAGAATCTACAGTCATTGACAAAAAAATGGGAAGATCTGCATAGCATGAGACAAGATGTGCAGGAACAAGTTGATGAAGCTGAGAACACAGGAGAAAAGAAAAGGAGCCAACGGGTTAATACATGGATGCAGCAAATTAAAGGCATTGAAGAGGTGATGTGGATAAAATCTATTATTCTTTTTTTTTTTTTCAAAGTTTAAACTGTTTCTGCATAGAGGTATACAATTACTGGAAGCCTTTCTCCTCTTGGTCCTCCTCACCGATGAATTATTAAATTAAACATTTTTCATAATTAAATTCTCAAAGTGCAATACGTACTTCAATAATCTTTTTTTTTTATGAATGATTTATAGTAAAAATAAAAGTGATTTTAACTGCACAATAATATTCAAATTAAGATAATTAAATATTTATAAAAATTATGCAAAATTTATTAAGCAAATTGTTAACATAAAAATTTATAATCACAATACAATTATGTTTTGTTTATTTAGAGTTTTTTTTTAAATTATACATATTTTAAATATAATTAAAAATTAATTTTTTATTTCGTTATTTTTTATTATCAAATGCATAAAATTCTTTTCGGTGCATATAGGATAGTGACATTAAAATTCTGACTGCAAAATTTATTTTTAGATAGCAGGTTTTATATTCACCCACTCAGTTAATTTACCTACGCATTGTACACTTTGATCAGTAGGATGCTTAAGCCTCTCGATTGATTTTGCAAAAGCTTTCCTATCATAAAATTTCAACAAAGAAGAAAAGGACTTATAAAATAGTGTATTCCATCAAAACACAGCTTTAAGAACATTTGATCGGGTTGTGCTCAAAATACAAAAGAAGATCCGAACTTTCTGACAACTTGACGAAATGACGGAGACTTTAAAATAAATTATTTCTGACATGACTTTAAAGAAGAGACATGAATATTTGAATGAAATCTACACAAAATTATTATCTCTTTTTTTTTATAAAAAAAATTATTATCAACCTATTTTGAAAGATAATATTTACTTTTTATTTTAAAAAAGAAGGATTTTTGAAGTGTCGTCCCCAAAACCAGACTCTGCGTACAAATCCCATGGTGTGGATGGTGCATAAATTAAATATTTCTTCTGTCCATTATCAAAATTTGTAGTTCATAAAAGAACTGTAACATAAATTATTTTTTAACTTTTTTTATTTTTTTTATTAGAGGCATTTTTATGAATTCAATAACATCGTTTTGTTTTTTTTTTTTTTTTGGGTCTTTTCATGCCTTTCGGCTAGGATCATGGGCACTATCAACTTTTTATTGGGCAATAATGCAATAGTGGTTAGACTCTGTCCACGTTGAAGAAACGAGAAGACGACATAAAAGTAAAATGGAGAAAGACCCCAGCCAAAAGAAAAGTTCATAGTCAACTTAGAAAAATCGTGTATTTGTGAGGGAAGAATTTCCCAATCTTTTGCAAGAACACTGTCCAGTCTTCCTGAAGGTCTCAAGAATCAAGATCTGAACCGTATGGATCAGGTGGTGGGAATAATATGGGATGCTGCAAAGTGCTTGTGTGGTTGTGCCTACGAACGAGCTGCTTATATTTGTGATTTGGAAGAGAATCTACAGTCGTTGACAAAAAAATGGGAAGATCTGCATAGCATGAGACAAGATGTGCAGGGACAAGTTGATGAAGCTGAGAACACACGAGAAAAGAAAAGGAGCCAACAAGTTAATACATGGCTGCGGCAAATTAAAGGCATCGAAGAGCTGATGTGGATAAAACTATTCTTTCTTTTATTTTATTTTTTTCTTTCAAACTTTAAACTGTGTCTACGCAGAGGTATACAACTACTGGAAGCCTCTCTCTTCTTGGTCCTCCTCGTCTTGTCATAATTAAAATTTCCAAATTCAGTTATTTTTTAACCTAAATCATTTATAGTGAAAATTAAAGGTGATTTTAACTACAAAATGCTATTCGAATTGAGATAGTTAAATATTTGTAAAAATCGAGTAAGTTTGAAACTTATGCTGAATTTATTAACGGACTGTACAACATTAAAAATTTATAATCACAACCCAACTATGTTTTGTTTATTTAGAGTATGTTTTTTAAAATTATACATATTTTTAATATACAACAATAACAATTAAGTCTTTTCTCACTAGGTGGGGTCGGCTACATGAATCAAACGGCGCTATAGTGGCCTATCATGGATGAGATCAAAAGATAAGTTATTAACTATTAAATTATTTTTAATAGTTTCACTTATTGTTTTCTTTGGCCTCCTTCTATCTCTAATTATTGGACTATTCTCCATCCAATCAACTCTTTTCACTAGGGCTTCTGCAGGTCTTCTCTACACATGGCCAAACCATATTTTTAATATAATAAATAACTAAATTTTTTATTTTGTTATTTTTTTATTATCAAAGGGATAAAATTCTTTTTGGTGTATGTATAATGATGACATTAAAATTCTGATCATCATGCAAAATTTATTTTTAAAAAACATTTTTAGGCAGGTTTTATATTCACTAGCTCAGTTGATTTACCTACGCATTATGCACTTTGGTACTTAAGCCTCTCAATTGATTTGGCAGATTCTTTCCTACCATAAAACTAATAAGATATGAAGTTTTTTTGTTCTTGTTAATCTAGTACACATAAACAAACTAGTATGTGTATAAAATACGATAAATAAACTATTGGTTCGAACTAATTATTATTCTTAAATTCGCACAGGAAATAGAAGATATTCAAGTTCAAGGAGTCCAAGAAATTCAAAATAAATGTCTAAGCAAATTTTGTCCAAAAAATTGCGCATCAAGCTACAAGTTCGGAAAGAAGGTTGTTAAGATGCTCAAGGATGTCGATGAACTTGCAATTACTGGGAAAAGGTTTAATAAAGAAGTTGAAATTGCACACAAGATACCTGCCAGGCCAGTGGAGATGCCCCCAGATGAGACAGTGGGGTTGGATTTGATGCTTGAGAAGGTATGGAATAGTACTAAAGCAGACAATGTTGGTGTCATTGGTTTATATGGGATGGGAGGATCGGGCAAAACTACTCTTCTAAAGAGAATTAACAATGAATTTAGGGAGAGAAGGCCAGATTTTGAGGTTGTGATGTGGGTGGTGGTATCCAGAGATCGTAACTTGGATAAAATAATGGACAACATCAGAACAAAATTAGGTATTGATGATGAAATTTGGAATCATTCTATAAGCCAAGATGACAAAGTTGTGAAAATTTATCAAGTCTTGAAGCAGAAAAAATTTGTTCTGTTATTGGATGACATTTGGGAGAGATTAGACTTGAAAATGGTGGGAGTTCCACATCCCAAGGAAACCAATTTTCAATCGAAGGTGTTGTTTACAACTCGGTCTGAGGATGTGTGTGCAAAAATGCAAGCTCAGAGAAAATTCAAAGTAGAATGTCTAACGGAGAAAGAAGCATTTGAGTTATTGTGCATGAAAGTTGGTGAGGAAACTTTAAGTTCGCACCCTAATATTCCAACGCTGGCAAGGGAGATGGCAGCAGAATGCAAGGGGCTCCCACTTGCGCTGATTGTAGTGGGAAGTGCCATGGCTGGTGTGATGAGTGTCGAAGCATGGGAGCAGTCAAAAAATAACTTGTGCAGTTCTCCATGGACAGCTTCTGATTTGGAGAAGAATGTGTTCTCTATTCTGAAATTCAGCTATGACAGACTGCCGGATGAAACACACAAAAATTGTTTCTTATCTTGCGCACTATTCCCAGAAGATTATGAGATTTCGGTACTGAAACTCATTGATAAATGGATAGGGGAGGGGTTTCTTGGCAAGGAATGGAGAGAGAGTACTATGGATAATATGTATAGTCATGGTGAGTCTGTGATTGAAAAGTTAAAGCTTTCGAGCTTGTTGGAGAGTGTTAAAGATGATTTCGTTAGACGTAAGGTCAAGATGCATGATATGATCCGAGATATGGCACTGTGGTTAGTGCATGATCAAGATAGAAGTAAAAACAAGACTCTAGTACAAAGAGAAGCATTAGCAATGTCACAAGAAGATGAGGTTGAAAATTGGAAAGTCATTGAGAGGATTTCAGTTATAGAGTGTGATAATTGGCATATACCAACTGTAACTTTTCCAAATCTCATATCCCTTGCATTTGAATCAAGTGGAAAATATAAGATAACAGGCTTGCAAAATATCCAATGCATGAGTAGATTAAAAGTCTTGGAATTGTCTGTTGGCTTTGCAACATTAGATCTGTCCGCAGAAATTGGTCATTTAATTCATTTGGAATATCTTTGTTTGATTGGACCAATGTTGACTTCAAATTTTCCCATGGAGTTGAAGAATTTAAAAAACTTGAAGATTTTTTCCCTGTCAATTTCAAACAATGGCAATCTTAGTGTTATTCCTTTGGAAGTGATATCAGGTCTTGAACATTTAAGAGTGTTGAGATTTCATACTCATGCAATGAGAGGCAAGAAGGTAGAGAAAGAATTCCTTGAGAACTTGGAGTCCCTACAAAACCTAGAGGAATTACACATACAAATAATGACTGATAGTGGCCTGGAAAAATTATGTAGATCGCTCAGGTTGCGAAGGTGCATAAGGTCCCTTAATCTTCTTCACACGAAGATCCCTGGTGATAGCATGGAACTAGTTTTCGTGGTTTTATCAAAAATGAGGCACCTACAGTTAATTGATTTCCTTGATTTACGTACCTTTGATAAGGGTAATCCAGCCATTTTTTACACATGCCATCTTTCCAAGCTTCGTATTCTGAAAGTTTCTAGTTGCCATTCAATAATTCATTTGACATGCCTCAAACATGCTCCACTCCTTCAGCAACTTCAAATTGATAATTGTGAGTCAATGGAAGAATTGATAGAGGAAGGAACCAAAGATGACGAGGAGAGTGTGGATAATATGTTCTCATGTCTCATAGAGCTGCGGTTGTCAAATCTGTCAAATCTCTGGAGCATCCATAAAACAGCTTTGCCTTTTCCTTCCCTAAGATCCATTGAAATATCATACTGCCCAAATCTAAAGAGGGTACCCTTTAATTTCAACTCTGCCAAGGATAACTTGAAGCATATTGAGTTTAAAGGATCCCAATATTGGTGGGACAACTTGGAGTGGGAGGACCAAGCCACTAAGGACAAATTTCAGTCAAATTTTAGGTGCACCGAGCAACAGAGAGGAAAGTTAGTCCGGGTGGACACTCCAGCAAGAAAAATAACTCAACCTAGATGGTTTTATTGAATACTAATTGCTATCAAAGGTTAAGTACATTTTCAATATTAATATTTTTTTTTTATTATCATATAATTGTTCGTTAGCTGATTGGTTGCATATCATTGCAGGTTGACTCGCTCATTGAGTGTATGGCACAAGGATTGGTTTACATGAGTTTACTTCTCCTATCGACTGCGTGATAAAATGTCATTCCATTAAATACCTCGTCTGTTTCTACTTGATTGCTCTGCTGCCGTGGCACGTGAGGTATGATGTATGAATGGTTATTGTGGACTGTGTTGTTGCTTTGGTTTGCTGCCGTGACTTTGTTTTGAGGTGTGGTCTGTGCTGTGAATTTGTGGACTGCGATTGTGATATTGGTCATGAGAATATGATGATCAAATTTCACCAATTCACTTTTATTATTTGAGAACTTATGATTTATTAACTTAATTAAGAGTTTATGACTTATTTAAGACTTATAGTTGATTACTTTTGTTAATTATTGAGGTAAATATTATATTATTGGCAGAGGAACCCATGGAGTTGTTTATAAAGTTTCACTAGGTCCAGAAAATATTTTTGCCGTAAAGAAACTTGCATTTTTTTTTTTTTGGCAAGAAGAAAACCGACGAGAGTATTTTGATCGTTCAAAGGCTGTCCAACACACAGTAAAAATGTGGTTTTTCTTTTTTTCTGATCCAATAGATGGCAAAAACGGTGTGAAGAAGCAAGTATAAACCCAGCCTGCACTTGTTCCATTGTCTGCAAATGAAGAACTAGCTTTTGTAGCTGGAATTGCTTCTACACTTAATGCTCCACCCTTCAGTGCTGAGAAAATGGTTCAGAAAAGGAAATGGTTGGTAATCTCCATGGTTATGTGTCAATATGTGCATTATCCAATGAATGAATTAATGGATGATATCATTGTGAGAGTTCATACCTACAAGGCTTTGCCTCCAAGAAATTCCTTTATCCTTAATTTATTTTTCCTTTGTTCATTAACTAACACCTTGGAAATTCCGTCTTTTCCACTACATTGAGACATAAAAAGTTAATTCCAAAAGCAGCTAGCCGTAAAAAAGATCCCTTCGTTGCTATATTATTTATTCCACCAGTTTCAAAAAGTTAAAACATTATTTTATTATGCTAGCAACCTGTAAACACTCTTCTGCATCATCAACATGTGATGTTCTGGTGCATTCATCCATCCACGGCATTGGCTTGAAACTTAACAAGACTTTATTGATCTGCCAATGCATCCCACGACAGAGTTGAAACTTATTTGGAGGTTTTACTATATTCATATACAAGTTATAACGTGTGGCAAGTTCGGAAACTCAGGTGTTATTATACTATCAATGATCAAACCATTCAATTCAGCCATTAATGTGATGTACCAATTAGGGCCCGTTTGGATAGCAGAGCTTACAGCTTATTAGAGCTTATTTATCAGTATAAGTGCTTTTATGTTAAAAAAATAGTGTTTGGATAAGTTTAAATAAGTAACTTATCAATTTTTAATAAGCTAATTTTAACTTATTTCATAAGCCAATTTTTTAAGTTTATTGAAAAAAGTCTCTGTAAAAGCTCAAATTCACATGATCAGAAAGCTATTTTACACTTTTACAAGTTAAAATTTTATCAAAATTATACCATTCACCTCTCTCCTTCCATCAAAATTATATTCAAATGTTTTAAAAAAAATTTATAAATTTGAAAAGCACTTTTTCAAATATGTATCCAAACGCTAAATAACTTAATTTAAAAGTACTTCTTCTATAAACGCTTTTTATATAAGGCCTTATTCTATAAGTACTTAAATAAGCTGTATAACTGGGCCTAGTATCAACTTAGGCATTCAGCTTTAAGTTATTCTCATCGTGTATGTATCTCAAAAGCTGATGAATATGTATTTATACCCAGTAGATTCACTGAGTTAAGATCCCGATCATCTGTTGGCACAAAAGCCAACCCTCCCTGCATGTTTTCTTCTTGTACCTTGTCATAATATAACAGATAATTCAGATTTAAAACATTCACAACCACGTAAGATGATAAACTAAGAAGTGCCCCAAGAGAAAATCACTTTGTCTTCAAATTCGAAGGCAACATCTGCCCCCAGAATTTGACCTTGCTTACTGTATTGTCCGTAACCCTGTCACCCATATCACTGCCTCCAATTTCCACATCCATGTCCACATGAGATTCATGAGCCAATATTAGTATCAAAACCAAGTTCCTTCGAATTATCTTCCTTGGATTTTCGAGAAGTGCTGCCTCAATTGTTTCATTCCTGAAGGCTGAACTTTTGGTGTTTGATTTAGGTAGTTAAATTTATCTTACAGTCACAAAGGGGCATAAAAGAGGATGTTACCTCAAGTGAAAATGTTTTATTCGACAGTGAACACTATTTTTAATACAGCTCTTTTTTAACCTCATACTAAGCTAAACAACCCAGAACAAGCAAAACAAAATCTTGATTATGTACAAAAACAGACCAAGTATGAAATGGAACCTAATCTACTAAACCTCCAAGAGACAACCTGACTGAACGTAACCCGTATAGCTCATTGGGCTCTCCAATTTTCTCCAAGAGTTATTTTTAAGATCCAATAGAAAGCCCATGTGCGGTTCGCTATATCCGCTGGATCCAATCAACAACAACGTCCCTTCCCACGCTCTCATGTATGCCACCTCCCATATCTCACCTGGCAGTTTGGCTATTTCTTGCCACGTCGAATCCTGCAATACTACCACGTCACCACCCCTGCACATGTATATTTTCTCATCATCATCGACCACGCAGGTCCTCGGACAAGTGGCACTTGCCAAGAAGTACTCTTCAACTTGGTCCCATCTCCACGTGGCAACATCGAAGGCTTCGGCGCTTCTCTCGAACTGCCCTTGCTTCTCCGTACAGTAACCGCCAATAACATGAAACTTTCCACCGTGGAAAGTTGCACTGCACTCATCCCTCTCCCTTTCCATGTCAGGAAGTGGGACCCACTCATCCCTTGCCACGTCATACACAAACGCCGACCTCAGCGCATTCTTCTCGTCGTCGTGCCCACCGGCGACGAACACCATCCGTTCGGAATCAGACGCGCATGCGAAGAACGTCCTGGGTCCTGGCATATCGGCCCCGCGTCGCCATTTAGCCGACATGAAATTGTAGATAAAAACCGAATTCGAAGATTTCCACGAGTCCGGGTCCCACCCGCCCATCATCACCAAATCGTACCCGACACCCACTAACTGAGAGAACATCGGTAACCCGCCAGTTAGTCCCGGAGGCGGTGGCAACTCGCTCCAATTACCCGTTTCCGTCTTATAAATACTGAGACGGTAAATCGGGTTCATGGAACCCTTCATCAGGCCACTAACACGTTTCTCCGAGTCAACTCGTGCCTGAACCATTACAACGATTTTCTGGCTATGCCCTGCTGTCCTCCTTCGACGACGAAAGTCCAGCATCTCAAGCTCCGTCTTCCAGACCTTGCACACCGATGCAACAAGTGGGAACTGCTGATAGGAAACCCGAATCAAACAGTCCCTGGCTACATCGTCCGGTAGTCCCGAAATCAGCTCCATCGTAGCAGATCACCGTGAAACCAAATAATCAACCCAGTAAAAGTAAGCACTGTGCAGGCATACGATCATAACAGGAGGGAAAGAATTTGAAGCCGGAAGTTTGAGACTTGATTGAAGGAAGTCGGGTGTATATAGAGCGAAGAATTTGGGTTTTAGCAGGAAGTTGAGAAATTTACGGTAGCGGAGCAGAAGAAGTAACTACTGATGAGTAGTGACTTGTTGTGTAGGCTTGCCTATGGGTTATATAGGGCGCCGAATGTGGTTGCGAGTTGAGATGATAAGGTAAGGAGCTGAAAGCAGTGGGTGTTCTAGAAGATGGTTTTTGGGAAGTGAGACTCACGAAGAGGGACAACCCGGAGCGGCCTATGGTTGGATAGCTGTTGGTTTTTAGTATTTTATATTTAATTATCAAAATATATCTTTCATTTTTTGATACAATAATTAATTGAATTTATTATTTTTCGGTTAAATATTATTTATTTTCTGCGGATTCCCATAAACCGATTTACAAGAAGCCTACTATTTATAGTGAATTTTTTTTATCTGTCGGTGGAAAGAATAAAAATAATTGGATGATACGAAAAAAAGAAACAAAAATATTATACATAAATGCAAAAAAGAGTGTTCCTTTTTCAAAGGATGCATTAACTATTTTTTTATTTATTTGAATAAAGATAAACGAGAATGAACAGGGACGTGATGGTCGATGCATTGAGAAAAGTAGTAACGGCGTTTGGGAAGCTTGGAATGGCATGTGACGAAGGCATGTTTGTGATGGGAATGGGGGCCCACCTGACGGCGATACTTTAGAAGTCCCTCGGATAACTCCAAACCGTCTCCTATTGTTTTACATTTTTTTCATGTGTTCTAGAAGCACTTCAATTATTATGGGCCTGATGGGGTTGAACATCAATCCGAAAAGAGAAAATATGCCTGTCCAATATATATATATATATATATATATATAATATGGAAGTTAAAAAAAAAATTAATTGAAAAAATATTAAAATAATTATTTCCCAAACATGTTCATTTTTATAAATTAAAATTAACCTAAAAATCTCTGTTTTTTTTACCGAGTATTTAGACTTTCAAATGGCAAACGCGTTAACTTTAATAGTGTTACATCCATGTCACTTCCTCTATTCTCAGTGAAGTGACACAATTTTGTAATATATATCATAATATATAGATTCTGAAGATTTTTGTGTCTTATATAATAATTTAAAATGAAAATAATAAATTTTTTGTACTTGAACACATTAATTTAATTATTATATTCAAAAACACGGGAATAATTTAAAAGTTACGGGGAGGGGTAATGAAATGGAATAACTGGGATGCGACCAAAATTGGCGTGTTGCAAATAAGGGGAAACTCATTCTGAGTCACTCTTTTACTTTGCTTCTAAGTGATGTGTCCAGAAACCAAAACTAGCATGGTAGTAGGGCTTGTCCTTGGGTGGGGAAGGGCTCGTTACCACATTTCCAAATGGCACCATAAGAAACTTTTGATTTTTTGTGTGATTAAGAACCTTAAGTCGTTGACTCCATAAACGTGACAAACACGGCAATAACTGTAAATGTGACGCAGGTCCCACACAACGCATCCTCTGAGTTTGTTGTTGAATTATTTTATACGTTAACTTTACACGCCAACCACTACCAAATTGCAAAATTATAAATTAGTACCACTTTTGCTGTTAAATCACCTGTTCCTTAAACTTCTCTTGCAACAAACAATTATACCTTATTTAATATCATTTTTATTTTTTAAATTGTGATCAAATTTATCTTTTCCGTTTCATTTCTAATTTTTTTTTAGATCATTTAGGATTTATTTAATTTTTTTTTATTTTTTTTTAAATTATTTTTAAAAATTATGTTTAAAAGTTATTTTATAAAATAAAAAAAAATTCGTTTCATAAACTATTTTAAAAATATGTTATTTTTTTAAAAAATAAAAATAAAAACTGGAAACAAAATTAATTTTTTATTATTTCTATTTTTTTATTTTAAAAATAATTTATTTTTAAAATTTATTTTTAAAATAATAACAAAAAATAATTATCAAACGAGTTTTTTTATTTTAAAAATAATTGAGAATAAAAAATAGTTTTTAAAACTAAAAAATAAACACATCCATAATTTTTTGCATAAATTATGTTATTTAATTTTATACCTATATTTCTCAAAATAACTTACACCGAAACTTATAATTTTATTTTATTTACATAAACTGTACAAAATAAATAAATGGTATAGATGATGTCAACTTAATTTGACAAAGAGATCTGGAAATTATAAAATAAAAAACATAACTATAATAGGGAGAATTTGTTTTTTTTTTAAAAGAAGTAAAATAAGTAAGTTGGGTTTGAGTAGGGCCCATGGGGGGCGAATGGTCCAAAGCACGCTGCGAATGATGTGAAAGTGGCTGGCTTTTTTTTTTTTTTTTTTTGGCCAATAGTGATGGGGTTCTTCTTTAAATTGCTTCCTCCCACTTGTTCACTCTTTTTGTCCGTCTCTTACAGCACTTGCTGAAAAGGTATTTGTTATGATCGTTCTTCTAGAATCACCACCATGTGCTTCGCTCACACAAAAGTAAAAAAAAATGCTATGCAAATTATCAAAATTCATATAATTTTCGATGCGATCATTCTTCTAGAAGCACCATGTGCTTCGCTCACACAAAAGGAAAAAAAAAAAACAAAAAACAAAATGCTATCCAAATTCTTCTAGAAGCACCGTGTGCTTTGTTTAGAAAAAATATAATTTATATTGCTAAAAATTTCTCATAATTTTGGTAATTATTAAAAATAAGTATTTTTAAGTTTATATCACCTACCTATATGCTTTCTCAAATCAATATATATCCATTTTTGTTACCTCATAATTAAATGCTGAATCTTACAAAATGCTATTTATAAAATATAAAATTTATTAATAAAGACAAAATTTACTTTGATGATCTCTACGTTTTGAGAGGATTAACTTTCGACGATCGACTGAAAGACACCTATCTCATACCTGTATAAAAAAAAAACATGTTTGGACATAGTTGATTCACAACTGTTTTGAAATTCATTATTGTTATATTATTCTAAAAATTAATTTAAAACAATTATGCAAATAAATTTAAAATCTCGTGTTTATATTTTATTATCATGCCAGCATAGGATTATTCGTTTTATGAATTCCGTGATTCTAGGTAAATATATATATTACAATCAAACAAATTGATGTGAAATCACAACAAATGGTCTCACTCTCTGGTCTGGAGATTTGATAAAATATATAAGACCTATGTTTAAATCTTGAATTTAATAAATAAAAAATGTACGCATCAAATTTGTTGAAGTTGACAGCCTAATAATGCAAAAACATATTAAGATATAAATTACGAATGGCATGTAAGAGAATTTAGATCTTTGGAAAAGTATGCTAAATTCAAGGCATCATCTTTATTTTAATATCATGTGACTTATTAATTCATGAATTGAATTTATGGATATTAATTTTATTTTAATATTAAAATAAATACCATGTAAATTATGATTTTATTAACTTATAAGTGTTTTGTATATATTTATCTAAATATTCGGATATCTCTTTTGAATATGTAGTTGTATATAGACGACGGAGGAACAGTTTTAATATTTTTATAATTATAAGGTGTAGAAATATTCGTGTGGAAGAGAAAAAAAAATTGATTATTTTATTTTATTTTAATGTGTATGTTGAAAGAAAGTCAAGAGGACAAAAACTAACGATTGAGATTATTTGGTCTTGATGTTCTATTTTAAAAAAATAAATAATTTTTTTTAAAATATAACATATTCTCTTTTTTAGTGATTAACGTCTTTTTTTATATAACTCTATCTTTTACTAAACAAATAGACATAAATTTTTTAAAAAAAATTAAAAAAATATTACAATTTAATTTAAATATTTTGAATGTCTTCTATAAAAATTAAATAAAAAATAAATAAATAAATAAATAAAATATCTATCTCTTAATTTTTTTTCTTATTCTTAATTTTTAACTAAATTTTTAAACAAATAAAATTAATATTTAAAAAAAATTGATATTAAAAATAATAAATTAAAAAAAGTATGAAAACGCTATTTTATTTTATTATTTATTTTTTAAAAAGGTTTTTGAAATTAATTTGTAATATATTTTTTATTTTTTATGTATATATTTTTTTATAATAGAAGATAAAATAGTGTAATAAATATATTGATTAAAAAATTTTTATTCTATATTTTGAATCTTAAAAAAATATATATATATTTTTAAAATAAAAAAACTGTGTAATTTAACCATGAGACTGATTTACTTTAATTATTATTATCCAATAGCAAACCTTTACAATAAAAAAGAAATTTTCTTTTAGCTGGCAACGATCTCAATAAATAAGATCACAGTGGTTGATCATTAATGTTTTGAGTATTTATTTATTTATTAGCTTCATGAATACTACCATAATTGATATAGTTGGGTCAACATATTTTTTGCTATAAAAATAATTTTTAAAACACTTCTCCACGATGGGTAGTGGCGCAGAGAGGCATGCTCTCTCACACGATATGATGAGTGATGCGGCACTTTCTATTCGTTGTTAGTGTATCTGTTTCATATAATAAATCAAAGAAATTTAAAGCAAATTAGTATAAAGCAAAAAAAAAAAAAAATTAAAAATGAAAAATTCAATACACAGATTTGTTTAATATTCAACTAAAATATATGAAACCAATTTCCTTAAAGAAATTAGCAATTTATAAAATTTAATAAAACTAAAAATTCGGGGATATGGATTTCTTATAATTTGTTTGATGGTATAAGATATAAAAAATAATTTTATCTTATGTTTCTTTTTTATGTTCAAATACAGATAGATACCAAAATCAATATGATAATGTACCAAATAATTCCAAATTTGGAAGGTCTACTGTAAATTCTACATATCGCTGAAAACTCGAATTCCTACAGAAGTTTCTGGTTGAGGTTAAGCCACGGTAATCTAGATTCTAGAGCCAGAAAATTATGCAATCCTTGACTTCAGACCTTGAAAGCCAATTTTCTTGGCTTCCAATTTTAAGGCAGTTTAAAAGTAGACCTCATCTAGATTGGGAAAAAGCGTGCCTTGACCTGATCAACTGAGAACAATGCAGAATCAATTAGAAATTCAACTGAACCTGAGTGATGAAAGATCCCGATTATTTTAGTTTACCAAGTCTGATTAATAATCATTCTAGAATCATTATGGTTATAATTTTGATTGTAATTTATTATTTTTCTCAACCAAAACAAAATCAGAAATCAATACCTATTCGTTGGTTCCTTTGAGTTGTTACTATTCAACTTCTAAGGCAGCATCCAGGTCAAACACGGTACTACCATTCTTCAATTGCTTGTTTTTTAATGGTCAATAAGATTTTTGCTCTTTTTTTCTCAAAATTTTAGAAAATTTATCGGTATTAATATTTCATGTCATATAAAACCTGTTGCGTAAATGAATGCTTACAATTAATTAAAAGAAAGAAAGGAAGATCTTTAGTACTTCGATGATAATAATTACCGAAGGTAAATAGATAATCTGCGCCTCGTGGATAACCATCAAAGCCCCAAAAATAGTCATTTCGGGAGACATGCTAATCTAGGACATAAAAGAAAATAAATGGAAAGAACTTCTGTTATTTTAAATATAATAACGTTTCAATATTGAGAAGCCAGCTCCAAAAGCTCTTTATGTTCATCTGAAACATAAGATTTCACCTTCATAGTTGGTTTACCATCAGCACTTCCAGGAGACATATACTTCAACCCAATGACAGTTGCCAAACCTGCAAATATCAATTTTATGTCGTGATAATTTCATCTTCGTTGCAACCCAAAAAAATAAAACTCTAGAGTTGACATGGCAAGGATTTATCTGTTCTTATAAAATTTTTAGAAGTCAGAACACTAATCTTGCCAGTCTTAGCTACAAGATTCTCTTACCCATCCGCCTCCACTATAGTTAGTAACACGTTATTGATTCCATTTTGGTAACTTTCAAAATGTACACAAGTTAAGCTACCATCATAATTTTAAAAATGAATATAAAATAAAAGGTGTTACTAACAAGCATAGGGGGGGCGTAAAACAGGTGAGCGTTAAACAGTTTTATGCATAATAGTTCATGATTTAGCAAGTGATTTAGTCTAGTGACGTCTTGCCCCTTAAAAACATAAATGGTGAAGCCCAATGTCTGGATTCACCAAAGTGCTAGTCCATGAGAAAGCATTATGGTTACACTCACTC
The DNA here is from genome assembly GCA_037074535.1 of Gleditsia sinensis. Classification (NCBI taxonomy): domain Eukaryota; kingdom Viridiplantae; phylum Streptophyta; class Magnoliopsida; order Fabales; family Fabaceae; genus Gleditsia; species Gleditsia sinensis. Next base: position 1,713,367 of record CM073469.1, on the reverse strand, counting down.
TCATGTACGCGACCATACAACAGCCTTTCCCCTTTCCAGTATTCCAAAGGCCTAGTCTTGATTCTGGTGCTTCGCCTTACCCCAGACTTCCAAGACGTACCAGCAGCTGAACATTAAAACATTACTTTAATGTAGCAACAAAAAGAATTTTTAAAGATGAATGGATGAGATAAATGTGTGAGAGTACATACCTGCAAGGCTTTGCCTCCGAGAAACTCCTTCATCCTTACGTTCTCTCCGTGAATGTAACTTGTTTTTCCTTTGTTCATTAACTGACACTTTGGAAGCTTCCACCTTTTCCTGTACGTTGAGACATAAAAATTTAATTCCAAAAGCAGCTAGCCATCAAAAGGACACCTTGGTTGCTACTATCCACCAGTTTCAAAAAGTTAAACAGTATTTTATTATTCTTAATTGCATCCCAAGATATGAGGCCTGGACAGCTAGCTAGTAAACAAAATGACGATCATGAAGGAAAAAAAGGGGTAGTGGGATAATAAGTAAAAAAAGAAAGACCTACTTATTTAGTGCAACAAAATGTTTGATAATGTTTCTTATTTAAACATGCTAATACATAAAAAAAATGCTTAAATTACTCAAAAACAGGTGTAATCACGGTAATTGAAACAGCATAATTCACAGTTCAAATAGTGCAATTCGAGTCAATTCGGTCTTCTAATGATATAGATCACTGGATGAATTGAAAGCTCATCGGAATTGTGACCTGAATCACTGGAATTGTGCGATTCACGCCAGAAATCATGAATTACACTATCCAGTGATTCTGGTTCCCTGCATTCCATTGGGTTGTGAAGATGCGATCCAAAAATAAAAAGTCTGGTTTCTTTTATTTAAATAAAAAAAAACACTTCAGATTAATGGAACACACCGTTCTGTCTCATTTAGCATCAGAATAAGACGTTGGAAATTTCCCTGGCTGAAAACATGGTGTTTAACATTTCCTATTGTCAAAACTTGGCACCAAGGATACTCCTCTATTCTCTGCCTTCTCTCTGTTTCTTATTCCATTAAATACCTTATCTGTTTCTACTTTGATAGCTCTGCTGCCGTGGCATGTGAGGTGTGGTGTGTGAATTGTTATTCTGGACTGTGATGTTGCTTCAGTTGGCTGACATGACTTTGTTTTGAGGTGTGATCTGTAGTGTGAATTTGTGGACTGCATAGTGATATTGGTCATCAGAATATGATGATTAGATTTCACTAAATCACTTAATTATTTAACAATTTATGATTTATGAATTTAATTATGAGTTTATGTCTTATTAAGGCTTATAGTTGATTAATTTTGTTAATTATTGAGGTAAATATTTTATTTTGAGTAAATTATTTATACTATATTTTTATACCTATTTTATATTATATATTTCAAGTTATTTTTCGATTTGTTTTTGAATTGTACAATTTGATACAATTTATAATTCATGATTCAAAACTAAACCTTCCAATTCTTAATTTAAATTGCAATTTGACAACTATGGATACAATATATATAAAGATAAGCAAAAAAAAAAAAATTCTCTATGAAGCTAGTAACCTGTAAACATTGTTCTGCATCCCCAGCATCAGATGTTTTGATGCATTTATCCACAGCATTGGCTTGAAACCCAGCAGGATTTGATTGATCTGCTAATACATGCCAGACAGAGTCGACACCATAAAATAAACATAAGCACTAAATCAAAAACCAGATTCCATCCAACTTTGAGATTGAAAGGCAACTTATCTGTGGGTTTTACTATATTCTTCCAAAAGTTATAACACGTAGCAAGTTCATGAAACTCAGGAATTGTTATACTATCAATGATCAAACCGTTCAATTCAGCCATTAATTTGATTTACAATTACTCAATTAGTATCAACTGAGGCATTCAGCTTTAAGTTATTCGCATCATTTATGTATCTCAGAAGCTGGTGAATATATATTTATACCTAGTGGATTCACCAAGTTAAGATCCGGATCATCCGTTGGCACAGAAACCACAGCTTCCTGCATATTTTCTTCCTGTACCTTGTCATAATACAACAGATAATTCAGATGTAAAACATTCACAACCAATATGATAAAACTAAAAGAGCCCAAAGGAAAACTCACTTTGTCTTCAAATTCACAGGCACCATTTGCCTCAGAATTTGGCCCACTTACTGTATTGTCCATAACCCTGTCGCCCACATCACTGACTCCAATATCCACATCCATGTCAACATGAGATTTATATGATACAATATTAGAATCAAAACCAAGTTCCCTTGAATTATCTTCCTTGAGTTTTCCAGAAGTGCTGGCACAATTTCTGATTGTGACCTCAACTGAGCTTGTCTTACTGGCTGCAATAAAATCTTTGATTAAGAATGCATTCCTTTTATTTGATAGCTTTCCTGAATTATCTTCCTTGGATTTTCCGGAACTACTGTCACATTTCCTAACACAGTCCTCAACTAAACTTGTCTTGCCAAATGTAACAACATCTTCGATTAAGGGTGCTGGCTTTCCAGAATCAACAAGATTAGGTTCCTGATTTACCATGTCAATTATAGAAGTGTCTCCTGTGGACAAACTATCACTATCAAGAGCTGAAAATGGATCAACTGAAGGCTTTGACCGTGAAATGCGCTTCCGTAATAATGACAATGAAGCAAATGGACTTTTTGGTGGGGTGGGTGAAGATAATTGCTGCACAAGGCTTCCTACATCTTGTCTAGGCTTCGAGGGTGTTTTATTACTCATCTCTTTTAACATATTATCTATGTTGGATAAAGCCTTCCTTGGCTTTGACAAGTTCCCTCCAAATGATTTCAAATCAATCACTTGGTTATCTGGCAAGTCTGGAATGGATAATTTCTCTAAGATAATCGGTCTGATCTGTAAGCTCTCCTGCAAAAGAGTGAGGGCTCCATCCCCCTCTAAATCCTCACAACTGCTATGTAGCAATTCATCCAATATGTCATTTATCTTGTTTTCTTGCATGGCAGATGAATCTGCAACAAACTTCATAATAGGGAAGTATCAAAATAAAGAAGGAAAGTTTGAAATACAAAAATAAGAGAGAGGAAAAGGGAACTGATATTAAAGTGAAAAAGGTAAGACAAGTGACAGAATACTACATACTGAGATGATAACCGCAGTCACTGACCAGCTAGTTGACTTTCCAGTGATGGACAATGAGGCCCGGTTTTGTTTGTTCTCTCACCAACTGGACCTAAGCTGCCTGATTCAAATATCTCTTGAGAGGATGTAACATTGTCATTATTGTCAAAAGTCTCCATTGAATACCGATGCTTGTATCTGACTGATCTCCTGACCCACATAATATTAAGACCATGTTAAACAACAAAATGAAGAATTTCGTACATGATGCATCACAATGAAGACTGATGATTTAAGTATTATAATGGTACCGCTGATTACTTCCCAGGAGTCCTGGTCGACGATGGCGTGCATTGGTGGATATTGTGTTCTGGTTTGGCTCAAATGATATACCACCCATCTACTTCTGCATTTCTCTTTTTGCGTCTATGTATCAATTATAATTCCAATAAGAACAAGCTTTGGAAAAACCATCCAATGAGTATTCAGGAAGAGAAACAAAATGAAACTTACATTCTAACCGTTCATAGGCCATGAAGAATTCCTCTGGATCTTTAAGATTATCAATGTCTAGAGTTGGTTTCAAAATCTCAGTAGGATGACTGTCAAATACATGAGAAATACATGCAATTTACAGTTAGTCTACGAGGAAACTAATTCATTTCAAAGAAACAAAATGCAGTTTGGGCAAGGAAACAGAAGATGAGAGAGAAAGAGAGAGAGAGAGAGAGATCAGTCAGATACTTTTTATTTGGTTTCAATGAGAACCGTGCACGCCTGTGGCCTAGGGCTGGCCTTCGATATCGGAGACAATCTTTAGCCTCATCAACAAAGACATCATTCCTCTCATTAGATGCTGGATCTCCCAAAATTTCTGAGTTGAACATTCCTGGGTTACCATCTAATATGGACTTTGCCTGCTCCAGAAGTTTATTGGGACTTTGCAAGGCCTGTAAAAGCATGAGAGGCATGGATAGAAATTACCATAGTAATGCTACAGTCACATCAACTCCAAACTTCCTATGATTGATAATCAGTTTCCTTTTCCAACATATCCAGTTTTTCCATAGAAAAGTAATTTAAACAATGAAGGTTAATCTTAAATTCCATTCTTCCCCATCTGTGTCTACTTCAAAAAATTAAAACCTAAAGTTAAGTCTATTAAAACAACTGTCACTCTCAAATTCACCATACCGTGTACGTGGAAGTCATTTTGTTTGCATGTGTAAGAAGGGGTCACAAAAAGTAAGAAAACCTGAAAGTTCAGAAAAATTTCTCCACACAGAAGACAGAAATCTATAAAGAGAGAAGCTCTTTCCGCTTTCCAAAATCATCCCACTTCATTTTCACTGGATAATCTGAATATTGTAAAGAGAACCATTTGTTCCTTCCACATGATTACTATACTGCTAAACGGAGAAAAGATTAATTATATTTATTTTCTCTTATGTTATGAGCAATAAGGTAGGCATTAGAAGGAAATTTGTCACGGATACAATAGAAGGATGCTTTTATCAGCAAAAGGGAACAACAAACCGTTTTCCACGAATCATGACATATAAATAGAATTATATGTAAATAATCAGGCCTCTTGTCCAGCACATAGTCAAAATCCTAAAACACACACATTTGGTCTCTCTCTCTCTCACACACACACACAGAGCACCGATTTTTGTAAATTTGGAAAACTCAGTTTGGTTAGTTCATTGAACTATATAACAATCAAAAGGGTGAATCATAAAAGCCAAAATAAGCTCAAGATGAAGGGTTACATCAATTTAGTTCTCCATGAAGCATAAATTATTTCTCAATTGACGCATAAAAACTAACAGGTACCCAAAACTAATAAGCAAACTATAATGAATAAATTCCGAAATCATGTAATAATTAAAACGTTAAAAATGAGATTAAGGGAGTATATTAAAAATGCAAGAGAGTTCTAAGTTAAGTGAACGTACCATTGAACGCAGGTGGTTGTGTATGGCGTCAAGATCCTCGTCGGGGTTGTACGGCTTTGATGGGTCGGGTGACACACCAGAGGTTCGGGGGAAGAGGGAGAGTCCCCAATAGTTGGCAAGAGGATCCACTACAGCAGAGCCTTGAGCTTCTTTCGCCAATTGGCCAACATAAAAGAGAATCAGAATTCAGAATAGATTGTAAGAACCCTAGTACAGCAGGACATGGAGAAGAGAGGTTTCTTTCTTTTCCGTTTATATTTCAAATTGAATGTATAAAAAAGACAGAAGACTGAGCGGGAGCTTCGACCCCTTCCTCCTTTGCTTGCGATATTTGCCGGTAAGCTGGGCATTTGGCGGAATATTCAAGCCCGGCCCAGAAAATTAATGCTCATACATTTAAAAAAAATTAAAAATTCACAAGAAAATTCAGGATAAATTTGACAAATTGAGTTGAGCAGTTTTTTTGTCCAAAAACAAAAAAAATATGTCGAGCAGTTTTTCAATAATAAACATTTAATTCAAAATAATTTTTCGTTAAGGAAAAAAAAATCAGCATGTTATATTTTGGATAATTATGCAAATATACAATTTTAAATCATTTAACTTGATAATGAGCATTAAATTAAAAAATATTTTTCCTTGTAAATCATTTTACAAGTAAAAAAATCTTTTTCCTTGTAAAAGATTTTCTTTTATAAGAAATTATGCAAACTATCTCTTGCAATTTATTTGACATATATAACGTGGACGGCAGGATTCGAACCTGCGCGGGCAGAGCCCACATGATTTCTAGTCATGCCCGATAACCACTCCGGCACGTCCACTTGATGCGACAGTAGTGTCAAATTTTTATTATAAGAAAATAATAAAAGGCGAGAGTCCCGACATTGAGTTTCGGCAGAGCAATCAGATGGTCGAACCGTGCGTTGCTGTGCATTGATCTCTGAATGTCCGAAACCTGGAGCTATTCACAATAGGAGAATCTAGAAGACTATAGCAATACATGTCATGCTTTCTTCTACCCTTCTCCTCCACTCCTCTTATGACAGTAGTCTGATATGATCAATAGAATACAGATAGAGTGAACCCTCTTGTGCTTCTATGTTTCATATCGAAATTTGCGGACCATAATTTCTTCACCAATTTTGAATTCTTGTTTACCATTTTCTTATCATTATATTTCAATGGAGTAACATTAATTTCCACATAAAATGTACTTCTCATTGTGCAGCCTCACTTATCATAAATAATTCCACTTACAAGCCCACATATTAATTGAGTTTTAAATAAAATGATTACATGTTTTTATATATGTACACAACTAATATAATAATTAGCATTATATTCACATTATATATGTATTTATAGATATATAACACTATCTTAATATATCTTATAAATTTTAAAATGGATGTAAGTTTAATATATTTTTTCTTACATTTCTGATGACTTGTATCTAGCAAGATTTTAAATTAAAATTATGAATTTTTAGACACTTATATTGATCCAAAACAGAATTAACTTATTTTTCTTAAAAAAGGAAATAATTATTTTATTTTATTTTTTGCATTTTAGTCTGTTGTTTAATAAATAATTTTGGGCAAATTATAATTTTACCTGACAAAGTATTTGTGTGTTGGTACAATTCAAAAGTCAATTAAAATTTTTTTTGATAGATGATAACGGAAAGAACGAGAATAAAAATTAAAAATAAAATATAAAAAAATAAATTTAAATAAAATAAAATAAAATGTTGTGATTAAAATTACGTTTAGTAGGTTGATGAAATAAAATAAAATAAAAATTATCAAAAAGATAAAATTATTTTTTAAAAATAAAATTATTATAGTAATATTATTTTAACTTAAAAAATTATTTTAAATATTATAAATAAAAAATAAAATAAATTATTATGAATATAAAATTTTAAATTAAATTTTATTAAATAATATTAAAAATTTTAATTTAAATATATATATTTTTAATTATATAAAATTTTATAAATAAATAAAATAATAAAAAATATTTTAATTTTTTTATTTTTCATTATTTCATAATACTTCACTTTTTATTTATTTTAAAAAAAATATTAATTATTTTTAAAAAAATAATTAATATTTTATAAAATTCACAATTTCTACCACTTTTATTTATCAAACTAAAAAAATATAATATCCATTTCATTCTATTCTATTTCCGTCCCTTTATTTTCATCGACCGGCTAAGAGAAGCGGTCCCTCGTCTACGTGGTTACTCACTTGCGCTCACAACTTGCAACTACTTAGAATTTACAACAAACTTGTTCTCTTGTAGCCTCTTTTTTCACAGTAGGGTTGCTTTGCAGCTGATAAACGCCACCATTGTCTGCCCTCTATCACTCTCTTCGTTACCTCTTTCATTTGCCTGCTCTCTTTCTCTCCCGTCTCTCTCTCTCTTCCTTCAACAATGGGTGCTTCTCTGCCCCCTAAGGAGGCCAACCTCTTCAAGCTTATTGTTGTAAGCTTCGATTTCTTCTATTTCTCGTTTTCTAATTTGTTTTTGATTGCTTCTCGTGGTTCGATCTAAGTTCAATGTCTTTCTTCGACTTCTTGATTGTTTTACCTCTTAAAACCCTAGATTCTGTTGGCACTTTCTTAAGGTTTGTTTGGATTCTGAGGAATCTGGGAGAATGTGAAACCAAAGGAAATTCGGGCGTCTTCAGTGAAATTATCTAGTTTCATAACATTGAAAGTTATAGCAGCGTTTTTGGTTTTCAAGGGAATGGTTCCGGTTGGAATAGAGTTCTGTACTTTGGAGTTTAAGGCTTCGCTCTATTCTTTGTTTTTTCATAGTGACAATAAAAAAAGGGTGTTTGAAGTTTGATATGCTGTACACATTATCAGCATATCTGTTAATGTGCCTTATCTTTTTTATTATTTTAATCAAAATTTCTCCGCAGACATTTTGTCTCAGTAGTTTGGCACTACTATATATAGTGAAATATGAGTATGTTAAATTTGTAGTATTTAGTGATTATTAGTTCCCCTTTGCAAATGCTTTATCTGCCTCTTCAAGGGAATACATCAAAAAAGTACTTACAAAAGGATTGAAGTGAATAATTGCTTTTTTGAAAATGCTGGGCATTGCTCTTAGTTCTACTTCACTATTTCTGGTCGCAGTTGAAAGGAAGGATTCAGTTTCGGGATATAAATAGCTATGTTATTGTATATGGCTTTCAGATTGTATCTGTCAAATTCCTTCAAGTAGGCTTATTTTCGGATTTGGCTTTTTCAACGTGGAAAGGTCCATATATGCTTTTATAGCTAATGCAAATAAATTTTAGTTATCACGGTCATTAGTAAATCACTATGTAAGTGAATCAAATACTCTTTTTCTTGGCTAACTGATAAATGGAGCTTATTTTTTCTTGTTCACATTGCTGCAGAAATCATATGAAACCAAACAATACAAAAAGGGCCTCAAAGCAGCTGATGCCATCTTAAAAAAATTTCCAGACCATGGAGGTATTCCTTTTTGGTAATTTATGCCTTTCCTTATTGTCAAGAAATACTATTCTATTTTTGTACAAATTCTTCCTTCGTCATCTTTCCTGATCATTTACAGCATATTTTGTTATGTTTCTTTGACCATTTTTCTTATTTATGTGTCTGTTCCCCTTCTGGTTGATAGAAACTTTATCAATGAAGGGGTTGACGTTGAATTGCATGGATCGTAAGTCTGATGCATATGAACTTGTTCGTCAAGGACTAAAGGTCTGCATGATGTCTATGAAATAAAACCATTCATCTGTTTTATGATAATTTTTTTGTCAGATAATCCGGACTTGATGTCTTGTTCTGGTGCAGAATGACCTTAAAAGTCATGTTTGCTGGCATGTTTATGGTCTCCTTTATCGGTCGGACAGAGAATATAGGGAGGCGATTAAGTGCTACCGGAATGCACTGAAAATAGATCCTGACAATATTGAAATCCTACGAGACTTATCACTTTTACAGGTACACAACTTAAATACCATTTGCCTCTATTTGCTTTATTATAGGAACATTTTAATCTCTCTCTCTCTCTCTCTCCCACACACACACACATAATCGATTTAATCTGGGATTACTTTTTTAATACTGTCATAGTTTATGGCATCTCCTGAACACTAATGAGTTGCTTCATGGGCTTGGTGTTTAACACGGAGGATTTTTTATTTAATCATAAAAAAATGGAGGAAAGTTTAGTTCTTGTTTTTTGATAAAAGGAGGATAGTTTGCTAGGAACATTGTCTTTTCCATGATGATAATTGAACTTGCCTTTAGATGCCCAATTTCCTATCTAGGTTCAGTTAATAACTATTCTTGAAGGTCATAGGTGCTCTTAGGTCAGAAATCAGAAGATCATTGCTGTTTTAGTTGCCAATTCAAGTTTAGGATAAAATCCTCATTTAGTATTTCTAGAATTAGTTATGGCATTAAACTGACACTGGACTAATAAAAAAGGTGATAAAAATCTCACTGATTTCTTTACTTCCTCTGTATCATTTCCCAGTGCAAAACCAAAGGCTATATTATAGGAGGGTGCGTTTTGTTTAGACTTGAAGCAGACAGAAGCTCTGTTGACTGTAATATGTTCATTCAGTTGGTAGTTTACATTTAGTTCAGACTAATGGAAAAATTATGTGAACAAATTGAAAGTAACTAAGAGGTGGGTTTGCATATAGGAAGTATATAAGGATATTTCAACACAACTGAAAATGTCAGTACAGCTCCTAAGTTTATGAGAAGTATGTAAAAATAATAATGAGGTCCTCAAAATACTGTGCTGTGAGCGGTCTGGAACTTCAAAGTTCAAATGCAATTCTCATCAACTCAATTCACTTTAAACCTCAATTATCTGTTTAATCTGAAAGTGCAATTAGATAGCTGTGGGCCAGGGCAGACTCTATAACCTTAATTTGGTCAGGTTATATCAAGTAGTGAAGCTCACCTGAATTGAAATGATGGTATCAAGGAAGTTCTAGTGACATAAGTAAACCCTAGGTTAGATTCAGTATGCCGTAGTTATAGTCTGGCCAGAAAACTGAATGTACGTAAATATACCTCGACTATTAAACTCATTTAGCCTTCTAGCATATTGGACTGATGACCTTGATATATATCAGGTACACTTCTGACCAAAAGGAACTCTTTGGCGTAGGTTTTGTCTTCCAAAGAGGTGAAAATTGTCAAGTATTTCATGTTATTATGGCCTATAGCACATATCTAACTCTAAATAATGTAAAATTTTAAGAAAGCCCTTCCTGAGCCATTTAACAACGTAAAAGTAAATGATATTTTTTCCTATGACAGATGTGAAGTTGACTTATCATCCTGTGGGACTAATGTGTCTCCTCCTCATTTAAGAACCAGGTGGATGGTTCAATCGTGGGTTCAAAATCCACCATGTCTGTACTTTTTTCTTAACATTTAAAAAAATCTGAAAGGAAGCTTGGGCACATATACGATAATCTGCTATCTGATAATATTTACAGCCAATTTTCTGTTGATAGCTGCTTTGAATAAACAAAACAAAAAGGCTATTGTTCTTTGGGGAAAAGCTGACGTGGAATATGCTCCAACTTCCCAATACTTTTCTTAAGAATGACTCACGTTATTACAAAGATTAATGTACCAAATTTTAATACAAGATTATATTGCCCTCACCATGAACTGGAGGGAACAAATTTTCTGCTAAGCTATTGGACTTTGTATCTTGTTTCATAAAATGTATATGAATGTATGTTCAGTGAATTCTTTTATGATGTTTTTTTTTCTTATAACATTTTATGCTTACTAATGTCACGGTGTTTATTTTATTTTATTTTATCTTTTTTACTTCTCTCAGGCTCAAATGCGAGATTTAATTGGCTTTGTTGAGACAAGACAACAACTTCTGACTCTTAAGCCAAATCATCGCATGAACTGGATTGGCTTTGCTGTTGCCCATCATTTGAACTCTAAGTATGATTTAAATCCATGGATTTAGTTATTGGTATCCAATAGTTGTTTTTTTTTGTTGAATTCTTTCACTTATAACTGGTTGCCTACTGTAATGAAACTAATATGATCTTCCCTCTTAGTCCTTATTCTTTTTTAATTGTCTGTCACCATTTTTTCTATCTTGTTTGTGCCTTTATGTAGGTCTTTACATATTCATATTATCGAAAGATGAGGATTACAAGTCCTGCTTGGCATATGTTTATGATTATCAGTAACTAGTAGTATATGTATCTCCATTAATAGATGGTGTCAGCTTATCATGGTCTCTACAATGTTAATAGTTTCTTGTTTAATGATTTTTTTTTTTTGCCAGATTGTTTAATGATGTTTATAGAGCATTAGGTTTGGAGAGTAAGATTTTGTTTCTCATTGTTGCAATGGAAATGCCATTGTTAGATTATTCTTTTGAAGCTTCTATTGATGAGATAAATTCTTATTATGGTATGCATTTTCAACTTCTTTTAGTATGTGGCATTTGCATGGTCCACCTATTAAATTTCTCACTCAAGTTTTTGTCAAATTAAATGGTTTCCCAATTGATGATAGCTTAATCTGCCTTTATAAGAAATTACTACTAGACTAGTAAATCTGGATCTGACTACTTCCTTCTCTTGTTTGCCACTGGTTCTTCTGTTAATTTGATCATGTTTTTTAAGAAATTATATGTAATTGGTCATACTATGTGAGAAATATTATTCTCTCCTTGCTTTATATCATAATAGGATCCGCAAAGATATGATCTTGCTAGTTGTTAGTTGCTAGTTACTGATATATTCATGAGTTTGCAGATGTTTAATGTGTGGTATTGGGATGAAATGACTAACTGTGATGCCATGTGTTTAAAGTGGGCTTCTGGTATGTATAATGTGGTAGTGTATAAATAATTTGAGGGATTTTTCTTTAAGAAAAAAATGCGCCATCTAATTTTGTTCCCCTCAATTCATAGTTTGTGTTGAGGGATTGGTTGGGGAGGATTTCATGTTTTATGAATTTATTCAATGGTGTCCAAAAGATCCTTCATTGGTGTAATGTAAATGTGTAGATTTATCTGATTTGAGAGATCTTTCATTTCCTCTATTTATTGCATTAGCTTAGTCTGACCCTTGGATCATGTCATTACCCTAGCCTTTCTGTTATTAATTGTTATTGAAATAGTATAATTTAGCTCTTCTGGCAGTTTGTTATACTAACCTTTTAAGTATATAACAGTGCATCCAAGGCAGTTGAAATTCTGGAAGCATATGAGGGGACATTAGATGATGATTATCCTCCAGAAAATGAACGGTGTGAGCATGGGGAAATGCTTTTATATAAGGTTTTTCCTCTGACAGCTTATCTACAGCTGTTTCTTGTTTAATCCATAATTTTTTTTCCCATATTTGGTGTTCATTCTAACTCTTATCTTGATTGGCTTTTGCCATAACAGTAGAATTGTGAATCAGCCTTTTACTATTGCATATAAATTTTTGCATATAAGGGGTTATTAACTGTAAAACTTTATGAAAGTTTCCCTTGACTTTGAGCTTCTGTGCTTGAAACAAGCGTATGCTGATGGAAACTTTAGATAAGCTATCATTTGAATGACCAGAAAATCCATCTAAATGACATCTACGTTTAATATAACTTCTTACCTGAGTCCAAACGTTCAGCAGAGTAAACAATCATTACACCTAATCAAATGAAGTCTATATTGTTGATGATTCTTCTTCTTCTTCTTTTTGTTTCTTTGTCCCTTTTTTTCTCCTTTTATAGTAGGATTTCGCATTCTCCATCATTTTATTTATCTTTCTTGCTAATGAAGTTTTTTTTTCCTATCCAAAAGGGGAAAAAATATTCTAAATGATACCAAATTGATGTTCGTTATTTTCTTTTATAGAAGTTCATTATTATTTGCAGCTTCTATTAATTGGTATATGATCAGAGCCCTTTGTGGGGCCAACCAATGTAATTGAAATTCTTTTTGGCATTGATATGTTGCTGTTTGTAAATGCTAATGATAGCCTCTGTTCTCTATGGTTCTTGGAAAATAACTGGCTCAAGTCAAATTGCACTTTGTCCAATGTGAATCCATCTACTCTCACTTCTATTGCATGTTCAAGAACATGCAATCTTTCAGATGGTTTGAATTCTAGTTTTTTTTTATTGTCGTCCTTTGATGGTGATTTTGTGTGTTAAATATTTTCTTCCAGATCTCTTTGTTCGAAGAATGCGGATTTCTTGAGAGAGCTCTTGAGGAGTTGCACAAAAAAGAATCAAAAATTGTATGTGCATTTTATTTACTAGGATAATTTGGTAATATAACTTGTTGAGCACGGGGTATTAACTTGTTTCTTATTATGTTTAGGTTGATAAGCTTGCATATAAAGAGCAAGAGGTTTCACTTGTAGTGAAGCTTGGTCACTTAGAAGAAGGCGAAAAATTGTATCGGGCACTACTTTCCATGAATCCTGACAATTATAGGTGATCTTTCTGTTGACTAATCTTTTAGGTTGGTATTGGGCTGCTATAGTCTTGGCTTTTGTTCCCTTGATGGCTCCTTTTGCATGTGTTTCGTTTTCAAAAATATTTTATGTTTTCATTCTGTAATTTTATTTTCTAAAAATAATTTCTATTTTCAATTTGTCAACTTTTTGGAATGTGTTTGCTTTAATGTTTTATCATTTTCATAATTAGTGGCCATCTAAGCACTTATGGCGGGCGTTCAGTACTAACCAAATGACCTGAATGAACCCACTTAGACCCGACCAAAACAGGTGAAATTTTTTGAACATTTTGGGTTTACGATTTAAAATGGGTGAAATTTTTGAGTTCATCATTTTGGTTCAAGTTAACCTAGACTGACCAATGAAACAAATTATATAAAAGTAAAGTTAGAACGCCTTGGTAGCTGTAGCTTAATAGTAAGTTTTCTACCTTGTATCTGTGGAGACTCGAGCTCGAATACTAGCACAGCACAGCAGGCAGCAGCTTTGTTCTTCCTACTATTTTTTTGCCAATAAATAAATAAACAAAATGAAGTTGTTTTCCCCCTGGTATATTATCACTCCTCATTTCTTAAGCCCTCGGCCTCTCTTTGTCTCTCACCCTTATTGTTTCTCACCTCCTCACTTCAGAAGTCTCTGGAACTCAATTTCAAAGAGTTCTGAGTTCTTAAACCAAATGCCCAACCCTCAATAGCACAACTTCACTCTCCATCTTTCAATCCTTCTTTCCCCCCTTTCGGTGTTGCCTCCATTTCTTCCTTTCATAGCTGTTTACAACAACAACAACAACTAAGCCTTTTCCCACTAGGTGGGGTCGGCTACATAGATCAAACGGCGCCATAGTGGCTCATAGCTGTTTACAACATCCATGGTAAAAACTTTGTAGATCTAGTTGTATCCTTTCATCAACTATAGATTTTTTACAGCAACTATAGCAGAGCAGATTTGCACAATTTGCATGGTAACTCATTCACCTAATTCCAAATTTGACTTTAAGTTTTACATCTGCTTTGTCAGAGAAAGTTTCTCTCTTCTTAGGTGTGGGTGCATTCGATGGTCACCTTCACTCAACCAACCCGTTTTCAAACCTAGTAAATCTGATTCTTTTCGAGTGATTTGAAAAGTTGACCAGGTGCAGGTGAGGATTTCTTCACCTAAAACAAGGTTCGGTCAAGTTGAGTTGTATACCAAACCCAACTTGATAGGGTTTCAAAAATCAAATTAAAGAAAAACACAACATTATTAAATTCAACACTGGGTACAACAATTTGCACCCCCAGATCTGATTGAGAGACTCTTTCATTCAGTCAAAGTCTAAGCTTTCTTCTTAGAACAAATTTTCAGACCTTTCATAATCCAAAAAAAAAGCACATACCTTTAGACCACTAACTTACACCTTTAAATACCACTACATACACCTAAGTAACTAACTCTAAAAACTGTCATACATAAACTACCATGACTAACATAACTTCCTATATGCTATCCCATTCTGTTTCTTATTTCTGCTGGAACAAACAAGCCATTTTTTTAAGTTTGTTTCCCTCATGATCTAACACTACATGGCCCATATCCAGGTTCCTAACATTACTGCCTAGTGGACTTTAGCCCTGTCCTCAAGGCTAAAATTGAGAAATTGAGCTAATGGTTCTGTTGTCATTTGCTGTTGTTTAATTTATACCCAATAAACCTAAAGTGTTGCACTCTAGTTCTCCTCCAACTTTTAAATTCCTTGCTTCAAGACTAACTATTTCCCCCTCTTGGTTTAACATTTCATTTTCTTCCAGTACTAGTAACATCAATTGCTTCTTTGGACAACGATAAAGGGGATGAAATTTTTCACCACACTTGAATCAAAGCCCCTTGGCCTTGCGTTCCATCAATTTTGGATAGCTAATGGGGTGCACTCTCGAAATTTTGCCCACACTCTTACTTTTCTCTCCATTTTCGATTTTTGCAATGTGCGACAAGGAAGAATCGTGACCTCTGTTTGCAATTAGAACTGAGGAACTCGATGCATGGGAGTCATGGCTTCTATTGGGAGCCCACCCTGTTGTGGTTCCGAATCGACTCCCTTGGTAAAAGTAACCCAAGTCCCGTTGACTTAGATTGGATACTAGGTTGGACCGGAATTGACCCACACCGGAAGCACCCTGTTCATAACCACCCAAAAATCATCCCTTCCCCGTTGTTTTCTTGGCAGTTTCTTCTTCCCCTATTATTTCATCCTCAATGTCTCTAGCCATGTGTAGCACATTGTCCACGGGACTGGGGATTTAGGGTCCTTACTCTCCTTTTGATGGACGTTTGCAATCCACTCATGGAGTATCCTACGTATTGCTCTTTTGGGACGCTTGGGACCTGAGAGGAAATCATCTCAAATGCCTCAATAAACTCCTAAACATCACCAGTTTATTTTAATGCAACTAATTCCTCAAAGGGATTCTCATGCCTAGGCCCACCATAATGTGCTATAAGTGCTCTTTTGAGTTTTTCTCATGTCAAAATATCTTCAGTCTCTTTGAGTAGATTGAACTTGTGGATTGTAGGGCCTGCCATACTTACATGTCCAACTTGATCTCAATTTCTTTAGGATTATTTTAAACCTCAAAATAAATCTTAGTCTTAGTGATCTAAGCTATTGGATCCATGCCATCAAACATGGGTAATTTAACTCTCTTCACAAATAACTTATACTCTTCCATGTGATCACCTCTTGAGTCCAATGCTTTCGGTTGTGAGGATTTAGCATTAGAAAAAGATGCTTCCCCTAATGTTGTTGCCTCAGCCCTTTTTCCGAACTACTTACTGGTCTCTTGCAAAAGAGAACTATGCTGCTGCAACTCAGAGTCACTCTCATATCCTCCATATGTCTTTCTTGCAATGTCATCCTCTCTTCCAAAACATCAACCCAATCTGACATTTATGGCATTCCTTCAAGACCACAACACCCACTCTCGGATCCGGCAGGTTGGACCAATGATAGGGTTTCAAAAATCAAATTAAAGAAAAATACATAATATTACTAAATTCAACACTGAGTATGACAATTTGCACCCACAAATCACAAATCTAGTTGAGAGACTCTCTCATTCAGTCAAAACCTAAGTTTTCTTTTGGGAATAAATTTCCAAACCTTTCATAATCCAAAAAAAAACACACATCTCTAGACCACTCACGTACACCTTTAAATACCATTACATACACCTATGTAACTAACTCTAAAAACTGTCATACATAAATTGCCATGACTAACATAACTTCCTATTAAATAACTTCCTATATGCTATCACATTCTATTTCTTATTCCTGTTGGAACAAACAGGCCACTTTTTAAAGTTTGTTTCCCTCGTGATCCAACACCACATGGCCCACATCCAGTTTCCTAACACAACCCATGCTCACCTGTTCTGGACACACCTTGTGCCATCCAAGCCTGACCCAGAAAAACTGGGGTTTGGACCTAATGAGTCCAAAAGACCATGCTTAAACAAATTTTTAAGCCCTATTTTAAAACCAGGCTAAGCTTGGATCCATATTTTTCTAACCGAGACAGCCGGTTTTAATATATCATAATAGTATATATTATGTGTTTTATTAATTTTTTATACAAAAAAAATTCCTAAATCCCTAAATTTGAGATAAAATGCACAATAAAATATAGAATGTAATATATATTCTTTTTCTTTTTTATATAAAAAAAAAAAGAAATTATATCAAACTTGGGCAGGGTTCCAGGTCAGATGTGGACTTTAAGTTTAAAGTTTTAAACAAGTTTGAACGTAGACCTAGCTTATAAATTTAAAACCAGGCCAGGGCTGGGTTGGAGCCTTTGTATTATTAGAGGTGGGGCTGGCCTGAGCCTGTTCCAGCTTGGTTTTTGTCCACCCCTACTGATTTCTTCTCCACTCATTCCATCTAAAGATCATTCTATCTGGGTTGAAATGCCCGAAACATCTTTTTGGCATTTCCTATTTTGACGAATTTTTAAGAAAAATTATCCTTGGAGATGTTTTTTGTAAACCTAACAGAAGACATTTGACATGTCCAACCATGTTTTCTGTTTTTAGTGAAAATGAAAATAGAAAGCCACTAAAGCACACATACTCCAAAGTTTCTCAATAAAATTGTTCTCATATGCAAAGGTTCTGTTTTGTAGAATTCACTATGTTTCAAATGGTAAGATGAGATGCTTGATTGCCTAAGTTTGCTGTTATCTATGGTTTACATTATCATTGCTGTTGTTTGTACCATTGATTCCCCTGATAACTGTAGCCTACATATATGCTTGATTTTTTCCTTTAACTTGTCATAACTTTTTATCTTGAGTGGCTTTTTGTACATCTTGTATGCTATGAATTAATTAGACCTTCTTTTGTACTTATTCCAAAATTTTATTTACTCTTTTTATTGCAATAGGTTATGTGAATACAAATGTTTTTTTGGGATTTGAAACGTTACATGGATATATTATTGTTCAGTGGGTACTTTAGTATATTATATTGTTTGTGTTCATTGGACACTTTCTTCTTATGGACGTTCAACTATACTGTAATCCGATGTAAATTCTTTAGGTCAATTCATATTAGAGCTGATATCTGTAACCAACTACTAGTTGGAGATACACTTCAATCAATTTTGACAACCAAATAGTTTTGTTTCAAATTACTGTATCTGGTTTTTGGAGTGTGGTAAATGCCCCCCTAGTATTGGTATATTTCCTTGGGCACTTTCTTTTACTGCTGATGTATATTTGCCAAGGGAAACTTTATTTCGTGAGTGTCTCTGGATTGTGACTATTGGTTGTTATTTAATATTTTATTGTTGGAATGGTAGGTTTTGCTCCAGGTTTTAAATGAGATAAGGATAAGTAAATCCTTTCCTAATGTTAGAGAAGTTATTTGAGTTATTTTTAGTTAGCCATAAGTGAAAAAATATAGGAGGATTATATTGGTTCTATCTGCCTTCATCTTTCTTTCATTTGGCCTTTCTGGGTGGAGAAATTGTTTAGGTCAATTCAGTATAATTCACTTTCTAAATAGTCCATCTGTATTTAGTTTTTCTGTAAGATTGCTCACTTTGGAAAGCTGAATAATTTTTTAATGCCACATTTTGTTGTTCAGATACTATAAAGGCCTCCAAAATTTGAGTTATAAACTTTTTATCTCATTTTAATACTGTGTTGATATTGTCTACAGCACTACTTGTAGAATCTAAATAATTTTTTCATGCTTAATATGATTGTTCAGATATTATGAAGGCCTCCAAAAGTGTGTTGGGTTATATTCAGAAAATGGCACTTATTCTCTAGATGAAATAGATCGGTTAGATGCTTTGTACAAATCACTTGAGCAGCAATATAAGTGGTCTTCTGCTGTCAAGGTAACATGGTTTATGCTTGTAGTTGTGTATACTCTTACTTCAATATGTTTCATGCATGTATTACAATGATCACTTAATTAGTATCTTTCCATATTATCTTCATAAAAGGAGATTTGTCTGTGTCTTTGTATCAGTTTCACATTGTAAATATATTCTTCCTTTGGAATGATCATTTAGTACAGCAGAACTGCAGATCCCTCTCCCCACGCCCTCCCTGGACGCAGGAATTGCTTCTTTCTTGCTACAAAATGAAAATATGCAGGAGATACTTGCGTGAAGTATCCTCTAGCATCTCCCTTTGCTATGCAAAGATCGCTTTTAGTGCAAATTTTTTTCTTTCTTAGGTGGCTGGAATCTCCTTTCTTGCTGCATGATGGAAATATGCAGGCAAAACATGATTGGGGTATCTTTTAGAATCACAAGTGTGGTCATAGTGTTATAAGCTTCTTCTTTTTTCTCCCTTTCTTTTATCATAGTATAATATGCATGCTAAAGAAGTAATCCTGGTTTTGATGGTGGAAACTGGAAAGCTCTTCATAATCCATTCTGTTAGTGCATCTTCTACGATAATATGTTAGTATAGACTATAGATGAAAGCTTGGCTATCACTGGTATTTTATTTATCAAAATAAGAAGTGTTATTGGATTGCGTAATTTTTTGGAATGAAATTCATCCTAGATTGGTTCTTTTTGTTTGCCAGAGAATACCACTTGATTTTCTGCAAGGTGACAATTTTCAAGAAGCAGCTGAAAATTATATTAGACCTCTCCTAACTAAGGTATAAACAATCCCCTTCTATGACATTTTGCCCACTTTAGTAGTTTCAAAATTGAAATTTTCTTCTGGTGTTCTAGGGAGTTCCATCTCTGTTCTCTGATCTTTCTTCTTTGTACAATCACCCTGGGAAGGTCAGTTTTACTACTTATATTTCTACTACTTAAAGAACTTTATATTACTTGTTATTATGGTAGAAATTACTTTTTCTATTGTTTGTAATTTTTTTGACTTGTATCCAGGCAGACATCTTGGAGCAACTTATTCTGGAGTTAGATCATTCAATTAGGACAACTGGTCAATACCCTGGAAGGTAAGAGATGCTTTTTAACTTTTGTGGTGTAACACATGACTTAAGAATACATGTTCATATTCTATTTCTATATAACACTATATACTCTGAGTTAGGCCCAATAGCTTTGTCTTATCATCATTCAACATTTTTTGGGTCATATAACTTGCTCCTATATGAAGTTATGATGTCCCTCTTGAATGTGTTTATCACTGTTGTTTTGGTGAATTTCTTTTCTTTAAATTTAATGATGCCTCAGTAGCATGCAATAAACTATGAAGTGATACACAAAGACCATCTTTCAATATAGATTGGTGGCTGAATCGCTTCTGGCCTTGAATCGTGGCCAGAATTGCACGATATGTTGTCATTTGAGCCAAAAACTCCAAGTTGTACGAGTCTGCCATTTAGAAATCCTTAAATCTAAAGAAAAAAACCCATCTTGCCCTAATGCAGGACCTTGCTTTAAAAATCCATCCTTCAGCCTTCTTTTCAAAAAAGAAAAAGATACCCATAAATCAGAAGCACAAAATGATATAGTGGTTTTGTTTTTATGTCAAAATAAGTTTAAAAAACAGTGTCCTAATTGACCTCTAACAGTGTTAAGTTACCCAACTCAATAAAAAAAATTGAACAGCCACTCCCTTCAGAACAGCGTGGTTTTTCTTCCTTGGAAACCTGACCATCAAGTGGGATTAGCTTCTTGTCACTTTCTCTACCATTACAGAATTCTATCTCCGCTTTTGAGCTTTGAACGTGAGATTTTAAGTCTCCATAGTGATAAAATGTCTCTCTACCATCTATTTTGATCAGAAACAATATGTTGGCTTAGTGTGCAGAAAAGCATTGCCCATAGCTAGTTATGACTTTTTTAAGACTCAAGATTAGTTATTCTGTTAATTCTTGTTAAATTTATTATATCGAGTGTTTTGTTCTAGGCTATATTCATATGCCTATTTTACTTTCTCATTATATATTTCAAGAAATTTTAACTTCTTATTGAATCAGTTGAAATAGTTAGACTGTATAAGCCTCACATTGATTGTATCTCAAGATGGATATAAATATATGTAACACAAACCTCCTGATATATCAAAGGCTTTCCTAAGCATTCTTCTCTTTCTTTTATTCTCGACATGGTATCAAAGCTCGGGGAGAGATGAGCATAGCCTAGTTGTGTAGATTTCAGGGTGGAGCTCCAGCCCTATTATTTCTGGATGTTCAGCCACCATTTATGGTGATCATCTGACAATTTTGCTGACAGTTCTCTGGCCACTTTTCTGGCAATTTTCCAATGAATTCTTCTGCATTTATCCTCTTCCTGCTGTGCGCATCACTCTAGCTACTCTTCCTGCTATGCATAATACTAGCGGTGCTTTTCTCTGTCTGTGTCACTCAAGCTGCTCTATCTGTTGTGCATCAAACCAACCATGCTCTTTACCTGCATTTACAAGGCTCTCTCTTCTTTGGCCTATATGGTGAGGCATGTGGTAACTTTCAATGTGTTCCAGCCATTTTCAGATCTATGTTCTTTATTCTAGCTCATTTCTTAGGCTACATTTTGTCCAAAAAGCCAACTTGATGCTAGAAAAGTTATCATTGGGGGAGCTGATTAGTTTATAATATTAGCTAGTTTCTATTATTGAGTACTTTTACTTGAGTTTTATTTTTTACTTCAATTGGTTTTAATTTGTATCAAGCTGAAGTTTGAATGTGCCTCAGGTTGAGGGGGGGGGGGTGTTGAAATAGTTAGGCTGTATAAGTCCCACATTGATTGTATCTCAAGATAAACAACCTTCACTCTACTATAAATATATGCAACACAAGACTCCCAATATATCAGAGGCTTTTCAAAGATTTCTCTCTCTTTTATTCTTCACAGAATCTTAGTATTTGACGTGATTCATGACTCAAGATTTGACCTTATGCCTTCCTATTTGCAATATGTATCATGATTTGACGATGAATATACTGATAGAACACCCCCCCCCACCAAAAAAAAATTGGAAGATCTGTGCAAGGAAGAAAAATGGGGTTGTTTAAGGAATTGGGCATCAGGGGCAGAGTGATAACTGCCTGGGGAAATTTCTAGATGGTGTGTTGAACACACGGAGACTGTTTAGGGGTAATTCTAGAAGTTTGTTAGATGAATGGGCAATAAGAAGGGGGTGAGAGTAGAGAGGGAGTAGACAGAATTTGGGGAAAAACTTGTGGGAGGTTTAGCCCCTTGAAGAGCTAGAAATTATCTTTGCTTTCTTCTCTGTTTTTTCTCATCAGTGGCTGTTTCCTACTGAAATTCTAAGAAGAATTTCAGGTTTCCATCCGATACCTTATTTGATGTTCCAACAGGTTGATTGTATTGGCTGTTGTTGCTACATTATGCTTTTTCTATCCTTGCTGACTGTCATTGAGTTCATAGATACTGCCCCTTTTTCATTTTTCTTCGCACCCTCTCTACACTTTATCCCCTCCCATTGGGGATGGAAGCAATATCCTTTGGATGAAAATCCAGGAGGCCATCTTTTGGTGGGATATAATTTCGTACTGGAATCTGAGGGGCTTTGGCCAGACAAATTCATGTGCTTATCAAGTTTACCTGCTTGCTGTATGAAAATCACATGCCGCCATGGCAATTCACAGAGAGTGGTATTCTGTATGTGGAAAGACGTGGTTAAATACTTCAATTACCCAAAAAGTGGCTTTTTACATAGTCAGGACTCAGGATTGTCTTAAATGAATGCTGATGTTTTGCATATCTTACAGTTTCATCTAAATTTTGATACTTTGAAGCCTTTTGTTTGTACTGAATAACTAACGATTGTTTGTCTTGTATACAGGGTGGACAAAGAGCCCCCTTCAACTCTGATGTGGACTTTGTTTTTATTGGCTCAGGTTAGTGGCTTTGTTTTGGATGATTTCCAGATGCATTTTTGTGTGTGTTCCTCTATTATTTTATCTTTATACACTTAGTGAGTTTGTATTGGGTGCAGCATTATGACAAGCGAGGCCAATATGAAATTGCTCTTTCTAAAATTGACGAGGCTATAGAACACACACCTACTGTCATTGATCTGTATTCTGTCAAGGTTGGCTTATACTCTTAACTGTACTTGTTTTCTGCTTGTTTTTGAATTAGTTCTTTTCTGTGTAATCCTTAATTGAGTGTGGTTTTGGCCTAAATAACTTTGAAAAGTGCTATATAGCATGAAACTGTACAGAAAGCTGCGCCCAGAAGATCTGTTAGCCACTGGTTGGCTGTGAAAAATCTCATCAGCTGGGCCCAGTTGCATAAGTAACTGCAATTCCCAATTCAGTGTATATTTTGGCACAAAAGCTTTTTGATTAATAGCATTTTCAATTAACTCATAGTCTTGAGGTTTAGAATGTGGTGCTTAACCCACCTGTGCTTTCTTATGAATCTTTTGACTCTTCTGCTATTTGAAGCAGATTATCAAAAAGTTCAAATGGTAAATCTGTCTTAAGTAGTTTAAATTAAACCAAGGTTGTCATATTGTGAACGGAATCACAAGTTGGAAGTTCATTTTTTTTTTTAATTTTGAACTGAATCAAATCATGTTAATTTAGGGATTTAGAGTTTCATGATTTTGGGGGTGGTCAAACTTAAGAAAGTAGTGTTCAAAAGGAGGCAGATCACCCCTATAATACACTCAGACTATAATTTTTTGGCTGTTCTGTACCATTATTTAACATAATTGCAAAAATGTGAGTTAAGAACACCTTTTCTAATTCAGGTAGTGCAGGAGCTGACCTGAGTCGGCTACAACCTGGCTGGGTTTCCCAGGCAACAGAATGGCATAAATTTGACCATGATTCCAGACTGCAGTCATTCCTGATTCTTATAGGCAATCTGAACTGCCATCCTTGAAAATCTTATTGCATCTTAAGATTACAATAACCATGGTTTAAACCATCTTTTGTTATGAATCATATTAACATAGACTAAAATAATATAAAAAGTGCTTTGCTATGCTAGAAAAAAAATCTTTTAATATAGAAAAAAATTAAGGCAAGTCAAATGATAAAGCCCAAGAGGGCCAAAATGTGTGTTTGATACCATAGATGGATAAAAATGAGTTGAGGCCTGAGTTGGGATTGGTAGTGATTCCCTAAAATGTTAATAGCTTTCAGAAAATTCTGTTGAACGATTGTTGCATGCTTTTGTATAACAGAGTCGAATAATGAAGCATGCTGGTGATTTGGTTGCTGCTGCTGCGCTTGCAGATGAAGCTAGGTGTATGGATCTTGCAGATCGATATATCAATAGTGAATGTGTTAAGCGTATGCTGCAGGCTGATAAGGTTTTTATCTATTTTTCATTATTTGAATTGCTGCTACACGTAAGCATTGTAGTTTGTATTGCAGCTACACGTATCATTGCTTTTAACTGACTCTGCTTTCATTATCTTTTTCGTTGTTTTCAAGGTTGCTTTGGCAGAAAAAACTGCTGTCTTGTTCACAAAAGATGGGGATCAACACAACAACCTCCATGATATGCAGTGCATGTGGTCTGTATCTAATGATGAGTAATATTTTGTACTATCCAATGGGTATTGTGGTTTCATTATTTAATGCTTCTTGTAAAATCTATCTTGGAAGGTATGAGCTAGCCTCTGGTGAAAGCTATTTCCGCCAGGGTGATCTTGGACGAGCTCTCAAGAAATTTTTAGCGGTGGAGAAGCATTATGCAGATATTACTGAAGACCAATTTGATTTCCATTCATACTGCTTAAGGAAAATGACTTTGCGAACATATGTGGAAATGCTTAGATTTCAAGACCGATTGCATTCACATGCATATTTTCATAAAGCAGCGGCTGGAGCTATCCGGTGAATATTATTTTTGCTTAATTGATATACTGGATGAGGTGTTTTGCTTGTTAGTGATTGTGCAGTTCTTTGTCTTACTGGATTCTGCTTGAGAGTTAAAAGCCTTCACTCCTTTTATACTTAAGGTGCAGATTGTAAAAGAAAAGCGACCATGTGATTGTTTTTAATAGTTTTTAGAAGTTCCTCAAATATGCATCTAGTTTGGTGTGGATTTTTTTTTTGACCAATTTCAATAATCAGCACTCCTTCAGGACTGCCATTAACATTTTAGCGTAAATTAACATGGTGTCAGATTGACAGATGTGATATTATTATTATGTAAATGCAATTCTGATCTTCTGTAGATAATCTCATGGTCTTAAGGTTCTGAATTGCAGATGTTACCTGAAATTGTATGATTCTCCTTCAAAGTCTACAGCTGAGGAAGATGATGACATGTCAAAGTTGCTTCCTTCTCAGAAAAAGAAATTGAGGCAAAAACAAAGAAAGGCAGAAGCACGGGCTAAGAAAGTATAGTAGTAATTTCTATAGCTTCTGAGGAGCTTCTTGCTGTAATGGTACTCATCCTATTGTTTTATGTTCTTTTTAGGAGGCAGAAGAAAAAAATGAAGAGTCAAGTGCTGGCAGTGTGTCAAAGTCTGGAAAAAGGCATTTGAAACCTGTTGATCCAGATCCACGTGGTGAAAAACTATTGCAGGTTGAATTTCATGCATTTAGTGCCCATTGAGATTCATGTTTTTCATTTCATGTCTTATTTGGCTGAGGCCTCTTTTAATATTCCACTCAGTTCTCAGCATAATATTTTCTCTGTGAATTCATGAGAAGATGAGTAAAATCATTTGCGTTGAGGCTATACCCCCAAGTGATCTACTGCTAATATACTGGTGGTTCCCACCAAGCATATGGACATTTTTATGTTAGAAAGTCCTGTAGTGCAGATCCTCAGCTATCTCATCTTTAATTTTTATTTTAAATTAGCTATCTTATGTTATCTTTATTTTTTATTTTAAATGGGGATTTTTAATTTGGGGGATTAGGTTTAGTCAGTTGAGTTGTTTGGGTGTCAGTTATCCATATTTTATTTGTTTAAGAGTTTTAGTTGGGTTAGACTTTTGCAGCCTATATGTCTACATATATATGTTTGTTTGGTTATTGTTTCTTAGACTTTGATTATTGATTAATAAAAACTTGATATTGAGTTTAGTTCAGAGTGGATTCTCTTGCTCAAAGATTCTCTGGGTGTTTTCTTAAGAGTGGATTCTCTGTAGTGTCCCTTGAGTTCTACACCAGCCTAACTATCAAGAATCACCAAAGGAGGTGTGTGAATGAGTGATGGGAGTGAGGGAGAGAAAGAGAAAGACCAACAAATATACTATTAATTTTTCATTTATCAAAAATATATTCTTAAAGCTTTTTTGGCAGTTTCTTTTTTACTCCTTTTTGCTGCTTGTAATTATCGAACTGTTAAAAATCAATTTAATGCATAAAACTGTAGGTTTCTCAAACACTAATTTCAGTGGTAAAATGTTTTAGCAAAATTTCATTTGAAATATTCTCTGGTGGTTGTTTTGTTAAACTATGCTTACCTTATTTTCTTTTCTTAAATTGTTAAGACTGATTGAGTCATGTCTCTTTTCTGCCTATTTCCTACTTAGGTTGAAGATCCACTGCTAGAAGCCACAAAATATCTAAAGTTGCTGCAGAAGAACTCACCTGATTCACTGGAGACACACTTGCTCTCTTTTGCATTGTATATCAGAAAACAAAAGGTTTTGCTTGCCTTTCAGGTATGTCTATGTTAAATTAGGAACACAGAAACCTATTCTATACAGCATCTGATTCATAGTTATTTAATATTATCAAGCTAGTAACTGATTTGGATTGACGGCTGAGTTCTTTTAATCACATTACATTTTATCTAAAAAAGCTTTAAGCACAGTACAGGAGTTTGAAGAAAAAGCTCCTTATTTTTTAAAAAAGCATGTTTAAAAGTCAGCATAATCAGTTTTTTTGGTTGAAATGGAGAAGTAGCAATTTGGACCTTCTCCATTCAAGCAGAAGTGGAAAATTAATTTCATTATAGACAAAAAATCCTCTTCTAAAATAAAATATTACAGGCATATCCAACTTTATCTTGTTAAAAACTATTTTCATTCACCCTTCCTTTCTCTCTATCTCTCCTGTCATGACCATTATAATCACTTATGCTGTTGTAGAATATAATTTTGCTGATTTTATTTTTTAAACTCATCTTTTTCCTTTTTAATAAAAGTATAAAACAAATAGAAACACTATTTGTACAAAAAAAAAATAAGAATCCATTTTTTTATTTCTAAAATTATGAAAGTCCTCTTTTTGGTTGAAGAAATGTTTTGGGTAAACAAAAAGAATAATATACTATAAAAACAAAATGGGCAAAATTAATATTACTTCCAAAATCATTTTTAAGCATGTCTTTTTTTAGTAATTTGACAGTAAAAAGTGCTTTTTAAGAGATTGGCCAAACACTTGAAACATTAATAAAAGCGCTTATAAGATCATTTGGATAAACACTATTTGCTTCTTTGTTATAGCATTTTTTTTAAACTTCATTTAGAAAAAATGGTTTGAAAAGAAGCAAAAATTAGAAGTATGGCCATATGGGCTCTAAGTTGTGATTTAACGATTAATGATTCCCATTATGGACTGATGTTGAATTTTGTTATGAATACAAATTTGGTTGTAGCTGATTAATAGAATAACTTTAGTTGTATATATCTTATGGTTATATTCTATCATTTTAGATTAGAATGTGATGCCAGTTAAATGTGTTATTGTTCTCTATCTTTTGATGTCTAGGCTGTAAAGCAGTTACTGAGGTTGGATGATGAACACCCTGATTCTCATCGTTGCTTGGTATGGTATCTCTTCAGAAGATCAAATGGTTATTTCCATGTTACTGGGATTATAAAGTTTATTTTTCAATATTTATCTGGTCAAAATAATAATGCATATATAATATCTGATGATCTACTTTACAAGCCGTATTTTTTTAAACGTTTTATTATTGTAATTTATATATATATGTGTGTGTGTGTGTGTGTACATATTTTTAAATTGTTTATATGCATCATAAATTATGTCAAAAGCATAGGACAAATGGATAATTAAATGAAAAAAAAAATTCCTTTAAATTTTGTACCAGAAATTTCTTTTTAATTTCTATGTTTTAGGATACATCTTTTTCTGTTGGCATTTATTTCCAAGTCCCATGTGTTGCAGATTAAATTCTTTCATAAAGTGGGATCCATGAAAGTTCCTGTGACTGACAGCGAGAAACTCATTTGGAGTGTCTTAGAAGCGGAGCGCCCAAATATTAGGTTTCTAATGCAATCTTTTTTACTTCTTTCCTTTGGTGTATTGTGGGGCTGATATGTAGAATTATTCTGATCCATTTATGTTTTAACTCCGAATTTTTCTGTTTATTCCTTTTATGCAGTCATTTGCATGAGAAATCTCTGTTTGAGGCAAATAACTCTTACCTTGAAAAACATAAAGGTCATAGTCGACATTATTATTAACATCTGTTGGTGATGCTTCTATTTCAAGCTTTCTTATGATAACTTCTTATTTGGTTTCCCTGTTGTTTGCAGATTCTTTGATGCACAGAGCTGCTGCTGCAGAAATTATGTACATTTTGGATCCCAACAGAAAGTCCGAGGCTGTCAAGTTGATTGAAGAGTCACTAAATGTTGTTGTGCCAAGGTAATGCCTTGTAGCATCTTCAGCACCCTTTTTATTTCTCTTCTACATTATTTTTAGGCTTTCAAATCTGAGTACTTGCAACAACTTGTTCTGCTAGAAATGGAGCACCAGGACCAATTAGGGAATGGCAACTCAATGATTGTATTGCGGTTCATAAACTTCTTGGAACAGTCCTTGTTGACCCGGATGCAGCATTGAGTAAGTATAACTGGGGACTTTCTGCTGCCTGATTATTTTTTTCAGTTGGATTTAAAAGGACAGGTGCATATGATAAAAAATTTGTACGAGATATTGGCTTTAGATGGTGCATGTGGGTTCCACGAATAAGGAATATTTGGGATCATATTCCCTTTTATCTGCCTCTTGAATATACAAAAAATTACTTATCACTCTGGAGCAAACATAATTATTTTAAGGAAAAGATAACTAAGGAGATGAAAATTGTTCACTGAAGCATTATTAATTACTTTTAATCTTTTAACGATATTTTGAGATGGGGCTGATGCCCACTAAAATTTAATCCAAATATCTAGGTTTTTCATTTGTTAACGTTTAAAATTAGTGTTCTTTCACCCCCCCCCCCCCACACACACACCCACCCACCTCGGCTGAGGGCCAAAAAGAAGAAAAAAAAAGGGATTTGGAGTGTGTAATTTGCACAAATATTTACCTAATTTTGAGCTTTTTTTTAGTTGATTTTTCATTTTTCATCACCTTGTCTCTGTTATTACTTTTGCGTAAAATAGTGCATCTCTGTTATCACGTGGTTCCCATTCTTGTAGCTCTAGGTGTTGTAATTACTTACAATTGTATTAATAGTTGAGAAGGAACATAAAAGAGAGGAAGAGAAGCTAGAAATATTCCATGAACTTAAGATTTCTGTCAAAGTAGATTTTGCATGTGTTCATTTGGAAATGGTAAAATTTGCATTGTACCAAGATTATTGCTCTGCTCTTGCAGGATGGAAAGTGCGTTGCGCGGAGTTTTTCCCATATTCTACGTACTTTGAGGGCAGCCGCAGTTCTGCCTCTCCCAACTCAGTCTTCAACCAGAAATGTAATAATTTTGAAAATGGGAGTCCTAACCATTCAGTGGGTGGTCAAAATGTTGACTCCTTCACATCAAATGGAAAACTAGAGGCATTTAAAGATCTCACCATCTGACAAAGTTGAACACGTCCATCAGAACTAACAGGTTTACGAGTTACCCAGTTTGGATGCGTGGTAAACCAAGTTGCATTTGATATTACCCGAAAAGACCATGTTGCAGTTCACAGCAACGAGGGTCCTTCTGAGTTTTGGTGCAGGTTATGGCAGATTCTACACAGAAATCACTGGGATGTTTATTTATTTTTTCGAAGGGTTCTCTCCCAACTGTGAAATGTATTCCTTTGTGAAAATGTGTATAATTTCTCCTCAATTATGTTTTAGGGTTGAATTTTTTAGTTGTTCACCCCTTTTTTCCCAAGGGATGGTAAATGGGCCTTCATGGATTTGCGAGGTTACCATTTAGGTCGGGGGTAGAGCTGCAGAATTTCAGATTACTGGCCTGATCCAGGCAGCATATATATACCGAGATCATGTACTATGCCTAATTTATTGGCTTATTTCTCTTGTATAAACATTATGTGCACATTTTGCTGCAATGACAGCTTTAGCTTTGGATGAATTTTTGTTTCTTACTGGCATTAAAATATGAGCTTTGATGCCTTCTAAGTTTAAATATAACGAGAAGGCATTAAATTAAAAGACATGTACTTCTAAAGTTATATGGTGTAGCTTCAATAGTTTGCTGTGCCTTCAGAATTGCCATATTCTTTTTCAGTTCACAAAGTACAGCTGTTCAAAATTCAAATTAGTTAAAACATCCTTTAGTCTACCTTGCATAAAGAAACCTTGAGAATGCGTAGTGATATGACTCCTTTGACGTTGATCATGCACTACAAGAATAAAGTGCAAGTAGTTATTTTTCATGATAAAATTATGGGAGTATTTTCATACATCTATAAATTAACTTTTCAATAGCTTGTACTGTCTACAAATCTCGTTGATTTTCATCAACAATTATCAGTTATTCTGTGGACTCTCTCTCTCTCTCTCTCTCTCTCTGTGCATAACTAAATTGCAAGAAATAAGTAGTGGATCTAATTATAAATGAAAATTATCTTAATAGAATATTGATTATTCTATATCCCCGATTTCACAGTTATCAACATTTCACAGGTTGTCTAACATTCCCTGACGAAATAAGTACTTTCTTATTATGAGCTATGAAATTATTCTAAAAAAAACTTGAGTCCAATATAGAGCCATAAATTCAAGGCAACATTTTCATTAACTTTTGCTATATCAATATATATCGAGAGCTAACAAATAAACAAGATTGAAAACAGGATTCTACATAACTAGACTACAGAAGTATGTCAAACCAAGATTTTATTCAAATAAAAATTAGACAGTTTTAAAATTAACTTTCAAACTTTTAATTAGTCTTGAACTTTATATTTGAATAAGTGTCAGCAACTTTTAATTTTTTATTTTTATAACTTTGATTATTTTAATAAATTATATTATATTCAAGTAAAATTGAATAGTTTATAAAAGCTTTAAGTGTCATATTTGATATTAGATTCGAATAAAAGTGAATAACTTGTGTTGTAATCGAGTTATTTTGAATTTTTCATATAAATTTCAGAAAGTGCGGCTTGTTAATATTTTTAAAAACCACTTTTAAGATGAAACTCTTTTAGTGTGTGTATATACATCTTCTCGTGCTAGTATATATATGACAGGAATGGAGGTTTAATCTTAAGACTACCAATTAAACCTCTCCAGTAAAGAGCATGTATGTCAAACCAAGATTTTTCTGACTCCAAAATACATATGCTTGAAGATGTAACAAATGCTGCATCTCTCTTCGGCTCAAGCCACAAGTGTCACTCTGAAAAGTCGACTCCAAATGTTTGATGTAAGCATGAAAAGTTGCTACTTCATTAGGATATGCCTTCAGCAACTACAAACCATTTTAGACCACCTTTGGTTGAAATGGCACCCATTCTTATCTAATGCCGACTGGTGTCCCCCGCTGAAGGTGGCACTCCACTTGTACCAACCTCACTTTTACAAAGAGGACAAGATGCATTTATTTTTAACCATTTGTCAACACACTCTACATGAAAGACATGAAAACAGGGTAGCTCCCTAAGCTCATCATCATCTGCATATTTTGCCAAGCAAATGCAACAAACCTGCACCAAATATCAGAAAGCTAATGAAAATCCTAAATGAAGTTCTAAATTGAAATATATTCAATTCTAACTTTATACACTAGCCATTCTCTGCACAGTGAAGGAACATCAATCACAAGGTTGCTATAGATGGAAAGGCCTATCCTTTAGGCGCCAACAATGACATTCTATTTATATTAAAAAAATATTTCTTACTTTTTGTTGGCTAGGTTCCTCTTCATTTCTGAATAGCAGTAACTAAAGCTAATAGTCTTCAGGAAGGCCTGACATAAGAAAGAACTTGGGGGAGGGGATTATTACCTGACATTATTGCAAATTCACTTATAAAATATTATAGGTAGACCAGTAAGAATTTAACCGAATATGACATTTCCTGTCAAATAATTTACCATATTATTCTTATTACCTTGTATTACAGAGCCACTTATTAGTAATTTTGGAAGCCACTTGTGAGGTGAAACTCTTTTAGTGTATACATACACATTTTCCTACACATGGACAACTACAAACATACAGCGAATTATTCTTATTACCTTGTATTACAGTAGCACCTAAACATAATATTTGAATCAGTTTATAATTTTTTTAAATGATGTAGCCAACTATAAACTTACAGCATCTTCTCCTGATATGGCCCGCTCCTTTTCTGTCCCAGCAGCCAAGGTCCCACCTTCATCTATATCTGTATCAACATCTTGATCATCACTATTTTCATTTTTCTTCAATCTGAACTTGTATATTGGCAGAGCATTAATAGATTCTACTGTTGCTCCTCTAGTTTGAGAAAAGTCCTCCCGAATTCCCAAAACAGAAATTATGCAAGGTAGGCAGCAACAAATTGTTGCGCATAGTATGAATGGCATAGCATATCCAATGCAGCTGAAGGTAAGAAACACTATACATAACCTGCAAGGAAGGCCACAATATTGAAAGACCTGGAGGAAGTGACATTGTAGTAGTGTAAAACATTGTGTGTGACAGGTACCTATATAATTTTGGAGCATCAGAAGGAGAAGAGTGACCTCCAAATATCCAAACGTTTCCCACAACAAACCAAACTGCAAAGAAGCAATCTAAGGCCATCTTGAAATGGTCTACTGCTCCATTAAACCTGCAATGTAGCAACAAGTTTCTCTGCTTAGTGCACTATTAATTAATAAACGCTGATAATATTAACAGCTACGTATTAATTTGAATTTGACATTCAACAATGTAAGAGAAAATAAGGTGTTAGAACTTCAACATTTTTGACAAATTTCTCCACATGATTTGAATCAGTTTATAGACATTTATTGTAAACTAAGTAGAAGACAAAATGCAAAACATCTCAACTACTCAAATGTGTCACAGACTTAGGATTTTGCATGCACAACTACACTGATGCATAAAGCAAGTATTAACAAGATAAAAAGAATTTAGAATTCTCATTTTCTTTCCTGTATGAAATGAAATTAACAATTTGATTCCAGCAGTTTATGTTATTAACTAAAATTTTGAATAGGATTTATGAGCGGACAGGCATTTGGGTCAGACATCAATTACTGATTTTTACGGTGCAGTCTGACATGTTCATGGCATTGTTAGAATTTAAAAAGGATACTTAATCTCTAAAAAAGAAATTGGCCAATACACAAACTAAGATAAATGTGTGGGCTTCTTTCCTCCTTATCCAATTCCAGGAAACCTACTAAACTTACTTTAGTAACTCAAAGATTCCCCCCGTTTTTATCCATCTTCTCCACAAAGTACTTTTATCCATAATATCCGTTTCCCCAGAAAATCCCTTAGTTTTCTTCCTTAACGCCCTTTATGCTTGCATTAAGAAACTTGAGGCCCAAAATGAAGATTTCTCCTTTCAAAATTGGGTCCTTGTAATATGTGGATAACTATAAACCTATCAAGAACCAGCAAAGAGGGAAGATAACACCTAAAATTATTGTTAAAAAATTTCAAGACTAAATAATTTAATGAATTCACTTCAAAAACCCAAACTCTTATCTTTTCTATGTAAAACTATACAAGCATTCAGAGCTCAAATAAATGGAAAAAGAAAAGCAAAAGAAAGTGACAAGATGTATACATAACATGATGTGATGGATCACTAATTTTTAAGTTTCTTCTTCCATGTTAAGTAATACACCTATGCATAACAATAGGAATGAGTAGAATTTAAATACGGGAGCTCATTCAAGTTAAAAAAATATATATATAGAAGCATACCTAGAGCTGAAGACTCCAGGTATCCTAGTGTTTCTTGTAGCTGATTCTGTAGCACGACTATTCTCTTCGTCTGAAGCATGAGCAACAGAGATGGCAGTATAAGAAGTTGGTTCTGAAGGATTGCTTCCAGAAGATCCTTGAGATGGTTGAGATAAATCTTGTCCAGTACTTTGATCGCGGCTTCGATATCGACAGTAAAGAATAGGAAGTGTAGCAACACAACCAGATGCATAACCCACAACCCATGCAAATAATGGGGCCTGGGGATTTTCATTCCTAGATAATGACAAGACAACAATAGATGCTATGATCTGACTCACAGTGACAACAAGCTCAACAGAAATCCATAGTCCAGAATTCAGTGGGCTCCTTCTGCGATGAACATATCCTTCACCTCTTCTTGTCGATGAGGAATTTCTAGAGTTTAATCTGGATAAGGAAGATGAAGATGTTTGACGAGTAAGGGCTTGTGTGCCGTCAGACTGTTGATCTTCGTTATTCGACAAACGCATTTCAGGATGTCGATTATCTTGAGATGAGCTAGATAAAGCATTACTATTTCTTGTGATGTCAATTATGTGCTGATGGCCATTATGGGTTTCTGGCTGCTCCATCAACAAAGGATATTGGTCGGTTATGGTGTTGCTATTCGGTCCCACAGAGGTAACATCCATCCAAATTAGTCAAACAAAGTAGAAGGCAATAAGGTATAGAATGGTAACAAGGTTCCCAACCTGCACCTTGTAATTGGCTTCCTGATCATGTATAAATCTAATCTAATATGCTGAATGAAAAAACCCAAGATCCTTGGGGCACTTTGCACCTCACAATGTAGAGGATTTTGTCCTGTTTGAGTAACCACAAGCAGATAATGAATAATTAATATATAAAAATATGACTAATTCCAGGGCTAGCGATATCTTGAAAGTGGGGAAAAATGAAAACTATGTTTATCTTCATTTCCAATGAAGTTAGACAATTGGTAAGATGATAGTTAACACCGGCTAACCAAAAACATGAGGAGTGCTATAAAAACTAAAAAGAAAGCGAGCTAGCTGCATGAGTGCTTCGGTTACGTTACAATATTATATCACTTTCAATGCTACTACATGAAGAAGATCTCGTTACTATAACAAGATAATTTCAGAACTCCTAGGAAAAAATTGGTTTAATATTACAAAAGACATACTTGTATGGCCAAAAGCAGCCAAGTAAGAGTGTCAGATCAGCATGAACTAAATGGAGAATCTGCAAGAACCTAGCATCAATCGTTGGAGAAAGTTTCATTGTAAAACGGCATAAACACGACATTATGAACTAAATCTTGATGCTTGTAGAAGCGAGTGAAGTGACACTGAATCAATTAAAAAACGAAAAAAAGTCTTCCAACTTAACCCAACTACATAAATTTCAGAGACCTAATTAAATACAAGATATATTTCATATGTGCATCGTTAAAATCAACATTGCCTCTATCTCATTGATGGAACACAATGACCCAAAATAATCAAACCGATGGCATCGAAACAGTATCTTGAATTAACTCATAATTATTCAAATTAAGCAAGAAAATATCCCAAATCACAAAGAGCATGAAACCCAGGTGAAAATTTTAAGTTTATAAAAAATATAAACAAGCTGAGACATTTATGATGTGGGAGGTGTGTTGGAGAAAATCTGCACCTGATTGAGTTGAATTATTTATGTTGGAGGGAAGGATGTGAGAGGAGTGTAAGAGAAGACTTCGCAGCTCAGACTCAGTTCCGTTTCCTTTCCTTCAGATTTTCGATTCCCTCAAGCAAAACAGAACGTCAGCATTTTTTCTTCTGCTTCACTGCTTAGGGAAACATGCCTCAAAACGGAGAAAGGGAGGTGAAACGTTGAAATCAGATGTGAGCTGTCGCGCTGACCTGGAGTTTTCGTTGCCGTGTGATTTACAGTAAGGCGCATCACGGAGGAGATATTTGATCGAACGGGAGAAATCAATTTGATCCGATTAGACGTTAAAGATACATGTGCACCTTGTTGTCGGGGTTTGTGCAGTTTTCTGACAGCCGGTGTATACAGAAAGTTCTCGGCAGAAAGTGGGGCCAGGATATTGATCGGACGGTTGATAATACATTGTATGTTTTTACATATGTGAGAGAATAATATTTTGTCAGTTTATTTATTATTTCGGACAGTCGAAATTATTATAACTTCGTGTCCTCAATGCCTCTTCTAATTGACGTTTAGTGGTAGAGGGCTATCATTTTAATCACATAGACAAATTGAAAAAAATAAATTGGAATATAAAATTATCGTATTTTAATCTTTTTATTTGTTTAAATTTGGATGGAAATCTAGGGGAAAATAACGGACAAAAGGTAGGAATTCATTGCTTGAGTTGTAAAAAATAAGTGAAAAAAAAGTTAAATATTTCATAATGCCTTTTTATACTGTCAATAGAATATAGTAGTTTTTTTTTTTAAATTGTTTTGGACAACAAACTTTTATTCTTTTTTGGGGATTGTCAAGATGCCAGCTTAGGTCCACTTGGTTCATGACTAGGTCCTTGTCAACATGGGCCTTGAAGTGGTAATGGGCTAAGATAAATCATGCCTCACTCATATATAAGTGTATCAGTGTTTAAAAGCCCACGATGGCTAGATGGCAAGAGATTGGACTTCTCTCTCTCTCTTATAAGGCCCATATAAATATTTGTATGAGAAAAGTGAATGGATAAAAAATGGGAAAAAATCTAAGCAGATGGACCATTAGAATACATACACTTTTTGAGTTAATAACCATGGGAGGGCATTAGTGGGGCCTTGTCTCAAATCTCAGTGTTGTGTTCTCTAGGAGAGTGCATCATATGGCAAGTGGCAAAAGGACCCCCTCAGACCAAGGCCCATACAAGGCCCACTTATTTGTCCTTTTTAATCATCATTTCAGTGTGCGTACAAATTTGGGAAGCAGGAAGATGGATTTGGTTTTCCGTGTTTGTTAAACTTTTCGATAGTTTCGGCTGTGCGGACTGAAGATATTTGAATTGCCTGTTCAATCACGCATTAGATATAGACTTCAAAATTCGCTTGTTAGTTAGTGTCGGTACCTTTTTATGTTATGAGTAAAGGGAATTCAAATTTGCTATCCATTTTTAATTAATTTTTTTATTATTACAAAGAATGCCCTCAAAAAGTGGAGAAAGAGAACACAACAATTAGTTAATTAATTTTACTTCGTTGTTTATCTTTGGTTTCAATATTCTCAGTTTCTCACATTTTATAGAAAAATGGCCACAGTTCTTTCATGTGTCAAGAATTGGGTAAAGCTAAAAACACGTCTTGTCGTCCATTGAAATTGAAAAAGGTGGAAGAATGGCAACCAAAGAAATGGTCAGCTAAAGAACAGCGAAGTTCCCAAGACAATCAATCGCACCCCGTAGATAAAAAATAATAATAGTTGTTCCAATTTTCAACTCTTTCTTTCCGCTGCATGAAAGCGTGTCACTTTCAACACATATTTTCTCTCTAGTTTCTTATAAATTTCACCTCTAAATTTTAAACAAGTGTTGAGGCCACGTATGTTAAATTGTTATTGCCGGTCTATCGCACGCAACTTTGTGTTAAGACAACCAAAGTCGTGTACAAATTTCAATCAAATACGATGATTCTGGACGTAAAATATATTGTCATTTTTCGCGTGCAGTTTCAACCACAAAGAAGTCTCTCTCAACATGCATACATATCTGAAAGAGCTTCAAGAACCATCGGTCTTTCCTATGGGCAAGATCAACCACCGATTAATTTGCCCCCTGGAAACTGCATGCGAAACCAGTGATTGGAATCCCATGAAAAGACATCAGTTTCCTTCTGCTTTCTTCCTTTGTGAATAGGAGCAACATAAGTACTTTTGTTTACACGCACACAGTATCACTACGTGTCTTTATGACTGCCCTATATCTTATATCTTCATGTTAGCGGCTATAGTATTGACCACATCGAAATCTGTCTG
This sequence comes from Gleditsia sinensis, assembly GCA_037074535.1. Lineage (NCBI taxonomy): Eukaryota > Viridiplantae > Streptophyta > Magnoliopsida > Fabales > Fabaceae > Gleditsia > Gleditsia sinensis. The sequence continues at coordinate 1,675,293 of CM073469.1, read as the reverse complement.
TCCACGGTTACAACAAGAAATTTCCTCATCTATTCTTTATAAATTCTGGCATGAATCATTATTGACCGCAATATCAAAAGTAATAATATTATTCTTATTATCAACACTAATATCTTTTCACAATCAGATTGCCTGTATAAATATATAACAGAGATTAGTATGAACAGTAGTATATATATATATTTTGCGCATTCCAAAACCCTGGTGATATGCTAAATGGGGAAAATCTTTTGTTAATTTGGGGTTGGGGGAGAGGATAAAGCAAATTAAAGACAAGGTGATGCAGTGATGTGCGGGAGACAAGTGCATCACGTGTGAGTGTGAGTGCGTGGGTGTGGGGCTATGCTGTGAATCTCATGGCCGTGTCCAAGCCATAGGAAACATATGCTCGGTCGGGGAGGGACATTTGCTTTTATTAACAAGGTTTTGAATAGGTTAAGTTACAAGCACTTGGTTTATAATATAAAGTACAAATGTTTACCAAAGAACATATGCTTCTTGTATAACCAAGACTGCCATAGTAACATAGGAAACATGCATGTCCAAGAGTGGCCCCCTATATATTCTTGCAGATAATCTTCATATACTGGTTAGGAGATTCTCTAATAGCAGTTTCTGAACAGGGACCTGATTAAATTTCTGAAAGCCATTAATAGAAAATCTGGAAAAGTTTAGCTGAAAAGCCAGTATTTAATCCCAGCGAGAAATAATGGAACAAAAAAGTATTCAAAATGTCATCAGAACTTGCCCCAAAGTGGAAGCTGTTTCCATTTTATATTTTTTTAGATGGTGCTGCAAAGTGCAAACGAATTGCTTGAAAATCGAGCTCTAATTACAGAATGCAGGCAATATTAAACTGATTAGAATAGGCTCTTTTTTTCTGGGGCAGAGGGCTTTTTGCCTTGTGATACCAACTACAAATTAAATTATGGAATATTTAAGTGGATATACATGTGCTGAAGCCTCAAATGCCTTAGTTCAGTTTTTGCTACCCTAATCATAAGACAATGTCTCATTTATCAGTTATAATATATAACTAATCAAATCTTCCCTTAAGACAACGTATCTTTCACCAACTTTCTTTGTTCAAGTGTTTTTTTCTTCTCTGACATTTATAAGGAGCTTGACATGTATTAATGTAATGTCAATTTACAGGTGAGAGTTTAAAACAAACAGTTAAAAAAAATGTCGATGAATTAAAATGGTTAATATATAGACACAAACACAATTGCAATCGGATAAGTGGGTAATGATAACTACACAAAGTGAATAGTGAAAACATAACTACCGCGGGAAAAACTCTTGACTAAATTTATGAGTTGGTAAAAACTAAACTCCATAAAAACACCTAGACACTAAATTGTAGTTTAAACCCTAATTAATTAATATTTAAATCTACATGCATACATACATGTATATATACGGGCATATAAGAAATTGTAAATGCTTGATCTATTGCTTGTATTTGGTCCAACATCAATCATGCTCAAGAGCTAATAGAACTTGAAATTGAAGATCAAAGTGTTGTTTGTAATTCTCTCATTTTTTTAGGGGGGCCCAAAGGGAAGTATTATTATAGAAACAGCAACAAGCAAAAGAAACAAATTAATTGTCATAATAAAAAATTAAAAATAAAGCAAGAAAAAAGAAGAAGATAGATTTGTCACATAGAATTTAAATCATGATAATGGAGCCGTTAGCAACCATTACATTTATTTAAACAGTTGCTACTATTTTATATATATGAATATTCATTATTGTACTTCTTATAGTTTGTATAATTGATAGTGGAATCCATCATTTTGCATGTTGGGATCTGAAGCATGCATGAAATAACAAACAAATCTCACATACATGACGATGTCTCATGATTGCAGTACTGGAAGTTCTACACACATACAATTTATAACTGAATAATCGCGAAAGTTCAGAATACTTAATCACCTAGGAATTATTTTAGCATCATATCAAAACAAATTCGAATTTTTCTCTATATTATTCTGTGTTTCTGGCTCATGCATTTTCTGCGTTATTTGTAGAGTGTTAATTATTCCTTTTAATGTATATAAACTGCTAGTGTAGTGTTTCTCCTTAATTGGTTATATGATATGATCTTCTAGAAACACGCAGGCTATAATTGCAGTTTGAGGTAGGCAAACTACCCGATTTTTGGCACTCATAAAAGTTAGCCTTGGACATATTCAACTTTTGTTGCCAAGACGAAATTTGTTGGCTTTTGATCTTAAATGGGGCCTTATAAAGTAAGAAAGGAAAAGCCGTGGACAAAATAAAGTTGATAAAATTCTTACGAAAGTTTGTATAGCTTTATCATCCACTCTAATTAGTTTTATATTCAGCGCAAGGTTCATGCACAAGACTACTTATAGCTCCTTCAATTCTGAGACTCAATAAAAACAACCTCTTATTTGCATCAAATTTACATGGTGCACTAATTAAGCCTCTATCTTTGTACCAAGGAACAGCTAATTTTTATAAGACATAAAATTTGTAGTGACAGAAGAAACTGTGCAATGTATCAAAGTATACACACTTGTCAATTTTTATGCTTTGTGTTTTCACTTAAACCATGTATGGAAAAAAAATCATACATGCAATTATTTAAGCCATATCTGAAACAAGAAGTTTTAAATTACAGTAAAACGTAAAGAAATACAGTTGTTGCGAACCTCATCCGATGCTTTAATCACGGTCTTAAATATGTAAATAGATGAGAGATAAAGAGCTATCAGGATTGACCACAGGGTAATTAAATTGGTATACTTAACCTGCAAGAAATAACAATGGATGCTGAATCATATATAGAATATCTCAAATGGCCACCCTTTTGCCCTTACATTATTGTCAAGAGAAAAGTTATGCTTTGTGGGAAAGCTACTGAGGGAATTTGGCTTGGCTTTTGATTAAAGGATAAAATGTGGATGGACTGAGTGAATATTGCGGTTCATTGGTGAAGATCATTGCCACCCCTCCCATCAATGTGAGCACTTCGTTTTCTTTGCTTCCTGCATTATTATGAGGATACTCACGTGTCACAAAGTGAATATGATACCAATATGAACACCACATACGACATTAAAACAAACATCTTAATAGGAGAAAATTTGAAGTATATATGTATAATTAATTTGAACAGTTCAAACATAATTAAGTTTTTTAAATATTTGTACTTTATAACAAGTCATAGTGGTATTGTCATGAAATATCATTAATCGTTGTCACCGTGGTCAAATATAAATAGTTACATTTTATTATTTTGCTAATTAACGAAAAGAAAAACACAAGTGACATGACATGGGAATACATGTTTACAGAATATTTCATCGATCCTCATACATCATGGTGACCCTCTTTGTATAATTTATGTGCAAAGATCTCCTTAATCAACCAACTTAATCACATGGCTTGTTCTAGTCACCTAATCAGACGGCCATGATCAGATCTCACCAAATCACAAGATAGTAGAAGCCTTAAGATCTGTTCCATATCCGACTTATGGTGCCTTGCCTTTATTGGTTTTTTTGGGAGGGAAACAACTCGTCCCTACATTTGTTTCTCATGTGACCGACCACTTAGCCTACTTGACCTGTCATGGCTCCCACTATGTCCTTTCCACTCACCTTGTATATAAGCAAGGCCATTTCTTCCCTAAAACCATGATCATTCACCAAATATTCTGATCCAAAAGAGAAAAGTTTGACAAACCCAAATTACCATAAACAACGTTTGAAACCTCCCCCAGCTGAGAAATGGCCAAAGAAGGTCTTGGACTTGAAATCACAGAGCTAAGGTTGGGTCTTCCAGGTGGGGAACCTAGTGTGATGGAGAAGAGTGAGAAGAAGAGGGGGTTCTCGGAGATTGGTGGTGGTGGTGGTTGTGATGAAAATAGCTCCTCCGGTGACCGGAAAACGCAGACAAAGAGTCAAGTTGTGGGGTGGCCTCCGGTGTGCTCGTACCGAAGGAGAAACAGCATGAGTGAAGAAACTTCAAAAATGTACGTGAAGGTTAGCATGGATGGGGCTCCTTTCTTGCGTAAAATTGATTTGAGTATGCACAAGGGATACTCGGAGTTAGCCTCGGCCTTGGAGAAGCTCTTTGATTGCCATGGAATCGGTGAGTTGCATTTTCTTTTTCTTTTTCTTGTAATTAATAACTTTTCTTCTTTGTCAAATCTTTTATTGGTAGTGTAATAAAGAGAGACTTGAAAGAATAGGAGTATAATTCCTAGATATGAAAAATAACTCAATTTTATAGTATGATTCTAGATTTTAATAGCCAATAAAGGGTCATATATAATGAAATTCAGAAAGGAAATTATGTTGGAAAAAATTGAATATTAATCTACCAGCTTTTTTTTTTCATGAACAATTATGTGCATCTTTTTTATATCTATATCAGTGATAGATTAGAGAAAAACAAATTTAACGCAATATCTCCTCTTTGAAAGAGAAGAGCCTAGCTTAGTACTTGATTTAAGTTTAGTAGCGTACGCGCTTCATGAACCCAACATAAATCACAAATTAGAGATGCTCATGTAAAGTTTGATTAATTAACATATTTAAGAATATAATATAAGAGCTATTGAGAACCTCTAATTATTTTAGTCATAGCTAGAAAGAATATTAATCGTAAATAAAATAAGTTGAGGGGAAAGATTAAATGTCGACAAAGAAATTAAATAAACTCATTCTGGATGTATTGATTAGCTGTAATAGGATATTAAATTAATTTAAAACACTTTAAAGTTACAAGGGTATTGAACGTGAAAGGAAGCCAAAACCCCCTCAAAAATAATATTAGTTAATAACAATGATTAAAATTTGTTTGCAGAGGAAGCATTGAAGGGTGTGGACAATTCTGAACACGTTCCCATCTATGAGGACAGGGATGGTGACTGGATGCTTGTTGGAGATGTCCCTTGGAAGTAAGTCCAATTCCCGGCCCCTACCTCTTTCTCATTTACATTGTATTTTTCTGTGTCAGTATATTTCCTTATAACTCAAACAAAAGTTAACTCAAATTAAATTATTTATTTATTGAATTAATTATCTATAATATTACCGAACAGTGAAAAAACGTGTCAAACCCGATCGAGTAAAGTGAGCCAGATTTAGTTCATGTCCACCATAGAGTCAGCTCCGCGTGTTCGCTGAGCAAAGAACCAAACAGTGAATCCACTACCAACTATGATACTTTGTTTGAAAACTATGCGCTACGAAAATTTCGTTAGTTTCTCTACTTGGTTTATCATTTTGTAAGGTGTTTTCCAGCTCATGATAACTTAACTACTCCAGATGGTTTACAATCTAATCAACGAGGAGCCCCCACAGACTTCCGGGCTGGTCCAAATTCGATATAAAATTAAGTTTGGCATATACACAGGGTCATTAATTTGTAAAGGAAAAAAAACCACAAAAACTTTTATAAAAATTGTGGAGTTCGTACAGGGATTTAGGTTCAATGCCCAAGAAAATAAGTCAAATAGAAGCAACAAGTGTGTGAGGAAATTTTATGGCAAACAACTGAAGAAAAGGGCAAAAAATAAACAAATTTTTTTCAGAAAGCTTGGAGTTTAATTTATGAAAATTGATGCAGGAGCACCAATAATATGTCTTGGACCACATATTGCCGACATGCGTGAATATATACCATTATAATGTTTGGGAACCATGAAATTGGGAGGGGGAAAAACCATCGATAATGGCTTGCCCTGAAAAAGGCAAAGCCATTATCATTAGATGCACTTTAATAATTAAATAGAAGGAAAAAAAAACCTTTTAGTTGGTCACATTTCCAAGAATGATATAATGTTTCATGAAAAAATAAAAATCAAATTATTTAAAAATCATATATATATACTTTTAATTGAAGCTTCAAAGTTTCTTTAATTAATTTTCCTTTTTTCGGTGATATAATTTATCTTAAATATATTGTTGAAGTTAATATGCTTAATCCTAAAGGTGGTATTTTTTTTTTTTTGCAGAATGTTTATTAATTCATGCAAGAGACTGAGGATTATGAAGAGATCGGATGCAAAGGGCTTTGGTCTGCAACCAAAAGGTTCTTTGAATTAGGATTTGTTGCAGGTAAAACAATGTGAAAGATGAAGTCAAAGAAGGAAATTAGGCTTCTAATGTCGTATGCGTTTTGGTCATTCCAGTTAATGTTGTCGTTTTATTATATTTAAGGAACCAGTCGTTATAATTTGATGTATCAATCAAACTTTTGCTTATGTTAAGATATGAAAGATATAGGAACCTATGCCGATGGGAAAACTCATCGTGTTCAATTATTATATCAATGTTTCGGATAACTATATCTCTACTCACGACATAAGTTATTGTCAGTACATCATGGATCTATTCTTGCCCTAATTAACTCTTTCACTTTACAATTTTTTTTTAATTTTCTTATTGTAAACTGATCTACATTAAGTTAATTATTCATCAACAATAGATACATTAATTAAGCTATATATATGTACCTTTATTTTTATTAATACTTTCCCCAGGGAAAAGCCAAAGCAAAAAAGAGAAAAGTAACAATCATAATTTGTAATGGTTTTAATTTGGATGTGACGTAAATCCCATGCGTGCTTTTGCAAATACTGATCATGTTGATAGTTAGTTGCTGCCTCATGCATTAGCACTATAATGCTTCCTTATGAAAAAGCTTGAGGAAATACTATAGAACGAGATTAATTAATAATAAGGAAAATTTTAGTTTAGTAATTCTTTGATTCGTTAAAAAAATCCTGTATAATCGTCATACACTTTCGATTGTATTCAAGATACCAAATAGTTCCTTTAGCTTGGAAAAAGAAAAAGAAAAAGTGAAAGGACACATTATTGAGATTAGCAAGCAATGTTATATTATTGAAAAGTTTCCATGTTATTAATTAGCAGTTTTGTAATATTGCTATTAGAAAAACAACTGAAGCATGCTTGTCTAGTTATAATCTAAAGTCAAGGCATTTTCTTTTACAACTATAAAATATTGATATAACGTTGCCGAAAAAATATTATTATAACTTATAAACAAAGGAGTAAGTGAAAGAATTTATAGTTCATGAACTGTTGTATTTGTTCCTCACAAGAGGGACACATGATAAAAAGCGTAAACATCGAGCAGTATCTTTTAACTCTAGGTGCAGAATCTAATTCGTATTCGAACATATACCAAAATATTATATAATTATTCTAATACAAAGACCAACTAACCCACCATTTCTAAAGTAATTCCGACAGAATGCAGGTGGATAGCATCGATCGCATAACCCACACCAAGATCAATTTATAAACACTTAAATTCAAAACTAAAATAATCAATGAAATAATTATAAGTGTGGTTTTATGGATCAGGATTATTTTCTAATCTTATGTTCATCTACACAAAGCACATGCATAAACGCATGGCTATGAATGTTCTTGGGATCTAAATTGTCCGCCTGCAACGAATTTAGCTTCTTCATTTCAAATAGTTTAGTTATATTATACTATTATAGGAAAAACATAAACCTGTTTTAATTATATATTAATTCGATCCACCGTTCGTTGCGTAAGGTTGTGAATTCTTCGAACAGTTTTTGAGAATATATACATGGCTACTGATTCAATTCACATTCTTTGAAAATTTCTGACTTCCAGGATGGCAGAATTATCAAATCAATGCATATAAAATATAAATTAATTGTAAGAAAACATTATATATAGTTAATCGAAATTTGAGCTGATAGTAAATAAATGAGTGTAGAGATCAAGAAGAAGAAGAATAAACAAAGAGCAAAGTGGTTTTGTAATTGTAACCTACTTTAAGGGAAGAATAACACATATATCATTAGGGAAAAAAGAAAAGAGTATGATGGTTTCATTATTGAGATAGAGAGAGGAAGAGAGATGCATTATTCTATGATGAAAAATGAAAGATTCTAACTTCGAATAATTTGCAGAAAATCTTAAATTTGAACTTTAATACGGATATGAATATCGAAATAAGAAAGATTCCAAGTAGATAGAAAACTAGTTGTGGCCTCTCAAAACAAGAAAATGAATAAACCAACTAATTGAAAAGGAATACAAATGGTAGGGCCATCCTTTTCGATTTTGGGAGCATTGCCAGATGTCTCCTATAGCTTTTTGGAAAGACAAGGGACCATTGATCTTAGCCTTCCCCCATACCATGTCTGTAGCAACTTGGGCTAATTAGCCAAATGCATGTGAAAAATGTTTAGTCACATTAATTATTATCTCTAAAACAACTATCTTTCACAATTCTTTTTATATGAGCTCATTTTGCTTGTTTGCCTATGAAAGGTAAAGATTTTAAAATCAAATACGACTATTTCCAACTCAAGATAATTATTTATCGTTTTAAAATTAAATAATTAATGATGCTACTGATTAATAGTGTAGTTAGCATAACCCAAGACGGCCATTATATCAAGGACCCCCAAGTGATTCTGGGAACCCAATTTGAGCACTAGCTAGCTACTAGAATTTTATTAGACTACAATAAGAAGGGTCCACAGTAGCACCAATTGCCTTCCCTTTAAGGTAGGAGCGGGTACCTTTGAGTTGTGGCAGCCAATGTGCGTAGTGGTGGTAGGTCTTATCTGTTTCTTTCCAATATTGCTTTGAGTTTCTTTCAAGGATAAGGTACAAGGGACTCTTTTGCAAGTGGGAAAGGAGCTTCTTGATAATACACTTTCCACTTTGTTGTTGTTGTGTGTGTTTTTTTTTTCTTCTTTATCAACTCATTGCTAAAAGATAAAATATAATTGGTATCTCGTGCATGAAATGGGGTATAGTGCCTTTAAATTAAGACATATTAATGTATGGCCAACTTATCCGGTTGCTGGATCCGAAAGGGAATTTTTTTTTAAAATCTAATATTTTAATTTAGTTCCCTCATGGTTGAATTTTGATTATTTTTAATTTTTTAATGTGATTTCTATTATTTCTTTTGGAGACATTAAAAACCTATAATTGCTTTCTGGGATACTGCAGAAAATTTATGCTTAATGGCTATTGACAAATTTCGGAGGAAATAATAATGATTACAAATGAATGATTCATTAATTAGGCCAAATTAGGTATTACACTTTCTCAAGCCACCTAAGCCATTTCCAGATTTCTCTTTTTTCTTTTTGTTCCTCTAATTTAAATCTTTAACTATCCATATAATAATTTTTTTTTTGTATTTTATTTTCCTTAGGTACTAATCAATAATTAATTAGCTTTTTATTTACTGTGCATATATTGATTATGATTTTTTTAAACCATGTCCAATAAATCTTTTAATTAATTAATTTTCGTGTTTTCTAATTGAAATTTCTCACCGAGAGAGGTTGGCCAAATTATAATATATAGATCTAACTATTATTTACATTATATATCGTAATTATTATTTAATTGATAAATTGTTGTAATCAAGATGATAATATGAAAATATAAAATATGACAATATAAATTTTAATAAGAATTTAAAATATATTTAAAATTCATTATATATTTATATATCTCCAACAAAGTATTCTTATGATGTCTCTTAAACAAGTTATACTAGAAGAGTAGTCAAGGCGCTGAAATTTGACACGTAGATATCTGAGAAACAAGAAGAATATTAAACTTCAATTTTCTACAAAAGAAAATCCATTTGTAAGCAATGTATAAGGCATTTTAATATAACATAAATAAAAATTAAGATGTACACAAATTTTTATTCAAAAAACGAATCAACTGTTACGTTGAAAATGGAGCGAATGAGAGGAGGGTCGCTACCCTTCTAGTCCTAACCGACAAACCGACATGGTCACATGGTGAAGGTGGGGTCCAAACCTGAAACTTTTGAGTTGTTTAGGAGCACATGGACTTTGCATAAAGTTGACTTGTACTTCGAAAACTGAAACATGTAGGCCCCACGTGTCCGGCCAAATTTTCCTTTCTTCTCAATTTCTTCATTTTATTATATATTCTCTATTTTTTAAAAAAAATTTAGTTTGAAACCAATTTACATTAATAAAATAAATTAATTGTCATAATTTATATAAAAATTGTAAATACTATAATATGATAAAAAAAAGTATCTTTAAAAAAATACTAATCACGATTAGATTATTTTAAAAATTACTATTTTAATTAAAATAATGAAAATTATTTCCCCATTTTATTTTAGTTTTTTTAAGGTAATATAAAATTTAAGTAAATTATTATGCTTAGTTTTTACCAAATCCAAGCACTTTGTTAAATTAATTTTCCCTTGTGCTTTTTTCGTTTCTTTTTTTGAATTCTGCTTCTTTGCTGGCAGCCTCCTAAATGATAACATATAAAAAAAAACTGCAAACACAAAATAATTTATCTGATAAAAGAAAATTTGGCAATAACTATGTGCGAATTTTATGTTCTTAATAGTAGTAATTTGTGTTGATCATCAATCTATATAAATAAGCTAAATGGAATTTTTTTCATGGAATCTAAGTGGGATTAATATTTTAAATTACAAACCTAAGCTCTATCATCAACGTAGTTGGATGTTTCTTTATAATTATATTGCCCTTATTGATACAAAGAAGATGTTAATAGATACAGAAAAAGACAGGTATCGCTAAATATCAATTATCAACAATGTCGATTTTTTTAAAGATTTTCTCTCAATAACATTAGTCAAAAAATGCTTATCTGATGTGTATGTGGAACGTTCCGGTCGGTTCAGCCCGTAAAAGAAACCTTGTGCACCACACACTGTTTCATCATTGTTCAAGTATCCGAATATTAATACGCAGGGGGAAACCTGAGTTACCCAAGGGGGCTGAACCGACCCGGGGCCCAAACTCCGAGGCAATCAAAATCAGATGCACACGCTTCCGTCATGCGGCGTCACCTACACATGGACGAATCCCAGCCTTTCTTTCCTACACAGGTGTCAAACTTTGGCTGGTCCAACACTTTCGCCGGCCAGACACGGCTCCTCAATATAAAGCGCACATTGTCCAACCCAACACACTATGCTCACATTGTTTTCTCAGGTCATAAAGAAAGAAAAAAAGCACACGCCCCCAACTTTGAACGTTGAAACGATGTCGCCGAAGAGTGGCACCCACTCGGCCGAATCCGACGTCGTCGAGTTGAATCTTAACGAGACTGAGCTCACCCTGGGTCTTCCCGGTACCAAATCTGCCTCCAAACGTGGCTTATCAGAAAGTTCATCCTCAATTAATTTCCCGGAACCAAAGTAAGAAGCTGCAGCTAGCTAGATTTCTCTTTCTTTTCCTCATTTTTTTTTCTTTAAAATTAAATTAAATGGGTTTTGGTTGTGTGGGTTGATGTTGCAGGGCACAAATGGTGGGGTGGCCGCCGGTGAGGGCGAGCAGGAAGAACATGACGATGAAGAAGTGCAAGTACGTGAAGGTGGCGGTAGACGGAGCTCCATATCTTAGGAAGGTGGATCTTGAAACCTATGAGAGCTATGATCAGCTGCTGAGGGCTTTAGAGACCATGTTTTGTTGCTCGACAATCCGTAAGTATCCAATTTTACGATGTGGCATCTACTGCATAAATATGGACATGTCGTGAGGGTAATTTGGTATTTTTGTGGGCAACCACGGATGCAGGTAATGATTTGAATGAGAGGAAACTCATGGACACTGGAAATGGGGGTGAATACGTGCCCACCTTTGAGGACAAAGATGGTGACTGGATGTTAGTTGGGGATGTGCCCTGGAAGTAAGTTCTCCATTTTACCCTTAGAAACACTCTATATTCTCCAATCTGTTCCATTTTTTCTTATAAATTTGTCCGTCTTTCTTTGTCTTCTAGGATGTTTGTCGAATCATGCAAAAGAATCAGGTTGATGATAAGATCTGAGTCAGAGGCCACTGGCTTAGGTTAGTTTTCTTAATTACTATTCTTTTTTTCTTTAAATAACATGCATTATACGATGTATGGGCCTTTTTTATATAATTATTTTTCTGAATTAATTATATTTATTGCAGATTCTAGGAGAGATCCAAAGTGCAGGAGCTGAAGCTAGAAGAGAGTACAGTAATATGATAATCCTTGGAGTGTTGCTGTACAGCGGCTAGCTTGTGATGATGCTAGAGATTAGAACAAAGATATGTTTAATAAAAGAGAAATAAGAGGAGGGTGTTACCTGTAATTATGATCCAATTTCCCATTTTTTGTAGGTCTTAGGCATGTTTTCTCTGTTGGTTCGATCGACCAATACACAACAATTCACATCATCATTAATATTTTTATAAAACTGATCCTTGGATGTTCCATACATAGTAGTAGTATATGTAATATGTAAATGATGAGTACAATAAATTGATAGTGAAAAGAAAGAGGATTTAGTTATAATAGATCGTAGAAATATTACAGTTGGTGTGACCAATAATGGAATTGAGGTTACCCCTCTTTTCTTTTTTTGGGGGATACTAAAAAATAATTACATAATTTTTTTTACCAAAATAGCTACCTTTATGACGAGAGAAAATTAAAATTTAGCGGGATAAAATATTATTATAAGGTACACGCTTGTGACGATTTACACATTAACTAGTACTGCTTTCTCGTGTGTATATAATATTCCGCTGCCTAATATTCTAAATCTGTTGCTAAAAACCGGCCTTAATATTATTCTCCAAGGTTACATTTTTTAAGAGTATTCCAACGGTGCCTTTAGTTTTGACTGACTCATTATTTTTATTTTTTGCTTTTGTTTTGCTTTTTTATTTTATTTTTTTCTTCAAACTTCTAGACGCATGACTCCAGCCACAATGTTGTGAATAAAATAAACTTAAATTTGGACCCATCGAAGTTGGTTCTTCACATCCTTAAATTATATCGGGCCTAATCCTGAGGTCGGCCTTATTATATACTATGTGGTTGAACTTGAATTGCTAACTAAAATATTTCGACTTGTCCAAAAATAAATAGGGTTATTGTGCTAGCACAAACAACCTGCAAATTTGTAATTCTATCCAATAATACATCAAAATCTTCTTTTTTTCATAATAAAATGGAAAAACTTTATTTAAAAACAAAGTCTAGCTGCAATTACGTAGTTATAATAATGAATAATATCTATAATTTTTTTATTGAATTATAAAAAAATAAAAATTATATTAATTTCTCAAATTTTGAAATAAAAAATATTGCAATTATTATTGGTGTTGCAATAAAATAATTATGAATCAAATTTAAAATTTTTTAGTATATCATAGGACTTTTAGATAAAAACAAAGACAAAATTATTAATAATTTGATTAGAGACAAACACTATAATAAATTATTTATAAACATAGATTGAAATACTAAAAGCTTTTAAATTTATGTAAAAAAAGATAGACGAAAAAGACTAAAAGTTTTCGCCTATGTTTGAAAGAAAATAAATAACGAGACTGATTTATACCACAAAAAGAGAACAATAGAAAAGAAGAGCCCGTGCCGTCTTTAGTTAATGACAGTCGCAAAACATGGAGGAGAAAAGTGAAAAAAGAAAAAAGAAAAAAGACTCTGTTGAGTTAAAACTCTTTTTCTTCTCTTGTTAACAGCGCCCTCTACACCAGATTCTTTTTAAAAGCAAATCTTTATAGTAATTAAGTTCCATCGCAAATCCATATATCACTTCTCTCGCTCGCATAAGGAAAAGATGAAAGCATAATATGTGAGAAATTATAACTTGTTGAAGAACAAATGAGATCTATATGTATAAAAGATCAGTAACTTGTAATACTCAAAAGAGATAACTGAATGTTTAACTCAAAAGAGAAGGAACTAACAAAATTGTTTCAAGAGAGAGAGGAGCAAATAGGTGAATGTAGCTACACCAATAGCCACACTTCCACGTAAAAAATCATATAACTGGTGAGCAGTTAAATTTTAAAATTTAAACTTTAACTCCCATTTAGTTAATTAACTCCATGAATTAATTAATTAAACTATTAAAATAATTTTTTTTCTTATTTGAGTCACTATATGTAATAAAAAATTAACTGATTACAAAATAAATTGCAAGTTATTAGACATTTACCCAATGAACTTGTGAGTAATTCAACTTATCACAAACTATTTACATTTTTTATCAAGAATGAATCTATTCACAGTTTATTGTTAATTCAAAATTAATCACTTAATTAATTATGTAATTAGATTAACTATTAATTAATGTTAATTAAAAAAATTATTTTAACAAAAAAAGGTGTATTGCTACGTTAAATTATTTTTTTTTACATATCAATTATTATTTTATTCAATAAACAAGTATAAGAGTTTAAAACTCATAGAAAGTTTGACAAAACACAATAAAAAAATGATTATAAATCTAATATGTATTTTTTAAGATAAAAAAAATTATAAATTAAAAGATAATACATCTCTTAATTATTATTAACTAAAAATTATAACAAATTTAACTAAAATACAATAAGTTAGACATTTCAAATGAAGAAAACTTGCATTTTGGAAGATTAAACAGAAATCACATATTAAAATATAACACATTTCTTAACTATTATTAGATAAATATTATATAAAAATTACGATAAATTTAATTAAAATACAATAAATTATAAATTTTATGAAAATAAAATAAAATAGTTTAAAAAGAAATAACTCATCTTCTATTTTTTTTAAATTAAAAATATTATAAATTTAAAAAGTAAGTTGTAGTTAGGTTAATACTTGTACTGAATTGGGCTTTTGTGTTTCGATCCAAAAAAAAGAAGAAGAAGAATAAAGAATTGGGCTAGCTCTAATTTATAACTCTACTGAATCGCAAACCCAACACAGCGTATGACAGCCCTAGCACAGTCATGGGCTGAGTACTTGTCCAAAAACAAAAAGATGAAAGTAAAGGTAGGTTTGATGTGGATCAATTTTATTACATCATTCACTTTAAAAAATAATACGCAAATAAGTAGTTGTTGATGAGAAAATAATTAATAAAATTAATTCTTACACACTCGTATATGGTTATATATAGTTTTTCTCATATTTTATTAAAGAAAATTCATTAACTTTCTCATTAGTCAGTGATTACCGACTCCTATTGTATCTTTTAAGTGCATAGTGCATTTCAGAAGTGAGAATGTTATTAGTCATCACAAGTTCGTTCCATTGTTTAAGAGAGTAATAGTGACAATTATGTGAAATAATCTCTGGTTCTTCCATTTTCTTCTTTGTTTTCAAATAAGAGACTCTATTTCATCCCACATTTTCATCCTTCGTAAAATCGTTTATTCCACTTTTACGTTTTTTCCAATTAAAGTGTTAGGACTGCAACAATTTTTTTAAGTTCAGCTTATCAAATGATTTAAAATTTGTACCAATTATCAAAAAAATGTTAATATAGTAAAATTCTCCTATAAATCATGTATGAAAAATACAATTTCACAAGTAAATTGAATCAATAATCGCTCTATAACCCAAGCAAATGATAAAAAGGGTTTCCGACGTTTGCATAATTATACTAGGACACACACCGTGATGAACTGATCCTACCTTTTTATTGTTTATTGTACTATTTTTATAAATAAATAAAATTATTATTATTACCGCGCTTTCCGAGTACGACGACCGACACTAGCAAAAGCAAGAGGCAACACACTTTATTAAACTGGCCCCTACGGCGTTTCTAGGGCACACATCACGAAACACCTTCCTTGTGTTTCAGGATCTGCTATCTAAGTAAGAATGGCCCGACGAGGATAACGTGGTATTTAGTTTATAATTTTTTTTTAAATTTAATTTTATGAAAATAAAGTTATTAGAAATAAAATACATAAAAAATTTCAAAAATATATTAATTTTTATTTTATTTTCTAAAAATAATTTATTATATTATTACTAAATTTTTATTTTTATATTTGATTTACGTAAAATAGTTTTAAAAATATATTTTAAAAAAATTTCAAAATAAAAAAAATAATTAAATCATTTCATACAGTAAAATTTTTCTATTACTATAAAAATATTTTTTTCTCACTCTTTCAAGTGAAAGTTTTTTTTTTCTCTTTTTATAAATTTTCATTTATGAAAGTTTTTTTTTTCTCTTTTTTATAAATTTTCATTTATGAAATTTTTTAATATCCGAAAATAAAATTTTATTTTTAATATCAAATGTGGAAAAAATTTATTCTTATCCCATTTTCTCAAAATTTTTAAAATACAAATACTATCTAAGTGGATAACTATTAGGCATCACCAATCTCATCCAATACCATCTATGAATCACCAATGTCATCCGCCCAAATAACCAGGGTTCACGAGTTAAGCCCACGAATAATAAAAATTTTAAAATTTTAAAATTTTATTTTCATTGAAAAATATAACCACAATTCAACGAACCATGGTTTTAAAAGGGAAAATGTAGGCTCCTTTAATATTAAACTTTTAATGTTTTTAACATTCACGTAAATAAGGAAATATAGAAATTTCTCACACTTGAATATATTACGATAAAAAAAGTTATAGAACTTTTAAATACTTACAATAAAAATATATTTTTAAAAAAATAACGTGTTATAAAAATTTATTAAGAGTGTATTTAACAAATTAAATAAATTATTTTATAATTTATTTCATTTATTTATAATTTCTTTTAATTAAATTAAAAGTTGTTTGATAAATAAATTTATTTAAATAATTTAAATTATATGTTAGCATATAATTTATAAATTTTTAATTAATTTTTAAATTTTTAATTAATTTATAAACTAATTTGCCAAATAGAATTTAAATTGAATCCGTGCAACCTAGTTTCATAATTAATGACTGTGTTGTAACCACGTTTTTACATGGTCGATGGTTCACACCAACACGGTATAATTTATTAGAGACATAATTAGTATTTTTTATATATTAAAAAATACATTTTTTAATTTTATTATTTAAAATGTAATTTTTTATTTTGGATATCAAAAGGCTATTAATTTTTAATATATTTTTAACAAATATAACTTAATGACCAAATTAATAACTTACTTAAATTATATTATCAATGCTTGATTAGTTAGATAAATAAATTTATTAAATATTTATTAACAATGTTAATGTAAAAGAAATTTTGAAGACCAAATAATATTTAAAAGAATGAAATAAAAAAAATAAAATATTTAAAATTATATTGAGAAAATGTACAAAATATATAAGACTTGTTTGAAAGTGTATTTGTTTTACTATTTTTAAAAATTATATTGAGAACAGTGTTTAAGAACATAGTTAATAATTAATTTTAATAAATTATTTAAAAATAATTTTGTATAAAAATAAAAAAATAACAAGATAATAATTTTTAAAAATTATTTTTTGAGTTATACTTTTATAAAATAGTTTTATATAAATAATTTATAAAAATATCATGACAAATAAATTTTATTTTTTTATAATAAAAAATAAAAAATAATTTTAAAAACTATTTCCAAATAAACCAATAACAATTCATGCCGACGAAGTATCTAACTGTCACGTGACAATAAGCAGGACCAGTAACTGAGCCCACGTAATCATTTCTACATGTTAAGATCCTATTAACCACCTGCCATCCACTCGAGGACCTAAATTATCCGCCAATTTTTCTTTAAAATAATGGCGTCTGAAATTGTTCCTTCTCTATATATTTTAGTCTCCTTACCTGGATTCGATCATCGTTGGTCTTCTTCTGCAGAAAGATTCTATCTTTCTCTGGTAAAGCATCTCGTTCCCTTGAAGTCTACATTCTAGAATGCTAATGTCTTTCGGGGTTATAGCATAGTTTTATAATGTGCTCGTTATTATTACTTGAACTTTCCTTTCAACACGAGTTAGCCTTTGTGGAATGTGAAATATCAACCGTTATAACAAAGCATTTCGTTATCATGTTTTGGATTAGTGCGTTTAGTTTGAGATAAAGAGCTTTTAAGGATATAGTAATGGTTCGTGGTCCAGCATGATTTGGCTACAAAATTCAAAAAACTCTTGAAAATAACAGGTCTGCCTCATAGTAAAGCTTTAAGACCTGCATTTTCCAGTTCTCTTTCGGCTTTCTTCTTTCCCAAGAATGATCTCTTACACATTTTGTGTTTTGCAGATTCAGTTGCTTTCATCCAATGACGGATAACAACTCGAAGCGCTTCAAAATCTTCGTAGGGTATGACTCTCGCGAAGACATTGCTTACGAGGTGTGTCGTCACTCCATTTTGAAGCGTGCCTCCATTCCAGTTGACGTCATACCCATCAAACAGTCTGAGCTAAGGGAGAGGGCCCTGTACTGGCGTGAGAGAGGGAAGCTCGAGAGCACTGAGTTCTCATTCACTCGCTTCTTGACTCCATATCTCGCCAACTACGAGAGTTGGGCAGTGTTCGTGGACTGTGATTTTCTCTATCTTTCTGATGTCAAAGAACTCACAGATTTAATTGACGACAAGTATGCAATAATGTGTGTCCATCATGATTATACACCAAAGGAGAATACCAAGATGGATGGGGCTGTTCAGACAATATACCCAAGGAAGAACTGGTCTTCTATGGTTCTTTATAACTGTGGGCATCCAAAGAATCGAGCGTTGAATCCAGATTCTGTGAACACCCAAACAGGTGCTTATTTGCACAGGTTTCAGTGGCTTGACGATGAGGACATTGGGTCAGTCCCATTTGTTTGGAATTTTCTTGTGGGTCATAATAGTGTAGTTGAAAGTGATCCAAGCACTTTTCCCAAGGCTATACACTACACACTTAGTGGACCATGGTTTGAGGACTATAAGAACTGTGAATTTGGTGATCTGTGGGTGAATGAGATGGAAGAGTACAAAAACACAATACCCAAAAAGGGTGAAGCACATGGAGCAGATGAAAATGGCCATGCAGTACTTCAGTAGCTGTGTATTCAGGAGGCTGAAGCAAGCGGAGATTCCTATTTATAAATAATATTGCCAAATCTCAGTTCAATATATTGTACCGTAATGAACGAGTTTAATTTACCGTCTTCCTTAAATAAAAGCACTCGTCTTTTCTCATATTTTAACAAAATTAAGTTATTATTTCGCTCCAAATCACTTTATTCTCTTTAATCATTGCTCTTAATGGTCTTTATAGTTTCAACTCTTCTGATTTTGTTGTATTTAAAGAAGTGACTGTTTTAACTTTTTAAGTTTGAGAATTTTGATGATTGTTTCTAAAAATACAAGGTTATATATTAATTATAACTTATAATATATATAACTAAATCAGAAGAAATAAATGACATATTTTAAATGAAAAAGAAACAAACAAATATTGGGTGAAATATCTACCCTTGAAAATAAAATAAAAACCCAAATTTCTTTTGCTTCTCCAATTTCATCGCCGCTTCAATTGCCATTCCATCACCATAGCACACCCTAAGCCTAAGATTCAGTATATACATGGGAAACCAGAGATTTCTCTAGTTGAAATATTCTACCACGTCAAGACATGGAACTAATTAGGTGATCATGACAAAACCTTTGTACCATAATGAGTTGTTCAAGTGATAGCATCATAGGCTTCTTACATACAATGCATGTATAAAAAAAATTGTCTACCTTTTATGACATGGCGGGATCATAAATTGAGAGCACAGAGAGTCAGAAACTTACCAAACTGCTTCCCTTCGTGTGTTCAATTGCCACCTGAGGGTGGTTTGGGGAGGGGTGGGGTATGGGGCAGTGTAAGGTTCGATCCCTCACGTTGTACTAAAAAAAAAAAAGGGAAGACAAGTATAATTGGCTAAAAAAAACACATAAATAAAGAGTTAATTAGTATTGAGTTTCAATAAGCAGAAGTTAAAACGTTGTCATTTGTGTTTTTTTTTATCCGATAAACTAGTTTTCTAAAATTTAGATAGACATATTTTAGTTTTCTGTTAATAAAAATTAAAATTTAGTATACTAAATTCTTACTAAAAAATAAATGAAATTGACATTACATAGAAACGATAGGCGAGGTAATCGTCTATATTAATTGGTTGAAAAGGTTGCCGATGCAGTTACTGTATGAGCATAAATTCTCGTGCCGGTTAGATGCTGCAGCACGATATGAAAAGCATATCCACTAGTCCTACCAGATCCAAAATCCCTTTGAATGAAGCAAATATAACCAGACACACAAAATAAAAAAATAAAAAAAAATCTCAAATCTATCATGCTATTGATCACGACGTTTTCCTACATGCAAGTTACCTTATATGTTAGGTTTCTATAGTCTATGCAAGAGAGAGGGAACTGCGTCATTCTCATTATTCTTGGTTCGGATTCATCACTTTCGCAACTAGTGGAGACAACCAACCCCTTTCTGCTAACCACCATAATAAATGATTGTCAATAAGTTCATTAATTAGGATTTGTTACGTATGATTTAGGAGAGCTTTACCAATATTAATTAAGATTGTATTTTTTTTTTAACTGTTGGCTCTCAACTATCTGTGAGAGAAATTCGTTAATGATGATGTAGTAGGCCTAGTTTACACGAGAAAAATCCTAAATGACTGAAAAGAAAGGAAAAGAGAGGGGGTGATTTAGCCAGGAGAAAGTCATTGGAGCATGTTCAGGTATAACTAGTGTTCTTTCTGCCTATAAATATATGGGAAAACACTGTTGCATATTCTATCATCTTCTCCATCTTCAAAAATAAAAAAAGACATGGAGCCTGCACCACCAGCACGGCAAGAAATATCATACTATGATCACGTTCACAAGCGTCGAGAGGAGAAAGGATGCCTTTATGCTTGGTCTGTAGTCTGTACATATTTAGTCTCCAATCTCTCAATTTTTTTTTTTTCATTTTTAAAACTCTAAGCGAGTTTTGCCTCTTTGACTCAGTTTGTTTACACTCTGTTGCTGCTTTTGCTGCGTCGAGAGTTGTGAGTGCTGCTTGGAACGCACCTGTTGTTGCTGCAGCTAGGTAACCCACCTTCAAATAAAGACATCGTCTTTATGGTGAAATATGTAAGCAATTCATGCTCCGTCCTTAATATCGTTTGAAATTATGATTCTAGGAGCCTGGTGCGAATGGTCTCTGAATCACAATCTTGTAGTTTCTTTTTTCAAGTCACTTTGCTATTTTCTTTCTCTACTTTAAATCATCAAATACAATATATATGGGCACCCTAGGTGTTCATACCTCAAGGAAAAGTAATAATAATAATAAAAAATAGCCGTTACGTGTTTGACGCATAATGAATGTAGATTTACAGATGATCACTGATGAAGTGATGATCAAACTGACTGATGCCCAATAAGCACGACAATTCTCTCCAATAATTGAAAATCTCTGCTATGTCCTATCATCTTCGTAATCTAGCTAGACACCCAGAATGGGGTTTCTCCCTTCATCAATTTCGATGGCCAGGAGATGATGTGGATGTGATCCACTTGGTCCCTCAGAATATGGTGTAGGAAGGTAAGCATTGTAAGCAGGCAGGCAGCGAGAAACAAAATCTCTCACCTAGACTAGACAACAACCGTGATAGTCATTAGAAGGAATATAATGTAGGCACTGAAGAGAGAAACATTCTTAAATAAATTGGCTCTTAAAAAAATTATTTGACTGAAAAAGTTATTAATAAATATAATTTATTTTCTAAGAATTTTTCTTGAAGACATAACATGGCAATTTATCGAAGGAGGCAACAGACCTCATCGTCAGACATCCCAGGTTTGACTGCCTCCCTCGTGGCAATCTCAGCCTGCAACATGGACGTTGTCAACCAGGTCCTGAAATTAAAAAGCTTATAATTTGTAAAAGAGGATGTTGTCACTGCCTAACCTGCAAACGCCACTGGTAGACACAGTTTGGGTCCTTGATCTTGGTAACTATCCACGACTTAATGAATTTGTACCATGCATCATAATAAGCTTCAGGTTTTTATTTACAGTTTCTAACTGAAAAATCAAGCATAATTGATTATTAATGTCTCTCATTCTACATTATTTACATAATTAGTATCAAATGACTCATTACGAGGATTAAGATAAAAAAGAGAGGTACTTTTCCCTTTCTAACCGAGGGATCAACAGCCTTTACATGCAATTTCCACTGGAGGGTTATGAACTTAACACATTTACTTGAGTAAGCTGCTTCTTTTTTTCCTAGTGTTGAATCATTTATTATCAAGTAAACCTGACCAGTTAGAAGCAGCTTAGGATTGAGGGTTATCTTACCGTAAGGGGCACTTCAACTTCTGGCCATATTGAAGGAACAGCACGGTCACCTCTGCCATTGAATGCAGACTGCAAACCCAGGCAATTCATCATCAACATTAACGAAGTCAATAACTGTTTAAATAACCAAAACACACCGGTTATGCCCTTACTTTTTCATACCGAGGTAACTTCATCTTCATACCTGGACACTTCAAATAAGAAGAAATCATATATAAAATACAATATCATATAATTAAGGGACATAAAAAGAGTACAGAGATCCACCTTCTCTTGTCAATTGATTAAAGCAGTCAGAGTGTTAACAGAGAAAGCAATACCATGGCTTCCGGCATTTCCACAAAACTAGACAGAAGCATGACGAGGAAAATATTTTAGCTCCCTAGACAATATACTGTTATGTAAACAAAGCATATCAATAGCTAGCTCAAGAAGTGCATTCCCTGGAGGTGCATCTCTTAGGTTATTCTACAGAACAAAAATAAAAATGTGGGCCGAACAAAATTTATCAAGATGGGGAAATTAATGGAAAAAAGCAAAAGAACAAAGACCTTCAGCCGTGAAGTAAAGATCACCTATATATATTGTTGTGGACTTCCTCGACATGTACCAGCAGTTTATTACTTGATATCCTCTCAAGATAGTCATTACAGTGAAGAATAAATCATCTTCGAAAACATGGTTGGTTCAGATTTCAGTTCCAAGCCTACCTGCCTCTCTTTCACTTTAATTGAATTACTACAATTAGTATCATAATTATTTCATAAAAGCTCCAGAACCTTTATAATGCGCTGCATAACATAACTATATATAGAGATGACTGAGTTTGGGAGAGACAGAGAGTAGCTGAAGCCCAATATATATCACTAAAGGAGGTATGTCTTATTCATCAATGAACATGGATTGATACTGAGCAATCTGATCTTCACACCAGAGAAACACTGGTATGTAGTAGTGATAAAGCCTGGGTTTTTGAGGGACTTAAGAACAATTCGTTAAGTTGAAACTTGAAACAACCAGCACAGATGCCGACCATATGCTAACCGCTTATCTATGGATTCAGCCACCTACTCTTTTGTTAAACCTATTTGGTCTAGCACAGAGGAAACTTCAGCAGGTTTTGTGGGTACAGAATACAAACGACCATGCCTGTGCTCAATGGTGGCAGCAGTACTCAGTGGCGTATAACTATTGTGTTGCCATAAGGTTCCACTACCTGCAGGAATAAATGGCAAATATACATTAAACATCTTCAGCGAGTTCCAACATTATTAGCAAATGTATCAGTTGATGCACTTACTTACTTCGTCGCAAAAAAAGAAAGTACAAAATAAGTCGAAATTCAGCCACTAATACTCTAAATTGGTGCCAGCCAATCACTAAATTGTTCCAAAATTCAGCCAATGTTCATTTGGGGTTGACCTGTTAATCCGGGATGAATTTGAGCAAGGAAGACTTCAGCATGCAATCCCAAGTTAGTGAAAAAGTGGGCGGAAAAAATTTTAATTCTCCAATACCCTTTAGTAATCTGAAGTTCTGTACTTATACTTCCATCCAATAATCAATAAAGCAGTGTTATTCTACTTATTTTCCTTTTGTCTCAGTGCCTTCGCGCTTATTTTCTATAGGTCGAATAATCCAATTTTGGGATCCTTTCAGCCTTTTCATTCATACAATATCATTAAATCAAAATAGCATTATGATAGGTAAGGAAAAAGATTTGGTACATCGTCGGTAGATATTTTTTTGTCCACCGACAATTTTTAGATCATGCTATGTGTTCAAGACAACACTTTTTAAATTTATTTTGGACACATAGCATGATCTGAATATCGTTAGTGGATAAGGTGTACCAAATTTTTACTCTTATGGTAAACAAGGAAATTGATTTAAAGAAAGAGTAAATTGAATACAATGAAGAGAAGTACTTGACGAAGAGAAGTGGATAGGCACACGAGAGAGCTGAGAATAATTTGATTGGGTGGGCGCATGGAGGAACTTTAAGATCATTATCATTATAGCTTTAGTCGTTAGTATTACAACAGTATAAAGAAGGCCAAATTGTAGGCCGCCATGGCTGAGATTCGACATTCAAAGTCGCTATTTTTAATTTTTAGACCCCCGTCTCTACTTGGGCGTGTCGAAGCTGAATGAGAAATCAGAAAAGTAGCTGGGTTAACCGCCACATAAACCTCGTCTTTGTTTCTTTGGTGAAAGTATTTGGATGACTTGAGTTTTGGAAGAGGACCATAAGACAGATTTTGTTTTCCTTAATTTTGATCTTTTATCATACATTTCAACCTCAATAAAAAAAATTATTTACAAGAGCTCAATACAAACTCTCTAAAAATGATGAATAAAAGAAAGGGCGATTTAGACATTTAAGGTGTAGCCAACCTATGATGATTGAGCATATGTAGCCATGTGGGTGGCGTCCAACTCCGCAGAAAACGGTTTAAGAAGCTTTGTCTGGATTAGTAACATCGGGTGCTCAAAGCTCATAGGCTAAAAGATCTATGAAGAATTTAAGAAGATGCATCTTCAATCTCGTTTTAGTCAAGTAGTAAATATCCGATGACTTAGCCCTGTCGTTTCTTAGTAGCTTTCCTGTCATTTTCCTTTATCATCAACATTCCAATCGGATCAAATCGTGAGCATGTATTGGATTACAAATTTTTTGTTTTGTTTGTTTATGTTCTCAAGTGAAATAAAATAATAATAATAATCAGCCACAGCTGGAAAACTCGAAAAGAAACTAAAAAAGTATCTTATCAGTAAGGCTTAAAAATTAATAGTAACCATTTGTCCATTACTACCCCAGAATTCAAAATATCAAACAAAGACCACAGACAGCTTAGCAAGAAACCCAGCCTAATGTCATCAAATGTACGAAAATGGTTAAAAGAATGGACGAGGACAAATGAAATAGTTACTCTTGGAACCAAGGAATTTTTTTAGTGACAGTAACTCATGCTATCAAACTTTTCTCCACTTCCAGTTCTTATAATTCTCTGCTAACCTATATAACTCCCTGGAAGAAAATTCAGAAGCTACTAAAATGGAAAATTTTCCCGAATAATCTACTGCCATTCTGTGAATTATTGTCTCTGCACGTTCAGTCTCCATTGGTTCAGCTGCTCTCATCTTTTATGCTTATTTGCATTAAAAAAGTTGAGAATAACAGCATAATTCCCCGAGATCTCATGGTTGATTGCAAAATTATTTTGTCATTCCTTCATACCAAAGAAATGAATTTTTTTTTTCGAGATAAGTGGATACTCAGAACAAGAACGAGATGGAATAATCATGGAGATTTTACTGGGTTACCAGGTGTGGCTACTACTGGATGTCCGATCTCAGTGAGAAGTAGATTCCCGTTATGACTTGACAAGGTAAGTCAAAGAAACGCACAAAAAGAACAGTACAGGAAGTTGCATAATAAAAGGAGTTTTGTCTTGCCTCTTTTGGAGTTTACACAATTTGAAGGGGAGGGGTTGTTGAAGCGTGGCAAAGTTGATTACTTATAGCTGAAAAGGCTGCGTCTTTTTGGGTAGCTTAGAATTGGTTTCTTTTGGTTAGGTAGGTCCAAGACGGAAGGGTTGATATTTTGAGCTATAAAAGAGAATTGGGTGTGGTGAGCACAAATTAGAGTTGCTTGAGAGAGTTCTGGTTGGTGTGAAAGGAGGAGGAAGGTTAGATGGGTTCGTACGGAAAGCTTGCAAGGAGAGCTTTGGAAACCGAGATGCCGGTCATGGTTCAGGTAGTTATCCAATCCACTTGTTGGTTTTTCTTTCTCAATAGAGGTTGACCCGTCAAAATAAGTTGTTATTGATAATGAAGGTGGGTGTATTTGCAGATGCAGGAATTGCTCCGAGGAGCCAAGAATGCCGTGTCCTTAGCCCAGGTCTGTTTTTCTCTGTTTCCAACGATTGTCTTACTAATCTAATATCCTAGTGATGATTGTAGAGGCAGCGAGAAAAAGGAGGTAGATGGTGTATTCTGGTTTCCAATGTCTGATTATAAATTAGTCTAGCTTATGGCGATATCGATAAACGAGAGCTGTTCATTTACTCTTCAACCATTAGGGCATGTTTGGTGCGGGTTTAGATGACATTTTCGGAGCCTGCAAATTATGAAGACAGTCTTAACGTGCTTGTGGCACCGCTCCGGCAACTAAATTATAAATCTGCTGCCTTTCATGTCTAGGAAAAGCTGAAACTTTAAGAAACTTTACTCCGTTTCCCACAGCAACATATTTTATGAGAAACAGAACAGGACACGAAGGGGCATGGTCAGCATTTTGCCTTCTAATAGCCCAACAGTTCAAAAACGCATACCCAAAAATAAAAACAAAATTAGAAAATCAGACAATAAAGAGTATTTTCCATACCTTGTACTGTGTCTGTTTCATATTGTGGCTATCATTTTGAGGTACTTTGTCTGAACTGTTGATTTTGAGGCCCCTTTCTCCAAAACGAAATTATCAAGGGCCAATTCAGACTTAAATATAATTTTGACCCTTTACAGACAGACAGGATTGTGATCTAAAAGTGAAAACTATATGATTTTAATTCTGCTTCTGTTTGTAATAATCTTGGTTCATGGTTCTGCATGCTTGTATTTGTCAAATGCTGTTTGCTCATCAGTTTTTACTGGTCTTGCCATTAATAATCAATTAATCATTAACTAACTTTTCATGTATTATTTGCTCCTTAGTTACGTAATACGTATAAATTGCAATTTCTAAAGGGTTTGTTGAAATTTATCTGCTGTAGGGGGTGGTTCACTGGCAACCTCCCGAGCAAGCATTGGATAAGGTGAAAGAACTTGTATGGGAGCCATCAATTAGTCGTTATGGTGCTGATGAAGGTATTCCTGAACTTAGAGAGGCACTGGTCAGAAAGGTAAGCACTCTAGTTTCTTCTTAGAACTTGTACTAGTGGGAAACTCTGCCTCTCTGATTAAGATTCTTCATTTGGGGATGGAGCTTGGGGCTTGCATTAGGTCAAAAGTCTATTTAAGGCCATTTCTGGTAGTTGAATTGGTGTATGCAAGGCAGTTTACAACATAAGTATTGGTAGTGGTTTTATTTTGTTTAAGGATGATGGCATTTTCAGAGTAGCACGCGCTTTCTTTTGTCTCCACTTCAAGTTGATTATTATATATATATATATATATATATATATATATATATATACAGTCAATAAGAGGCAACTTGTGATATCGTATTGCATATAGAAAAGCTATAATGTATAGAATCTTAAAATATTGGAATTCTTTAAAAGTTTATACTTAAAATATATACATGTACTAATGGAGAAATAAATGTAAGTCAATCATTGACACCTATGAGTATAATGGATTCACCCTGTGGCTTATCCAATTGAATTACAGGGTTGAGTAAACTTAATATGGATTTTAGCTGAACTTGGGCAGGTTTCTTGCCTCTTGATTTGTTGGGATTGAGTTAGATAAATTAATTCTTTTACCCTGTAAATGCATTTTGGCTATAAAATTATGCACTTAACTCCTTTGCTTTTGTCATGTAGTTGCGCCATGAAAATAATTTGCACAATTCTTCAGTGATGGTTACAGCGGGTGCTAATCAGGTGACCGATGATGCCTACTATAGTGCTATATAATTTGCATTTTGTGGTTATTATTTTGTCCTTTTTCGAAAAAGGATGTGTACAGGCATTGCACCTTCGATTAACTTATTATATTTTGGCTTTCTTATCTAAAATCTTATCTACAACCATCAACTGTGTAGCTACTTCTCACCGTAACTCACAGCACCTTGAATAGGCCTAGTATCTGATAAGGAGGAACATGCTTTTTGTAATTGTGTAGGATAACTGTACCTTGGGTTGTTCAATTCATTAGTAGTTTTCAGTTCTAATTTGGATATTAAATCTAATGTATCCCTCTTTTCCTACCTTTTTCCTCAAAGAAAACATGAGTGTGAGAAGGGGAATTAAAATAATCATGATTTGGTGCTTTAGATATATTATTGATCCTGTGTTAGGTAAAACCCCTTTATTTTTTTGGAAACTGAATGACAAGGTGATCAGAATTGAATCTCTTAAGATTGGATATAAGGTTTTTCTGGATCACTACATTCATCTTCCCTCTATAATTGTTTTTACCTCTCTTGCCCTTCACTTAGCAGCTTTCTTATCATAGACTAACATTAATATAGCAAGAGTCAGTTTCATTGCTTCTTTATATTTATTTTTAAATTTTTTTTACTGTTCAGGTTTCTGGTTTTTACCTGTGAGTGTAATTGATGACTATTGCTGTTCTCATTTTGTTTGCTTAATTAGTATAGTTTGATCCTTCAACAGTAGTATAATAGTCATTTCAAGATATCTGTAGTAATACAATGCCTACAACTGCAGGCATTTGTGAATCTAGTTCTGACACTATGTGATGCGGGGGACTCTGTGGTTATGTTTGCACCTTACTATTTCAATGCCTACATGTCCTTCCAGATGACTGGCATCACCAATATACTAGTAGGTCCTGGAAACCCAAAAACATTTTATCCAGATGCTGGTAAGAAGATGCAAATCTGATCACGCAATTTGTTATTACTGGCATGGAATAGGAAAACCAGGGCAATCTTTGGTTGCTAAGAGCAATTTTTTTTTGTCATCCAGAGTGGTGACATATTGGTCAGTATTTGGATAGATTGGTTCTGACATGTTAAATTCTCACACACTCTGATCACGCATGTCCAATTGGTTTTTGGGAGCTAGTGGTTCATATTGTTAGATTAAGTTGCAAGCTGCATTATCTAATCTACTAGGTTATTGTTATTGGTACGTTGATTGAATTTTAGTTTCAAGGTCTTTTAAATTACAGAATGATGATTAAGTTTACTCAGTTACAGGATTAGTTATACTTTTTTTTGTTTAGTCCAAGTAGCAAATGGTGATGAGCAACCAACCACACAATGCAGTCTCTTACTTATTCTACAGCAAGAATCTTGAAGACTGATTGATGTCTATTAGACATTAGTCATTTGTCTGAGTGTAAACTTTTTTCTGGTGCATTTCTTTGTTCAAGCTATTTATCATAATTGTCTTGATTTCAGATTGGTTGGAAAGAATACTATCGGAGACTAAACCTATTCCAAAGCTTGTTACTGTTGTAAATCCGGGCAACCCAAGTGGAACCTACATTCCAGATTCTCTTCTTAAGGTTTCTCTTCTCTCCGTGTTTGCATATACCTACTTCTATTATGATTCTAAAAAGTGTTGCTGAACTTTAGAGACTTTGCCATTCAATTTTTCTTCTTTTTTTATTGTTTTTTTGTTTTTAAATCTTATTATGCAGCCAATATGCTTGTATTTGTCCTGTTCAGATAACATTTGTAATGAATATGTTGATTAACCTCAACATTTTTATTTAAAACTGTTTTGAAAGTTCTAAGCAAGTGCATTCTCTTGTTTAACCAGAGGATTTCAGATCTCTGCAAGAATGCTGGCTCATGGCTTGTTGTGGACAATACATATGAGTAAGTCCTTTAAGTTGCTATGCCAATAGTAATTGTGTCATTTGTTTGTTTGATAATGAAGGAGAACAGATAGGAAATGTGCATGGAAATAGAGAGAGATTTTTAGTTGGTCAACAAGCCTGCATATGCTTTTATGCTCCTGTTATTCTGGTTAGCACCATATGAATAATAAATTACGTCCGTGACAATTCCTAATTATTTTATCGATAGGTTTATCTATTCATTAAGCCGTCATACTGCAGGGAATGTCATATTTATGTTTCAACCATAATAGTGGTCTTCTCTGAGAGTACCCATAAAGATTCCTGGATATTTTTGTGTTGCTAGTTTATATTCTAACACAACATGTAATGCAGGTATTTTATGTATGATGGTCTAAAACACTCTTGTGTGGAGGGAAATCACATCGTTAACGTTTTCTCTTTCTCAAAGGCATATGGAATGATGGGATGGCGGATTGGATACGTGAGTAATGTTTCTTATACATGTAATTATTTTGATCCGTAGGGGAGAGAAATATTAAACTTTATCCGACCATTTTTTTATGAAATATTGAATTTCTCAACCATCTTATACAACCATTGAACTTTGGCATGGTATTTTTCACAACTTGGCATAGGACTATTCTAATTATAAGAAAAATAACACAGAAGAAACATCCATTGATTCCCTTCTATAGCATAGGTTAAGCAAGTCAGGTAAGAGTTCTAACAAATGTATGAAAGTGTTTCTTTGTTCCATCTTTTTTCTTTTTCAAGCATCGATGATGAAAACATAAAACTATGTTGCTACCACTTTGTATTTTGGTTTATTGGTTTCTGCTCTGCAACACGGCAGTTTCATATTTCATAAGCAAACTTTATAATCTTTTCTTGGTATTTTGATGTTAAAAACGCAGCACTGCTATTCTGGACTTTGATTATTGCAGATAGCATACCCGTCTGAAGTAGAAGGGTTCGCCGCCCAACTTCTCAAAGTCCAAGACAACATTCCCATCTGTGCTTCAATAATTTCACAGTACCTTGCCCTCTACTCATTAGAAGTGGGGCCTGAGTGGGTTAGAGAGCGAGTACAAAGTCTTGTCAAGAACAGGGAAATTGTATTGGAAGCCCTCTCCCCCCTTGGAGAAGGTACTGTAAAAGGAGGAGAAGGTGCTATATACTTATGGGCAAAGCTCCCAGATGGACATGCCGATGATTTCAAAGTAGTTCACTGGCTTGCTCATAGGCATGGGGTTGCTGTAATCCCAGGAAGTGCATCTGGGTGTCCTGGGAATCTTAGAATTTCATTCGGAGGCCTAACAGAGAATGCTTGCAAAGAAGCCGCAGAAAGGCTCAAGAGAGGCTTGGAAGAACTTGTTAGAGATGGATTGGTGCAGTATCAGTAACTTCCAAGCCTGGCACTGAAATTAATACTTGTACATTTCCTCTCCAGGCCCCTCGAGACTCCTCTGTCCAAAGGGGAAAAGTAATTAAAAAAAAAAAAAAATCTGATGAAAGTCCATTTGCCAGTGGAGCGAGTTTTGCTACTGGTGCATTTGAATAATTGGAGGATTTTACTTTCTACCCGTCCAAGTTTTAGGGTAGCAAGGATTTGTTCCTTTCAATTTGATGTTCACAAGGGTGATTACAAATATGCGTATGTATTATTTTTTGTTCCCGTAGGGTTCTAATGCATGCAAAGTAAAGTGTTCATGCTTCATGAGAGGCTTTGAAACATAATAGCCTACCAATAAGCAAAACTTTACTTAAATTTGAAATCTAAAAATAAAACAGTTAAAAGTTAAGAGCATTACAGATTTATCCATCAAGTTCATTGCTTTCCTCTTTTTTATCACCATCTAGAAATTTATCATCATTATTAATTTTTTACATCAAACTGATTGGGGTTTTCAAATTCCAAACATAAATCCAACAAATTGTTCAAAATCTTGGCCTAAAGGTAACACCAAGCAGTTAGAACCAAGTTTAATGGAAATTATCTGTGAGTTGGTGACTCAAACTTACCGCCCATGGGATTCAAATTGAAAGTAGAAGAAAGACAAATAGAATAAAAGCAGAGGAAAGCAAAATGAGTAGTGGCCACGTCCCATAGTTATTTTGTTTTCACATGCAATTTTTTCTTTCTCTTTTTTATTAATACTCTTATTATATAATTTTTTTTATTATAAAAAATATATTTTTTAAACAAGAGTAAATTTTTTTATTCTCTAATTAATATTTTTATTATATTACACTCTCATTTATTAAAAAAAATTATTTTAAAAGTTGAAGTAAAATACTTTCTTCTTTGTTAATTAATGTCTTTATTACATAATTCTCTCATCTATTATAAAAATATAAATATTTTTTTTTAAAAAAATAAAAAATATACTAAAATTTAATTTAAATATCTTAATTTTTTATGAAAGAAAAAAAGATAAAAAGATAAATAAAAGATCACTTTTTAATTTTTTTTCTCTTCTTTTTTTCTTCTTCTTCTCATATTTTAACCAAAATTTCTAAATTAATAAAATTAGTATTTTGATAATCAAAATTATTTCACAATTATTTTAAAAATAAATAAATAATATTAGAGAATAGTGAATTAAAAAAATTATGAGATTAATATATCATTTTATTTTATTATTTTGTTCTCTTTCATAAAATATATTTGAGAGATTTGAATTAAGTTATAGTATATTTTTTATTTTTAAAAGAAATTTGTATATATATTTTTTATAATATAAATGTAGAGGGAGGAGAAAATTTTTTATTTTAAATTTTAAATACAATTTATGTATAATTTTAAAATAAAAGAATTTTTTTTTATAATAAGTCCATTAATAAAAAATAAGAATACTTTTTTTTATGACTATTAAAATACTCTACGTAATTAGACAAAAGACTAATCTTTGAGTTGAGAACACAAGAAGTGAATTATGCCCCAAATTGGTATTGTCTTAAATTAATATCTCCAAAAACTAATATCTCAAAAAATTAAATTTTATCATTTTCTAAAATTTAAACAACCGCTATTACTTCCGAGGTTGGGTGGTTTTGACATGCCAATTTGATATACCAACGAGTCTACCGACCACTCAAATTTTACAGCCGCAAGAAGCCCAACCAAACCGTTTTCTTCCCGATTTGTCATTACCAGAAATCGCCAGGGACTGTTTTGTCACTTTCATTCCTGTCCGGGAGTTCGAGCATTGCTCTTCAAGCCCAAGGCAACTTCTACAGAGAGAAAGCGGGAATGTGGGATCCATTCTGGTGCTTTGTTTTCCACATGAACTCCGATAAACTTTAAACTCTGAAGTTCGTTTCTTTTGGAATCCCTGGAAGATTTTTGAGAGGAAATGAGTGGCACTTCGTTGGTGGGCTTGCAAGACCACCTCAAATTGGCAAGGGAGTACGCTCTTGAAGGGCTTTATGATACCTCTATCATCTTCTTCGACGGTGCAATAGCCCAGATCAACAAGTATTCCTTTTTTTCTTCTTTTTTTTTTCTCAATCTTTGTCTTTCCTCTAGTTCAACTTGACATTTTTCTGGGGTTTTGGTTTCTCAATGTTTAATGTTTTTGCTCGATAATGTGATTCACGAAAATGGTAGTTTACCGAAATTTGTTAGTTAGTTTGTTTGTAATTTAGTTCACTTGACGAAGTTTCAACATTTGGCATGATTTCAGGCACCTAAACACTGTTGATGACCCATTAATTCGATCAAAATGGATGAATGTTAAGAAAGCCCTTTCTGAGGAAACAGAAGTTGTAAAGCAACTAGATGCCGAGAGAAGGGCATTTAAAGAAACCCCCAGTGGTAGACGTCCTGCTTCACCCCCTATATCTACTAAATCATCATTTGTTTTTCAACCATTGGATGAGTATCCTACTTCATCAAGTGCGCCCACAGATGATCCTGATGTATGGAGGCCACCTAGTCAAGATACTACAGGTAGAAGACCCTCAAGGTCTGGTCAAGTGGGCACCAGGAAGTCACCACAAGATAGGACTTGGGCTCGAGGTTCCACAAGAACAGGTACAACTGGCCGTGGTGCAAAGGCTGGTGGTACAAGTAGGATTAACTCAGGAGCCCGGGCATCAACTACCGGTAAGAAAGGCACTGGTTCCAGTGGCGGAAAGTCGAGCAAGGGCGATTCAGTTGTAAGTTCTGACTCCTATGGGGCAATCTGTTGGGCAATTATTTTTACGGAGCATTGCTATTCTGGAATAGTAGGGGATCCTTGTACAAGGTTTAGGGTATTATTCCACTGTTTCTGGAATATACTCTTACACTATTGCTGATTCCTGGGTGGCTAATGTTGTACGCTGTTCAGTGTACTATTCCACAGTTTGGAGAAGCTATCTCTGTTAATGACTATTGGTCAGAGGAGTCAACCAAATATCTAAAGCTATCTGTTAATGACTATTTGGTCAGAGGAGTCAACCAAATATCTACAATTTGGCTGCTGTTATAACATCTTAATAGAATATACTCTTACACTATTGCTGATTCCTGGGTAACTAATGTTGCACGCTGTGTTGTATTGTCAGATGGGTTGATTTTCATTTGTGTCACAGATGAGAAAGTTCTAATGGGAGGAAATGGTTGAATTCGTGGTCAGTTGTCTCTGAGTGTTGTTGTAGTTGATATTTCTTAAAGCTTATAGGGTTTTAATTTTCAAATATATGTGACATATAAAATCTCTGGTATCAATAGATACAGTTATCTTTTTTTATCTTCATCTTTTTTTAATATGTACATTTTTGGGGATGATGGGAGGTTGGTGTCTAATTTACCATCACTTGGGTAGCATCTCTTATTGTCAGACTTTACCATCCAGGTCTTCTTGTTGGTAAACAGAAAAAGTTGACTTTTTTACTTTTACTGCTGTGTTCTCACAAGTTGTGTATGTATGTATAGAATGGTGATGTTGAAGATAGTAAGTTAAAGAAAGGACAATATGAGGGTCCTGATCCTGACTTGGCTGCAATGCTTGAAAGGGATGTATTAGAATCCTCTCCTGGAGTGAGATGGGATGATGTTGCAGGGCTAACTGAAGCCAAAAGACTTCTAGAAGAAGCTGTTGTGCTTCCCTTGTGGATGCCTGAATATTTCCAGGTAATCATGATTCATGAATAATTTTTTCTCAAAAACTTGCTTGCCTATAGTTTAAGATGAAGTTACATTGGATTATTATGGATTATGTATAAGTTGTTTGGTAATCTTATGTGTCTATAATTTGTCATTGCAATCATGGAAGCTCTATTTAGACCATAGTTTGGCATCTAGTAAACTATTCTTAAATACAAAATTATATTTTCTTGCAACTCAGGCTTGTTTTGGAGATTATGATCACCGAATAATTTTATGGACATGAATATCTCCTTTCAAATCAAGCTCATAAGACATGCTGAAATTTGTTTAAGAAGCCACATGTTTTATTGTTCCCTTCATTAAGCAAGTTCTTTTTTTATCCACTCGTTTAACTCTTAGTGAATTAGGTGTTTATCTTCCCCTGCTAAATCTTTCTATATAAATATAAACGATTTGTCCTGTGAAACTTATTATTTCTGTGCTTGCAGGGAATTAGGAGACCATGGAAAGGTGTTCTAATGTTTGGTCCTCCAGGAACTGGGAAGACACTGCTAGCTAAAGCAGTTGCTACTGAATGTGGGACCACTTTCTTCAATGTTTCTTCTGCTACATTAGCTTCAAAATGGCGTGGAGAGAGTGAGCGTATGGTGCGGTGTTTGTTTGATCTTGCAAGAGCATATGCACCAAGCACAATTTTCATTGATGAGATTGACTCTCTGTGTAATGCTAGGGGGTTGGTGTTTCTTGTTCTTTTAAAAATGCATTGTATTGTATGCAAGAGTTTTTGATACTTTGTTATATGTTTTCCCAACACAATCATTTATCTTGTTTATGTAGCACATATAACTCGTCATTTTTCATTTGTATCTATTTCATGAAGTAATAGACATGTAGTTGCTTAACTCATTGTCCTTTGGCATCCCTTAACCTGTATTATTTGAAACTAATTCATTCCTCTTCTGATTCTTGGACATATGCTGAATTCTAGTCGAATGAACTTTACTTTACCAGGGCATCTGGGGAGCATGAATCTTCAAGAAGGGTGAAGTCTGAACTTCTAGTTCAGGTTGATGGTGTAAGCAATAGTTCCACAAATGAAGATGGTAGCAGAAAAATAGTGATGGTTTTGGCAGCCACTAACTTCCCATGGGACATAGATGAGGCACTAAGGTTTGAAATTTCTTTTCTACACATTTTAAGTTTTCAGTGATAAGACACGTGTAAGTATATATGTCTGGGATTTTCTCTTTGGGGTGTACTAGTCCACTCTTGCTGATCCAATTTGATGTCATTGTGATGCAGGAGAAGACTTGAAAAGCGTATATATATTCCTCTTCCAAATTTTGAGAGTCGTAAAGAGCTAATCCGGATCAATTTGAAGACTGTAGAGGTAACGGGAGGGGTTATACTTAATTACTTATATATTATTAAGACTATGTAGTATTTGACTCCACATTTTCTTGTACTTCTTCTTGTGCAAAAGCTTTAATTAGTTTCTGCTATGGGTAATGTCTCCTTGGTTGAATTAACTCAAGCATCAAATCTTGTATTATTTTTAGTTTTACTGATCAGATTGAGCATATAATTAGAGAATAATGTTATGGCTTGTGTATGTCTCCTTCACTTGTGCTGTTGTTGGTCACTAAACTGACAGTAAAAAAACATTATGGAGATGACAGCAGATATATTGCTGCTAAAACTTGCATTATAATGGCTGATTATACTTGTGTTGCATCAGGTGGCCTCCGATGTAAACATAGACGAAGTGGCTCGTCGGACTGAGGGCTATAGTGGGGATGATCTGACAAATGTATGTCGGGATGCTTCTTTGAATGGTATGAGGCGTAAGATAGCAGGAAAGACTCGGGATGAGATAAAGAACATGCCCAAGGATGAGATTTCAAAGGATCCCATCGCCATGTGCGATTTCGAAGAAGCTTTGATGAAAGTCCAACGAAGTGTTTCTCAGGCTGATATTGAACGCCATGAGAAGTGGTTTGCTGAATTTGGATCAGCATAATAAGGACTCTGGCACACCAATGGCAGTGTTGGTGTTTTTTTAACTATTCCACTTGCTGTGGGGTTTTTTCTGTATTGTTTAAGAATGTTTCATTTGTATTATGACAGTTTTTGCATGTAATTTTGAACTCCTGGGAGACTCTTCAATTGTTAATTTGTATCCTTAATCATTGATGTAATGTCAACCACCAAATTTAATTCATTGCAAAGAAAATGGTTGTCAGCTGATACGAGCAATGTAGATTATGGAACCTTTTGTTTTCATGCCGTCATGGATTGCTTCATTGCTTGTATTGTAGTATTGATTCAATTTTGTTGGATTTATATGAACGTCTTCCAAAATTCATTCACTAAACTTCAAAAAATTAGGATGCTTTCATTGAGGACGGCTGGACTGGTGAGTTGGCAATCAACATTCAACGGCAATCTCAAAGAGCTTTCTATGGTTTAAATCGACATGTCGAATTTATACGAATGTCTCTTTCTAATTCCAATCTGACCGTCGTCATCCTGTTTTTATTGCGCAAAAAGCCAAGGTACATTTAATGTTACCTGCAATAATAACACTTACGTTCATTGTTTTGATTTGACTCCTAAACTGCTGCCTCAAAAAGGGCGGGAAAATTAAGGGAAGAAAAATAATTATTTATTTGTCAATGATGAAGCCATATATATAGGGGAGGAGGCTATTCACTTCGTTGAGAAAGGAAATAAATAAGACAACAAATAATCAAGTATATATTTCTGGTACCTCCATCAAACAAGAAAGGTTTTCTTTCTCTATGTAAACAAAAAAGCAATGAATTAAAAAACATAAAACCAAATTATCAAAGTTAAACAAGGTTTGCATACAAATCAATATTTTATTGTGGGTGATGTGAGAGAAATAGCAAAGAAGTTTAATCAGTTATACAGCCCTGCAGGTGACCTTATTGTTTAAAGCAGTTCAATTCCAACTCTTTCCCTTTACCCATATCAATTCCATGAGAATGTTCATCTTGACAAGTTTCGGTCTTGTTTGTTTTCGTCTCCTTTTCCTCACTGTCCTCACAGCCTCCACCGCACAGTCGATGTCCAACCCAATACAAGGTAACCACCAGTGCAATGCATACACCCATAATATTCTTCTTGTCTTCCATTTTTGTCTGGTTTTGATTAGTATTGCTGATGAATGATGTTGGGTTGCGTGCAGATAATGGTGTGTGTGAAAGGGTGAATTGTTTTCAAGGAATATGTCAACCTTCTAATCACGAACCTGGTTTTAATTGCAATTGTTTCCCTGGTTGGAAGAAGTTAAACCAAAGTGGCGTAGAACTCCCCCTCTGCTTGCTACCTAACTGTGAGTCACCATTTTCATATAAATATTGTAGAATGTGAATATATTTTTTGCTCAGAAACTCCTCCAACACAATCGGATATTATATGGCAATAAAAAATTGTTTGATTTATGTATGAGATTAATATTTCAGGCTCTGTTGATTTAAATTGTGGCAATGGATCGGCTTCACCACCCTCACCCCCACCCCTACTTGAGGCTTTTCGTCGACCCCAATTTCTAAATCTGCCTGATCGTAAGCTCACTACCATTGATTACCTTCTATGTTTGATTCCAAAGTATATTTGCCTTTGTTTGTTGTAATTAAGTTTTGCAGAACAGAAACGGGGGAAAAGCTAATGCTTCACTATTTCCCAGCTTGCGTATTTCTTTTGTGTGGGGATGGAAAATGTGTAAAGAATGGCATTGACTTTACGTGCCAATGCAATAAAGGGTCCAAAAACCTGTTTGGCGATCCCAGGTTACCTTGTCTCAATAACTGTAAGTTGCTTCTTGCTTTGTTTAATCTATCAATGGCCACTTTATAATGTATATATGTATGTTATATTTGACGAAGAGTTTTAAATATAACTATCATCCGGATTTTGAAAATAAAATTGTAAATGTATCAAGCAAATGTGGAGGAGTATGTCTTTATCGGAAAAGATAAATTAATCTTGGATAAAACACAAGGACAATTCTTACCATAATAATTTTTTGAAGACATAAGGAAATGAATACTTCTTCATATTCTTCTTCTTCAATGATTGTTAATTAGATATAATGGTTAGACAAGGGCGATTATGCTTGTTGCTATATATATGTTTGATATCGGTATGTATACTAGTTTTCTTGAGGCTCTTTCTGCCAGGCTCTCTGGGAAGAGATTGCGATGGTTTATTTGCTCGTTGGTTTAATGGCTCGCCTGAACCAGCAATAACATTCCAGTCTCCACCTTCATTCAAATCTCCACCAATTCAAGATTCATCTTCACTCCCACCCGCAAATTCTGGCTCTTCAGGATCTGGTACTGTTACTTTTTTCCCAGAGAGCTCCTGTACAAGGGCAATCAAAATAATTACATGAATTGGTTTAACATACTAAACTTTTCCAAAATTCTTAATTTTACACATTTTATTAGTGAGCATGTGTGAAAAATTCATAATATTATGTTTTTTTCCCTGTAAAATGTTGTTTTTGCAAATAATATTAAATTATATTTTAATTAAATTTTGTATAAAACCATTTGACCGGGAATTGATCTGTTCATTGTTCAATTTGGTTAGGAAGAATGGAACAAAATAAAATGAACTTTGCTTAGTTACTTTTTTGTGTGTGTGTGAGGAAAACAGCCTTGCAATAAAGAGCTGGTTACTTTTATTTCAACTTTTAATATAGGGAAATGTATATATAATTTTTTAATTTTAACTCACATAGTTTCTCACAAATTATTTATAATATTACATATTAATTAAAAATACTATGCTTTTGCCCAAAAAAAAAAACTAAAAATACGAGGTTATAACTTTGGAAGATTAAGGGATATAACTGATGAATTAAAATCATACATATGTTAATTAGTTTATGTGCATTATCAAATTACTTTGAATTTGTCTGTGTGGCAGGGTCAGATGAAAAGATGAATTGCTCAAGGAAGTTCCTTCTTATGATCTTAATGACTACCATCATCTCACTGATCGATTATCAATATTTGGCAATTAAAACATATTTCTTTTTCTTTTAGCCCTCTTACATTTTTTTCAAAAAATAAAAATAATATTCAACTCAAATTACTAATGCATTCTGGAAATGTGATCACTATCATTGTTTTGTGATCGATGCACAAAGAATACGTATATGCTATATCTTTTTGAACACATAAATATATTAATACATGGAAGTTATAACCAGTAAATTGATCATTGTTTGCTTGCGCTTAATATATTTGAAAGCCTGCACATATTATTCTGACACATATGTAGGAAATTAGGAAAAGGAATGAGAGGAATCTATAATGCATTAATTCTGGAAACGTGAAGATGAGGAAGAATATATGAACCTGGTGCTGTGTTGAGTCTATTTTTTTTTTTTTTTTGAGACTTCCACATGAATATCGTATGAATATCAAGTTAATATTAAATAAATGTAACAAAAAATTATAATTTTAATAATAGATTAAATTTGATATAAATTTATTACAGTAACTTAATTAAATATGATAGCACAGGTATTTTTATTTATGAAAAAAAAAATCAGAAGGATTAAATTAAAAAATTGAGAATGTGTTCAACTTTCAAGAAGAATATATTTTTTAATAGAAAGAAGTTATGACTGGCAGCAAAAAGTTATTTTTGCTTGTTTTCGTCCTTGTTTTTTGGGGTACCCTGCTTCCTAAAGAGAATTTTGGGCAGTTTCCCTTTATGTATTTTTTATCTCCAATTTTTTTTAAAAGGAAATCATTTTTTAATTAAATTATTGATATGGAAGGCGAAGGTATCAATAGAAAGGTGATTTTTTGGTTGTCAAGTCGCTTTAACGAATATGAACTAGAGGCTAATGCTGCTAAAATTTTCTATTTACTATCAAGTTCCAAAGGTGTTTTGTTTATTATAAAAATAAATATCAGGACAAGAACTTTTTGATTGAACATGGGATAACATCAAGAGATCTTTTGTTCGTGCATGTTTGAAATTATTTTAAAATATATGGAGAGAATATATATATATATATATATATATATATATATAGCTCGCGCCTGGCACCATTGTTCATATATGAAAGAATTCCAATGACGGAGAGATGTAAAAGTTCATCCTTATCTTCATTTTTTTTTATTGCATATTGAGAGCTTCATGATTGGGAGAGGAGTATGAAAAAGGCAAGAGGTAAGGATCAAACTCACTTCTATTACAGAAAGTGAGCTCATTAACTATATAATCAATATTATAAATAAATTTTATTTGAGCACAACTCTTGATCATGTGGTTAGCAATAGATCATGAAGTTAAGATTTACATTTTTAGACTCTGTTTTCATATCAATTTAATTAGAAAAAAAACAACATAAATAAATTAAGTATTGTACCGTACAATTGTTCTTCAATTAATAGATGATTACTCATGATAAAAAGAAATGCCTAATCAGAAATATTGGACCAAATTTTATGGTTGCCATCTTATTCAAGGAAAACTAATGGAAAAAGTTTTTTTTTTTTCATTTTAGGGGGATTAATTGACCAGATGCAAGTTTCAAAATATACTTCAAACACAAAAGAAAAATCTAATAAGACAAGATGTAGGAATAATGAATATTTATGTACGTTTGAAATTAAAAAAATTATAGTTAGATATTTAATTTAACTTGATGTGCTACAACAGAGAAATTGATAAAAGACAAAAAAATGGAGAGGGAGAGAGAGAGTTAAAATGAAAAGAAAGAGTTATTGGTAGTGGTGAAGACTGAAGAGGATAATGGTTGATGTCTCTCTCGATTTACTGTATATAATAAAATATTAAAGGGATGAGAAAATGGGCACCAAAGCACGAAGTGACTGTGACCCAACTGAGCCATTTTTTGTCTTAATGTTCCACCTCTTATCTTTTCCCCATTTTTAGGGTCTTCCATTGATGACCCTGTTTTCATTGGTTACATGGAAGCCTTAGGCAATCCCAAGCGCAATAAATTAATTATGCAATACGAATAATCATCGCATTCTGAATCCAAAAAAGGTCCATATATATATATATATATATATATATATTGAAATTATATTCCAATGCTCAATCGCTGCGCGCATATAAATAAATAAAACTAAAATAAACAGCTGTACAAAAGAAGAACAAGGATATTTATAGTTCCCTCCTTTGAATATCCAATCAAGGAAACATGAGAGTGACACTGATCATGAACACTTCAACACAATCAAAGACGTGAAAATGAAGAAGCAACCCCTTTTTCTACAACAGGATATACATCAATATTATCGGGGTACGTAGCCCTTTCCAATTCCCAATTAAGCCTTTTCATCGAACATGTGGGTCTCTTCGTTAATAAGGAATCAAAGCTGAGCTTCTTGAAGTCTCTGTGGACAACATTGCATGTATCTGTTTATACAGTATATTATATACGACAAACCTCAATCACAAGAAAAAGTATACCAGTCATTACAAATTTTACGAGGAAATTTAATTATAAGTAATAGTATATATCATTAGAGGTCGGCACACACACACACACACACACTATATATATATATATATATATATATATGAGAAAAGGAGATATCTTTTTAGCTGGCAAAATCAGAGACTACATAGGATTTAGAAAAAGAGAGAAAAACATCAAGTCAATGAAAGAAAGTGCACTTTAATTTAGAATTGTTTTGAGAAGAGATTTAGTTTGGATAAAATCTGACGACATTAACTATAATTCTCATAGTACCAAAAAAAAAAAGGTAAGGGAAAGGAATGAACTGTACATATTCATTGTATAGAAGATATTAATAGAACCAACATTATTAAGTCAAATGGCATTCACATGTACCCTACCGTTTGATAATAAGTTACAAGTAAAGTTCAATCTCTAAGCAATCTTCGATGAAATAAGTTCAATTCGGGAACCATTAGAATTGTCATGGGTGTTCACTTACCCAGT
The DNA here is from genome assembly GCA_037074535.1 of Gleditsia sinensis. Classification (NCBI taxonomy): domain Eukaryota; kingdom Viridiplantae; phylum Streptophyta; class Magnoliopsida; order Fabales; family Fabaceae; genus Gleditsia; species Gleditsia sinensis. Next base: position 1,632,537 of record CM073469.1, on the reverse strand, counting down.
TGTGGACATGTCATGGTATAGGGTGCCAAACCCACCATCTCAAAATCCATGCCTTTATGACCTGAACATTTCATACTAGTTGAAACAAATGATCAATCACCCATTTAATCTGAACCACAATTAATATGGGAATTAAATAAAACTGACTACTCAATTCATCAGAAGACTATAATTTGGCCAGCAAATTCCTACCTTATTCATTGTGTATATTTGACTTATTAGGTATTGAACTAGCTAGGGATATATTGATTTAACCAATACGAAGTCACTACCAATAGGACGGTCCAACTCCACGCAGACACGTACATGTTTCTTCCATGATAGCTCAGTGCATGTGTCTTCATCCAAGGCCTACACTATAGCATATAGCTAGCTGTATGGCAGAAATCAGATTCAAAACCCTTGAATTATTTAATCTTTGCCTCTCCATCTATATATAAGTTGATGCAAAGTATAATTGTACGAAAGATGCACTTGTCTATGCTGTGATAATTTCTGTCACGACAACTTGGTGATATTGACCCTAAAATGAACCCTCATGATGCAGAAGAGATAAATTAACCTTCAAGTTAGTCAAAGGTACCTGCTTGCTATGTTTTAGTTTATGGAAACCAAAAAGTCAAAAAAATATAAATATAAATATAAATATAAATTAAATTAAGTATAAAAGATCTTATAATTATATGCTAGGTCTGTACCTAAGATCAAGCTCAATGAAGTATTTGCTTGTACATTAATAACAATATGTAGCTAGGTTAATTTGATTAGCGAAACAAGCATACATGATGATCCATCTTGGTGCCCAAAAATGGTAGCCTTTTGCTTTTAGTAGTGGTGCTTCAGTGGGTTTTGAAGAGGGGCACATCAATCGTCCTCCCAAAACGTATAGCCCTAGCTGAGTTATTATTATTATGTTTTTAAATTTTCTTATCCCAAAATGAAGCCTTCATGACAACCAACTTGAGCATAAATGATTTTATGAGGGTGGAAATGTTGCAAGAATTAACAACCAATCTGTTTCTTCCCATAATAAAGGAAGACAAACTTTGCTTACTTATATTCCATTTTGTAGGGTTTGCAGATCAGGACAAAACAAAAAAAGAAGTTGATAAATCAATTTCGTGGATTTTAAGAATTGGTTTGCCCCTAAAAGCTCTAAACTTCTCCTTTTGAATATCTAATATGTAAGATGAACCATTAGTTTGGATAAAAAGTCCAGAGATATTTGAAATGTAAAATTTACTTTAATTATGTAAAAGAATACTTAAGTTTTAGATTTGATTATTAGAAAGAACATAATTTCACGGACTTCTTAAAAGCCATATTACAGTAAAATCTGACTTGTTCTAAAAGCCTTTTAATTCGTCTTAAATCCTAACTTTAATATCACTAGTTGTGAGGATAAGTCAGAAGATTTTAAGCTATATATTAGATATGATTCGGATTTGTATGGTTTATAAAAAAATATTAATTAAATCTTTTGTATCTTTGTGTATTAATAAAAAAATTAGAAATTTTTTTGGCCTGCCAAGTGCCAAAATATGGTATTGTCAACTTTTTTTATAGTTATTACTATATTAGTACCCATAACCTTTTTTTTATTATATAAATATAAGCGATTATGGGTTGTGTATAACGTGATTTTTGACTTTTGTTTAATGGTTAATCCAGAAGCTGAACCGTTGTTAGTTACTCAACTTAATTAAAGTAAAGTTCAAAACGCAATGATTGATTTTGTATTGGTACCGTTATGATAAGTGACGAAAGTAAAACTGAAATGAATTGAAAATAGAGTAGCCATCAATCCTAAGCAATCAGTTTCGTAGGCTTATGACTGAAAATGAAAAAGATGCGACCCAATAACGTAGAAACAGGAAGCATCTTCCTTTTATCGTGCTACATTCTTAATTAGAATCATTAGCTGCAACTAGAAAGCTATACAAAGTGGGATCACTCCAAATTTAGACACTCTACGACTCAAGACTTTTTGGACTTATATGCCTTCTTTGTAAATTGTAATTAATCCATGTAGGTATTTTCACAAAATACAGATTTATTTTATGTGCAAATATGTAATCTTCTATTTTTTATACCAATTGATTAAGGTGACGTATATTAATCAAAATTTATAATTAGGAGAGGTCATAAAAAACTTTGATATGATGTCAACAACTATTTATCCTGAAAATTTAAAACATCAAACTTCAAAATTAATTTTTATTAATTAATATCTCTAACAGCTATTTAAATTTAGCTCAAGCAATTATTACAACGGAAGTCATTGAAATTAATTTTCTTTTATAAATTAACTTCTACATATTACATAAAGAAACCATGCATTACATGAACTATACGAGCTAAAATGGGTGAACATCCCACTCTTCATTAAGCTTAGCGTCTAATTTTAATATATTGGATTTTGAATGGGAGAATTTTTTTTTTGTAAATTTATATTTTCATAAAAAACTCTCGATACTTCTAGTTTCTAAATTTGTGGTGCCCATATATATATATATATATAAAGGCTCCAATTTGTATTGGTATATGTCAAGTTGTTGTTAGTTTGGATTGAAATATAAGGAAGACAGCAAACCATGGATGTTCTTAATATAGAATTGCTCATTTTATTGTCTTGCATGTCGACCTTTTCCAAAAATGGAATTTCAGTATATATAAATTAATTAAAAGACCCTCTACGTGTTCAATATCTACCCACACCACAAACACACCAATCTATGAATGATAGATATTTAAATTTAAAAAATTCTCTACTTAGCTATATATATATTGTGGTTGATGTAGTTGGAATAAATTTATGATTTTGATGTTACGTAGGTACATGATAATTCATAATGAAATTGTAAAAATATTTGAGAAGAAAAGTTATGGTTGAGTTACAACCTAATTGACTACACTGTCCCAGCCTCACCATGTCTGGGCCACGTGAACTGCATGTGCATGCGGGAAAGAGTACTATGAATGGTTAAGTTTTTGAACAGGTCATGTCCCATGAATCATGGTTATGTCATGAGAATTGAAAGCAAAGGGCCATAAACTCTATTCATGATCGAATATTTTTATACATAATTAATGACATCATATAATCAAATTATTATTATTATTATTATTATTATTATTTGATTATTTTAGGTGGCGCCCATGCATGCATGATAAATTAGGAAAAACTCAAAAAGGAGGAAACAGAGAAAACAAAAATTAGAGCATCCTATAAACCTCCTATGTAATGAGAAAGAAGCAAATAAGAGAGGAAGATTTATTATTATTTGACTAATAAAATTAGATTTTCATATCAAACAAAAAGAGGCATTAGCTTTGGTGATATCATGGGGGCAACCCACAAATTAACTTATTGTTGTAGTATTAAAGGAGTGATAATATTGAGCCCCACTTTGAGGCATATGGGACAGGGTAAACACAAATCTAACCGCAAAATACCGAAAGAAAGGATTACCAAAAATAATAAAAATTGCTTTTCATGGAAATGACCATATGTACAAGGGGAACAGCATAGGGAGGGCAATCATATTCAGTCCCGTCATTTCTATTATTATTATTGTAATTATGATTGAAATATTATTTTCTGCATTTGTTAGGACTAAATTATCCTTTGGTATATGTTGCTCGATAGTGTGATTGTCTTGTGCAAAAAGCTAAACTGATCAATTTTCGAAATGGGCAATTTGGTCATGATGATATGAACAAACCCAAATGGCCGGGTATTGTCCTATAGCGAATTGAGAGAGACGAGGACCAAGTTGGAAGTGTGTGATTTAAATGTTTTTCTACTCGAGTACAAGACAAAAGCACATGTGGAGAGGTAGGGGCCTCTACTCTTTCGTGGAACCCCCTCTTTGGTTTTGTGACGGAGAGCTTGAGATAGATGCCTTTCCTTTCCCACTTCAGTTATTGTTGTTTGTAGAGGACAAGATCGTCCTTTCCATTCCCCAATTACTAATCACTCTCTTTTTTAATCTTTTGTTGTATTTCTTTAATCCTCAAAAGTCAAATTAAACTTCCCTCCAACATTACACTCATAGTCTAGAACACCAATTTTTGTATATTATTATTGATATTGATAATAGATCTTAAAAATTGGTTAAAGGCGTTGGAAAAAGGAAACTAAAAAGAAAATCACTTTTCCTCTCTCTCTCTCGCCGTGTTTTGATACTGGTAAGGGCAACCTTGTCACCATCTTGCTCATCATCTCTATATATACTCACAACGCACAATTGTATCTCTCATCTCATCTTTATCTATCTTTCTATGGTCCTATGTTTTCTTGCAAGTACTACTACCACTAGCTACTGTTTCCCACTCATACAAGTTCTGTTTCTAATTAACCATACTAACACACACTCACACCCTTTTATTCATTTTGATCTTTTTCAGTTCTCACCATGCCTTCCCTCTCAGATGCCTTTAGAACCCACCCAGTCCATCTTCACTACAAGCACCCCGACTTCAACTCCCTTCAAGAACTCCCTGATTCCTACGCATGGACACAGCTCGACCACCGCACCACCCCTTACCCTTCTAATCCCACAGTCGTCGACGAGACTGTCCCTATTATCGATCTCAAGGACCCAAATGCCCCTAAGTTGATAGGCCATGCATGCAAAACTTGGGGTGTGTTCCAAGTGGTGAACCATAGCTTCCCCACCAGCCTCCTCCGTGACATTGAGTGGGCTGGCAAGACCCTCTTCTCCCTTCCCCCTCACCAAAAGCTCAAAGCAGCTCGTTCCCCCGACGGCGTTACCGGCTATGGTCTCGCTCGTATCTCCTCCTTCTTCCCGAAGCTCATGTGGTCCGAAGGCTTCACAATCGTTGGATCCCCTCTCGACCATTTCCGCCAACTCTGGCCCCAAGATTACGCCAAATACTGGTATTCTCACAAAACCCCTCATGCACGTGCTCCTTACTAACAACTAGCGGCTACCTCGTCTTTCGTTTTGCTTCCCCCTTTTTTCTGTGTTAAAAAAAATGCTTTTTTTAAAAAAACATATTTTTTGTGGTGATGGTACTATAGCGAAATATAAACCCATTTTCTTATCCTAATGCAATTAGCAAAGATCACAATGAGAGCTATGGACCCACACAGAAGATTAGGAGCGATAAAAGATATAATACAACAAATCCACTTGTTTTCTGTTTATTACTTTGTTCGAAATCTGCTTTCTATTTTTCAATAGTGCTCTTGATTTTTCTAACACTTCTTCATTTTGGGGGGGTTTTGTCTTCTTTTTCAGTGATGTTGTACTGGAGTATGAAGAAGCAATGGAAAAGCTAGCGGGAAAGCTAATGTGGCTCCTCTTGGCCTCCCTGGGTATATCAAACGAAGACCTCCAATGGGCTGGCCCAAAAGGTGATTTCAATGGGGCTTGTGCTGCCTTGCAGTTGAACTCCTACCCCACTTGCCCGGATCCCGATAGGGCCATGGGTCTCGCCGCCCACACTGACTCCACCCTTCTTACAATCCTATACCAAAACGGCATCAGCGGGTTGCAGGTTCTTCGGGAAGGTACCGGGTGGGTGACAGTTCCGCCACTTCCCGGGGCACTCGTGATCAACATGGGCGACCTCCTCCACATTCTGTCAAACGGGTTGTACCCAAGCGTGCTCCATCGGGTGCTAGTTAACCGGACACGGCAGCGGTTTTCAGTGGCCTATCTATATGGGCCCCCGGCCAATGTCCAGATCTCGCCACATCCAAAACTAGTAGGCCCAAGTCGGCCTGCCCTGTATAGGCCAGTGACATGGGACGAGTACCTTGGCGCCAAAGCAAAGCATTTCAACGAAGCACTCTCATCGGTTCGGCTTTGCGCACTCAAGAACGGTTTGTTTGATGTAAACGAGTCTCACAATGTCAATAGCAGAGTGCAAGTGGGCTAGCTAGAGACACTTGCGTTTTAAAGTTTTTCGATTCTTCTATCTTCCTGCTTGCACGGTCTATATTGTACCTAGCAAATAGCATTATTAGCAGAAAAGGCCAAAAAAAGAAAAATTTGAAACACCCAAATTTGCTTAAGTGGGAATATGCAGGAATTGGTTGTGGTAGGGGGGGCACAAAACGGGGGCACCAATATGGTTGGCTCCAAACAGGAAAGAGAAAAAGAGAGAGAGAGAAAACAGAAGAAAAGGCATTCAGAGGATAAGATTAATCAAATCATATAAATGGATGCAAACAAATAGTGGGAGTGGTGTTGCGTTTGTCTTTGGGGTGAAAGGGATAGAGGGAAATTGGCCAGTTTGAATATTCAAGTAAAAGACACAACACATAAGTCGACATCTATGTATGCCCCAAATTGAAGGAAAATGCAGCCGACCAAACCCTTTTTCTTAATTGAGTTTTTCTTATCCTATTTTTATGCAAAAGGATAGCTATAAAGCATATGGACATTGGGAACAACAATATATTACTTATAAATACAATAAGCTCAATTGGCAATTGTAAGAAAGATGTTGATAAGGCAAATGCGTGGTTGTTGAAGGGTAAACCAAGAACACACAACAGCCATCCTCGTATATGTTGAACACTCCATTAACAATGCCAAATGAACAGAGAGAGGAAATAATTGTCAATCATTTGGGGTATGAAATAATTGTCTGAAGGCGATGTTGTTGTTGTTGTCTCTGTGCTCCCACGTGGGCATTGGCTAGCCTTTCCTCAGAACCACAGCAGGTTCCAGCTTATCGAGGGCATGACCCTGTTTTTTGACATTTTCCATTTTGTTCACTGTGTGGTATTGTTCATTCTCATGTGGGCCGTGGGGTTTCTTACTCATTTGTATCTATTAATTCTGTTTTCAAAGCTTCAAAAGATATTTCCATGTCCATGGGCGGAAACATTATTGATGAGGGACAAATGAAAATTAATAGTCAAATTAAACTATTTATTTTATATGGAAAATTTTAGGAAAATATGAATATGAAGAAAACATGTTATCTTAATCTTGTCAAAAATTAAAAATTTTCACAAATGAAGGCCTAAATAAGATACGGACTTATAGCATAACAGATTTGATTTATTAAATCGACAACACACAGCAAAAGGGGCAAAACATATATATATATATATATATATATATATATATATATATATATATATATATATATATATATATATATATATATATATATATATATATATATATATATATATATATATATATATATAAAAGGAAAGCCCAAAACGCAAGAATCATCCTAGGAAAACAAACCCCAGCCATATCTTCCCAGTTTATTATTGCCTAATTTGAAGAATTTGTAATGTCATATAATATATATATTTTTCATTCATATTAATTAGTCTTTATGTTTTATTATATTTCCCTTTCTATTTGTTCCTATATATTTATAAAGCCCATATAGATTATATTATTGGAGTGCGAATCTGATGAAACCATTGTAAAACTAGTAAGTTCTAAACCTTTCAATAATTTGGGTGGAATTAGTCTTTTCACGAAAGTCATCAACTAACCGTAATTCGGTTCTCATTCTATTGATAATGAATGCTAAATTACACATTAATTAGTAGAAAGTGATGTGAACGATTCAATTCATTGATCAACGAGTCCTTCGCTCTGACAGTGACATAAAGGATATATAGCAGTGGCAGATCTTATAACAGATGAGACAAGATAGCCATATAACAGTCTCTCTGTTCATAAAATAGTAAAAGGTGCATGATTAATTGCCAACAAGAGAGTAACAATAATCCTAAAGAAAGGTCTTCTGTCCAAAATTTTCTGTAACTGCATTAATTATCAGCTTACCATTTACTATTCTAGCTTCTTATTTCTGCATATTCTGAATACACTTCATCCAGGAATTTTAGGAGTAACTATCATTTTATAAACCCTAAAGATGTTCATCCAACAACATATGAAGTCGTTTAAGGTTTTTGTCTTGGGATATGGAGCCGGAGGCGGATACAAAACATCAAAATATATATAATATAGCTAAAGGTATGCATGAGACATGAGTCAACAAATGAGTATACGAAGTTAATTATATATGTGTGTGTGTAGGGTGTGTTCAAATACACATGGACTATGAGAATTAAGTGGAAATTAAATGCCAAATAATAATATTATTGTCTTAGAGAAGTATATAGTAATGACTGGTTGTATTTAAAACATGTGATCGAGAAAAAAATATATTATCTTCTGAAGTGTTTTTGGTTCATTTTATCTTAGGAGTAGATAAAATTAAGAAAAGAAAATAGATCGACTAGAACTTCAAATTAATTTTGAAGTGTGGTTATGATTATGACACTAGATGCTTGATGTAGATGATCCTGAGGTAGGTTCAAAGGACTCCATCGTGGGAATGATTGAAGAAGTGCCTTAAAAGCGAAAGACAGCTAAATCCCAACTTTGAACAAATAAAATGGTGACTCCTAAGGATCAGAGACAACCCATTTTTGTGTGGTGAAGTTTAATTAGATTTTTTGTTTCATTATGGGCGAAATATTTGAGAGTTGAGACTTCTACTATTGAACTGACTGATTTTGTAATGCAGTGCCAATTATAACACCAAGACACTTCTTCTGCTCTTTGAAATGAACCCGAATCAGGATTTTGTTCAAATGTTTTTGTCAAATATCAGAATCAAGTCTGGTTCATTGGCTAGGATATCCGAATCAATCTCAATCACACATCAAATGTTGAACTAGATTTTGTAATACGATTTTGTGAATGAGATATTCTACTTACACCTATCTAATAAGACGAATGTTTCACCAAAACTTTTCAACACGGCTTCAATTTGCACCCCTTTTCAAATCACATAGACATGTGAATTATGTCCAGAAGTCACCTCGAGAGAAGGATCATCTTTTGTTCCCTTCCTCAGTTCTGATCCCACCACACGAGCAAGTCTATGAAGATCTCCTTCATTAAGCCAATTTCTTTTCATATTGTGATGACCGCAATAACTTCTGGATTCTAAGATCTTCATGTTAATTATCTTAATCTTATGGATGTGATTGAGAGAAGTCTCAACCTCCGGGAATTATTTATAATATTTGATTCCAATTAATTGGAAATGGTTTCAACTTCAAGTTCCCCAAAATCATGTCTTTTCCAAAGGTTAATTAATACCCCACGGACTGGCTCCTAATCTGAAGCAACCCCCATGTCCTTTTCTTTTTCCTTATCTTTCTTTCTTTTTTGGGTTTATGTGGTTAGCTTCGTTAATTCCCATCAGATTGTGAAGTTTTCCTTGCAGATTTGAATATATATATATATTGCACGTACAATAGGACCTGGCAATTTCTCCATAGGTCACCTCAATATTAATATGCAATGGAAATTGTTAATTATGTATCATTAGCTTAATTCCCGCAGATTTAGGAGGTTAATTGTAGTTTCATAAAGATAGCACAAAACTGGTCTAAAGTTGATCGGGTTGTCACATTTGCAATCACAATCATATTGGAAAAGCAACACACAAAGCTCAATCAATCTCAAAGTTTACGTCATTAAGTGAGGGTCCAAGAAAACTACTTCTAATACTTTTCAATCACAGGTGCTTTAGCTCTATCTATGCTTCCATCCATCAGATTCTGCGTTTTACAGCAAACTAGATATTGCCTGCATATATGATTTGTAATTTCTCCATAGCTGACATCAGAAAATCATCTGTCGTGCCTATTCTTACCATTAGCATCCCGCAGATTGAGGAGGCTTTCAGCTCAATAACTATTGGCCCAATGTTAATTCATATATATTAATTTATCTCTAGATTGGGCAAGTTTAATTTAATTATTATAAACAAATAGAGGTGCAATGATTTAACTTTACACTAATTATATATAAAGACTCTCGTATATACTATATTAAGAAATAAAAAAATTTACATCTGTCATAAAAAGATAAATTTACAAACTTTCTTCTCCTCTTTAGCTATATGAAAGAAAAGAATAAATAAATCGTTGCATTATCATTAATATGTTACAAATCTACCTCAGAATCTCTTAGTCAACCTTCTTTTCTTTTCCTCTTTGTGATTCATTATCCAAACACTGTAATTGAAACTGACCCAATGGATCAATGTGTGCTAGAATTCTACCCAGACGGCAGCTAAAAGCAAACACTAGATATGCTGAGTGATTAATTAATGCTTTTGGGACTGAATTTTCTTCCTTGGTTTGATATAGATGAACCAATAGGCTCATCTAACATAAACGGGGGAGGCATTCATCGAAGGTAACAAAGGCAAGAAAACCTAATACTATAAGCAAAGCAAAAGCAGAAGGGGCTTAAGGGGACCAAGATCATCAATCAAGCTTACAAATAGCGGAAAAAGTGGGTGACAAGGGTCAAAATTATCACAAAATAAGTGATTTTTTTTTCTACGAATAACGTGGGGGGCAGGGGGAATTGTAGGCAAAGTGCTAAAATTTTGCTAATAATGGAACCGACTATACAAGAAGATCGGTATCCCATTTTTGTTTTCTTGTGAAGAGATAGATAATTCTTTAAAATAATAAAAGACAGACTCAAGAACAAAGTATGATTAGTCCAAAGTGTACAAACAGTTACTTTAAGAACATTCAACTAAAAGAGATGAAAGTTAAAAAAGTGTTTAAGTGCATACAGGGATATATAGCCTCTATAAACATCTTTATATAGACATAAAATTTACCTACAACCACTATGGGAATGAATCTTAGAGAAAATATCAATTTGAAAAGTTTAATAGTTAGAGTCAATATGTTGAAAGTCTTGCGAATCCGATGAAGAAACAACTTAGACAACATGTTACCGATTTTATTTACTGTCTAATAACCACCGAAATTGTCATGAACTCTTAACTTTTTCTTAAAGATAAACCTTTTATTAGTCTTCTTTCCATATCTACTAGTATTGTTGTAAATATCTATAAGTGTTTTACAAGTCTTCTTTGTATTGTCCAGAATTTGAGAAGATAAATTGCAAAACTTTAAATATTTTATTAAGGATCTAGAAACTTATTTAAAAAAGGGAAAAGGCTTCTAACACGTTAAAAAATGATTTCATGAGAAGAGACGGTGAAGAGGTGAACATTAAAAGAGAATATGAAGAGAAAAAAAAAGGAAGAAGAGGGCTGTCGGTGAAAGCTGCAACAACAACTCCAACCAAGAAGATTTGCAGTGACAGCTAAGGCTAGAGAGAAAGACTAGCTCTACAAGTAGGAGAAAACTTCCATTTCTGTTATGTATAAAAAAAATTATAGTTGATTATGATTTGATCCACATTTTGAGTTAAAATATATATATTAAGTTGAAAACAATCACCCTTGAATGGCATCTTCCACAACTGAGCATAAGTTAATAACTTGAAGACAAATGATAAAAAATTGATTACGATTAGAATAATGGGAAAATCACTTTAAGAATAATATAATAAACTGAAATTATGAGAGAAAATAAAGGCGAGATAAAGAAGGAAGAAAAACAGAGGCACGAAGGTTGAAGACTTTCCCCCCTCACGCTTCATTATCCAATATCCATGCATCTCCGAGCCTAGTAATTTTGCGGTGATCTTCAACCTCCCCACATTTTTTGGGCCAGTCATAACCTCCCCACTTTCGGTGAGCTCCCAGCAGAAAAAAGAAGAAGGGCCTAGCTACAATTGTTCAATCAGTTCCAAATTAATGTTTCTCTCTTTGAACTTTTCAGAAAAATAAATCACGCTAGCACTTTCCTTAATGTGACAACATCTTTAAGTGATATGCAAATTATCAATATCTCTATATCTGATAAAATAGAATTTGTAAGTTAAGTAAGTGATTTAGTGCTTACTTGACTGGGTAAGAATTTTTTTATAAAAAAATTCTTTTTTAGAAGAATTGTAATAATTAAAAGAGAAAAATCTTATTTTTATTCTTGACAAATAGGTCAAACTTTTAATTTAGACCTTCTCATATTACTTTTTTCAATTTATTCCCTCACCAATAAAGGTATTTACACTGTCATATATTCAATTAAGCCATCTTAATGAATGTAATATTAAACTTAACCCATTATTAAAATTATAATTTTTTGTCATATTTATTTAACTTAAAATATAAATTAGTATTTATTTAATATTGATTTGACACTAACATAAAATTTATAAGAATGATTCTTAAATAAGGTTAATTGAATTAAAAAATTAAAAATTATGCCTATAAGTATTATGAAAATGTTAAGTTTGTATTAATTAAATGTCAATTCACGTATTAAATAAATGTAATAAAAAATTATAATTTCACTAATAAATTAAGTTTGTGTCAAATTTTGCATTATGATTTAATTAAAAATAATATTATAAGTACATTCATATTTAAGAAATTAAATTAAAAATTTATTTATCAGAAGATGAAAAGAGTTTTCTTCTAATTAAAGTCTAGTGTTATAGGCCAAATACTTCTTTAAGAATTCTTAATTAGCAATATTAATTCATATTTGGGATAATATTTGTAATTTTTTATTTAAGATTCCTAAAAAATTATTAATTTTAATTTTTTATTCTGATTTTCGAATCTTTAATTACTTTTTTCACAATAAAAATAATTAATTTTGTTATCATTTAAAAATATTTTTTTTATGTGGGCTGAAAAAAGATTATTTAAAATCATTTTGTTTTTCCTTTTTCACATCACGGTCAAGCACAGACACTTAAAACCTGAAATGAGAGAGTACTCAAATCCAATTTTGAAGATGATGGACTACGGTATTGTGTGTAGTAGTTGATTTTTCCTTGTGCGTGGGAGCCAAATTTTGTCTTCTTGGGTTTTGGGCCCTTCGTACTAGTGAACTCGTGAACGTGGCCTGTCGATCAAAGGACACAGTTGCTCTTATTCCAAGTACTTCACAACATTTTAACTCTCCATAGTCCATAGTCATCGTCCTAAAAGGATTTGCTCTTCGCTGCCAAAATGGGCACAAGAATAAAAGGCAAAGTGAATAATTAAATAAAATTCTAGATCACCCACTGAAGCACACCGAACATGAAACCAAGTTCTTACACGCAAATTAACGTTGTAGATACATTAAATACGGACACTGGCATAACAGCACATAAGACTGAAGTGGAACACAGTCAATTACATGTCAGACACCGCAATAATCCCTGAGAGAAGACTTGAGACTTTGACCCTCCTTCCTAGCGTAGTGAAATTTCATGAGCTGGCCGTAATCAAAGGGCTTAGAGAGCAGAGGGTGTTGCTCATCCACAAGCTCTTCTGGGGCTTTAATCATACACCCTGGTTTTGGGTTTGAAAATAGTGCCACAGAGTATCTTGCTTCTTTTCCGCTCATCATCACTCGATGATGGGGACAACGTAGCCTCCCGTTACTCCATGCCTGCAACAATATGTTCCATCATAATATGTTCCATCATAATCACAAAAATGTAGAGTCTAAGTATACTAAACTCAATTGTGAAAAAGTATGGATCGAAGAGGAATAGGCTTTAATTACATAGAAAGAGTCTCCAATCATGACTATGAATCTGTCTCGTGAGTGATTGTATTTGATCCACTTGATTTTGATACAAAATGGTCACCATATTTTTGTCCGTGTGAGAAGGTAGTCCAACCTCTGTCTTGTTGGCGTAAGGGCTTTTGTACTTTTGGATTCGGAGAAGTAAATTAGTCAAGTTCAGGTGCTCCTCCAAATGTTTTTCGACACCCAAAACCTCCAAAATCATTTTTCTAGTAATATGATCCAACTTTGTCAATTGCTTTGAGTAGGATTGTATAGTTTTACTGCCAAAGCTATAAGAACAAACAAAATTAAAATTGATTTCTAAATTGTCTTACTTCAATGATTTGTTTACCAAATACACGCATACTTAATTGACTTTTTAACACCCAATTACATGAACCATTAATTAGATCTAAATTCATGAATCATCACATTTTTAGTACACAACTAAACATTGAACTTGAATATCCCAGATTCATTCACAAGCATTGACCTCGGACATCTAAAAGATATCATATTACTATTTGGAACAAAGAAATAATGAGAAATATATATTTGAACGGAAGTTAGAAAACTAACATTATTTATAAATACGTACCTCAAACTAGGGTTTCCCTCTGGACACAAGATCTTTGTCACACTTTCTACATGGTCAGTCACGTTTGGATCCTCAATTCCAATGCCTTCAAAAAGAGGGATAGTAGGGCGATACTTATCATAACCAAGATAGGGCTTCTCATCACTCACACTTTGTAGCTTTTGCTTGATTGTTTGAGGGAGATTAAAGATGTCTTCAACAGTAGCTAACATGGCTTTTCGTAGGTCTAAAGGAACCTTATTAAACAGAGCTTCAAAGCAGCCATACTCTACAAGAGCCTTGTGAACCTGGGATTTCACAGCCTCCCACCTGGGAGAGTTGCCTTCCAAATCTAGGTTGGAGAAGTCAATGGTAGGAAGTTGGGTTTCTAAGTCCATTGTTTCTTTCATTTTTGTTTCAGTAATGCCAGCTCTTTTGAAAATTAAAATGATTGATATTTTCGAATCCTTACTCAATTGACTATTGAGTGTCCTTCGGGATGGACTATTGACCATTTCATGATTAATAATTTAGGATAAATTACATTTTTCACTTAATTTTTACATTTAATTATATTTTTTAAAATTTATTAATTTTTACAATTGATCTCTTAATCTATCTTATTACAATTAACTTTTTTTTATTTGACTTAGATGTTAACTTTAACAACAATTATGTGAAATTATCAAAACATTATTACTTTTATTTGATATCTAATTCTACTCTATTTTTTTTTTATGAAAATGATATTTTGATAATTTCATGTAAATAATCTTAGAGTTAGCATTTAATGATAAATACATCAGTTATAAAAATTAATATATTAGAGAAAAAAATTTAAATTGGGAATAAAAACGATTTCTTCAATACTTTACAATAGCCTTTAATATGCTTTACGTTGCTACCAACTATGGCCGAAGTGTCCCACAGCCACATGCCCACGTTTATGATTGATTCCTTTCTCTATTTTAAAATATTTAGTTAAGCGATAATTATTGGGAGTTCAGTTTTCCAACACATTTTATAATATAATGATCAAAGTGATTTGATCAATGATTTAAATATATAAATATATACTTTGCTTATACCCAATCATGATCGTCCCAATCTATATCTATAAATCTTATTATAAGATTAGAATATATACATATGAAAAATTGAAACTTTCAACAAAAAAAGATTCTTTGCTTTAGAAACGAAGCAAATGGAGATGCCAAACGATTTTCGTTTTGGCCTTTTGCTATAGGGTACAATCAATATGCAGCTACCCATCAACATTTATTCAAAAATTTATTTTAAAAGTTTTAAGTCTTCAGCAAAATAAGAACTATGAATGTTTAATTGTGATAACTGAAGATACATATAACCTTAAATATTAAAGTGTATATGTAGCAACGCAATAAAATTATGACGGAACTTCATATTTAGCGTATAATACTCCCAGCCTATACAGTCTTTGTTACAAGATCATACACACACACACGAGAGTTTTAACCAAGTCCATCTCCAAGGTAAATGGCAAGAGAACACAGTTGAAACTTGAAAGAGGTGTCTGTAATAATGCCCTTTGACATGAATTTCCAACTCAAACACCACAATAAGCCTTCATAGCATATTGTTCTCTCCGGCCTCTTTATTGTATAAATACTGGAGGCACTCTACGTGATCAAAGGGCTAAAAGAGCAGAGGGTGTTCCTCATCCACAAGCTCTTCTGGGGCTTTAATCATACACCCTGCTTTAGTGTTTGAAATTAGTGCCACAGAGTATCTTGCTTATTTTCCACTCATCATCACTCGATGATGGGAATAATGAAGCCTCCCGTTACTCCATGCCTGCAAAATTTATTATAATCACAAAAATGTGGAAATTATAAACGATACTATATAGAATTCTGAAAAATAGGCTTTACAAAGGGTTTCCCATCATAACTATGAATCTGCAGTCTGATGAGTGATTGTACTTTATCCAAGGCCCAACTAATTTGGTTTGGACTTTGTACCTCTAAACCATCGACTTGATTTTGATACAAAATGGTCGCCATATTTTTGTTTGTGTGAGAAGGTATGTACTCCAACCTCTTGTCTCATTGCTTTGAGGGCTTCCGTACTTTTGATCTTGGAGAAGGAAGTTAGTTAAGTTCGTGTGCTCCTCCTGGTGCTTTTCAACACCCCAAACCTCCAAAGTCATCGATCTTCCTGATAATATGATCCAACTCTGACAATTGCTCCGAGTAGGATTGTATAATTTTGCTGACAAAGTTATAAGAACAAATTGGGAAGGTTGATTTCTAAATTTTCTTACTTCAATGACTTATTTACCAAATACAACACTTAAGTGACTCTTTAACAGCTAATTACATCAACCACTAATTAAATCAAGATTCACGAGTCATCACATTTTAAGTACACAACTAAATATTCACAAGCATTGAATTTGGACATCTAAAAAAAATCATATTACTAGCTATTCGAACAATGAAATCATGATAATATATCTTTGAAGCCTAGTGAGAAAACTAACACATTATTTATAATTACGTCCCTAAAACTAGGGTTTCCTTCTGGTCACAAGACGTTGTGACACGTTCTACTTGCTCAGCCACGTTTGTACCGTCAATTCCAACGCTCTCAAAAAGATGGGCTATAGGGCGATACTTATGAGAACCAACATAGGGCTTCTCATCACACACACTGTAGTTTTTGCTTCATTGCTTGAGGGAGATTAAAGAGCTTTTCATGTGCAATTATGATGGCTTTTCGTAGGTCCAAAGGAACCTTATTAAACAGAGCTTCAGAGCAGCCATACTCTACAAGTGCACCTCGGGGACCTGGGATTTGGCTCCCTTCCATCTGGGAGAGTTGCCTTCCAAGTCTAGGTTGGACAAGTCAATGGTAGGAAGTTTGAGTTGGTTTTCTAAGTCCATTGTTTCTTTCATTAATTTCATCTTCAGAAATGCCAGCTCTTTTAAATATTAAAATGATTGATGACCCAATTCATGATTTTGAAGCTTTGAATCCTTACTCAATTGACTATTGAGTGCTCTCAAGTCTTCGACTAATAATTTTGGAGAAATTATACTTTTTGGCTCTTGCATTCAATTGTAATTTCTTTTTCAATTTATTAATTTTTGCAATTAAACTCTTGATCACCATTGCTTTAACAGTTTAACTATAATTAGGTGAAATCCTATTTTTGTTAGAATTGCTGCCGCATAATATAGATAACTTCTAGTATAAATAAGACTAGTAATAGCTTTTTTGCCTATTAAGAAAAAGTATATAATTCCAATTAATTGAGAACAAACTATACAATATATGAACAGTGGCTAATTACAACGAAATTTATTTATCAATGGAGAGTCATACTATTAAAGACAATAAAAAATATTTATTTTTTTCATTTATACAAACTAAGTCATGTCAAAATTCCGTCAAATTACATTGCTAAGCAATATATATGCTCTTTGCTTATATAAAGCTGCAATGGAGGCCTTCCCAAGTTCCTGCCATAAAGATTCATCATCTTTTCTGAACATATGACTCAAGATCATATAGTAGTTTACAATACTCTTGTATGATATGAACTTTGTTTAATTAGATAGGCAGCATGTAGCGTGTTTTTCAGCATTCTTGTATTTTGTCAAGCATATTTAAGGAATCAGGGAAGCACCAAATTGATACCAGTAAATACACCTCGTACAGATTTCCAATTTACCTTACTTATATTACTTATTGCCTAGTTACATAGCAAAGGAAAATTATATAAGCACCAGTGAAGTAAACCAGTATGCTCACCAGAAGCGTGCGAGATGCAGGAGAAGTTGGTTAGTTGAAGTCATCGGTAAGTATCATAAAACTTTTTTGTTGATAGTTCTTTTCTCATTTTGATCTAACACACTAATTTTATCTGTGCCAGACAGGATTGGACAAATGACACACATACAGTTAATGGTCCACAACATCTGGGTGCTTCCCCATGGGCAAAAAGTTGTTGTCTAGTTCAATGACATCCGCCAGCCCATCGAAAGTATCAATGGTCTGCTTGGTATTTTTCTTGATACCATAGGAGATAACTTTTAGTTCTTTCCGATCTCCTACAAAGATTAGAGAAGTATTCTTAAAGATTACAAAATGAATGTATTCATAAACATTATATAGGTACAAACACTTATTTTTATTATAGTAGCTTGATTTTGAAATTTAATTTATTGACATTTGTTCTTTCTTTTGTAATCAAAATTTGTTGTGTCGAGCCTCCACAAAAAGCTTATTTTGTAGTCACTTAGACAGAAGTGGAGAGCCACATGTTACAATGTGCATAGGCTGAAGAACGATGGGACTAAGACCATGGAAGAGTTGTGCAATGACATCCTAGCTGGCATCCCACATGATTAGTGGACGACTTTCATTGACTATTGACTTGAGGCAAAGTCTAAGGTAACTATATTCAATTGCTCATAGATTTAAATTTTTACATAATGTGACTAACTAATCTATTTATGCAATTGACTAGGATGTGGCTGACAAGAATAAACGAAATAGAAAATGTCAAACAATGTCTCCATACCACTGGATCGAAGAGTTTTGCACGTAAGAAGGCTGAGATGGTAAGTTTGTATTTTGCAGTATTTTATCTGAAATTTAATATTATACTAAATATAATACAAACTTCATTATTTGTTCAAATTTTAACATAATTTATTGTTCACTTTTTGATTTTATAAAAAAAATTGCCTTGATCAAACAGGAGAACTCTTCTTCCCAAGAGCTCTCAACTACTAATTCACTGACAAGAGCTCTGGAAACTAAGTAGTACTTGGGTCGTGTTCGAGGACTTGAGTTGGTTGTTTTCCCAACCCAATTTTTTGTTCATGGTTTTACTGGGTCAAGTTTGCACTCTAAGCCCTCTTACAAGGAGTTGCAATTTGAAGTGGCCGCCTTAAAGCGACGATAGAGGAGCAAGATGTTGATCAATAGCGATGAGAGGCTGAACGAGCAGCCTGTGAATAGTGGTGTTTACAGTTCGTTTCAATTCGATTTTGGAGGCTCAACCAAACCGAACCGACCATAAAAAATGTAGCAAAAATTAGACTTCATCGGTTCGGTTGATTCCTATAAAACCGAACCAACTGAATGCTGTTCGGTTTGGTTCGATTTTTTCAGTTTTCTGAAGAAAAAAATATTTTTTTGCCAATTTTTTTTTATTTTTGACCTATTTGAATTTTTCTGGGCCAATTTTTTCAATTTTTGTATTTATTTTGTTATTTTTGGGCCTATTTTGAATTTTTTTGGGCCCATTTCAAAAAATATAAAAAAATTGTAAAATATTTTAAAAATATATAAAAAAATAAATTTAATAATATAAATTTAATATATTTAAAATAATTTGATCGGTTCGGTTTGGTTCGGTTGGGATAGAATCCCAACCGAAAATTGAACTGAACCGGTCGATTTTTTTTTTAAAATCGAACAAAACCGATTTTAGTTGGTTTTGGTCGGTTTTTAATTGGTTCGGTAGGTCCGGATCGGTCTGGGTCGGTTTTGTACACTCCTACCTGTGAGGCCAAGTGATAAGTAAATTTTATACTCAAATTAAATACTTTCATCTTATCTTTTTGCCATATTTAAGCACTTATTTATCTTTAGTTTTGTGCATCTCTTACAGTTAAAAAGAATAATAGAAAATAGACTCAATTGAAAGAATTAAAGTTAATTTGTTGTTCTTTGGGAATGATGTCTATAAAACAAATAGATAAAATAAATTCATTGAAGATGGCTGAGTAAAGATTCAGTAGATGATATCTTATTAACTCTTGAGATGTATTCTAATGGATATATGTATAAATCTAATTTTGATTTTTGATCACATTTCTAAAACAATTAAAACATAAAGATTCAAGACAGAATATCCAATGTTGAAGGACCAGGGATAAAAACTTCAGTCAAACAAATGGGCATACATTTTTTTTTTATCTAAAATTCAAATTAACATGATTTTTTATCCTGGGAAAAGAAGAATTAATCAGCTCCAAACTAGTATTTCACAGGGATCTTGAAATTCTGACTCTAAAGGGATCAAAATTATGTTAGAAGAAAATCTGTTTGCTATTATAATTCAGCCCAATCTTGCTCCAGTATTTTGGCCATGACTCACAAAAGAAATATCTAATACATACGAAATTTTTTGTTTCCAAAAAGATAATAAATTTTCCTACAACTTTCATTTTCACATGGTTAGCAAATTTGGTGGATATCAAGGAGTAATTTAAATATTACTATCAATACATGAGATGAGATTTAAAATTGTCACTATTAATGTAATTTTCTACCTACCATTATTGACAATTACCCTTTAATTGTATCTATAAATAGGAGGATCTTGAAAGCTTGGAAGGGAGGCTGAAAAGAGGAAGGAAGTGTTTGGTTCTAGGCACTTGTAATGTTCATTTTTCATTATTGACAATTACCCCTTAATTGTATCTATAAATAGAAGGATTTTGAAAGCTTGGAAGGGAAGCTGAAAAGAGGAAAGAAGTGTTTGGTTCTAGGCGCTTGTAATGTTCCTTTTTCATTAGACCTTTTGTTATCCTTACTTTTTTTTTTTATAATATCAGTATGCTTGTTCATCTTCAATCTTTTCTTCTTACTTTGATTATGGAGAACTAATCTACTTATATTAAGGTGAAAGGGTGAAACTCTTGGTAAAATAATAACGATTTATCTTACTCTCAATTTTAATGCTTATATTTGATATTGTATTTATTTTTTCATTTCTTTTCTTATGTTATTTCTTAATGGCTGAATTTGTTGCCTACTTCATGTTATTATTGTTTATGGTTGGTTTTGCCACCTATCTCTCAATTTTTTTCTTTTATATCTTTTTTTTTTAAATTTTTGTGAAGTGTAAATCTTGATATATTGTAGACAATTTTTCGTATAATAAATGCTTAAACCAATCTTGATTTATGGTAGATAATATAATAATTGGCATAATGTATACTTGAATCTATTTACAAGTTATCTTTTACATATTTATATTTTTAAATATTGTAAAATATAAATATTGATATATTGTAAATAAGATGACAATTGGAACAATATATGCTTGAATTTATTTTACAAAAATATCTTAATTATTAGTAATACAATAAAAATAAGGCAAATATAATTCATGTATAAATAAAAGTAAGGTTAAATTAACATATCTTTCGATTGAAACTTTTTTTATGTGAGGATTCCAATTGAGTAACAAAAGAATTAAATTTATTTTTATTTATACCAAGAATGGATCCCCTAATCTTAGCATGCATTTTTAATTTCAATTTAATTTGAGTACATTAGTTTATTGTACACTTAATTCAATGTTCTTATCACAAAACAAAATCTTGGCAATTAGATTAAAAATATTTATTTTGAATCTAAATTAGAGTTTTCTTTCAATTGACAATACTTGTAAGATTGACATCATATACCACTAAATTTATACTCCAAAAATTTGTGCGCTTATGAGTTTTAATTAAAACCACAACACCGAGTGAGTGGCACGTAACGTTAACATAGCAGCACAACAGTAACAAATGGAAGTAGCTATAGTTATCCTGCTTCAGAACTTTTAGGGTTAAGTGCCACCTGAAATTGCATTTGTACCCAGTCTAAGTCTAGAATAAATTTTTAAAATACTAATTAAATTTTGGAAATAAATGTTGATATAATTTATTCTCAAAACGTTTACATAATTTTTAAGTCTCCAGTGATCATGCCAATTGACACCAGTCTCCTCAAGACCCTCAAGACTCGAGACCATAATTTACTTGTATATTATATATTTTATGTAATTCTTATAGGATGTACGTTGTAATTTTAAGTTTTCAATGAATATCAATTTTTGTTACAAAATTTTTGTGTTAATATATTTGATTTTCTTCTGAATATTTTTATTATATTTAAAATATAGATCAAATTTAAAAAAAATTGAAGAATAAAAAATTATTTACATGCATGATTGTAAAATTATAAAAAAGTATATTAAATTAGTTCACTCAAAAGTAGGTATACAAAATTTTAAAAAATGTAAATTAAATATTTAAAAGATTAAAAAAAAATTTAACAACGGTTACAAAAGACCGTCCTTAGGACAATACCTTAATGACGGTTTTATAATTGTCATATCCCTTTTCTAATCATCTCTATTACGTAACATAACAGTGGTTGTAGAAATCGTCGTTACTTCATGGAATAACAATTGTTTATAAATTATCGTTATGACTAGTTTTAACGACAGCTTTTTAACGATTGGCTAAAACCATCGCAATGACACTAACTCCACAATGGTTTTGTGAACTGTCATTAAACACTTTAGCCACGGTTAAAACCGTCGCTAAATCCTCTCAAAAACCATCATTGTTGCCTTTTTTTCCTTGAAACATACAACACAAGGAGAACAACAAACACTAATCTTCCAATCAACAAAATAATAGCCATGAGCACACAAACCTTTGGTGATAATATAATAGTAAAGACTAAAATTGAGAAAGAAAGCAGCCTAAGTGTGTCCCAGTTGCAGAAATCTGCATCATGCATATGTATGAGCACTTGTATAAGACAATCAAAGCTCTTATTCCTTTTAATTTTAGATGGTGCAAAGAAAATTTTGAAATCAAATTTAACATTTATAAGTGGTCTTTTTCCATACTTATCCATCAAAATGGCTTCCAAGATAGTTAACGGTGTAACAGTTTTAACTTTTCATTAACCCAATTAAGTCACATTACGATGGTACAAACGTTTTCTATTCAAGAGTCCCATAATTTCCATATTTAATGGCTTTCAATGGTCATTATTTGGGTTAAGTGGTGACCCTCTATGTTCTTGATGGTAGAACATTTAAATGAGAGAGTTTTGGTCCCTGAGTCTTCTTCCTTGACATTCCTATGAATCTACACCATTTAGAGAGAGGGAGATCACTTGGAAGCACCAAAACCTTTGGAAAACTTGAAGAAAAGCATTGACGGGAGGTTGATGTAATCCTATTTTATTCCGCATTTGTTTGATTTATTCATGTTACTTTGAGTTTAAAAACATGTTTAGATCATATGGATTATCTTATAAACGGAACCTATCATTCATTTTAAAAGATGAAGTTCAAACAGAAAAATATAGTTATGTATTAATTTCTAGGAAATCAGTAGAGGATCAACTACTTGCATATAAGCATAGGCTATGGTGCCAATTTTGCTTGAAGAAAGTCATACAAATCAATTTTTCCAGGGAAAAGTATGAAATTCATTTTTCTTGGGTGGGAAAGGGGGTGGTCAAAATCAACATATATTTTTTCATATTCCAGCTGCCATGAAATTTTGGGCTGTATACCATTAATTCCAACAGACTGTTGACATACAATTAATCCAACCCCAATTTGAAATTGTTACATATAGTTAGAATCCATTACGTAGTTACATACGCCATGATTAAATTTCTACCAAACGAGGAGTGCATGTGTTTGCTTTGGAGCAAATCCAGAAACTTGGTTTTGCGAAGGCTTTGAAGAGTTTCAATATAATCCTATTAGAGTACAATGAGTTAGCTCCTCAAATGAGTCAAATAGATTAGAAAGTTTTACAAAGGTGTTCAATCAATTAATAGAGCTTGAAAAGTACTTAAATTTCAGCAGCTCCACGAAAGATATCAACGTCTTTGTCACAAAGTATCCTTAATAAAAGCTACTTGAAGTTCTTTTTCAAACTCTGTCCACTGTAAATGATTTCTATGCTACCTTCCATAAAGCAATGGCTTAAGCTACTATTTTTCACAAACATTTGAAGAACAAATGAATTAGTAGCTAGGTCGATCGCTTACTGAACAAACTTACCTGAACCTTCTTTACTTGTTGACTTTAAATAAGGGATGGACCCCGAATCTATTCGGAGCAAGCAACTAATGATCATGGAAAATGAGAAATATATATGATGAATCTAAAGAGATTGTAACATATGAGAATAAATGAATAACTTATCTTATTGATAAAACATATCTGAATATATATATACACGTATAAGAGATTTGAAATTTAAATTTAAATGTAACAATACATATCTATAAGATAACCGATAAGATAGGGAGAGGTATCAGGAGATCTTGAGATGATCTAATGTGGGTGAGGATTCACTAATACGCCCCCTCAAGATGGAGGAGTCAATGACTCCAATCTTGGACCGAAGATATTGAAACTGCGAGGTGTTGTTTTCATTTGGTCCTCGCAATAGTGGTTTGCTCGTTGTTAATGACTTGACCTGAAAATGGGAAGGAAAGAATTCAACTTAGATATGATTTTGCTTACATAATTGAAAGACAGAAATTAAATTATCCTTAACACAGGGAACATATAAAATATCAGAAAGATAAAGAGGGTAAAACAGAGGTACTCACGTGAGTGATAGGGAGAGTATTACCATTAGTCACAGTGAGATTTTCAAGACCATTATATTCTGAAGCAATTTCCAGATTACCAAAATCATTTGTGATGTGATGAGTAGCACCATAATTAATTAACCAATGATTATTAGGATGAGAAACAGTAGCTGCAACATTGGCACTTGGAGATATATTGGGGTTATTGACAATTTTATAACAAAATTTAGCAACGTGACCACGTTTGTTGCAAAATTGACATATTAGTGGAGAAGATGTCTTACATGTGAAGTTGTGAGGTGAATCATGAGAAGGGTGGGGTCTTCCAAAGTGGGCTCTAGTATGAGATATTACCTTTCTAACGTGATTGGCAGCTATGGGAGATTCAATAGATTTTTCCTCCTTCAAAATATGAGCTTCATGATCAATGAGCATATCATATAACTCATCTTAAGAAACAGGTGATTCATGGATACGTAAAGCTATAGAAAGTTCTTTGTAGTTGGGTTCCAAACCATTGAGACAATGAAGGATGAGATCAATCTCATCTAATGGTTGGCCAATGAGAGCAAGTTCATCGGCAATTCTTTTGATAGTCTGCAGGTATTCTGAAACAGTGGATGAGCCCTTAGTATGAGCAGATAAGCGTTTCTTAAGATGCATGATGCGTGACCTGGATCTGTTGGCAAAGGCTCGAGACAGTTGTTCCCAAACTTCCTGAATAGTTTCAGCTTGAGTGATGACTGCACGAGCGTCAATATCACAAGAGGCCATTATGGCTAGCAGCAGGAACTGGTCTTGTCGCATCTAGTGAGTAAACAAGGGATTGTCAACCTGTTCGCCATTGTTTTCGAAAAAAGGAGAGGGACATGGTTTTAAACCGGTAATGTGTCCTACAAGTCCAGAGCTTATGAGCATGGATTTCATTTGTTTTGCCCATGCAACATAGTTATTAGGTGTGAGTTTAATAAGGAGATCGGATACATTGATAGTAACCAGTTCTAGTAGTGCAGTAGAAGTGGGTTGAAGTGCATAGGTTGTGAAAGATTCAGCCATGGATTAAAACTTGCTTGTTAGAGCTTAGAATGCTTTGATACCAAAAAGAGATTGTAACAGATGAGGATAAATTACTAACTTATCTTATTGATAAAACATATCTGAATATATACACGTATAAGAGATTTTAAATTTAAATTTAAATTTAAATGTAACAATACATATCTATAAAATAACAGATAAGATAGGGAGAGATATCAGGAGATCTTGAGATGATCTGATGTGGGTGAAGATTCCCTAATAGAATCCTCATCCGTCTTGTTCTTATGAAATTTATTGAAATGATCAATCTTTTTGCATAAAATTATCTGCATAACTCCCTTATCTATAATTCCAAACCATACGATGGTCTACTTTTGTTCCAGAGTAAAACGAAGAACGACCACAACTTCTTCCTCCTCCTCTGTTAAGCAAAAAGCTGGACAACCAACAGTGATTGTATTGTTGAAAGCAGATAGCTCACAAATTTCAAATATCAAATGCAAAAAGGAACGACGAAATCAAAGTAAATCTGAAAATGAGAAGAATCGTAAGTTGTAATTTTGCCAATCATAAACACAAATTGATTGAAGCGTGAGTGAGTGTGAAACTTTACCTCTGAAAATGAGAGCATTAAGATTTTGAAATCGAAAGAATTTATGAAATTCTGTGTTTCTCATTCGATCAAACTTACCTATGAAATTAATAGGGATAAAAACTTAAAATATCAGAAAATGAATTAAAAAAAAAGAAGAGTAATATACAGGATGAAAGTACGACTGCACTAGATTCATGGATGGCAGCCACGTAACTACTTCAAAGTCTGTCATGCTTACGGCCCTAGCTGTCTCGAAAAAAATGAGGGAAGGACGAGCATTTCTGGAAAATGGACAGCATGACTGTGCTCGGGAAATATCATGCAATTGCCGCACGTGAGCAATGCTGCACTGCAGATATTTTGTCTTAATAAGAGTTTGGTTATGTCACGTGTTCTCTTTGTAGGATACTTCGGGTGAAGAGGTGTATGGCATAACGAGTTAACCTTGTATATAGAAGGAGTTGTGTCGTAGGAGTGTAACTACGTCGTGGAAAAGAATAATCGTAAGAGGGTGAGAAAAGAGAGACTGGTTCAAGAGAAGCAATGAGTGATCTTGAGAGGGTGTGTTTTCTTGTTGAACTCTTGTATTCGGTGTTCATGATTTCAATAGTGAACCGACACTTAGAAGCAGGACGTAGGAACTCAAAAGAGTTTCCGAATCTGAGTAAATCCGTGTATCTTCCTCTGCTCTATCTTTCATGTTGGTTGCTTTCGGTGTTGCATTCATCATAAAGTCCAACAAAAATTTGTGGAACGAAAAGCGAATCAACCATTAGATCGCAATTCGAGAGCACATGGTAGAAAAGCGAGAGTTCAATTTACGATATTGTTCAACCTCCGATGGCCAGTTCAAGGAGAGGTTGGAGAAGAAATCACAAGAACTCCAAATCGAAACCCAAGCGAATGATTTGCTAAAGAGAGAAAGATAAAGAAACACTAGGATGAGAGAAAGTGAGATTTTGTGCAAAGAAGAGATTGGAAAAAGAAAGACAAACGCACAGAAGAAGAGTTTCAGTACAGATCTAATTTTTTACTTTTAGGTAGGAATATGTAGTTTGGGCAGGAGATGCATAAACTGTCTATTGAAAATATGAATATTCATAAAATGAAATCTGAAATTTTATTTATCATTGTTACAGCAAAATACAAGCTGCAGAACTTCTTATATAGGAGAAGTTCATAAGAGAGAAAAATGACGTGGCTACTTATAACAAACTACCAACTGGACCAATAAAATGTTTCTTATCTGGAAAAATAAATCGAAGCAAACAGAGTAAACTAAGTATTCCAATAGCCCCCCCTCAAGCTGGTGCATACAAATTCTGGATGCCCAGCTTGGAAATAGAACGCAAAAACAATGCAGGAGGAAGAGGCTTGGTGAGGCAATCTGCAAGTTGATGAGAAGAAGCAACTGGCAGCAGATGAAGAAGCCCAGACTGAATCTTGGCCCTGGTAATGTGGCAGTCAATTTCAATATGTTTAGTACGCTCGTGGAAGACCGGATTAGTGGCAATATGAATAGCAGACTGATTGTCACAGTAGACAGCAGCTGGAAGGGATAGTGAAAGATGAAGATCTTGCAACAAATAATGAAGCCATTGAATCTCACAAGTCAATGCAGCTAGAGCACGATATTCAGCTTCAGAAGAAGATTTAGCCACAGTTGGTTGTTTTTTAGACTTCCAGGAGATAAGACTATGACCAAGGAAAACACAGAAGCTAGTAGTGGATTTCCTGGTTTGTGAGCAAGATGCCCAATCTGAATCAGAAAAAGCTTGGATATGCATAGAAGAAGTAGCTGGAAAATAAAGGCCTTGGCCAAGACTGCCCTTGATATATTAAAGAACCCTGTGCACAGCTTGCAAATGAAGTTCAGAAGGGCAATCAAGATACTGGGATAGTTGATGGATAGCAAAAGTAATATCCGGCCTAGTGTTACACAAATACAAAAGTTTGCCCACAAGACGTCTGTACAAAGTTACATCAGCAGGAGGAGAATCATGTCCAGAGGAAAGTTTCAAGTTGGCAGCCATAGGTGTAGAGACTGGTTTGCAATTGGAAAAACCAGTTTCAGCTAAGAGATCAAGTGCATATTTGCGTTGACTTAGGTGGAGACCATTACTAGACCGGGCAACTTCCAAGCCAAGGAAAAACTTCAAAGGACCAAGATCTTTGATTTTAAAAGAATCATACAGGAACCGTTTAACCTCTGTAATCAAGGCAATATCATTACTGGCTAAAATCACATCATCAACGTAAACTAATAAAGCAATGAAGGATGAATCAGTCTTCTTAATGAATAAGGAAACATCCGAAGTAGCTTGATGAAACCCATGCAGAATCAGAGCCTCAGTGAGCTTGGCATTCCACTGTCTACTGGCTTGCTTCAAGCCATAGAGAGATTTAAGTAGTTTACAGACTTTGGATGAAGTAGGAGCATGAAAACCAGGAGGAAGTGTCATGTAAACTTCCTCATGCAAATCTCCATGGAGGAATGCATTGTTGATGTCTAGCTGGTGTAAATGCCAACTATGAATGGATGCCAAAGCTAACAGAAGCCGAATGGTGGTGATCTTAGCCACAGGAGAGAAAGTATGAAGATAGTCCACCCCATTTTGCTGAGTATATCCCTTGGCCACTAATCTGGCCTTGTGCCTCTCAATACTTCCATTTGCATGATACTTAGTTTTGAACACCCACTTGCAACCAATGGGAGTTTTATTGGGAGGCAAATCTGTCAAGATCCATGTATGATTCTGCTCTAAGGCTGTGAGTTCCTGCTGCATAGCATCCTTCCAACATTGATACTGGATTGCCTCACTATATGTCTTAGGTTCTTGGTTGTGAGAAAGATGAGTGAGAAAGGTCATGTGTGCAGAGTTAATGTGATGGTAAGAAAGATGCTGGGAAATGGGGTGTGGATGAGAAACAAGTGAAACAGAATTAACATGTTGATGAGGTAAATGATAATCATGCAAATAGGAAGGTAATCGATGTGATCTAGTTGATCTACGGGAAGGAAGAATGGAAGAACAGGGGAAACATCATGATCAGAAACAGTAATGACCGGATCAGAAGCAGAAGATGAGGGAGTAATTGGACTAGAAGAAGGCTCAGCTAAAGGAACCAGAAAAACAGAAGGAAAAACAAAATCAGAAGACTGACTATCAAAAGATGAAAACTGAGAGTCTGAAAGAGAATGAAAGGGAAACAAATGCTCATAGAAGTATACATCTCGTGACACAAAAATAGTGGAAGAAGTAAGATCATAAACCCGAAACCCTTTGGTGGCTGCAGGAAAACCAAGAAAAACACACTTAACAACACGAGGAGCAAACTTGGATCTGTTATGAGAAATAGTACTAGTATAACACAGGCAACCGAAAACCTTGAGGTGAGAAAATGAAGGAACAGTACCAAACAACATCTGATAAGGAGTGGAATTAGATATGACAGGAGATGGGATCCTATTAATGAGATATACAGCATGGCAAACACATTCAGACCAGAATTTAGTAGGAAGATTAGATTGAAATTTCAAGGACCTAGCCACATTGAGTATATGTTGATGCTTCCTCTCAACAATGGAGTTTTGTTGAGGAGTATGAACACAAGTAGTCTGGTGAATAATACCTCTAGAGGCATAAAAATCAGAAATATTGAATTCCTGACCATTATCGGTTCTAATACATTTAACCTTTGCACCAAATTGTGTAGCAGCAAAAAAACAGAAATTCTGAATGATTTGTCTTGCTTCAGATTTAGCATGCATAAGGAAAAGCCAAGTATATCTACTTTTATCATCAACAATGGTCAAGAAATACTTATGACCCAAAAGTGAAACAACATGAGATGGACCCCAAATATCTATATGAATCAAATCAAAACAGGAAGTAGATAATGATGTACTAACAGGAAAGGGAAGTCTCTTTTGCTTAGCAAAATGGCAAATATGACAATGACTGGATGAAGGTACAATTATAGAATTGTCTAACAACTTAAGCAACCTTAATCTAGGAGCAGACAAATGACCCAACCGTAAATGCCAAATGTTGTTGTTTTTATTAAAACTCGCAAGCGCACGAATCTATTGGAGTATAGATTTAGTGGTATACAAGATCGATCCCACGAGGATTGCCAATTGAGAAAATTTAATTCAGATCCAAAATAAATATTTCTAACCTAGTTGCCAGAATGTTTGTTTTGCGAGAAGAGTATTGAACAGAGTTTGTAAAGAACTAAAATACTGAAATTAAATATGAATGTATTCAAAGTAAGAAACATGCTAAGGTTAGGGGATTCACTCTTGGTACATCAAATAATAATAAATTTTAACTCTTTTATTACTCAAATGGAATCCTCACGTAAATGAGGTTCCATTCGGAAGATATTACATTAAACGCGCTTTGGTTTATAGATGAAGTGTATTTGCCTTCTTTTATTGCATTATTAATAGTAAATAAATTTTGTAAAATGGATTCAAGTATACATCGTGCCAATAATATTGTCTACAATAAATCAAGAATGATTCAAGTATTTATTGTGCCAACGATTGTCTACAATGTATCAAGATTTGCACTTTACAAAATTTAAAATAAAAATATACAAACAAAGTCAATAATAATAATATAAAGTAGACGGTAAAACCATACATTGAGAAAAGAAATAACAAGAAAATAAATAACAGAGGGGCAATAAAACCATCCTCTAAGAAAGTAAATAACAAGAAAATAAATAATAAAAGTACTGAAAATAAATAACAGAGGGGCAATAAAACCATCCTCTAAAAAAGTAAATAACAAGAAAGTAAATAATAAAAGTGCAGAAAATAAATAACAAAGAGGCGACAGAGCCGTCCTCTCAAAAGAAAAATAATAAGAAAATAATAACATAAAAAATAAATAACAGAGGGGCAACAAAGCCATCCTCTAAAAAAAAGTAAATAACAAGAAAGTAAATAATAAAAGTGTAGAAAATAAATAACAGAGAGGCGACAGAGCCGTCCTCTCAGAAGAAAAATAATAAGAAAATAATAACATAAAAAATAAATAATAGAGGGGCAACAAAGCCATCCTCTAAAAAAAAATAACAAGAAAGTAAATAATAAAAGTGCAGAAAATAAATAACAGAGGGGCAACAAAGTCATCCTCTAAGAAAGTAAATAACAAAAAAGTAAATAAGAAGATAAATACAACATCAAGTATAAACATTAAAATTAAGAGTTAGATAAATTATTATTTTTATACCAATAGTTTCACCCTTTCACCTTAGCATTAGGAGATTAGTTCTCCAT
Source organism: Gleditsia sinensis (assembly GCA_037074535.1). Classification (NCBI taxonomy): domain Eukaryota; kingdom Viridiplantae; phylum Streptophyta; class Magnoliopsida; order Fabales; family Fabaceae; genus Gleditsia; species Gleditsia sinensis. Next base: position 1,601,153 of record CM073469.1, on the reverse strand, counting down.
AATCAAGATAAGAAAACAAAATGAAAGATGAAGAAGCATGATAAAACTTATGAAAGAAAGTAAAGATACAAAATGTATAAAGAGAGAAAAGGATTACAAACACTTAGAAATTCCACAAAGATTCCCCAAGCTCCCTCTTCAGCCTTTTTCCCCCTTAGCTCACAATATGTCTCTATTTATAGACAAAACAAGGGAAGTAGGTGACAAAAATGGTGGGTAGCAAATTGCACTAAAGTTGACAATAGTGTTCCATTATCTACCCCGAAAGTCATCCTGATATATCTCCTTGATAGCCACCGAATCTGCTCATCCAATCAACATAAGAGTTGTAGATATTTTCATTATCTTTCCATCCATATAAGGTAGACAAAAATTGGCCACGTATTTTGTGATTTATGGCCGAAACACTATAGCAAGGTCAGGCTGGACTGCAATAGTAAACATGTTCGGTTATAGCCCAATTTCAGCCCTTTTAGTGTCCGAATTTGCTGACCACTTGAACATCAAAGTTGTAGAAAATTATATCTTCTATTCACCTACAAAATTTCGTGTCCATTAGATATGTATTTGTTGAAATATGGCCCAAACACTACAATAAGGTTGGACTGGACTGCAACAGTAAACATGTTCTGTTTTAGCCCAATTTCGGCCCTTTTGATATCTGAATTTGCTAATCACATAAACATGAAAGTTGTTTGAAATTATGTCAGATATTCATCTACCAAATTTCGTACATAATATATACGTATTTTATGAGATACGGCCAAAATACTGTAGTAAGATCAAGTTGAAAAGCAAGCAGCAAACAAATTTTTAACATTAAGTGTTTTGCCTTGAATCTTTATGTTTCGATTCTTTTAGAAATGTGGTCATAAATCAAGATTGAATTGATGCATATATCCATTAGGATGCGTCTCAAGAGACAAAAAGATAATGCTCCTTACTCTGCCATCCTTAATGAATTTATTTTATCTGCTTGATTTATAGACATCATTTCTAAAGAATCACAATTTAGCTTTGATTCGTCCAATTGAGTCAATTTCCTATTCTTCTCTTCATCTATAAGAATACACAAAATTAAAGACAAATAAGGGATATAAATGCTTAATTAAGGCAAAAAGATAAGATAAAAATATTTAATTTATAAGTACAAAACTCATTCATCAAATACCCCCAAACTTAATCTTTTGCTTGTCCTCAAGCAAAACACACAAACATCAAAATTCAAAAGATGAGTGAGTGATGAGTTGTTTTTGGCTTACTAAACATTCCTCAAGGATTTAAAATGTGCAACCAAGGAAAATATCAGAATTCCAAAGTTATGTAAAACTTTAATTCAAATGCAACATATAATTTACTATTGAATCCCAAGTGTGTGTGTGATAATCTTATGACATTGGACTTTTTGCATTCAAATAAATTTACATAATCAAATTTTTAAAACAGATCTCCAGAGTTTTACATTTGAAACTCCATAAGCTTATTTTTCATGTCACTCTCCACTAATGTAGACTAATCCTAAAATTTAAGATCATTAGGACTTCCATTAGGCTTGTAATGTATGGCATAGGTTAAAGGTGGATAAAAAGATATGAAAGCTCAATTCACTCTATAACATACACGATCATTTAAGTCCTCCCAAATATTTTTGATATTATCATATGAATTCTACCTCCAACCTTATCCTCATCCTTATGTTATATGCTCATAATACTCTCTTCTTCTTTTTTTCTTTTGAAAAGTACCCCCAAACTTATTTCTTTAGGAGGTTCTATATATATATATATATATATATATATATATATATATATATATATATATATTTTAACTTCTTCCATTCACCCATGAACCGTAGCTTTTCAAATGATCATTCCTGTGAGTGAAAGGTAAAAGTTAGAAATATTTTTATTCAAAGGCTAGATAATAATATAGGTGTACAAGAAAGGATAAATATAGGCTCAAAATGGGTTACTAGGGATGGCATAATGTGTAGGTTGGTTTGAAAGGCTCAAACGATTCCAACAATGCCTAATTCATTTCTTAAATAGAGAGTAGTCTAGAATTTCATTTCAAGTGACAATGAAATAAGTTCTAGAGTTTCATAAGATCACTTAGCATATTTGAATTATATAAATCTTTTCTGAATAAACAATCAATCAAATGTAAAAGATTAAGTGTTCAGGATTTTAGGATTCTCAAGTAAAATATAAGTTACAATTGAGTTTAGGTTCACACATAACACTCAAAACTCATCTATTTTCCTAAGGTTACAAACACTTTAAATTATTTTCATCATTGGTGCTAGTTTTACCTATTCCCAAATCATCACTCAGTTTTTTTTTTTAAATCTAGGTGCTAGAACCTATACAGAGATAGGAGGCTAGACACCCACTCCTCTTTTTTTTTGTGAAGAAAGAAGAAGGACAAGCACATAACAAACAACAAAAATTGAAAGTGATATTACCTGGAAGGAAATCTAGGAAAAGATAAACCTGCAGTAAACTAACCAGAAAAGAAAAATTTATTCAATCAAATAAAAAGTGTTACAGATGAAGATCCAAATCCAATTTGCGCTTTTTGCGGTTGTCTGTTGTCCAATCTATTTGAGCTGTAGCTTGATCAGGAATATGAACATATGCTTGTAATGCATCAATCAACTCATCAGCATTCAAAGCCGAGATAAGAATCCGTCGTACTGAGTGTGAGATAAACCTTTGTTCTACAGCTTGATCAAGAAAAGACAACAAACCATCAAAGAAATTGTTAACATTCAACAGACCTATGGGTTTATGGTGGAGATTTAACTGTGCCCAGGAAACTATTTGAAAAATTTCCTCCAAAGTACCAAAACCACCTGGTAAGGCAATGAAAGCATCAGCGTTGCTCATCATTCTAGCAATGCGTTCATGCATAGAGGCTACCCTAAATTCTTCTCCAATTGTTTTTCCAATGATGTTTGATACAGCTAGAGCTGTAGGAATAATACCAAGAACTTGGCATCCTCCTACATGTGCAGCTGTAGACACACACCCCATTAACCCATGACTACCTCCACCATAGACTAAATGAATTTTCCTCCTGGCCAGTACAATACCCAAATTTTGTGCTGCTTTAACATACTCTCCATCTTTTCCAGGACTGGAACCACAAAAGACACAAATATTTCGAAATTGACGAAATGTGATTCCTTCCATACCTGCAATTACCTTAACTTTGAGTATGAAGATAAAGATAATAATATGTGAATTTATAGAACTCAGATAAAAGCATACTTACAGCAGCTATGCGAATAAGACGGTGGCATAATTACAATAGCCATGTGAGTAGGCCGATGGATGACAGCTAAATTAAAGATGAAAAATTCAAAAATAACGACACGCATGCATATGTACAGTAGTTGTGATTGTGGCTCACATCTTCCTCTGGTTTTACGTCCAGTAACGGCTTAAACGCCCTCTAAGGGTCGAGGATATGCTTCCCATCCAATTTTCTTATAAATTGGCAAACAGGGTCTTTTAATGTCAGATTCCCAAGACTGTATCGTTTTTGTTCTTTTTTAAAATGGGGCCATAAACCAACAATTCCGATTTGCACAGATCCACTAGGATGCGTCTCAAGAGACGTTGGATGAAACTCATCATCCAATGACTCTTTACTCAAGCCATCCTTAATGAATTTGATTTTATCTTCTCGATTTACATGAACCCATCCCAAAGAATGACAATGTGTGTTACAAGTTTCACATCCACATTTATGGCAGACACCCATTCTTTTAGCTCTACGCTTTTTAGCAAAACTACTTTTTCCTAAACCAGGCATGTAAGAGATGTAACCATTTGCAGACTCACCTGCTAATCGTACCTTAGCTTCAATTAGCCAACGAATATCAGCAGGTATTCCAATTATCATCATCAACCTTAATTTTTCAACCCGTGCTTTATAAATTTTCAACAATGCATTGGGTGGAAGAGAAGGAAAATGATTTTTCAAGTTTGCAAGTATGTCTTCCATTCTTAATTCAAATTTTTTTTTTTTTGAAGAAAGTTCAAAATCAACAAAACCAAGAAAAAAGAAAAAAAATAGCAATTGAAAAGAAAATATTAATGAGGGAACAAATTAATGCAAACTAATAAAAAAAATCTTACCTAAATAGCGTGCGTAGCAATTAAAGGAAGCAAATCAATCCTGGTAGACAGGATCACGCAGAAGTGTCTCCTCTACCTCTGGGTTGCGTAATTCAAAAAATAATTTCAATCTTTGACCATTGACTTTAAATACATCACCATTTTTGGGATTTTCAATCTCTACTGCACCATGTGGATAAACAGTACGAACAATGAGTGGTCCTGACCACCGAGAACGCAATTTTCCTGGAAATAAATGCAAACGAGAGTTATATAGAAGAACTTTTTGACCTACATTAAATGATTTTCTTAAAATATTTTTGTCATGAAAAATTTTCATTCGATCCTTGTACAATTTTGCATTCTCATATGCATCATTCCTTATTTCTTCCAGTTCATTGAGTCGAAGCTTCCTGTGGGAACCTGCTTTGTTAAGAGCAAATTTAAATTGTTTGATGGCCCAATAAGCTTTATGTTCTAACTCAACAGGTAAATGACAGGCCTTGCCATACACAAGTCGGTAAGGAGACATTCCAATAGGGGTTTTAAAAGCAGTACGATAAGCCCATAAAGCATCAGAAAGTTTCAAAGACCAATCTTTTCTACTTGGGTTAATCGTTTTTTCCAAAATATTTTTAATTTCCCTATTTGAAATCTCAACTTGACCACTAGTTTGAGGGTGGTATGGGGTAGCAACTTTGTGTGTAATGCCATATTTTCTCATTAACTGCTCAAAATGCTTATTACAAAAATGTTTTCCCCCATCACTAATGATAGCCCGTGGTGTGCCAAACCTCGAAAAGATGTTTTCTTTCAAGAATTTTACCACAATCTTGTGATCATTTGTTTTACATGCAAGAGCCTCTACCCATTTTGACACATAATCCACAGCAACAAAGATGTATAAATTACCAAAAGAATTAGGAAAAGGACCCATGAAATCAACTCCCCAGACATCAAATATCTCAACAACAAGAATGGGAGTTAAAGGCATCATATTCCTCCGTGAAATACTACCCAATTTTTGACAACGCTCACAAGAATTACAATACAAATGGGCATCTTTGAACAATGATGGCCAGTAAAAGCCACATTGTAAGACTTTTGCAGCAGTTTTTTTAGCACTAAAATGACCTCCACAAGCATGATCATGACAAAAAGAAATAACACTAAATTGCTCACTCTCAGGAACACATCTCCGAATGATTTGATCAGGACAATACTTAAACAAGTATGGATCTTCCCAAAAGAATTTCTTTACTTCTGTTAAAAATTTTACCCGATCTTGCTTACTCCAATGTGTAGGTATTTGACCTGTGGCAAGATAATTAGCAATGTCAGCAAACCAGGGTAACTGAGAAATAGACATGAGTTGCTCATCTGGAAATGAGTCTCCGATAAGCAAGTTATTATTACCCGATTCAACTATCAGTCTAGACAAGTGATCAGCCACAACATTTTCAGATCCTTTCTTATCCCGAATTTCTAAATCAAATTCTTGCAACAAAAGTATCCATCTTATCAAACGCGCTTTAGCATCCTTCTTAGAAAGAAGATACTTAAGTGCAGCATGATATGAAAAAACTACAATTTTAGATCCTAATAAATAAGATCTAAATTTGTCTAATGCAAATACCACAGCTAGTAACTCTTTTTCTGTTGTAGAATAATTCAATTGAGCATCATTAAGAGTTTTAGCATAGTATATCACATAAGGAAACTTTTCTAGACGTTGACCCAAAACAGCTCCAATTGCATAATCAGAGGCATCACACATGATTTCAAATGGAAGATTCCAATTGGGTGGTCTAATGATGGGTGTAGAAGTAAGAAGGGATTTGAGCTTCTCAAAAGCTTGAAAGAATTTTTCATCAAATATAAAAGGTGCAACTTTGGTAAGTAAATTACACAAAGGTTTGGAGATTTTGCTGAAATCTTTGATGAATCTGCGATAAAACCCTGCATGGCCTAAAAAAGAACGTACCTCTTTCACTGTCCGAGGAGGTGGAAGACTGGAAATCAATTCAATTTTGGCTTTATCTACCTCAATCCCCTGATTTGACACAATATGTCCCAAAACAATTCCTTTTTTAACCATGAAATGACATTTTTCCCAATTCAAAACAAGGTTTTTTTCCTTACACCTAATTAAGACCAATCTTAAATGGTGTAAGCATTCCTCAAAACTAGACCCATGCACAGAAAAATCATCCATGAATACTTCCAGAAATCGCTCTACCATGTCAGAAAATATGCTTATCATGCAACGCTGAAATGTAGCAGGTGCATTGCACAATCCAAATGGCATTCGACGATAGGCAAAAGTTCTGAAAGGACAAGTGAATGTAGTTTTTTCTTGATCCTCGGGTGCAATGGGAATTTGGTTGTAACCTGAATATCCATCAAGAAAACAATAATATGCATGTCCAGCCAACCTTTCTAGCATTTGATCTATAAAAGGAAGTGGAAAATGGTCTTTTCTTGTTACAACATTCAACTTACGATAGTCAATACAAACACGCCACCCAGTTTGTACTCTAGTGGAAATTAATTCATTATCCTCATTCTTGACTACAGTAATGCCAGACTTCTTAGGAACTACCTGAACAGGACTGACCCATGCACTATCAGAAATCGGGTAAATGACACCCACATCAAGAAGTTTAATCACTTCAGCTCTCACAACTTCTTTCATATTTGGATTCAGACGTCTTTGTGGCTCTCTTGAGGTTTTGGCATTGTCCTCCAAATGTATCCTGTGCATGCAAATTGATGGACTAATACCTTTAATGTCTGCTATTGTCCACCCTATGGCTTCCCTATGCTCACTGAGGACTTTTATGAGTTCAACTTCATGTTTTCTATCTAGGTCTGATGCAATGATAACAGGTAAGGTCTCAGCAGGTCCTAAAAACACATATTTTAGAGAATCTGGCAAAGGTTTTAACTCTACCTGAGGTAGTTTCTCTATGGATGGTAATAGGACAGACCCAGAAGATGTAATTGTCTCTGTTTTAACTTTCCATTCATTGGTATCCATCAATGGAGTAGTCTCTAATAGGGAATTTATTTCATTGATCAAACAGTCATCATCTATGTCCATGTTGAAGTAAGCCAAACATTTTTCTAAAGGGTCATCATCAAAAGAACTCAAAAATGAATCATCAGTTATACTCTCAATCATGTTGACCTCACATAAATCACCAGCATCCACAGGTTGACGAGAGACATTAAAAACATTAAGTTTCACAGTCATATTTCCAAAAGATAGATTCAAAATTCCATTTCGACAATTAATGATCGCATTGGATGTTGCAAGAAATGGTCTACCCAAAATGACTGGAATTTGTGTCTCTGTATTCTCAACAGGTTCAGTATCAAGAACAATGAAATCTACTGGAAAGTAGAATTTATCAACCTTAATGAGCACATCCTCTATGACACCTCTAGGAATTTTTGTGGACCTATCAGCTAACTGAAGGGTTACTGGTGTAGGTTTTAACTTTCCTAACCCAAGTTTTGCATACACAGAATACGACAACAGATTCACACTTGCTCCTAGATCAAGTAAGGCTCGGTTAATCACATGGTCACCTATAACACAAGAAATTGTAGGACAACCGGGATCTTTGTACTTGACAGGAGTTTTTTGTTGAATTATGGAGCTCACTTGTTCAGTCAAAAATGCCTTTTTTGGAACATTAGTTTTCCTTTTCACCGTGCAAAGATCTTTCAAAAATTTTGAGTAAGCAGGTACTTGTTTGATAGCGTCAAGAAAAGGGATGTTAATGCTTACTTGCTTAAACACCTCTAAAATATCACTATATTGAGTACCTTTCTTATTTCTCTCAAGTCTTTGTGGGAATGGAGCTTTAGGGGCAAAAGGAATATGTTCACTTTTATTCTCACTTGAGTCATTAATTTGTAGTTCATGCTGACTCTGTTCTTTAGTTCCAGGCATGTGAACTTGATTATCAATCACTTTTCCAGATCTAAGGGTCGTTACAGACTTTACTTCTTCATTAGGATTTGTTGATGATCCTACTTCAAATTGACCCTTAGGATTAGGAATAGGTTGATTGGGAAATTTTCCTTTCTCTCTCTCTCCTACAGTATTGGCTATTTGACCCAATTGTGTTTCAAGCTTTGAAATAGATTGAGTGTGGGATTGTAAAGCTTGTTGAGTTGATTGCATGAATTGCTGTAGAGTATCTTCCAAAGAAGGTCTTCTTTGTTGTGATACTCCGAAAGGAGGAGCATATTGAGGAACTGGAGGATATGAGTTAGGAGGGGCAAATTGTTGCCCACCTTGATTCATTGAAGGTTGATTTTGCCTCCATGAAAAGTTTGGATGATTCCTCCAATTTGGATTATATGTAGGTGCAAAAGGGCTGTCTGATGATTTTCCATGAAATTGAAGAGAATTGACTTGCTCAGAGAATGCATCTTGGTAAGCTGGTATAGATGGACAAGATTGTGTAATGTGAGATGTACTAGAACATAAGGCACATGCCTCTATCCTAGTATTGGTAGAAGGGTTCAGAGTGTGGCTTAAAGTTAAAGCTTCAACCTTTCTAGTCAGGCTAGCTAAGGCAATTCTCACATCTGTGTCATCACTCACCTCATAAATTCCTCCCTTTTTATGTGTTTGAGACTTCTTATCCCTGGAATCTATGCAGTTCCAATGTTGAGAATTTTCAGATAAAGATCCTAAGGATTCCCAAGCTTCTCCCTCATTCAATTGTAAAAATCTCCCACCATGCATGCTTTGGATCATTTGACGGTTTGATGAAGTTAAACCATCATAGAAATATTTCACCAATCTCCAAATTTCAAAACCATGATGAGGACATTTTAAAAGAAGATCATTAAATCTTTCCCAACATTCGAAAAATTGTTCACCCTCTTTTTGGCAAAAATCAGAAATTTCTCTCCTAAGGGCATCAGTTTTAGACATGGGAAAATTTTTTGCCAGAAACTTATTTACCAATTGATTCCAACTAGTAATAGTTCCTGTAGGAAGGGAATTCAACCAGGCTTTAGCTTTATCTTTTAATGAGAATGGAAACATTCTAAGCCTAATTGACTCATCATTGAAATTTTGAAAGCGAAATGTTGAACAAATTTCAAGAAATTCCTTCACATGCATGTATGGATCTTCTCTTTCCAAACCATAAAATGATGGTAAAAGTTGAAGTATGGCTGGTTTGAGTTCAAAGTGAGTTGCAGTAGTTTGTGGCAAAACTATGCAAGATGGAGTATTGGCTATGACAGGTGAGAAGTACTCCATAAGAGTTTTCTCATGCACAACTTGTTCTTCCATTTTTGATGATGTCTCAACAAAATCTAATGTTCTAATTTTTAAATCAAAGGGTGATCCTAAACTTTTCCTAACTAAACGCTGATCTTTATCACGTTTTCAAACACGCATAAACTAAAAGAAAAATTATAAACAAATATTTCTAATAGCATATAACACAATTACAAAAGAGGATAATTTACAACTTAGTAATATATATATACAATGTTAACTACAAGTAACAAAATGCAAATACAACAAAAACAATTACAAAATTTTGCAACAAAGAATTTTTTTTTTTTACAAAGAAAATTTTCTATACAAAAAATAAATATTCTAAATAATAACTAGTGGAAGAATTTTACTTACCTGGATCTAATTAGCTTTTCCGTCGGAATCCCCGGCAACGGCGCCAAAAACTTGTTGTTGTTTTTATTAAAACTCGCAAGCGCACGAATCTATTGGAGTATAGATTTAGTGGTATACAAGATCGATCCCACGAGGATTGCCAATTGAGAAAATTTAATTCAGATCCAAAATAAATATTTCTAACCTAGTTGCCAGAATGTTTGTTTTGCGAGAAGAGTATTGAACAGAGTTTGTAAAGAACTAAAATACTGAAATTAAATATGAATGTATTCAAAGTAAGAAACATGCTAAGGTTAGGGGATTCACTCTTGGTACATCAAATAATAATAAATTTTAACTCTTTTATTATTCAAATGGAATCCTCACGTAAATGAGGTTCCATTCGGAAGATATTACATTAAACGCGCTTTGGTTTATAGATGAAGTGTATTTGCCTTCTTTTATTGCATTATTAATAGTAAATAAATTTTGTAAAATGGATTCAAGTATACATCGTGCCAATCATATTGTCTACAATAAATCAAGAATGATTCAAGTATTTATTGTGCCATCGATTGTCTACAATGTATCAAGATTTGCACTTTACAAAATTTAAAATAAAAATATACAAACAAAGTCAATAATAATAATATAAAGTAGACGGTAAAACCATACATTGAGAAAAGAAATAACAAGAAAATAAATAACAGAGGGGCAATAAAACCATCCTCTAAGAAAGTAAATAACAAGAAAATAAATAATAAAAGTACTGAAAATAAATAACAGAGGGGCAATAAAACCATCCTCTAAAAAAGTAAATAACAAGAAAGTAAATAATAAAAGTGCAGAAAATAAATAACAGAGAGGCGACAGAGCCGTCCTCTCAAAAGAAAAATAATAAGAAAATAATAACATAAAAAATAAATAACAGAGGGGCAACAAAGCCATCCTCTAAAAAAAAGTAAATAACAAGAAAGTAAATAATAAAAGTGTAGAAAATAAATAACAGAAAGGCGACAGAGCCGTCCTCTCAGAAGAAAAATAATAAGAAAATAATAACATAAAAAATAAATAACAGAGGGGCAACAAAGCCATCCTCTAAAAAAAATAACAAGAAAGTAAATAATAAAAGTGCAGAAAATAAATAACAGAGGGGCAACAAAGCCATCCTCTAAGAAAGTAAATAACAAAAAAGTAAATAAGAAGATAAATACAACATCAAGTATAAACATTAAAATTAAGAGTTAGATAAATTATTATTTTTATACCAAGAGTTTCACCCTTTCACCTTAGCATTAGGAGATTAGTTCTCCATAATCAAGATAAGAAAACAAAATGAAAGATGAAGAAGCATGATAAAACTTATGAAAGAAAGTAAAGATACAAAATGTATAAAGAGAGAAAAGGATTACAAACACTTAGAAATTCCACAAAGATTCTCCAAGCTCCCTCTTCAGCCTTTTTCCCCCTTAGCTCACAATATGTCTCTATTTATAGACAAAACAAGGGAAGTAGGTGACAAAAATGGTGGATAGCAAATTGCACTAAAGTTGACAATAGTGTTCCATTATCTGCCCCGAAAGTCATCTTGATATATCTCCTTGATAGCCACCGAATCTGCTCATCCAATCAACATAAGAGTTGTAGATATTTTCATTATCTTTCCATCCATATAAAGTAGACAAAAATTGGCCACGTATTTTGTGATTTATGGCCGAAACACTATAGCAAGGTCAGGCTGGACTGCAATAGTAAACATGTTCGGTTATAGCCCAATTTTTGCCCTTTTAGTGTCCGAATTTGCTGACCACTTGAACATCAAAGTTGTAGAAAATTATATCTTCTATTCACCTACAAAATTTCGTGTCCATTAGGTATGTATTTGTTGAAATATGGCCCAAACACTACAGTAAGATTGGATTGGACTGCAACAGTAAACATGTTCTGTTTTAGCCCAATTTCGGCCCTTTGGATATCTGAATTTGCTGATCACATAAATATGAAAGTTGTTTGAAATTATGTCAGCTATTCATCTACCAAATTTCGTACATAATATATACGTATTTTCTGAGATACGGCCAAAATACTGTAGTAAGATCAAGTTGAAAAGCAAGCAGCAAATAAATTTTTAACATTGAGTGTTTTGCCTTGAATCTTTATGTTTCGATTCTTTTAGAAATGTGGTCATAAATCAAGATTGAATTGATGCATATATCCATTAGGATGCGTCTCAAGAGACAAAAAGATAATGCTCCTTACTCTGCCATCCTTAATGAATTTATTTTGTCTGCTTGATTTATAGACATCATTTCTAAAGAATCACAATTTAGCTTTGGTTCGTCCAATTGAGTCAATTTCCTATTCTTCTCTTCATCTATAAGAATACACAAAATTAAAGACAAATAAGGGGTATAAATGCTTAATTAAGGCAAAAAGATAAGATAAAAATATTTAATTTATGAGTACAAAACTCATTCATCACCAAACATCAGATTTATTAAAGCCAGAGATAGTAGAAGCAGTAAAAGCAACCACAACTGGAAAACGTGGTAAAGCAAGCTGATAGAGACCATGAAGTCTTTTAGCTAATCCAATCATCTTCCAAGAAGGAGTTTCCTGAATGAAACAATAATCCTTATGAAATATCAAGCAATAAGAATAATAGGATGTGAGTTTGCTAGCGGAGATCAAATTAAAGGAAAACTGTGGCACATATAAAACATTAAACATCTCAAAATTGGAAGAGAAGTTGACTGTACCTACATGTGTAACTAGGATTTTATGATTGTTAGGCAAGGTAACAAAAGCATTATGTATGGGTTTGTAAGAAGAAAAAACAGCAAGTGTGCAGGCAATATGGTCAGTGGCTCCAGTATCCAGAATCCAAGACATATTTTGAGGCTGACCTTTATCAAAGCAAGAAAGAGAGAGACTACCTTGTTGTTCATTGATTGGAGCAAAATCAGAAGTAAGCTGGTTGACTTGCGCATTAACACCATTACCACCACCACTAGCCATATTACTCTGCTGCAGTAAGCTGATCAACTGGTTATACTGTTGCTGTGTGATCGGGATCTTACTGTCATCATGTGCACTAACATTCTTGACTGAGTCAAGGGCTGAAACAAGAGCATTTTCAGCTGAAGATTGTTGATTCATCGGTAATTCAGCTGAATGCCAAAGAGTGTCATCATGTTCCTCGATATGATTATCATACCCAACTTGATTAGCATGAACAGTATTAAAATGACTCTTATTACGATAACCAATTGGATACCCGTGCTTCTTGTAACAAGTATCAATAGTATGTCCCAGCTTGTTACAAAATACGCATACAGGCTTGTTGCCAGAATTGAACCTCTTCTGAGCAAATGCAGAATTCATAGGACCAGAGAATTGTTTCTGATATGATTGACCAATGTTTCGCCTATTCATATGGTTATTATTTTGTCCTTGACTGAGGAAAACAATTGCATCATCTAGCTTATCAATGCTGCTGACAAATTGCCTTTCATGTTGCATGACAAGGGAAAAAATTCTGTTTATTCTTGGAAGTGGATCCATTATTAGGATCTGTGACCGTATTGTCGAGAAACTATCATTCAAACCTTTCAAAAAACGAATTGAATAATCATTCTCTTGATCTGTCTTAATCCGCTTAAGTGCTTCACAACAACATTGTGGATTACATGTGCACTTTGGAACCGGACGTAAACCCAAAAATTCATCCCATAGTATCTTTAACTGTGTAAAATATTCTGTAACTGATAATGAATTCTGCTTATAAGCATATATCTCCTCTTGCAAATCAGATATTGGAATCAAATCTCCTTGTGAAAAACGATCATGCAAGTCTTGCCACACATCCACAGCATTATCAATCCACATTATACTTTTAGCTATTGAGGGAGATAATGAAAGGACTAACCAGGAATAAACCATCGTATTGCACCTTTCTCATGCAGAATAGAGTGGATCTGTTTTGTCTGGAACTGCGATGCTGCCGTCAACAAACTTTAGCTTATTCTTTGAAAGAAGAGCCATCCTCATAGAACGATGCCAAGAATGATAATTCGTGCCTGAAAGTGCCGGCGTTACAAGAACTAACGAAGGATTCTCATTCGGATGTAGATAGTACGGATTGGATGGATTATCTTCTGGCCTTGTAGCATTCGGTACCACCTGTCTCGATCCATGTACTGCTTCTGAATAAGACATTGTGAAAGGAAATTGGAATCTCACAGGTTCATCAAAAACTCAAACATCAATGCTCTGTTTTCTGTAACAGAAACGATGAAGAAAGAAAATTCTACATTCTCGAGAAAATGATAGAAAATGGAAAATGCTCTGATACCATATTGAAAATATGAATATTCATAAAATGAAATCTGAAATTTTATTTATCATTGTTACAGCAAAATACAAGCTGCAGAACTTCTTATATAGGAGAAGTTCATAAGAGAGAAAAATGACGTGGCTACTTATAACAAACTACCAGCTGGACCAATAAAATGTTTCTTATCTGGAAAAATAAATCGAAGCAAACAGAGTAAACTAAGTATTCCAATAGTCGGAGTTTTGTAAACTTTCGCTAGCTGTAAAGAAAAATTGTACATAAATATTTTTTAAAAAGATATTTATGCTAACTGGTAAAACTTGTTAGAATATTACATATTTAATATAACAGTTTATAAACTGCTACTATATCTTCTATTTTAGTGGCGGTAATTAATTGAAGTACAGTTTTTCAACCCATTTTATAATATAATGATCAAAGTGATTAGATCAATGATCGAAAATAAAATTATATAATTTTCTCAACTTATACATAATCAAGGCTGTCCCAATCGATATCCATATATCTTATTATAATTAGTTATAATATTAGATTATATACATATGAAAAATCCAAATTTTTAACAAAAAGGAATATTCTTTGCTTTGGAAACAAAGCAAATATAGCAAACGATTCTTGTTTTGGCCTTTTGTAAAGGTCCAATCAATATGCAGCTAGTCATCAACATTTTTTTTTTAGAAATTCATTTTAAAGGTTTTAAGTCATCGGCAAAATAAGAACCAAGAAAGGTCAATAAGTACGAAAGATACATAACGCACACATAAGAGAGTTTTAAGCAATCCAACAGCCGAAGATTCGGGCATGAATTACCAACTCAAACACCACAATAAGCTTTTATAACACATTTTTCTCTCCGGCCCTCTTCTGTTTTGTAATACTCGAGGAACTCTACGTAATCAAAGGGCTTAAAGAGCAAAGGGTGTTCCTCATCCACCAGCTCCTCTGGCACTTTTATTATGTACCCTCCTTTTGGGACTGAAAACAGTCCTGCTGAGTATCTAGCCTCATTTCCTCTCATCATCACTCTGTGAAACGGCGAATGCAGCCTCCCATTTGTCCATGCCTGCAAAATTCATACAAATTGAACTTATCTAGCTTTAATAAAGAAGGTGACATGCATGCCTTTTTTTTTTAAAATGAGAAATGGAATATGGACTTATTTACATGGAGAGCTTCTCCAATAATAACCACGAAACTCTCAGGCGAGGGCTGGTAGCTGATCCATTTTCCACCTTTGGTTTGGACCTCTAAACCCCCTACTTGATTTTGGTATAGTATGGTCGTTATGTTCTTGTCTGTGTGGCTGGATAGGCCCGGCTTTGTCTCTTCGGTTTGAGGCCCTTTGTATTTCATAACCCGCAGAAGGTAATCCGTTGACTTCATGTGCTCCTCGATGTAATTTTCAACACCCAAACTCTCCAATATCATCTTCCTAATTATCTGATCCAGCTCTGATAGCTGCTCTGAGAAAGATTGTACGGTTTTGCTGCACCCAAGAACAATAACAAACAAATAAAGGAATAATTTTTTTTTTAAAAAGTTAAAACTATACAAAGACTAAAACAAAAATAGAAGTTAATCGACAAGATGAGACCTGAAACTTGGATTTCCATCGGGCCATAAGGTGTTTTCCAAGCTTTCAACTTTCTCGGAGACATTTGCATTTTCAATGCCCATGCTTTCAAAAAGTGGGACACTAGATAATTGCCCCACATAACCTTGAAAAGCCTTTTTAGACACATTGCGTAGCTTGGTTTGTAGAGGGAGTTCAAACATCTCTTTCAATGTAACAAAGAAGGCTTTACGAAGGTCTATAGGAACCTTATCAAACAATGCTTCAAAGCAACCATACTCTCCAAGTGCTTTGTGGACTTGGAATTTCACTGCCTCCCACTTAGGGTTGTTGCCTTCCAAGTCAAGATTGGTGAAGTCAATGACTGGGAGCTTGGGAGATGTTTCTGAACCCATTTCTTTTCTTCACCTTTCTCTGCTTTGATTTTTCTGAAGTGAAGGGATATGCTGAATTTAAGGTAAGTTTAAAGTTGTGTGAGTGTTCTTGAGTATTGATGATCATGCTGTTTAAAATTTAGGCTTTGTGTTGTAATGACCGAAGACTAAGGGGACAGAGTATTATTCTAAGGTTAACTCATTTATCGTATAGCGCGGTGTGGCGTCATGATATTTGGCTTAAAAGAATGGTCGAGCAAAATATTCTGTGGAGACTTGAAGCCATGCAGATGAAGTTGGCAAACTAATCGAAATCATCGAGATATTTCGTTGTTATTTTATGACCCCTTTAATGATGAATTTAAATTTGACTTTATACTCCCTCAGGAATTTAATTATTTATGAATAAGACGGAAATTTGAGAAAGATTTGCTGGTATTGTAAATTTTCGGCTCAGAGAACAGTAGTTGGTAATATAATAATGACATATTAATTTTTAATTCGGTATTGATCAATAATTCATATAATATATGATAAGTAGTGCACAGTCCTCAAGATCTGGAAAAACTAAACAAACGTTTATACACCATTTTTGAGTTCCTGAAACACTTTTATGATAACACTTTAATAATCGTTGCACAAAAAGTTTCATATTATATAACAGATAAGTGGTCTGATTCAATGGTAGGGCGCCCTGTCATGATCTTAGTAGGGGGTTCAAATCCCAACAGTGGCCTGTTGTCATGTGGGCAACGGTTATTCAAATTATGGCTTATATATAGATTGAAAAAACTATTATCTATAAGAATAGGCCAAAGGAAGCATACGCAACATGATAAAAAATGGTTCCCAAATCATTTAGCAATGGTTTTTTTTTTTCAGTTTAAGCAATGATTTATAGCTGTTTTTATATATATAGAATTTTGATTTGGAATTGGAATTGAAATGGTCCAAAATTATAGTTCCATCATAGTAATTTTGATTGTAGCTGGAAATTAAATGATATCAGATAACATTTCTTACTTTTATAATAATAATGTAATAATTGTGTGATCACCGACCATCTGCCTTCTCCTACATAAATTTTATAATAACAATGTGATAATTGGGGATCACCGCCCATCCGCCTTCTTCTACATAAATTTTCATGTTTCATTGTGTTAAGTAGATAAAGAATTCAAAAATTATAGCTATTAATTATGGTGGTATAGTTATTTTTTTTAATCAATATCATACATACATAAAGAAAATATCAAACTTTACGGTTCGAGTACAAAAAATAAAAATAAAGGCCGCCAACCTTCAATCTGCCAACAATACAACATCTATTAAACCAGATCATTGTTGATATCAGTTTTTCATCCAATATATATATATATATATATATATATATATATATATATATATATATATATATATATATATATATATATATATATATATATAGACACTAAGTTTAAGAAGATAGAGTGCTCATTGAACAAGTCGCTATTTTAGGAACTGGACAAAAACTGTGTTGAGCATGTATTGGCCCAGCGTAGATTTCTTTGATAAAGGCGTGATCATTAAGTTGAATAGAGACTAAAATAAGTTGAGAAATGATCAATGTGACGTCGCTTGATGAAAAATCCATTTTTGGTAGAATCAAAACAAACATAAAGTCTTGTTGTTTAATTAATATCATGTTATTGTTTTGAAAACTATCATGTAACTCTGTGTATGTGTGTGTGTGTGTGCGTGTCTCTCTCTCTCTCTCTATATATATATATATATAAACAATGCTATATAAAGCTAAGCAAAGAGACAAAACCGATGGTGTAGAGTAGTAAATTTACAATCATGGAACAATCCAAGCATTTTTTTTTTGCCAACCCATAGTAGTCGATCCTTAAGCCATTCATTCATCAGATTCTCACAGAATAACGCACTCACTCTCTGCCTGGACTACTTTAGGAATATATAGGACAAGACTTAGCTGTGATTACTGCTAGAACAGATAATCAACTTCATTAAAAATAAAAAAATAAATAACACTATGTTATTACAGTTAGTGCTGGTGATTCCGCAAAGCCTCCGTTTGATCTATGTAATGGTTTCTTTTTTACAGGGACATGATAAATCTGTTTGGTTTACAATTTCTATGCTTTGTCTTCATTGCATGATGTCAAACCTCTTTGGCTTTTTCTTTCCATTCTTCTCTCTTTGATTCCTGATAGCATTGAAATGTATACTAAATATTTGGTCTACAAATAAATTATTTCCCCTTTATTCGTATTTATTACTACCATTTGATGATAAAGTTTATAATTCTCTATCAACTACATGATATGGTTTATTAGATTATAACATAAATTCCTCAAATTTTCCCAATTATTATTCATCCTCCTCGCTATCATAACTGCAATTATTTAAACATGACTGAAAACTAAAAGCAACCTTCTGCTACATATGATGTCTATTTTACATCCCTGGCCTCTCTCAGAAAACAAATAAATAGAATTGAAGAAGAGCTATCATACTTCAATGTCATGAGAACGAGAAAAGGTTTGTAAATAAATAATCCTTTTCTTTATTAGAAAGACGAACTCATGAAGCAACCAAGAAAGAGAAAAGGCATAACCAACCTTGTAATCGCAGTAAATGGCATTAATTCACAGTATCATGCCTGCACTGTAGTTTCTTGAGGAGAGTGAAGAAAATATTATTGGGAGGATGGGTTCTCAAACAGGTTGCCAGGTTCCTATTGTAGATTTCACTGATGAGAACTTGCAGAGACACATGGATTTCCTGCGTTAAGATATCAGATAGACTATGGAGAGAGAAAAGGTAACGAAGAGAAGAAATCAAACAATCATATTTCCTTATTTTCAGTAATACAATAGCTGACTATAAATTGGCAGCACGTAACAAAACAAATCTTAACAGTATAACAGATTGATAACTCTTATCAATGTAAAAAACTGTAACTCTTATCAGGATAACAAACTGATAACTCGAACATTCCCCCATGGTTCTGCTTCCTCTGCTCTGCACTGCTAGTGGTGCCATATTACTGCTTTACTCAACATTTCCTTTACTCTTAATTTGTGTCTAAGCAAAAGAAATCTAGAGCATGACACAAATTTGGGGAACACATCCGCAGTCTGGTTACGACTCAGTATTTACTCTCATGCAAGAACTATTTGATCTTCCGTTGGAAACAAAAAAGCGAGAGACTAGTAATAATCCTCTCAATGGTTAATTTGGACGAAGTTCTCGGTTCCCTTTATATGAATCCGTAGGAATCGAGGACCCCTTGAAAAAGGAAGCAGTTAAAAATTCACCAAAATTATGTGGCCAACAGGATATGATCATTTCTGGTACTGCTTGAAACTTATTCATCCCAGTTTGTTATTGTTTTTTGTTTTCATTGTTTGAATTATGAGACCCTCAATCTCTATGCAAAGCTGCTAGTAGAATTAGACCGTATTGCTAAAAGAATGGTGTTTGACGGTTACGGTCTGGACAGAAGACATTGTAATTCCTTGCTTGAATCAACCGATTACAGGCTTCGGACTTTCAACTACAGAGCACCCCGAAAGACAAAGAGCAATTTAGGATTGTATGCTCATACAGACACTTCATTCTTCACCATATTGCATCAAAATAATTTTGGTAGTTTGCAAGTTAAACTGAAAATGGCGAATGGATTGACGCTGATCCCTCACCCTCCATGTTTCTTTTTCTGGCAGGTGATGCATTCAACGTGGGTTATTTTTCATGTTTCCATCTTAGAAAACTCTTTGTGAAAATGTCTTTCAAAAAATGGGCTTCCGTGAAACATAGTCCTTCATCTTTTAGTATGCTTGCTCTTGGTGTTTTGTTTTTCCTAATATCACCCTTTCTCTTCATATTATAACTTAGGTTTGGAGTAGCGACAGGATGCGCCCTTGTGAACACCAAATCATCACAAGGGCAGAGAAGGAGAGGTGCCATGGGATTGTTTTCATTTGGGAGTAAGATGGTTAAAACACAAGAATATCTAGTTGATGAAGAGCACCCACTACGGTATAAACCATTTGATCGTTTTGGATACAGACGTTTTCATGCATCAGAAGAGGCCTCGAAATATAAGGGTCGCATCAAAGCATACTGCGGTATAAACGATGCTGAAAATAAATTAAACTTTTGTTGTCTTGTAAAGATTACTGTCATGTTTTGTTGTATCAAAGTTAATTCCCATGCTAGACTGGATAGAAAGGTGAAGATTGTAAAAGTATCATATTTTCATTTGTGCCAAGACACGGCGTGATGATTGTTGATTTGTGGTTTTGCCAATAAAACTCAAGCAGGATTGGTGTCTAAATCTCAAGCATCCATGTTTCTGTTGGAGACAAGGTGTCAAATTATAGAGGCGGCAAGCTTTTGTCAAGAAATTCCATCTCATCTGAGAATTTTATGTGACAGAATATGTACATTCATATGGCTGTGGAACTCCCTTAACAAGCTACTAAAGTTCTGTGATGAGGTGAGCAATAAGTGGAGCTGACAAAATTCAAGTTAAAAATTGGACACTTACATCTGATTAAAATTTGAATTACATACAAAATTTGAGTTATATCAAGTCAAATTAGTTGATTCAAGTTTAAAAAAAATTATGAAAAAAGTCACCCGAATTCAAAATTTTTGAAAAAAATTAACTCATATAAACTATAACAAAAATAAGTTTTAGTGGAAGTTTTAATAATTTTAGCAACGATTTTAATTATTGTTAAAATTTTAAATTACGGTTTTGACTGTCATTAAAACCTTTAACGACGATTATAAAAATCATTGTAAAATCGATGTTCTAACAATGGTTTTAAAAATCATGGATAAATCGTCACTAAACTATACTTAACGACAATTTTAAAACTGTTGTTAAATTTATTTTTACGATGGTATTTTAGCCACTGTTCAAAATTGTCGCTAAACCTTTTTATTTATTGTCTCCATATATAGAGACTATGCTGGACCTTCCTCCTTTCACTGATATTTTTATTTTTTTTATCTTTTTAATATTTTTATAATTATATCCACAATAATAATAATATCTATAGAAAAATTAATTCAACAATAAAAATTAATTAAACTTTAGAATTAAAACTAATATATAAATAGAGAGAAGATAAAGGAGAAATATTATTCACAAACACTTGCATCATTGTTACTTTTTCGTAAGAAAAAAATGGAGAGACAATATAAGGGAGAAGTATATTTCACAATAACTCCAGTAGCAAGATCAGAATGAGAAATTTTCTCTAAATGGAAAATGATAGAGAGAAGATGAGAGAGAAAAATAGAAGAAAAACGAGCAAGGAAGACGAGGGAAAATGAATAAAAATTGAAATATTTAGCAATAATTTTTTAAAAATTGTCGTTAAAAATTGATATTTTAAAAAGAAGAGCCATGAATAATATTTTTAGTGACGGTTTTTAGAAAATGGTCACTAAAGACTGACATGTTAAAAAATCGAGCAAAAATAATAATTTTTAGTGACAATTTTAAAAAAATCGTAACAAAAAGTCAACGGCTTTAAAAAAATAGTAAAAATTAATTATATTTAACGATATTGTTAAAAAAAACTGACATTAAATGTTATTTAGCGACTATTTTTTAAAAAAATTGTTGCTAAATAACTACAATTTTAAAAATTATCGTTATTTTATATTTTAGTGACAATTTTTTTTAATCGTCACTAAAACTTATTTTTGCTATAGTGGAATCTAACTCGATATCTTCGTAGTAAAAGTTTTTAATTGAATCTAGTAGAGTGATTGGTTTATGCTCACACCTACTAATGCAGCTCAAACAACTAAGGGTTAGCTGAAATGTCAAAATTAGCACAGAATAAAATAGACTAAATTGGTCGGAAATTAGAAAAAAGAAGAAGAAGACTGTAACTGACAGTGGGATCTTAAAATGTTTACACAATTCTCTATTGGCAGACGGAAGGTCAGCCGCATTTATCTACTCCATTTGTGCACTTGACATATGCTCTACAATGAGTTAAGAAAATAGTTTTTGTCCTAGCTAATTTTGGCGTAGAGATAAATGTTTGATGTCGACATCTTCTAACTGGGATCTCTATGGTGAAAAAAGAAGTTTAAGTCTCACATCTCTAGCAAGAACTAATATTAGTATAGTAGACAAACACCGACGCGAAATCTAGTAAATGCTTCTAAAATGTGTCATTATAAGAAGTGTTAAACGTAACTACTTTGTTTACTCCTAGCACTTGGTCTGTTCATCTTGCCCTAGCAGCCTAGTTGAATGTAGGTAAAAACCAAATTAGACAAGACATCAAACGTCGTACGTAGTTTAAACACAAGAAAAATAGATAAACACGACCATTCTGTGATTTTCCAACAATAGCAACTGTTATTAAATCAGCTTATTTGTTTATTTTAGTTCCTTATCCTTTCTTCTTTTTTGTTAGATCTACCCAGTAGACACTAAGTTAACTCTAATTTATACGGCAAGAGGTCAATGTAAATTAACGGATGAATTGTAAAATTAATATATTAAGAAAGAAATTATAGTTGGGGATAAAAATGATAATAAAAGAAAATACAATTTTTCCAATAATTTATAATAGCCTTTAATATGCTTTGGGTTGTTAAAACCTATGGCCAAAGTGCCACACAGCCGGCTGCCCACACATGCCTAAATTTGATTTATAATTGTCTATTTTAAAATTTTCAATCGGTAATTAATTGAAGTTCAGTTTTTTTTTCCAACACATTTTATATTGCAATGATGAAAGTGATTAGAACAATGATCCAAAATAAAAAAAAAATAAAAAAATATGCTTTGCTCAGCTTATACCTAATCAAGATCGTCCCAATCGATATCTATATATCTTATTATAAGATATAAGGTTAGAATATATAATACGAAAAATCGAAATTTTTAACAAAAAAGAATCTTTGCTTTAGAAACGAAGCAAATGGAGACGGCAAACGAATTGTCGTTTTGGACTTTCGCTACAGGGTCCAATGATCAATATGCAGCTAATCATCAACATTTATTTAGAAATTTATTTCAAGGTCTTAATTCATCAGCAAAATAAGAACTAAGAAAGGTTAATTATGATCACTGAAGATACATAGCCTAATAATATTTATGGTGGAAGGTATATATAGCAGCGCAATATATCCACGTACTTAGTAATTTGTGTCAGTTATTCTTCGCAATAGAATTATCACACGGAACTTTATATATATAGCGTATAATTAATACTCCAAGCCTAGTCATTGATACAAGATCATTCACACATAGGAGAGTTTTAAGCAAGTCCAACTCCAAGGTCAATGAGTAGAGAACAGAACACAGTTGAAGAGGTGTTTGTAATAATGCCCTTAGACATGAATTTCCAACTCAAACACCACAATAAGCCTTCAAAGCATATTCTTCTTTCTGGGCCTCTTCGGTGTAGTAATACTTGAGGAACTCAACGTGATCAAAGGGCTTAAAGAGCAAAGGGTGTTCCTCATCAACCAACTTCTCTGGAGCTTTTACTATGTGCCCTCCTTTTGGGATGGAAAACAGTCCTGCTGAGTATCTTGCCTCATTACCTCTCATCATCACTCTGTGAAACGGCGAGTGCAGCCTCCCATTTGTCCATGCCTGCAAATTAAATTTATACAAATTAAATTTCTTCTGCTTCAATAAAGAAGGTGAAATTTTTATTAACAAGGGTTTTTTTTTAAAAGAGAAATGGAATATGACTAATTTACATGGAGGGAGTCTCCAATCATAACCACGAAGCTCTCAGGTGAGGGCTGGTAGGTGATCCATTTTCCATCTTTGGTTTGGACCTCTAAACCCTCTACGTCATTTTGGTATAGTATGGTCACTATGTTTTTGTCAGTGTGGCTCCTTAGGCCCAGCTTTGTCTCTTCAGTTTCAGGGCCTTTGTATTTCATTACCCGTAGAAGGTAATTTGTTGACTTCATGTGCTCCTCCATGTACTTTTCAACACCCAAACTCTCCAATATCATCTTCCTAATTATCTGATCTAGCTCTGATAGCTGCTCTGAGAAGGATTGTATAGTTTTGCTGCGCCCAAAAACAATAACAAATAAAAGGATAAAATAATTAAATAAAATAAAAGTTAATTAAAAAAAGTACCAGCTAACGTAATTAATTATCAAGATGACGAGACCTAAAATTTGGGTTTCCTTCAGGCCATAAGGTGTTTTCCAAGCTTTCTACTTTCTCTGAGACGTTCGCATCGTCAATGCCTATACTTTCATAAAGGGGGACAAGAGGGTATTGCCCAACATAACCATGAAAGGGCTTCTTGGACACATTGAGCAGTTTGGTTTGTAAAGGGAGATCAAACAGCTCTATCAGTGCAGCAAACAAGGCTTTACGAAGGTCTAAAGGAACCTTATCAAACAATGCTTCAAAGCAACCATACTCTGCAAGTGCTTTGTGGACTTGTGATTTCACTGCCTCCCACTTAGGGTTGTTGCCTTCCAAGTCAAGATTGGTGAAGTCAATGACTGGGAGCTTAGGAGAGATTTCTGAACCCATTTCTTTTCTTCACCTCTCTTTAATTTGATTTATCGGAGGTGAAGGGATAAGTTTGAAGTAGTGCAAGTGTTCTTGTTATTGAGTCTTGATGATCTGCTATTTAAAATTTGGCCCGTAGGCTGTGTCATAAAGACCAAAATGACTAAAGGGACAAAGAGTATTATTTAAAATTAACTTGTTTATCTTATTGTTCGGTGTAACGCCATCATATTTGGCTCAAAAGATGGTCGAACAAAAGATTCTGTTGAGACTAGAAGCTAAGCAAATGAAGTTGGCAAACTCGAAATCATCGAGGTTTTCGGTTATTTTATGATCCCTATAATGATGAGTTTATAAATTTGAATTTGGATCCCCCACAGGAATTGAAATTTTTATGAACAGGTACAGAAATTTAGGAAAAATCTGTGAGTATTATAAATTTTTGGCACGGAGAATTACTTTTTAGTTCCGTATTTGATCAATCATTCATATAACATATGTTAAGCAATTATCGGTCCTAAAGAACAGGACAAAGCATACAAACGTTTTTATATTTATATCATGTCCC
The DNA here is from genome assembly GCA_037074535.1 of Gleditsia sinensis. NCBI lineage: Eukaryota > Viridiplantae > Streptophyta > Magnoliopsida > Fabales > Fabaceae > Gleditsia > Gleditsia sinensis. The sequence continues at coordinate 1,575,971 of CM073469.1, read as the reverse complement.
TAGGTTCAGGTTGTATGGGACAAATGAAAATAATTTTAATTTAGTTTTTTGCCGTCATGATCTGTTGAATCATTGAATTATATAATTGGCATTCAAATGGTCCAAAATTATTGTTCCATCAAACTTTATTTCTTTCATATTTTAATATGTGGATTTTATAGCAACTTGGTGCTTTTCTCTCAGTTTTCAATAAAATTAATTAATTTCTATTTAAGTAGGTTTTATGATACTAACTATAGCAATGAGTTTCTGCGGAGTCAGATCAGGACAAGACTTGAGTTAATTTGAGAATGTGACATGCAAAAATTATTTGATGTAGGACCATTTCGTTAAATAAAAATAAACCAAAGATGTGAACTCTTTTCCTAACTTTTTCTCTCTCAATCTTGTTGGATCTTTGATACCATTTATAGGTTTTGAGTGGACCAAGAGAAATTAATAAGTTGCCGTACAATTATTTTCCCCAGAAAATTATATCGGATTATATTTTTATAATATCATAAACATCGTGGTACCATTGAATAATTGAAGCTGGAAAATGATATCAGATAACATTCATACTTACATAATAACAATGTAAGAATTGTGGGATCACTTGCCACGTGCCTCCGCCTACATAAACTTTCATTTTTCATTACGACTATTTAATATTTAAATTAATTTAAAAATTATAGCTATTAATTATCTAATATATAGTTATATTATTTTTAATCAATCATATATAGACCAAATATCAAATATCACAGTTTGAACATACACACAAATAATAATAACAACAAAACGAGATCATCCTTCAATTTACCAACAATTCAATATCTATTAAATTATCAGATAACTTTAGTTTCTCATCCTCGTTTTTTCATTTTAAAGATCTATGAAGAAGACACTGAGTTTAATAATGGGCATGCTCTGATGTAAGAAGATATATTCAATACTCGTTGTGATGACCAAAAACTTTGTTTGAGAATGTGATGACCAGCTAGCATAGATTTGTTTGATGTAGGCAGGAACATTAAGTTGAATAGAGACGCAATTAAGTTGAGAAATATCAATGTGACGTGGCTTGGTGTAGAATACTTTATTAGTTGAATCAAAACAAACATGAAATCTTGTGGCTTTTCGATATCATTTACAAGTTAGTGTTGGACCTCTACAAATTTATTATGTGGTGGTACAATGATTTTTACTAAACAAAAGGATACATGTTACTGCAATGTGTGTACGTCCATATATATATATATGTGTGTGTGTGTGTGTGTGTGTGTAAGAGTTCTTGAAATTACTTCAATTTTTAAACACTAAATTCCATAATGGCTTAATCATTTTTTGATAATACATTATCATAGTTTTACGAAGTATAGTTTGGAATTATAATGATATTTAAGCATACGTGACAAGCTTCGAAACAAGGCTAGCTATGTAAAGCTAGGCAAACAGATCACATAGCCCATGGTGAAGTGCAGACTTGTAAGTTTACAATCATGGGATACTGATCAAGCTTTTTCCTTCTTTTTTTTGGCCAACCCATAATAGTCCTTGAGCATTCATTCATCAGATTCTCACAGAATAACCTATTCACTCTCTGCCTGAACTCCTTAGGAATATAGGGGACTGCAGTTAGCTGTGCTCATTACTGCAAGAAGAGAGAAACAACTACATTGAAAAAGAGAGAGGAGAAAACAACATTATGTTATTACAGTTAATTGCTGGTGGTTCCACAAAACCTCTGTTTGATCAATGTAATGGTTGTCTTTTTTACAGGGACGAGATAAATCTGTAAGGTTTCCTGTTCAGTTTACAATTTGTATACTTTGTCTACTATATATTGGATTGATCACGCCCACGTGATCTCTCTTCTCTTATCTGTTGCAACAAACACCATTCAAGTTGGATATATTATCGAGTTCTTGATCCTTGTATATTTGCTCATTTGAATTTCAAAACATTCCGGATATAGTGTAACACGTTTCTTTATTTACTCTCACACTTATTGTATAAAATACTTCTCCATGAATAAAATAAAGTAAGTATCTTTCCTTCAAAATTCATTCTTCTATATGGTATTAGAGCCTAAAAAGGCTTTCACCAGCTTCACCCTTGATCCATGGCCTCTGACTCATCCATAGCTATTGCAACCAATGCCGCTTCTTCTTTTGATCCCAAAGACCTTGTTCAAATCAACACAGTCACTCAACTTCCTATCAAACTCAATGGAACTAATTACCCCACTTGGCACAAACAATTTTGATCTCTTCTTATTGGTAATGATCTAGTAGGTTATGTTACGGGAACCCATCCTTATCCTCCCCCTACCATCACTCATGGTGACACAGAATCTGTTAACCCTGCCCATATTTATTGGATTCGCCAAGATCAACTTCTCTATCTTGCTATTCTTAGCTCTTGTGAAAGTGATGCCTGTGGCATCATGAGCTCTGCAGATACCTCAACTGAAGCATGGACCAAACTTTAGCATGCTTATGCCAACCGGTCTCGTTCTCATATCATGTCTCTCCGGGAAAGACTAGCATCCATAACCAAAGGCAACTCCTCTGTCACCACCTATCTCAACACCATCAAGGGCCTGGCAAACAAGATTTCACTCATTGGCTACCCACTTGATGATCTTGACCTCGTCATTTATACCCTCAGTGGTCTTGGTCCCTCCTTCAAAGAGCCACAGCTTCTCTTCGCACCAGGGAAACTCCCATCACTTTTGATGGTTTATTTGATATTCTTGTTGATTATGAATTGTTTTTGCAGAGTGAATAAAAGCTTCAAAGCACTCTTCCCCTCACTGCCAACTACATCAGACGTAGCTCCCCTTCTCCAACCTATTTCAAGCATCCTAGCTCTTTCAAACGACCCCAGTCTGGTCTACTTGGGACAGCTCCTCACCCACATCAACGTTCTACTGGTCACTCTCCTTCACCCTCCCTCATTTGTCAATATTGTGACAAGAAGGGCCACAGTGCTAAAGATTGCTTCCAAATCAAAGGATATCCACCCAAGCGTTCTCCACCTGCTGCTCATCTTGTCAATGTCTCTCCTCATGCCCCTAATGACTACTGGCTTATGGACTCGGGAGCCTCTCACCTTGTAACCAATGACTTCGCCAATCTATCTATTCACACACCATTTCATAGTCCTGATCATCTTCACGTTACTGATGGCCAAGGTTTTCCCATTTCACACACTGGCTCTACTACTCTTTCCACTTCCTCACACCCTTTAACCTTATCTAATGTCTTATGTGTTCCTTCCATCAACAAAAACCTGTTGTCTCTCTCTCAACTCTACAAAACTAACAATGTTTCCATTACTTTCTTTCCTTCTCATTTTGAGGTCAAACAGTTGAGCACCGAAGCATTACTCCTCAAAGGACCGAATGAAGATAATCTCTACAAGCTCTCCACTTCTCCCTTTCCTCAAGCTAATCACACTGCACTCAACTTCTCTTCCAAACGATGGCACTCACGTCTCGGGTATCCAGCATCCAAGACTCTCACTCACATTCTCCAAGTTCATAACTTATCAACTTCAGCTTTAGATATTAATCCTTATACTTAGTGCTATTTAAATAAAAGTCATAAATTGCCTTTCCTTCAATCTAGTATCAAATCTACACAACCACTTAAATATGTATTTGCGGATGTTTGGGGCCCAGCTCCAACTCTTTCTATTGATCATTTTAAATACTATGTAATCTTCATTGATCACTTCTCTAAATATGTGTGGCTATACCTTCTAAAGCTCAAATCAGATGTCCTCACTATATTTCAAACGTTTAAAACCTTAGTAGAAAACAAACTTGGTTATAAAATACAAACCCTATACATAGACAATGGTGGGGAATTCATTAAGCTACGTCCCTTCCTAGCCACTCATGGGATCTCTCATTTCACTACACCCCCTTACACACCCGAACATAATGGTCTCTCTGAACGTAAGCATCGCCACTTGGTTGAAATAGCACGTTGTCTCCTTCATCAGGCCTCTCTTCCTCACTCCTTCTGGACTTATGCTCTTCAAACCATAGCATACATCATCAATCGCCATCCCACTCCCCTTTTACACATGACCACACCCTTTGAAATCTTGTTCCATCACCCTCCCAACTACTCCAAACTTCGCATCTTCGGATGCCTTTGCTTCCTCTGGCTTAAACCCTACACATCATCCAAACTTGATCCTAAATCTTCATCTTGCATTTTCCTTGGTTATTCTTCTCATCAAAGCGCTTATCTCTATTATGATCCTACCACACACAAGATATATTCAAGCCATCATGTCACGTTTGTTGAAACTTCTTTCCCCTTCTCGTCTGTCACTACTCCACTTTCTCCTCCTAGTTTATCTTCTCTCTCTGTTGACCCTCTCACTACTCACATTCCTTATAAATATCCCTCTATTCCCACTTTCTTATCTCCTCCTTCTCCGTCTCCTACCCTAGCTCCCCTACCTGTGTTTCCTTCATCCTCTACTCTTTCTGCACTCCCTCTTCATCCACCTTCTCTTCCCACGTCTTCCACCTCCCCTCCTGCTTTAACCTCATTATCCACTCATTCTATGGTTACTCGCTCTAAAGCTGAAATTTTCAAACCTAAGAAGGCCTTTCATGTTAGCAAATATCCTCTACCCCCTGTTGTTGAACCAACTTGTGTTTCACAAGCCATCAAATCACCTGAGTGGAGGCAGGCTATGTGCGAGGAGTTCAATGCTCTACTCTCAAATGGAATGTGGGATCTTGTTCCCCCTCAGCCTCAGTTCAACATAGTTGGCAATAAGTGGGTTTTCTGCATTAAAAGACATCTTGATGGCAGTATTGCACACTATAAAGCCCGGCTTGTTGCTAAGGGTTTTCACCAGCGTCTGAGTGTCGACTTTCATCACGCCTTCAGTCCTATTCTCTGTCTTGCACTCTCCTGCAACTGGTCTCTCTCCCAAATGGATGTTAATAATGCCTTCCTGCATGGCACACTTACTGAAGATGTATATATGTCTCAACCTCCTAGTTTTCAACATCCTTCTCACCCTCATCATGTTTGTCGTCTTAAGAAGGCCATTTATGGCCTTAAGCAAGCTCCCCGGGCATGGTATGAAGCACTTAAAACCTTTTTACTTGCATATGATTTTTCCAACTCCAGGTCAGATACGTCCCTCTTCATCTATAATCATAACAATATTACTGCCTACTTCTTGGTGTATGTTGATGACTTGCTTCTCACGGGCAATGACTCCAACTTCCTTCACACTTTCCTCAAAAGTTTAGCCTCAAGGACCTTGGTAGTCCTCATCATTTCTTGGGTGTTGAGATTATTCCTACTTCGCATGGCTTATTTCTCAGTCAACATCATTACATCCATGACTTGTTGAGCAAAGCCAACATGCAGGATGCCAAGCCTGTCAATTCTCCCATGGCTACCTCTGGCTCCCTTGCTCCACTGTCTGATGTATCCACCTATGATGGCTCTCAGTATTGCTCTCTGGTTGGCTCCATGCAATACCTAGCTCTCACCCATCCTGATATCTCTTTCTCTATGAACAAACTTGCTCAATACATGGCTGCACCTCAAGACCTTCATTTCCAGGCTCTTAAACGTGTTCTTCGTTACCTCAAGGCCACCATTGATCATGGGATCCATCTAACTCGGTCTTCCTCCCTTCATCTTACTGCTTACTATGATGCAGACTAGGCCAGTGACAGCCTTAATCGTAAGTCTACCTCAGCCTATATTGCTTATCTTGGTTGTAACCCCATCTCATGGGCATCCCAGAAGCAAAAGACTATGGGTCGTTCCTCCACTGAAGCAGAATATAATACTATTGCGTCCATAGCTGCTGAAATCCAATGGCTTCGTCAACTGCTTCAGGAACTCGGTGTATCTCTCTCTCAACCTCAAATTTATTCAGACAACATTGGTGCAACCTACCTATGTGCCAACCCATTTTTCCACACACGAATGAAACACATTACTATTGACTATCACTTTGTTCGTGACTTGGTTCACCAGAAGCAACTGCAGGTTTCTCACATTCCCTCCAGTCACCCACTTGATGATCTTCTTACCAAGCCGTTGTCTGGACCTTGTCATACATATCTCATGTCCAAGATTGGTGTTGTTCCTTCCTCCACCATCTTGCGGGGGCATATTGGATTGATCACGCCCACGTGATCTCTCTTCTCTTATCCGTTGCAACAAACACCATTCAAGTTTGATATATTATCGAGTTCTTGATCCTTGTATATTTGCTCATTTGAATTTCAAAACATTCTGGATATAGTGTAACAAGTTCCTTTATTTACACTCACACTTATTGTATAAAATACATCTCCATGAATAAAATAAAGTAAGTATCTTTCCTTCAAAATTCATTCTTCTATACTATGCATGATGTTGAACTTTTTTTTTCCCTTCCATTCTTCTCTCATCGCTATGATAATTGAAATTGTCTAAAACTGATTGAAAACTAAAAGCATTATATATAAACAAACACACACTCCCCTTCATCTCGAAAACAAATGAATGGAGTCGAAGAAGAGTTATTCTACTATTGAAGGAAAACAAGGTTAGTAAATAAATATTCCTTTTCTTTATTAGAAAGACGAACTCATGAAGCAACTAACAGAGAAGAGGCCTAATTTAACCTTATATAGATGAACTCCATGCGTGAAGGCGCATCACATCTATAAATAACATTTACAGCATCTTCCCTGCACTATAGTTGCCTGAAGAGGATGGATTCCCGAACAGGTCGCCAGATTCCTATTGTAGATTTCACTGATGAGAACTTCCAGCCAGGAACGGACACATGGGTTTCAGCATGCCAAGTGATTCGTAGTGCTCTTGAGGAACTTGGTTGTTTTTATGCACTGAGTAATAAGGTTCCTATGGAGCTTTACGATTCTGCAATTACCCTAATACAAGAACTATTCGATCTTCCGGTGGAAACAAAAATGCAAGAGACTACTAGTAAGCCTAGCTATGGTTACTATGCACGAACTTCTTGGCACCCGTTATATGAATCCATAGGAATCGACGACCCCTTAAACAAGGAAGCAATTCAAAAATTCACCAAATTTATGTGGCCAGCAGGATATGATAATTTCTGGTACTGTTTGTAACTTTTCGTCCCAGGCATAGTTTTTTTTTTTTAGGTTATTTATACTAATGTTTTTGTTTTCGTTGTTTTGAGCAGTGAGACCCTCAATCTCTATGCAAAGCTGCTAGCAGAATTAGACCGTATTGCTAAAAGAATGGTGTTTGACGGTTATGGTCTGGACAAAAGACGCTGTGACGCCCTGCTTGAATCAACCGATTACTTGCTTCGGACTTTCAAATACAGAGTACCCCAGAAGACAGAGAGCAATTTAGGAATGAAAGCTCACACAGACACTACATTCTTTACCATATTGCAGCAGAATAATGTAGGTGGTTTGCAAGTTAAGCTAAAAAATGGTGAATGGATTGATACTGATCCCTCACCCTCCATGTTTTTGTTCTTGGCAGGTGATGCATTTAAGGTGGGATATTTTACGTATTTGCTTCTTAGAAATATAATCCTTCATCTAACTACCTTGGAAAGTTCTTGGTGTGCTGTTTTTCCTAATATCACCCTTGCTTTTCTGAGTTCATGAAATTGGTGGACACAAAATTTCAGAAGATTTAAGGAAATGTATTCTTCTTATGTCTTAGGTTTGGAGTAGCGACAGGATACAAAATTGTGAACACCAAATCATCATAAGGGAAGAGAAGGAAAGGTTCTCCATGGGGTTATTTTCATTTGGGAGTAAGATAGTTCAAACACAAGAAGAGCTAGTTGATGAAGAGCATCCACTACGTTATAAGCCATTTAACCACTATGAATACAGACGTTTCCATTTTACAGAAAAGGCCTCAGAATACAAGAGTCGCATCAAAGCATACTGCGGTATAGACTATGAGGAAAATAAATGAAATTTTTGTTGTCTTGTAAAGGGTGCTTTCATGTTTTGTTGTATCAATGTTAATTCCCATGTTCTACCTCTGGATAGAAAGATGGAGCTTGTGAAAATATCATGTTTTCATTTGTGAAAAGGCACTGCATGATGTTTGTTAATTCTGCCAATAAAACTCAAGCATCTACGTTTCTGTTGGAAACAAGCTGTTAAACCATAGTGGCGGCAAAGTTTTGTCTATAAAATCCATCTCATCCGAGAATTTTATTTCAAATTTATTCAGAAAACCATAGCCATGGAGGATTCCTCTGACTAAAGTTCTATGGGCAGATTGAAGGTTAGTGGCATCCGTATCAACTCCCTTTGAGTTCAACCAATAGTATTAGACATACACTCTACAATGAGTCGAGAGGTTTGATGTTCACATCTTCTAATTAGGTCCGTATGGTGAAAAAGAAGTTTCCGTTCTTTAATTAGATCGGCTATTAGTAGTAAACAAACATGGTTTTAACAAAGACTTTCCCAAACGTACAAAATCCAGTAAATGTTTCTAATGTGCCACCAGAAGTATTAAACCTAATTTGTTTATTCCTAGCGCTCTATTTTAGTTCCTCATACTGCTTCCTTCTTTTTTTGTTAGATCTATCATGTAGACCCTATATTTAATAAAGGGCATATGATCTGATGTGAGAAGATTTCAATGCTCATTGATCAAGCTATTTTCAGGAGCTTGGCCAAAAACTTTTAAAATGTGGTGACGAGCATAGATTTGTTTGATGTAGGCAGGAACTTTAAGACGGTGATATTTATGAAAAGACATGCTAAATGAAACTTTCGAAAAAGCATATAACATGCTTCAAAGAAAGGCTATATAAAACAAAGCCATAGCAGTATTTTAGCTCTACAAATGAATTAATTAAGAAAATAGTTTTGCTTCTTTTCAGTTCATTGATGAATCGTTTTATACTCATAAATGATTTACTTTTAACTTAAAATTTTATAAGTTTTTAAGTAATTTGTGCTATATTTAATCTGATTATTTGTTTATTTTGTAGATAGAAAGAAGACAAAAAATTGAAGAAAATTTAAAAAAAAAACTGGAGAAAAAAGACCTATAAAAAGAGCATATTTTGGATAATTTAAATACTATTTCATTAATTTGAGCATAACTCTCTCATACAATTTTTAATTAATGTGATTCAATATATGTAAAAAAAATATATACTTATATGATTTGTGTAGTCTTAATTGAAAATTATAAAATTTAATGAATATTTATTTATTATAATTTATATGGAGACGTAATATATTAATATTTAAATTGTGTTTCTGTTATATTTTAAAAAAAATTAGTAAATAATTTAGAGTATTTGGACTGTCAATTAAATTGTAATTCATAAGTTAAAAAAATTGAAATTACAAAAAAAATTAATTAAGATGAAATTAAAAACTCTAGAGTTTTAATTAATTGAATTTTTATTATATAATTTATTTTCTGCTATCTTTACTATTTTTATTTTTATTTATTTTTTCTTATAAAATTAAGTTTTTGCATTATTAAGTTGGAGTTGAAATTAATATAAAAGTAATAATTAATAATTATAATTCTCCTCATAACAATATTTGTATTTTTATAACATATATAATTTATCACTTGATAATAATAATATACGTTTATACTAAGATAAATATATATTTCGTGTATATCACTCCTCATCTTCCTTCCTTCTTTTTTTGTTGGATCTGGCAAGTAGAGAGTTTAATTTAATAAAGGGCATGCTCTGACGTAAGAAGATTTCAATGTTCATTGATCTAGCTATTTTCCGGAGCTGGCCAAAAACTAACATAAAGTCAGACATGCTCGTCGGATCTCCCACATCATTTACAAGTTGATGTTGGACCACTACAAATTTATAACGTTGTGGTACAATAATTCTTACTAAACAAATATATCACATAATATCATCTTATTGCATTGAAAACTATCATGTCACTACTGTCCATGCTACCTCTACATTATTATATTATTTTTTTCTTGACAGGGATATTTACGTTTGTGTCTATATATATCGAAAGGAAATTAATGAAAAATTAAAAAAAAAATCATTTAGTATTATTTACACCAAACCATATATCAAATTTAAATTTGAATTTGATACAGTATTTTTGTAAAATATAATGATATGGAAATATAAATATAATTTGTTTTTCCTGTAAACTACTTAAATCTAGGGGAGTAGACTTAGCTGTGATTACTGCAAGAACAGAGAATCAACTACACTAGAAAACAAACCAACATTTTGTTATTACAGTTTATTGCTGGTGATGTTTGCATAATCTTTTCTAATGGCATCAATTGACTCCACAAAGCCTCTGATCTATGTAATGGTTGTCTTTTTTACAAGGACAAGATAAGTCTGTGCGGTTTTCCTGTTTAGTATTCAATTTCTATGCTTTGTCTACATTGCATGATGTCAAACTTAATTGGTTTTTCCTTCCGTTGTTTTCTCTTTCATTTGTGATAACATAAAAATATGCTTAATATTTTGTCTACAAATAAACTATTATCCTTTTATTCGTATTTATTACTATCATTTGATTGAAAAGGTTAGAATTCTTCATCAACTGCGTGATATGGTTTATAAGATTATAACATTAATTCCTCAGATTTTCCCACTTATTATTCATCCTCGTCTCTATCATAATTGAAATTGTTTAAACCTGATTGAAAACTAAAGGCAACCTTCTCCTGTATATGATATCTATTTACATCGGAAGAGCTATTATACTTCAACGTCAGGAAAACAATGTTTGTAAATAAAAAGACCTTTTCTTTATTAGAAAGACGAACCCATGAAGCAACCAACGAAGAGCAAAGGCCTAAATTTGACTTTGTAATCGCGCGTCACATCTATAAATAGAGTTAATTACAGCAGCATCACTGCACTATAGTTGCTTGGGGAGAGTGAACAAAATATTATGGGGAGAATGGGTTCCCAAACAGGTTGCCAGGTTCCTATTGTAGATTTCGCTCATGAGAACTTGCAGCCAGGTACAGACACATGGGTTTCAGCATGCCAAGTGATTCGTACTGCACTTGAGGACCATGGTTGTTTTTATGCACTGAGTAATAAGGTTCCTATGGAGCTTTACGACTCCGTGTTTACTCTAGTGCAAGAACTATTTGATCTTCCGTTGGAAACAAAAAGGCAAGAGACTAATGATAAGCCTAACCATGGTTACCAACAAACTTCTTGGTTCCCTTTATTTGAATCCATAGGAATCCATGACGCCGTGAACAAGGAAGCAGTTCAAAAATTCACCGAAATAATGTGGCCAGCAGGATATGATCATTTCTGGTACTGCAACTTGAAACTTTTTCGTCCGTTATAGTTTCTTTTTTCTTTTTCTTTTTTTTTGTTTGTTATTATTTATACTATTGTTTTCTGTTTTCGTTGTCTGAATAGTGAGACATTCAATCTCTATGCGAAGCTGCTAGAAGAATTAGACCATATTGCTAAAAGAATATTGTTTGACGCTTATGGTTTGGACAAAAGACACTATAATTCCCTGCTTGAATCAACCGATTACTTAATTCGGACTTTCAAATACAAAGTGCCCAAGAAGACAGAGAGCAATTTAGGAATGAAAGCTCACACAGACACTACATTCTTTACCATATTACAGCAGAATAATGTAACTGGCATGCAAGTTAAATTGAAAAATGGCGAATGGGTTGATACTGATCCCTCGCCCTCCATGTTTCTGTTCTTGGCAGGTGATGCATTTAAGGTGGGTTATCTTTCATATTTGCATCTTAGAAATATAATTCTTCATCTTACTACCTTGGAAAACTCTTGAGCGTGTTTGGTTGGGCTGAATGGTATGGAAAGAATCATGGAATGACACATTCCTTAGTTTGCTTGGATGGAATACTGACGCCATGGTTTGATTTATTCCATCAGTTGATGGAAAGTCGAAGCCAGCCCAAAACCGGTGGAATCCAACATTCCACCGATTATCAACATTAATTTTATTTTATTTTTGTTAAAATAATTTAATTTAATTATTAAAAAAATTAATTTGATTATATTTTATAAAAAATAATTTATAGGAATTTTTTTAAAAAACAAATCTATTTTTTTAAATTTTTTTATTTAAAAAATTAATTTAATTATTTTATATTAAAATTAATTTATCATATTTTTTTATCTTATCTTTTTATTCTTTTAATTTATCTATTAATCAAATAATAAAATATCACATTACCTCTTCCTTTCCATCGCATACCAAACGAGGTAATGATATTCCATTCTCTTTTCCATTCCTTCTTCCTTTCTTCTTTCCATTCCACTAAAATTTATTCCATCCAACCAAACGGACCCTTGGTGTGCTGTTTTTCCTATATCACCCTTGCTTTTCTGAGTTCATGAAATTGGTGGACACAAAATTTCAGTAGACTTAAGGAAATGTTTTCTTCTTATATCTTAGGTTTGGAGTAACGACAGGATACAACATTGTGAACACCGAATCATCATAAGGGAAGAGAAGGAAAGATGCTCCGTGGGGTTATTTTCAGTTGGGAGTAACATAGTTCAACCACAAGAAGAGCTAGTTGATGAAGAGCATCCACTACGTTATAAACCATTTGACCAATACGAATACAAACGTTTCCATATATCAGAAGAGGCCTCAAAATATAAGTGTCGCATTAAAGCATACTGCGGCATAGACTATGCTGAAAATAATTAAATGAAACTTGTGCTGTCATGTTTTTTTGTATAAATGTTGATTCCCATGTTCTATCTGGATAGAAAGGTGGAGCTTGGGAAATATCATGTTTTCATTTGTGAAAAGGCACTGCATGTTGTTTGCAAGTTTTTTAATTTTGCCAATAAGACTCGAGCATGATTGGTGTGTAAATCTCAATCATCTATGTTTCTGTTGGAAATAAGCTGTTAAACTATAGTGGCAGAAAATTTTGTTTATAAAATCCAACCCATCCGAGAATTTTATTTCAATTAATTCAGAAAACCATAACCATGGAGGATATCTCTAATTAATGTTATGTGACAGAATATGTATCATGTGCCTGTGGAATTTCCATAACATGCTCTACGAAGTATTAATGCAGTCCAACCAGCCAGGGCTAGTTGAAACACCAGAATTAACAAATAATAAAATGGACTGTATTATTCGAAAACAAGGAAAAAAAAGTAACTGACAGTGGGATGTACAAATTTTTACACTATTCTCTGTTGGCAGGACCATTAAGTTGGATAGAGATTAAAATAAGTTGAGAAACGATCAATGTGACGTCGGTTGATGGTAAAACCCTTTTTTAGTTGAATAAAAACAAACATAAAGTCTTGTCGGATCTTTGATATCATTTACAAGTTGATGCTGGACCACTACAAGTTCATAATGTTGTGGTACAATAAACTATTATATAACTTAATATCAGACAACCTAAATGAAATTTTCGCAAAAGCATATACAACATGCTTCAAACCAAGGCCATATAAAACTAAGCAAACAGACACAACCCATTGTGAAGGGTAGGGAGGCAAATGTAAAATCATCGGCTAATTCAAGCATTTCTTTCACAATAGCCCTCGAGCCATTTATTCATCAGATTCTCACGCAATAACTGTTTGACTATCAGTCTTTAGTTTCTCAATTTCACCCTTTCATTCGATTGTATGAGTTTTCAGGAATGAAAATCATTCTCCCCCTCTTGTTTGTCAAATTTGTTAGGGTTATAGTTTTAATTATTTGTGTGTTTGTTTGTTAGGCTCTCGGCATCTCTCTCCCCCTCAATCTCGGGATTAATTTTGTTAAACTTTCTGAGCTCTCAGATAAGAAATTCATTCTCTTCTCCTCTTTTGTTTATGGTGTTGTTACTCTTTGATACGTAGAGTTTATCTTTTTTGTTAGCCACGCCTTTGTGTAGCATTTAGGGTTTATTTCACAGTTGGAACACACAAAGAATAATGATGATGAATGATGACGATGATAATAAAACGTGATCATCCTTCAATTTACCAACAATTCAACATCTATTAAATCATCAGATAATTTTAGTTTCTCATCCTCATTTTTCTTTTTAAAGATCTAGCAAGAAGACACTGAATTTAATAATGGGCATGCTCTGATGTAAGAAGATATATTCCATGCTCATTGTGATTAAGCTAATTTTCAAGAGCCGGCCGAAACTTTGTTTGAGAATGTGGTGACCAGCATTGATTTGTTTGATGTAGGCAGGACCATTAAGTTGAATAGTGACTAAATTAAGTTGAGAAATATCCATGTGACGTGGTTGGATGTAAAATACTTCATTAATTGGATCAAAACAAACATAAAGTCTTGTCAGATCTTTGATATTATTTACAAGTTTGATGTTGGACCACAACAAATTTATAATGTTGTTTTACAATAATTCTTCCTAAACATATGTTCAGTTTTAGACTTACAGTGATATTAGAGAAAAGAAAAGCTAAATGAAATTTTCGTAAAAGCATATATAACATGCTTCAAAGCAAGGCTATATAAAACTAAGCAATAGCACTATTTTTGCCCTAGAATGAGTTAATTAAGAAAATAGTTTTGCTTCTTGGCTAATATAACTTAAACCTTTGGCGTAGAAAATAAGTTTAAAGTCTCACATGTTTGATGAGAACTGCTATCAGAGGCTTTCCCGGGAAAAATCTAATAAATGCTTCTAAAATGTGTCATTAGAAATATTTAACCTACCTTGTTTATTCCTAGCACTGTTTTAGTTCCTCATCCTCCTTCCTTCTTTTTTTGTTGGATCTGTCAAGTAGAGACTAGGTTTAATAAAGGGCGTGCTCTGGATTTAAGAAGATTTCAATGCTTATTGATCTAGCAATTGTCAGGAGCTGGCCAAAAACTAACTTAAAGTCAGGCATGCTTATCGGATCTCCGATATCATTTACAAGTTGATGTTGGACCACTACAAATTTATAGCGTTGTGGTACAATAATTTTTACTAAACAAATATATCATATTAAACTATCACGTAGCTACTGTCCATGCTACCTCTACATTATTATTTTCTCCTGACAGTGATATATATGTTTTTGTGTGTGTGTATATATGACCAATTGATTCAAGACATGCATTAATGAAAATTATGTTTCAACAGGAAATTAGTGAAGAATTAAAAATTATTTTTTTCACTTAGTATTATTTACAACGAAAACCATAGATCGAATTTAAACTTGAATTTGATATAGTATTTCTGTAAAATATAATGATATGGAAATTTAAATATAATTTGTTTTTCTTGTAAACTACTTAAGTCTAGGGGAGTAGAATTAGCTGTGATTACTGCTAGAGCAGAGAATCAACTACACTAAAAAAAAAAAACACAAAACGACATATGTTATTATGGTTAACTGCTGGTGATTCCACAAAACCTGTTTGATCTATGTGATGGTTGTCTTTTTCACAAGGACAAGTTAAATTAGTAAGGTTTCCTGTTCAGTATTCAATTTCTAGGCTTTGTCTACATTGCATTCTGTCAAACTTCTTTGATTTTTTTTTATACCAAAAAAAGGAAAAAAAAATTGTTTGATTTTTTCCTTCCACTATTTTCTCTTTCATTTGTAATAGGATTGAAATATACTTAATACTTGGTCTACACTAAAATATTCCCCCTTCATTCGTTTTTATCACTGTCATTTGAATGAAAATATTATAATTTTTTATCAACTACATGATATGGTTTATTATATTATCATATAAATTGGTCAAAATTTTCCCAATTATTATTCATACTCGTCGCCATCATAAATGAAATTGTTTAATGATGATTGAAAACTAGAAGGAACCCTGTGCTATATATAATATCTATTTTACATCAGATATACTCTTCCCCCTCATCTGAAATCAAAGGCCTAACTTAACCATGTGATCGAACGTCACATCTATAAATAGCATTAACTTACAGTATCATCCCTGCACTATAGTTTCTTGGGGAGAGTGAAGAAAATATTATTGGGAGGATGGGTTCCCAAACGGTTTGCCAGGTTCCTATTGTAGATTTCACTGATGAGAATTTGCAGCCCGGAAGAGACATATGGGTTTCAGCATGCCAAGTGATTCGGAGTGCTCTTGAGGACCATGGATGTTTTTATGCAATGAGTAATAAGGTTCCTATGGAGCTTTACGACTCTGTATTTACTCTAATGCAAGAAATATTTGATCTTCCGTTGGAAACAAAAAAGCAAAAGACTAGTAATAAGCCTTACCATGGTTACTATGGACGAAGTTCTTGGTTCCCTTTATATGAATCCATAGGAATCGACGGCCCCTTGAACAAGGAAGCAGTTCAAAAATTTACCAAAATCATGTGGCCAGCAGGATATGATCATTTCTGGTACTGCTTGAAACTTATTCATCCCAGTTTTACTTTTTTTTTTTTTTTGGGTGTTATTAACACTAATGTATTTTGTCTTCGTTGTTTGAATAGTGAGACTCTCCATCACTATGCAAAGCTACTGGTAGAATTGGATCATATGGCTAAAAGAATGGTGTTTGATGGTTACGATGTGGACATAAGACATTGTGATTCCCTGCTTGAATCCACCAATTACATGCTTCGGAGCTTTAAATACAGAGTACCCCAGAAGACACAGAGTAATTTAGGATTGCATGCTCACACAGACACTTCATTCTTTACCATATTGCATCAGAATAATGTAACCGGTTTGCAAGTCAAATTGAAAAATGGAGAATGGATTGACGCTGATCCCTCACCCTGCATGTTTCTTTTCCTGGCAGGTGATGCATTTAAGGTGGGTTATCTTTCATATTTTCATCTCAGAAAACTGTGTGATAAAGTGTCTTTTAAGGAAAAATAAATAAAAAAATGAGCTTCAGTTAAACATAATGCTTCATCTTATAGTATGCTTGCTCTTAGTGTTCTGTCCCTTTTTATATCTTAGGTTTGGAGTAACGACAGGATAAGCCCTTGTGAACACCGAATCATCATAAGGGCAGAGAAGGAAAGGTGTTCCATGGGGTTATTTTCATTTGGGAGTAAGATGGTTGAAACACAAGAAGAACTCATTGATGAAGAGCATCCACTACGTTATAAACCATTTGACCATTATGAATACATACGTTTCCATACATCAGAAAAGGGCTCAAGATCTGAGTGTCGCATCAAAGCATACTGCGGCATAGATTATGCTGATGATAATGAATGAAAAATGTTTTGTCTTGTATAGGGTGCCGTCATGTTTTGTTGAATGTTAATTCCCATGTTGTACGTCTGGATAGAAAGGCGGAGCTTGTGAAAGTATCATGGTTCCATTTGTGACAGACAGACACAGCATGAAGTTTGTTGGTTTCGTTAATCAAACTCAGTGCATTCCAAGCATGTTTTGGTGTCTAAATCTCAAGCATCCTATGTTCTGTTGGTGACAAGCTATTCAATTATAGCGGGTTAGGTAGACGAAGTTAATGACTAATAACTTTTAACTTGGAGAAAAGCACTTTCAACACTTTGATTGGCATCCCCAAACCTGTCTCCTTTTTCGCGTTCTTACTAAACTTAATTGTATCAAAGTAGGTAGTGAAACTACTTGGGTATTTCTGAAAGTGTCATTTGGTGCCCCATCACCAACATCATCACGATGCTTTCTTGTTTGCAACTTGATTAGTATACTTCCTTCTAACAGTAATTCCCGAACCCTAAATTAGAACTCTATAACCTTCATTTCAGAAGGGAACTAATATACTAGTCTGATGTAACTCCAAATTGTTATGGCCGGAAGTCGTAGCTAAAGCGAAAGAAATGAGACATTGGAAAACAGAGGAAGGCTGGGGAAAAGACCACATCACAAACGGGAAGTGAACACTTCCAAAGGGAAGGTTTTGTCAAGTTGTTAGGGGTTTCAACTTCCAAAAGTAAACGGATTTTCCTAATACAACCCAGTTACAAAAAATTAATTTCTTCTGCAAACAAATCGATGGATGTGTATTTAAAGAGGAAGGCACGAGAAAGTGACTAAACGCTAGCCTTAATACATTCTTTGGCATTGAAAAGTTAAGTATACAAAAGTGACAATCTGTTTACATGCTTGTACATTTATATATAAGAAACATCAAACTGGCAATAGAAGCCGAAGAGAACTAAAAGGTACAGAAAAATTGAAAAAGTTGTTTGAAACGCTAAAGAACCCTTTGCGTTGGCTGAAGAAAGATTCAAATCTATCTTCTTTGGAAGTTAAGGAACTTGATTGAAAAAGCAAAAACGAATGCAAAGAGCACTGCGAACCCAAGAACCACCCCTGCAGAAACCCCCACAAAGTCATGCTTGAATCCAAAGTAACTTCTTAGAAACTCTTGCACTGTCTTCTTCTCTACCTCCATGTTGGCTGTTATATCGCCAAACTGTGATGCAACCAGTCCATACAAGGTCCAGGCCACAGGACATGCCCAGTAGTACCATCTCCACCACACAGGAATGCTCTGTTGTTAAAAAAAGAAAAAGAAAAGTAAGAAAATCGAAATGAATAACAGTATGCATATTGGATCCACAGAATTCACTTAATAGGTTGGCGATGGTATCACTTACAGGTCGTGGTACCACAAATCCTGAGAAGAGGTTCCAAATTGCATAAAATGCAGCAGCCACAATGGAAGCAACATGGTGATTTGGTGTCACAGCCACAGCCATCATGCCATAGAAGGTGAAGTACAGCAAGGTGAAGTACATGAAAAACAGATACCAGAAGAATTTCGCTACAGTCCATTCGAATCCGATCATGGCATAAACTATGATACCATATGTCGCAGCTTGGACGAGAATATAAGGTAGCTCTATCAAAACCTGTGACAAAAGGGTGTGATTTTAGCTTATGTCAACATGGGTGCGTAGAAAAATCTCGATACTATCGTGGAGTGATGATTTTAGTTACCTGTGAAAGTGCATAGGGTAAGGCAGAGTACATTCCTGCAGCTCTTTCTCTATAAAAGACAGTTCTTTCTACTGCTACCACTGGCTGTACAGAGGAGGAGTTCTGGATACCGAGGAAGAGAACAGCAGAGTACATAGAACCCATGGCATTAAGCAGATCTTGTTTCGTTGATCTGAAAGTCATCCAAAGCGATCAGAATTCAAGGGGAGAACGAAGATTACTAAATCTAATATTCATTGCTCAGTCACTAAATTTTAACTTACGTTTTTTGTCCGAGGTCCCAGAAGATTGTTCCAAACATCAAGGCTGTGATAGTAGTGAAGAGAAACCTCACAGCAGTGTATGGAGGATTGCGCCAATAGGACCAATGTTGTTTCCATAAGCAAGCCAAACATTGGACAAAAAATGACTGTGAGAATTGAGTATCAAAATGAAGATCCTTCGAACCAGGTGCAACCTTGCCCAGTTCTTCTATAAGGTGCTTGTTTCTCCTGAAGATCCATGCATAGCAATTTAAGCATTTTGAAAATCAATAATAATACAAATATGATAATAGGTACCCTTAGTAAATAGATTCGTATCCATGTGTATTTGCATACCTATATAGTTCAGAATTTTTGTAGACCTCAGTAAAATCAACTCCTAAAGCAACCTCTTGTGCTGAAGTTGTAACTTCCAACATCCAAGTTGCTGGATTATAGCCATCTTTGATTTTGCTAACCCCATCGACGCTCTAGATAATGAAAAATATTGGAAAATCAGTAATTGTTATTAAGAACTATGGCTGCTGAATTAAAATAATTTTACTTTAATTTGCACCCTACCTCAAAATACTTTATCAATTGACTAGAATGACGACCCAGTGGCCCAACATATATCTCTTGTCCTCCACGTTTCATCAAGAAAAGCTGGGATCACATGCAATTTATATTTATCAGATTCAAGTCTAATGGAGAGAAAGTACAAAGCACAGACTTCTTTGATGATTATCGTCTCTCACCTCATCAAAAGCTTCAAATATATCAATGCTTGGCTGATGGATGGTGCAAACAACTGTTCTTCCTGTGTCCACTGTGTTCCTAACTGTTCTCATAACAATTGCAGCAGCTCTGGCATCTAATCCAGAAGTAGGCTCATCCATGAAGATTATGGAGGGATTAGCCACTAGTTCAACTGCAATAGTTAGCCTCTTGCGCTGTTCAGTTGAGAGACCATTCACACCAGGCAAACCAACCAGTGAGTTCCTCAAAGGATTCAGCTCCACAAGTTCCATCACTTCCTCAATGAACATCTATAACCATTTATCAGATACAACAGTATGACCAATCAGCCTTTATCTTAAAAGAATCCAGTAAATGAAGTACTTAATAAGTTGTTTTAGATGCTAACCTTTCTGGTTTTAGAATTGACTTCTCGGGGCAAACGAAGCCATGCTGAGTAGAGCAATGACTCATAGAGTGTAACATGAGGAGAATGGATATCATTCTGCTCACAGTAACCAGATATTCTAGCAAATGTTTCTTGCTTTTTAGGGTACCCAGAAATTTTGATGCTCCCATCAATATATCCTCCCGTTTTCCTACCAGCTAGCACATCCATCAAAGTGGTTTTACCAGCTCCACTGACACCCATCAGAGCTGTGAGAACACCAGGCCTGAATGAGCCACTAACACCCTTTAGAAGCACCAATCTGTCCTCAGGTACACCCTGATCTTTCATTTCCTGCCATTCCAAATCAAAAGAATTACGACTCAATTTTTTTGGACTAATGCAGAGTTGAAATAAAACACCAACATAACTACTAGATTGTAAGTACCTGTGGCATGTCAACAGAGTATACGATTTCATCAAAGGTGATAGAATGAGGCTCAAAAGGAAGAACCATTCCTCTTTTATTTCCGTGGCTGGATTCCGCAACAGCGCTAACTCTTCCACTACGTTGTGAACTCGCTGCATGAAAAAAATGGAAAAATTGTTTAGCATCTGAAGGCACAAATGTGCATAGAGTATGCTTGCATTGGGAGTTCATAAAGCATAATCACCTATGCGAGGTAATTCAACTGCTTGGGCTCTGTCAGTAGGTGTAGTGTCTCCTGGTTCTTCAGTTATTGTTGCCTGTGGCTTATCAAAAGCTGCACAATCATTCATATCAGTTAATAAAATTTGAAGCAGAGTGATGTAAATTTTGAAGCACGAAATGTGAAGATGCTCACGATTTAGATATGACAGAGCCAGTGTGAATAAAACGTTGAAGAGCAGCACAAATCCGATCAATGCACCAACCCCTATCCAATACCAGTATGCATGTGTGAAAAACCCACGAGACTCAAGAATCTGACGTCCCAGTGGAACTGTTGCACCTTGGGCAAACTGCAATTGGAGAGCGAAGAATTTAGGCCTGAACATTACTTGAAACGAAAGTAGATGAATTGATAAAGTAGTATGTATTCAAGAAAATTACGTGGTTCCAACTGTTCCCAAGGAACTCGTTGACTGCTATAGCGTTCTGCCCATACATCAAAGGTGAAATCCAGAAACCCCAAATCCACCATCCCTTGATATCGTCTGTTTCATGGGAAATGAAAAGAAAGAAGCATCATATAAGGTTCATCCATTTTGTGATAAATGTAGCCTCTTTCTTTTTTCACATCTGTTAGTCCTATCTTACCTTTTGCCAGAATGAAGCCACCCAATGAAATAAGAGCAAGCAGTGCAAAGGACCCAAATGTGTTAGCCACAATCATGTTCCTACCCAGTGCTGCAATAGCTCGGAACAATCCTGAAGCCATCTGGCTAATCAATAGCAGAAGAAGGTATTGCTTGAACAACCTGCATAAAGAACAAAGACCTCGTATTGTAAATAACATGCAAACTTGAACTAGAGCTCATCACAGGTTCCAAAAGAGATAAAGGAAAGGCAGATTCTTTAGTTACCTCCCAACATTTGGATCAAATCCAATTACATAGTAGGTGAGAAATGTCCAAACAGCAACTTCTAAAAGTGTAATGGGGATCTTGAGGATCCATGAGGGAATAGCATATGCCCATGAAGGGTAAAATAGGAGGTCTCTTTGCTTGTAGAAAATAGGGAGCTTCGCAATGGTCATTGAGATCTCAGACAAGCCATTAAACATAATCGTCAATAATGTGAAAAATAGAGCACCAGCGTAAATCCCTCCATCATCTACTGAATCCCGGTGCATCTCAGTTCGCAGGAATAGTGTCATTGCTATAATTGCCGTGATAGTAAGCTGAATAGCATCAAGAGAAAAATCACAAGTTAAAACCATATATACAAAATAAGAATTGAAATCGAAAACATCAAATAATTCACTATAGAGGAGCAAGAACCCACCTGTGATAGCTTGAAGAAGTAAACAAATGAATTCCTTTTCATAAGCAAGTACTCTCTTGAGAAGTTAGCCTTCAACAGCTCCTTCTTGTTAACACCATACATTTTAGTGGTTAATGCTGCTGGATGGTTCTTAGACTTGTCAAATGGAATTGCTAACTCGTCTCCGATTCTCCGGCCAATGTGGAATGATTGAAATGCCTCAGCAAATTGAGTAACTGTTACAAAAGTGTAGGGTTCATCTCTGCGCACCCAGTACTGCTCTTGATCCTTTCTTGAAGTGACCTGAAAGAAGAGACTGATTATAGGTACATAAACTACATTAAAACCAGAAAATAAAGGAAACAAGATATAAACTTTTGACTTACTTCTTGAAGAAAGTCAGCAACACCTTTCCTCTCAGGACATTTAAAACCCATAGATTCAAAGAAGTCAAGAACGTATTCACGCGGTCCTTGGTAGACTATTTGGCCATCAGAGATCAGAATAATGTCATCAAAAAGATCATAAGTCTCGGGGGCTGGCTGGAGCAGAGAGATAACTGCAGTTCCATTGAGGATGTGAACATACTGCCTGAGAGAGCTCACAATCTGAAAAGTTGTGGAGCTGTCCAAGCCAGTGGATATTTCATCCATGAACAAAGCATTTGCGGGTCCAACCAGCATCTCCCCTGTAGTAACACGCTTCCTCTGTCCTCCAGAGATACCACGCAACATTTCATCGCCTACCATAGTATCAGCACAGATATCCAACCCCAAAATCTGCAAATTATAAAATATTACTTTGTGGCTTCAATAGAACATGTTAAGAAAAGCAAAGAGAGAATCTGGTAGTAGTATTACCTTTAGTACATAATCTGTTACCAAATTTGCCTCCTGGCCTACAGTTGCTGTTGCCTGGTCATATCAGAAACCAAACAGATGCTAAGATATTATACCCATTACTGTGAAAATGTCTTCTTTGACAAAAAGAGATTATAGCCTCTTTCTTACCTTCATGTAGACATCAATGTCTGGATCAGGCTTAATATTTGCTGCCTTCTCTCTTCTTGACAATTCAGCTAGCAAGTCTGTGGATCCCCCAAAATAGAAACCAGTGATGCTTAGGTTACATACACCCCAAATTAAACTCTGGAAAATTAGAATGAAGTGAAAAGGGAAGGCCTTTATATGAAAATTTACTAACCATAACGCGATCCCACCCCTTGGCACCTCGCAGAGAAAGCCAAGGTTTCCCTTACAGTCATTTCTCCAACATGAACATCATGCTGGCTAATATAGGCAGCTGTTCTCTGAGATACAAACTCCTTCAGTTCATGCCCATTATAAGTCACTTTCCCGGTTAGCTGGAGGATACATGGGTATTTAAATTAGATGAGAGAACCCAACTTTGCTAATTTACATTGAAAGCACCAAAAAAAAAAGAAAACTGTATATTTGCTTCAGTTTTCACCTTAAGATTTGGATCAAGCTTTCCTGACAAAGCTAAAAGGAGTGTGGTTTTTCCAGAACTTGGAGGACCCAGAAGCAGAGTCATCCTGCGAGGTTTGACGATTCCACTAACATCGTTAAGAATGGTCATATGTTTCTTTCTGGTTGAGAGTATGCGGAGAGAAATCAAGAAATTCTGCAAGACCAAGAGACATAGATTGTCAGAATCATTACAGAACAACGAAACATTTAAAAGCATCATCAAATAGTGAGAAACAAACAATTTACGAACTAAATCTGCCCGCTGTTACCTCTACTATATTAGTAGTGAAGTTCACGAAAGTGGGCAAGGCTCTGCTTCCCACATAAGCCTCTGCCTCGACATTTAGGTGTTCATATCGGACTTCAATGGTTGGAATATCAAGCCCAACTCTAAAATAATAGAAAACACAGACATAACGAAGAGATATTAGTTATTAACCAAAAGAAAACTAGCAACTTTCCACTTCCTGTCGCCATGGAAACTT
The DNA here is from genome assembly GCA_037074535.1 of Gleditsia sinensis. Lineage (NCBI taxonomy): Eukaryota > Viridiplantae > Streptophyta > Magnoliopsida > Fabales > Fabaceae > Gleditsia > Gleditsia sinensis. The sequence continues at coordinate 1,551,774 of CM073469.1, read as the reverse complement.
TAGAGAACCAGGAGAGAGGAGAGGAAGAGCGATAAAGGAGAGAAGGAACCAAAGAGTAAAGAGCAATATATTCTTACTTATCTATTCGTTCCTTGAGCTTCAATAAAAACCTCTCATTGTCCTCTTCGGCGACTTTAACCAACCTATCCAGCAATTTCTGTTTCTCCTGAAATCCAAGATCGGTGACATCGATTTCACTGGCCACGCCACGGGATGTGGTCAACAATCCCTTCCTAAGACGATTGTAAGTTGGGAGCTTTTCAAGAGCAGCCCATTTCAGAGCTTCTTCATCATCTTCATCACGCGAAGACCTGGAGAAAACTTCCGCACCACTGTTTCTCCAACCCGTAGAACTCCCTACTCGCATACTATTACTTGCTTGATATATATTACCAACCTCCATTGCTACCCAACAGATATGAAAAACAATAACTTTTGCAACTTCAGCTCAAACCCAACAGAACCCAGAAGTCTTTTCTTCTTCAAGATTGGGAATGAAGGCGAAGCTAGTATATGTGATTCCAAACCGGTATGGTCTAAACCAAAGAAGAGTTGTTTGCAACAACTGCTAAAACCCAGAAATATACGGTAATGCTTCCTTGTATAGCTATACAAATAAGCGAAAGAATTAATTTAAAAAAAAAATGAAACTCAGATGCTGAGAATACTTAAAAAGAAAAATGGGTTCTTTCTGTGAGCAATCAGCTTTCTCTTCCTGGCAATGGGAATGAAATGGATTGGTAAGGCCTATTTATACCTTGTTACGTAACTAGGCGCGGCAAGTCAAGAGTCAAATATACAAGTTTATTTTATTTCATATATTCCTATTTATTTAAATAATGAAACAAAGAAACCCAAGTAATAAAGGACACGCGGGGAAATTATCAGTTTGGAATCAAAATGCGAAGGAAAGTTCCACGTATCTGGAAGTGGTTGTTGGTCCACCGAACATAAGAGGTGGAATAATATTAACATGAATTAGCTTAAAACTTGGAGAAAAAAAAAAAACAGAGGTGGGGAAAATACTTTAGTTGGATTGAAGGCGGCTAAGCCTTCACGTTCGTCCAAGACTAAATGCAAGTAGCATTTGTTTCTGGGCAAGGAAAAATAGAAAGAGAAAGAGAAGGAAGACCGTTTAGAAAGGCGTGGCCAGGTCAAGTTCCCCATTGGAGAAGGAAAATAGTACATTTTTATTTGAAACTGGATATCAAGAATTTGGCATGACATTATTTCGCTAATAGTGTTACTTTTCTGAATGTTGATTTTTTTTTTCTTATTTATGACTTTTTCCGTAACGAATTTTCTTATTTCGCTAATAGTCTATTTTTCCGTAACTAGAAATGGAACAACCCTCAGAAGAAAAGAGATTACTTGACCCAAAAAAAATACGTTAGGTGAAAATTCAATATCTATAGTTTGATTGCAGTTTATCTTTTTTACTTTATTTCTAAAATTAATATGATCTATAATTCTGTATAATATTATTATCTTATTATCTGTATCCTGTCTTTATTTGTCATATTGAAAAAAAAAAAAAAGTAAGTTCACGCGAAGTCATGAAATGAATTATAGGTACATTAATGTGACAAAATATAACTATTTTAGTGTTAAATTATTATTAATAGCCGTTCCATTTAAAAATTAAAAATAATTAAAACTAAATTATTCTATTCGATTAAAAGGATATATTATAGGATTTAACGTTTGTCAATGAACACGCAATGAAATAAATATAAAAATAAGCTTCGTCGGTCATTAATGATTTATAACTCTATATTATGTACATGATAATTTGCAAACAAATCAATCAAAGATTCATTGCAAATTGCAACGGTAATAGTAACAATGCATCTATTTCTGTTATTTCTTTAATATAAACAAACAAAAGAAAAGACAAGGGTTGTCGGAAATCATTGATATCCTCCTCCACTAAAAATATGAATCTAACCCTCCCACTCTGCTGGAAAAAATTTAATATCTCGCTTTTTTATCGTTAACTCTATTTAGAAAAATCTTCTAAATATACTCTCTTTTTTATCATTCATTGAACAAGGAATTTTAATCAATAAGTTTTTAATGATAGTAAATACTGCGAGACGGAAAGCACGGGCCAAGGTGTATAGTATTTGTAAAATGAAAAAAAAAAATAAGTATTTTCACTATTTTGTAAGTTACAAAAAGGAAGGGTTAAAATTCAGGGATTGACTTGAGAAAATAATATGATATTTCCCATTCTAATCATATTTTCACTTATCCTCGTGTATCGACGTCGGCTTTTCTGTTTTAGAATAAAGGAAAAGTCGATGAGGCGGCATCAGATTCTCCATGATTTTGGCAAATATTGGTAAAGAATAGGATCAGGTTAAGGACCCCTTAGTAGTTGACAGTTCAGGCTATGACACAGTCAATGACATCATTCAACGACTCCAAGACGGGATTATGAAAGCTAATAGCCTAATTACATACTTTTTTAATATTTTTTTCTTATGGAGCAAGCGACAATTGTAAAGGGACGTACGTATTAATTAACAGTATCAACGACGGCAAGTGGGAAAAAAATTTCTCATCCGGAGAATTTTTTTTATAAGAAATGTCGACGAAGGAGAAAGAACTCAAAATCTTTCAATCTTTATGTTTATATATATATATATTATTTTAAATAGTTTTGACGAATAACCTAAATAATTTACCACCACACTTTTGTTCTAAAATATGTAAACTAATGTGAATAATTAGTAATTATTTTGAATTTTTAAATATTAAAATTAAATTTCGTTTTTTTTTTCTCTTATAGTTTTCAAAAGTGTAGTGTCAAACATTAAATAAGTAATTAAGGGAGTAAAATGAATAAATGATAAAGTCGGAGTCTGGGAGGAGGTGGAGGCCGGAACGTGCGTCAATGATATTTAATTATTTAAGAGTCAAATTAAAACCGCGAATTGTGTGTTTGAGGGTCATTGACTTGAGTCGTGCCATCTAGAAGTCTTTACTTGAGTCGTGGCATCTAGAAGTCTCTCTTTTTCAACAGTAGAATAACTCGTCGATGAAGAGCATCCACTACGTTATAAACCATTTGACCATTATGAATACATACGTTTCCATGCATCAGAAAAAGGCTCAAGATCTGAGTGTCGCATCAAAGCATACTGCGGCATAGATTATGCTGATGATAATAAATGAAAAATGTTTATAAAATCCAACCCATCCGAGAATTTTATTTCAATTAATTCAGAAAACCATAACCATGGAGGATATCTCTAATTAATGTTATGTGACAGAATATGTATCATGTGCCTGTGGAATTTCCATAACATGCTCTACGAAGTATTAATGCAGTCCAACCAGCCAGGGCTAGTTGAAACACCAGAATTAACAAATAATAAAATGGACTGTATTATTCGAAAACAAGGAAAAAAAAGTAACTGACAGTGGGATGTACAAATTTTTACACTATTCTCTGTTGGCAGGACCATTAAGTTGGATAGAGATTAAAATAAGTTGAGAAACGATCAATGTGACGTCGGTTGATGGTAAAACCCTTTTTTAGTTGAATAAAAACAAACATAAAGTCTTGTCGGATCTTTGATATCATTTACAAGTTGATGCTGGACCACTACAAGTTCATAATGTTGTGGTACAATAAACTATTATATAACTTAATATCAGACAACCTAAATGAAATTTTCGCAAAAGCATATACAACATGCTTCAAACCAAGGCCATATAAAACTAAGCAAATCATTCTTTAGTTTCTCAATTTCACCCTTCCATTCGATTGTATGAGTTTTCAGGAATGAAAATCATTCTCCCCCTCTTGTTTGTCAAATTTGTTAGGGTCATAGTTTTAATTGTTTGTGTGTTAGTTTGTTAGGCTCTCGGCATCTCTCTCTCCCTCAATCTCAGGATTAATTTTGTTAAACTTTCTGAGCTCTCAGATAAGAAATTCATTCTCTTCTCCTCTTTTGTTTATGATGTTGTTACTCTTTGATACGTAAAGTTTATCTTTTTTGTTAGCCATGCCTTTGTGTACTATTGCATTTAGGGTTTATTTCACAGTTGGAACACACAAAGAATAATGATGATGAATGATGACGATGATAATAAAACGTGATCATCCTTCAATTTACCAACAATTCAATATCTATTAAATCATCAGATAATTTTAGTTTCTCATCCTCATTTTTTCATTTAAAGATCTATCAAGAAGACACTGAGTTTAATAATGGGCATGCTCTGATGTAAGAAGATATATTCAATGCTCATTGTGATTAATCTAATTTTCAGGAGCCGGCCAAAACTTTGTTTGAGAATGTGGTGACCAGCATAGATTTGGTTGATGTAGTCAGGACCATTAAGTTGAATAGAGACTAAACTAAGTTGAGAAATATCCATGTAACGTGGATGGATGTAAAATACTTCATTAATTGAATCAAAACAAACACTACTAGAAAATGACAATTTAAAGACGAAAATTAGAGATAGAATAATTTTTATCTCTAACAGAGATGGATTTCAAAATTTAGTGACGTATTGTGGATTTTGAAGAATAGAGACAAAAAAATTCTGTCTTCATAATTTTCTTCTCTAATCACTTTTAGGGGGTGTTTGGTATACAGCAAAGTTTTTTATTCTTAGAAATCATATTTCTTGGGAAACATGATTGATGGGAATAATAATTTCTGAGAATGTATAAAATGTGTTTGGTTGGACTTTAAGATTGATGGGAATCTTTAAGTAACATTTTGTGAGAAACTTTTATTTTTTTGTTTGATTATATTTAAGTTTCCTGAAAATTTTCAGTAATTTTCCAAAAATGTCCCTTAACTTTTTTAAAAAAATTATCTTATCTATTTTTTTAATAAAAAGTAAAACATAAAAGAATAAAATAAATTAAAAAATAGTTATAGTTATCTTCTCAAAATAACAAAGGTGTTTCCTCTATGACAAAAGATGTGTAAAATTTTAAAAATAGATAATCTTACATATATAATTACATGATAGTACTATATTACAAAATAAAAAATAATATCTGCATAGTATAATGTTAATACTTCAAGTATAATAATTTATACAAAATAGATAGTTGAGAAGATATAAAAATGAATAGAGGTGAGAGGTAAAAATGAAGGGTAAAATTGTCTTTTTATTATTTAGCAGGATTTCCACCTCCATGGGAAACTTGGATTCCCACCCCCTACATGGGAAAGTTTTGGTGGAAATCCTTGTTAAAAATCATTCCCAGGAATCATGAATTCCTGGGAATCCTGTTTTAAAATTTATGAACCAAACATGGGAATTTGATTTTTCCAAATTCAGTTTCCTAGGAATCCAAAAAAATTTCCCCTACCAAACACCCCCTTAGAGACGAATTTATGTTCGTCTCTAAAAATTCATCTCTAATTCCGTCTCTATTTTCGTAAACAGTGTTTAAAAAATATTTAGAGATAGATTTAGAGATAAAAAAAATTTATATTTAATTTTTCATCTCTAATTATAAAAATAGTATATTTAGAGACGGAATTAGAAATAAAAAATTAAATATATAAAAATTCGTCTCTAAATCCTTCTCTATTTTTTAAAATAATAAAATATAAAAATTGTGTATCTAAATTTGTTATCTTTAAGTTCATACCTAATTTTTAAAATAATATTTAAATTATTTTTTGAGATAGAATCTAGAGATAAAATTTTTTGGCTTCAAAATTTCTGTCTCTAATTTTATCTTTACCTTTTTCGTAAATTTAATGTCACTAATTCTGTTTATATTTTTCGAAACAATGTTCAAATGATTCATAGAGATGAAAAAATTTTGTTCCTAAATTTTTCATCTGTAATTATTTCGTTATTCTTTAAAATGTAAATTAAATCATTATTAAAGAAAGAATTTAAATTCCATTTAATTTGTAGAAATAAGTTAATAGAATGAAAATTCAGATTTTCTTACATTAATTTATTGTGTTTAGGTGATATATTTGACTCTAATTTTTATTCCCATGATATACGAATTTTCTTTTATATAAAAATAAAATATCTGTTACCTTAAAAAACTTATAAAAAAGAAAAAAATAAAATAAAATAAAATAAGAGTAAAATACTTTTTACCATCAGTCTTTCAAATTTTTTATATTTACTTTCATTTTACATCTTTCAGAATTGATAAATAAATATATTTTAATAATATTATGAAAAATGATTTAATAATTTTAAAAATCAATAAACATTTATAAAAAATAAATGCATGTATTCCCAATAAATATATGTACGCTTAATTATATATACGCATCTGTGTGTGTGTGTATATATCTGTGTGTGCGAGCGTGTGTGTGAAATTTTTTATGAAATATAAATGTGTTTTTTAAATTATATTTTTTATATTTTATATCATAGAATACTATTAAAAAATTATAAAAATATTATTTTATTTTTAATTACTTTAGGAAAAGATATTTTTACCTAAAGAAAAAAACCTCACACCAAAATTTCCTTCAGTCCAATTTTTATAGAGAAAATAAATTTAGAAATATAATATATTTTTTTGAAAATTTGGATTCTTTTCTTTTTAAATTTATTGTAATATATTTTTAAATTTTAATATTTTCAACAAATTATTTTAAAAATTAAATTATCTTTAAAAATTAAAAAGAAAATAAACTTTAAAAATATAAAAATTTGTTGAAAATCTGAAATTTTCTTTTAAATATTTAAAAAATTATATTTCTAAATTTTTAAAATATTTATTTGATAAAATTAAATTTATAAAATATATTAAAAATAAATTTTAAAACAAAAAAAGTCAAAAGGCTTCAAAATACAGCCAAAAAGCTGCATTTTGAAGCACAGGCCCATATCTTTGGAAAGAACTTATACGAAATTTATTCATATAATATCAAAATAAAACTTAAAAAGTCATAGCACTAAAAAGGTGAGATTTCTGCTTTGGTTAATTTACATTAGACCACACCTAAAATTATTATGTACAAGAAGCCTTGCGCTTGTCTAAGTGCCGTAAAATAAAATAGATTGCACAATCAAACGATTTCATTGATCTATTGTCAATATTGTATAGCACTATGATCAACCTTACTTATTTTTACAGCAAAGTAAAATAAATATTTTACAATAAAAATTATAAAAAGTCAAATGCATAATCAAGTAGACCCTCTTAACCTTAGAGTTTGCTTGGGTGAATAAATTTTAAAAAAAATTTGACTAAGTTTTTTCTGAACTAACTTTTTTAACTAAGTGAATGAATGTTACTTTTTTTTTTGGACAAAAGACCAAAGCACATTCACTAAATAGGACATAAAGTCCAATTGAAAGACACAGGACAAGTCTAAAAAAAAAAGACACGGGAGACTTCTACAACCAAGGGGATAAATCAAGATAAGGGTGGGATAAAACAAAGCAACACTCTTTGAAAAAATTTGAAAAAAATCTATACGGATTTCATCCATTGATTTAGCTTGAGGTTCAGAGTTTTCTGCAATTTCAGCGGCCTCTTTTCTCAACATCATCTTGGTAGTTTCCTCTATGCGAAGATCTCAACTACTGTATGAGCTAGCTATTGTGTTCCTTTCCCGATTGACCCATTCAACTCTGGTAATCCTGCCATTAGAGGTAAACTCCTTGATCGTGTCGTAGATGTGGATAATCTTCCAAATATATCTCTTCTAACCACCAGTTCTTTGCAGTCCATCTCAATAATTACCTGATTTAATTGCAGGTTGCTAATTAAGATCAAGGCTTCTTCTATTACTCTGCATTATGCTTCTAGTGCTGAGTAAGCATAGTTCTGTTTGACGGAGCCCGTGAGAAAAATTTCTCTGTCATCTCTAACAACTATTGCTAAATAACATTCTGAAGTCCTCTTTGAGAAAAGTTGCATATGTGTTTATCTTTATCTATCCCTCTGGTGGGGATTTCCATTTTGATGATGTGTTCGAGTTCTCTTCCCTGTTTTATGCCTCTTTGTTTTCTTTTTTGGTCTATAGAGAATGTTGTACCATGTTCTCCACTGTAGTTTTCACTTAAGTTATTTTCCATAGCCCTTCGATGTTATTAGTTTGATGAATTTCTTCTTGGTATCTGTTGTCTATTTTTGGTGTTGAATTTATGTGAGTTTTGACTTTGTATAGTTTTTTTTTGTGTATTTGAGGCTACTTTTGAGTTTCTTGACTGTATATGGGGTATAAATGTTTCCCGTCCTCATGGGTTATGTTGATTTTTCCTTTTTGGTTGTGGGATTTTGGAAATGGTCGATGGGGGAAGGAGTACAAATACACAAATAATCTTTGAAATGGAGAATGGTGTGATGTATTGATTGGAATTCCTTAACAACCAAACCTTATTTCTTGAGGAAGATTCAAGTAGCCTTGTGAATGTTCTTTCTCTTCTTTAAATGTTTGGGTTAAAAATTAATTAGTCAAAGAGAAGCCTGACTAGTATTAATGAGAAGAATCATGTTCTTATCTGTCTAAATACTTTGGCTGGATGTCAGAATCTACAATGGGTTTTTACTTATTTAGGAGTTCCTTTAGGTGGTAATCCTTGGGTGGTTTTCTCTTGAGACCCTATGGTTAAAAAGATCTCCAAACAACTGAACAAATGGGTGCTTTAGTTGGTAAACGGCTATGGCGTTTCCCTTTAGAGACTTCTTCTTTATGGAAGCAAGTTATATAGAGTAAGTGTGGTTTGTACAAAAGTGGGAGGGATGCAGAACCAATGATCATGGCAAGTCACTTAAGCCAATAGAAATTCATCTTAAGATGATTGGGCGGATAATATTTTCTTTTCAGAGGCTTTTTCCCACCTATACAATATTTCTTTTCTTCATCAATCCCTTAGATATGAAAATTCAGACTTGACTCATTGGATTGTATTTATGTAAATCTATTTCCATTTTCCAACCCCTTCTCCATTTGAGAAATATTCCTTTCTAATAAACATATTTTGAATTATAAAGTCTCTTCATAGGTCAAGTCCTTTTGTTGGAGATTGGTACACAATGGAACTAACACTAATGCCATGTTTTAGATTTGCAGAGCTAATAAGAAAAAAGCTTCTTCGCTAGCAGAAGATAATTAGAAGAGTAGGGGATAACTTTTAAATAATACAAATAAAAAAGGAATGTTTTGGAAGGTTTCTCTTAGAATTTTGCTTTGGATTTTTGTCCATATATGCTGTGCATATCAATTGTTTAACCCTTATTAGTTAGAGAGATTTCTTGTTACTTTGGTTTCTCTTGAAACTTCCTACTATAACTAACCATTTACACAAGCACGACCCTGCTGGATTATTGTCGTAAGAAATCCTAAATGGCAAAATCACTCATCTTCCAAACTATATATGTATATATATACGCGGCACAAACCTTTCTGCCTCTACCCCTTAATATTTCAAAATCACTCATCAGCATATATATGTATATATATACGCTGATGTCTGTGATGTGTGCACTAACTCAGGAACTAATGCACATTTGTTCTTACATTATCAGGCATCCTTTTACATGTGGAATAGGTTTCTTAATGTGATTGGTGAATCTTGGGTGCCCCTCAAAATTTAGACTATGTCCAATCAACTTTAGATGTGTGGCCAGAAGCAAGGTGGTGAAGTTTTATGACAAAGTGTTAGGTATGCCACTCTTTGGTGTATTTGGCCAGAGTCAAATGCTTGAATTTCCAAAGTGAAATTTCTTTACTCAAACCTGTTACATAATAGGACTGTGCCCATGATCTCATTAGCGATGTCCACAAATTCTTTAGATTAGTGGAAATTTTGGGATAAAATTATAGATTATATTTTGAAATATATATTGTACAACGATCCTACATTTCTAGATTCACAGCTTTTCCCATTCCTACAGCTGAATATTTACTAACATTTTCTTTTCATATATAGTCCTTTATCATACTTTTAGAACCAAAACAATCATCTCAATTCAGATTATGTTATTTTTTATCCCCAAAAAAAAAGTAATATTTTTATTTCTCTTATATTTTTTTGACGAAATTAAAAGTGATATTTTTTATGAACAATAATAATATATAATAACTTTAGTAATTTTTTTTTATTTACAAATATCTTTTATCTAATCCGATTATGTTTTCTTTCTAATATTTTTTTAATTTATAATCGTCTCTTATTTTTTTTCTCCATAAAATTTTTTTTCCATACTCTTACAAAATTACAATCATGTTTGAAAATTTGATATTACTGTTGTCCTGTTTATCAAAACAAATTAATTGTTTATTAGTAAAATTATCAATTTTTTTTGGACAAGCAACCCAATATATGTTTTTTGGACAAGCAGCCCATTATCTTTCACTAAAGACCCATTTTAAAGTTTTTTTTTTGGACTGAGTCCGATAGTATAAGAAAATCTCATTTATTCGGCCTATCAAGCCCAATGGGCCTTCTGGCTCCCTTTGATTCTTTCAAATCTCTCATCCCTTATTCACATCCCAAGTAACATTGTTTAAGGCATGTCCAAAAAACAAACTGTTAGGAACACGTTTAGGGTTCAACGTCTTGTCCCAAAAAAAAAAAAAAAAATAGTTTAGGGTTCAACGTGGAATGCACTAAATCCTATCCACTACTGTTTGGTGATTTTTAAACCATTATTTGGTGACTTTTTTAATATATGAGTGCCTTTTTTAATAGATGGTGAGAAAATGTATTTTTAAAAATTATTATAATAATATATAAAATTTATCTAATAAATATATATAAATTTATATAGACCAAAAACATTAACTTAACTGACATTTTCTCACCATATAACATAAAATTCTAATATATGAGTGACTTTTTTAATTTAATTTTTTAGAATTTAAATTTTTATCTATAATTTTATTCTTTAATTTAGTTATTATCCAAAATTTGATATAAGATTTAACTCTATTAAAATTATATTTTTTTATTATATTAAATATATAAATTAACACTTATTTAATATTTAATTGACATTCTCATAGTATCTTATTTAAAATTTTTGTCTATAAATATTAAATGTATTTAAAATTAAAAAATGAGATAAAAAAATTATAATTTAAAATTTAAAATAACTTTAATATTAAATTTTAAATAATAATTTAATTGAAAAGTTATATTATAAATATTTTTATTTTTAAAGATTAAATTAAATACTTAATTTATAATAGATTAAATTAAAAGTTAATCTATCTACAAAGACTTAAAAAGAAATTTCCTCCATCGTCAAAATTATCTCAATTTTAAAAATTGAAGTACCATGGTTCTTTTTTGGACGGTAAGATGATATCATATGAACTAAGCATATTTGACTTTAAATTATTATTTTTTGGACAATGTACCTTTAACTTTAACATTCTTTTTAGCGTTTTTTTATTTATAAAAAAGCTATTTTTATTGGACATTTTAGATATAAGAAAAAGAAAGCTAAACATGCAGCAAAGCTGCCTAGTCCCTGTGCATATCCAAAAGAGACACTGCCTTGAGCGCTAGGGGCCAGCTTGCAATGGGCCCAAAGGGAGTTCTGTAATGGGACAAGCACATAAAGTAGGCGAAGACTCACCAGAACCGAAGAGATGGCCCAGCCCATGTACACACAAGGTGGTGCACGGTACTATTACTTATTTTAGTTTGAAACTAAATGGTCAGGTCATGTCCGAAAACCCATTTGTTAGTGATGAAAGAAAGGGAGGTCAAAGTAAGGGTGAAGGTTGTGGGGTTGGGAAAAGGCCCATTGATGTTGGACCCTTAATACAACCCAATCCTAACAAACCTCCTGACCCGCAAGCTATTGCAGAACCTCGATATGGAATTGAGAAACCCTCGGCTGAGCTATCTCGGAGGAAAATAACCATTGAGCTGAACACCACAACAAAGCTCCAAACAAAATCCTTGCCTATAGGTCATCTAAAGATTATACAAATGATGAAATCAATAGTTAGAAAATTTCTCGAATGTCTTAAGCAGTGTATAATTTGTAACCATGAGTTGCTACAATTGACCTATTTCTTCTCTAATAAGACACTTGAACTTCCCAGATTCATGATACGCTTTAAAGCTACCACATCCCAAGGAAGCACATCCAAAGAACAGTGTCAAAAAAAATCATGAACAAAGTTCAGGAAATTGCAGAAAATAAAAATCCTAAAAAACATAAAATGAGAAAAAAGAATGAAGAAGATCAATTAAAAATGAGTGAGGCAAGTCAGTCCTAAAAAACTCTTAGAGAAGCAAGGCAAAGATAAACTGCAAAATATATTACCTAATAAAGAGATGTGCAAACCATATGAACACATCCTCCATATTATTCTCTTAAACCACCATGTAATTAGACATGTAAATATACATAAGGAAGATCAAAGGGTAGCACAAACTTTCTCTAGTATACCAAATACAATTTCATACAATCTGGACAAAACTTTAGAGTTAGTTGAAGGAGCATATGTAAGAGCCTTCAAAGCTTGTAATCTTCGTGCATGAACTTCAAAGCACCCAGACAAAGAGGAGTCAAGACATTATCTCAAAATTAAAAAAGAAGACATATATATATATAAGTACTCATCCTACATAGCTACCATTGACAATGTGAGACAAAACGACTAGAAAGATGTTGATATTCGAAATGTTCTAATGTATGGAGGTTCAATAAAAGGGACGCTGGGAGAGAAATTTTTTGATCAAATTAATTATATATAGACATAAGTAAAATATAAATTTTAAGTAATTATTATTATTTTTAAATTTATATTTATAAATTACTGTGTTGGTATTGCTTCAACATGTTATTATAATTAGTGCATATGGAATTGAGATGTTTATTTTTTTTTCATGTATGCTTAGAAACAAAATGGAAGTTCCTAAACATCATGAGTGGATAAATAATAGGGTGGGTTCTGATAATAGAACAATTACAGATAAATTTATAGCAGGAATTGTTGAGTTTGTAGAATTTACTTGTAGTCAGGATCATTTTAAAAAAGTTAGAAAGTGAGGTGTCCTTGTAAAAAATGTAAGCGTCAGAAGTATTTTTCAGTTGATGAAATGAAAACTCATTTTTGTATGAAGGGGTTTATGAGTAATTACTATTATTGGACCAACCATGATGAATCAAGACCTCTCTTTCCACCAATAGTTTCAAGAAACTCATATTATAGAAGTAGTAATTTTCGAGCATGTTTTGATGATAGAAAACAAATGGTAATGGATGTCACCGGACCATCTATTAGTAATTATATAGAGCAACAAGGTTTTAATCATTGTGAACAGAGAGATGAAGATCCTAACCTGGAAGCTAATTTTTTTTTAATATGTTAGCAATTGTGCATGCTCCTTTGTATGATAGTTGTAAAAATTATTTTGAATTGTTAGTTGCAGTGGAAGTTTTTGGTATCAAATTGGACTTCAACATATCTGAGAATTGTTTCAATCGATGGATACAATTTATGAAAAATGCATTGCCAAATAAAAATTGTATGCCTAAAAACATCTACTTTGCAAAGAAATCAATGGAGCAATTATGATTAAGTTGTATAAAAATTCACTGTTGTCAAAACAGATGCATGATTTATCACAGTCCCTCTTGATAAGGAGCTTCATTATTGTAAATTTTATGGTGAAGAGTGTTACAAAAGGGTCATTAGAAATAGCAAAGTAAGAGAGTTTCCAGTGAAAAAATATGGTATTTTTCACTTATTCCAAGGTTGCAAAAACTTTATTCCTCAATGCAAACTGCAAGTCAAATAAGATGGCATTAGAAAACTGTGAGGGTGACAGGCTCTTTGTCTCATCCATCTGATAGTGAGGCTTGAAAAATATTTTATGAAAAATATCATGAATTTGTAATGGACCCTCGAAATGTGAGGTTAGATTTGTGTGCTGATGGATTTGCTCCATTTGATAAAATAGATCGAACTTATTTATGTTGGCTAGTTATTGTTATCTCTTACAATCTTCCCCCTTAGATGTACATGAGAAGAAAGTTATTGTTCTTGACCATTATAATCCCTGATCCTTCCAATCCAAAGAATAGAATTGATGTATATTTACAACCACTTATAGATAACCTCAAATTTTTATGAAACACTGGTGTCATGACTTATGATATCTCACAGAAGCAAAACTTTATTATGAAAACTTGTTTGTTGTAGACCATTAATGACTTCCTGCATATAGGATACTTTCAGGTTGGATGACAATAGAAAAATTTGCTTACCCAATATGTATGGAGTGTTCAAAGGCATTCACCCTTCGACATAGTCGGAAGACGTATTTCTTTGATTTTCATCGATAATTCTTGCCACTTGATCATTGTTACAAAAGGAATAAGAATATTTTTTGAAAGAGACATACTGAGACATCTTTACTTCTGTCTCGATTAACAGGTGAAGAAGTGTTGAAAAGGGTTAACCATATGCCTAACATAACTAAAGAGACATGAAAATATCCTAGGGTATGGAGTTATTCATAATTGGACTAAACAATCTATATTTTGGGAGTTACCATATTGGAAAACAAATCTTCTTCCACACAATCTAGATGTTATGCATATTGAGAGAAATGTCTTTTTGAATATTTTATACACGGTAATGGACACTAAAGTTAAGACAAAAGACAATTTTAATGTAAGACTCGACTTGGCAGAGATTTGTAGACGAAATGAATTAGAGTTGCAGAATGGTAGAGCTGGCAAAATAATTAAACTCAAAGCAAAATATACATTAACTAAGCAACAAATATTAACTATGTGTGAATGAGTCAAAAAATTGAAACTGCCAGACGGATATGCCTTTACATTATCAATGTGTGTTAACATGAGAGAAGTAAAGTTATTTGGTATGAAAAGTCATGATTGCCATGTGTTTATGCAATGTTTGCTCCCAATTGCATTCAAAGTATTACCAAAACCTATTTGGAACACACTCACAGAATTTAGTCAGTTCTTTCAAAAATTAATTTCGCCATTATTGCGAAAAGATACTTTACATATGATGAAGCAAAAAATTCTAATCATTCTTTACAAACTATAATAAATTTTTTCTCCAAACTTTTTTGACTCAATGGAACACCTTCCAATTCATTTGCCATATGAAGCAAGGGTTGGAGGTCCAGCGTAATATCGATAGATGTATCCATTTGAAAGGTAAATTCATGTATCCTTTTCGTTTTCTTATAAATTATGGCATCGTATTCATAATACTAAATGTGTCAATTAAGTGTATTAGGTTTATTCGCACACTAAAAGACAAAGTGAAGAATACAGATACCGTTGAAATTTTTATTTGCGAAGCTTATCTGGTGGATGAGACATTTACATTTGCATCATATTATTATCCACCTGATGTTCCATGTAGAAGGACTCAAGTACCACAAAATGATGATGGAGGTGAAGGTTGTCCAATTAGACCACGGTTCTCTATCTTTAATTATCCTAGCCATCCAACATGTAGATGCATATCCTTCATGTTGGAATAAAGGGACTTGTAAACCGCACATTTATATGTTCTTCTAAATTGTTTTGAAGTGGAGTCATTTTTAACGTAAGTGTATAAAATATTCATTTAAGTGTTATATAAATATATACATATACATATATACATATATATATATATATATGTATGTATATGTATACATACATATATACATATACATACATACATATATATATATATATATATATATATATATATGTATATATCACTATAAATTATTCTAACATATTTTCTCAATGTAGTACATATACTAATATGCTACAAGAATGTGAGATGAATGACTCGGAAGTGGAAAGACAAATCTTCACAATATTTTCTATTTGATTTAAAGAATACGTATGTTGAACACATTCTCCTTAATTTCCTATTTTTTAACATTTTTCTTTTTATGTGAGATTGAATGTTTGATGACTGTGTTAAATAATAATATTGAATATGTACTTCTAAAGAGTTTGGCATGGAATCCTCAAAGAAAAATCAACAAATGGCAATCACATTATGTAAATGGTTATAAATTTAATGCAAAAGATCATGGCCAATGTATGGATACAATAAATTTTGGTGTATGTTGTAAAGGTGGTACGAATAAAACAACAAAAAATAATTATTATGGAGTTTTAACAGATATTATTGAAGTACACTATACATGATGGTCTATAAAGATGTTAATTTTATTCAAATATGATTAGTTTGATCACACTTTAAATCATAGAACAAAGGTAGATAACTATGAAATTGTTGAGGTTAGAACATCTAGGAGATATAAAAATTATGATACCTTTTATATTTGCACAACAAGCAACACAAGTATATTATACACAATATCTTGAAGGGCAACATGATTGGTTAGTAGTGATCAAAATTAAGGCAAGAACCACAATACAAATCGCAGTTAAAACTAAAATGCCTGAAAGTGATGTTCCATACCAAGAAGAGTCATTAATGCAATTGACTATAATAGTTGCAAATGATAATTTCAAGCAGAGTCTTGTTGATATTGAAAGCCCTGTGGATGAAGTATATAGTCCTTCTTTGAACCTACATAAAGTAGATATAAATATAGATATTGAAATAGAAGATGTGGATGAAGAAGATACTGAAGAAGAAGGAGAATGGAAAGATGAAGAAGAAGAGGAAGAAAATAATAATGATGAAGATGTCTAGGTATTATTAGCTTTCTTCATTTTACTAAGTGTATTATGTAGATCATATATTATATATTTTTGAAGTAGGTTATAAATCTATGGTAGTACGGTTATGAATTTCTCTATCATTGTCTTTTGTAATTACTTGTATTTTTTATTAAGAAATTGTCATCAAACTTAATAAAAATACATTATTGTCTTTTTGTCTACAGATGACAGGTAGAGGAAGGGTAGAGGTAGAGGGTAGAGATAGACTATCTCTTAACCATATACATAGCCAGACACATCACATGTAGCTAACATAGCTCAACTTCACCAGATCCACACTAGACATACACGTACCTCATCTCTCTATTCCCAAACTTATCATACTTTTACCTCATCTTCCCATTCACAAGTAGGGCATTCAAGTGCCTCATCTTCTCATCTTTCGAGTACAGTTGCCCCTACCTCACCTTCAAAAACCATGTGTGCCCTATCTCCTAGTTCATCTGCATGTCCAAATGTTGAGGCAATTTCTTTGACACCACAGAATATTCAGTAGGGAAAAAGGGACATAGATGGTTGAATTTGGATTAGATCAGCATATGGGAACACGTAAGTGATATGTATGATTTTTTTATTTGTCATTATATTTAAATTAATACCTATACTTTTAACTTTTATCCTAACTTCCTAACAAGAGGTGTCATCACAATGATTTTCAAGAAAAAATTTGAAAGGGCTTAGTCCAGCTAGAGAAAAGTAGACAACAATACCATTAAAATATGGTTCGATGAGTTTCAGGTAATATGTAACACCTCCTATCATATTTATTGATATGTTTTTTAAAAATGTGTAAATTTTATGATAATTTGTTTACTTTTTTTGTTTAGGCAAATTTTAAGTTGTTAGACAATGAAGAGCACAACATTAAAAGGTCATTTGACAACAGGGGATCAACAGCCCTAAAAATTGCATTGTTTAAGGTGCGTAGCAGTAAGGATAAGGGTGATTAGATTCCCCCAGAGATGCTACAAGAGTTAAGGGTTGAATGGGATAGTGAAGGCTGGCAAGATAAAGCAAAAACAAAAAAAAACAAAATAGGTTTTTAAAAGAATGACTTAATGCACATAGTGGAGGGTCTATATCTGCACAAGAGTATGCCAAAAGAATTATGAGTAATTTTTGTCAAATCCATAGTGATTAAGTTTTTACTCCAATATTATTTAACTTTTTATTTTTTTAGAAGGTGCAAATGAATAAAGAACCGATATGTTTTGAGTTGTATGAGCGGCTTCATCAGCCTAAATGAGAGCCATCGAAGTGGTTCAACGAGCAGCAAGGAAAGATTGTTGTATGTAGTCATTACTCTTTTATTTTCATATCTTTACAAATACTTATTTTGTTTAACAATTCTATTTTTTCAAAAAATGTATCAAACAAAAATAGCTAAAAGATAATCCGAATCTTAGAGCGATGAGAGTTCCAGCCAACACTCCACCCAACATTCAGACAATGTTGTTTATTTGGATGTGGTTGGAGGCACGAACAATAAAGGATGGATATATGGTCTGAGATCTCAAGTACATAATGTATTTAAGTCTTCCGCTTCTAATGGAGTCTCAAAAGAATAAGTTACTTTTATGAATGCAAAAATTAAGGCTTTATTTGCTCAGCTCCAACAGAGTAAAGATAAAATTTTGATGTTAAAGCAAAAGGTTGAGGAATGGGATCAAATGTTTCGGCGCCTCATGATAGATAGTAATATAAGAATGTCGTCACCTGCACTTAGAGAATAAGAGAATAATAACAATGAACAAAATACTAATGCTGCTGATGGATCATAATATTAAGATGATAGTTTGTATTATTTATGTATGACTTTCCATTACGTATTTATATAATTAATACATTTTCAATGCAAAAGTGTTTGATTCTTTATATTTTTATGTCATATAATCACTTATATGATAATTATTGGTTTGAGATGATTAAAAATTCATGTGGTGATGTTTCTGGTCTCAAAGACAAAATTTTTTTCCGTCTTTGGATTTAGAGACGAAATATTCTATCTCTGAATTGAGAGACAAAATATTCCGTTTCTAAAAAAACGAAAGCTCTAACTAAATTTAGAGATGGACATTTTAACTTTAGAAACGAAAATTTTTCATCTTTGATTTCGTTTCTAACTATGTTAGAAACTAAATTTTTTCGTCTCTAAACAAGTTTTTCTAATAGTGAAACAAAAAGTTTTGTCAGATCTTTGATAGTATTTACAAGTTTCATGTCGGACCACAACAAATTCATAATGTTGTTTTACAATAATTCTTGCTAAACATATGTTCAGTTTTAGACTTACACTGATATTAATGAAAAGAAAAGCTAAATGAAATTTTCGTAAAAGCATATAAAATTAAGCAATAGCACTATTTTTGCCCTAGAATGAGTTAATTAAGAAAATAGTTTTGCTTCTTCGCTGATATAACTTAAACCTTTGGCGTAGAAAATAAGTTTAAAGTCTCACATGTTTGATGAGAACTGCTATCAGAGGCTTTCCCAGGAAAAATCTAATAAATGCTTCTCAAATGTGTCATTAGAAATATTTAACCTACCTTGTTTATTCCTAGCACTGTTTTAGTTCCTCATCCTCCTTCCTTCTTTTTGTGTTGGATCTGTCAAGTAGAGACTAGGTTTAATAAAGGGCGTGCTCTGATTTAAGAAGATTTCAATGCTTATTGATCTAGCAATTGTCAGGAGCTGGCCAAAAACTAACTTAAAGTCAGGCAAGCTTATCGGATCTCTGATATCATTTACAAGTTGATGTTGGATCACTACAAATTTATAACGATGTGGTCCAATAACTTTTACTAAACAAATATATCACATAATATCATATTATTGCATTGAAAACTATCACGTAGCTACTGTCCCCATGCTACCTCTACATTATTATTTTCTCCTGACAGTGATATATATGCTTTTGTGTGTGTGTGTGTATGACCATTTGAGTCAAGACATTGATGAAAATTATGTTTCAACTGGAAATTATTGAAGAATTAAAAATTATGTTTTTCACTTGGTATTATTTACGACGAACCTTAGATCGAATTTAAATTTGAATTTGATATAATATTTCTGTAAAATATAATGATATGGAAATTTAAATATAATATTTTTTCTTGTAAACTACTTAAGTCTAGGGGAGTAGACTTAGTTGTGATTACTGCAGCAGAGAATCAGCTACACTAAAAAAAACACAAAACAATATTATGTTATTATGGTTAACCGCTGGTGATTCCACAAAACCTGTTTGATCCATGTGATGGTTGTCTTTTTCACAAGGACAAGATAAATTAGTAAGGTTTCCTGTTCAGTATTCAATTTCTAGGCTTTGTCTACCTTGCATTCTGTCAAACTTCTTTGATTTTTTCTATACAAAAAAAAAATTGTTTGCTTTTTTTCCTTCCACTATTTTCTCTTTCATTTGTAATAGGATTGAAATATACTTAATCTTTGGTCTACACTAAAATATTCCCCCTTCATTCGTTTTTATTACTGTCATTTGAATGAAAATACTATAATTTTTTATCAACTACATGATATGGTTTATTATATTATCATATAAATTGGTCAAAATTTTCCCAATTATTATTCATACTCGTCGCCATCATAATTGAAATTGTTTAATGATGGTTGAAAACTAGAGGAACCCTGTGCTATATACAATATCTATTTTACATCAGATTTACTCTTCCCCCTCATCTCAAAACAAAGGCCTGACTGAACCTTGTGGTCGAACGTCACATCTATAAATAGCATTAACTTACGGTATCATCCCTGCACTATAGTTTCTTGGGGAGAGTGAAGAAAATATTATTGGGAGGATGGGTTCCCAAACGGTTTGCCAGGTTCCTATTGTAGATTTCACTGATGAGAATTTGCAGCCCGGAAGAGGCATATGGGTTTCAGCATGCCAAGTGATTCGGAGTGCTCTTGAGGACCATGGATGTTTCTATGCAATGAGTAATAAGGTTCCTATGGAGCTTTACGACTCTCTATTTACTGTAATGCAAGAAATATTTGATCTTCCGTTGGAAACAAAAAAGCAAGAGACTAGTAATAAGCCTTACCATGGTTACTACGGACGAAGTTATTGGTTCCCTTTATATGAATCCATAGGAATCGACGACCCCTTGAACAAGGAAGCAGTTCAAAAATTTACCAAAATCATGTGGCCAGCAGGATATGATCATTTCTGGTACTGCTTGAAACTTATTCATCCCAGTTTTACTTCTTCTTTTTTGTTATTATTTACACTATTGTTTTTTGTCTTCGTTGTTTGAATAGTGAGACTCTCCATCACTATGCAAATCTACTGGTAGAATTGGATCATATGGCTAAAAGAATGGTGTTTGATGGTTACGATGTGGACATAAGACACTGTGATTCCCTGCTTGAATCAACCAATTACATGCTTCGGAGCTTTAAATACAGAATACCCCAGAAGACAGAGAGTAATTTAGGATTGCATGCTCACACAGACGCTTCGTTCTTTACCATATTGCATCAGAATAATGTAACCGGTTTGCAAGTCAAATTGAAAAATGGAGAATGGATTGATGCTGATCCCTCACCCTGCATGTTTCTTTTCCTGGCAGGTGATGCATTTAAGGTGGGTTATCTTTCATATTTTCATCTCAGAAAACTGTGTGATAAAGTGTCTTTTAAGGAAAAAAAATAAAAAAATGAGCTTCAGTTAAACATAATGCTTCATCTTATAGTATGCTTGCTCTTAGTGTTCTGTCCCTTTTTATATCTTAGGTTTGGAGTAACGACAGGATAAGCCCTTGTGAACACCGAATCATCATAAGGGCAGAGAAGGAAAGGTGTTCCATGGGGTTATTTTCATTTGGGAGTAAGATGGTTGAAACACAAGAAGAACTCGTTGATGAAGAGCATCCACTACGTTATAAACCATTTGACCATTATGAATACATACGTTTCCATACATCAGAAAAGGGTTCAAGATCTGAGTGTCGCATCAAAGCATACTGCGGCATAGATTATGCTGATGATAATGAATGAAAAATGTTGTCTTGCATAGGGTGCCGTCATGTTTTGTTGAATGTTAATTCCCATGTTGTACGTCTGGATAGAAAGGCGGAGCTTGTGAAAGTATCATGGTTCCATTTGTGACAGACGGACACAGCCTGAAGTTTGTTGGTTTCGTTAATCAAACTTAGTGCATTCCAAGCATGTTTTGGTGTCTAAATGTCAAGCATCCTATGTTTTGTTGGAGACGAGCTATTCAATTATAGCGGGTTAGGTAGACAGGGTTAATGATTAATAACTTTAGAGTTGGTATTTGGTATACTGGTGGTAGATAATTTTTTGTCCATCAGCGGTATTTAAATCTTGATACGTGATAGAAATAATTTTAAAAAATACTATTCTTATCACGTGTCGCGATCTGGACACTGTTGGTGGATGAAAAATTATCCACCGTCGATAGAACAAATATTTTTTCATAACTTTAAACTCGGAGAAAAGCACTTGATTCTGGCATTTTCTAGGGGGATTTGAATTTTTTTATGAACGTGAAAAAGAAACTCAAGTCTATGATCCTTAATGATAACTACTGTTATGTAGTAAACAGTAATTTTAACTGAGGTTTTTCAAGGTAAAATCTAGTCAATACTTCTAAAAAGTGTCATGAGAAATATTAAACCCACCTTGTTTACTCCCAACACTCGGTTTGTTCATCTTGCTCTAGGAGCCTACCTGAACATACCAAAAAACCAAATTAGACAAAATGTTTGAATTTTTGTTACGAAAATTTCAAAGCCAAAATATATTACCCACATTGAAGGAATATTGGTCTGAGGTGGAACCAATTCTTCACTTTCAACACTTTGATTGGCATTCCCAAACCAGTCTCGTTTTTCGCTTTCTTACTAAACTTAGCGTCCGTTTGTTACATGAAAATGGGCTGATGAAATGAGAATCCAGATTTCTATTCCATCAGTTCAGCATGTTTGGTTGGTGGAACATGCTTTATTAGGGAATAAACTGTAATCAAGAGATGTGATATCTATTACCTCTCAAAAGCTCGAAAATAGATGGAAAAAGCATGGAATAACAATTAAAAAGTCTGAAATGTCCCTATCTTTTACTTTTTCCTTTTTGTCTTCTTCTTGCTTTTTTTCTTCCACCCCCTGCATACTTTTTCCTTTATGATTATTTTAATTGTTTTTGTCTTTTTTTTTTTTACAAGTAATTATTTTTGCCTTTGTCTAGAATAAAAGTGAACATTTGTAAACATGTAATAAAAAATTGAAGAGGACTAGTAATTGTTGACAGAAAAAAAAATTAATTTAAAATTTACACTTTGAGAATTTAAAAATTATAATAATTTTATTGTTATCATGTATAATAAACATTTATTTATTTTTTAAAAATCAAAATATTTTTCATTAAATAAGCAACAAAAGTAATTTTTTAAAAAGTAATAAATAAATTAAAAAAATTTACTGATAATTTTTTGTGGCTCATCGAAGTATTATTTGCAAAAAGATTCACAAATAATAAACAATCAAAAACACAATTTTCAAATTATTTAAAAATTAAAAGAAAGAATAAAAAAAATTTCGTATTTTTTTCGCAAATTACAAGTTATTTATTATTGATAAATAAAATAAAAAATAATATTTAAATTATTTCTATATTTTATTAATATTTTTAATAAAAATAAAATATTATTAATTATTTTTGTATTTATATTATTTTTAAATAATTTTTTCAAGTCAAATAATATTATTTTACTATTTTTATACTTCAAAGGTATTCTATCTTTTTGTCAGTTGGCCATTCAATTTCATTTCATTGAGTACCAAACATAATTTTTTTTTACATTCCACTCCATTCTATTTTCAATTCTCTTTTTCATTCTTTTCTTTGTCACCAACTAAACGACACCTAGTTGTATCAAAATAGGTAGTGAAACTACTTGGGTATTTCTGAAAGTGTCATTTGGTGCCCCATCACCAACATCATCACGATGCTTTCTTGTTTGCAACTTGATTAGTATACTTCCTTCTATCAGCAACTCACGAACCCTAAATTAGAACTCTATAACCTTCATTTCAGAAGGGAACTAATATACTAGTCTGATGTAACTCCAAATTGTTATGGCCGGAAGTCGTAGCTAAAGCGAAAGAAATGAGACATTGGAAAACAGAGGAAGGCTGGGGAAAAGACCACATCACAAACGGGAAGTGAACACTTCCAAAGGGAAGGTTTTGTCAAGTTGTTAGGGGTTTCAACTTCCAAAAGTAAACGGATTTTCCTAATACAACCCAGTTACAAAAAATTAATTTCTTCTGCAAACAAATCGATGGATGTGTATTTAAAGAGGAAGGCACGAGAAAGTGACTAAACGCTAGCCTTAATACATTCTTTGGCATTGAAAAGTTAAGTATACATAAGTGACATTCTGTTTACATGCTCGTACATTTATATATAAGAAACATCAAACTGGCACTAGAAGCCGAAGAGTACTAAAAGGTACAGAAAAATTGAAAAAATTGTTTGAAACTCTAAAGAACCCTTTGCGTTGGCTGAAGAAAGATTCAAATCTATCTTCTTTGGAAGTTAAGGAACTTGATTGAAAAAGCAAAAACGAATGCAAAGAGCACTGCGAACCCAAGAACCACCCCTGCAGAAACCCCCACAAAGTCATGCTTGAATCCAAAGTAACTTCTTAGAAACTCTTGCACTGTCTTCTTCTCTACCTCCATGTTGGCTGTTATATCGCCAAACTGTGATGCAACCAGTCCATACAAGGTCCAGGCCACAGGACATGCCCAGTAGTACCATCTCCACCACACAGGAATGCTCTGTTGTTAAAAAAAGAAAAAGAAAAGTAAGAAAATCGAAATGAATATCAGTATGCATATTGGATCCACAGAATTCACTTAATAGGTTAGCGATGGTATCACTTACAGGTCGTGGTACCACAAATCCTGAGAAGAGGTTCCAAATTGCATAAAATGCAGCAGCCACAATGGAAGCAACATGGTGATTTGGTGTCACAGCCACAGCCATCATGCCATAGAAGGTGAAGTACAGCAAGGTGAAGTACATGAAAAACAGATACCAGAAGAATTTCGCTACAGTCCATTCGAATCCGATCATGGCATAAACTATGATACCATATGTCGCAGCTTGGACAAGAATATAAGGTAGCTCTATCAAAACCTGTGACAAAAGGGTGTGATTTTAGCTTATGTCAACATGGGTACGTAAAAAAACCGTGATACTAAGAAACAAATGTTCGTGGAGTGATGATTTTAGTTACCTGTGAAAGTGCATAGGGTAAGGCAGAGTACATTCCAGCAGCTCTTTCTCTATAAAAGACAGTTCTTTCTACTGCTACCACTGGCTGTACAGAGGAGGAGTTCTGGACACCGAGGAAGAGAACAGCAGAGTACATAGAACCCATGGCATTAAGCAGATCTTGTTTCGTTGATCTGAAAGTCATCCAAAGCGATCAGAATTCAAGGGGAGAACGAAGATTACTAAATCTAATATTCATTGCTCAGTCACTAAATTTTAACTTACGTTTTTTGTCCGAGGTCCCAGAAGATTGTTCCAAACATCAAGGCTATGATAGTAGTGAAGAGAAACCTCACAGCAGTGTATGGAGGATTGCGCCAATATGACCAATATTGTTTCCATAAGCAAGCCAAGCATTGGACAAAAAATGACTGTGAGAATTGAGTATCAAAATGAAGATCCTTCGAACCAGGTGCAACCTTGCCCAGTTCTTCTATAAGGTGCTTGTTTCTCCTGAAGATCCATGCATAGCAATTTAAGCATTTTGAACATCAATAATAATACAAATATGATAATAGGTACCCTTGCTAAATAGATTCGTATCAATGTGTATTTGCTTACCTATATAGTTCAGAATTTTTGTAGACCTCAGTAAAATCAACTCCTAAAGCAACCTCTTGTGCTGAAGTTGTAACTTCCAACATCCAAGTTGCTGGATTATAGCCATCTTTGATTTTGCTAACCCCATCGACGCTCTAGATAATGAAAAATATTGGAAAATCAGTAATTGCTATTAAGAACTATGGCTGCTGAATTAAAATAATTTTACTTTAATTTGCACCCTACCTCAAAATACTTTATCAATTGACTAGAATGACGACCCAGTGGCCCAACATATATCTCTTGTCCTCCACGTTTCATCAAGAAAAGCTGGGATCACATGCAATTTATATTTATCAGATTCAAGTCTAATGGAGAAAGAAAGTACAAAGCACAGACTTCTTTGATGATTATCGTCTCTCACCTCATCAAAAGCTTCAAATATATCAATGCTTGGCTGATGGATGGTGCAAACAACTGTTCTTCCTGTGTCCACTGTGTTCCTAACTGTTCGCATAACAATTGCAGCAGCTCTGGCATCTAATCCAGAAGTAGGCTCATCCATGAAGATTGTGGAGGGATTAGCCACTAGTTCAACTGCAATAGTTAGCCTCTTGCGTTGTTCAGTTGAGAGACCATTCACACCAGGCAAACCAACCAGTGAGTTCCTCAAAGGATTCAGCTCCACAAGTTCCATCACTTCCTCAATGAACATCTATAACCATTTATCAGATACAACAGTATGACCAATCAGCCTTTATCTTAAAAGAATCCAGTAAATGAAGTACTTAATAAGTTGTTTTAGATGCTAACCTTTCTGGTTTTAGAATTGACTTCTCGGGGCAAACGAAGCCATGCTGAGTAGAGCAATGACTCATAGAGTGTAACATGAGGAGAATGGATATCATTCTGCTCACAGTACCCAGAGATTCTAGCAAATGTTTCTTGCTTTTTAGGGTACCCAGAAATTTTGATGCTCCCATCAATATATCCTCCCGTTTTCCTACCAGCTAGCACATCCATCAAAGTGGTTTTACCAGCTCCACTGACACCCATCAGAGCTGTGAGAACACCAGGCCTGAATGAGCCACTAACACCCTTTAGAAGCACCAATCTGTCCTCAGGTACACCCTGATCTTTCATTTCCTGCCATTCCAAATCAAAAGAATTACGACTCAATTTTTTTGGACTAATGCAGAGTTGAAATAAAACACCAACATAACTACTAGATTGTAAGTACCTGTGGCATGTCAACAGAGTATACGATTTCATCAAAGGTGATAGAATGAGGCTCAAAAGGAAGAACCATTCCTCTTTTATTTCCGTGGCTGGATTCCGCAACAGCGCTAACTCTTCCACTACGTTGTGAACTCGCTGCATGAAAAAAATGGAAAAATTGTTTAGCATCTGAAGGCACAAATGTGCATAGAGTATGCTTGCATTGGGAGTTCATAAAGCATAATCACCTATGCGAGGTAATTCAACTGCTTGGGCTCTGTCAGTAGGTGTATTGTCTTCTGGTTCTTCAGTTATTGTTGCCTGTGGCTTATCAAAAGCTGCACAATCATTCATATCAGTTATTAAAATTTGAAGCAGAGTGATGTAAATTTTGAAGCACGAAATGTGAAGATGCTCACGATTTAGATATGACAGAGCCAGTGTGAATAAAACGTTGAACAGCAGCACAAATCCGATCATTGCACCAACCCCTATCCAATACCAGTATGCATGTGTGAAGAACCCACGAGACTCAAGAATCTGACGTCCCAGTGGAACTGTTGCACCTGGGGCAAACTGCAATTGGAGAGCGAAGAATTTAGGCCTGAACATTACTTGAAACGAAAGTAGATGAATTGATAAAGTAGTATGTATTCAAGAAAATTACGTGGTTCCAACTGTTCCCAAGGAACTCGTTGACTGCTATAGCGTTCTGCCCATACATCAAAGGTGAAATCCAGAAACCCCAAATCCACCAGCCCTTGATATCGTCTGTTTCATGGGAAATGAAAAGAAAGAAGCATCATATAAGGTTCATCCATTTTGTGATAAATGTAGCCTCTTTCTTTTTTCACATCTGTTAGTCCTATCTTACCTTTTGCCAGAATGAAGCCACCCAATGAAATAAGAGCAAGCAGTGCAAAGGACCCAAATGTGTTAGCCACAATCATGTTCCTACCCAGTGCTGCAATAGCTCGGAACAATCCTGAAGCCATCTGGCTAATCAATAGCAGAAGAAGGTATTGCTTGAACAACCTGCATAAAGAACAAAGACCTCGTATTGTAAATAACATGCAAACTTGAACTAGAGCTCATCACAGGTTCCAAAAGAGATAAAGGAAAGGCAGATTCTTTAGTTACCTCCCAACATTTGGATCAAATCCAATTACATAGTAGGTGAGAAATGTCCAAACAGCAACTTCTAAAAGTGTAATGGGGATTTTGAGGATCCATGAGGGAATAGCATATGCCCATGAAGGGTAAAATAGGAGGTCTCTTTGCTTGTAGAAAATAGGGAGCTTCGCAATGGTCATTGAGATCTCAGACAAGCCATTAAACATAATCGTCAATAATGTGAAAAATAGAGCACCAGCGTAAATCCCTCCATCATCTACTGAATCCCGGTGCATCTCAGTTCGCAGGAATAGTGTCATTGCTATAATTGCCGTGATAGTAAGCTGAATAGCATCAAGAGAAAAATCACAAGTTAAAACCATATATACAAAATAAGAATTGAAATCGAAAACATCAAATAATTCACTATAGAGGAGCAAGAACCCACCTGTGATAGCTTGAAGAAGTAAACAAATGAATTCCTTTTCATAAGCAAGTACTCTCTTGAGAAGTTAGCCTTCAACAGCTCCTTCTTGTTAACACCATACATTTTAGTGGTTAATGCTGCTGGATGGTTCTTAGACTTGTCAAATGGAATTGCTAACTCGTCTCCGATTCTCCGGCCAATGTGGAATGATTGAAATGCCTCAGCAAATTGAGTAACTGTTACAAAAGTGTAGGGTTCATCTCTGCGCACCCAGTACTGCTCTTGATCCTTTCTTGAAGTGACCTGAAAGAAGAGACTGATTATAGGTACATAAACTACATTAAAACCAGAAAATAAAGGAAACAAGATATAAACTTTTGACTTACTTCTTGAAGAAAGTCAGCAACACCTTTCCTCTCAGGACATTTAAAACCCATAGATTCAAAGAAGTCAAGAACGTATTCACGCGGTCCTTGGTAGACTATTTGGCCATCAGAGATCAGAATAATGTCATCAAAAAGATCATAAGTCTCGGGGGCTGGCTGGAGCAGAGAGATAACTGCAGTTCCATTGAGGATGTGAACATACTGCCTGAGAGAGCTCACAATCTGAAAAGTTGTGGAGCTGTCCAAGCCAGTGGATATTTCATCCATGAACAAAGCATTTGCGGGTCCAACCAGCATCTCCCCTGTAGTAACACGCTTCCTCTGTCCTCCAGAGATACCACGCAACATTTCATCGCCTACCATAGTATCAGCACAGATATCCAACCCCAAAATCTGCAAATTATAAAATATTACTTTGTGGCTTCAATAGAACATGTTAAGAAAAGCAAAGAGAGAATCTGGTAGTAGTATTACCTTTAGTACATAATCTGTTACCAAATTTGCCTCCTGGCCTACAGTTGCTGTTGCCTGGTCATATCAGAAACCAAACAGATGCTAAGATATTAATTACTGTGAAAATATCTTCTTTGACAAAAAGAGATTATAGCCCCTTTCTTACCTTCATGTAGACATCAATGTCTGGATCAGGCTTAATATTTGCTGCCTTCTCTCTTCTTGACAATTCAGCTAGCAAGTCTGTGGATCCCCCAAAATAGGAACCAGTCATGCTTAGGTTACATACACCCCAAATTAAACTCTGGAAAATTAGAATGAAGTGAAAAGGGAAGGCCTTTATATGAAAATTTACTAACCATAACGCGATCCCACCCCTTGGCACCTCGCAGAGAAAGCCAAGGTTTCCCTAACAGTCATTTCTCCAACATGAACATCATGCTGGCTAATATAGGCAGCTGTTCTCTGAGATACAAACTCCTTCAGTTCATGCCCATTATAAGTCACTTTCCCGGTTACCTGGAGGATACATAGGTATTTAAATTAGATGAAAGAACCCAACTTTGCTAATTTACACTCAAAGCACCAAAAAAAAACTGTATATTTGCTTCAGTTTTCACCTTAAGATTTGGATCAAGCTTTCCTGACAAAGCCAAAAGGAGTGTGGTTTTTCCAGAACTTGGAGGACCCAGAAGCAGAGTCATCCTGCGAGGTTTGACGATTCCACTAATATCGTTAAGAATGGTCATATGTTTCTTTCTGCTTGAGAGTATGCGGAGAGAAATCAAGAAATTCTGCAAGACCAAGAGACATAGATTGTCAGAATCATTACAAAACAACGAAACATTTAAAAGCATCATCAAATAGTGAGAAACAAACAATTTACGAACTAAATCTGCCAGCTGTTACCTCTACTATGTTAGTAGCGAAGTTCACGAAAGTGGGTAAGGCTCTGCTTCCCACATAAGCCTCTGCCTCGACATTCAGGTGTTCATATCGGACTTCAATGGTTGGAATATCAAGCCCAACTCTGAAATAATAGAAAACACAGACATAACGAAGAGATATTAGTTATTAACCAAAAGAAAACTAGCAACTTTCCACTTCTTGTCGTCATGGAAACTTTAGAGAACCAGGAGAGAGGAGAGGAAGAGCGATAAAGGAGAGAAGGAACCAAAGAGTAAAGAGCAATATATTCTTACTTATCTATTCGTTCCTTGAGCTTCAATAAAAACCTCTCATTGTCCTCTTCGGCGACTTTAACCAACCTATCCAGCAATTTCTGTTTCTCCTGAAATCCAAGATCGGTGACATCGATTTCACTGGCCACGCCACGGGATGTGGTCAACAATCCCTTCCTAAGACGATTGTAAGTTGGGAGCTTTTCAAGAGCAGCCCATTTCAGAGCTTCTTCATCATCTTCATCACGCGAAGACCTGGAGAAAACTTCCGCACCACTGTTTCTCCAACCCGTAGAACTCCCTACTCGCATACTATTACTTGCTTGATATATATTACCAACCTCCATTGCTACCCAACAGAAATGAAAAACAATAACTTTTGCAACTTCAGCTCAAACCCGACAGAACCCAGAAGTCTTTTCTTCTTCAAGATTGGGAATGAAGGCGAAGCTTGTATATGTGATTCCAAACCGGTATGGTCTAAACCAAAGAAGAGTTTTTGCAACAACTGCTAAAACCCAGAAATATACGGTAATGCTTCCTTGTATAGCTATACAAATAAGCGAAAGAATTAATTTAAAAAAAAATGAAACTCAGATGCTGAGAATACTTAAAAAGAAAAATGGGTTCTTTCTGTGAGCAATCAGCTTTCTCTTCCTGGCAATGGGAATGAAATGGATTGGTAAGGCCTATTTATACCTTGTTACGTAACTAGGCGCGGCAAGTCGAGAGTCAAATATACAAGTTTATTTTATTTCATATATTCCTATTTATTTAAATAATGAAACAAAGAAAACCAAGTAATAAAGAACACGCGGGGAAATTATCAGTTCGGAATCAAAATGCGAAGGAAAGTTCCACGTATCTGGAAGTGGTTGTTGGTCCACCGAACATAGGAGGTGGAATAATATTAACATGAATTAGCTTAAAACTTGGAGAAAAAAAAAACAGAGGTGGGGAAAATACTTTAGTTGGATTAAAAGAAGGCGGCTAAGCCTTCACATTCGTCCAAGACTAAATGCAAGTAGCATTTGTTTCTGGGCAAGGAAAAATAGAAAGAGAAAGAGAAGGAAGACCGTTTAGAAAGGCCTGGCCAGGTCAAGTTCCCCATTGGAGAAGGAAAATAGTACATTTTTATTTGAAACTGGATATCAAGAATTTGGCATGACATTATTTCGCTAATAGTGTTACTTTTCTGAATGTTGATTTTTTTTTTCTTATTTATGACTTTTTTCCGTAACGAATTTTCTTATTTTGCTAATAGTCTATTTTTCCGTAAGTAAAAATAGAACAACCCTCAGAAGTAAGTTCACGCGAAGTCATGAAATGAATTATAGGTACATTAATGTGACAAAATATAACTATTTTAGTGTTAAATTATTATTAATAGCCGTTCCATTTAAAAATTAAAATTAATTAAAACTAAATTATTCTATTCGATTAAAAGGATATATTATAGGATTTAACGTTTGTCAATGAACACGCAATGAAATAAATATAAAAATAAGCTTCGTCGGTCATTACTGATTTATAACTCTATATTATGTACATGATAATTTGCAAACAAATCAATCAAAGATTCATTGCAAATTGCAACGGTAATAGTAACAATGCATCTATTTCTGTTATTTCTTTAATATAAACAAACAAAAGAAAAGACAAGGGTTGTCGGAAATCATTGATATCCTCCTCCACTAAAAATATGAATCTAACCCTCCCACTCTGCTGGAAAAAATTTAATATCTCGCTTTTTTATCGTTAACTCTATTTAGAAAAATCTTCAAAATATACTCTCTTTTTTATCCTTCATTGAACAAGGAATTTTAATCAATAAGTTTTTAATGATAGTAAATACTGCGAGACGGAAAGCACGGGCCAAGTGTATAGTATTTGTAAAATGAAAAAAAAAAATAAGTATTTTCACTATTTTGTAAGTTACAAAAAAGAAGGGTTAAAATTCAGTGATTGGCTTGAGAAAATAATATGATATTTCCCATTCTAATCATATTTTCACTTATCCTCGTGTATCGACGTCATTCAACGACTCCAAGACGGGATTATGAATGCTAATAGCCTATTACATACTTTTTTAATATTTTCTTATGGAGCAAGCGACAATTGTAAAGGGACGTAAGTATTAATTAACAGTATCAACGACGGCAAAGTGGGAAAAAAATTTCTCATCCGGAGAATTTTTTTTATAAGAAATGTCGACGAAGGAGAAAAAACTCAAAATCTTTCAATCTTTATGTTTATATATATATTATTTTAAATAGTTTTGACGAATAACCTAAATAATTTACCACCACACTTTTGTTCTAAAATATTTAAACTAATGTGAATAATTAGTAATTATTTTGAATTTTTAAGTATTAAAATTAAATTTCCAAAAAGAGTGGACGCATCACGGCGGTCACGGTAGTGTCAAACATTAAATAAGTAATTAAGTGAGTAAAATGAATCAATGATAAAGTGGGAGGAGGGGGAGGCTGCAACGTGTGTCAATGATATTAATTATTTAAGGGTCAAATTAAAACCGCGAATTGTGTGTTTGAGGATCATTGGAGTTGAGTCGTGGCATCTAGAAGTCTTTACTTGAGTCGTGGCATCTAGAAGTCTCTCTTTTTCAACAGTAGAAGAACTCGTCGACGAAGAGCATCCACTACGTTATAAACCATTTGACCATTATGAATACATACGTTTCCATGCATCAGAAAAAGGCTCCAGATCTGAGTGTCGCATCAAAGCATACTGCGGCATAGATTATGCTGATGATAATAAATGAAAAATGTCTATAAAATCCAACCCATCCGAGAATTTTATTTCAATTAATTCAGAAAACCATAACCATGGAGGATATCTTTAATTAATGTTATGTGACAGAATATGTATCATGTGCCTGTGGAATTTCCATAACATGCTCTACGAAGTATTAATGCAGTCCAACCAGCCAGGGCTAGCTGAAACACCAGAATTAACAAATAATAAAATGGACTGTATTATTCGAAAACAAGGAAAGAAAGAAAAAAGTAATGGGATGTACAAATTTTTACACCATTCTCTGTTGGCAGGACCATTAAGTTGGATAGAGATTAAAATAAGTTGAGAAACGATCAATGTGACGTCGGTTGATGGTAAAACCCTTTTTTAGTCGAATAAAAACAAACATAAAGTCTTGTCGGATCTTTGATATCATTTACAAGTTGATGCTGGACCACTACAAATTCATAATGTTGTGGTACAATAATTTTTCTTAAACAATTATATCACTTAATATCAGACAACCTAAATGAAATTTTCGCAAAAGCATATACAACATGCTTCAAACCAAGGCCATATAAAACTAAGCAAATCATTCTTTAGTTTCTCAATTTCACCCTTCCATTCGATTGTATGAGTTTTCAGGAATGAAAATCATTCTCCCCCTCTTGTTTGTCAAATTTGTTAGGGTCATAGTTTTAATTGTTTGTGTGTTAGTTTGTTAGGCTCTCGGCATCTCTCTCTCCCTCAATCTCGAGATTAATTTTGTTAAACTTTCTGAGCTCTCAGATAAGAAATTCATTCTCTTCTCCTCTTTTGTTTATGATGTTGTTACTCTTTGATACGTAAAGTTTATCTTTTTTGTTAGCCATGCCTTTGTGTACTATTGCATTTAGGGTTTATTTCACAGTTGGAACACACAAAGAATAATGATGATGAATGATGACGATGATAATAAAACGTGATCATCCTTCAATTTACCAACAATTCAATATCTATTAAATCATCAGATAATTTTAGTTTCTCATCCTCATTTTTTCATTTTAAAGATCTATCAAGAAGACACTGTGTTTAATAATGGGCATGCTCTGATGTAAGAAGATATATTCAATGCTCATTGTGATTAATCTAATTTTCAGGAGCCGGCCAAAACTTTGTTTGAGAATGTGGTGACCAGCATAGATTTGGTTGATGTAGTCAGGACCATTAAGTTGAATAGAGACTAAACTAAGTTGAGAAATATCCATGTAACGTGGATGGATGTAAAATACTTCATTAATTGAATCAAAACAAACACTACTAGAAAATGACAATTTAAAGACGAAAATTAGAGATAGAATAATTTTTATCTCTAACAGAGATGGATTTCAAAATTTAGTGACGTATTGTGGATTTTGAAGAATAGAGACAAAAAAATTCTGTCTTCATAATTTTCTTCTCTAATCACTTTTAGGGGATGTTTGGTATACGGCAAAGTTTTTTGTTCTTGGAAATCATATTTCTTGAGAAACATGATTGATGGGAATAATAATTCCTAAGAATGTATAAAATGTGTTTGGTTGGACTTTAAGATTGATGGGAATCTTAAAGTAACATTTTGTGGGAAACTTATATTTTTTTGTTTGGCTATATTTAAGTTTCCTGAAAATCTTCAGTAATTTTCTAAAAATGTCCCTTAACTTTTTTAAAAAAATTATTTTATCTATTTTTTTAATAAAAAGTAAAAAATAAAAAAATAAAAAAATAGTTATAGTTACCTTCTCAAAATAACAAAGGTATTTTCTCTATGACAAAAGATGTGTAAAATTTTAAAAATAGATAATCTTACATATATAATTACATGATAGTACTATATTATAAAATAAAAAATAATATCTGCATAGTATAATGTTAATACTTCAAGTATAATAATTTATACAAAATATTTATACACAAAATAGATAGTTGAGAAGATATAAAAATAGATAAAGGTGAGAGATAAAAATGAAGGGTAAAATTGTCTTTTTATTATTTAGCAGGATTTCTACCTCCATAGAAAACTTGGATTCCCACCCCCTACATGGAAAAGTTTTGGTGGGAATCCTTGTTAAAAATCATTCTCAGGAATCATGGATTCCTGTGAATCCTGTTTTAAAATTTATGAACCAAACATGGGAATTTGATTTTTTCAAATTCAGTTTTCCAGGAATTCAAAAAAATTTCCCCTACCAAACACCCCCTTAGAGACGGATTTATATTCGTCTCTAAAAATTCATCTCTAATTCTGTCTCTATTTTCGTAAACAATGTTTAAAAAATATTTAGAGATAGATTTAGAGATGAAAAATTTTTATATTTAATTTTTCATCTCTAATTATAAAAATAGTATATTTAGAGACGGAATTAGAGATAAAAAATTAAATATATACAAATTCGTCTCTAAATCCTTCTCTATTT
Source organism: Gleditsia sinensis (assembly GCA_037074535.1). Classification (NCBI taxonomy): domain Eukaryota; kingdom Viridiplantae; phylum Streptophyta; class Magnoliopsida; order Fabales; family Fabaceae; genus Gleditsia; species Gleditsia sinensis. The sequence continues at coordinate 1,516,261 of CM073469.1, read as the reverse complement.
TTTAAAATAATAAAATATAAAAATTGTGTATCTAAATTTGTTATCTTTAAGTTCATACCTAATTTTAAAAATAATATTTAAATTATTTTTTGAGATAGAGTCTAGAGATAAAAATTTTTGGCTTCAAAATTTCTGTCTTTAATTTTATCTTTACCTTTTTGGTAAATTTAATGTCACTAATTCTGTTTATATTTTTCGAAACAATGTTCAAATTATTCATAGAGATGAAAAAATTTTGTTCCTAAATTTTTCATCTGTAATTCTTTTGTTATTCTTTAAAATGTAAATTAAATCATCATTAAAGAAAGAATTTAAATTCCACTTAATTTGTAGAAATAAGTTAATAGAATGAAAATTCAGATTTTCTTACATTAATTTATTGTGTTTAGGTGATATATTTGACTCTAATTTTTATTCCCATGATATACGAATTTTCTTTTATATAAAAATAAAATATCTATTACCTTAAAAAACTTATAAAAAAGAAAAAAAATAAAATAAAATAAAAAAAGAGTAAAATATTTTTTACTATCAGTCTTTCAAATTTTTTATATTTACTTTCATTTTACATCTTTCAAAATTGATAAATAAATAAATTTTAATAATATTATGAGAAATGATTTAATAATTTTAAAAATCAATAAACATTTATGAAAAATAAATGCATGTATTCCCAATAAATATATGTACGCTTAATTATATATACGCATTTGTGTGTGTGTGTATATATCTGTGTGTGCGCGCGTGTGTGTGAATTTTTTTATGAAATATAAATGTGTTTTTTAAATTATATTTTTTATATTTTATATAATAGAATACTATTAAAAAATTATAAAAATACTATTTTATTTTTAATTACTTTAGGAAAAGATATTTTTACCTAAAGAAAAAAATCTCACACCAAAATTTCCTTCAGTCCAATTTTTATAGAGAAAATAAATTTAGAAATATAATATTTTTTTTGAAAATTTGGATTCTTTTCTTTTTAAATTTATTGTAATATATTTTTAAATTTTAATATTTTCAACAAATTATTTTAAAAATTAAATTATCTTTAAAAATTAAAAAGAAAATAAACTTTAAAAATATAAAAATTTGTTGAAAATCTGAAATTTTCTTTTAAATATTTAAAAAATTATATTTCTAAATTTTTAAAATATTTATTTGATAAAATTAAATTTATAAAATATATTAAAAATAAATTTTAAAATAAAAAAAGTCAAAAGGCTTCAAAATACAGCCAAAAAGCTGCATTTTGAAGCACAGGCCCATATCTTTGGAAAGAACTTATACGAAATTTATTCATATAATATCAAAATAAAACTTAAAAAGTCATAGCACTAAAAAGGTGAGATTTCTGCTTTGGTTAATTTACATTAGGCCACACCTAAAATTATTATGTACAAGAAGCCTTGCGCTTGTCCAAGTGCCCTAAAATAAAATAGATTGCACAATCAAACGACTTCATTGATCTATTGTTAATATTGTATAACACTATGATCAACCTTACTTATTTTTACAGCAAAGTAAAATAAATATTTTACAATAAAAATTATAAAAAGTCAAATGCATAATCAAGTAGACCCTCTTAACCTTAGAGCTTGCTTGGGTGAATAAATTTAAAAAAACATTTGACTAAGTTTTTTCTGAACTAACTTTTTTAACTAGGTGAATGAATGTTACTTTTTTTTTTGGACAAAAGACCAAAGCCCATTCACTAAATAGAACATAAAGTCCAATTGGAAGACACAGGACAAGTCCAAAAAAAAAAAAGACACGGGAGACTTCTACAACCAAGGGGATAAATCAAGATAAGGGTGGGATAAAACAAAGCAACACTCTTTGAAAAAATTCGAAAAAAATCTATACGAATTTCGTCCATTGATTTAGCTTGACGTTCAGAGTTTTCTGCAATTTTAGTGGCCTCTTTTCTCAACATCATCTTGGTAGTTCCTCTGTGCGAAGATCTCAACTACTGTTTGAGCTAGCTATTGTGTTCCTTTCCCGATTGACCCATTCAACTCTGGTAATCTTGCCATTAGAGGTAAACTCCTTGATCGTGTCGTAGATGTGGTTAATCTTCCAAATATATCTCTTCTAACCACCAGTTCTTTGCAGTCCATCTCAATAATTACCTGATTTAATTGCAGGTTGCTAATTAAGATCAAGGCTTCTTCTATTACTCTGCATTATGCTTCTAGTGCTGAGTAAGCATAGTTCTGTTTGACGGAGCCCGTGAGAAAAATTTCTCTGTCATCTCTAACAACTATTGGTAAATAACATTCTGAAGTCCTCTTTGAGAAAAGTTGCATCTGTGTTTATCTTTATCTATCCATCTGGTGGGGATTTCCATTTTGATGATGTGTTCGAGTTCTCTTCCCTGTTTTATGCCTCTTTGTTTTCTTTTTTGGTCTATAGAGAATGTTGTTCCATGTTCTCCACTGTAGTTTTCACTTAAGTTATTTTCCATAGCCCTTCGATGTTATTAGTTTGATGAATTTCTTCTTGGTATCTGTTGTCTATTTTTGGTGTTGAATTTATGTGAGTTTTGACTTTGTATAGTTTTTTTTATGTATTTGAGGCTACTTTTGAGTTTCTTGACTGTATATGGGGTATAAATGTTTCCCGTCCTCATGGGTTATGTTGATTTTTCCTTTTTGGTTGTGGGATTTTGGAAATGGTCGATGGGGGAAGGAGTACAAATACACAAATAATCTTTGAAATGGAGAATGGGGTGATGTATTGATTGGAATTCCTTAACAACGAAACCTTATTTCTTGAGGAAGATTCAAGTAGCCTTGTGAATGTTCTTTCTCTTCTTTAAATGTTTGGGTTAAAAATTAATTAGTCAAAGAGAAGCCTGACTAGTATTAATGAGAAGAATCATGTTCTTATCTGTCTAAATACTTTGGCTGGATGTCAGAATCTACAATGGGTTTTTACTTATTTAGGAGTTCCTTTAGGTGGTAATCCTTGGGTGGTTTCCTCTTGAGACCCTATGGTTAAAAAGATCTCCAAACAACTGAACAAATGGGTGCTTTAGTTGGTAAACGGCTGTGGCGTTTCCCTTTAGAGACTTCTTCTTTATGGAAGCAAGTTATATAGAGTAAGTGTGGTTTGTACAAAAGTGGGAGGGATGCAGAACCAATGATCATGGCAAGTCACTTAAGCCAATAGAAATTCATCTTAAGATGATTGGGCGGATAATATTTTCTTTTCAGAGGCTTTTTCCCACCTATACAATATTTCTTTTCTTCATCAATCCCTTAGATATGAAAATTCAGACTTGACTCATTGGATTGTATTTATGTAAATCTATTTCCATTTTCCAACCCCTTCTCCATTTGAGAAATATTCCTTTCTAATAAACATATTTTGAATTATAAAGTCTCTTCATAGGTCAAGTCCTTTTGTTGGAGATTGGTACACAATGGAACTAACACTAATGCCATGTTTTAGATTTGCAGAGCTAATAAGAAAAAAGCTTCTTCGCTAGCAGAAGATAATTAGAAGAGTAGGGGATAACTTTTAAATAATACAAATAAAAAAGGAATGTTTTGGAAGGTTTCTCTTAGAATTTTGCTTTGGATTTTTGTCCATATATGCTGTGCATATCAATTGTTTAACCCTTATTAGTTAGAGAGATTTCTTGTTACTTTGGTTTCTCTTGAAACTTCCTACTATAACTAACCATTTACACAAGCACGACCCTGCTGGATTATTGTCGTAAGAAATCCTAAATGGCAAAATCACTCATCTTCCAAACTATATATGTATATATATACGCGGCACAAACCTTTCTGCCTCTACCCCTTAATATTTCAAAATCACTCATCAGCATATATATGTATATATATACGCTGATGTCTGTGATGTGTGCACTAACTCAGGAACTAATGCACATTTGTTCTTACATTATCAGGCATCCTTTTACATGTGGAATAGGTTTCTTAATGTGATTGGTGAATCTTGGGTGCCCCTCAAAATTTAGACTATGTCCAATCAACTTTAGATGTGTGGCCAGAAGCAAGGTGGTGAAGTTTTATGACAAAGTGTTAGGTATGCCACTCTTTGGTGTATTTGGCCAGAGTCAAATGCTTGAATTTCCAAAGTGAAATTTCTTTACTCAAACCTGTTACATAATAGGATTGTGCCCATGATCTCATTAGCGATGTCCACAAATTCTTTAGATTAGTGGAAATTTTGGGATAAAATTATAGATTATATTTTGAAATATATATTGTACAACGATCCTACATTTCTAGATTCACAGCTTTTCCCATTCCTACAGCTGAATATTTACTAACATTTTCTTTTCATATATAGTCCTTTATCATACTTTTAGAACCAAAACAATCATCTCAATTCAGATTATGTTATTTTTTATCCCCAAAAAAAAAGTAATATTTTTATTTCTCTTATATTTTTTTGACGAAATTAAAAGTGATATTTTTTATGAACAATAATAATATATAATAACTTTAGTAATTTTTTTTCATTTACAAATATCTTTTATCTAATCCGATTATGTTTTCTTTCTGATATTTTTTTAATTTATAATCGTCTCTTATTTTTTTTCTCCATAAAATTTTTTTTCCATACTCTTACAAAATTACAATCATGTTTGAAAATTTGATATTACTGTTGTCCTGTTTATCAAAACAAATTAATTGTTTATTAGTAAAATTATCAATTTTTTTTGGACAAGCAGCCCATTATCTTTCACTAAAGACCCATTTTAAAGTTTTTTTTTTGGACTGAGTCCGATAGTATAAGAAAATCTCATTTATTCGGCCTATCAAGCCCAATGGGCCTTCTGGGCTCCCTTTGATTCTTTCAAATCTCTCATCCCTTATTCACATCCCAAGTAACATTGTTTAAGGCATGTCCAAAAAACAAACTGTTAGGAACACGTTTAGGGTTCAACGTCTTGTCCCAAAAAAAAAAAAAAAAAAATAGTTTAGGGTTCAACGTGGAATGCACTAAATCCTATCCACTACTGTTTGGTGATTTTTAAACCATTATTTGGTGACTTTTTTAATATATGAGTGCCTTTTTTAATAGATGGTGAGAAAATGTATTTTTAAAAATTATTATAATAATATATAAAATTTATCTAATAAATATATATAAATTTATATAGACCAAAAACATTAACTTAACTGACATTTTCTCACCATATAACATAAAATTCTAATATATGAGTGACTTTTTTAATTTAATTTTTTAGAATTTAAATTTTTATCTATAATTTTATTCTTTAATTTAGTTATTATCCAAAATTTGATATAAGATTTAACTCTATTAAAATTATATTTTTTTATTATATTAAATATATAAATTAACACTTATTTAATATTTAATTGACATTCTCATAGTATCTTATTTAAAATTTTTGTCTATAAATATTAAATGTATTTAAAATTAAAAAATGAGATAAAAAAATTATAATTTAAAATTTAAAATAACTTTAATATTAAATTTTAAATAATAATTTAATTGAAAAGTTATATTATAAATATTTTTATTTTTAAAGATTAAATTAAATACTTAATTTATAATAGATTAAATTAAAAGTTAATCTATCTACAAAGACTTAAAAAGAAATTTCCTCCATCGTCAAAATTATCTCAATTTTAAAAATTGAAGTACCATGGTTCTTTTTTGGACGGTAAGATGATATCATATGAACTAAGCATATTTGACTTTAAATTATTATTTTTTGGACAATGTACCTTTAACTTTAACATTCTTTTTAGCGTTTTTTTATTTATAAAAAAGCTATTTTTATTGGACATTTTAGATATAAGAAAAAGAAAGCTAAACATGCAGCAAAGCTGCCTAGTCCCTGTGCATATCCAAAAGAGACACTGCCTTGAGCGCTAGGGGCCAGCTTGCAATGGGCCCAAAGGGAGTTCTGTAATGGGACAAGCACATAAAGTAGGCGAAGACTCACCAGAACCGAAGAGACGGCCCAGCCCATGTACACACAAGGTGGTGCACGATACTATTACTTATTTTAGTTTGAAACTAAATGGTCAGGTCATGTCCGAAAACCCATTTGTTAGTGATGAAAGAAAGGGAGGTCAAAGTAAGGGTGAAGGTTGTGGGGTTGGGAAAAGGCCCATTGATGTTGGACCCTTAATACAACCCAATCCTAACAAACCTCCTGACCCGCAAGCTATTGCAGAACCTCGATATGGAATTGAGAAACCCTCGGCTGAGCTATCTCGGAGGAAAATAACCATTGAGCTGAACACCACAACAAAGCTCCAAACAAAATCCTTGCCTATAGGTCATCTAAAGATTATACAAATGATGAAATCAATAGTTAGAAAATTTCTCGAATGTCTTAAGCAGTGTATAATTTGTAACCATGAGTTGCTACAATTGACCTATTTCTTCTCTAATAAGACACTTGAACTTCCCAGATTCATGATACGCTTTAAAGCTACCACATCCCAAGGAAGCACATCCAAAGAACAGTGTCAAAAAAAATCATGAACAAAGTTCAGGAAATTGCAGAAAATAAAAATCCTAAAAAACATAAAATGAGAAAAAAGAATGAAGAAGATCAATTAAAAATGAGTGAGGAAAGTCAGTCCTAAAAAACTCTTAGAGAAGCAAGGCAAAGATAAACAGCAAAATATATTACCTAATAAAGAGATGTGCAAACCATATGAACACATCCTCCATATTATTCTCTTAAACTACCATGTAATTAGACATGTAAATATACATAAGGAAGATCAAAGGGTAGCACAAACTTTCTCTAGTATACCAAATACAATTTCATACAATCTGGACAAAACTTTAGAGTTAGTTGAAGGAGCATATGTAAGAGCCTTCAAAGCTTGTAATCTTCGTGCATGAACTTCAAAGCACCCAGACAAAGAGGAGTCAAGACATTATCTCAAAATTAAAAAAGAAGACATATATATATATAAGTACTCATCCTACATAGCTACCATTGACAATGTGAGACAAAACGACTAGAAAGATGTTGATATTCGAAATGTTCTAATGTATGGAGGTTCAATAAAAGGGACGCTGGGAGAGAAATTTTTTGATCAAATTAATTATATATAGACATAAGTAAAATATAAATTTTAAGTAATTATTATTATTTTTAAATTTATATTTATAAATTACTGTGTTGGTATTGCTTCAACATGTTATTATAATTAGTGCATATTGAATTGAGATGTTTATTTTTTTTTCATGTATGCTTAGAAACAAAATGGAAGTTCCTAAACATCATGAGTGGATAAATAATAGGGTGGGTTCTGATAATAGAACAATTACAGATAAATTTATAGCAGGAATTGTTGAGTTTGTAGAGTTTACTTGTAGTCAGGATCATTTTAAAAGAGTTAGAAAGTGAGGTGTCCTTGTAAAAAATGTAAGTGTCAGAAGTATTTTTCAGTTGATGAAATGAAAACTCATTTTTGTATGAAGGGGTTTATGAGTAATTACTATTATTGGACCAACCATGATGAATCAAGACCTCTCTTTCCACCAATGGTTTCAAGAAACTCATATTATAGAAGTAGTAATTTTCGAGCATGTTTTGATGATAGAAAACAAATGGTAATGGATGTCACCGGACCATCTATTAGTAATTATATAGAGCAACAAGGTTTTAATCATTGTGAACAGAGGGATGAAGATCCTAACCTGGAAGCTAATTTTTTTTTAATATGTTAGCAATTGTGCATGCTCCTTTGTATGATAGTTGTAAAAATTATTTTGAATTGTTAGTTGCAGTGGAAGTTTTTGGTATCAAATTGGACTTCAACATATCTGAGAATTGTTTCAATCGATGGATACAATTTATGAAAAATGCATTGCCAAATAAAAATTGTATGCCTAAAAACATCTACTTTGCAAAGAAATCAATGGAGCAATTATGATTAAATTGTATAAAAATTCACTGTTGTCAAAACAGATGCATGATTTATCACAGTCCCTCTTGATAAGGAGCTTCATCATTGTAAATTTTATGGTGAAGAGTGTTACAAAAGGGTCATTAGAAATAGCAAAGTAAAAGAGTTTCCAGTGAAAAAATATAGTATTTTTCACTTATTCCAAGGTTGCAAAAACTTTATTTCTCAATGCAAACTGCAAGTCAAATAAGATGGCATTAGAAAACTGTGAGGGTGACAGGTTCTTTGTCTCATCCATCTGATAGTGAGGCTTGAAAAATATTTTATGAAAAATATCATGAATTTGTAATGGACCCTCGAAATGTGAGGTTAGATTTGTGTGCTGATGGATTTGCTCCATTTGATAAAATAGATCGAACTTATTTATGTTGGTTAGTTATTGTTATCTCTTACAATCTTCCCCCTTAGATGTACATGAGAAGAAAGTTATTGTTCTTGACCATTATAATCCCTGATCCTTCCAATCCAAAGAATAGAATTGATGTGTATTTACAACCACTTATAGATAACCTCAAATATTTATGGAACACTGGTGTCATGACTTATGATATCTCACAGAAGCAAAACTTTATTATGAAAACTTGTTTGTTGTGGACCATTAATGACTTCCTGCATATAGGATACTTTCAGGTTGGATGACAATAGAAAAATTTGCTTACCCAATATGTATGGAGTGTTCAAAGGCATTCACCATTCGACATAGTCGGAAGACGTATTTCTTTGATTTTCATCGATAATTCTTGCCACTTGATCATTGTTACAAAATGAATAAGAATATTTTTTGAAAGAGACATACTGAGACATCTTTACTTCTGTCTCGATTAACAGGTGAAGAAGTGTTGAAAAGGGTTAACCATATGCCTAACATAACTAAAGAGACATGAAAATATCCTAGGGTATGGAGTTATTCATAATTGAACTAAACAATCTATATTTTGGGAGTTACCATATTGGAAAACAAATCTTCTTCCACACAATCTAGATGTTATGCATATTGAGAGAAATATCTTTTTGAATATTTTATACACGGTAATGGACACTAAAGTTAAGACAAAAGACAATTTTAATGTAAGACTCGACTTGGCAGAGATTTGTAGACGAAATGAATTAGAGTTGCAGAATGGTAGAGCTGGAAAAATAATTAAACTCAAAGCAAAATATACATTAACTAAGCAACAAATATTAACTATGTGTGAATGGGTCAAAAAATTGAAACTGCCAGACGGATATGCCTTTACATTATCAATGTGTGTTAAAATGAGAGAAGTAAAGTTATTTAGTATGAAAAGTCATGATTGTCATGTGTTTATGCAATGTTTGCTCCCAATTGCATTCAAAGTATTACCAAAACCTATTTGGAACACACTCACAGAATTTAGTCAGTTCTTTCAAAAATTAATTTCGCCATTATTGCGAAAGGATACTTTACATATGATGAAGCAAAACATTCTAATCATTCTTTACAAACTATAATAAATTTTTTCTCCAAACTTTTTTGACTCAATGGAACACCTTCCAATTCATTTGCCATATGAAGCAAGGGTTGGAGGTCCAGCGTAATATCGATAGATGTATCCATTTGAAAGGTAAATTCATGTATCCTTTTCGTTTTCTTATAAATTATGGCATCGTATTCATAATACTAAATGTGTCAATTAAGTGTATTAGGTTTATTCGCACACTAAAAGACAAAGTGAAGAATACAGATACCGTTGAAATTTTTATTTGCGAAGCTTATCTGGTGGATGAGACATTTACATTTGCATCATATTATTATCCACCTGATGTTCCATGTAAAAGGACTCAACTACCACAAAATGATGATGGAGGTGAAGGTTGTCCAATTAGACCACGGTTCTCTATCTTTAATTATCCTAACCATCCAACATGTAGATGCATATCCTTCATGTTGGAATAAAGGGACTTGTAAACCGCACATTTATATGTTCTTCTAAATTGTTTTGAAGTTGAGTCATTTTTAACGTAAGTGTATAAAATATTCATTTAAGTGTTATATAAATATATACATATACATATATACATATATATATATATATATATATATATGTATGTATGTATATGTATACATACATATATACATATACATACATATATATATATATATATATATATGTATATATCACTATAAATTATTCTAACATATTTTCTCAATGTAGTACATATACTAATATGCTACAAGAATGTGAGATGAGTGACTCGGAAGTGGACAGACAAATCTTCACAATATTTTCTATTTGATTTAAAGAATACGTATGTTGAACACATTCTCCTTAATTTCTTATTTTTTAACATTTTTCTTTTTATGTGAGATTGAATGTTTGATGACTGTGTTAAATAATAATATTGAATATGTACTTCTAAAGAGTTTGGCATGGAATCCTCAAAGAAAAATCAACAAATGGCAATCACATTATGTAAATGGTTATAAATTTAATGCAAAAGATCATGGCCAATGTATGGATACAATAAATTTTGGTGTATGTTGTAAAGGTGGTATGAATAAAACAACAGAAAATAATTATTATGGAGTTTTAACAGATATTATTGAAGTACACTATACATGATGGTCTATAAAGATGTTAATTTTATTCAAATATGATTAGTTTGATCACACTTTAAATCATAGAACAAAGGTAGATAACTATGGAATTGTTGAGGTTAGAACATCTAGGAGATATAAAAATTATGATACCTTTTATATTTGCACAACAAGCAACACAAGTATATTATACACAATATCTTGAAGGGCAACATGATTGGTTAGTAGTGATCAAAATTAAGGCAAGAACCACAATACAAATCACAGTTAAAACTAAAATGCCTGAAAGTGATGTTCCATACCAAGAAGAGTCATTAATGCAATTGACTATAATAGTTGTAAATGATAATTTCAAGCAGAGTCTTGTTGATATTGAAAGCCCTGTGGATGAAGTATATAGTCCTTCTTTGAACCTACATAAAGTAGATATAAATATAGATATTAAAATAGAAGATGTGGATGAAGAAGATACTGAAGAAGAAGGAGAATGGAAAGATGAAGAAGAAGAGGAAGAAAATAATAATGATGAAGATGTCTAGGTATTATTAGCTTTCTTCATTTTACTAAGTGTATTATGTAGATCATATATTATATATTTTTGAAGTAGGTTATAAATCTATGGTAGTACGGTTATGAATTTCTCTATCATTGTCTTTTGTAATTACTTGTATTTTTTATTAAGAAATTGTCATCAAACTTAATAAAAATACATTATTGTCTTTTTGTCTACAGATGATAGGTAGAGGAAGGGTAGAGGTAGAGAGTAGAGATAGGCTATCTCTTAACCATATACATAGCCAGACACATCACATGTAGCTAACATAGCTCAACTTCACCAGATCCACACTAGACATACACGTACCTCATCTCTCTATTCCCAAACTTATCATACTTTTACCTCATCTTCCCATTCACAAGTAGGGCATTCAAGTGCCTCATCTTCTCATCTTTCGAGTACAGTTGCCCCTACCTCACCTTCAAAAACCATGTGTGCCCTATCTCCTAGTTCATCTGCATGTCCAAATGTTGAGGCAATTTCTTTGACACCACAGAATATTCAGTAGGGAAAAAGGGACATAGATGGTTGAATTTGGATTAGATCAGCATATGGGAACACGTAAGTGATATGTATGATTTTTTTATTTGTCATTATATTTAAATTAATACCTATACTTTTAACTTTTATCCTAACTTCCTAACAAGAGGTGTCATCACAATGATTTTCAAGAAAAAATTTGAAAGGGCTTAGTCCAGCTAGAGAAAAGTAGACAACAATACCATTAAAATATGGTTCGATGAGTTTCAGGTAATATGTAACACCTCCTATCATATTTATTGATATGTTTTTTAAAAATGTGTAAATTTTATGATAATTTGTTTACTTTTTTTGTTTAGGCAAATTTTAAGTTGTTAGACAATGAAGAGCACAACATTAAAAGGTCATTTGACAACAGGGGATCAACAGCCCTAAAAATTGCATTGTTTAAGGTGCGTAGCAGTAAGGATAAGGGTGATTAGATTCCCCCAGAGATGCTACAAGAGTTAAGGGTTGAATGGGATAGTGAAGGCTGGCAAGATAAAGCAAAAACAAAAAAAAACAAAATAGGTTTTTAAAAGAATGACTTAATGCACATAGTGGAGGGTCTATATCTGCACAAGAGTATGCCAAAAGAATTATGAGTAATTTTTGTCAAATCCATAGTGATTAAGTTTTTACTCCAATATTATTTAACTTTTTATTTTTTTAGAAGGTGCAAATGAATAAAGAACCGATATGTTTTGAGTTGTATGAGCGGCTTCATCAGCCTAAATGAGAGCCATCGAAGTGGTTCAACGAGCAGCAAGGAAAGATTGTTGTATGTAGTCATTACTCTTTTATTTTCATATCTTTACAAATACTTATTTTGTTTAACAATTCTATTTTTTCAAAAAATGTATCAAACAAAAATAGCTAAAAGATAATCCGAATCTTAGAGCGATGAGAGTTCCAGCCAACACTCCACCCAACATTCAGACAATGTTGTTTATTTGGATGTGGTTGGAGGCACGAACAATAAAGGATGGATATATGGTCTGAGATCTCAAGTACATAATGTATTTAAGTCTTCCGCTTCTAATGGAGTCTCAAAAGAATAAGTTACTTTTATGAATGCAAAAATTAAGGCTTTATTTGCTCAGCTCCAACAGAGTAAAGATAAAATTTTGATGTTAAAGCAAAAGGTTGAGGAATGGGATCAAATGTTTCGGCGCCTCATGATAGATAGTAATATAAGAATGTCGTCACCTGCACTTAGAGAATAAGAGAATAATAACAATGAACAAAATACTAATGCTGCTGATGGATCATAATATTAAGATGATAGTTTGTATTATTTATGTATGACTTTCCATTACGTATTTATATAATTAATACATTTTCAATGCAAAAGTGTTTGATTCTTTATATTTTTATGTCATATAATCACTTATATGATAATTATTGGTTTGAGATGATTAAAAATTCATGTGGTGATGTTTCTGGTCTCAAAGACAAAATTTTTTTCCGTCTTTGGATTTAGAGACGAAATATTCTATCTCTGAATTGAGAGACAAAATATTCCGTTTCTAAAAAAACGAAAGCTCTAACTAAATTTAGAGATGGACATTTTAACTTTAGAAACGAAAATTTTTCATCTTTGATTTCGTTTCTAACTATGTTAGAAACTAAATTTTTTCGTCTCTAAACAAGTTTTTCTAATAGTGAAACAAAAAGTTTTGTCAGATCTTTGATAGTATTTACAAGTTTCATGTCGGACCACAACAAATTCATAATGTTGTTTTACAATAATTCTTGCTAAACATATGTTCAGTTTTAGACTTACACTGATATTAATGAAAAGAAAAGCTAAATGAAATTTTCGTAAAAGCATATAAAATTAAGCAATAGCACTATTTTTGCCCTAGAATGAGTTAATTAAGAAAATAGTTTTGCTTCTTCGCTGATATAACTTAAACCTTTGGCGTAGAAAATAAGTTTAAAGTCTCACATGTTTGATGAGAACTGCTATCAGAGGCTTTCCCAGGAAAAATCTAATAAATGCTTCTCAAATGTGTCATTAGAAATATTTAACCTACCTTGTTTATTCCTAGCACTGTTTTAGTTCCTCATCCTCCTTCCTTCTTTTTGTGTTGGATCTGTCAAGTAGAGACTAGGTTTAATAAAGGGCGTGCTCTGATTTAAGAAGATTTCAATGCTTATTGATCTAGCAATTGTCAGGAGCTGGCCAAAAACTAACTTAAAGTCAGGCAAGCTTATCGGATCTCTGATATCATTTACAAGTTGATGTTGGATCACTACAAATTTATAACGATGTGGTCCAATAACTTTTACTAAACAAATATATCACATAATATCATATTATTGCATTGAAAACTATCACGTAGCTACTGTCCCCATGCTACCTCTACATTATTATTTTCTCCTGACAGTGATATATATGCTTTTGTGTGTGTGTGTGTATGACCATTTGAGTCAAGACATTGATGAAAATTATGTTTCAACTGGAAATTATTGAAGAATTAAAAATTATGTTTTTCACTTGGTATTATTTACGACGAACCTTAGATCGAATTTAAATTTGAATTTGATATAATATTTCTGTAAAATATAATGATATGGAAATTTAAATATAATATTTTTTCTTGTAAACTACTTAAGTCTAGGGGAGTAGACTTAGTTGTGATTACTGCAGCAGAGAATCAGCTACACTAAAAAAAACACAAAACAATATTATGTTATTATGGTTAACCGCTGGTGATTCCACAAAACCTGTTTGATCCATGTGATGGTTGTCTTTTTCACAAGGACAAGATAAATTAGTAAGGTTTCCTGTTCAGTATTCAATTTCTAGGCTTTGTCTACCTTGCATTCTGTCAAACTTCTTTGATTTTTTCTATACAAAAAAAAAATTGTTTGCTTTTTTTCCTTCCACTATTTTCTCTTTCATTTGTAATAGGATTGAAATATACTTAATCTTTGGTCTACACTAAAATATTCCCCCTTCATTCGTTTTTATTACTGTCATTTGAATGAAAATACTATAATTTTTTATCAACTACATGATATGGTTTATTATATTATCATATAAATTGGTCAAAATTTTCCCAATTATTATTCATACTCGTCGCCATCATAATTGAAATTGTATAATGATGGTTGAAAACTAGAGGAACCCTGTGCTATATACAATATCTATTTTACATCAGATTTACTCTTCCCCCTCATCTCAAAACAAAGGCCTGACTGAACCTTGTGGTCGAACGTCACATCTATAAATAGCATTAACTTACGGTATCATCCCTGCACTATAGTTTCTTGGGGAGAGTGAAGAAAATATTATTGGGAGGATGGGTTCCCAAACGGTTTGCCAGGTTCCTATTGTAGATTTCACTGATGAGAATTTGCAGCCCGGAAGAGGCATATGGGTTTCAGCATGCCAAGTGATTCGGAGTGCTCTTGAGGACCATGGATGTTTCTATGCAATGAGTAATAAGGTTCCTATGGAGCTTTACGACTCTCTATTTACTGTAATGCAAGAAATATTTGATCTTCCGTTGGAAACAAAAAAGCAAGAGACTAGTAATAAGCCTTACCATGGTTACTACGGACGAAGTTATTGGTTCCCTTTATATGAATCCATAGGAATCGACGACCCCTTGAACAAGGAAGCAGTTCAAAAATTTACCAAAATCATGTGGCCAGCAGGATATGATCATTTCTGGTACTGCTTGAAACTTATTCATCCCAGTTTTACTTCTTCTTTTTTGTTATTATTTACACTATTGTTTTTTGTCTTCGTTGTTTGAATAGTGAGACTCTCCATCACTATGCAAAGCTACTGGTAGAATTGGATCATATGGCTAAAAGAATGGTGTTTGATGGTTACGATGTGGACATAAAACACTGTGATTCCCTGCTTGAATCAACCAATTACATGCTTCGAAGCTTTAAATACAGAATACCCCAGAAGACAGAGAGTAATTTAGGATTGCATGCTCACACAGACGCTTCGTTCTTTACCATATTGCATCAGAATAATGTAACCGGTTTGCAAGTCAAATTGAAAAATGGAGAATGGATTGATGCTGATCCCTCACCCTGCATGTTTCTTTTCCTGGCAGGTGATGCATTTAAGGTGGGTTATCTTTCATATTTTCATCTCAGAAAACTGTGAGAAAATGTCTTTTAAGGAAACAAAAATGACCTTCAGTTAAACATAATGCTTCATCTTATTGTATGCATGCTCTTAGTGTTCTGTCCTTTTTTATATCTTAGGTTCGGAGTAACGACAGGATAAGCCCTTGTGAACACCGAATCATCATAAGGGCAGAGAAGGAAAGGTGTTCCATGGGGTTATTTTCATTTGGGAGTAAGATGGTTGAAACACAAGAAGAACTCGTTGATGAAGAGCATCCACTACGTTATAAACCATTTGACCATTATGAATACATACGTTTCCATACATCAGAAAAGGGTTCAAGATCTGAGTGTCGCATCAAAGCATACTGCGGCATAGATTATGCTGATGATAATGAATGAAAAATGTTTTGTCTTGCATAGGGTGCCGTCATGTTTTGTTGAATGTTAATTCCCATGTTGTACGTCTGGATAGAAAGGCGGAGCTTGTGAAAGTATCATGGTTCCATTTGTGACAGACGGACACAGCATGAAGTTTGTTGGTTTCGTTAATCAAACTCAGTGCATTCCAAGCATGTTTTGGTGTCTAAATGTCAAGCATCCTATGTTTCGTTGGAGACGAGCTATTCAATTATAACGGGTTAGGTAGACAGGGTTAATGACTAATAATTTTAGAGTTAGTATTTGGTATACTGGCCGTGGATAATATTTTGTCCACCAGCAATATTTAGATCTTGATACGTGATAGAAATAATTTTAAAAAATATTATTCTTACCACATGTCGCGATCTGAACATTGCTGGTGGATAAAAAATTATTCACCGTCAATAAAATAAATATTTTTCCATAACTTTAAACTTGGAGAAAAGCACTTGATTCTAGCATTTTCTAGCAGGATTTGAATTTTTTTATGAACGTGAAAAAAAAACTCAAGTCTATGATCCTTAATGATAACTACTGTTATGTAGTAAACAGTAATTTTAACTGAGGTTTTCCAAGGTAAAATCTAGTCAATACTTCTAAAAAGTGTCATGAGAAATATTAAACCCACCTTGTTTACTCCCAACACTCGGTTTGTTCATCTTGCTCTAGGAGCCTACCTGAACGTACCAAAAAACCAAATTAGACAAAATGTTTGAATTTTTGTTACGAAAATTTCAAAGCCAAAATATATTACCCACATTGAGGGAATATTGGTCTGAGGTGGAACCAATTCTTCACTTTCAGCACTTTGATTGGCATCCCCAAACCTGTCTCATTTTTCACTTTCTTACTAAACTTAGCGCCCGTTTGTTATATAAAAATGGGCTGATGAAATGAGAATCCAAATTTTTATTTCATCAGTTCAGCATGTTTGATTGATGGAATATGCTTTATTAGGGAATAAGCTGTAATCAAGAGATGTGATATCTATTACCTTTCAAAAGTTTGAAAATAAATAGAAAAAGCGTGAAATAACAATTAAAAAGTCTAAAATATCCCTATCTTTTACTTTTTTCTTTTTGTCTTCTTCTTGTTTTTTTTCTTCCACCCCCTGCATACTTTTTTCTTTATTATTATTTTAATTGTTTTTGTCTTTTTTTTTTGGACAAGTAATTGTTTTTCCTTTGTCTAGAATAAAAGTGAACATTTGTAAACATGTAATAAAAAATTGAAGAGATCTGGTAATTGTTGGCAAAAAAAAAATTAATTTAAAATTTATACTTTAAAAATTTAAAAATTATAATAATTTTTTTGTTATCATGTATAATAAACATTTATTTATTTTTTAAAAATTAAAATATTTTTCATTGAATAAGCAACAAAAGTAATTTTTTAAAAAGTAATAAATAAATTAAAAAAATTTACCGATAATTTTTTGTGGCTCATCGAAGTATTATTTACAAAAAGATTCACAAATAATAAACAATCAAAAACACAATTTTCAAATTATTTAAAAATTAAAAGAAAGAATAAAAAAAAATTTCGTATTTTTTTCGCAAATTATAAGTTATTTATTATTGATAAATAAAATAAAAAATAATATTTAAATTATTTCTCAATTTTATTAATATTTTTAATAAAAAAAATAAAATATTATTAATTATTTTTGTATTTATATTATTTTTAAATAATTTTTTAAAATCAAATAATATTATTTTAATATTTTTATACTTCAAAGGAATTTCTATCTTTTTGTCAGTTGATCATTTCATTTTATTCCATTGCGTACCACACATAATTTTTTTTACATTTCATTCCATTCCATTCTATTTTTAATTCTCTTTTTCATTCTTTTCTTTGTCATCAACCAAACGACACCTAATTATATCAAAATAAGCAGTGAAACTACTTAGATATTTCTGAAAGTGTCATTTGGTGCCCCATCACCAACATCATCACGATGCTTTCTTGTTTGCAACTTGATTAGTATACTTCCTTCTATCAGCAACTCACGAGCCCTAAATTAGAACTCTATAACCTTCATTTCAGAAGGGAACTAATATACTAGTCTGATGTAACTCCAAATTGTTATGGCCGGAAGTCGTAGCTAAAGCGAAAGAAATGAGACATTGGAAAACAGAGGAAGGCTGGGGAAAAGACCACATCACAAACGGGAAGTGAACACTTCCAAAGGGAAGGTTTTGTCAAGTTGTTAGGGGTTTCAACTTCCAAAAGTAAACGGATTTTCCTAATACAACCCAGTTACAAAAAATTAATTTCTTCTGCAAACAAATCGATGGATGTGTATTTAAAGAGGAAGGCACGAGAAAGTGACTAAACGCTAGCCTTAATACATTCTTTGGCATTGAAAAGTTAAGTATACATAAGTGACATTCTGTTTACATGCTTGTACATTTATATATAAGAAACATCAAACTGGCAATAGAAGCCGAAGAGTACTAAAAGGTACAGAAAAATTGAAAAAATTGTTTGAAACTCTAAAGAACCCTTTGCGTTGGCTGAAGAAAGATTCAAATCTATCTTCTTTGGAAGTTAAAGAACTTGATTGAAAAAGCAAAAATGAATGCAAAGAGCACTGCAAACCCAAGAACCACCCCTGCAGAAACCCCCACAAAGTCATGCTTGAATCCAAAGTAACTTCTTAGAAACTCTTGCACTGTCTTCTTCTCTACCTCCATGTTGGCTGTTATATCGCCAAACTGTGATGCAACCAGTCCATACAAGGTCCAGGCCACAGGACAAGCCCAGTAGTACCATCTCCACCACACAGGAATGCTCTGTTGTTAAAAGAAGAAAAAAAAGAGTAAGAAAATGGAAATGAATAACAGTATGCATATTGGATCCACAGAATTCACTTATAGGTTGGCAATGGTATCACTTACAGGTCGTGGTACCACAAATCCTGAGAAGAGGTTCCAAATTCCATAAAATGCAGCAGCCACAATGGAAGCAACATGGTGATTTGGTGTCACAGCCACAGCCATCATGCCATAGAAGGTGAAGTACAGCAAGGTGAAGTACATAAAAAACAGATACCAGAAGAATTTTGCTACAGTCCACTCGAATCCGATCATGGCATAAACTATGATACCATATGTCGCAGCTTGGACAAGAATATAAGGTAGCTCTATCAAAACCTGTGACAAAAGGGTGTGATTTTAGCCTATGTCAACATGGGTACGTAGAAAAACCATGATACTAAGAAACAAATGTTCGTGGGGTGATGATTTTAGTTACCTGTGAAAGTGCATAGGGTAAGGCAGAGTACATTCCAGCAGCTCTTTCTCTATAAAAGACAGTTCTTTCCACTGCTACCACTGGCTGTACAGAGGAGGAGTTCTGGACACCGAGGAAGAGAACAGCAGTGTACATAGAACCCATGGCATTAAGCAGGTCTTGTTTCGTTGATCTGAAAGTCATCCAAAGCGATCAGAATTCAAGGGGAGAACGAAGATTACTAAATCTAATATTCATTGCTCAGTCACTAAATTTTAACTTACGTTTTTTGTCCGAGGTCCCAGAAGATTGTTCCAAACATCAAGGCTGTGAAAGTAGTGAAGAGAAACCTCACAGCAGTGTATGGAGGATTGCGCCAATATGACCAATGTTGTTTCCATAAGCAAGCCAAGCATTGGACAAAAAATGACTGTGAGAATTGAGTATCAAAATGAAGATCCTTCGAACCAGGTGCAGCCTTGCCCAGTTCTTCTATAAGGTGCTTGTTTCTCCTGAAGATCCATGCATAGCAATTTAAGCATTTTGAAAATCAATAATAATACCAATATGATAATAGGTACCCTTAGTAAATAGATTCGTATCCATGTGTATTTGCTTACCTATACAGCTCAGAATTTTTGTAGACCTCAGTAAAATCAACTCCTAAAGCAACCTCTTGTGCTGAAGTTGTAACTTCCAACATCCAAGTTGCTGGATTATAGCCATCTTTGATTTTGCTAACCCCATCGACGCTCTAGATAATGAAAAATATTGGAAAATCAGTAATTGCTATTAAGAACTATGGCTGCTGAATTAAAATAATTTTACTTTAATTTGCATCCTACCTCAAAATACTTGATCAATTGACTAGAATGACGACCCAGTGGCCCAACATATATCTCTTGTCCTCCACGTTTCATCAAGAAAAGCTGGGATCACATGCAATTTATATTTATCAGATTCAAGTCTAATGGAGAAAGAAAGTACAAAGCACAGACTTCATTGATGATTATCGTCTCTCACCTCATCAAAAGCTTCAAATATATCAATGCTTGGCTGATGGATGGTGCAAACAACTGTTCTTCCTGTGTCCACTGTGTTCCTAACTGTTCTCATAACAATTGCAGCAGCTCTGGCATCTAATCCAGAAGTAGGTTCATCCATGAAGATTATGGAGGGATTAGCCACTAGTTCAACTGCAATGGTTAGCCTCTTGCGCTGTTCAGTTGAGAGACCATTCACACCAGGCAAACCAACCAGTGAGTTCCTCAAAGGATTCAGCTCCACAAGTTCCATCACTTCCTCAATGAACATCTATAACCATTTATCAGATACAACAGTATGACCAATCAGCCTTTATCTTAAAAGAATCCAGTAAATGAAGTGCTTAATAAGTTGTTTTAGATGCTAACCTTTCTGGTTTTAGAATTGACTTCTCGGGGCAAACGAAGCCATGCTGAGTAGAGCAATGACTCATAGAGTGTAACATGAGGAGAATGGATATCATTCTGCTCACAGTACCCAGAGATTCTAGCAAATGTTTCTTGCTTTTTAGGGTACCCAGAAATTTTGATGCTCCCATCAATATATCCTCCCGTTTTCCTACCAGCTAGCACATCCATCAAAGTGGTTTTACCAGCTCCACTGACACCCATCAGAGCTGTGAGAACACCAGGCCTGAATGCGCCACTAACACCCTTTAGAAGCACCAATCTGTCCTCAGGTACACCCTGATCTTTCATTTCCTGCCATTTCCAAATCAACAGACTTACGACTCAATTTTTTTGGACTAATGCAGAGTTGAAATAAAACACCAACATAACTACTAGATTGTAAGTACCTGTGGCATGTCAACAGAGTATACGATTTCATCAAAGGTGATAGAATGAGGCTCAAAAGGAAGAACCATTCCTCTTTTATTTCCGTGGCTGGATTCCGCAACAGCATTAACTCTTCCACTACGTTGCGAACTCACTGCATGAAAAAATGGAAAAATTGTTTACCATCTGAAGGCACAAATGTGCATAGAGTATGCTTGCATTGGGAGTTCATAAAGCATAATCACCTATGCGAGGTAATTCAACTGCTTGGGCTCTGTCAGTAGGTGTATTGTCTTCTGGTTCTTCAGTTATTGTTGCCTGTGGCTTATCAAAAGCTGCACAATCATTCATACCAGTTAATAAAATTTGAAGCAGAGTGATGTAAATTTTGAAGCACGAAATGTGAAGATGCTCACGATCTAGATATGACAGAGCCAGTGTGAATAAAACGTTGAAAAGCAGCACAAATCCGATCAATGCACCAACCCCTATCCAATACCAGTATGCATGTGTGAAGAACCCACGAGACTCAAGAATCTGACGTCCCAGTGGAACTGTTGCACCTTGGGCAAACTGCAATTGGAGAGCGAAGAATTTAGGCCTGAACATTACTTGAAACGAAAGTAGATGAATTGATAAAGTAGTATGTATTCAAGAAAATTACGTGGTTCCAACTGTGCCCAAGGAACTCATTGACTGCTATAGCATTCTGCCCATACATCAAAGGTGAAATCCAGAAACCCCAAATCCACCAGCCCTTGATATCGTCTGTTTCATGGGAAATGAAAAGAAAGAAGCATCATATACGGTTCATCCATTTTGTGATAAATGTAGCCTCTTTCTTTTTTCACATCTGTTAGTCCTATCATACCTTTTGCCAGAATGAAGCCACCCAATGTAAGAAGAGCAAGCAGTGCGAAGGACCCAAATGTGTTAGCCACAATCATGTTCCTACCCAGTGCTGCAATAGCTCGGAACAATCCTGAAGCCATCTGGCTAATCAATAGCAGAAGAAGGTATTGCTTGAACAACCTGCATAAAGCACAAAGACCTCGTATTGTAAACAACATGCAAACTTGAACTAGAGCTCATCACAGGTTCCGAAAGAGATAAAGGAAAGGCAGATTCTTTAGTTACCTCCCAACATTTGGATCAAATCCAATTACATAGTAGGTGAGAAATGTCCAAACAGCAACTTCTAAAAGTGTAATGGGGATCTTGAGGATCCATGAGGGAATAGCATATGCCCATGAAGGGTAAAATAGGAGGTCTCTTTGCTTGTAGAAAACAGGGAGCTTCGCAATGGTCATTGAGAGCTCAGACATGCCATTAAACATAATCATCACTAATGTGAAAAATAGAGCACCAACGTAAATCCCTCCATCATCTACTGAATCCCGGTGCATCTCTGTTCGCAGGAATAGTGTCATTGCTACAATTGCCATGATAGTAAGCTGAATAGCATCAAGAGAAAAATCACAAGTTAAAACCATATATACAAAATAAGAATTGAAATCGAAAACATCAAATAATTCACTATAGAGGAGCAAGAACCCACCTGTGATAGCTTGAAGAAGTAAACAAATGAATTCCTTTTCATAAGCAAGTACTCTCTTGAGAAGTTAGCCTTCAACAGCTCCTTCTTGTTAACACCATACATTTTAGTGGTTAATGCTGCTGGATGGTTCTTAGACTTGTCAAATGGAATTGCTAACTCGTCTCCCATTCTCCGGCCAATGTGGAATGATTGAAATGCCTCAGCAAATTGAGTAACTGTTACAAAAGTGTAGGGTTCATCTCTGCGCACCCAGTACTGCTCTTGATCCTTTCTTGAAGTGACCTGAAAGAAGAGACAGATTATAGGTACATAAACTACATTAAAACCAGAAAATAAAGGAAACAAGATATAAACTTTTGACTTACTTCTTGAAGAAAGTCAGCAACACCTTTCCTCTCAGGACATTTAAAACCCATAGATTCAAAGAAGTCAAGAACGTTTTCACGCTGTCCTTGGTAGACTATTTGGCCATCAGAGATCAGAATAATGTCATCAAAAAGATTATAAGTCTCGGGGGCTGGCTGTAGCAGAGAGATAACTGCAGTTCCATTGAGAATGTGAACATACTGCCTGAGAGAGCTCACAATCTGAAAAGTTGTGGAGCTGTCCAAGCCAGTGGATATTTCATCCATGAACAAAGCATTTGCGGGTCCAACCAGCATCTCCCCTGTAGTAACACGCTTCCTCTGTCCTCCAGAGATACCACGCAACATTTCATCGCCTACCATAGTATCAGCACAGATATCCAACCCCAAAACCTGCAAATTATAAAATATTACTTTGTGGCTTCAATAGAACATGTTAAGAAAAGCAAAGAGAGAATCTGGTAGTAGTATTACCTTTAGTACATAATCTGTTACCAGATTTGCCTCCTGGCCTACAGTTGCTGTTGCCTGGGCATATCAGAAACCAAACAGATGCTAAGATATTAATTACTGTGAAAATATCTTCTTTGACAAAAAGAGATTATAGCCTCTTTCTTACCTTCATGTAGACATCAATGTCTGGATCAGGCTTAATATTTGCTGCCTTCTCTCTTCTTGACAATTCAGCTAGCAAGTCTGTGGATCCCCCAAAAAAGAAACCAGTCATGCTTAGGTTACATACACCCCAAATTAAACTCTGGAAAATTAGAATGAAGTGAAAAGGGAAGGCCTTTATATGAAAATTTACTAACCATAACGCGATCCCACCCCTTGGCACCTCGCAGAGAAAGCCAAGGTTTCCCTTACAGTCATTTCTCCAACATGAACATCATGCTGGCTAATATAGGCAGCTGTTCTCTGAGGTACAAACTCCTTCAGTTCATGCCCATTATAAGTCACTTTCCCGGTTACCTGGAGGATACATGGGTATTTAAATTAGATGAAAGAACTCAACTTTGCTAATTTACATTGAAAGCACCAAAAAATAAAAATAAAAACTGTATATTTGCTTTTCAGTTTTCACCTTAAGATTTGGATCAAGCTTTCCTGACAAAGCCAAAAGGAGTGTGGTTTTTCCAGAACTTGGAGGACCCAGAAGCAGAGTCATCCTGCGAGGTTTGACGATTCCACTAACATCGTTAAGAATGGTCACATGTTTCTTTCTGCTTGAGAGTATGCGGAGAGAAATCAAGAAATTCTGCAAGACCAAGAGACATTGATTGTCAGAATCGTTACAGAACAACGAAACATTTAAAAGCATCATCAAATAGTGAGAAACAAACAATTTACGAACTAAATCTGCCCGCTGTTACCTCTACTATATTAGTAGCGAAGTTCACGAAAGTGGGCAAGGCTCTGCTTCCCACATAAGCCTCTGCCTCGACATTTAGGTGCTCATATCGGACTTCAATGGTTGGAATATCAAGCCCAACTCTAAAATAATAGAAAACACAGACATAACGAAGAGATATTAGTTATTGACCAAAAAGAAAACTAGCAACTTTCCACTTCTTGTCGCCATGGAAACTTTATAGAACCAGAAGAGAGGAGAGGAAAAGCGATAAAGGAGAGAAGGAACCAAAGAGTAAAGAGCAATATATTCTTACTTATCTATTCGTTCCTTGAGCTTCAACAAAAACCTCTCATTGTCCTCTTCGGCGACTTTAACCAACCTATCCAGCAATTTCTGTTTCTCCTGAAATCCAAGATCAGTGACATCGATTTCACTGGCCACGCCACGGGATGTGGTCAACAATCCCTTCCTAAGACGATTGTAAGTTGGGAGCTTTTCAAGAGCAGCCCATTTCAGAGCTTCTTCATCATCTTCTTCACGCGAAGACCTGGAGAAAACTTCCGCACCACTGTTTCTCCAACCCGTAGAACTCCCTACTCGCATACTATTACTTGCTTGATATATATTACCAACCTCCATTGCTACCCAACAGAAATGAAAAACAATAACTTTTGCAACTTCAGCTCAAACCCAACAGAAGCCAGAAGTCTTTTCTTCTTCGAGATTGGGAATGAAGGCGAAGCTTGGATATGTGATTCCAAACCGGTATGGTCTAAACCAAAGA
This sequence comes from Gleditsia sinensis, assembly GCA_037074535.1. Classification (NCBI taxonomy): domain Eukaryota; kingdom Viridiplantae; phylum Streptophyta; class Magnoliopsida; order Fabales; family Fabaceae; genus Gleditsia; species Gleditsia sinensis. The sequence goes on along the minus strand of CM073469.1, from coordinate 1,491,038 downwards.
AGAGTTGTTTGCAACAACTGCTAAAACCCAGAAATATACGGTAATGCTTCTTTGTATAGCTATACAAATAAGCGAAAGAATTAATTAAAAAAAAAAATGAAACTCAGATGCTGAGAATACTTAAAAAGAAAAATAGGTTCGTTCTGGGAGCAATCAGCTTTCTCTTCCCAATGGGAATGAAATGGATTGGGAAGGCCTATTTATACCTTGTTTACGTAACTAGGCGCGGCAAGTCAAGAGTCAAATCTACAAGTTTATTTTATTTCATATATTCCTATTTATTTAAATAATGAAACAAAGAAAACCAAGTAAAAAAGAACACGCGGGGAAATTATCAGTTCGGAATCAAAATGCGAAGGAAAGTTCCATGTATCTGCAGGTGGTTGTAGGTCCACCGAACATAGGAGGTGGAATAATATTAACATTAGTTAGCTTAAAACTTGGAGAAAAAAAAAAGAAAAAAAAGAGGTGGGGAAAATAATTTAGTTGGATTAAAAGAAGGCGGCTTAGCCTTCACGTTCGTCGAAGACTAAATGCAAGCAGCATTTGTTTCTGGGCAAGGAAAAATAGAAGGAGAAAGAGAAGGAAGACCGTTTAGAAAGGTCTGGCCAGGTCAAGTTCCCCATTGGAGAAGGAAAATAGTACATTTTTATTTGAAACTGGATATCAAGAATTTGGCATGACATTATTTCGCTAGTAGTGTTACGTTTCTGAGTGTTGATTTTTTTTTTCTTATTTATGACTTTTTCCGTAACCAATTTTCTTATTTATTTGAACATGGATATCAAGAATTTTCTTATTTTTCCGTAACTAAAAATAGAACTACCCTCAGAAGAAAAGAGATTACTTGACCTGTATAATATTATTATCTTATTATCTGTATCCTGTCTTTATTTGTCATATTGAAAAAAAAAAAAAAAAAAATAAGTTCACGCAAAGTCATGAAATGAATTATAGGTACATTAATGTGACAAAATATGATTATTTTATTGTTAAATTATGATGAATAGCCGTTCCATTTAAAAATTAAAAAGAATGAAAACTAAATTATTCTATTCAATTAAAAGGATATATTATAGTATTTAACGTTTGTCAATGCGCAAGGCGTTAGGTAGATGTCCCTTTGGAATTCAATTTGCACACGCAATGAAATAAATATAAAAATAAGCTTCGACCGTCATTACTGATTTATAACTCTATATTATGTATATGATAATTTGCAAACAAATCAATCAACGATTCCTTGCAAATTGCAACGGTAATAGTAACAATGCATCTATTTCCGTTATTTCTTTGATATAAACAAACAAAAGAAAAGACAAGGGTTGTCGGAAATCATTGATATCCTCCTCCACTAAAAATATGAATCTAACCCACCTACTCTGCTGAAAAAAATTTAATATCTCGCTTTTTTGTGGTTAACTCTATTCAGAAAAATCTTCAAAATATACTTTTTTTTAAGCATTCATTGAACAAGGAATTATTTTAATCAATAAGTTTTTAATGATAGTAAATACTGCGAGACGGAAAGCACAGGCCAGGCCAAGGTGTATAGTATTTGTAAAATGAAAAAATAAAATAAGTATTTTCACTATTTTGTAAGTTACAAAAAAGAAGGGTTAAAATTCAGTGATTGGCTTAAGAAAATAATATGATATTTCGCATTCTAATCATATTTTCACTTATCCTCGTGTATCGACGTCGGCTTTTCTTTTTTAGAATAAAGAAAAAGTCGATGAGGCTGCGTCAGATTCTCCATTATTTTGGCAAATATTGGTAAAGAATAGGACCAGGTTAAGGACCCCTTAGTATTTGACAGTTCAGAACTATGTGACACAATCAATGACATCATTCAACGACCCCAAGACAGGATTATGCATGCTAATATTTTCTTATGGAGCAAGCAACAATTGTAAACAGTATCAACGACGGCGGGTGGGAAAAAATTTTCTCATCCAGAGAATTTTTTTTATAAGAAATGACGAAGGAGAAAGAACTCAAAATCTTTCAATCTTTATGTTTATATATATATATATATTATTTTAAATAGTTTTGACTAATAACCTAAATAATTTACCACCACACTTTTGTTCTAAAATATTTAAACTAATTAGTAATTATTTTGAATTTTTAAATATTAAAATTAAATTTCGTTTTTTTCTTTTTCTCTTATAATTTTCAAAAAGAGTGGACGCATTACGGCGACCACGGTAGTGTCAAACATTAAATAAGTAATTAAGCGAGTAAAATGAATCAACGATAAAGTGGGAGGAGGTGGAGACCGTAACGTGTGTCAATGATATTAATTATTTTAAGGGTCAAATTGAAACCACGAATTGTGTGTTTGAGGGTGACTCGTCGCATCTAGAAAGTCTTACTTTTTCAACAGTAGAATTTTGGCTAAGGCCTTCTAATAAATTTTTTAATCAAAAAAAGAAAAGAAAGAAAGAAAATCTTCTAGAACTGATGCCAGTCGATGAACGTAAAACGCGTGACCGCAGACCGCTTAAAAAGTCAAACCCAATTTATGGGAGGGTTGACAATTCAATAACGTCCGACTTCCGAAGATTGCCGTTGCGCCACCGATCACACGAGGGGGCAATTCTATAAAGCTTTATTATAATATAAGTTGAATTTTTATTAAACATAAATTAAAATCTCGCCTTATTATTCTATAAATTATATTATATTAAGTAACTGAAATAAACATTTGAAAATTCATTTATCAATAAAAATAAAAAAAGTATATAAGATTACATAAAGACCAACTAACTTAAATATCGGCACACTTATCACGTGTACATACTGAAACGTTATAACCGTTTTTTTTTTAAATGAAAAGCATGAACTAGAAACAAATTTGAGGCAAAGAAAAAAAAAAGCATACACACACGGGGACGGTAATACCAAGGAGTCGCATGAACGAGAACCATTTTCCTTCTATAGCTGAAAATTGCAACACACATAAAACAGCTCAAAGCTACACATTGTGCCTGAAAAGTAACGTGCCGGGTATGTTCAGGTACAATTGTTGGTTTCTGTGCCATAAAACGATCAAATTTTCTTTTTAATGCAAAACTAGAGTCAAAAATTTTAGATGGCGACTGTTATGTAAATATCTTAATTTTGATATATTTAAAAATTATTTTTATATTATTTAAATTATATTTTTAAAATTTCTATAGATTAAACAGAATCTTAAAAAAAGATATATAGTTGGGTTTTTAACCTTTTTTTTTCTAATGAGAAATTGATTTAATTGAATCAAGCAGATGAGAAACCTCAGCAGGAACGTCGCAAGGACCTTCGGGATAGATTTTACGAAAACAACACTTTACGGTAATCTCAAGAGTGAAGAATGGTGAGAAGGAACTACGAACAAATGTGAACGGTCTTGGTTTGTGTCTCCGCTTCCTATACATTTACATCTGGCAAAATGAAACGGCAAAACCACGACGTATGACTTTTTAAAATACTTGGCTGTATTTAGATTGACGGTGGACAAAATAGATTTTGTGTGAACGTAATTTTCGCATAAACAAAACTTGGGTCACGGTTGTCAAACGAGTGTTTAGGATGATAATCGTAGTTTGTAAAAATGAAAGAATGTCAAAACAAACATGCTGTTTTTTTATAAACTCTCATTTTTTTATTGTAAACGGACTTTTAAACTTTATAAACACAAAATCAAACATGCACTTAGTCGTTTAAACCCCAAAAGCTTGCCGTATATAATACGTTTGATGCCATTTCTTTCCTTTTCTAGAACCCATATCACCAATTCACACCCAAACTACACTCACATTCAAGCAAATCTTTCGTGGTTCAAATGGGTATTAAACTCGGGTCGAGTCATAGATCCTAGTTACAACCTAAGATCCGACAATAACGATCTAAATATATTTCATCTACCTTGTTCGTTCAATTGAGAGTTTTGAGGTTGATAAGATGAATAAGTACTTTTTTTGTATTGTTGTTAAATGAGAGCGCTGCTACAAAAAAGTGATCATCTCTCTCATAACTAGTTTTGCTTGTCTTTTTTTAATTGTAAGAAGAAGATATTTTCAACTAAAGTTGGAAGTCAATCAGAATTGAATCTCTTTCGAATAATCTTCAGAATATATCTTTTATATTAATTTAGTATATTTAAGATAATAAATTTTAAAAAAATATTAATTTCAAAATTTAGATTCGAATCATTAAAAAATATATATATCTTCTTCAATAATAAACTAATTCTTTAAAGTTATAGTGTGATGAATCTTGGAAGTGTTACCTTAGTCTCATAACTAGTTATAGTGTGATGAAATGTGAAGCTTATATTACGATTCTAGAAGGGGCAGTCAACAATTTACAGCCCAGCTTTGACCTTTGACGTTCCCTTCAATTATGTGGACTTCCTCTTTTCAGTGACGTCCTAGAAGCTTCGCGTTTGGCTTTCAACTCTCAATTACGTGTTCCATACCCTGGAGAGAATTGTCAAATACAGTATACTCCTCTTAATTCTTCCCCTTTACGTCGATCAATCTTTCGTGCCTTTCAAAAAAAAAAATTATTACTTATTTTAATAATTTTAAAAAATATTAAGAGTCAACTACATAAAAAAACTTATTTTTTTATTTTTTTAAAAAAGCATGTTTAAAAATTACTTTATAAAACAAAACAAAATACGTTTAATATATTAAATATTATTATTTTAAATGTTAAGTTGTTTTGTTTGATTTAGTCATACGACGTTATTAAGATGTTACACGCAACTTTGATTGTAATTTGATAAACTATTTTAAAAATATGTTATTTTTTAATATTTATTTTAAAATAAAAAAAATAAAAAAAAAATTTATTTTTAAAATAATTTATTTTTAAATTTTATTTTTGAAACAATAACAGGAAATAATTATTAAATAAATTTTTTTATTTTAAAAATAATAAATAATTTTTTAAAACTATAAACAAACAAGTCTTAAATTAGCAGTTGTATAAAAAAAGTTTCATTTTTTTCACTCACCATCTATTTTATATATTTTTGTCTCACTAAAAAATATGAAAGATAAATTTTAAATAAAAATATAATAATTTTAATATAATTTTATTATTTATTTTTAAAAAATTAACTTTAGACTTCGCTTTAAGCTTCATTGGGTCAATCCTCAAATAATCTCACTAATACTTTTCGACAAAGAGAAAAAAAGGTTACAGAGAAACATAAAATTATTTAATATAAATTTTAAAAAACTCGTGTTTTAACCAAATACAAACTTTGTAACTGAAGATTACAGGTTGAATGATTCACGTATAGAGACGAACACCACATTACAAACTAGTGATGTAAGCCATTCTTTCTTTTTCCCCTTATTTTTCTCTCTTTGATTTGTACATTCTTTTGCAGTATCTATTCTATCGCTTTTGAAAATTGAAAACCTTTACTGAAACGGCAAAGATGAAAGCAAAGAGCACTGCAAACCCAACAACCACACCTGCAACTACCCCTACAAAATCATCTCTGAAACCAAAATAACTTCTTAGAAACTCTTTCACTGTCTGCCTTGACTCAATTGTGCTTGTTATGTCTCCGAACTGCGATGCAACCAATCCATACAAGGTCCACGCCACCGGACATGCCCAGTAATACCATCTCCACCACACAGGAATACTCTGTTATCCACACAAAAAAAGGTGAGAATATAGAAAATAATAGTCCGCATCACTGTGCATGCCTCCTATGTTATCCGGTACGTGTTTAATACCAGAGACACTACTAGACTCATATAATTCACTCAGACATATTATATACATCCATGGGTTGGCATCAACTTACAGGTCGTGGGACGATGAATCCTGAAAAAAGATTCCAGAGTCCATAGAATGCAGCAGCAACAATTGAAGCTATGTGATGATTTGGTGTGACAGCCACAGTCATCATGCCATAAAACGTGAAGTATAGAAACGTGAAGTACATGAAGAATAGATACCAAAAGAATTTGGTTGCAGTCCATTCAAATCCAATCATGGCATATACTATCAAACCGTAGGTTACAGCTTGGGCAAGAATATATGGTAGCTCTATTACAACCTGAGACAAAAGGTTTACACAGCTACATCAAACCTGACACAAAAACTTGTAAGGTTGTTGTCATTCTTTGTAATTACCTGTGCGAATGCATATGGGAAGGCTGAATACATTCCAGCTGCTCTTTCTCTATAAAAGACAGTTCGTTCAACGGCCACCACCGGCTGCACGGAAGAGGCATTTTGGACCCCAAGGAAGAGAACGGCGTTGTACATTGAACCCATTGCGTTAAACAGATCTTGTTTCCTACTCCTGCAAGATTTCCAGAAAAGGGGAAGGGACAATGTAAAACAAATTAAGCATCTTTGAATTATTCTGATTTACCCAAATGTAGCTTACATCTTGGATCCGAGGTCCCAGAACATAGTTCCAAACATCAAAGCTATGAATGTAGTAAACCAGAATCTAACTGCAGTGTATGGGGGATTGCGCCAGTACGACCAATGTTGTTTCCATAAGCAGGCCATGCACTGGATGCGAAATGGTTGTGCATATTGAGTAGGGAAATGCAGGTCCTTTGAACCAGGAGCAGGCTTGCTCAATTCTGCTATAAGTGCTTTGTTCCTCCTAAAATATGACAATTACATGATGGTTGGAGAACAAATTTAAAATCATGTCTGTACTTAGAAAACAGAGGCAGGTTGTGTCATAGTGTCCGTAGGGTGTTATGTGTCATGCCCAGTTTATGTGTCTGTGCTTCTCAGCATGTCATAATATCATGCTGAGATAGGAATGTCAAGTAAAATAGAGTAACTTACTTATATAGTTCAGAATTTTTGTACAAATCAGCAAAGTCAACACCTAAAGCCATTTCTTGAGCTGAAGTCGTAATTTCCAACATCCACGTGGCTGGGTTGTATCCATCTTTGATTTTACTTACCCCTTCAATCCTCTTCGATTGAAGCAAAGGTAGAAAATTGCAGTATTAGTAACAACTATCGAAACTGTAATTGTCATTTCAAGTGCTTGCTGATTGTTTAAACTCATTTTACCTCAAAATACTTGATGAGGTGGTTGGAACGACGACCCAACGGCCCAACATATATTTCTTGTCCTCCTCGCTTCAGTAGGAAAAGCTGAAACCACAGTTTTGTTTAACAAGCGAGAACTAAATTACAAAACACACAATGTCATGTCTTTTGATCGTTCATATTCCTCACCTCATCAAAAGCTTCGAATATGTCAATGCTTGGTTGATGGATTGTACAGACGACTGTTCTTCCTGTGTCCACAGTGTTTCTAACGGTTCTCATGACAATTGCTGCAGCTCTGGCATCTAGCCCAGAGGTTGGCTCATCCATGAAAATTATGGAGGGATTAGCCACTAGTTCGACTGCTATAGTTAGCCTCTTGCGTTGTTCAGTAGAGAGACCATTCACACCAGGCAAACCAACTAGAGACTGCCTCAGTGGGTTCAGTTCCACCAGCTCCATCACTTCCTCAATAAACATCTGCAACCATTTATCAGATAAAAAAGAAAATATAATCAACTGTAAGTCTCTGACACTTTAGAATCAAGTGCTAGCTGACCTTTCTGGCTTTGGAATTGACTTCGGGGGATAAACGAAGCCATGCTGAGTAAAGCAAGGATTCATAGACAGTGACATGAGGAGAGTGGATATCATTTTGCTCACAGTAACCAGAGATTCGAGCGAAAGTTTCTTGCTTTTTAGGATACCCTGAGATTGTGATGCTTCCCTCAATATATCCACCTGTTTTTCTACCAGCCAGTACGTCCATCAAAGTTGTTTTACCCGCTCCACTTACACCCATCAGAGCTGTGAGAACACCTGGCCTGAATGCTCCACTAACACACTTCAGAAGCACCAATTTGTCATCATCTACTCCCTGATACTTCATTTCCTGCAAGTTGAAATCGCTAGAGTAAATGCTTTCTTTTTCATCAAACTACATTTCCTCTATAAAAAATCATTCACCTGAGGCATGTCAACGGAGTATGTAATTTCATCGAAGGTGATAGAATGTGGTTCAAATGGAAGAACCATTCCTCTTTTCCTCTTGTGGCTAGACTCAACAACAGCCTCCGGCCTTACTGATGCAGACCCGGAAGACATACTTCCTGTCCTATTATTATCGTCCAAGTTCTCTGTAAGACAATTGGGAATCTGTTTAGAATCTAAGACTAAATAAGAAATACAATAAACTTGCATGCATGGGCATATTATCTAAGAGGAAATTAAAATATATCACCAATGCTTATCCTGCTATTAGGTGCATCTCGTCTGCTTGGTAATTCGATGCCTTCTTGAGTTTCGTCATCAGGTCTATTGCCTTGAGATTCTTCGGATATCACAGCCTGTGGCTTCTCAAATGCTGCTCAATCATTTGTATACGTCAGTAATATCAAGCATCTCTACAAGAAGAATATTAAAGAAATAGAGGCAAAGATACTCACGGCTGAAAAAAGTGAGAGCCAGAGTGAAAGTTGTGTTCAGTAGAAGTACAAATCCAAACAATGCACCAACCCCTATCCAGTACCAGTATGCATGTGTAAAGAACCCACGAGACTTGAGAACCTCAACTCCCAATGGCTTCTTCGAACCTGGGAGAACCTTTGATTGAAGAGATAGAAGGGTAAATAAATTAGATGTTTCAGTTTCTCACATAGAAAAGAAGAGAATTTGGGTTGATGATGCAGAAATTTACATGGCTCCAACTCTTCCCTAGGAACTCATTGACCATTATAGCATTCTGTCCATACATTAAAGGTGAAATCCAATAACCCCATATCCACCATTTCTTGATATCCTCTGTTTCAGGAGGAAATCCAAGGAAAGAAACATTATATAAGGTTCAAATTCAATAGTTTGATAATTTAAAATCCTTTATACACCCGTTGATCTGTTATTGTACCTCTTGACAAGATGAAGCCACCCAGCGTAAGAAGTGTAACTATTGCGAATGCCCCAAATGTGTTGGCAATGATCATATTCCTACCCGTTGCCGCAATTGATCGGAACAATCCAGAAGCCATTTGGCCAAGTAGTAATAGCACAAGGTATTGCTTGAAAAACCTGCATAAAGCAACTTCTCAGTTATAGCGCAACAAAGCAAGTATTCTGCAGTTTCAAAGTTGACAAGGACAAGTTTTACCTGGCAACGTTTGGGTCAAAACCAATTACATAGTAAGTGACAAATACCCAGACAACCACTTCACTTAATGTAACAGGAATCTTGAGGATCCAACTGGGAATAGCATATGCCCATGCAGGATAGAATAGGAGGTCCCGTTGCTTGTAGAAAACAGGAAGCTTCCCAATAGTCATGGAGATCTCAGACATCCCATTGAACAGTACCATTACTATAGTGAAAAACAGAGCACCAATGAAGATTCCTCCATCATCCACAGAATCCCGATGCATCTCAGTTCGTAGGAATAATGTCATTGCTATCACTGCCATCACTGCAAGCTAATAGCAACAAGGGAGAAAAGAAAAATTCAATAGTCAACTCAAAACCATGTATGCAAAATGAAAAGAGGAAGCAAAATGAACATTGTTGCAAACCAACTTGGGCTAACTTGAAGATGTAAACGAAAGAATTCCTCTTCATAAGTAAATATTCCCTTGAAAAGTTAGCTTTCAGCAACTCCTTCTTACTAATCCCATACTTCCCAGTTGTTAGTGCAGCTGGGTGGTTCTTAGTCTTTTCATAGGGAACTGCAAGCTCATCTCCAATTATCCTACCCACATGGAACAATTGAAATGCCTCAGCAAATTGATTCACTGTTACAAAACTGTATGGTGCATCTCTGCGTGCCCAATACTGCTCCTGATCCTTTCTTGAAGTTACTTCTTGAAGGAAGTCAGCAACACCTTTTCTCTCAGGACATTTAAAGCCCATTGACTCAAAAAACTCAAGGATGTGCTCACGGGGTCCTTGGTAGACTATTTGGCCATCAGAGAGGAGAATAATGTCATCGAAAAGCTCATAAGTCTCTGGTGCTGGTTGTAGCAGAGAGATAACAGCAGTTTCATCTAGAATGTGAACTATTTGCCTCAGACATTTCACAATTTGAAAAGTTGTGGAGCTGTCCAAGCCTGTGGATATTTCATCCATGAACAGTGCGTTTGCTGCTCCAACCATCATCTCTCCTGTGATTCAAACATGCAATACAAAATCTGAACCCATAATGGAATATACAAATTTAGTTCAATTTTGAGGACAAGGTGATGAATCACTACCTGTAGTAACACGCTTCCTTTGCCCACCAGAGATGCCACGCAACATTTCATCCCCTACCATAGTGTCAGCGCATATCTCCAGTCCCAAAATCTGCATATTATAAAGTAAATACCTGGTTTCTTCACATTAATGAAAATTTCAGCAAAATCAGGACACCTTGGTGATACTACCTTAAGTACATACTCAGTCATCATCTGGTTTGCCTCCTGTCCTTTAGATGCTGTTGCCTGGTATATCAGAACCCAATAAAATGAGAAGATAACTTGTCCATCACAGTGAACATTTCCAATGAACTTAAGGGGAAGGATAATGAAGATGGGGAATTATAGTGAAGAGAGTAGAATATTTTGCTTTTAATCAATATGTCACCGGAAAACAGTTCTTCTTTACCTTCATGTAGATATCAATATCTGGGTCAGGCTTAATATTTGCTGCTATCTCTCTTCTTGACAATTCAGATAGCAAGTCTGTAAGATTGACAAATTAATAATTAATCATGCTTAGATTACTATACACCTCTCAGTAACAGAATGAAGTAAAAAAGAAAAAAGAAAAAGAAAAGAAAAGAAAAGAAAAGCTCTTCATGTAAAATTGACTAACCATAACGTGATCCTACCCCTTGGCACCTTGCAGAAAAAGCCAAGGTTTCCCTTACAGTCATTTCTCCAATATGAACATCATTCTGGCTGATATAGGCAGCAGTTCTCTGGGGTACAAATTCATTCATTTCATGGCCATTATAAGTCACTCTCCCAGATACCTGAAGCATATATCAGCATTCAAATTAAATATAAATAAGTTAGCTTATTCAATATAGAAATCTAAGGGCAAATGAAATTACTTTCACCTGAAGATCTGGATCAAGCTTTCCTGCTAGAGCCAAGAGAAGTGTGGTTTTTCCGGAACTTGGAGGACCCAAAAGCAACGTCATCCTGAAAAATTGCAATTCTGAAGTATAAGACTTAGAGATAAGAAAATGAAATGAGGTTTGAGCTTTTCTCACCTACTAGGTCTCACAATTCCATTAACATCGTTAAGAATAGTCACATGCTTCTTTCTGCTTGAAAGAATATGGAGACAATTCAAGAAACTCTGGAAGACCAGGAGATAAAGGTTTTTAGAAATTATAGATCAAACGATTGAACGAAAACACAACAATAATTTTGATCTGAAAGACTTGAAATTCACACATGGTTACCTCTAGTATATTGACTACGAAGTTGAAGAATGTGGGCACGGCTCTGCCTCCCACATAAGCCTCTGCCTCAACATTTAGGTGCTCAAACCGGACTTCAATTGTTGGAATAAGAATCCCAACTCTGTAAAATATTCAAAGATATTTAGAGAACGATAAGAAAACTCATAAGTACTGTCAAGAAGAATTAAGACCATGGATTACTACCTATCAATTCTTTCCCTGAGCTTCAACAGAAACTTCTCGTTGTCCTCTTCAGCGACTCTTACCAACCTCTCCAACAATTTCTTTCTTTCCTGTAATCCAATATCAGTGACATCAATTTCACTGACCTCTCCACGGGATGTGGTCAATAAGCCTGTCTTTAACCGATTGTAAGTAGGGAGTTTTTCAAGTGCAGCCCATCTCAGAGCTTCTTCATCATCTTCTTCGCGCGAAGACCTTGAGAAAACGTCCATTGCATTGTTTCTCCAAATTGAAGAACTGCTTGCTCGTAAGCTACTACTAGCTTTATAAAGATCACCACTATCCATTGCCAAGCTCACCAGTTACCAAAACTGTATGTCTTCTTCAATTTCCGAATCAAACTAAGCAAACGTTATATTCCAAACTTTCATGACCAAAACCAAAGAATGGTATAGCAACAACTGCTAATTAAAATCCATAGAAATACACAAAAGTAATGGAACTCAAAGCTAAGAAAGGTGAAGCAAACTCTTTCTTGGTATGTTCAGCTCTCTTATAGCAGGAATGGCATGTACAGATATAGAGGTAAAAGGCTGCTGCGGAAGAGACAAAAGTCCAATCTGTTGCAGTATGCTCTGAAACTAAAATCTCCAATTCTTGAGTGGCTTTCTAGGGAGTGAGATGTGGTGTTGTCTCACCTTCTGCGTGAAGGCAATAGGGCTGCAGATTATTTAACTAGTGATGCCCACTTTTATCCGATTGGGTCGCATGCGACATCTTCTCCCAACCCTGCTCTTGGTTGCAACTTGCAGGATGATAATGGGGGTGTTTCTTTAGGTATAAACTTTATCTAGCGTAGTTTGGGCTTTGTCCCCCTTGTGACAAAAAAAATAATTGATAACTCCTTTTCGCATTAGATGACCCTAAAGTCAAGGCGGGTTCTTAAAGTTTGTGGAATATAATTGGCCAAATTTAGAAATGCAATAGGATAGTAGTGTCACTCTTCTTACAAAATGAAACTTGGTTGAACAGAACTCTATTGTGGACTCACTACGTCAGTTGTCTACTACTGCTGTCACCAGTTGACCTTTTCTCTTGGCATATCTCTCTCTCTCTCTCTCTCTCTCTCTCTCTCTCTCTCTTTCTCTCTCTTTCTTTTCCGCTTTTAAGTCGTGCAAATACCATTCTTATCTTGATGATCGTCATGCCTTCTTAGTGCAAGCAATAGTATAAACTTCAACTCTAGCTAGGTAATCATCATGGGATAGACCGTCTAAGTCTTTCAGGTAAAAAGGTAAAGCTAGTTTAGTATCTGATTAATTATAACTGGACAACTTCAAATCTATATAAACCAAGAGAGAACATGAAGTTAAATTATTCAAACTTCAAGAAAGTCATCCAAAAGAAAAAAAGAGATTACATTGAAAAGATATATAAAATCAGGAAAGCATATGAAGGATCTTACAATATGATGCTTTTGATGTCATTTTTCTATGAAAATGTCTCGCGTTTCTTCAACATGTAATAATAACAATCTCGCCAAAATAAGAATATTATACTAGAAAAGGATAGCATATCCTACATCCCAATTCCTCCTTGTCTTATTTTCACACTATCAAAGAAGGAAAGAAACATAAAATAGTTAACTTTTTGGGATGTCTCTGTATTCAACTACTATGTATTTGTGTTTTTTCTATTTTGCTGAGTGCTTATGAAAGATGAACTTGACAATAAATAAGTCCATATATTATAAACATGCGTAGAGAATGGGTTTTAGAGTGATGTTATGTTCCTAATTTTTCATATATAATTCTAGAAGCTTTTAGTTCACATTAAAGTGGCAAAAGAAAAAGGGTGCTCATAGGAACGGTGAGGAAACCCATGACGTGGCAGTAAGACGATGTAATCCAGAATTTGTGTTACCTGTTTGATTGGCTATCGGAAAACCACATTTATCAATGAATTTTCAAAATCTTATCGTCAAAGTGACAAGGAAGGTTTGATGTTTTATTTTTCGAAAGAAGAAAAGGTTGAAAATGACTAACATAATTGTCATCGCAAGTTGTTGAGTCTCACTTCTCAACAACCCAAGTAGTTAATTTCATTCAAAGGCACTTAAATTAAATTAATTAAAGTCTCCCTATTATTAACCCTTTATGTAAGTGTGAGAAATATTTGGTTATTCCTAAAATAACTTATGGAAATCAAGTCATTCTTTTTAAAAAAAAAATGAAATTCTTTAAATAATCAAGACTCATTATCAAACCCATTATTCTTTTTAATTAAATATTAATTTTTTATTTTTATTCAAATTTCATTGAACAAGATTAGATAGAAAAAACACTTCCATTTTTAAAAAAAAATTAATAAATAAAAAAACTAACACACACACAAAACGCAGTTTTTTTTTTTTTTGGGTATACTCATTGGTTCCCTCTGGTCTTGGGCCACGTTTCCCACTCAGTGAAAGTGTTGACTCGGCCAATGTAGACCAGGCGCTAGTTTGAAAAAAAGAGAGGAAGTAGACCAGGCTGGGCTGGATTCTACATCTTCATTTTTTTTGGGGGGGAAAACTACATCTACAAAATTAAAACAAAGAGAATATGAGATTATCATTCAGGCTTTCACTTGTCCAAAAAAAAAACTTTCAGGCTGATTCTTCTAAAACCAAATTACAATTAGGCTGCTTCTTTTTGTTTGTGGCCCACAATAAGAATATGGTGAATTCAAATTAGATACAGAACAGAACCAGCACATGCCTTATGGCTTTACCCCACCCACCAATGATCTACCAAGCAACAAAAAGTTACCCGCAATCTAAGCTATATCCAAGTTTTTAGAATGAAGATGACTTGCCATGGGGACACCAACATTGCAAATTTGGAATTTTCTTTTGAAATGTACCTGGAGCTAAAAGGAACTTTTTAATGGCTTTTTTGGCAGTGACCCAAATTTTCGTTCAAACCAAATCGATTAGTTAGCTATCATTTCCTACTTTTTATGATTTCAAATTTGACATTTCCTATCACTGCACTATTTTTCACTCTATTTTTCTTTTAATTCTATAAAAAATTTCATTATTTATTTATTTTTTTAAATTAATAGTGTCTTATCAACGAGTACTTGTTTCAATATTGAACTTGTATCATGGTCTTAAAAGTGTAATTTATTTATCATTGCCTTCAACTGTGTTAGGATTCTTTCGTGACTTTTGAAGGTGAACATGTTAATTTTTCAAACAATTTAGATCCCACAAAAATTTATAAATTCCAACTGAGGATTATGACACTTGCATCTGTGACCCTTAGTTATTGGTGTGGGGTCACCCTTCCTGGATCCCGTCTAGCCGTTACCCCCGCTTGACACTGCCACACCCACACTAATTTTCTTTCGTGGCATCTCAAAATTTAATTTAAAATTGAAACCAATTCGACCGTTAGCTCTTCATCGACAAAACAGATTCTCCCCTATTTCACTCTCTGAATCTTCACCTTAACTTCATTCACAGAAGGAGAAGCACAACCAACGATATGGCAGACGATTATGGGTTCACGCCAGAAGAAATGGCCGTCAATGAGAACCTTGGGTACCCAAAAGCCTATGCGAAGCTCTGCCGCGATCGGTGTTTCAGTCCTTACAGCCATGGCCCTCCATTTACCTTCATCCCATACGCTCTCCAGGATGACGAGGTAAGGAAATGGAGATCTCTCTTCCTTTGTTTGGTTTTATAGAAAAGAAGAGAAATTTAAATGAAACGAGACATGGGTTATTGTTTATGAAATGATGATTATCTTGTTCGTTGTGATATTGCTTAGGCTGCGTGGGCGAGGGATTTAGATAAGATGTTTCCCATAATCGATCCGAAAGCTAAGCCAACCACTAAGCCTAAGATTTTTGTCAGTATCTTGTGGAAGCAGCTCAGCCATCTTGGGTAGGCTTTTCAGATTAGCTTGTGAACAAATTTTAGAATTTCAATTGGGTGAATTTTTTCTTTTTTTATGTTTGTCAATTTGTGAAATTTCAGGAATGCTGGTTTTGATCCTGCTGTAATTCGAGTAGATCCTTATGGCAATGTCTTGCATTATCATGCGGACTCAGCCTCTCCTCTCGCTTGGGACATCGATCACTGGTTTCCTTGTTCAAGTAATCTCTCTCCCCATGCCCAACCTTTCTGAGAATGTGTAGAACAGGTGATAAAGCTTAATTTTGCTTCTTTGGGTTGAATATGCAGGGGGAGGATTGACTGTTCTGAGTAATCTAAAGATATTACAGCGGCAAGCCTGCAAGAGGAAGAAAAATAAACTGGAATTCTTAATTCCATGGTGGGATTTCCAATTGGGTCTCTCAGTGAACCAATTCCTATCCATTTTTGCTTCTTCAAACTCAGACTTTAGGTAGGTACTTTACTTTTTTTTTTTTTTTGTCCATATTTATTGTAATATTCTAAAATCGATAAAATTTGAAACATCAAATGGAGTAGGTGATAATATTTGTATTTGTAAACGACAGGCACAGAGGCTTTTCATTTTTGTTCTCTGATGGAGAAGATCAAGAATTGAATGCTTCCCAAATAGTGGATTCTCATTCTTTTCCGCAACATTTTATTGGATTGAAAGAAGAAGTTGGCCTTGCTCCAGCTGCTATTGTAGAATCTCGAAGGGAATCTTACGATACATTAGCTTTAAAACAACTGGATTACAATAGGAAGCCAAGGCCAATGTCTCCTGCAATTGGTTAGTGCATGATTATCAGATGAAGCTTTGAATTTGGTAGCAACTTAGTTATCTTGATTATAACATATAGAGATTTTATACCTGACCAGCCTCTGCTTGTAATCCTTTGATATTTTTCAGTAGCCGCAAGAAAAAGCAAGGGCAATCTCCTGAAAGAAAACGAAGATCCAGATTTTGCTAAAAACCCATACCAAGCCATCGTCATGGCCAGAGATTCCCTGAAGCAAAGAGAAGAAACTACAAGAATGCAGGCAGAAATTCAGAAGCTGGATGATGAAGCGAATGAAATGAAGCTCAGAAATGAGGAGGAAAAGCTCGTTATTCAAGACCTGGAACTGGCGCTCATAAAACGTAAGAGAAAGGCAGAAAAGTGCAGACGGTTATCGGAGGCTCAATCTTCTTACAGGACCATGCTAGAGAAGATGATTAGAGACACCATGCACCAGTAAGATTGATGACCAAAACTCAAATGATTTCCTTCTTTGGATTTCCTTTGGGCTTTAAAACTGAAAAGTAAGCTTATGAATTTTTTTTGCTGCAGGAGTGTCATTTATAAGGAACAAGTAAGATTGAACCAGGCTGCAACTAATGCACTTATGGCTCGACTTGAGGCACAGAGGGCAATTTGTGATGCTGCAGAGAAAGAACTTCACCGGAAGTATAGACAAAGAGATGAAATAGAGAAACAGATTCGGCCAGAATGGGAAGGAAGGAAGAGATCGAGAGTAGATGATTCAACCTTTGAAGAGAGAGACAGTAAACCTGTTCTTTATTTACCTGGAATCAGGCCAAGAACACCTTTGCATAAGGAGCTAAGACTATTTTTGGAGGAGGAACAAAGGGCATCTGAAGCTGGTTTATCTGCAAATGAAGAACGAAAGCAAGAAGAAAAAGAAGAGGAACTGGAAATACCGGCTGATAACATTACAGAAGAGAAACTTGAGGAGCATAACAGATCACTTGTTGCCTTAGAGGACGAAAACTCAATTGAGCACAAACTTCGGAAGCTAGAAATCAGGGAAGGTAAGAAAACTTATGGTACTTCATATCCAGTTCTTCAAGAAGCAGAAACTGAAGAAGATGAAGAAAGCAGGAAGGAACGTGGCAAAGGGAATGTGGAGAAGTGGCTTCAAATTCTTTTAGAGAATAGTCAGGACATGGATCCAGTAGAAACTCACGGAAATGAAACTAGTGGAACTGAGGAAATAATCAAACTAAATCAGAAGCACCCACAAAAGGAGCTGAAGATCTCAAGAGTTTCAGAGTCCGAAGATAGAACAGAAAATGAAGCTAGTACAAATTTTATGCAGACAGGAAATAAAATTTGTACTGAAGAAGCTTGCGTAAGTGAAGAAAATGGCAATACAAGTTTTGAAGGGATGGAAAGAAGGGAACACCATAGAAATGAAAAAAGGCTTGTCAGGTCAGAGAGTGCCAGGACCTTGAGGCGAATCCCGTCTTCTCCATCTTTGCTTCTAGGGATGAGAAAAGGCGTGGACTGCATTGGGAAGAAGCCCATTGTATGGGGTGATGATGATGGTACTCAGGATCATGCTGCAGCAAACAGCTTTATTAGGTCATCCATCAAGACAATCAAGAAAGCAGTGAAATTTTGATTCGCATAAATGAGGCTTTTATGTAGACTATGCACTCATATTTTACCTTTGTTTAAAGTTTCTGCAATTTGGGAGTGATGCTAGCTGAATAAGTGATTGTTTATGGTAACCAAAAAAAGAAAAAGAAAGAAAATAAGTGTGTAAAATGTAGGCATTCTATTGTTTGATTTGTGTATAAGAATTTTTTAGTGTCAAATATGCGATAACATCTTGTTTTTACTGCAAGAAGCCACTCTTTCTTCTACTTTCCTGTATAGTTTATTTTTCTAGAAGCTTAGGCAATGTACCTTGTCACAAAGAGGGCTGCAATTAAATACTCCTCTTTCTTTCATCATGCACTTGCCTCCAAATTCTTTAATCTAAGGAATTATTAGTAATGTTATTAAAAATGGACACGAAATATTACAAATGGAATTGATGAGACACGACTTTTACCAAAATAAATATACCAGCATGACAATTGGCATGTAAGTGAAACATAATTCATTTTGCATAATAATGAACATTCATTCTTTTAATTATAAAATTGTCATGAAACATTTAGATGTTCAGTATACCAAATTTTTACACTGGTATGTAAGATACATTAGTATATTAAATGCCTCTAGTATAACATACATTAGTATATTAAATGCCTCTAGTATAACATACATTAGTATATTAACCTTGGTATCTTACACCCCCTTCGTATCAATAACTTGAAAAAATTAAACTGCCCTATCGTGGAATTATCTATATAGATTTCCACAAGCAAAGCCCAGCGAAAATCTATTTGCATCTCTTGTTGAATTGTAGGTAACGGTGTGATCTTGGATCACAGGAGCAGCTTTCTCCCTCGAGGATAATCCTTGATTTTGATTTTTATTTTGATTTCTTTTTGGAGGAAAATCCTTGACGAAATTATCTACTTCAGCAAACAACTTATGTGCAAGACATGGCACAATCTGTCGTTTTCCGTATAGCATGTATGTATGGGGCTGATCAGTGATCCACGTTACAGCCCCATTATCACGGTTATGTGAATTCTCGAAGTTGAAGTTTCCTACAACTATAACTTTTTAATACAATGTTACATATCTTCCAGTTTTCCAGCTAAGTAGGCCGACTCGAATAACCTTCATCCATGCAAGAGCAGATGCCTCCCTTGAAATGGTGAAACTGTTCAGCATCCCTAACAGAAATCTCTCTGCGAACCACCTGAGAGATAAATTTGACAGTACTGTGACAACCTTGGCACATATAAAGATTCTTTGTCACCCAAATAGGCATCCCAGGGGCAGTATTAATAAGTGCAAAAGCAATGGCTAGTCTCTCACTGTGCCCACAAAATATTTCATCTTTAGAAGCTTCAATTATGTCCACATGACTACTCTTTAGCCCTTCAAAATCAACTTCCTTCATCTTCACATAAAATCCCTCCAAAACTGAATTTATTTCTTTTGTTCGAGGGTGAAAGCAATCACCGCTAAGAAAAGCATGCACTTTACCCTTGATTTCCACCCAGCTGCAACCAGGATCTACCATTAGCCCATTCTGTCTCATCATTTCTCTTACTTTTGCAACTTTGTCCCATCTACCACTGTCAGCATATAGATTAGACAGAAGAAGGTAATATCCCACACTTTTTGTGTCATCTTGAAAAATATTCTGTGCAGCAAGTTCACCAAGCTCAAGATGACGGTGGAGCCTGCATGCATTTAATAAGGCTCCCCAAATAGCTGGATCTGGTTTCATTGGCATTTTCTGTATGAATCCATAAGCATCCTCTAATTTCCCAGCACGGCCAAGCAAATCAACCACACATGCATAGTGTTTCAGATTTGGTGTAATACAATGCTTATATTTCATGCTGTTAAAATATTCCAAGCCTTCTGCCACCATACCGGATCTGCTACAAGCACACAATATGGAGATAAATGTAATTTCATCAGGATTAACTTTTGACTCTACCATTCTCTGAAAAAGCTCGACTGCGAGTACTCCTTTCCCGCGTTCAGCGTATCCTGTCAGCAGAATGTTCCATGCCGCAACATCTTGATCACCTGAGAAAAATTGTTTCCAAGCAGACTCCATTCTTCCACACCTTACATACATGTCTAAAATCGCATTGGGCAGAAAACCATCAAAACCTACTCCGGTTCTCAGTGCATGGGCATGAATCTCTTTTCCACATGTCAAAGCTCCTATTCTAGAACATGCAGATAGGACAGAAACTAATGTAACGGAGTTTGGCTTTAGTCTAAGCAACATCTCCCTGAAGACAAACAAAGCTTCAAAACACCGGTTGTTGAGTCGAAGACCAAGGATGATAGATGTCCAAGATATAATATTCTTGTCACGAGTAGAATAGAAAATTTCTAAAGCCCTGTCAATGCTTTTACACTTAGAATACATGTCAATGAGTGTGTTTGCAACTATAACATATGAAATTAGCCCCGTCTGCTTGGCTACCTCATGAAGGGCCATACCCATATCCAAATGGCCTAAACAAGAACATGCACATAGAACACTGGCTAAGGTGATTTCATCCGGCATGATACCTTCCATTTCCATCATTTTATATGTCTCCAGAGCTTTCTCAGGCAGCAAACTATTCTCATAACCTGATATCATAGCAGTCCATGACACCACATCTTTACATTCTGTTTGAGAAAAAACTTTTTCTGCTTCCTCAATAAGTCCAAGAGATGAGTACATCTGAATTAATGAATTATAAACAGAAGCATCTCTCCAAAACTCCGTTCTCAGCACATAACCATGAATTTCCCTGCCCAAGCTCTCATCACCAAGAAGCTCACATGCAGTAATCACACTAGTCATGGTCATCAAATCTGGATCAATAGGGTAGTCAAGCATCATACAAAATAATCTTAGTCCCTCTAAACATTCTCCATTTTCAAAATACCCGGAAATCATAGCATTCCACGAAATCGTGTCCCTATTAGGCATTTTATCAAACACCAACCTAGCAGTATCCACATCACCACATTTCACATACATGGTTATTAATGCATTAACCACATCTACATCTGACTCAAACCCGTAGCGAATAACATGCACATGAATCTCTCTACCCCTAACCAAGTCAGGCATACCACCGCAAGTTCTCAAAACACACGGGAAAGTGTATACATCGGGTCTTATACCAATCCACAACATTCTATGGTACAAATTTAGAGCCTCGTCGAAGAATCCTGCTTTGGCATACCCGCCAACCAAAACATTCCAAGAGAATAAATTTCTCTCCGTCATTCTCCCAAACACATACCATGCATCCACTAAATTGCCAAACCTCACAAACATACTCAACAGTGCATTCCCCAGTTGAAGGCTCAAATGAGGCATCGACTTGGAAACATAAGCGTAAACCCGAGAGCCTTCCTTCCGCGCACGCTTCCATTCACAGAGGCGTAGTAAAGCAATATAAGCATCCTCTTCCACAGAAATTTGAAGTTCGTGCATTGAGTCTAAGTAACTCAAAGCTCGCTCTAGGTTCCCAAGAAGGCATAACTCACATATGTTCGAGTTTGGGTTGTGCTTGCTGATGGAAGTGTTGGTGAGAGAATTCGAAACACAGATTCCATTAGATTTTCTAATTGAGAAACGGTGGGTCTGAAGGGTATGAGAAAAAGTAAAAGTTTTGAGCTTGTAATTGTTAGAATTAAGATGAAAGAGATGGTCCCTGTGAACGTGGATTGGGGAGATTTTAGCAGAAGCTTCCATTGGAGATACAGAGCATCCTCTCCCACAGAGATTTTTGGGGGAGTACTGAGGTTTAACGGTTAAAAGCTGAAGGGAAAAAAATACCGACTTTTAAAGGAACAGCGTGAACCAGTAAACCCAATGTAATTTGTTAGTCGTTACCATCTGCCTCACTACCTGTCTACCATAAACATCACCTTATCTGAAACTTTTGTCTTCTAATGCTCTGTTTTGTATGCAAGTTGCGTGCTTTAAAATTTAATTTTTCAGTTCTACCTTCTTTTCTTTTGGGTTTTGAAAAGTCCCCTCCTTTCTTTTTCCTTAATTAATGAACCTTGCCTTTACTTATCTGTGCCTTCATACTCTGTTATTGGCTATAAATTTCCTTGTGCTTCACTCCTCCGCTTAAAAAATAAACAGCTTTTAGCATCTGCAATTAATTTCTTCATTCTTAATTGATTTTATTCCAGATACAAATATGATCTTATTAATTCTGCATACAATTAAATTTACAACTTGCATATTCTCGCATCTGTTGTACTCAACAAAATTTTATTTTTTATTTTATTTTATCTTTTACTCAATATTCATTCGAAATACAACAGAGAATATCTTATTTAATGGTTAATGTAATTTCTAGAAGTCTAATTCCAACAGAATAAACAAACTCAGAAACTCAATTAATAGGCTTAATTTAACCGACACAAATGTTAGCTTTCTATCAGGACAGAGATTTCCTCCACTTGTGAGGTGTCCGAGCTTTGACAAGCCTGGTTTTCATGTCCATAGGCGTTTGTCTTCCAAACCCACCGTCCCCTTCAACCCCTTCTTCGATAACGATTTTATCAACCGCAGTCGCACTTTTAGTAAACATTGGCATCCCAAACTTCTTCCATTTGAAGAACCCCTTCTTCTTCTCCATCACCCTCTCCATCTGCATTTGCATGGCACTGCAATGGCTTTGAAGCCTGTAAACATCTTCTTTCAGCTTCCTTATCTCCATTTGCTGAGCATACATCTCACGCTTTGAAAGAGACCGAGCTGGCAAGTCGAACCCACCATTTGGGCTTCTCGTGCCACTGAAGGAACCACTCCAATCTATGTGGCGATTGAGCTTGGTTTGCTCAGAGAAGAGCACCTGAATCACAGCTCTGACAGGCAAGCGTTCATTTTGAGCTGCATGAAGTGAGGCTTCAGGGGTTAGTTTCCGGCAATCAATCAGCCTACAGAGACCTTTCCTTTCTTGCTTCGATACCCCTGGATGTGCCTACAACACCAAACGAATCAAAAAACATGCTTTATTAGTTCTGAGTAACTCTCAGAGCAAGTTCCATCTTTCAGAATATAGCATCAGCTATCATGTACTTAATTCACAAACCACACGATTCTTCAAATAATTTGTCTTTGTTATCTTTTTATTTTCTCTTTATGGCACTGTTCCTTATTCAGTTATTATCACTCCTGCGCCAGATAGAAAATTCAGTAGTGCTTGGCTCATCAGTATGCAGATGTTATTGGAAATTTTGTCATGTTCTAGTTTTGATCATCTGTACTGTCCTAGCATTTGCATGGCAAAAGATTTATATATATATATATATATATAAGAATTGTATTTATTACGAAAATGGAATGGATGAAATCATCGTGTATTATTTTCTCAGAGTTTGTCGTACAGTTCCTTTATAGCCCAAAAATTCCTAATAGTATTATTCAGATTCAAGTAAACATTCGCGATGACTACGAACTATATATGGAGATAGCCTACATCCGTAAGGGTTACATACTTTTGCAAGGTACCACTCTGCATTAGAGTGACTAGTAATAGGCATTACAAAGCTATAGGATGGAAAATGGAAACTCAATTGAGTTTCCCAATCAAGTAATCTTCGATCAAGTTCCCATTTCAATCAAACAGTTACACCACCTTTGACCTGCATCAAGATGGGGACAAAAGAAAAGCCAAATGTAGGGAAATGTAGATTACAGCTACGAGCCTATGACCCCACATAAAGGACATGTATGTCAATTCAGTTTACCCTCGGCTTCCTGTTCAATTTCCTAGTCCTGGTTTTTCTCGTTCTTCTCCGAGGAAGAGGAGAATCTCATGCCGGTGACAACACAAGAAACATTGGTTATTAGGATAGTTAGATTATCAGCCTATTTCTTGTTTATCTCGTAATGTTTGTTTCATTGAATTGAAGTAAAGAACCATATATCACACAAGAAAGAACTCTAATAATCAAGCACTTGAGAAATAAACATACTTTAAGATAAGTGTCAATGGCTCTGTACAGTCCGTCGTCTGTGGCTCTTGCATGGGTAGGAAGAGCTCCAGCAAGCGTGACGAACTCAGACAAGCTCAAATTGGCATCCACAGCAGCCTCAGCGAGGTAGCAATCAACCAATTTCGCCACCTTAACTAAAGCAGCCCCAGTTTTAGCACCGTCACTATCCAAACTCACGAACCTCTTAACCAACCTAATGACCAGCTCAACATCTAACAGAGTCTCACAAGTGTGACTGAAAGAGGGTATTATTATCTCTTTCAATGAAGCTTGGTCTAACTGCCATGAAATACGCTTCTCAAGCTCTGATTTGTAACTGGACTCAACCCCAACCATGTTGGCTGTTCTGAGAAGGCGAAGGAGGAAGTTGCACGGTATGGAATCCTTCTCAGGAGGCAGAACACCCACTAAGGTTTCGACAAAGAACCTCTTCTTCATCCACAAAGCTGTGACACTTTCAGGTGATTCTTCGAATTGAGTTAGGCCCTTTTCGGGGATGTCACCCGCAGAAAGGTCCGGGAGCCATTTGGAGGCGTAGTGTGTGATTATGGAACCAATTAAGTCAGCACGCACGCCTTTTGCTTTGATGCCTGAAAGGGTTTTGACGAAGTAGTCCATGTCGAGGATGCATGCATCATCGAACCAGCATTCGGAGGATAATTGAGATGGAGACTTTGCTGGGAAAGTGATGGGTTCTGGGTTGGATGGCTTCTTCATTTGAGTGACAATTAAGCTCGGGTAGTCGTTCGCTTTGGCAGCTGTTCTGGCTAGTGTGTAGTCTCTGCCACAAAATGAAATGTGGAAACTACGAAATCATATATATAGCTCATTTGATTAATGCATTTTGAAATTAATATGTTAATTAAGGATATCAAATCTAATATTTGATACCTTTTCTTAGTCACTTTTAGATGAATAGTTATTTTAAGGATATCAAATCTAATACGTTGAGTGAAGAGATTTTCTCGTAAAAAGAGGACAACTTGAACAGTTTATTCCCATCCTATGACAGACCAAATTGCTCATATCGCTCTGTATGAAGAACAAAAGTAATTATAACTCCCTTGAAACCTGAAAGGGACTTGAAACAGACCATTTTGTTTCTCTCCCTATCTCTTGTGTTGCGTAAAGGAGTTGGATTTCTTCCGTTTACATGTGCACGTTCCCTTCCCAAGGAATCCAATATGATAATGAACAGTTTTTGGAGTTATCAGTTTTGTTTTCTTTGTAAGGCTATAGATCAATCCCTTGTCACTGTAGGTTCAAAAATTATAGCGGTAAACAAGAGTGCAATTCATTTTTTTTTAACTCAGGGATGCGAACATGGTTTGTGCTTGTTGATTTTACTGTCAACTAACATCAATTCAGTGTAGGGTCAGTTTTCCATCGGCCAACACTTACGTTGTAACGTAGGGATGAACATGGGCTTGTCCTTGTTGATTTTATGAGAATCAGCAGTTTTACACAACTGTATGGACAAAGCAGGAAATAGCCATTACATGTTAATGCCAAACTTCAGTTTTTGCATGGATCGCAATTGTGCTCGTGAACTTGCTGGCTGCTTTGTCGGTTTTGAAGCAGGCAATTGCATCTCTGAGTAAAATGGACCCACTGCATTTATTATTTTATCGAGCCCTTAATGGTTTGCAAAGTGTCAACGGTTAGACGGAAAGCGATTTATATGTTTAACTGGGCTTCATGGCCCAATCAAGATTTATTTAGGCTTTTTATAATAGATCATCTTTCCATGACAAGCCAGTCCAAAAAAACAAAAAATATCTTTCCATGACAAAGCCAGTCCAAAAAAACAAAAAAAAAAATCTTTCCATGACAAAGGATCCGAAGCAGGAATTCCATTGAAGCCAGACAAGGCCTCATAGTATGTTCTAGAATATTTGGATTCTTCCATGTGATTCGAAGGCCAAGAGAAAGTCTAAATCCAAACTCGGACTATCTTGGACTTCTTCTCACTTATATTGTGGATTAAATACCGTTCCAGGTACTCGTGCAGCCTACAAGTTTTGAGGTTGTTCACATAATCTGCCCAGCTGTGCTACAGCTGAGCAGGTGATCCTCCATCTTCCTTCTATAATTAAAGGAATTAGTAGTAAAAATAATAAAACAAAAAAGAAGTTTGCATGTGAATGTCATAATAACCGTGTCATAAATTCCTTCGACGTGACTTCAAAAAATTGACATAATTGAGAATTAAATCTGTGATACTCATTCCTTGTTAAAAAAAACAAAAGAAAATCCTTTTCCCTTATCAGCGCAGTTCATTACCATATCTGTTTGATCTCTTCACGGAATTGTAGCCTGAGGGAGAAGAAGCAAGCAAAATCTGTCACATAATTTCAGCTCATTTTGCCGTTGTGTTACCATCAATTAATTTACTTCCGCCAGCCTACGTGTTCGTAATAGACTTGTGCAAGTTAGTATCAGAATTGCACCATCAAGTATAACAAACCTTTCTTTCTCAAGAGTTCTTCACATGACTATTCTTTCATCTGTTTGATTTGGTCTTAAACTTCTCAAAATTGCCGTCATACTTATCACTGAATGTTGTCTCAATTATAATACCTTTCCCACTTTTTTAATTTCTTTCCAATGAACACTAATGTGTGCGTACGTAAGAATTTCTCATCTACATAATATGCACCCCCATTCAAAATAAAGTAGAATAAGCATACATATATTAGATACAAGTTCTTCTTCTGACGAAGAATCAATGTGATTCTACAAAAGAGAAAATTCTGATTTTCAGGAGTAAATCAAACTCATATCTATGGGGGTCAAAAAATAAGGCGCTCAAAGAGTCAATAGCAAACTTATTTTATAAGCATAATAACAACCTATAACAAATAAACCTGATCTCTTCAGTTCTACTTATTCTTTCTGCTTGACAATTTTACAGAAAGAAACATAACTAAATACTGCGAGAAGTTGAGGTTTCAGTTGGACTACTTGAGGAGTCACCTGACCCTGAGTTTAGTTGCGAGCCACTTGCAAAAGAACCATTCCCACCCTCACTTTCAGCCACCACCGGTATCTTAACAGCTGCTCTTTCCATCTCTTTCTCGAGTTCCTCCTCTTGGCGCAATGCGGTAAACTGCGTATCCAAGGACTTGGCTGCTGATAACCAAGCAAGAACAATCACCAGAAGCACCCCTCCCAGATATGGAGTTGAATTTGCAAGTGACCCGAAAGTTAAGATCATGAATTGCTGAATCAGTGCACCTCCAGACTTCCCCAATGGGTTGCAGACAACATCAATGGCTGCCTTCCCTTTAACCTATAGCAAGCATTTTAGACCAATTAGATAAATTCTGATTAGGCACAAGCCAGGTCTTGGGATCTCAGAGAAGTTACCTAATTTCTATCAAATAACTCCGCACAGGTTCAGATTAGTATATAACTTCTTTCAATTTCATTATTAGAAACTGTACCTAAGTTCATTTCATTTTGGTTTTAAGTATGATTCAGAAGCAGAGAAGAGCCCAAACCTTCGTATCCTCGTCCAAGGGTATGTAGGCCATTTCTTTGCAGGGATCGAATAAGCTGTACTTAGCACTCTTGCTAAAAATGTTCTGCATGGCACCCACATATACAGCTGCAAGCAGCGGAGTCATTCCAAAATTTGCAAGAGCAGGTGCAATTGGGCCGCCAAACAGTAAAAGAGAAAAGAATCCAACTCCTGTTAGAAGAAGGACTGTAGGTGTGATCTTGGCAGCAACTCCCCATCCATATTTTTCAAATATAAATTGACTTAGAAGCATCATCGTGAATGTGGCAATTCCGGTTGCAGTTGAGAAGTCGCCCATAAAAGAAGAGTATTCATTTGGGCTAGGAAACTGCAGAATTTGCAAGATGAAGAGAGAGAGAGAGAGAGAGGATGATCAAATGGCCAGTTATAAAACCAAAGCTAAGACAGAAGCCAATTCATTTGATATTACCTGGGCTTTGAGCTTTGATTTCCATGTAACCTCAACAACGTTAATGCTAATTCCATAAGCAACCACCAAGGTTGCAAGATCTCTAATGTATCTTGAAGATACCAAGAACTTCAAGCTCTCCATTGTTCCCATTTTAGGCTTTTCCTGTAAAGATATAATATCGGGGGAAATGTCAGCTAATATATTTCAAATCAAACAAAATAATTGTTTCATAATGTATATAAAACCGCAAGGGAACATGAGAATATAGACCACAAACCCACAACAATGTCTTACAAGCTTGTAAGTGACCCAATCATAACACAGATACGAAACCTTTTAATATATATATATATATATATATATATATATATATATATATAAGGACACAAATAAGAAGAGGAATGCTATCTTATTTTGCTTTCAGTTGCCTTAATAGACTAAAGAGTGAAACAGAATGGAAGTTGTGAAGCAAAAATAGATGGGCAAACATTTGATCTTAAAACAGGCTTCTGCCTCCCTTAGGAACAAAAAGGGTTAAAATTATAATATTGCAGCATTTTATAAAATTACCTTCTTCTTCTTGCTACGGGTGGGAAGAGGAACACTCCTATTCACCCACCAGTACAGGAAACAGATTGTAAGTCCCAGAAGCACAACAATGCTCATCATCCCTTTCAGAGAAATGGCCCAACCATCAACTCCAGGACCTAAGTTTTTCCTCAGATTAGAAAAGTATTTCACTGTCCGGCCAGAAAATATAAGGGCAACATTGGCCCCAAGTCCAAACAAAGGATAGAATCGTTTTGCTTCCTCAACGGTAGTTATCTGCAGAAACAGCACTATCCAATCAGCAAAACCAAGTACAAGCCCATGATAGACAACAAAATCAGGGACAGTGATATCTCTTAATTTCAAACTGACAAGTGACAACAAGTAAGAAAACTAAAAAATAAGTGCTGTACTCTATATAATACAGACAAACCATCAAAATTATTATTCTCTAAACTTTACCCATGCCCTACGAAGACAGAAAGAGAAGCGTGGAGGAACCTCAAATAACTCACAAACCACTTAAACTCCATTTTTCGTACTCTTACTCTTTCTTTTCTCACTCGGTAAGGAGAATGAAATACATGATTTGATGTTAACATCATGAGTCATCCTTAAGATATTGGACCACACGTTGGTCAAAAAACCAATGAAAATTATAAGTACAATAGTAACTCCATAAACTCAATAGTTCGATTAAGGAGGATGATTTATAGGCCGAAATTAATAAAACATCATGCACAAGGATTAGCCAAATCCACTGCAGCAATATGAACATACTTTCTTCGTCAGTTCTCTCAAGTCCCAACAAATAATTGAAATTTGAATTACACCAGAGGAAATGAATCAAAACCAGCGTACACATGCCAAAAAGGATGCGATGAAAAATTAAACGATTCATCAGCCAATGATTATGGGCAACCGCTTCTACAGCTCATCCAACCAGGTTCAAGTATCAGTTAGTGTAAAGAGATGTCTCACTTAAAAATCAGTGTGTAACATATGCTTAGGTAGGATCTCTAACAACGGCAATTAAGATACCATGTGTAGGATATCATATCAGAATTAAACCACAATCTGATACCAGAATATGCTATAACACAATTCAGAAAAGACCAATAAACAAAGTCGGTTCAGGCGATGAAATTACCTGATTGGCGAACCCCCAAAACAGCACGGAAATCACCACGCTGCCCCACAATTCAGCCATGACATAGAATAAACAGAAGCTCCAGATTCTCATAATTGCAAGAGGACCAAGGAACCGTGGGCCAAGGATGTTAAGAAGCTTATCCGCGAATGCCTCCGGGTGGATATAGTTGCTAAGAGGGTACAGAACAAACCCGAACGCCCCAAAGAAGGCGATGAAGGGGAGAATAACAGTATAGAAGAGAGCTTGCTTCGGCAACACATCAGCCAATTTTGTGTATAACAACATAAATCCAACGGCCATGGGCAGGTTCACCCACGTTTTCAGAAATGGTATAATCTCCGCACTACTTCCTTTGGCCGTCACAACCAGTACATCCTTCGTGTCTCTGAGAATTGTGTAGTTGAAGAGGATACAAAAGAACATCAACCCGAGTGGTATAATCTTCTTGAGGGTAGTAAGCTCAATACCCAAGAACTTTGGTTTCTCAATTTCAATTTCCCCGTATAGTGGCTGCCCATCAGCGGCGGCAGCAGCAGCAGCTTCAGCCTTGCAGATGAACAAATTTCTATCCTTTTGACCAAAGCTATTAGCTTTCGTGGCAAACCCGTGAAATTTTTTGAATCCGTTCGTAGCCAGAGAATACCCAGTTAGAGTTTTGGGCTTCGGCGAGAAAAATCTGGACTTTAAGCCCTGTGATGGGTGTAAAACCCTGTTCCTGGGATTTGTAGGAAGAGAGAGAAGCCCTCTGGTCTGAAGAACAGCCTCCATGTCTCTCTTAGGTCCCTTCGAGAAAACCAATAATCTGGTACTTCAAGAGGAGAACATAAAGAGAGACACAGAAAAGAGGGGCAAGGATAAAGAGAGATAAGGTGGCTGGAGAAGATTATTTTCTCAAAGGAGGAGTAGCAGATACAAATATCTTTTATATACCAGGGAAAGCAGCCAAACCCTCAAAGAGTTGAGGTAGGCACAAAACAATAAGGCATATATAAATTTTGAAAAATGGGCTGAATAAGAGCCCCAGCGGCTGGGCGAATTCAATTTGTTGACAAGGAGACAATTTGTCTCAGATGAATTCCCACAATTGCAAGTGAGGCTGCAAATAGGAGTGAAAGGGATAAATAAGTAATAACAAAGAAAGAAAGAGGGAAACGGTCAAGCAAAGAGAAAAAGAGCATCCCAAGAATCTCTCTTTCAATACAAGCGGGCAAAAAGGACCACGCTATTTCCCCAAAATCTCCCTCCCGAGTCCAATTACCAAAAGGCACCTGAGATATTTTTCGCATTCACAATCACAAGATTCACGACCGTGCTTTCCATGGGTTTTGAAAGTTACATCTGCGATTGAAAACCTTGGTACGTGAATACATTCATGGCTAATCAAATTCCACGGGTGCCCAACGAATAGGCGATATGCAAATTGCAGCACCAGTTGTCCATCCTGCGCTAAATTTCTGACCGTGAACTTGATTATTATAAACCATATAAACAACCATTGGCTAAACGAACATTATTTGAATGGCAAAAGAGTAAACTGACTCATAATCTTATGATTATATTTTTTTTTTTGTTGGACGGTTGTGAATGTTTAGATGTCTGTTGACAGACTGGTTAGTCATTCCATTTGCCCGACATCTTCCCATGAAGCTGCAGAGCAGCCCTGGTCATAGTCATCCCTTCACCATTAATTGTGGTTGTGGGGCCAAATCAAATACACTAATAAACATGTGCCTCGCTGGTTTAGAATAAAAGGAAAACATGTGCTGAATAGGTCGCCGGCCACTAACAAATTGCAGTTTTGCTTGAAATTTTCTTTTACATTTGTGCATTTTTGTTGGAGAAAATCATATTACATAACAAATTTATACTATAAATTATGATTTTGTTGTTTATAATTTCAAATTTATACTCTTTGCCATTCATTGGATCTTCCAAAGAAAGAAAAAGTTTAACCATTTGATTTTCTTTTTTCCACTTTTCCATTACATTGTTTTAACCATTCCTTTTGTAACCATTTCACCACCTTACCTACATTTTTATTGTTTCAAAAATAGTTCTTTTTAATCTACCCTTTTTCTTTTTTAGATGAAATTTTCAAAAAATAAAAATAAAAATACATATCTACCTTCCAATTGTAGATTTCCCAATGAATATGAGTGTTTGTGCTATATGGGGAATGTGAAGGAGGGGAGCACAAAGCCTTGGTTTGGCAGAATTGATGGCACAAAACTACGAACTATGTTCTTATTCTATTGGTTCTTGGCTGCTTGGTTCTCACAAGCAATTAATTAAATAATTCAGTGGGATTGACTGATTGGTGGAGGCGTGGAGAATTGGTTTGGTTCATATACCACCGCAAAATTTGTAGTCTTTATAAACCGAATCATTCCCTTTCTATTGGTTTTAAGTCGAGTTTTTGGAATCTTAATAAATTTCCCTTTTGAATCATAACGGGTAAACCATGAATTTAAGATTCTTCGCATATCAAAATCTTTGGTCAAATTAAATTGTATTTTTTTTTCTAATTTCAGTCATCGCCTTTTTCAATATACACATTAAAAAAAAACCATTACACCAAAGTCTGGTCAGTTCTCAGTTGTGGACTTTGAATAATTAAATGACATATACATATATTTTTCAAAGAAGAGAGAGAAGCTACTTGCATAGTAAAAATAAATATCGTAATATTTTAATTTAAAATTTAATTAATGAATTATCAAATCAACAATTTAAATATATACTATGTTCATAAATTATAATATATGTGTGTCGGATAAGCCGCCCCTTTTGTCTACCAAAAAAAAAAAGAAAAATACTAAATTGCCCGAGTCCCCATACGCGGGGTATGATTCAAGATCTAATCCTTGAAGAATACTATGAAAGGTCAATTGTCAAATTTTTTTGAAGAAATAAATGATTATCCAAGGGATTGGGACTTGTATGTCTAACACAAATTTTCAAAATACACAAATAAATCGGTTTTTTTTATTAATGTAGTTTAGATTAAGAAATACAAGAAAGTCTCTGTCCTTTTTCTTCTTGAGGTGATTATAAATAATTTAAAACTAACAACTCTTGCATGATTTTTTTTTTCTAGCCGCCACAACCTGCAGACTGAAATCAAGGTATGGATTTTTTTTTTCCTTTTACTTTTCATGTCAGAAGATTCTGATGCTTAATTTTTTTTAAAATCTAACCATAAATATGTATAAATAAATAACAAAGAAAAAGACATGACATATCTCCATAGCACAAGATTTAACCCCCCAAAAAAAAATAAACCCTTTAAAAGAATTACAAATATAGAAATGCATGAGAATAAATATTTAAAGGAAATTTACGAATAAGCAATACATTTTTTAATTTCAATACGAAAAAAAAAATTCTCAAATTTAAGAAATATTAAAAGCTTAAATTCAAAAGACTACAGAAAAAATTGCAATACTATATAAGTCTGCTATTGTTCAGAGCTGCCCGCAAGTTGGGCTTTGTCCAGAAGTAGGCGTCCATGTCATGGGTGGCACTGGCCCAATCGCACCGCCTTTTCCTTTTCGCTTTTTCCCTTTTCAATGTTTAGCAAAACCAAAAAAAATAAAATAAAAACAGTTGCTTGTACCGTAGTACATGCATGCCGTGTATTCCTCCGTGGTCCCCAACAAAGAACGGCGGAGATTCGGCCACGTTTTCAATAACGGAAAATGACGAGTCGACGTCTGTACAACCTCGATACTTGAAGGCACGGAAGTCGATGCGTATACCTGTCTCCGACCTCCTACTCCTAGCATGCAGACAAAGCGGCATTTCGTTCAAATACGACAAGTATTAAATTTTGATTTTTAAAATAGAATTATTTTGAAAATTTATAAAAAAAAATTAAATTTTTTTAAATAATATTTATAAATTTTTAAAATAGTATTAATTATATAAATATATAAAATTATATTAAAATTAATTTAAATTAATATTTATAATTTAATAATAAATATAACACATTATTACAATAAAAACTCTAATTTAAATTTTAATGACATTTAAGAATATTTTTTTATGTTTATTTTTTATTTTTTAACTCTTTTGTTGTCTGTATGTGACCATAATTTTATATTATTTTTAGGTATTATTTTAAATATTTTTTCTCTTTTTTTATAATTTTTATAATTTTTTTTAAATAAAAAAATGTCTTGAATATAAAAAAAATAAAAAATTGATAAAGATGTAATTTATAAATAAAATATAAATATTAAAATAAAATATATTTGAACAATTTAATATTAGATGTGGTATAATGTTATTTTTATTTATTTTAAATTTTTTAAATTAATTTTATACTTTTTTATTAAAATAATTTAAAATAAAAATATTTTTATCAAAATAACTCAAAATAAAATTATTTTTATCAAAATAATAATATTTTTATCAAAATATTTTATAATATAATAATTTTAATTAAAATAATATAATTTTTTAATAAATATTTTATTTCATTTTAATTATTTTATTTTAATGATCGCAAAAATAAAATTATTTTGATATTTTGTCAAATAAAAAAAAAAGTAATTCATCGCGTCAATAATTTTTTTTTTTTTTTTTTGGGATACGTCAATGAATATAGCATACACCATTACCCGATTACGGAATCTCTACATTTTGGGCTTTGAGGATTTCGGCCTAATGTTAACAACATGGGCCTATCCAATATCACATTTACAAGTAATGACCGATAGCCCGTCCAAAAAAAAAGAAAGCAATGACCGATAGATCTTAGAATTTTGACTCCAAATACACTCAGCAACAGTGGACCAACCGACTGGCATGATTCTCAACGACCACCTTGAAGTTGGTCTCATTACGTTTTTTTTTTTTCCTTTTTTACAATTATTTTCGTGCTATTCAAGTATAAAATTAATTTTATTTAAAATATTAACTTTTTTTCTTCTTACAAATTTAAACACTTACTATTACAAAAGTTAAGTCTTTTAATTATTGACATTTAAATCACTAATTTATGAGTAATTCGTTCAAAATGTCCTATTCCTTATCAACAACAAAATGTTAAAGACAAGAGCAATTCAACCACAATTCCTCTTATAGTCAATATTTGTAATTCCTAGGTATACCAAATTTTTCTTTTTCTTTTTTTTTTTAATGTTATAGGAGAAACTGATTGCGGCTGATTAAACTAAAACAAGTTAGGTTTGCAGGCGAAACAATGCAGGCTTATGATGGAGACAATACAGAGGAGGAGGCATGGTTCTTCATTTGTTCCATGCACAGAAGAAGCTTGGACTTTACTTTGGAATTATTTTATTGTAGGTGCCTTTAATAAGAACATTATAATGAAGAATACTAGCATAATGTAATGGGTTCAGAACACAAAAATCCAAATAGTAGGGTTATTTACAGACCTGGAAACCTGCTCTGCTTCGGATTTCACAGCAGTTGGTGCCTGTAAGGCCTAACAATGGGGACCACACAGCACGTACAGTCTCTAATTGATGCAATTTTTACCTGCACTTTAGGTTCCTCGCATGCCTTCACCGGGAACGATAGAATAGGAAATGGTTAAGGACTTGCTAAAGTTCTAAGGCTATGCTGTTTGCATTTATATGGTTTAACAAAAACTTTCAAAATTTATTTGACACAAATTTTCTCTTTAGACACTTTTTTTTTCAATATTTATACATTGCTTTTAAAATTAAACTTGGATAGACAAGAAAAAGTGTTAGTTCTTTCTACCAATTCAACTAATTCCTTCAAGAAATTCAATTCCTATTATTGTATTGGTTGTAAATCTAACCATACGAGATGCGCAACATTTTGGTAAATTAAGAGGTTGGGGGTAGACATAGCTCTAGCCTCTAGCACAGCCATTTGCATCCAACCATTTTGGTCTGTACGTACTATTTGTTGTTCCCGCAAGAAACAATCTTGTTAGTTTGCCAACATGCATCTGTCTAAAGGTCTTCAATCCTCTTTGGGAGAATCCCAATGGGGCAAAGCATCTTTATTCACCAGCGTTCTGTATGAGAACAATTAGACGGATTAATTACTAGAATTTATAAATAATTAAATTTCTCAAGAAAAGTAATTCTAATTGATTTGTGGACAATACACTTCTAGCTAGCTCATCATTTTTTTTATAAAAAAAAACTAATTCCACCATATTAATTGATGACCATATATGCAAAGGAGTTGACTTTTGGAAAGATGATTACGCTTTAAATGAGTGGTGCTTAGCTAAATTAATTATTTAAAACACTGATTTTGATGCCCATTTGGTTACTATACCTTCCCCCGGATCACATAATTTTGATTTTGACATTGAAATATGGTCTACAAACTAATTATCCACGCCGAGAATCTATTTTCTTATCATTAATCTCTTTAGTGGAAGACGAAGAAAGAAAAGGCGTGCTTTCTATATCAAATCAAATCAATCAGAGAAACACTGTCATTTTAAGATCGGTTCATTTACACGCTGACCAAAAAGCTCATATTTATGTATCGTAATTATTAATAATTAATTTAGATTGGCGTAATGCAGAATTTCTTGTAATCCAATAATCTACGACAACCCTACTTTGTGATTCTATTATTGTTGGCTGGCTCCAGCACACTGAGTTGTAACCTCCATCGTTCATCAAAAAATGAGAAACAGGAGATTCCCAGCTTTCCTCCATAACGTCAACGTAGAAGATAAACGGGAAATAGATTCTTAAGTTTCTTCAACCGAATAACTGCGCATGTTTGGATCGTCTTGTGTATGAGTCTGTATACCGAAAAACAAGGAACACGATCATGTCACCAAACAAGGGAAGGAACATGGTGGATGCCCAATCCTACATTAGCGGCATGTTCGATAGACGCAGCTGCCCTCGATGCTGGAGAAATTCTTACCTATATTATTAGTTCCCCCACCCCCACCAAAAACTTACATATATATATTAATTGTACAAAATAAATTAAGAGAAAAATAGATTCCATCAATTGAAATTGTCATTTTAATTATTTTTTTCACGATTAACTAGTATATTATGAAATCTTTTAAGATAGATTCATTTAAAAAATAATTATTAAAAAAATACATAAATACGTAAAATACACTTTTGCATATCTTTGATATTTTAGGTGTTTTTTTAATCATATAATGACTTGATTTATGAATATTTTTATGGAATAAGTTTATATTTTAAAATTTCTTGTATAATATTATAAATTTTTATAAAGAGATTTTTGGTCTATAAAAAATATACAGATTAAATTAATCACAAATAAATATGAAAATACACTAGAGGAGTAGAGGTGATTTCTATCAAAAAATTTGTTGGATATAATTGCATATTTATTATTAATTTGATTTGACTGGTTTTCTATAAATTGAATTTTTAAAAGAGTAATTCAAAATATGAAAGGGAATTTCCCAAGATACAGATATGATCTAGCTTTTTGAGTTGCTCTGGTGTGTGTTTAAACCGTTTGAGGCTCATCCGAACATGAAGCACATGGGAGAGATATAGTCAATAATCATCATCATCGCCCACGAGTCTATGACGAAGATTATGGCAACCAAATGGGCAATTATTTGAGCTAATGGGAAAGAATCGGTTTTTCATTTTCATTTTGGTCCCTGCCGGACAAGCTTGCACTGGGTACCATCGTACTTGTTTTAACTTTTGCTGAAATTTGCAAAATGGAATCCTACACCCCATTTTCATACTGGGGGGAAATAAAGTGAGAACCTTTCCCTTCAAAGCCTTGTATCTTGTAGGCACATCATTTTCTCTTTCTCAGCTTCTCTCTTTCTGCTTTGTCTCTTCTCTTTTGTCATTCTCTCATCGTTGGGTTTTGGAAATTCCCTTCCAACCCATCGTTCACCTCAAACCCGAGTCAAAAAATATTAAATTTATAATATTATACTTACAATAAATTAATTTTTTTTTTAAAAAAATTAACTTTAAAAAATGATATTTCTCTTATAATAATTTTTTATATATTGCAATAGTTATATTTTTAAATATTAAAATATAATATTTGACAAATTAAAATTTTAAAAATATATTGTTTATGTATTTTTTTAGTTAAAATATTAATTTTTTTATCTCTTATTTTTTTAAATTATAAAATTTGTTTATCTTACCTCATCCATCCAGTATGTAATTTTATATATAAATATTAGCATTCCATTTGCTAAAAAAGAAAAAAAAAAAAACCATCCACCCTTAAAGCCTTGTATATTGTAGAAACTGGATATCCCTTCTTGGCAAAATAAGTGTCTCTCCGTCCAAGAACGTAAAAAAAATTTAGCTACAATTGTTAAAGATTTAGTATTAAATTTTCAATAGAGTTATAATAGGCAAACATTTTTTCAAAGAACTAATAATGCAGTATCCATGTGTAACAAATCTTCATATTATATTTTTATTAATAATTATACTCAAATTTATATATTTAAACATTTCGTTTGTTGTGACTACAAATCGGTTGCACGTGATAACTATCGGTATGCCTTAAAAACAATCTCAATCTCACGTGAACCTCGGCCTCCTCGTCAGAAGGACCAAACAATATTTTTTTTAAAAAAACTAGAAAACATTTTTAAACATTAAAATAGCGTTAAAAAAATAAATAAGAAATTCAAATTCGGAATGCGCATGCTGCTTGCTGCACGCAAAAGTAAAAGCTTAAGCTAGACCTGAGCCTCCCGAGCGAGGTATTGTAATTTGTAACCACCCAGGCCAAAGCGTGACTGCTGGAAAACCATTTTATTAAAGTTAACGCTTTGTCTTCTTCCTAAAAAGGAAAAAAAAGTATATACCATTTTTAAAATATAAATATATATTGTGTAGAGTAAATCCTTTTATTAGCATTATTTTGAATGAGTAGAATTGGAGTAATCTCTTCTTAAATTATTTCTTATTGGGTAACTAGGGAAAACAGAGAGGGCCGTTTGATGGCAGTCCTGGTCACGGACCACAATAAAAAAGTTTAATTAAAAGGATGTATTTTTATTTTTTATTTTTTACGATAAAACAGGTGGCAGTGAGGGAGCAAAGGAACAAGATGTGCGACGGAGTGGGACCCAGGTGGAGGTGGTGGTGATGGTGACGGGACTAGGTGGGGTCAGGTTGGGGTTGCTCTTTTTAAATTTTGGGTGCCCAGTCCCCGACCAGACCACAATGTCATCTTCTGCCTAACCGTTATGTTATCACTCATCAGGGGACTCGCCCCGCTTGTTTCTCCCTGCCCCTATTTAACACCCGCCCAACATTCACAGCGCTGTCTTTTTCTTTTTTCTTTGTTATAAATAAAATAAAAAATAAAAAAATTAGGTGCTATAACCTAATTAACTTTTGCGGAAAAATTTCCTTATAAATTTGGTTATGAGCATGTTATGGTTACAAAAGGAGGGGAAAGGGGGCGGGTAAGTTAACGGGTTTCCAGATGGTACCTAGACTTTCCTTCTATTTGTTGTAATATTTTATGATATATTAAATATTATGATACGATATATTATATTATTTAAGATTATTATATTTAATATAAAAATTAAAAGTTATCTAACAATTTCAAATTTTAGTAAAAGTCAAACGACTGTAATATAAAATGTTTATAATTTAAATTATATAAGATATCATAAAATATGATGTAGTAGGTGGATTATTAGCCTAAACACAGATATCAGACTCAACTGTCATAAAACGTGAGACACAATAGTCCAGTCAGACACATGCTTGGCACCATAGCATTAACGGAAATGACAATGATGACCAATTCTTAACAGCCTAGTAGTCCATTGACAGCCATTTAACATGCGCGGTAAGGTAATTACTAAATTAGGCTGAGACCAATTCTTGGCTCAAGATGGTGCCGTTGAGGGCTATTAGTACTTAAATATTCTTTATGCGATAGAAGTTCCGCTAGATGCATAGACAATCATTCTTTATTATTATATCTGGTCTTTTTCGGTACAACTTATCAAATGAGGATCCGCAAGCCAATAGGTTGAGGGATCTGAAGAATTAGTATTTTATATTTAAATATCAAAGATATATATAATAAGGCAAAATATTAACGCATCAAACATTTATTATTATTATTATTATTTTTTAGTATATCTGAATCTATACTATGAATTATATTTTAATAATTTACATGACATTAATTTTTGGTTCTAAATTTTAAGCTGTGGAAAAAAATATGAGTCTTTATTATTATTGTCATTTATTTATTTATTTTTTTGTGTGAAGAAAACTGTTAGTGATTATTGATTAGCGATAAATTGCGGAATGCTTATAAAAAAGAAAAGAAAATGAAAGACATAAAACGGAGTGGAAGTAGCCAAGGAGGAAGAAAGAAAGAAAGAAAGGTAGAAAAAACGAGAAAGAGGTTGGAGGAGAAAGTCTGGGATTTCAAAACTTTTGAAAATCTCTCAAGAGACTTTGATCCTTCACGCCTCTCTGCGCGTTCCCATTGTTAGCATTACGCGAACCCTAGCCCAACGTCGTCCATTGCGTTGTTCACTTCTAAGCAGTCATTTCGGCGACCTTGAACTTTCTCTTCTTCTTCCACTCGCCGGAAATGGCCGATGAGCCACTTCCGGAGAATATAACGTTTTTACTAGCTAGGGTTTTAGTGGGCTATCGGAGCCCCACCTAATAGATCTTTAACTGATTAACCAATTGTTTAAACGATCATAACCGCCGCACCGTCAGCCCGGGGAAGGGTATTGTAACGGACATCGGTTGTGGTAGCCGGGTCCTATTTGTTGTTCTGTTAATTATGGCCAAGGGAGGGCAGTGCTTCGAGAAGATTCGGAGGTGCATTCGGACGCTGTTCTTCATGGTGGCAATGGTTGCGTCCTTGCTGGTTACCTCCTTGCCGGTGCTCGTGGCTGCCGTCGATGTGTTGGTGCCTTGTGTATTGATCTCCAGCTTTACGTGCGTGAGGTGCTACACTTTTAAAGAACATTTGCGCCGATACGCTTTCAAGAGCTCCTTGACCGACATTCCTCTCGTTTCAGTCATAAGATCCCTCGTCATTATCAGTATGATTGTCTTTCTATATTCTTTTTTCTTTTTTGGTTATTTTGTTCACTTTTTTGGGCATTATGATCCCTCTGTTGATTCGTGTTTGAAGGAACCTTAAAGTGTTTCTATGCTGCTTTATTAGAAGGGTCAATTTCATGTTCCTTTTATTGTGGAGGATACATTGCTTAATTTCTTTACCGAACCATTCGTTTGTCTGATGATTAAATAGGTGAAACAAGGGGAGAAGTCTTCGAAATCATTTCTCATGTGCTACTGTAATATAAAAGAAACTTCATGTGCTTCTATTATTCTTTTTCAGACAAACAATTTTGTTAATCCTATTTTATCTCAACAAAGATAAGAGCTTCAGTTGCTCTACATCAAGTTATACAGTTCAAGTTTATCACAAATTGCAAGTTTCCTTGTTTTATCTTCTTCCGTGGTTCTGTTTCTTCTTTTTTGAAATAACTTCGTGTGGAAGATGTGAAAATATAATATATTTTTTAATTGATTGAAGTGCCAGTATCTCCTTTGATCTACCCTCTCTGGCTAAAATTTTATTATCACTATACAGAGTAAATTCTACTTTTTCTCTCCATATTTTAATTCTTGTTGTTCTCACATTTGAGCTTATCATTCTTTCGTGATTGCAGGCGTTTATATCATTTGCGATGGCCCTTCTCTCTCACATGGCCCTTACCTTGGAATCGTTTCTCTGTGTTCCTTTCTCTCAATTGGTCTTCTTTCAGTCAAAGCTTGTATTTTCTCTGTAAATTCTCAAATTGAAGCGGAAGCTTCAGCTTCTCTCTCAAGGCAGAGGCTCCATTTGAAAAAGTCATGGGGAATGCCTGTCCTATTTCTCTCATCAGTTGTGTTTGCCCTTGGCCACACTGTGGTTGCTTATAGAACCAGCTGCAGAGCACGGAGAAAGCTACTGTTTCACCGGGTTGACCCGGAAGCTGTAAGTTTGCAATAGCTATCTATCTCCAATTTAACTTCTGAGGTTTGTGCTTAGTATATTGCTTCTGTAGTATTGGTTCTTTAGAAGTAAGAGGTTCTGTTAGTGTGCACAGTACAGAATCTAAAATAAAATTGCTGAAATTTGCAAGACTTTATTGGTGTTTTTTAATTACTTTGATGTTGCGCATGTAAAAAAATTATTAATTTACTTATGCCCATTTAATCAGGTCCTTTCATGCAAAAATGTTTTCTCTAGCTACCAGAAGGTCCCACGATCTCCTACTCCTTCTGGGGTTAGAACCCCAAAAAGTGACAGTGAAATGAGGCGGAGACCTTTTGGGAATCATGATGAAGAACTGCCAGTCAGATTACTTGCAGATTCAGACAGCTTATTCATTACATGTCAAGGGCTTACTCTCCATTACAAGGTCAGCTTGCCTGGTTCACCTCAACCTACCTTGTCCTTGACATCCTTCCTTGAACCAAATACCACTTCATCAGTGGCTGGGGGATTGGCTAAGTTTAATAGAAATATGCTAAGTATGTCTCCAAAAATCCAGCGACAGTTCTACAGAAGCTATAGCAATCAATTCCATGGCTCATCTCTATGTGCTCCTCTTTTAGATGTCCCAATGACCACTCCTGTTCTTTCTGATCATATACCTGTTTCATGCCTTGATGAAATTCACGAAGAAGATGAATCAAGTAAATTGGAGCAAAACTTGGATGGTACTACTACTGGCCAATTAGGTATTGTTTTAGTACATGGGTTTGGTGGAGGAGTCTTCTCTTGGAGGCATGTGATGGGATCTCTTGCTCGACAGAGTAATTGTGCAGTTGCTGCATTTGACAGGCCTGGTTGGGGACTGACTTCAAGGCTGCGTCGAGAGGAGTGGGGGGAAAAAGATTTGCATAATCCATATAAGCTTGAGAGTCAGGTGATTACTACTTATCAGTATTATGTTCTGTATTGCTAGAATAAGTTATTTTCTTCCTCCTAGTCTTGACTAAACAAGTAAGGTATAGGTCAAGCTCACTATCGATTGAGGGGTCTGATCAGAATGCTTTGTTTTGGAAGTGAGAGTCAAGTTTGGGCTTCCAAGTCCTAGAGCTTGTTGAATGTTGCTTATCTTTTATTTTTTTTCCTTAATGGTGCTTTAGTGGGTTGAACGAAGAAACTAGGAAAGGAGAAAAAAATGCTGAAAGAGAGGGGACTAGCAACAAACATTCAATAGTGCAGACCTTTTACTTTCTTTCAAAGTATATTCAACCAGTAGCTATTGTATCATTATTGCCATTGTCATTTGCTGTTTTTGCATTTGAGCAAGGTTTTATCTAAAATTACATTGTAGATAAATTTGGTTTTTGCAGGTTGACCTTCTTTTATCATTCTGTTCTGAGATTGGATTTTCTTCCGTGGTGCTTATTGGTCATGATGATGGAGGGTTGCTTGCTTTGAAGGCTGCACAAAGAGTTCAATCATCAATGAATTCTTTTAACGTGAGATTTCTTGCTCTTCTGTACTAGGTAGATAACGCAATGAATTTGATCAGCCACATTGTGCGGCTTTGCTCTTATCTAGATGTAAAGTTGCTCAAGTTACCTGTACAAGCAGGCCTAAATACACAGCTAAATTTTTGACCAAACAGCAATATGCGTTAGGAAATTTAGCTACAATGTATCCTTTAATTGCACTGTGGTAGTTTGTAATAATGTGGGTCATATGCTCCTTATCAATTATGAATTAGGATGGCAATTAATGGGTGACACATTAAATAATACCAGAAACAATGAGTAGGTCGGAGAGTGATTCTAATGGGCTTGCTTATGGTTTACATCTTTATGGCGTTATGTTGTAAGAGAAAAGGAGATATGAGGTTTGAGCCTTTGTAGTCCAGTACTCTTTTGGGCATCATCATATTTCATAGTTGTTGAACTTCATAAATATTGTGCATGCCTGATCAAATTTCCTTGGGTTAGCAAACTATACATTTAATGTGCTGTCTATAATTGCTGGTTAATGTAGCATTTGCATTAGCATGCCTACACACACACACGCACTCAGAGACACAAACACATACATACATATATCAATCGTGTTCATTGCAATTTATGCTACAAAAAATAAAGACAGCTAAAAAAATGGCTTCTACAGAGGATGAATAAGTATTTAATGGTTTGTAAATTGGCGTATGACTATTTATGTAGATATGAAGATATTAGTTGCTATTGATCATGTTCTCTCCATAGACATACACTCAGTAAAGTTGTCCTCTACAAGCTAACTGTTAAATGTATGTGGTTATAAGGTTTTTAGTTGGTGTGCATAACTTGTATTTGATGAAGTCTTATTAATATGTTCTATATTTCCTTCAGGTTATCATTAGAGGGGTTGTACTGCTGAATGTTAGCTTGTTAAGAGAAGTGGTTCCTTCTTTTGCAAGGATCCTTCTGCATACCTCACTTGGAAAGAAGCACTTGGTTCGCCCTCTATTAAGAGCAGAAATCACTCAAGTGGTGAATCGTCGTGCTTGGTACGATGCTACCAAGTTGACAACAGAAGTTTTAACTCTCTACAAGGTATATTTGTACCTTCAGTTGATATAAATAGGAAGTTCTGTGTCTCGTTTTAAGTTTTGAACAGTAAAGATAATTATTTCATGGAATGAACTCAGCTGAGATTGTTCCTTGGTAATCAGCACAACTTATTACGAAATCTAGTGATAAATGCCATATCATGAGCCTCTCACACACCGATTGTGCCTAATATCATTTATCATTTCCTTCCAACCATTTGTTTTCTGCTTTGTTGTAGGGAGATTGGCATGGCAAATGTATACTTTTCTTTACATATATTCATTTTACCTCCAACATTTCACCTGAGGGAGTGCAATGGAAAGTTCTTGAACGATTTTTTCTTACCTTGTTTGTTTTGTCAGGGACTCTCTCTTTACTTTCCTAATTCCTTCCGATTGTTTGCTTTGTCATGCTTTATTATGTATCAC
Source organism: Gleditsia sinensis (assembly GCA_037074535.1). Lineage (NCBI taxonomy): Eukaryota > Viridiplantae > Streptophyta > Magnoliopsida > Fabales > Fabaceae > Gleditsia > Gleditsia sinensis. The sequence continues at coordinate 1,446,416 of CM073469.1, read as the reverse complement.
TTCCAGGTCCAAAACCTTATGACTACTTGACTAGTGTGTTGTCTTTGGTTGTTCTTTTTGGTTTTAGGCTCCACTATACGTAGAAGGATGGGATGAAGCACTTCATGAGATTGGTAAATTGTCATCTGAAACCATACTTTCAGCAAAGAATGCAGAATCATTGCTACAAGCTGTAGAAGACATGCCATTGTTGGTCATTGCAGGTGCTGAAGATTCCCTAGTCTCGCTCAAATCTTGCCAAGCTATGGCCTCCAAATTTGTAGATTCCGTGAGTATCCTACTACTATTCACCATCTTTTTATCTGGTGTGCACAATTTTTTGGGTATGGGAACAAAGAGCGTGCTTGTTAGTATTGACAATTATTAGTTGGAAGATGATAAATGGAGGAATGTATCAAACTTATATTTTGTCCAAATATTTTTATTGATTGTCACTCCATTTTTCACCTTCCCATTATTATTCCTCACCAATCACGCCGTTAGTTGATGACTCTTGAAATATAAAGCTGGTGTCTATTAGTTTTTAATTTCCCGAGTATTTACCGTGGAATATAATTACTGCATTATCAGTTGTACCTAATGTTTCTCTTACTAAATCACATGCAGAGACTGGTTGCAATATCCGGATGTGGCCATCTACCACATGAGGAGTGTCCAAACGCGTTGCTTGCTGCTATATCACCTTTCATTAGTAGACTCTTGTCCACAATAGAATCGCAAAGCCAATAGGTATTATTTTCAATTTGAATATGGGTAGGGTAGTTATATTTAGAGGTCATCTATTGTAGGGACTTCGATTTTTCTCTTTGACCTAGTTTCTTTTCTTCTTTCCTTCTCTCCTCTTTTTAGTAGTATTACTTCAAGAGAAAGAGAGCAAAGGCATCTCTTTTCCTAGTTTTTTTTCCCCTTCTAATGTTCTAGTTTTAGTGGTTTTCACTTGTATGGGAATCTTTCCCCCCTTTCTTTTTTAATTGTAAATGTTTATGCTCGTCTGAAGGGCTGTTCATTTCCCACTAAAAGGAAGTGGGAAAATAACATACATTTGTAAATTACTAGATTGGAAATGGATATATTTCAGGATAGTTTTGTCTCTGGCTGCTGAACGCTAATTTGTATCTTGTCCATTTTTACTTTGGGCTTTTCGTGTGTGGTTCCTTATCCATTTATATGAAAGTTAAAAGTGAAAGTGTAAAACCATTCTGGAATTATTTATAGCAAGTTGAATGTGTCTTAGCAATTTTTTCTTTTTTGCAAAAATAAAAAAATAAAAATGAATATCACGTAGCTGTCATCATTTATTCGTGGTTTCTCTCGGATCGCAAGTTTAAACCTCATACACAGACACTACGTGGCACGTTAGGGACTGTTACATTGCTTACGTTACCAGCATGTTCTATGCTACGCCATGGGCGCAAACCACATTTCACCTTCCCACTTATTCGAACTTGGTACAACTGCCGGCGCACGTTAGAAACGGCTCTCGTGTTTCTTTCTGGGAACGTTTCAGTTTTTTTTTGTTTTTGGACAAGGTGAACGTTTCATTTAAAGGCGCGAAACAACTAGCAAGTCTAATCTGTGTCTTATGCGGTTCTCTGTGTGTCTCATTCACTCACAGTACGAACACTTCAATGGCGTCCGGGTCGGCTTCTCTAATGTGGTTCCGAAAGGGTCTTAGAATCCATGACAACCCGGCTCTTGAATTCTCTTGCAGAGGGTCGAGTCATCTTTACCCCGTCTTCGTTATCGACCCCCATTATATGGAGCCTGACCCAAATGCATTTTCCCTCGGGTCTACGCGTGCGGGTCTGAACCGTATCAAGTTCTTGCTCGAAAGCCTTGTGGACCTTGATTTGAACCTTAAGAAGCTTGGATCGCGATTGCTGGTGCTTAAGGGTGAACCAGGCCAGGTTTTGATTCGTTGCTTGAAGGAGGTATAACCGTCGTTTCCTCCCGCAATATGATTCTGTTTATGGACATCGTTGTATTTTGCCAAAAGTTTGAAACTTTAATTTCTTTTAAATGTCTTTTTTTCTATTTTTATCTGAAACATTCTCGGGATTGGTACATAACTGTCATAGTTATATGACATAGTTCCTTTAAGTAGTTATTTGAATTATTTATATTTCTTCTTTTGGTTGATGCAGTGGAACGTCAGGAAGCTATGTTTTGAGTATGACACTGAACCATATTATCAGGCTCTAGACACTAAAGTCAAGGTAATTTTACTTGAGGTTTTTAAATAATCAAGTTCTTATTGTCAACAGTTATTGTGAATGGGATAGTCAGTCAGTAGTTATCGCTAATGGGTTGTGGTTACTCGAATACATTTTTGCTTGTTTCGACAGAACTATGCAGTTGCAGCTGGAGTTGAGGTCTTCTCTCCTGTAAGCCACACACTCTTCAATCCCGCGGATATTATACAGAAGGTAAATATGAACATTAAAAAAAATTATCTGCAAATGGATTATGAATTAATTTCTGTCGTTTTAATTCGTTCAAAACATCAAATAAATATATTTTTTTTGTCTTGTGTTTTCCGACCATTAACGATACTATTAACTTATGATCAATCTGTTCATTTGCCTTGGCCAATGCCATAAAAGAATGGAGGGAAGCCACCCCTTAGTTATCAGTCATTTGTGAAGCTTGCTGGGCAACTTTCATCCCCTTTCTCAACCACAGTTACATCACTCCCTCCAGTTGGCCATTTTGGAAGTTGTGAGATTTCTGAAGTTCCAACAATCAAAGAGCTTGGATATGGAAATGTCAAACAGGTGGGAAGATATCATTTCAGATTAAACTCTTCATGACTTCCTAATAAGAAAAGTTGTATTTAGGATGTATTCTCTCCTTTCAAAGGTGGTGAATCAGAAGCACTGAAGAGGCTGACAGAATGCATGAAAAACAAGGTAGGTTCTAGCATTTTAAAATAAATTTTTTTAAGCATAATGTCAATTCATCGCTGCTTACTTATGAAGTTGATTTTCTCACGGAATGCCTAACTACTAATAATTGGTGATGTAAGAATCATGTCATAGTTCCTTCTTTTTCTTATTGTAGGAGTGGGTCGCAAACTTTGAGAAACCCAAGGGTAATCCATCTTCATTTCTAAGACCAGAAACAACTGTTCTATCACCTTACTTGAAAGTGAGTCAAACTCTCTAAGAATTGAATTGTTAACTTGTTCGTTTTGTACGTAAGAATTATAAATCAAATGCAACCTTGTGCTTTTTTCCATATTTTTATTTTTTTTCTTTTTGTATACTCTTTGGCAGTTTGGTTGTCTCTCCTCCAGATATTTATACCATCACATTCAAGATGTATATAAATCTGTGCCAAAGCATACATCACCACCTGTTTCTCTTCTGGGACAGGTCAGTCTTTTTCTAGACTAGAAGCCAGTATTGTATTGTTTTTCTAGCTCTGCTGTTTGGAAACTGAAGCTATTGCCTATTGTTCATCTATGTAGTTGTTGTGGCGAGACTTTTTCTATACGGTGGCTTTTGGGACTCCAAATTTTGATAGGATGAAAGACAATAGAATATGCAAGCAGGTAAGAATAAATGGTCGCTGATGTCTAGTTTGCCTAATTGATTTGTCTACTTTTGACCAATATTTGAATTTGATTTATGAAGAAAGGGCAAAAAGGAAAAGAAAGACAAATATTATTTTAAAGAGCAGTAAGTTAATATATTATTGACTGACCAGAGAATACTTCACCATCTAATTATAAAAGAGTTGATGTGATAAGCTAGTTCATTAGTTTTAACTTTTATGCTTCAAGAGTATTTATTTCTATTTTACACCTATAAAAAGAAAATGTTATATCCTTATAGTATTTCTCCTCAGTATAGGCTCATAGCAGCATAGCATTTGTTCCCATTGTTACTCCAGTTGATTTTGTTAATTGCTCTGCTTCTTAATGGATGTTGGGCTGATTAGCTGCTTTCTGCCTCACTTTAAGAGGACTGAAAATTATTTTATGTTTTAACCTTAGTAGCAAATGTCAGCAGTCAGAGTATTGCATTGATTTTTCCTTTGCTTAGATGTATCTAATTTTAGTTGTCAGTTCTCAGATTAGTACTCCTTGCTTGGTTAGAACTTAGAAGCAAACTGAACAACCCTTCCCCAAGCATTATTAATTGTTTGAAATATATTGTCAGATTCCTTGGATGGATGACGACAAACTTCTGGAGGCTTGGAGGGAAGGTAGGACGGGATTTCCTTGGATTGATGCCATCATGGTTCAGGTTAGGGTTTTGACATTCTTCTTCAGATGAACAATAGTTGTACCACTTTTAAGTCGTGTTACTGTTCAAACCCAGTCTTCCAATGATACCTTTATTGGCCTTCTCAGTTCTCACTCAGGCAGTGCATTTGAATCCATTATTTGCTATTGTAGCTACACCAATGGGGTTGGATGCACCATCTGGCACGGCATTCTGTTGCATGTTTTCTTACTCGTGGTGATCTGGTATGCTACTTTAACCATGTCAAATTTTCTTTACTCTGTTACTCTCTAACGATGGTGTTTGTTTATGCTGACAGTTCATTCATTGGGAAAAAGGGCGTGATGTGTTTGAGAGGCTTCTCATTGATTCAGATTGGGCTATTAATAATGGAAACTGGCTTTGGCTGTCTTGTTCATCCTTCTTTTATCAGGTATGAGGTATAGTGCACTACTAGCTTTAAATTTTTAGGGGAAAGTAACTAACTTTTCTGCCTTAAATTTAACGTCGGCAACCGAGCTTTTAGTATTTTTTAGTTATTTGATCATCTAAAATGGGACTCCTAAGCCTCATCTTAAGTTTTAAAAATGATATAATATAATATAATATGATAAATGTCCTGGGTTTATTTAATGCTGAGGTGCTTTTTTTTTCTCCCGTTATGCTCTTTACCATCTTTTAGGTAAATGCTATAATTTGGGCTTCATTCCTGTGCTTTCGGTTGATTGATTGTAAAATTTGAGAACTTGAATCCAGTATTTTGTGGCTGACCTTTTTCACATGAATTATGTCTATCATGATCAGTATAATCGTATTTATTCTCCAATCTCATTTGGGAAGAAGTATGACCCTAAAGGCGACTTCATCAGGCATTTTCTCCCTGTCTTAAAAGGTACGTTGGAGCTCTCTCAACTCCATCATGTTCGAGCAATTTTCCCCAAGATAAGGTGTTAGAACTGAATTTCTGTGATCAGATATGCCCAAGGAGTACATTTATGAACCATGGACTGCTCCTCTAAGCGTTCAGACCAAAGCAAATTGCATAATTGGCAAAGACTACCCAATGCCAGGTCAGTTCTGTCGTTACGAGGTTACTGTCTGTCTGCCTCGTACGGAACTGGTTTCTTCAAGTTGGTATTTATGGTAAAAGTCTGCTATGATAGGCTGCTAAAGTCTGTTATACTATGTTCTCCGAGGTGGTTTCTTGTGAACTTGATATTTGGCCATTGTGGTTCATATTATCCTATATTTTGTGTTTCAGTTGTTTCTCATGATTCTGCAAGCAAGGAGTGCCGAAGGAAAATGGGTGACGCATATGCCTTGAACCAGAAACTGAATGGTTTGGTAAGCGAAGAAGATTTGAAAAACTTGAGGAGGAAATTAGATGAAGGTAAAGAGGAAGAGCCCAAAAAGAAAAGATTTAGACAGCAGTTGATTGGGTGAGTGAATATTTGCTGGCATGCCTTGCTTGAATTGCAGTTTGGAAATTTAGGTGATAACCACCAGAATGTAATATCTTTTTTTGCATCATCAATATCTGTCGGAAATGTAAAATTCCTTGACCATAACTGCTAACAAAACTCCTCATTTATTCACTGTAGCTATGGTTGATTTATGTAGATGACTATATTTAATGGAAAAAAAAATTAATTATTGTTGTTATAATTGCTAACAAAATTTTCTTTATACGTGATAGATAAGGTATTCTCGTTAGATTGTGTATTTTTTTATTTATTTTAGATAATAAAAGTTTTATGACAATGAAATTACGATGTTTTAAAACTTTTATCTCGCTAAATCTAATATTAGTAAAATCTGTGGATATCAAAGTAGTTACTTTATTACAAATTAAATCTTTTATATTAGCTGTGTCTGGATTAATTTGGATATAGCTCAATTAATCTACTTCTCTTATTTATTTAAATTAAATTTTTTTAAGTGTGATATGATGTTATTTGTGTGAAACAATAACTCAAAAATTATAATTCTTTAAACATTGTCATTTTCTTTAAGAAAATTTTAACGATAAATTATTAGAAAATACATATACGGTGAAATTATATTTAATGTGGACATGGAAAGACAATTTATTTTGTTTTTATAATAATTGATATTTGGTAAAAACAGAGATTAAAATATCATCCAGAAAAGATTTCACGTCTTCCATCGCACTCAATCTACCTAAAATTTTCCCATGTATCAACTTCCTTCAAAAAGTGCACAATTATGTCCCAAAAAGCAAAACCAAAATAGACCCCTCAACAAACGGCACGCGCTTCGGATCATCCACGTGTACTGCCTTATCCACTTTTCTGTTCTCCTGTTACATTATCCACAATAGTTCTACAAAACGCTCGTCTTTATGTTGTACATTTAAAACCTAATTTACCCTCTCTTTTCCTCAAATACCATAAATACCCAGATGTACAACGTTTAAAGCACACGGTGCATTCTGTTAAGGAGGTCACCACTACACCTGATCCTTGGGGTAACCTCTGTCCTCTCTGTCTCTGCGCTTTTTTATTTCCTTTCTTCGAAGCGTTCTTTGTCAGAACTCAGAAGCAACCAACCAACCAACCAACCTTATCTCTGCGTCTCTCTCTAATGGCAACCACCACTCTCACCTTTTTCCGACCCTCCACGGTCCGAGCATCGGCCTCTTCGCCTGGGAAACCCGACCCGAGTAACCGGAAGCGCGCTTCTTTCAACTGGTGGGCGCCGTTGTTGGGATGGTCGTCGGATCCTGACTACATCAATCCCACCACCAATTCTTCATCAATGATGGGTGAAGCGACGGAATCCGAGACCGAACCTATCCGACCCAGATCCAAGTTTGCTCTCGGATGCTTCACGGAAGAGAAGGCCAAGCAACTTCGGATGAAGACCGTGGAAACCTCGACATTCCACGATATTATGTACCACTCGGAGATTGCATCGAGACTCGCATCCGATGTTTCGAAACGGTTCGAGAAATAGGACCCGCCGGCGGTCTGGTAACTCCCTTGCCTCCAGTATTGATCGGGCATGGGTTAGCCTCTATTTGTCGAGTTGAAATTTGCCGAAAAATCTGTCTGATATGATAATAATGGAAAAAAAAAGGTCTTTTGATCTCTGTAATGTTGAAGAACAATTAGATTGCATGTATTTGGTACACTGGAATCTATTTGGTCTGCCTATGATGAATCCTTGTTTTCATTTTCGTTGTGTTTCCGGGGTTTTTTCTTGAATTGTTAGCTCTGTCTGTCGTCTGAAGTTAGGTTAAATGATCGGCGATATGTTATGAAGATGAAAGGTAACTCAGCTGGATTTGCATTTTTCAAGTAAGATGCAATTCGGTGGCGTGGACGGATTTTATGACATTAATTTTATTTTAGGAATATAATTTTCGTTCACTTTATTTTGTTTTTTTTCTTAAACCAAAAAAAGCTGCTGATCAAGAATTGAAGCAACCGAAATGTAGAATAGGATTATAAGATAATGTTGTATACAATTTTTGGATGACGTTTTGAGCTGATATTGCGTACGATGAAACAGAAGCAATATCAAAAAGCAAAAGTAGGAATACGTACGTTCAAAGAAACAAATAAACCAAAAAGCAATTAAATAGAGACAATTAAGGAATACAGACACGAAATACCCCCCCCCCCTTTTTTCAAGCATGTATTTTTTTTTTTGGGACAGGCAGTAGCCGAAACACACGAGGTCAACACCCAAACCCAAAGAGACAAAGTGATCGAGATAATTATTCATCCCCAAACAAGCTCTTTGAAAAGACCAACCCATTGGATCCCAAACAGAGCAACGCACTCTGCAAAAACCGCATGGATCGCTCCCAGACCACCTCCCTCTTTCAATCAGCTCGCCTTCCGTTCTCTGCTTCCAATTCCACTAGCTCCTTTAGACCTTGAGGCATCTGGTAGATCCAATTTCTGTTCAGTCTCTTCTTCCATTACCAAGCTGCTGTTGTGTGGGCTACTGAGTTTGCCTGTAGAATTCGGGATGCATCTCTTATTTTTTCTTGAGGATTGTTCAGTCCCAAGGCCCACGGTTTCATTCGGGCTAAGGGCTCAAAGTTTGCGGGTTGCTATCACCAAAAAAGATCTCATCGCTACCAACTTGGGGTTTGATAGACATATTCTCCAAGTCCAAAAAAAGAAGAAGAGATTCATATTCTTTGGAATGTCCCAAAAAAGATTATTTGGTCTATTAATTTTTTTTCTTCTAATTTGTGATTTTCTCTGATTTTTAAGAGTGCAAGCTTGATGTTTAGAATTTTATGTTTTTTTATTTTATTAAAAAATTTATAAATTTCAGACTTGTATACATATTTTTTTTTTAATCCATATATTATTGGATCAAATTTCAATTTCGACTTCAATTAAAATTGGCCCTCGAAAAATTGAACCCTTTTTCATGTTAACATAAAATAGAATAGACACATTGGTCAACAAGGTCATACGCACATATATTTTTGAAAAAAATGACAAAAGAATATATTATTACAATATTGCTAATCGTGTGAGATTCTTTTTCAATGTCACATTTTAATTCTTCAAACTCATGTTATTTACATCTGCATAGGATAGAGGTAACAATATTGAGACAAGGTGTGCTAAGAGATGAGTGGAAACTCACTTAGAAATTTGAATGTCAAAAAGTCTTTCTGTAAACTACCAAACAGAGCTTTGAATTGTTTGAATCTAAAGCCACACAAGCAGCACATGTGATGGTGTTCATAACTGTTGCCTAATATTCATACATAAATGTAATTTATTTTAATCTTTGCCCCTCATTTAATATATATTCTTGATACCCATTCGATAAAATTAAGAATCATTGCCGACCACAAAAGCTCAAGCAAAAATAAAGTGAATATTACAGATTAGCCACTATTCTGTAGGCAGACAGAAGGAAGACACACTCAATCAAAAACCCTCAGTTTGCACATGGATACCCTTTCTATGATTGCTCATTTCTTTGATTCTCTCTGATGTTTTCCTTGTCAGTCCCCACGAGGGAATCCTTTAAACTACTGACATTTGACTTATTACATTTATATTTATTAAGATTCAAATGAAGGAGGGGTCACCTTGTCATTTTGATCCGATGATCTTCGACTCTTCCCACCTTCTCAGAAAGATCCATACCAAGTTTTGAACATGATCAAATTCAAAACCATGTGTCTCAGCCATCCCCCTAAAATTTATATATTTTAGGTCAAAATTACCACCCAAGTAATATTTATCAAAGCTTAGGACCCACTTTTTTTTTATTATGTAATAATTGGGTATTTCTAAAAATAGCTTCTTTGTAACTTTAAAAACACAAAATTTGGTGTCAATCTCGTAACTGTGCTACCCAAATGAAACGATGTTTAATACAAAATAGGAATAGAAAAAAATATATTTGGCGATGTCTCCGCTTCTCAGATTTATTTGGTTTTTATTAATATTATCATGTCTTCAGGACAAAGCTACCTAGCTGTTCCTGGGAATTGGAGAAAAATAATATAGGATAGTTCCAGTTGCATTCTCATTGTTTCCCTTCAAACTCAATGGCATTTTCATCAATTGGTTCAAATATAAACCAGTGCTCACCCCCTTCATCTCCACCATACCATCTCTCTCTCTCTCTCTCTCTCTCTCTCTCTGTGTTCATTTTGTGCTTCAAAATGCAGAAGCTCAAAGTGCTATTGGTGCTGTTCTTGGCAACCTGCCACGCCACTTTGTCCGTCCCAGACGGTAATCAAGATCTTAATTACTTCTCTTCCTTATCTAAATGCAATGGTAATGACTATAAATATGACTAGCACTACAAAGTTTACACTAAAAAATTTTAGGTTTACTGCCCAATGACGACTTCGAGCTTGGCCCCAAACCATCACAGCTGAAGGGCTCAGTAGTGACAGCCCACGACGCCATACCCCGATGGACCATTTCGCGCTTTGTTGAATACATAAGATCAGGCCAGAAACAAAGCGACATGCTACTCGTTGTGCCCGAGGGAGCTTATGCTGTTAGGCTCGGCAATGAAGCTTCCATTAAGCAAAAAGTGAAGCTTATGAAGGGCATGTTCTACTCCATAACCTTCAGTGCCGCTCGTACCTGCGCCCAAGAGGAGAAGATTAACGTGTCAGTGACACCCACCTCTGAGAAGAGTGATTGGGGAGTGTTTCCCATTCAGACTATGTATGGCAGCAATGGCTGGGACACTTATGCTTGTGGGTTCCGAGCAGATTATCCAGAAGTTGAGATTGTGATGCATAATCCTGGTGTGGAGGAGGATCCAGCTTGTGGCCCCCTTATTGATTCTGTAGCCATGAAGGTTTTGTACCCTCCTAGAAGAACCAGAGGTAAATTCTCTCTCTTGACACCTCTCATATTTAATTTGGGCTATAAAGTTTGATTCTTTCATAAATATTTTGATTTTGCATTAATTGTGGGTGCAGTCAGTTTGCTGAAAAATGGAAACTTTGAGGAAGGCCCATATGTATTCCCCAAAACATCTTGGGGAGTTCTGATCCCACCCTACATGAACGGGTGATTGCTGCTTAATTTCTAATTCTTTTTTTTTAAATAAAAAATAACTCATAGTTGTATACAAAAAATTAAAGAAAAAATAATTAATTTCAATATGCACTTACCATAAAACATTTACAAATGTATTATGTGCAATATTGCATGCATTCATTAATTATAAATAAACTTTAAGTTAGCACTGAATTTTAAAAAAATACCAACCTTGTCTAAATAAAGAATTAGAATCTACACGGCATTACAAGAAAAAAATATAAACAAAAGCCTTATATATATATATATATATATATATATATATATATATATATATATATATATATATATATATATATATATATATATATATAATCTAGCATAAAGAGATATCTAAGTTGGAGCCAATCATGCTTGCCTCATAAATATAAATATTAATGAAAGGAATTATATGAAGATTTTTTTTTCTGTATAGAGTTTTTATCCCTCTTCTTTTTAGTTTTTTTTTTTAATGGAAGAGTTTATCTATTCTTACAAATCAAGAAAATTTCAGTAGCGTTGGTCTGTGCAAATATTTTCACTTTTATTATTTATTTTTATTATTAAAATTTATTTTAATTATTTAAAATATACGTTTTTTTAGTGATATTAAAAATTTATTCATATTTTTTTAAATCATATTGACATAAATAATTATAAATATTACTTGATTTTTGAATTTTATCTTCTATAATTATAAGATTATTTTGAATTTTTTTAATAAATATGATAATTTTTTAAAATTATTAAAATGTCATCAGTTATTTTTTAAAATCTGTTTTCATCCTTTTTTAAGAAATTTTCTTTTACTTTTAAAAATTCTACCATACACAAGAAACCAGCAAATCAGTCCCATCCGAAACCTTTGCCTATTCACACAAGCTAATTAATTCGGATAAGGACGAATTCAATTCTGTTATTCACAAAGTATCTAGTTAAGTTGGTCAAGTTTCCCAGCTATATATATGCAAAGCTTGCCTTGTTTTTCAATGAGCAACACAAAATTGAAAAACACTGACAATGGATTCTTCTTTGGCCAAGATTCTGCTATTAAGCTTAACCTTGCTAGGCTTATGCTCTGCCATGGAGGTATCATACGATGCCAAAGCTCTCATCATCAATGGAGAAAGGCACCTCATTTTTTCTGGAGCAGTTCACTATCCACGAAGCACAGTGGAGATGTGGCCTGACATTATTCAGAAGGCCAAGGATGGAGGTCTTGATGTCATAGAAACTTACGTTTTCTGGGACCGCCATGAACCTATTCGACGGAAGTACGATTTCTCAGGAAACTTGGATTTTGTTAATTTTTTCAAGCTTATCCAACAAGCTGGATTGTATGACATTCAAAGGATTGGTCCTTATGTTTGTGCGGAATGGAACTATGGAGGATTCCCATTGTGGCTGCACAAAATGCCAGGGATTGAGATGAGAACCGATAACCAAGTTTACAAGAATGAAATGCAAACTTTCACTTCAAAAATTGTTAAAATGGCCAAAAAAGCCAAGCTCTTTGCATCACAGGGAGGACCCATTATCCTTGCACAGATTGAGAATGAATATGGAGATGCCACGTGGGGTTATGGAGATGCCGGGAAAGCGTATGTCAAATGGTGCTCACAAATGGCTCTAGCCCAAAATATTGGTGCTCCATGGATCATGTGTCAGCAAAATGATGCTCCTAATCCTAATATCAATACCTGCAATGGGTACTACTGTGACAAATTTCAACCCAACAACCCCAAAAGTCCCAAAATTTTCACTGAAAACTGGATTGGATGATTCCAAAAATGGGGTGAAAGGAACCCCCATAGAAGTGCTGAAGATGCAGCTTTCTCAGTGGCACGTTTTTTTCAGAATGGTGGGGTACTCAATAACTACTACATGTACCATGGAGGAACAAACTTTGGACGAACTGCAGGAGGTCCATATATCACAACATCTTATGACTATGATGCACCAGTTGATGAGTATGGAAATTTGAATCAACCAAAATGGGGTCATCTTAAGCAGCCTCATGCAGCAATCAAATTGGGGGACAAGATTCTCACCGATGGAACAAGGACTGACAAAGATTTTGGCAACTTAGTCACATTGACAACCTACACCAGCAATGCTACTGGGGGTAGATTTTGCTTCTTGAGCAATGTCCAAGAAGACCAAGATGTAGAGATCGATTTAAAAGATGATGGCAAGTACTTTGTGCTCGCTTGGTCTGTGACCATTCTTGATAATTGCAGTAAAGTTTTCAATACTGCAAAGGTTAATATTCAGTCTTCAATCATGGTGAAGAAAAGTGATGATGCATCTACAAAACTCACTTGGGCATGGACACCAGAGGCCATGAAAAAAATCGTGCGAGGAAAGGGAGAATTCAAAGCAAACCAACTTCTTGAGCAAAAAGACTTAACTTTAGATGTCAGTGACTACTTGTGGTACATGACTACTGTTGACATCAATGACACTTCCACTTGAAAAAATGCAACTCTTCGCGTGGACACTATGGGTCATGTTCTTCACAGTTATGTCAACAGCAAGTTTGTAGGATCCCAATTGAGTCAATGGGGGAACAACTTCACCTTTGAGAAACCTGTTTCTTTGAAGCCGAGAAAAAACATCATAACTTTGCCTAGTGCCACCGTTGGGCTTGGAAATTATGGTGTAAAGTTTGATTTGATAAAGACTGGTATAGCAGGTGGTCCAGTTCAGATAATTGGCAAGAACAATGTCACTGTAGACTTGTCAACCAGTTCTTGGTCTTACAAGGTTGGCTTGAATGGTGAGGCTAAACATCTCTATCGCAAATCATGGAGCAATTCTTCAGCCAATGCTCCTGTTGGAAGACGAATGACATGGTATAAGGCCAACTTTAAAGCCCCTTCTGGGACAAACCCTGTGGTGGTGGACTTGCAAGGGATGGGGAAAGGACATGCTTGGGTAAATGGGAAGAGCATTGGTCGTTATTGGCCTTCTTTGATTACCATGTAAGATATCTTAAATGATCTAAACATGCTTCTAAACTCATGGCAACATGTATAAATCAAAGAAATGCGGAATAAAAATTTATTGACCAACCTCCCGCCATTGCTCTCTTTCTCAAGTTTGAAGAAGTTCTTCCAAGCTATCCTTTTATCTCTGTGTATGGTGTACACTAATTTTCTGATTCAACCAAATTAGCTCAGGGACCCTTCACATATATTAATCATTCCAACAACTCTCACCATTATAGAGTTGTTGGATACAATAATAAAGATTAGTGGGAGACAAGATAAGGATTAGTGGGAGACAAGATAATGGCTTTCATAATCATCTATCAATAATACAGATAAGATAGAGGACCATACAATAATTTACATTCTCCCACTTGGTCCGAATATCCTTAAATTTCTGAAGAAAGCCAAATACACGAATCATGGCGGTTGGTACTCTATATTCAAGTATTACCTTCCATGTATCACAATGTATTTGTTTTCAATAACTTTAATGAACAAGCCTTATGCTTATTCTGGGTCCTCTTAATGTTGTCTTTTCTCTAAACATAAATGTATACACAAAATGAGAAAATCAACTTAAACTGAATAAATGTTTTATTACAATGATATATAATTTAAACATCAAATACTTAATATGGAATGTAATCCCATTCTCATTACATGATCCCTAAAACTTGTAGGTGGCATGCCTTTTGTTAGAGGATCAGCTATCATCAACTCAGTCTTAATGTGTTCAATGAAAACTTTATTTTCCTTGACACGTTCCCGAATTGCTAAGTATTTAATGTCGATGTGTTTACTTCGACTTCCACTTTTGTTATTCTTAGCTAGAAAAACTGCAGCTGAGTTGTCACAATACATTCTCAATGGCCTAGAAATTGAATCCACAATTCTAAGACCAGTAATAAAGCCCTTGAGCCATACACCATGCGAAGTTGCCTCAAAACAAGATACAAATTCAGCCTCCATGGTAGAAGTGGCAGTTAATGTTTGTTTTGCACTTCTCCAAGATACGGCTCCGCCAGCAAACATAAAGATGTATCCTGATGTTGATTTTCGTGAATCAACACATCCTGCGAAATCCGCATCTGAGTAGCCAATTACTTCAAGATTTTCAGTCCGTTTGTATGTCAACATGTAATTTTTAGTACCCTTAAGATACCGCATCACCTTCTTGACAGCTTTCCAATGGTCTATTCCTGGATTACTCTGATATCTGCCTAACATTCCAACTATGAAAGCAATGTCAGGTCTTGTGCAAACCTGAGCATACATAAGGCTCCCGACAGCAGAGGCATAAGGAATGTTACGCATCTGTTCTCTTTCTAAATCATTTTGTGGACATTGGTTCAAATGGAACTTATCACCCTTCACAATTGGTGCTATACTTGGTGAACAATCTTTCATTCGAAACCTCTCTAAGACCTTATTAATATAGGCTTCTTGAGATAGACCCAAGATACATTGAGTTCTATCTCTATGGATCTTAATGCCAATGACATAAGATGCCTCACCCATATCTTTCATGTCAAAATTCTTAGAGAGAAATTGTTTTACCTCATATAGCAACCCCTTATCATTTGTTGCAAGTAGTATATCATCCACATACAGTACAAGGAAACATATTTTACTCCCACTGATCTTTTGGTATATGCATTGATCCATGACGTTTTCTACAAAGCCAAATGAAGAAATAACATCATGAAATTTTAAGTACCATTGACGGGAGGCCTGTTTCAATCCATATATAGATTTCTTAAGCTTGCACACTAAATGTTCACCAATACTAGAGGAGAAACCTTCAGGTTGTTTCATATAAACCTCCTCCTCTAGATCACCATTAAGAAATGCCGTTTTCACATCCATTTGTTGCAACTCAAGGTCAAAATGTGCAACTAATGCCAAAATAATGCGAAGAGAATCTTTCTTAGATACAGGAGAAAAAGTCTCCGTGTAATCGATTCCTTCTTTTTGAGTAAATCCTTTAGCAACGAGTCTTGCCTTGTATCTCTCAATGTTGCCTAATGAATCCTTTTTGGTCTTAAAGACCCATTTACAGCCAATGGCTTTTGCTTCATTAGGTAACTCTACAAGTTCCCAGACTTCGTTATTCTTCATAGAATTTATTTCTTCCTTCATGGCATCATACCACAAATTTGACTCTTTGCAACTCATGGCTTGTGAAAATGTTTCAGGATCATTTTCAGCTCCTATATTATAGTCAGACTCTTGTAGATACACTATAAAATCACTAGGAATAGCTGACCTTTTTTCTCTAGTAGATCTTCTTAATGTTGTAACCTCATCTCCCTGAAGAGCTTGTGGTTCAACTAGTTCAGGAACTACTGGTAATTCCCGAACATTTTGATCAAATCGATCAGCTTGTGGAAACTCAATGACTGGTTGTTCAGAACCTGTTTGTACTTGAGGGGTGCTATGAACAATAACCAATCTGTCACTTGAAGTGGAAGGTTGAGACTGTATATGATCATGTGCAGAAACTGAGTTCCTGAATTGATCACTCCCACTGATCAAGTCATTTTCAAGAAATTTAGCATTTCTTGATTCCACTATCCTAGTTGTGTGAGATGGACAATAAAACTTGTAACCTTTGGACCTTTCGGCATATCCAATGAAATATCCACTAATGGTCCTCGGGTCCAGTTTCTTCTCTTGTGGGTTATATATCCTTACTTCAGACGGACATCCCCAAACGCGCATATGTCGCAAACTCGGTTTCCAACCTTTCCATATTTCAAAAGGTGTCTTTTGGACAACCTTAGTTGGAACTCGGTTTAATATATACACAGCCGTCTTTAGTGCTTCAGTCCACAAAGATTTAGGAAGATTGGAGTTGCTAAGCATACTCCGCACCATGTCCAATAATGTTCGATTTCTTCTTTCTGCAATACCATTTTGGTATGGTGAACCAGGCATAGTATATTGGGCAACAATCCCATGCTCTTGAAGAAACTTAGCAAATGGACCAGGTGCTTGTCCATTCTCTGTGTATCTACCATAATATTCTCCACCTCTATCTGATCTCACTATCTTTATTTGCTTTCCGCATTGGTTCTCAACTTCAGCCTTAAAGACTTTGAAGGCATCCAATGCTTCGTTTTTATTATGAAGCAAATAAATATACATATATCGTGAGTAATCATCTATAAAGGTGATGAAATATTTCTGACCATGCACATCCATGTCTGGACAACATATATCAGTATGAATGATCTCTAATATGTTCGAACTCCTATTAGCACCTTTTTTAGACATGTTGGTCTGCTTTCCCTTAATGCAGTCCACACAAGTCTCAAAGTCAGTAAAATCTAGAGTACTAAGTACCCCATCTTTTACTAACCTCTTAATTCTCTCTATGGAGATGTGTCCTAATCTCCGGTGCCATAACATAGAGGAATCCTCGTTAATATTACACCGTTTAAAACCAGTTTGAACTTGCATTGAACAATAAGTAGCATTACTTTGTAAATTAAGACGATAAAGACCATCAGACAAAATACCATTCCCAACACAATCAGAATTATATAGTAAACTGAATGATGTGTCTTTAAAGTTAAAGGAATATCCAAATGGCACAAGTCTGGAAATTGAAATCAAGTTTCGTGAGAAACTTGGTACATAAAAAGTCCTTTTTAAGTTTAATACATAGCCACTACTTAAATTTAAAATGCAAGTTCCAATTGCTTCCACATGTGAGCCCATCTTGTTGCCTGATAAGATGCTCCGCTCACTTCCCACTGGTTTCCTTAGGTTTTGCATACCCTGCAAAGAGTTTGCAATATGGATTGTTGATCCAGAGTCAATCCACCAGGTGTTAATATTAACATTAGCCATATTAGATTCATAACAAACAAATGAGATTGATTTACCTTTCTTCTCAAGCCATTTTTGAAATTTGATGCATTCCTTTTTCATGTGTCCCTTCTTTTTACAGAAAAAACACTTTGCTTCCTTTTTAATATCAGCTTGAGGTGGTATTTTACCTTTCCCCTTCTGATTAGCTTGAGACTTATTAGGTTTGTTCTTCCCACGATTTGTCGTCAGTAATGCACTCTCACCCTTCTCCATCACTAGCCTTTCTTCTTCTTGAACACACATGGTCATTAATTCATTAATTGACCATTTGTCTTTATGTGTGTTATAAGAAATCTTGAAAGGCCCGTACTCTTGCGGAAGAGTGTTCAGAATGTAGTGCACCAGGAAGGATTCCGACATATCAACCTCAAGTTTTTTAAGTTGAGCTGAAACGTCACGCATTTGCATTATGTGCTCACGCACACCTCTTATACTGGTGAGTCGAATAGAAGAGAATTTCATTATTAGGGTACTTGCTAAGGCCTTCTCAGAAGTGACAAATTGTTCGTCTACAGCTTTTAGCAAATCTCGGACCTTTTCATGCTGGTCAACAGAACCACGTATACCGGCGGTAATTTTTGTCTTGATGAACATCACACTGAGCCGATTGGATCGCTCCCATCGCTCATATAGTGCAATTTCCGCCGAAGTGCTCTTGTCAGATATTGCAGGTGGTTCGTCTTTCCTTATAGCATAGTCTATGTCCATCCACCCTAGATGGAGAAGAATTCTTTCTTTCCACATCTTATAATTATCTCCTTTAAGTTCAGGAATATCACAGCGGATATCAGAGAAACTAGCAGACTGATTAACTGTATAAAATTCAAAAGTTTATGTCAAAATTTTGAGGTTTATTAATCTAATTACATGTATTACCAATGTAAACATGTATATTTATGAATCTGGTGACATAAAAATTGCCTGTGGGCTAAATTTTTAATTCAATTAGATTCATATATACTTTATGATATAATTATCAAATTATGTACTTAATTGCGTATTTTATGAATACTTTATGTAAATAATTTGATTTTTCTATCTAAATATCTTTATGATAAAACTATCAAATTATATACTAATTCATAACTCCTGTGGGTAAATTATGAAAATAATTTGATATTTTATCCTAATTAATTATATAAATATAATAAAAAAAATTCCTGTGGGATAAAATTTATTATATTAAATATAATTAATTACAATATTATGCCTAATTCTTTATGTGATCCTAAACAAAATTAATATATAATTTTAATTAATTAAAGATGCTGTGGCTAATCTCTAATTAATTAAGATTATAAGAATCACTAGACATATTATTAAGTTTTATGAGAATCATCCTAAATTACATAAATTCTAATATTATCAAAACTTAATGATATATTAGAGCATATAAATAATTATCTCATAAAAAAAAATTGCATAATTAAATTAAATATTATGCACAAAATACTCATTCTTAATAGCATGAAAATAAAATATAAAAATTATTCATGCATCATAAGAGTATTTAATCTAAATTGCATGTATATAAAATAACAGAATAATATATATACATACACATAAAATAATTCAAAGAATTATAAATCATGATAATCAAAAATTGAGGAAAATATGTTTTTGATTATTCAAAACCTTTAATAATATTTTCCTATCAATTTTAAATCAACATACACCTACAGCTCAGTGGCAGAATGCCATTTCACTTCATCAGATTGTGGGTTCAATTCCCGCAGATGCAGTTTTTCATGTGTAATTTTATAGTAGGTGCTAAATATAAAATTAGCACAACTTTTACTTAAGAAGCATTACAGCACAACGGTCAAAACAAACTCATCAAGATTTGAAGGACGCGGGTTCGACCCTGGGTAAGGCCGTCTACAGAATTTTTATGTGCATTTTCATAGAACCCTTTAAATAACAAAAGAAACACACATAATCTTAAAACACGTCTTAGACCAGTGGCTAGGACTAAAGCAATTTAACCCAAGGTCACGGGTTCGAAACCCGCCAACGCATTTTCATCTATATTTTCGAATAATACTATAAATAACAGAATCAGCACAAATATACTTGAAGATGCGCTACAGCCTAGTGGCAATTGTGCATATAATCCCGAGGAAGACGCGGGTTCAAGGCCAGTGAGGGCTCCGTCCCGCGTGAGAAATGTTTTTTTTTTTTTTTTTTTAACAAAAAACACTGTTCATCTTCTTCTTCCTTAGACGGGTCACGAAAACCTGGTTAAAACCCGCGAAAAACCCGAATAAAACCCGCCTTTTTCTCCTCATTTTGACCACCAAAAATCATGTATTATATACCGAAATGATCAGAAAACAATTTCTAAACGATTCATGATCTCATATTGCATCAACAACGTCAAAAAAATTTCAGAAAAATCATGAACAATTACACCATATATATAAAGCAAAGCAGAGGTCATTTTGGCTCTGATACCAACTGTAAGATATCTTAAATGATCTAAACATGCTTCTAAACTCATGGCAACATGTATAAATCAAAGAAATGCGGAATAAAAATTTATTGACCAACCTCCCGCCATTGCTCTCTTTCTCAAGTTTGAAGAAGTTCTTCCAAGCTATCCTTTTATCTCTGTGTATGGTGTACACTAATTTTCTGATTCAACCAAATTAGCTCAGGGACCCTTCACATATATTAATCATTCCAACAACTCTCACCATTATAGAGTTGTTGGATACAATAATAAAGATTAGTGGGAGACAAGATAAGGATTAGTGGGAGACAAGATAATGGCTTTCATAATCATCTATCAATAATACAGATAAGATAGAGGACCATACAATAATTTACATACCAGTGCTGATGGATGAAGTGACACGTGTGACTATAGGGGAGCGTATAGGAAGGAAAAGTGCAACTTCAATTGCGTCAAGCCATCGCAAAGATGGTACCATGTGCCAAGGTCATTCTTGAACAGTCAAAATTAAGAAAACACATTGGTTTTGTTTGAAGAACTAGGTGGGAATCCTCAGAACGTGTCCTTCCAAACTGTCGCAATAGGAACCATTTGCGCTCATGCCTATGGAGGCGCCTTATTAGAGCTATCTTGCCAAGGTGGGGAAACTATATATGAGAAATCCAATTTGCTAGCTTTGGAGACCCACAAGGTCGCTGTGGCTCTTTCAAGACAGGCTCTTGGGAAGCTCTTAATAGCAAATCTATGGTGGAAGCAGCATGCATTGGGAAGAAAAGTTGTGGGTTGGCAGTGACGAAAGAAGCATTTGGTATAAGTGGCATTCGTAACACTACAAGTAGACTGGCAGTGCAAATTATATGCTAAATTGCTAGGTCAATATTCTTCTGCAAATCAGTGCATTGGATGAAACCAAATATTTGTGCAGAAGAATATTGTGATTTGTGGCATCACATGTCCATCCTCACAACGCTCGATTGCGTTGGATGAGTTTCTGCTTGGGTTTTCTTTGTTTGACTCTGTTTTAGGAGGTGTTTGGTGTTTTTCTGGATTTGTTCGTGTCGTATCCTTCCGATCGTTCAGTTAATAGATTGTTTTCCTTAGCATTACAACATGAGAGGCAATTTAATTTTATCTTGGTTATATATGAATGAGGAACCTGTAGCTTTTTTTAGTCAGAGACAAATCAAAACTCAACCAAATAGACGTTTTAACAATGGATATCAGAATATGATGTATAGACAATGCCATATCAGCTTATACATAAAAATATGCTGAATACTCTATATATTGGATGAGGTTCTGCTTCGGTTTTCTGGCTCTGTTTTAGGAGGTGTTAATTTGGTGTTTTTCTGGGTTTGTTGTGCTGTTCATGTTCCGTTGTTTCTCTGGGTTTGTTCGCGTTGTATCCTTCTGGGCGTTCAGTTTGTGTTGTTTATCTGCTTCTCTTGTAATCTATGAACCATGGACACGGGATACAATACGACACGGACACAGGATACGAAAATTTCAAAAAATTCAAGACACGATACGTTGAGGACACGTGAATTATTAAAAAAAAATATTATATATATATATATATATATATATATATATATATATATATATAGTAACAATAACAGAAATAATTAGCATTTAGACAAAAACAGAATTCATTCTCAATTCATCAATTGATTAAAAAAACAAAAGTACTTGACATCTGCTTTTTAGACAAAAACAGAATGCATGAACAATCTAGACAAAATAGAATACATAACAAAAAATACACGGAACAGAATAAAACCCACAGAAGAACAAAAGTACAGAACCCATTCTCAAGTCAAAATTCATTAATTGATTATAAACAGAAGTAATTTACATCTGCCATCTAGACAAAAACAGAATGCCTGATCACCAGACCAAGAATCCACCCACAAAACAGAATCGAGTAGCACCAAAACAGAAGTATTGGGCATCCAGAAAAAAAACAGAATGCATGACCAGTTCTTGGAGTAAAACAACCACGATGGAAGGCAAGCAAGCATCAATGAAACAACTCGGTTCTGAGAAGAGATAGATACCTGACTGAGAGCTGCAAGCAAAGTCTTGTGAAAGAATGGAACAGAGCACAGCGAACGAGAGGCAGTGAGCAACATCAGAAGAGAACGATGAGAGAGTTGGAGCTGCACGATGAGCCACTAGTGAGCAGAACCAGAAGAGAACGATACTAACTGGTGTAGCGACAGCAAAAAAGAAAGTAGCCAGCAACAGCGAAAACCGAGTAACAGCAAGAACTATCTGCACGATGGGAGAGTTGGAGCTACGCACGAGGACAGAAAACACCGGTGAGGCACCAATGAGCAACACCACCATAAAAGCACGAGAACCAGGGCACGAAAACGAAGGCCCGAGAACGAAAAATCGACGACGAGAGGAAGAGGCATACCAGAGAAATTTTCGAAGAGAGTAGAGGCAAAGAGGGAAGAGTGACTGGTTGTATTAGGTATTAGGGCTCAGGAGAAGCTAGGCTTGTTGGTCCGTGGAAAACACAAAGGCTGGACTGTTTTTGGTGCAAAAACATGTTGGACACGTCCAGAGACGTGTCCGATACGTGGCAAAAAAAATTTTTTTTTAAAAAAGTTTTGGACACGGGGACACGTGTCCGAGACGTGTCCGGAGCGTGTTCGTATTTGTGTCCAACGAGTGTCCGATACTCCGTCACGCCCCTAAACGGAGTGTCCGTGCTTCATAGCTTACAATGATAAATGGTATTCACCAAAAAAAGAAAAATGTATCAAATTACTTTCAACACTAAAAAAACATATTTTTTTAGGAAATTTCATAATTATATAAATAATGTATATTTGTAGTTTCGCACGGATTGTAACTTCGTTCTTCATCCACATACATAACTATGGTTTTCTCCTAGCCGTAATTGGCTTCCTTTAATATTTTCTCCTTGAATTTTTAAGTGTCACGTCATTACTATTATCACATTCATTTTATTTGCATTTTTTTTGTGTTAAAAAAAGTAATGGTCTCGTGAGTAAACAGAAAAACTCAACTCAAGATACTATTTTTATATTCTTATAGTAGTAAAAACTTATTACCATGAATAATTATATTTTTTAAATTGTAATTTGGAGGGTTTTTATATTTAAAAAAAACAAAGAATTATCTGAGAATTATCCATATAGATATAGGCCTCACATGAAAATCTTATATAGCTTTCACTCTATCAAACCACTTTCAAATTTCAATCTCATATTTTTAACCTTTAACATAAAAAAATTATAAATTTAAAAAAAAAATGGAATTTATTCGCACCTCAGAATCAATGAATCCAGTAATCCACCTCTAATTTTCATTTTCGTATGGAAAAATAAATAAGTAAAATGTTTGAACCATGAACCTTCGCACGTGCAGTCAACCTCCCTGACGTGCCAAGTCAATCCCCGAACCGCACGCCTAGTCCTTACTACCCTTGCGCTTCCAAAGAGCATCATCGCCACCATCTCCAAGTATCCAAAGGCAAATAGTCCCAAGTTCAATTCCGAAGGGGGTTCGATCTCCAATAGCCAGCAAAGGGCGCGACCTGAGATCAAAAACCCTAAAACAGGGTTCTTCAATCACAGCTTCTAAACCATGTGGCGGAGACTTGTCTCTTCTCACCTCAAATCCCTCGCTACTCTCGCTGCTTCTCCTTCCCGATCTGCTCCCATAGCCAACCGATTCACTCCCACCACTCCTTCCTGTGTTTCCCTCTCGTCCTCTTTGCTCGGCCGCCACTTCAGCACGCCTTCTGGTGTTCTCTCCCTTCAGTTTTTCGATTGCACCTTTCTACATTTCTTTCGGGCGATTCATTATTTACTTGACTTGATATGCTTTGTTTTATAGAGGATACTGCGATAAAAAAAAAGGTTGAGGATGTAATGCCAATTGCTACTGGGCATGAGCGCGAGGAGCTTGAGGCCGAACTTGAGGTGACTCTCTTCCATCCCTTTTCCATTTTTTCAATTGAAATCTTTGTTCACGCTTTGCTGGCTTTAGGGTCTAATTGAGATATTATGTTGTGCTACCCTCATTGTTAATCGGCTGACCGTTTTTGCAGTAGAGAATGTACTTTTGGTATTTGGAGGATGTTCTCACTTTTTACCTGTTTGTTTGTTTAGGGAAAAAAACTTCTTGATATAGACTCTCCTGAAGGTCCTTTCGGCACAAAGGTTAGTTTTTTCCCCCCTAGAATTTCCCATTTAAGGGCCAATTTTGGTTTTATAGTTGCGTGTTGCCATTGACTTTGTAGTTAAATAAATGAATAAAATTTTAAATATCTGTTGCATGTTATTTTCTTTTTCCTGGCTACATGAGTTATCTCTTCATAACTACAGATTCACATAAAACTTCACTGTAACAATTAAAAGTTGCATCTTGGAAAATGCTTGTTATGTTGTATGACTAAACCTTTCTGATAAGATGCATAAAATTCTTAATTTAAAATGCTATGGCTTTCTTTGCTATTAACCATTGAGTCAATACATGATAATCCTTGGGTTGGTTCTTCGTCAATAGTTCTCTAAGAACACTTTACTCTCTGAAGTCTGTATCGTACCTTCTTCTCTTAAGACAATCCTTGAACATGGCTTTTTAACTTTTCATATCAATGTGAATTAAGACACACTTAATTGCAATTTTAAGCTGGCAACATATTTTCAAATTATTATATGAATGTATCTATTAATTTGTTTTTATCAATATACGATTAATTTACTCAATGACAGAAGCATTGAAAATACTACTGATTTGTTTGTTTGGTTGGATGATAAAATATAATGAAGTGGAATGAAAAATGAAGGAATAGATGGATAAATATGAAAATATGTATTAGATTTGGATGCTGACAATTGACATGATCATCTTCATTAGAAACAATTTCCAATCAACATAGTGATGCCGTGACATGATGTAACAAGGATGATAAAGTTTATACTGTCTTATAACTTTCCATGGGTGATATTAGTAAGTTGTTAGTCTATTTGAAAAACTGTCATGATGTATCACTTCTCTATGCTTGGTTGAGGGAGAGAAAGGGTAAGAAGCTCGAGGATGGAACACCAGTCAAGGGATATAAACTAAAAATAGAGTTGTGACTATGCATAGATTTGAGAAGCAAAAGTTTCTCTTCATCCTGTCATATAAAGGGATTTGATGCCCAGCCCTTATTTCATTTTATGTCAGATAGGTTTTGAGATTGTCCAATCCTGGCTTTTATGTTAATTGGCACACCTAAGCTTCATATATTTTCCTTTTTCATTTTTTATTTGATAAACAGAGCTATCGGATATAAGATTCCTGTTTGTTTGTTTGTTTCTTCCTTGCTTCCTTTCTTCCTTTGTTATATGTACAATTGTGGAAATATTACTTTATGTTGGCTTAAGATTCACATTTTGACCTAATATATATATAATGATTTTGAAATATGTTTCATCAATATTTATTTTCGTCATTTGCTTTGTTACATAGGAAGCACCTGCTGTTATTAAGTCTTACTATGACAGAAGAATAGTGGGATGCCCAGGAGGCGAAGGCGGTGAGTGCTTCTTGTCTTTCTTTATGTCTCTTTTTGTGATCTTCTTCACAAGTTGTTGAAAAAAATTATAATCTGGTTATGGTATTGAGGTGAACAACTTGTTTTGACTGCAGAGGATGAGCATGATGTTGTCTGGTTTTGGCTGGAGAAAGACAAGCCTCATGAATGTCCAGTGTGCTCACAGTATTTTGTGGTAAGTTGGATTCACATGTAGCATATGTTTTACTCTTACTGCTGATGTTCAGATAACAGATAGGTTTGGACTTTTGAAGTCAAGTGTAGATTTAAAAGTACCTACCTGTTTGTTTGCACTTGTGCACAAGGAGCGTCTGGGGCACTGGTTGTCATGAACTGTATAGACTGAGGCTGCTCCTATATAGAATTGTGAGAGACTTTTGAGTTCCTTTGATTAGTATCTCCACAATCTGAATGCCTTGCTTGGACTAGTCTTTAAGTATGATTGTCTGACAAGTCTTTTCCTGGTTTTGGTTCTCCCCTATCCTAGAGTTAGCTTCAGTATATGTGTGTGTGTGTGTATTTATATTGTTTGATATGATTCCTATTTCAGCAAGAACTCTCAGACATTCTAATTTAGTTAAGGCTTGTTTGGGAGGATGGGGTGCCAACCCTCGATTTTCAAACCCTTCTAAGTTGTGGTGTTTGGGATGGTTTGAGTTGCTTAGCTTTTTTCATTTATTCTTTTACCCTTCTCACTTTTCTTTTCTTTTTTTCTTTCTATTAAAAAGACAATATACATTGTATATTCCAAACAATAGAGTGAAAAATCTTTCCCTTCCCACTCCACCCGCCTCACCACACTCTTTAATGTGGAAGTAAAAATCTTTCAATCTTCACAGTATTTTTTTAAACATCGATTGACATTGATTACCATTTAGAATCCATATTGGTCTAAGGATTAGACTTGATCACAAGTCAGGTAGCCTGCTTGGCTCGGAAAAATGTATATAAGTCTCAAAATTGAAGTCCAAATTAAATTTGGACTTCTTTTATTCTGGCCGGAATTAAAATTGGACCGGGTTTTAGTTGAATAATCCAATAATTATTTTTTAAATGGAAACTTTACTGCACAGAGGTACTGATTATATTCTATTTCATATTTTAACAGCTTGAAGTGGTGGGACCTGGTGGACCACCTGATGGACATGGCGATGAAGAAGATCACCATTGATGGCATTCGGCTTGTTTCCTTCCGGAATAAATTCTGAAAAGATGGAGAGACATTTGTTTAGCATACATTGAACGCCTTTAAAAATCATGAGGCCTTAATGTTTTGTTTGTTTTTTATTGGTCCAAATCTTTTGTGTTCTTGCAACTTCTAAGATAAAAAGTTTAGGTGATTATTCAGACACTGGCTAGTTATTTGCTAGTTGGAGCTATCAAATTTTATTAAGTTATCTTCTGTGCTTTGCCAAATAATTGATAGCAACTCTTGTTTGCTTATGATTATTTAACTTGGCTTGAATTTGTATAACCTTCAGGTTTCAGACATTTTAATCACCTAGACCTAGAAAGTGGCCAAGGGCATCATTTAATTGAAGAATATTTTTGAGGTGAAGATGTTAATATTGGTTATTACATAGGATGCTTTTATGGTGCTACTTGTGACAAGTGGTTCAATTTCATTCATTGAAAATATTCAATGGCTGAAAATTAATAATGGTAACACTTAATTTGCGAAATTTCAGTAGGGTCTATAGAACTTAAAATGGATCATTTTAATGTTATGGTAACACTTGATTTTTCAAACTTTGACTCAATTTGCAAAATTGTTGAATAACAAAATCATCCCAAGATAGATTCGTTAATGACCTGAGTCTGCAAATAAAACTTCAAATATAATTCTTTTGTTAAATTTAAACGGGTCGATCGTGTTATACTCACCTTTAGGTGGTGTTTGATTTCTAAAATATTTTATTCTCAAAAAAATTATATTTTATATTTTTAGAAATGAAATTTTTAAAAATAAGATAGATGAAAAAATTAAAAAAATATATTTAGTTATCATTTTACTTTTTTAAAAATAATTTTTTGTATTACCATCAAATTTTTATTTTTATATTTGATTTACATGAAATATTTTTAAAAATATAATTATCTTTTTAAAAATATTTATAGTAAAAAAAATTTTAAAATAAAAAAAATGATAAATAAAAAGATAAAATAATAAAAAAAAAAGTAAATAAAAAAATAAATTGTCTCAAAAAAAAAAAATAAGATTTCTTATTTAAGATTTAGGGTTTATGATTTTAAGATTTAAGGGTTAGGGTTTAAGAATTAAGATTTAGGATTTAAAGTTTAGGGGTTAGAGTTTAGAGTTAAAAAGTTAGAGTTTAAGATTTAAAGTTTAAAATTTAAATGTTAAGATTTACGGTTTATAACTTAAGGATTAAGGTTTTAGAGTTTAGAATTTAGAGGTTATGGTTTTAAGATTTAAAATTCAGAGTTTAAAAGTTAAGGTTTTAAAATTTATGGGTTAAGGTTCAAGTTTTAATATTTAAAAGTTAGAGGTTATGGTGTAAGATGTAGGGTTTAGAGTTTTGGAGTTAGGGTTTTATAATTTAGAAATTAAAGTTTAAGAGTTAGGAATTAGAGGTTAAAATTTTGAGTTCAGAAGTCAAAGTTTAGGGTTAGAGGTAAAAGTCATAGTTAAAAATTAGGGTTTAGAATTTAAGATTTAGGGGTTAAAGTAGGATTTAAAGTTTTAGGGTTTAAAATTTTAGAATTTAAAATTTAAAGATAAAAAATAAAATTTGGGGACAATTTAATTATTTTACATTAAAAAAATTATATTTCCATGAAAAATTTTTATTTTCACTCTGATAGATAGAAATAAAAAAGTGGGAATAAAAATAGAATCCTTCATAATTTTTTATTTTTGAAAATAAAATTTTATAACTACTATTAAATATGAAAAAAATAATTTCATTCATTTTTTCAAGAATTTTAAAATGATTTCCGATACCGAACGCTGCCTTAATCGGTGGTTCTTCGCTTCATGCCGCCGGTGACTGGGTCAGGTAACATGGATTGGTGCTGCAAATAAACACATATCATGAGTAGGCTCCACAAATTGCACACGTGTCATCACTTTGGTGTAATCAGTAAAGGGCATGTCTTTTTTTTTTTTCTTTTAAATTGAAAGATATTGCATTTTAGAAAAAGAACGAAGAATCAAATTTCAATGTCTTTAAAACTTTTAACATTTGTGTTTACAGAAATATCACCTCATTTCCCTCTTATGCTTTACATATACTTTTATTAAAAGCTAAAAATATTTATAATAGATACTTTATTTTAGACAATCTTACATGATAATTTATTCAAAATAAAAAATATGAAAGGTTGTTGACCAAACAAAAATATGCGAGGTTTTAGTGAAAATAAATCTATTTCACACTAAATTACAGAAGAAAAAAAATGAAGAAGCATATACATATAACACAAATGGTTTTCCCTCCTCTTCTGATCTTTTGCTGTGAAAGAGGGTATAATACTGTATATTGTATCTTTCTCTATTGTTTAATCAAGCAACTGGTTGTTATACCAATTATCTGATTAGACAAAATGACCAGACAACTGATTGGTGTACTAGTTGCTTGATCAGACTGTAGAAAGCGGCACAACACGCATCTTCCACAGCAAAAGATCCAAACGCCTCTCTTTTAAAATAAGAATAGATATCAGAAGAATTAAAAGCCACCAACCTCACTCTTTTCCTAAAAAGAAACAAAATAAACGAAAGAAAAGAATGCACTGGAAAATGCTGAAATGACAACTATATATTCTTAGGAAGGTGTTATCCCACATGCTATCGTCCATTTCTGCCCCCTTAAAATGCAATATGCTCACAGTGACCATAATAAAATCTAAATCAAGTAAATGGAATCAAAACAGAATAGATTCAAAGAGATGAAGTTTCAATCTTACCAATAATGAAAAAAAAGGAAAAAGAATAATTGTCACTTTCAGTTCAGATTGAAATAATATATAGAGAAAGACAAAGGTAACGTAGACAGAGATGAAGGAAATTTTGGACAAAAAGCTTTACCAACCATTATTCTTATTCCTTCTAGACCAATCCCATTTGCTTGAAGATGTTTTCACAAAATCTGAAACTACCACCACTACTACTACTACTATCTTTCTTTTTCTTGTGTCATAATCAAACTCACTTTACAACCTGATGAAAGTGAATTCTTATATTGTTCTAAGAGACACGAAGAGGAGATTCAATTGAAAGCTTTTTGATGAGGAGGGATGCTAAGTTTCCTTTAATATTTATTCTCTTTCTATTCACTTTTTAACCAGAACCAGCTTTTTACATATGGACTTAATTTGCAGAAAAAAATAATTTAATCTTATTATTCATCTTTCTTGCTGAGGTTAAACACTAACACAGGAATATCACTGTATTGGGATTCCACGTAAGGATCAGAAAATGGGGCAATTTAAAAATAAAATAATCTGAAATTCAAGTTCCACAATAAAAGGAGAGGATAAAAATTAAGATAAATAACGAGAATAATCTAGACATTTCAAGGACTATGTAAACCCTCTGGTTTATAGGATAATAGTATCGCCCATGAAAACTCACGAGGAGTTATTTTCTTTCAAAAAATCGAAAGAAATTTCATCAAACTATGTCTTCAAGAATTCACTATAATAACAATTAGCATTTAAAAAAATACCCTAAAAAGGTATTATTCATCTTAAACATGTTCTTTAATTTTTCTTAATAGTTCTTTACAACCTTCAAACTAAGAAAAAGTGCCCGTTAATAAATTATAGTTGAATTGGTGGATCGCAGGTAAGATAGATATAATGATTAATGATTATGTTCTAAGATCAAAGATGAAGTGCAACAAATAAATCATATAGTGGCTTATCATTTGTACATGATTTTCAATGATGAGCTCAAACTTCTCTTTCTGTTTTTATCAAGTGTCGTCTCGTAATTATATAGCTGCACTCTAACGTAAAAACAATTTTGAAACTTTTTAAGCAATTAAATCCTACTTTTGTGGCCAGCTGAAGTAATAATGATTGGATAAATATACTTTTCCTTCGGAAGGAGGTTTTAGTGGCCTGTTGATTCAGGCTCAACAATTAACCTGTAGTATATATCATGCAGTTGCTTAAAATATTAATAGAAAATAGTTCAACAAATATTGTTTTGTTGTGAAATAAAATTTAAGGTGAAAGAAAATTATAATGATACTTGTAAATTATTTATTAAAAAATTTTGTTGATAGTAAAAATTAAACTTATATTTTATTATAAAATATTTTAATTTTTATTAGCTAAATTAATTACGATTGAGAGTTCAACAAAAATATTGTCTTAACAATGCTACATAAAAAACATAAATATTATTTTAAGGTAAGATTAAAAAAATTGTCTTGTCAATATGACTAAGAAAAGCATAAACATAGATACTTAGGTATGTGTCTCATCAAAACATGGTGTCAATATTTTAAAGTCCTTACTAGTTTTAACATAGATGGAGTTCATTACTTTATCCAAATCCGTTAATTAATTCATATTTAATTGTGAGGAAGCTGGAAACAGACGTGTTATGGTTCACTCAAATGTCTAGTCAATAGATGAGAACCAGCTTCTTGGCCTACATGAAATTAGGCCAATTAGTACCACAAGCGTAATGTTGAAGTTAAAATCCCTAATGTTTTGAAGCAGCAAAGTTTTCATTTTGTCACAGATTGTTCTCTCCTCTTTTTCTTCAACATGGAATATTTTTTCTCAGTGTGCATGCCAGCTTATGCAAATGAAAGTTCTATAATATTTGAAAATGGTTATATGCAACTTGCACTGGTTTTTCAGATTTTGAAATTTACATACTTTTTCAATTAGGTACTCAAACTGTTCCTTTACTCTGAAAGATTGCTTATTTAGGCCGAGCCAATATAAAGAGTAAGATTACACCAGCCACACACTACTTTTTTATTATTATTATTATTACAATTCCATTAAGATATTTTTGGATTTTATCTAAAATTAAATTTATTTTTTGAAGTTTAAAGACAATATTAAAAAGTTGATAAAAAAAAAGATATTATTTTCTATAACCAAATGATGTAATATCTAAAGATATGCGGTAGTTTAAAGTTTAATCTCCAATAAAAGAGTAGTGCCAACAGCATATCTTGTCTGCTCATAAAAAAACGCTCCTATTTGTACTGATGCAATGCTGTGATTTGGAGCTATTCTTTTTCTATATTGATTGTGGGACAAGAAAGGAGTTGACAAAACAAAAAGTTGCCATAACTTCTCCTTTAATGGGGGAGAATCTACTCATTTTTGACCTAGCAGGGATATTAGATGCTTAAACATTTGCAGGTCAACTAATCAAAGTCTGCCATATCAGCTACTTTTTTTGAAGTTTAAAGTCAACCAGTACAATATTGATGATGCTTTTGTTTTGCTAGGTAGCAGTGTCTTACATGCAAGTAAAACCTAATATTTAACATCTTTTTATGCAGATAGATAGATCTCCCAAGATATTGAAATCTTTCCCTTACTGAACTCCCAAAAATCTTCACTTTCAAAATCATCATCTTTTCATAACTTTCAAATTGTTTATTCTGAACTACACATTAATCCATGTCACGATATCAATAAACTTGTACTATTTAGATTTCATCTAATCATCAAAAGCTTCAAAACATAATCCTTTTCTCTGAGTTCCAAATAGAACCTTATAATAATATCAATGCTTTTATATTTCAAACACAACATTATTAAAGCATGTCATTTTAAAAAAAAAAATTACAAGGAAGTGAATTGAGAATTAAAGATATTCAATTCTATGTGAGGAGATAACATTTTTGCTTATTAATTTGGGTTTAATTTTTCTCAAAATGTTCTAGGACACCCTAATATATTCAACTTCTAGATAAGGCATATCCCCAATTTAAATAGTTCACCTTAGTTCTGAATCTCCATCAATGCACTTATAGAACTTTAGAAGTAACGTTAAAAAACCAGAAACTAGTTAGTGGATTAAAGAAAGCACAGATAGCATTTTTGAAAGTTACAAGCAAGCTGCAGTTTATAGGTGAGCATACGTAGTGTGGAACACAATGAATGTACTCATTGACCTATACATAGTGCCTCTGCCTCTGTGTGCATCAATTTTATCTTGCAGAGGCTGGCTGGGATACATGCCAGATCCACTTCTCACTTTACAATAAATTGCAGATTAGCTATTACTGTGAGTTGAGAATCAAAAGCTGCAAATATCTGCACAACTTGGGGACGCTAAAACAGGAAATCCTTATAAATCAAATAAAAGAAGGATATACTCAAGTTGGAGTCCACTATAGCCCTATCTAGCAGACAGCAGAAAAGATATGCAGCAATCTGCTAATAAATAAGAATACGGATTTGATAAACAATGGGCTTCTGTTATGCTTCTTAAGATTCCTTCTGATAAGGATCCTGGCTTGAAATTTTCCTTTTTTTTCTTCTTTAAAAAAATTTACCTACATAAAAGAATAATAATATTTTTTGGAAGTTATGTTTAGATGTGCTTAATTGAAGGTCTATTTTTTTTGTCACTATGAGAGGAGGTCTAGTCTTTGTACTCATGCAGTTTCATGAGTATGAACATACAAAACTTTTCTTCTAGTGGGGTTTGAACAATCAGCTTAGTGGCAAGCAAGAAAGCGAGAGAGAGAGAGTGAAAAGCTTACATGCTTTTCTCTTGTCAATTCCAAAATGAAATCCAGGTTACGGATCTTAATTGTTATCCATCAAGAACTAGAAATCAGGAGGAAATACCTAGAAGCTCAGTTTTGCTTTTTTCCAATTACAAGTTTTGGTTTCCTATATTTTATATTTTTTTCTTCTCGAATTTCTTCTTGTCCTCAAGATTTAAAATTCAAGTTTGAGGTTAATGGGCATCCATCAATCATGCAGAAATTCATAAATAAATGATTGTTAAAAAAAGATATTTTCTTTTTGCAAACTTAGGCTATTCTTTCTTGTTTTCAGTAATATTCTTCCTTGTTGGGGTTTGCTTTATTTCTGCCCACCGTCCGCAAGCATAGATTCTCTCTTTGTGCGAGTCCAGAGCCCTCTCTCCTAGCTGGGTCGCTTAGGAATGGATGAATGTGCTCTGCTCTGCTCGGATTCTCTGCTCATAAAGGCTTATTGCTTTTGTCTCTTTCTTTACCTCTCCTTTTCATAGATGCCCGTCTAGGCGGTTTTAGGCACAGTCCGTAGCTGATGTACAAACTATTCATACATAGCTTGCATATTCACACGTTCTATTCCAACTCCACCATATCCGTCTGTGTATAAAGAGATGACCATTCTGCATCTTCTTCATTGCAAAACCTCTTCAAATTCATTGCAATAGGTGGGGTGCTTTGAACAGTTTGCAAGCGCCAAAATGAGCTATGCACATTATCAAATGGGCTCTGGTTTGTTCTTTTGCTCCTCTTCATAGTCATTTACACTTCCTTACTGCTTGCATGAACTGTAGATTAAAATCACTTGCAGGAACTTTTTCTGTCTCATAAGCGTTTGTGCCTGGTCCAGTGTTAGATAAGCCACTTTTAATAATCTTTTCGTCTGTTTTTCTCTTGTTTGTTGGTCTAACATCAATGATGATTTCTTCTGTCCATATGGAGAATTCCCGTTATCTTTTCCCTCTTTTCGAACTCTATAAGCTATCTTTAAACTTCATATTAAGTTTCAGCTTTCTCGCTTAAAAATTGCAGGTAGTAGAACTGCTCGAAGAAGTTTTGACTTTGGGAAAACGCATGTGGTGAGGCCCAAAGGAAAACACCAAGCTACTATAGTTTGGCTGCATGGTCTAGGTGATAATGGCTTGAGGTATGGATGCCATGTCTTCATTTTTGCTATATGCCTTGCTCACATTGCCATAACTATCAGTCGTTCATTCTCCTGCACGTCATGTATTGACCTTTTTCTACTTATGAGGATCGTTTCATTGCTTTCTTCCTTTCTACCTCGTCTTCAAAGGGAACTCGAGAAGTTTATGCTCTGGATCTAGCCTTAACGTCTTTACTTCCAATACAAAAAGTCGATTATATTCTTGTTCTTTTAGTGCACTGCCTCTTCCTTGGCATCAAGTACATGATCCGTATATGAATGATGAAACTTTTCTGAGAAAAATGTCATATCGGCAGGCTCCAAATCCGGGTTTTCCCGACGTTTAATGTTTTTGGTGTTTTGCTTCTGTCTGCTGAGATTCTAGATGGAATAAATTCTGGTGGAGAAAGTTGTGCTATTGTGATATGATATAATCTGAATTTAATGGTTGGATGCTTGATTTGGAAGAGTATATACTAAATTCTCAGTTGGGGGACCACAAGCTCACTTGTTTCTCTACCCAACTGAGCAACTAGGAATGACTTTTGAGTGACGAATATTAGAACTTTAGAAGCTTATACACACTAGAATTATTCTGTTAATCATAGTGTTTATTATGGTCACCAAAAATAACATTGAGTTTGAGCATATAAGTGCATGGTTGATTTATGCTAGACAACTTTATCTAGCAAACTTGTGGTTTTCTGGTTGATGGTTGCTATGTCTCTCTAATAATAATCTCTATCATCTCATAAAGCAATTGAAGAAGTTACCATTGCATTTTTGTTGGAATATTGAAAAATTTGTCAATTTCTTGGTAAATTATACTAGTTTTAGTAGCCAGAAAAAGGCTTATCTGATTTTGCTTGGTTTCATTGCAGCTCATCTCAGCTCCTGGAATCCCTTCCACTTCCAAATGTAAAAATTTTTATGCCTTTAAATAGTTTGAGCTTATCTAATTTGCTGCTCTACACACATATTCTCACTTCACTCAAATAATATACTGATAAATCTTAGGCACCATAGTATGATGCTGTCCCTTATGAAATGATATGGTGCAGATAAAATGGATTTGCCCAACTGCTCCTACCCGTCCCGTAGCAATACTTGGTGGTTTTCCTTGCACCGCATGTACTATTCAACCCTTCTTATGTTCCTATTCTTGTTAATTAAATCAGCACTTGTCACTAGTTCTTTTCCAAGGGTAAAAGAATCTAACTTGCAAATCTAATATTGATCAGGGTTTGATGCGGGAGAACTTTCAGAAGAGATTCCAGATGATTGGGAGGGTTTAGATGCCTCAGCAGCACACATTGCCAACTTGTTGTCAACAGAGCCAGCCGATGGTACTTCCAAGGATAATTACTTATTAGTTACCTTAGAATATTTGTACACTTCCACAAAAAGAATCTTACTTCATCTATGTAACCTTTCTGGGGTAAAGAAATACAAGAGAAAGTGATCAAACTCTAATGATGTCAAATTTAACAGATTTATCTATATAACTCTGTCATTTTGTCTCTTCTAGATTCTTTATGTTGATGAATTCACTTTATATCAATTTTTTTTGTGACAGTGAAAGTTGGTATTGGAGGCTTCAGCATGGGTGCAGCAACAGCCTTATACTCTGCAACTTGTTATGCTATGGGAAGGTATGCGAATGGCATCCCATACCCTGTCAACTTAAGAGCAGTTGTTGGACTAAGTGGATGGCTTCCAGGATCAAGGTACGATAGCTTTCAGATTATTTGTTCTTTTTAAGTTCATTTTTCCATCAGTTTCCAATAATCATTTGCCAAAGTTTGTTGCCAAGTCTATATTATTTAATAATCATAACCCTTTAATGTTTGGTTGAAAATTGTTGTTATGTAGGAGCTTAAGGAACAAGATTGAAGTGTCACACGAAGCAAGAAGACGAGCTGCTTCATTACCCATTTGGGTGGGCCATGGAATCAGTATGTATCTGAGAGTCATATTTAAAAATTAAACAAGCATAACAGGAATTTCTAGTTGCTCTAAAATTTTTCATCACCATTTAAGTAAACCTAATTCCATAGCAGTGCCTTTGTGGAACTATCACAGTAATTCCACATCAAGAAGCCCAAGATTCAGTTATCCTTTTCCAAATAGCATGAAAATAGTTGCCTAGAACTTCAAGGGCACCTCATGATTAAATTGTACATATTGGTGTTGCTTGCTGCCATGCATACTGATACTGTTCTTTTAAATAGATTTTCAAACACTAATCTGTTTAAGCACAGAGAGGGCATGATTGTTAATTAAAGCCTAACTTCAATTCATTTTTATAGGTGATGATGTAGTCCTGTACAAATATGGAGAGAAATCAGCCCAATCCTTAAGTTCAGCAGGATTTCGATACATTACATTCAAGTCCTATGATGGGTAACTAGTCTTCTTTTAGAAGTAAGTAGATCAATTGAAGCAATTTTCTCACTCTTTGGTTTGGCATCTCTGTGCAGGATTGGTCATTACACTGTTCCAAGAGAGATGGATGAGGTGTGTCATTGGCTTAGCTCTAGGCTGGGGCTCGAGGGAACCTCATAAATGACATAATCAGTATTAGCTGGGGCCATCCCTGGAGAAAGAATATGGAAGAACAAGAGGAGAGGATGAGAGGCAGAGGAGCAAGTAGGTAGATGATGAGGGAAGGGTTGATGGGTAAATATGGTATAGGAGATTTAATTATCTGAATGTGTTTTTGATGTATTTCTCTCATATTATATTATTAATGTATAACTTAGAGACTTGGTCAGTTGTACTATTAGAAAGTTTTCCAAGTTTTTATTATTGTAACAGTACAGAGAACTTGTCCTCTTTTATCTCTTTTATCCTGTCGTTAAGGGCGAGAAGCCTGAATGTCTGCTAAGATCAATAATGTCAGAAAAAATGTTTATCATACAATCTAATGATCGGAATTCTACCCAAAGCTGGATGCTTCATAAGAAAACTAGAAACAATTTATGGATTCTCCTTATACAGGCCCCTTGAACTTTCTAGTTGAAGAAATCATGTCCTGATTTTTTCTTCCACATTGTCAATAGCAAGGTAACGAACTCATTGGGAAATTTTTTTATCTAATTATAATTTTGATAAAAGTGTTGTACGGAACATTATCCATTTTTTTTTTATGTTATTAATTAGAATTTTTTTTTTTAAAGAAGAGAAAGCATGTTGGATTTTTAAAAAGGATTAAATTATTTTATAATTGTACTCAAATCAAACAAGATCTAGGATGGTTAAAATGACATTTATGTAAATTTTTCGAGATGATATTTATGTAAATTTTTTAAGATGACATTTATGTAAATTTTTTAAAATAACAGTTTTGTAAATACTTTAAGATTACAGTTTTGTAAATAATAAAATATGGCAAAGTTGTAAATATTGAGTGATAGGTAGAAATTTTTTTAATAATTATGAGGGAAAGAAAGTAGTGTCGGTAAAGAGTGTTGGTAAGGAAGAGAAAGAAAAGAAAAAAAAAAGAGAGGAAAAGAAAGATGAGAAAAAAGAAAGAGGAGAAAAAGGAAGAGAAAGAAGAAGAAGAGAAAGAGGAAGAAGAAGGAAGAGGAAAGAAAAATCAAAGCATCCAATTTAAGGATTTGTTTTAGGTAGGTTTAACATCTACTCATAAATTTTATACAAAATTATATATATACTTTTAGATTTGTTTATATGTGATTTTGGATAACATGTGGTATGAATATTTATATAGAATTCTGTTTTGGTTGTATGGACATGCATATGGGTGTATGGGATTACATAAAAAAAAAAAACAAAGGAGAAGTTTGACTAAACTGAATTTTGGAATAATTTGTAAAGCCTCTATTTTTAGAATTCTGAAAAAATTTGATAAGGATTTTAAAGAAATTTTCAACATATGAATTGTAGTTACATGTCTTACGGATTTATAAACTCTAAAATTACTTAATTTGGAGTCCATATAAGAGAAATATGGCTAATTAATTGAGCAGATGTCAGAATCCAGGATAGTAAAAATAATCATTTTTATTTTTAATTTTCTAGAAATAATCCGTAAGAAATTTAAAGAAATGATAAACATAAAAGTTATAGATAATTGTCTTAGATTTTTATAGGCTTTGACATCACCTCAATTGGAGTTCATATGAGGGGAATATGGCTGATTAATTGAGCATATGTCAAAATCAATCTAGAATCCAGATTGGTAAAATAAGTATTTTTATTTTTAATTTTCTGAGAATAATCCGTAAGGAATCTAAAGATATGATAAAAATAAAAGTTGTAGATAATTGTCTTAAATTTTTATAGAATTTAAAATCACCTCAATCGAAATTCGTATGAAAGAGATATGGTTGAATAAATGAGGAAGGGTCACAAAACACGGTCAAACTGTGTTCTAAATTACTTCAACGTGAGTAAGTCGTGTTCGGGACTGTTTTTGAGCATCTTTGAAGTATTTTTCAAATATGGCCGTATCTTGAACATGGTCAAGCCGTGTTGGGTGTTGGAATATTATATTTTTCACAATTTTCTGCCTAAAAATAATCTTATTTGTTGAAATATTTTTAGAAAATATATATCTAACAAAAATACTTTTAAAATGATGATTTTGATATCACAAATTACTCTTTTTCTTTATTTAATTTAAAATGAATCATATTGGATATTGGTATGTGATGAATTTTTATTAATCATTTAGTATAAAAATAATGCATCATATTATGAAAGTGATTAAATGACAAGCGTAAAACTTATGGCGAGTTGCTTAATAATTATATATTGCATTTGATGAATATTCATCTATATATATACATTTATATGTATGGATGAATATTGACGGATTGTATGATTTAAGATGATACCGAGTAGGGGACACCCTATTAGTCTGAGTGAGTCAACAGAGGGCCGCTCCAACCGGGTGACAGAAGTAATGTGAGGAGGCAGATAAGTGATGAACTCACATTCTTTGATCATTTATTGTGACTGTAGTCGATCGGTCACTATGCGTATAGTAAATGAGTGAATTGAAAAATGTGATATGTCTGAGCATTTTTTTTAAAGAAAAAGAGTGAATTTTCAATGTATATATAGTATATTAATTATACATCAACTGAAGTGATGATTTTATCTTCAAATCTTAATATTTTTTGTAATTTATATAGTTGAACATAACTCCTATTTTTCTCATTATATTTTATTTATGTTACGTTTACTGAAAATCTTTGTTTTCATTATTATTGTGGTGTTATGTTCAGGTAAAAAGAAAATGAGATGCAACAGAGAATGACGTTACTGATGGATATCTCGATGTCAACACCACCTCCTCACCTTTTGTATTTCAAGAGT
Source organism: Gleditsia sinensis (assembly GCA_037074535.1). Classification (NCBI taxonomy): domain Eukaryota; kingdom Viridiplantae; phylum Streptophyta; class Magnoliopsida; order Fabales; family Fabaceae; genus Gleditsia; species Gleditsia sinensis. Next base: position 1,406,529 of record CM073469.1, on the reverse strand, counting down.
AAAATGTTGTATAGAGACTCTTATTTATGTACTGAAATATTGTATTGTATAAATATAACATGTATGAGGTTTGTAATATATATATGTATATATATATATATATATATATATATATATATATATATATATATTATATTTATACATATGATGTATTTAACATACGTAATGTAAAAAAAATAAGAATTAAAGTAAATTAAATCTTACAAAGTTGCTATAATAATAATAAAAAAAAAAAAAATCAGACGTTACATTATATACATAAATCTGAGTAAATTGCGGCATGATATTTAAAAAAAAATAAATACTTTTTATACTAGTAAAATCAATAAATATAGTCCCAAGCTATATGTGGTTCTTTTTTGTTTTGGGTTTCTTTAATATATGAGATAATGAAAATAGTATTTCATTATTTTTTTAGCAAAAACAAGAGAAAATTTTTGAGTATAAACTTATAATATTTATGAGAATCTCATAATTGAAATGAGAATAGAATATACCATGTGATATGCTTTGCGAGTACATAACATGAAGGAAAATATTATTTTATAAGTTAAATTTTCAATATATACAAATGCATATTGCATTTCTTAATTATAAAAAAAATTCAGGCACAATATATATTAAAAATATAATATAATATTTATATTCTTAGAAAAAAATTAATACCTGTTTTATTTACAAAAATAATATTTTTTTCCTTTCTTTTCATAAAGTCCTCGCATGAAAAAAGAAGGAAAAGAATAATAGACAATTGTACAACAAACGAATGCAACGATGCGTTTAGGGTTTTGGTTAGTTGCAGTTTGCCTCGGGCATGCATGGGAGGCCAATGTAGTGTGTCTTTTCGACCTCATTATGTTTGATATACTCGTTAAGGTTTGATATACTCATTATGTTTCTAGTTCTTTCTTCTTCGTCCCTCCTTTATGATTCCTTTTGAGTCAATATTGGGTGGCTAAATTCAAGTATTTCTGATTCTTAGCATTTTGTCACAGTTGGTAAATCTCAAATACTTCCTACATTAACAGTTGCTTGTTTATGATAGATTGTTGACAAGCTCGTGAAATTACATTTGGAATAAATTGTAAAGTGTTAAAAAAAGTGTTAATTTGGATGTTTCTGTTTTTCATTCTGATGCTTTTCTCTTACAAGTTCTTTAAATTACATTTGGAATAAAATGTAAATGTTTCAAATTCCATCTTGCTTCTCTCTGACTTGGATCTGGAAGCAGCAGAACCAATGGGAAGCTCAAAAGCTAAGAAAAGACAAGCAGCATCTGATCCTATCCTTCCAACCACAACAGAAAAGGTGGATTTTGGTAAGAATTAATGATTATAATATGTTATATTGTTAGCCAGCATGATACCCTTTTTCCACCTCCGGCAACTGGCAAGTATCATGTTTTTAAAATTTATCTGAACACAAAGATCATTATTCTCTTTTTTAGCAGCCGTTGTTTTTTGTCATGTGAATCCCAAAATTTTGTGTCCCCATTGAATTAGAGATTACAATTGCTGCCTTCCTGTTTAAATGGAATTTTGGAAAATAATCATACTATGGGTGTCTATGTATGATTTGCGTGACAAAGTTCTGAACTTACTGCTTACAATAGTTAGTATTGACTGTTGAAATCTGAAAGCTAATCATTTGAAGAAACCAAGTCATTCAAAAATAGTATTTTTGTTATCGTGAATTTGATGATCAGTCCAATGCTATGTGATGCTGCTTTTCTGTAATCAATTGGCATATGCATTAGGTTTCGTGGCATTTTAGCTATAATAAAATTCAAATCTTCTAAGTATGATGAGTAATGTGACCATGTCTGAGAAGGGTGCATTCTAAATGAAGTATTGATGCTTCTTCTCATTCTAGTATTAGATGTTGCCCAAGGAGAGGTTGCAGATGGAGTCCTTCTTGATGACAATTTGAATGAGCCAACAATGGGAGAGAAACTGGCTAGTCTTAGTTTGCCAGATGAGAACAAGTCCAAGAGAGATAAGGAGCAAGAATCTTATTTCCTATCAAGGCCTCCAAGTGCAGACTCCTTACATGTTTTGCTTAAGCAAGCATTACATGCTGATGATCGTGCCCTTTTGCTAGATTGCGTGTATGCGCAAGATGAGAAGGTTTTTTATCTACTGAATTATGTAAATCTTAGAGTGGGAGAATTCCTACTTTCCCAACCTCTTATCTGATATACATGATGTATGTCCCTTTTCAGGTTATTGCTAAGTCAGTTTCACAGTTAAACCCATCCAACATTCTCAAACTTCTACACTCCCTCATATCCATTATTGAGTATAGGTAGAATATCATTACAAGATTCAAATTTTATATGTTCAATAAGCCTACTAGTCTGTGGTGATTGGATCTGGTGGCACTATTAACTTAATGATAATAAGTCTTAATAGACAGTCCTGTTAATGGATGATTGGTCACTTCTTGATCTTAAATTATAGGAAGCTCTCTGAAGAGGATTATTTCAGACTCTTTTGGATGCTTTTTGATGATGCTCTTATTTCTCAATGTAGATGTATCAATTGGTTTATTTTGATCCTGTCGAACCTGTTCTATAGATTCTGTAACTTTTACTCATTTTATTTGTCATTGGGGGAGGGGGTGTTTGTATAAGGAAATGGCCATATAAATAATAAGAATATTAATGGATGATTGGTGCCATAAATTTTGATGCAAGTCCAAGAAACTGCTCTTAACATTAAAAATTAAATCATCTTTCAAATTCTGCCTCAACTCCTGATAAACATCATATGATAGTTATTCTTTATTTTTCTCTTTTAAGGGGTGCAATGATGGCATGTTCTCTTCCATGGCTAAAGTGTCTACTTCTACAGCATGCAAGTGGAATAATGTCCCAAGAAACTTCATTACAAGCTTTGAACTCTTTGTATCAGCTGAGACCTTTCATGTCATTGTGACTGATTAAGGATACACTTGAGAAATTCTCCACATATAAGGTGCTCAATCTGTGCTTTCTAAGATAGCATATGTATATATGTATTTTATATTGTGTGGCGCCATAAAGAAAAGCATTTTGGCTTCTATTTAGCTATATCAGAATTGAAATTATGCTTGGATCTGCTACAATTGCTATATGTTATCATGTTCTATTGACTGAAACAGATTTGAAAATGTAGGACTACGGAACCATACCAAATACCGGTCAGGTTACTTTGAAAATGTAGGACAGTATTAATATCATGAGGGTTCTTTCTATTGCTACTGTGAGTTTGAGAACTTCAATTGTCAATTCAAGCTATTAGTTTTGATGACAGGAAATGTAGAGATTTGATTACATAATTGTTGTCACTGCAAGATTATGAAAATGGTTTTAGTACAGAAATTAGCTTGGCTTAGCACTTCTTTATTATTATTGCTTATTCATTGATTTATTAAAACAGGTTACCAGATTTGTATTCAAAGGCACATTTCTGTCAAGGAAATTGTGATCTTCTTTGCGGACATGGATGTTAATATCTATGTCATTTATCATTTAGAATTTTAGATAAATTCATGTTGCCCATGCCTTTGGTGTTAAAACAAGGATTGGCTAATTATTATCCAAGCAGCAGCAGACGGTTGCTAAGTGAAAACATACATCTTTGAAATTCTATTTGAATTCTTAGATTGGGGAGATTGAATTATTAATTTGCCAAGCCTTGCTTTTTTTTTTCTTTGTGAATATAATATGACATTTGCATCTTAAACTACATGAGATGGGAGCTACAAAATCTTCTCTAGACTTTGTAGAAGCCATGGAATGCATGTAAAAAGGATCTTTAATAGTTGATCATATTTACGCCCATAGTACTTTCTTTACTTGAATCTGTTGTTTTGTACAGCTAATTGAGTCTAGAATCTCCACTTTTAAATCTGCCGTTCAAGTTTCAAGCTGTTTAGACATCCTTTACACAAGGGTGAGCATTTTTCTGCCGTTTACCTATGTGGTTAGCAGAATTTGAGGTCAACTTGTTCTTATTTATGCTTTATTTTTCAACAGGTTACTGACGAGGAGGTAGGTTTAGGCCAAACTGTGCCAGTTATTTATGAGGACAAGGATGAAAGTGAAGAATCTAAGGACGATATAGAAACTGACCAAGATTGCAAAGATGAACAATCTGATGAAGTATTTGACTGTATCAGTGACCTTGAAGGAAGTGACAATATGATGAGCGAGTGATGGGGACATGTTTTTGGTCTATTTGAAAAATATCTCAGTAAAGAGGGCGGGTGATTTGTTCCTTGTGAAGCCGGAAATTTTGACACTAGTACCATACATGATGAGTTCTAGCATTACGACATAGTGGAAACCGAAAGTTACATTCCTTCTTTATATATACGAGGAAAGCAGAGCACATTCAAAAACACAAATTACAAGGAAAAGAAAAACAACAAACAAGAAGAAACTCATATGTGATATGAACTAGTCATGTCGTGGATGGTGGGTTGGGTAATGCTCCTCATCATCATCATGCTGGGCCATGCCAAAGGTTTGCTTCACAGCCTCAGTGGCACCTTGGGCCATTCCCTTCACTTTCTCCCCCGTCTGCTGCAGGAGCCCACCAGTGTTATCCTTCCCAGACTGGGCCGATTCCTTGGTGGCATGGCCCATCTCCGAGGTCTTCTCGTTAGCTGCACTAGTCTTCTCTCGGGCCTTTTCCTTCGCAGCTTGGGCTGCTTGCTGAGACTTATCCTTGGTCGCTTGGGCAGTACCCTTAGTCTTCTCCTTTGCTACTTGGGCCTTCTCCCCAAGATTGCCCACCATCTGGTTGGTCTTCTCCTGAGAGTCATGAACAAATGAAGTAAAAGATTTTGAACCATAAAAGTTCTTGTTTTGTTACGGCAAATGCTTATTATCTTTTTAACCTTATGATATGATTAGCATACCTACACTCATATTGTGTGTTATTCATTTTGGGATCAGGAAGTAGGACGTAAGATTTTGAATTTTATCTTACATAAAAATGTTACATCTATAATCAATTTTTCAAAACAAAAATTAATAACAATAAAACTCAAAATCCAATTCATAATCACATGCGAGTGTGGATTACCTCGGTTCGGCCCCTGGTTTCACCAGCTCTGTAGCTCTGATCGTGGGATGACATTTTGTCTGTCTTTCTGAAGCTGGGGTGTCTCTGGCTGAGTTACAAACTTAGAAGTCTCTCTTGTCAGTGATCGCAGAGTACTGTTTCTGTTTGTGAACTACTTTGCGTGCTAGATTTATAGTATTTCGTGGTTTGTGTATGACGAACACGTGTCCAACTTCATGACACGTATGTGACGCGTGCCACGCTTAGGAGAAGGATACGAAGTGCAGATCCATTGAAAACTTTAAAAAGATTTGATTGAGGAACGAGCCTGTTGATATTGGCCACGTTGCATTATGGCAGTCTCTGATGAAAAATGAGAAATTTGTTTTCGTGTGGTACAGACAGAGTGTACTCGAAAGTTTAAAATATGATTCTGAAAATAATTGACTCTCTCAATTTCTTAGCCATTGGAAGCCATTTAATCATCAGTCAAGTTTAAATTTTCACGGTAAAGATCAACTCTGGGGATGAACACTGAAAACAACACCGACAGGCCAACTAATGTCCCCATTACTAATGCTTTCAATTATAATAATTGTTTGTTTAGGTATATATAGAAATAACTAGTAAATATTGAAATATTGATAAAATTTAAATTTTATTTTGTCATTGATAATCTCTGTAAATATTATTTTAAATTTTTGTGAAAACTTATAATATATATTGACTTTATAAGGAATTTTTTTTTACCTTAAACTTTCTCTCAATAATAAAATAAATAAGTGCTTGTTTCATATATTTTTTTAGCTTATTTAATTATTATTAATCAAGTTTTTATGGGAGCTTTCATATCATGTTCACCTCATATTCTATAGTTTAATAATTTTTAATTCGGCTAAAACCAAGTATCACATGAATAAAGAAGCATTGAAATATGTATTTTAAAAAAAATGGATAAAGATAATTATTAAAAGAAATTCAACTTGATATATCTATGTATTTGCTTTTCATTGATTTAATTTAATTAAACAAAATTAATGTATTGAAATAAGATAAAAAAAATAGTTTATCAATCAATTAATGTATGGCTTTTCATTGACTTTGTTAATTTCTTTTTAAATTTACAGAAGTATTTTTACACCTTTCTTTTTATATAAAATTAATTTTATTTAAAATACTGAAATTAAATAAAATTTAATTTGATATTTAATTTAATCTTTAAAGTATTATTTTACTCTTGTTCTTTTTTAAAAATGTTCAATATTACTCTGACTTAACACTGTTAATTCACATATAGAATCTTTTTAGGTGACTATTAGCATGGAAATTAATTATTGATGACCACATTAAAAGTGATATTACATTATCACAACGTACAAAAATGTTGTTGAACATTGTCAATATTTTGAATATTAAACTTAGTCTCATATAAAATAGCATTTTAGTATGTAAAGAACGAAAATTTAAAAAATATATATTAATTTTTAAGAACGAAAATGAGATTTTTGCTTAATAAGTTTAACAACTTCATTACCGAATAAAAGTTTTAATGTGCTTTGATCTTATTTAAATGACAAAAGTTATTATCCCCCGAGCAAGGGTGGAATTAATGTAAAAGATTACCGATCAATTATTTTATCGTACAAAAAAAAAAAACCTATTACCGTATATCACTGAATGTGTGGTACAAATTACTAGTTTCGATTTCTATTTCGTCGTATATTAAAAATAATAATTATTCATTACAATAAGTATCTATATATTCATATATTATTATAAACCTTTCAACTTGTATCTTTTTCGTATATAAATTTTAAATATACAAAAGATATATCATCTCTAAAAAAATACAAAAAGAAATATAATTTTAATAATAATAAAACATTAATTTTTTTTAAAATCCTCTAATTGCCCTAATCGTATATTCATCCCCTTCCAAACCAAAGTACGAAGCAGTTTGTACCTTTATCTTAACGACAGTTAGAAGGAAATTTTATCTTAATTAAATAATTTTTTAAAAATAAAAAAAATCATAATTTTAGTTATTCAATTATTTTACCTTCAAATAATTTATATATTGATTCTTTTTGTGGACTTTTTTTTTTTAAGCATTTCACCAAAAACAGCGTCATTAGCCGCCGTACTGTTCGAAGAAGTTTACATAAGACCAAAAAAAGAAAAGAAAGTAATAATTAAAAAAAAAACGAAAAGAAAATCGGTGCTTGGGGCCAGGTATCCATCGCCCGGAAGGGAAGCCGTGGTTGTCGTGTTGAGGATTATTGGGGTTTCTCCGACGTCTCTTCAAGTTTCAATCTTTGTTCTGAGAAAGAGAGATATATCGGAAATGTCTCTGACGGGCGTGAAAATGTCGGAAGACGTGTGGCTAACTTGTGTCACTCATGCATTGTCCACTGAGACTGAAGAGATCATGGGTCTTCTCCTTGGCGATATCGAGGTCATTCATTTTTCAATTACCATTCTTTTCTGCTCCTGATTACCATTTTAAGTTCTATGGACATTGATCTATATCAATTTCTCGATGCCTCTTGATGGGGTTTATGTATTTTTAGGCCGGGTACTGGGGTTCTTCGGATTTAGCCGGTGTTTGCTTCTCTTGAAATGAAGTTTCAAACTCCAATACTGATGTTATGTATGTGAGATTCGGATTTTTTTTTTTTTTTTTTTTTTTTTTTTTTTTTTTTGCATTTTTTAGGTGGTGAAATTGAAGCAGTTCCCTTTTTTTTAAAAAAAAAAAAAATTATTTAGGCGAAATGGATATCCTGTATGTGTTGAGGAGCAAGTTAAATTCAACGTTTTGAGGAGACTAATTTTAAATAGAGCACAAGATGTTTTAGTACTGATAAGCTCGTTACTCAAGTGGGTTCATTAAGTTGTAGGCCCTGGAATCAAGGCTTACATAGGGTTCTTACTGTTACTTGTCTTACACTTTTCTTAATGGCACACAACACGCATATACAATGGCATGGAGTGGCGCGGTACACTTCATGTTCAATATTCTTCCTAATTGTATAATTTGCATGTGAGATACAGTTCTTGAACGTATCCTTCAGTTTTCTCATACAATGCTGTTCTCTCATGAGATCTACTATATTTGCGTTTTTGCTGGAGGAGCCTGCACATTGGGTTTCAATTGTTAACTGCATTGACTTTGATGTGGAAGATGGAGCATCAAGCTTCGAAATTTGACACTTTTAGGATTGGACATACTGGCATGACCTATTTATGTCCTGAAATACAAGTTTGTGCCTAGTCTCTGATCTGGATTGTTTAATTTTGTTGCTTAATTAATGAAAATGAAATATCAAATAGTTATAATGATAAATTATTATTAACGAAAACAAGTACCACCTATTTGTGGGGGTAGATATGTTGAAAGGTAAAAAGATTTTGCATCTGGTATATGTTGCTTTTCTTAATGCTATGCTCGAGCCATCCATATCTATCTTTGATGGCCTTCCAGTAACTTGTTCTTTCTCTAGGGTTGTGTTTAGTACCATTGAGTAACCATCAGTCATTATTATCATGGTACTACCCAATTTTTTTCTACAGTTCAAGTCCTTGTTCTGTTATTAAAAACTACAATATTCATTAAGTGAGCAGTTAGCTTATGAACACATTTGTCACTATTCGTTGTCTTTCATCTTCAAAGTTGATGAGATTGTTACTTTGGCAATTTGATTGTTGACATGGATCAATCTTCATTGAATAGGCTCCTTTGGTTTATTTAAGAAGGTATGAAGTGCTAAGGGGCTAGTAGCACATCATTTTTCGAGTAAAATGAAACACCAGCTTAATGACATAATACCTAGGAATTGTTACTGATAACAAGGAGAAGCACAAAGTGACTGTGACTTGCAGAAACATAGAAGAGATATATGCCTTCTTGGTATATTTGTTTGATGACAATGAATTTATATAGTTCTTTTCTTTGTCTGCATTCCTTTAAATTTCCAGTGTATGTCATTCTCATCTCAGTAGATAGGTCTCTGCTTCATCAATCTTTGGTTTTGCACAAATTGAGTATGTCTTGTCAATTTGTTTACTGTAATATAGTAGATTTGTTCTCTTCCTATATTCACTATGTTTTCTGTTTACCAGGTTGTGTTTTCTGCTTATATATAATTAAATTATGGTTTTATGGATCCAGCATTCAAAAAATGGGAGTGTGACTGCATTAATATGGGGAGCATCTCCGCAGACAAGGTCTGATCGACGAAAGGACCGAGTAGAGACTAACCCTGAACAGTTGGCTGCTGCATCAGCCCTGGCTGAGATATCCTAATTATTTCCTATTGGTTATGTGCATATCAGATCTAGTATTCAGTAAATTTCATTTAAGTTTTTATTTTTACAATATTTATTGCATTTTGACACACATTGTTGCTTTTATGATTTGGTCCTACCTGGGAACTGCATCAACTTCTAAAAAATTTCTCATTCTAGTGACCTTTTAACTTTCCAGCTGATCATGATTCTAATGACCATTTGTTTTCAGTTGGTTTTCTGTTTCATTTTAATTCATTGGTTTGTTGTGCCATTAACCTTATAGCACAGAATGACCACATTGACTGGAAGAACAACAAGAGTGATTGGTTGGTACCATTCACATCCTCATATTACAGTTCTTCCTTCCCATGTTGGTAAGTATGATTTTATTTTGTGCATGCCAGTAACTTGGTAAAAAAAAAATTACGTCACTATGCAAGATATAGAAATTCAAGTTGGAGGGGTATGGCAAAAATATTTTAAAATGATTACATTTCTTCTCCTTTTTTAATATTTACTGACAATGATATTTTTCTGGTCCTTTTGGTTTTTCCTTTGTTTTTAGAGGATATTATGGCCTTCTTTATCTTCTTAATGTTAATTTTTCTTCCTCTTCTTCTGCCTCTTATTATTATTTTTTGTGCACAAAGACACAATATAACCTGTGTCTTCACTATTGCAGATGTGCGGACTCAGGCAATGTATCAACTTCTTGATTCTGGGTTTATTGGGTTGATATTTTCCTGTTACAGTGAAGATGTAAACAAGGTTTGTCTTGAATGCTTGATTACCGTGAAGCATCTTATATGCTATATATACTCATTAAAATTGGACTGCATACAGGTTGGAAGAATTCAAGTAATTGCTTTCCAGTCATCTGACAGGAAGCAGAATCACATGTCAAGACCTATACCTTTATCTCCTGTAAATAGAAGCTCAGTAATTGATCTAGATCCATCTCCAAGTTCCTCAGAAGATGTCTCAATAAAATCTGGCTCCTTGAAGGCAGAGGACCCAGAGCAGGATACTGGTGATTCAAGGATTACTGGAGCTAGTAAGGTACAATTTATCATATATGCAGTCCTGTCTTATTTTCAAACCTACTTTTTTTTGGTCTCTACTGAGTTTTTGTATGTTAAAGTTAAACATACTTCTGGATACCAGATAACCTATTCTTTTATATCCAATATTTTATTTGATGAGTTCTTTTTTTTTTGCTAAATCACTATCACTGAAAGGACGTATGTCTATGATGGCTTTTCTGACCTATTTTTATGGAAGTGTAATTCTGCCAGCAGGAAGGTTAATACATAGCATAGTACATTTGTTTTATTCCTGAAAATTACTTGAACCAAACTACAAACGTTATAAATATAAAGCTTTCATATCTAATGAGAAGACGAGTTTTTGGCGTATGGTAACTTTTGAACGAATGAGGTGGTTTTGGTGCTTTTTTGTTGATATGGTGAAGTATAGGTGTAAGCTGAAATCCTCAACGTTGACTGGATAAAAATAATCCACTTTGTGATGTCTTCATTTTGGTAATTATATATACTTGGCTAGGGCGGGGGAAGATCTTCAGAATTGGGGAATTTCTTCGCTAATGCTGATGCCAGTTATCTAGGGAGAGAAAAAGGCGGAGAAAACTACCATCCCAGCATTTCAGACTCTACCATTGTTGACGTTGATCCCATGGATATGTCAGAAAGTATGCAGGAAGCTATGCATCGTTCAAATTTGGATATGAGGTACAGATGAGTATGTATTGACCCCCAATATATTTGCTGTTGTTTCAGATCTCAACCCCCCAAATCCTTGGTTTTAACAATGGTGGTAAAGGGTCAGCATAGCAGTTAGGAATTTACCAATTGAAGCAAAAATGAAGAGGAATAGGTGAAGGGCCTAATATTAGTTATTATTGTGAACAAAGACTGGCATCCTTTTGAATTTAGATTCCAGCCATGTTTTAAACAATTCCCTATAATTCTCCTCACAGTGATAGTTCTTCTGTTTTTATGTTTCCATTGGATTATTGAAGCTCTCTTTGGTTAATTTGCACGTAGTCTCTATGACGGACATCTTCCTAATATGGTATATACCTTCAATTCATAGTTACGTATATAGGACACAGGGATAATCATTCTGGTGGATGCTTCTCATTATGTCTGTAGTTAAGCATTAACCTCATTTGGTAAAACTCTAGCTCTGAATGATATATAGTAGTTAAAACTGTAGGGAAACAATGTTAAATGTAAAAATGGTCCAATATTCATCTTTCTGTCTTCATTGTCCTATAAAAGTGCACATTGATTGGTCAATTATGGTTTATCTTTTATGAGTTTGATGAGACAAAAAAGACAGTTCTTGATCTTGGGACTTCAAGTGGTTTTTGTTTGGTGACAGTGGTGCAGAGTATGTAAGAAAAGAAATCCCCCTTTATGTTCTGCCGACCTTGTCCCTTATCAACATTGATTCACCATTATCGTCGTACACGGATCTGCAACACGTACTATTTGAAGAGGAGCAGAGTGCATATAACCAGGCCATCTTACAAAATATGAGGTGATAATTTGATATGCAATATGCTTATTGTCAAATACATATATGAAAGATTTATGGAAGCAATTTTACTTTTAATAATATCATCCTTACCTTGGTAACTCTAATTTCCTATGCCTCTCATAGGGATGGGAGGGTGCATCCACTCACTTTCATACATCACACTTCAACATATCAAGCTTCCTTGTGCAAGTTGATTGAACATTGGTCAGAGCTAAATGTCCATGTCCTTAAATATTTTACCCCTTTTCTTTGTTTTTTTTTTGTTTTCTTATAATTAATTGCTTCTTTTTGACACTGCAGTTTAAGTCCTGCAATAAATGCACTTCAAGATCGATTGAGAGAAAATGAAATTCGGGTATATATTAATTTCTTAATTTGCATATCATGGTAGAAACATTCTTAAGTTTTCAGGGGATTTGGATATATCCAAATCCTCTTTTCCTTTTTCTCTGCAGAAGTTATTTATTTAATCCTTTGCAAAAGGCCCCAATTTAGATTGGGAGCCAAGTTGCCTTCTTCTCTTTTATATTTTCTACATAAATTGAGATGTAGTGGCTTCTTAAGTTTGCTCGTAACTTCATCTGTTCCTGGGCCAGCCGAGATTGGGTGGTTGCCCGGTTGGTTTTTAGGTGTTAGGCTTAAGGCCACAGGCCAGTCTAGTTCACAAATACATCTGCTCATAATATATGGGGCATACTTGATGACCCGTCAATTTCTCTGTGTGACCACCTATGCCATTCAAAACGGGTTCAACTCTCCTCTTAATTTAGTCTATGGACCTCATTTTGACAATGTGTAGCACATGAACTTTTGTTGTAACAGTTAGGAGTTCTGGGTGATGAGGCCAAGAGTCTGGAGGGCGAAGCTCTTAGAGAGAGAGAAGCAAGTTCAGGATCTCCCCGTCAAGTTGCAGCTCACGTAAATCGAGCTAGTTCAGCTGAGTCTCAGAGTCACAGTGCTAGGAGTCTCCCCAGTGCTGGTGGCCGGACCAGAAAAGGATTTTAAATTGAAATTGAAAGCCTCTTTAAAAGTAATGCTCCAATTAATATAAGCAACAATGGTGGTCTACAATAGTTTTGGTAAAAATGGAATATTTACATATAGAATGTACAAGAAAATGGTATTGACTCTACAAATTTTATGCTATTTGGGAAATGATACTTAGTGTAATATCTTGCGGGTGTATAAATGGTGCTTTGAACATTTTATTCCCTTAAAGAAGAATTTTATGAATTAACTGTCTTTTATTATTATTTTAGGTAAATTTTATTTTTAACAAACTATCTCATAAAGTACAGATACAGAATTTTATATTTTTGTATATAAAATATAAAATTGTAAAATTTAAAATATCCTTTGAAGAGGTGAGGATTGTGACCTCAGAAGGTCATATTGATTAATAAGGAAGGGGACAGAAGTGGAGCTCACCTACGAAAAGTCAGGGTCTTTGGGGTTATGTTGGACCGTGTGAGTTGGACAGTATGGCACTATCCTTTAGCCGGGGAAAATCCCTATTCCTATCGTAGGCAGGAATTGTCAAATGTCTATTTTATTGAAAAGTTGATATTTTATCTACTATCAAATGTCATGGGAATGTTAGCGTCCAAAAACAATCAAAGTGACAGGGTTACTTATAATTTTTTTTTTTTTGTAAAGTAAGGTATTTTTATAGATTTATTGTGAGATTATTGAAAATAATTTTTAATTTCTTATACATATATATATATAACTCCTCAAGCAAGGCAGTAACCGCCATCCCCCAGACAATTTTTAATGAGGCCTATCTTTTTCTTGTTTCTATTTATTGTGTCATTATCCTCCCAAGTCTTTTTAATAGAAATTATCCATCAATTATAAAACCATTTCACAATTTAATAATAAAAATATATAAACGGTCAAGTACCATTGAAACTGAATTTTCAAATAAATTAAATATGTGAGGAGAATAGAAAGATATAACACTTTTTTTTTTAAAGATTGAGAGTGTGAGATATTAAATTATGAAATACATAATAAGTATCCAATTGTAAACTATATATATATATATATATATATATATATAACAAAACAAGAAAATATTATCTATTGTTTAATCAAATCAAAGTAGTTAAAAGAATTAATCCAAAATCATCCATATATAGAAATCAAATAATTAGTCCTATCTCAAATTATGGGCCAATTGCAGATAAGCCATGCACCCCACGGCATGTAATAAAATTCAAAACCTGATGATCTCATCATGGAAAGCGCTGATATTTCGTCTATAAATATAGAACACATAAAGCAGGTGAATTAGAAAGCAGAGCCTTCAGATATATGATGGATCATAATAATCACAGGCCACACAGGGCAAACCAACCTGCTTGGCAAGCGATAAAGGACCTTGGCTTGGAACATGACGAATTTCGACTCGAGCACTTCCACCTCTTATGCCGCCTAGGATGCGGGGACATTGGAAACGTTTTCCTCTGCGAGATCAAAGAGTGTACGAAGCCTCAGTACTCTAGATGCTACTATGCCATGAAAGTAGTTGACAGAGACTCTCTCAGAATGAAAAATAAGCTCAAGAGAGCTGACATGGAGAAACATGTTTTGAGTATGCTTGACCACCCTTTTTTGCCTACCCTTTATGCTAAGTTTGATGCTTATCAATACTCGTGTTTCGTCATGGATTACTGCCATGGTGGTGACTTGTTTAATCTTCAACAGCACCAGCCAGGTCTTCGTTTCAGCATCTCAACTGCAAAGTAAGCTGCCAAGTATCCTAAGATCTTCTTTTCGTTTATTTTAATGAGGGTGGAGTTGAAATTAGCTTCCCATATATGTTAATTATATTCATATATGTGTGTGACAGATTCTATGCAGCTGAGGTCCTTCTAGCCCTTGAGTATCTCCACATGATGGGGATAATTCATAGGGACCTAAAGCCAGAAAATGTGCTTATTCAAGAAGATGGCCATGTCATGCTCTCTGACTTTGATCTCTCACTTCACTGGGAGGCTCATCCCAAGCTTCTAAAGCGCTATAGGATTCAGAACAAGAGAAACAAGAAGAAGAAGCCATTAAGGTTCTGTTGCGAAGAGGATACATATATTGATATAGTAAGGAGGAGGAAGAAGAAGAAGAAAGCAGCCATAGGAGATGGAGCTCTAGAAGGGGCAAAGGGGGTGGACGTTGAATTGTCAGCTGAACCAATAAATGCTAGATCCAAGTCATTTGTTGGGACCCATGAGTATTTGGCACCAGAGGTAGTTATGGGGTTAGGCCATGGAAGTGCAGTGGATTGGTGGGCATTTGGGGTGTTTCTGTATGAGCTATTATATGGTTTTACACCTTTCAAAGATAAAAACAATGAGGAAACACTCAAGAACATCATAGGGCAGACACCCTTAACCTTCCCAAGAACTCAGTTCAGAGACAAAAAAGAGGGTGAAGAGATGGCAAAGGCACAAGACCTTATAAGGAAGCTGCTGGTGAGAAATCCCAAGAAGAGAAGTGGGTACTCGAGGGGATCTTGCGAGATTAAGAGACATGAATTCTTTGAAGGGATGAACTGGGCCTTAATCAGATCAGCTAAACCTCCTATCATTCCCAGAGATGAAAACAAGATCTCATTGTCCATGCCCAAGCTAAGCCTCAAGGAGAAAGCTACAATTCAGGCGTCTCATCGATTTGACTTCTTCTAACTTTGATTAATGCTATCTAAGGCCCCAGAAAAAGGAGAAAAAAAAAAAAAAGCGTTATCAGATTGTAAAATTAGTGAATGTATCCATTGTACAACTAGTAAATGTTCTTATAGTGATTGCAGAATTTGGGGCCGGAGAAAATGTAGATGTTAGATTGATCGTTAAGGTTACGAATACCAAGATGATGTTATTGCCTAGTTGTTTGTAATCCTTCACTCTCACATATATTACGAAAAAACCATTTATAGATGCTTACTTAATGGCTTAAGTTGAAGTGAAATTTTTTATACAACATTAAAGCTTCTATAATTGCCATCTCAAAGAAATTATCATACTAAATATGTTAGGAATTATAATAAAATTAATTATAAATTTTCACTTTTAACATCTTAAATTTTTTAATGGAAGGAATATTTATAATTTTAAATGAAAAATATGTATCTTTTGGAGAAAGTAAAATTAGGCACTCTGGCTTAGCTAAGAAGGTTGGAGGGGTGGGATTTAATAAAGGATCACATGTTCAATTATCTTCTTATACCAAATAGGAAACAAAATAATTAAAGTAAAATTAGATTGTGTGGGGGACCGACCAAACCCACAATGTATTATTACTATATGCGTAATGAAGATACGAATTGGGTATCGGTATATGTATGTAATGTGCATTCTTAATTATAAAAGACCAAAGTGAAAAGCTAGCAGGAGCGAATGAGAGGATGATACGCATACGCCATTTTCGTTCTTAATTAAGACATCTTTATAAGATTTTTAGATTCAAATCTTTCTGTCTGTAAGTCATATTTGATCACTAGCTAGATTTGAAATTGCAATGATAGTAGCTATATTTTCAATTGCATCCTTCGCAGTCACGTACTGTATTTTGTCATTATTGTTTTACAAATATTGTAAGAATAATATGACTTGTAGACTTACCCCGTTTGATTTTGCTTGTATTTCCTTTTAGAAAAAAATTATATATTTATATTTGTCGCCACTTAGATCAATGGATTCTAAGAGTCACTTGCCCTGTACTGTGATGGTCATGTTATAAATAATTCACTATATGATGAAGATATTTATGTACGAGCTATTCAAGATTTTAATGATCTCAGTTCCTTAATTTAACGATTCAAGAACTATGTTTTTGTTTTCCATTTTTATCCGACAATATAACTGAAGTAGGCAAGTTAACTAGGATAGGAACATAAATATCTTATGGATATTTTAATGATATTTCGAAGATATTTTAACAAAACAAATGAATACATCGAAGGATTGTGAGGGAACAATATCAATAAATGCATGTGAAAAAAGGGGGATTTGGATAGAACGTCAAACTGAAGAAGTGATAATTGAACCATCAAAAGCAAAACGAAGGTACTACTTTCATTAATTAAAAGAACTATAGGTAGCCTAGCCCTCAAGAGAAAGACAAAAAAGACTCGGAAGAAAAGAGCATCTCGTGCCAACGTGCCACAGATCCAATCTTAATAACTCTGAAAGCTCCCGAAAGGTGACAACAAGAAGTTGTGAAAAGCATAGCAAAGTTGACGTAGACGATAATGTAAAGGGCGTAGTGCATGCCCTACGGTGGCGCGGTGGCACCACCGTAATGGTTCGTAAAAAGTGCTTTTGTATTTGGTAAACGTGGTAGGGTTTGGAGACATATTCCTTGTCATACTTCAATTCTCTCGACAAATCGTGCCGTGTAATTAAATGTACTTGGCCCCAACTTAATTTTACAGATGTTGAGCTGTTCTCATTCTTCAGCGGCATATATATAAAGCTCATCCCTACTCTCGTTTTTTTCAATCTTATAAAGTTACAAATTAGATATTATTAATAGGGATAGTGCAAAGAAAAACTCATATAATGTGTTGATTTTACACTTCAAGTTTGAAATAGTTTTTATGAATCTTGAATTTGAATTATGTTTGGAGTAATTGGGATGAAATTATTATGAAAATAATTACAAACAAAATTCAATTTTGAATTACAGAATTCTATTTACAAAGGATAAAAAGAAAAATAAAGGACTTTGAGCCAATTGATATCTTAATTGACTGGAGGAATTAATTGAATATCTAGCTATGACCATATATATTGTTATTGTTTTGGCATAATAACAATCCTACTTTGTACTTAAAAAAGAAAAGAAAAAAAGAAATTCATCTTAGTTAAGATTGGATTTGAGAAGAAATTTGAGTTGTTCCCACAACAGAAAGATTGAAAGAGAGGAAAAAGTAAAACTAAAGAAGAGACAAATCTTGATTTTGATTAATAATTTCCAATAATTAGTAACATTCCTCAGACGTTTGTATCATTCTTTTAATAAAATTGAGCTCAAGTAATTGTTTACGGTTTTAAAATATATTTACAATTTCTGTATGACCCTTGACAGAATTATTACGTCCCATTTGATTGCTAAATTTAAAATAATGGAATGGGAATCAGCATTCCCATTCCATCCAAAAAAGCGTTTGGTTGCAAGAATCAGTAGTGAAATGGAATGAAGATTGCTTTATGGAGGGAGAAGACATTCACACACAGCTTGGATGGAATCAGCAGAAAAAAGTGAGAAAAAACGTTTTTTTTTTCTTAAGTAAACAATAAAAATATTTTTAAAAAATAAATTAATTAAAAAAATTTACAAAAATTACTTGTTGAAGTGGCTTGTTATATACAAAATAATAAATAAATATTTTTTTTAAAAATAAATAAATTAAATTTTTTTTATTTTTTATTGATAAATAATATAAAATAAATAATATTTAAATTATTTTTTAAAAATCATTAATATTTTTAATAAATTTTTTATATTAGTATTTAATTTTTTTATTTATATTATTTTTAAATAAATTTTTAAGTAACAATAATATTTATAAAAATTATATATTACTAATTATTTTTTTATTTATCTTATTTTTAAATAAAATTTTAAATTTAAATAATAATATTTTACTATTTTTATATTTTAAAGATATTTTTATTTTTTTTGTCAGTTTTTCATTTTATTTCATTTTATTGCGTATTAAACATAATTTTTTTTATAATATTCTATTTTATTCTATTTTTTTTTTAATTTTTTTTTTTTTTTTTAATCATCAATCAAACGATATCTTAGAGTAAACGACGCCACGGCGGACCTAAAAATCTCAGTCCAAGATAAGGACTTGTCGATTGATCCATCCCTTTAAGACAAAGGCCTGTTTTAGGAGCACAACGCACGCACACCCACCTCCGCCCTCCCTTTAAAAAAGAGCCCAAAGCAACGCAGGGAATTATAATTTTATTTAATATAAATATTGCCTTAAAAAATTTGTTCCTTTGTAGTGTTTATATAAGAATGAAGGGACAATATTAGCAGAGAGAAGACAAAATAAAAAATTGAATTAAATTATTTCCGTAAACAGCTTTCAAATTAGAATGGTTTGAAACGTAGAGTAAGGTATTTTCTAAAACCAACAGTGAAATATATGTAAATTTATAGTACTTGAAGAGAGGATTATGTAGTTTACTTTAGTTCTCCTTTAACGTACACTTGCTAGCTTCTTAATATACAATGGCTACCGTGTCTTTTGTAAATCATGGTTTCTGAAATTAGCATTAAAAAAAGTGAAAAATGGTACTACCTTCTTGGATATAATCAGTAGGCCTTGACAAACGAGAAAGTTATGGGATTTGGTACAACCAATAATTTAGAAGCACAAAAACATAATAGATAGTTTTCAATCAATTCAATAATTTTTACAAGTAAATTAGAGACTGAACAAAATTGCTTCGATCATCAGATATATTACAATAACTATTAATAAGGATTGAATCGATTGATAAAATTAAAATATGTTTTGAATTTGATTATAGTTTATTAAATGCAAAAAATTTTTTATTTTATTATATCATAAAAAATAACTAAGCATAAGAAAAAGTAATATATAGGAAGTAGAAAACAATTAACAATGAAGTTTGTAGTGACATTTTGGATCCATATCCTCATCCTTTCCCTCCATTTGCAGATCAAACAATTATGAATTAATCTCAGTGTACTTAACCACTAAGTTGTGCACAAAACCATTTAAGAGAGAGAGAGATTGATCTTTACAATGAAACTCAAGGAAGGCGAAAAGAAAACAAAGAAAAAGAGAGGGAATATGAATCTGTTACAAAATAAAAGAAAGGAAACCGAGGATATATATATATATATATATATATATATATATATATATATATATATATATATATATATATATATATATATATATATATATATTTGCATGTGAAAAGTAGGCACACAATGACACAAAGCAGATGAGAGTGACCAAATAAGGGAAATGGTGGTCGTGGTCTTTGCATGGAAGCGATTCCAAGGCGAATCGAATCAGCCCATTGCTCCTCTTTATTCTTCTTTACAGTTTGCCTCTCCTTCCCTTTACCCTTCCCCGAGAGAATGGAGGCCAGAGAGAGAGCAGCAGCCGCAGCAGTGCAATAGAAAAAGAATACAAAAGATGGTCAAAATCAAACCTCGAAGACTTAGCTTGTTATTCCATCATCAGCTTCACTTCTCTTTATTGAAACTCCCCATTTTGCCTTTCCTTTTCTTTTTTTCCCATTTGTTTAATTTTCTTGTCTGTTCAAAGTTCTACTAAGTTCCTTGCCTATATCAGAATCTGATATTAAGCCTAAATAATATCTTTTGTGCATAAGCTATACTGAAAATTTTAGGCACCAATTACGTATATATATATATATATATTATAACTCTAGCATTATGTCAAAGAATTATTCATTCTAAAAACTTCAACTATTGGTGAAGATATTAGAACGAGTTTTTATCTTTAATATAATTACCTTTAATTCATCACTTTCTTTTTACTTTAGTATAGAGAATAAAAGAATATTCAAATTGTAAAGCAGAAACTATTTTCTCCAGCATATTGACAGTCAAAATTCTGTTGATTCCAAAGAGTAATTGAAAGAGACTTGAATCCCCTCTCGTTTTGGCATTGGGATAATCTGCGGGCCATCCTATATATGATTTTAATGTACGAATATTCATTACATGGCAACAAATGCTGATAAGGATTCCACATTGTCCAATCGTAGGCAGATAAACTTCTTTTTTTATTTTTTGCTTTTGTTTCTTTTTAATTTTTTGGGTATAATATGGATTCTGCTTGTGGGGCTGCAATATGAATTTGCACCAAATGCTATGGTCAAAGGGCCTTTCTAGGGGTTCATGGTTTATTTGCTTGATAAGATCTTTGGACAATCTCTGTTGCGCTATTAGGTTACAGAAAACATCAGCTCTGCTCTTTCTGTGTCTTTGAGTTGGTAACTTTAATTCATTAACATTGCTAAACCCATCAACTGCATTTTTATTAACGCATATGGCGTAGAAATAATCAATATACAGTCTATAAAATATGATTATTTTTAAAAAAACTGTCAATTTATATCAAATATTAAATATGACATGACGTTTTAAATTTAATTGTGTCAGTACAGTGTTCATCCTTTTTATAACATAGCACATTACTATATACCTTAAGGCAGCAAGGGTTTGGAGAAAAAAAATTTGAAAAAGAAAATGGTAGGACTGCTCAGTTCAATTCAGACTAGCACTAGACCTTCCAAACCCCTGCCACCAGGGAGAGGGAGGAAGGAGGAGTTGAGGGAATCATCTGATTTTGGAGTTAAGGAACAAATGTTGATCCTATATACACTTAGCATCCAGTACCGTACAACTAGAAACTTCAAACAAATGAAGTTGTAGAGCAGTGGCAAAGTATCAATGTGCTCAAAATTCAAAGTGTATTTCTCTTTGGAATTGTAGCAGTAATTTTTCTTTATCTCTTTTTCCTTCTTTAGAATTCAATGATTCCATTTATCAAGGTTGCCACTCCATGAACACTAAAAAGTACGACACGGCCCTCCATTTATTCTCTTTTTGTGTGGTCTCAGCCTGTATATAAACCAACCCCTCCTATCACTTTCCCTCATCACCATCACTGCCCTCCCTTTCACCTTCTCATACTTCAAACTTTCTGCATTATCTTAAGGTAATTTTCTCTCCCCCTCAATTGCTTCCATGATCTTTGCTTACAGTTTGAACTTAAATCTTGTAATGAATGCAACAGTGATTTGCAGAGAAGCTAGTAAAGATGAGCAGGCCAGGAGACTGGAATTGCAGGTCATGCCAGCACCTGAACTTCCAGAGACGTGACTCTTGCCAGAGATGTGGGGATCCAAAATATGGAGATAGAATTGATTTTGGGGGGTTTGGAGGAAGAGTGGGATCTTCATTTGGGTTCAGTAGTAGTGGGTCAGATGTTCGCCCAGGTGACTGGTACTGTGCTGCTGGTAACTGTGGAGCACATAACTTCGCCAGCCGCTCCAGCTGCTTCAAATGTGGTGCTTTCAAGGATGACCTTACTGGATCCTATAACACTGACCTCTCTCGCTCAAGAGCTTTTGGTGCTGGGGGTGGTGGTGCCAGACCTGGTTGGAAATCTGGTGACTGGATATGCAACAGGTGATTATTTTATACTATAAATGTCTATGAAGCTGTCTAATACATGTATGATACTCCTATCAGACACAATTGTAGATTATGCTATGTATTTTATTATCGGTTCCTTATGAGGGGACAACTTATGCTTTTGGTTTGGCTGCTGTCTCTGAAGTTTGAAGAATATGCTAAGCAACGCCCGCCAAAGGCAATCTTTTCATTTTAGGCATCCAGCATGATCTTTAATGGGCTCCTTATTCTTTGACCGCTTCACTGTCTTTATCATGACAAAACATGAGTATTTTCTTGGAATTACAGGTCAGGATGCAATGAGCACAATTTTGCTAGCAGAATGGAATGCTTTAAATGCAGTGCCCCAAGGGACACATACTAGAGATGAGATTATCCAATTTTGGGTATGCTGACTATATAACCAACTCTGCTTGCAAATGTTATTAAAAACTCCCGAGAATATTACTGATTATAATATCTTTATGGGTTTGTTTACTGCAGGGATTCCATCCAAGCAAGAGAGACTGTATTATTAGATATGTCGCGAGATTTCATTATTAATTTCTTCGGGATGTTAAAGATAACGGGAATTCTGAAAAAAACTTACAGATGGAAGCTACATCCCTTTGGCACTTTCCCAGAATTACCGCAACATGAACTACAGCAATGTTGTTTTTGGTGCTTTAAACTATTTCCTTTGTAATCCTACGTATGGTGCGTGGTTTTCTTAATGAAGATGAATCTCTTTTCTCTTTTTTTTCTTCCAAATGAGTTTGTCTGTGTGCGTGCGTGATGGGAAAAATGGCATCTGGTTCAATTTCTTAATGAAGATGAAAGTAAACAAGCTAATTAACAGGAAAAACCTTTTGTTTTTTATGCAAAAGAGAGAATGACATCTCTCTTCTATCAATTTGGTTCAATTTTTCTTTTTAAGAAGTGCACCATTAAGATTGGCGGAGGAAATTTAATATTGGGCAAAACCCGAGAAAATATCCTTATTACATTGTATGGAGACTGATTCTAGGATGCGAAATAAGTCCTAAAAGAAAGAGGCTCTGCATGCACTAAAGAAAGCACCAAAATATACACAAATCTATCTCCCTTTCATAAATTTCAATCCATTTGATTTGAAGAAAATCAAATCTTAAAAATTGTAAATTACTCATCACTACTGAGAAATTTAACATATTTGAAACACAAATGGCATTGGATTCCATTCACTGACTTCAAGTATAGCTTTAAAAAGTGATGGCATATTGTGGTTTCAAAAGATGACCCCAGGAATCCATATATAACTCTGCTTTTAGGCAGGAGTCTTGTCTTCCTTTCAGCCAAGCTTTATCTTTTGTGTGTCTATATATATATATATATAAGTTACATGGCATTATTTATTTATATTTTTTAAATTTTGTTGGTTAAAAGCTACATGGCTTATCAAATATAGGTTCCAATTTGTTCTCATAGTTGGATACAGTTAGGCAAGAGTGCAGAGTTTAGAATATTATCCCATGGAAAGATGTTTTTATCCAGCCCATGAGTTCTGAGGTTGGGTTTTGTGATACTTCTTTCATCAAAAAAAAAGAAAAGAAGATGCATTATGATTAAACTATTTGTTATTTTCTTTTTCTTTTTTTTTTCTGGTTATGTCTCTTCTTTTGGGTTGTCAGAACCCATATTCTGATTTTTTTTCTTGGATAATTATTTTTTTATAATTAAAGAAAAAAATTAAAGGAATAACTTTTTCGATGATATTTTTTTTCTTTAGACATGGATTTTATGCTGGGCCTCAACACTGACATTTGTGAATGGGTGACCAACTAGTAGGGCAGCTATGGTCAAATCCAAAGGAGTTTACAACTTTTTTATTTTTCCAATTGTTTGCTTGTTTTGTAAACAAATTATTCTATGTAGTTTAATATTAAATTATTTTTTAATCTCAAACTGACTCTTTTTAATAATAAAGTTTAAAATTATAAGCCGAGTTCTACCCTAAAGAAAAATTTTAAATAATAGATTTTGTATGGGATCATTGCATGATTTGAATTGAGGTGGACTCAAGTTTAAATTTATTCATGATTATAGATCGAGGTCCAGTTTGGGTATACATCTTATTTAAATACTTATAGAATAAGGTCTTATATAAAAAATGTTTATAGAAGAAAGACTTTTAAATTAAGTTATTTAGTGTTTAGATATATATTTGAAAAAGTGATTTTCAAATTTATTTATTTTAAAACATTTGGATATAGTTTTGATGGAAGGAAAGAAGTGAATGATATAATTTTGATGAAATTTTAACTTGTAAAAGTAAAAGTGTCAAATAACTTCTTAATCATATAAATTTGAGTTTTCACAGAAATTTTTTTTTAATAAACTTAAAAAATTGACTTATGAAATAAATTAAAATTAATTTATTGAAGATTGATAAGTTATTTATATAAACTTATTCAAATATTATTTTTTAACATAAAAATACTTATATTAATAAATAAACTTTAATAAACTGTAAGTTCTGTTATCTAAACAAATCTCAAAAATAAAATGAATTTGAGTTTGGGTTTAAATCAACTTAGGCTCAAATCCAGATCAGGAAACCCATCAACCGGTACCATTGCATCAAAGTAAGAACTTATAATAGAGGCCAGGCCCAATAAAAAAAAAAAAAAGGTTATAATAGAGCCTCAATATTCTTGCACAGCATGGTTGGTAAATGCCTGTCCAAAAAAAAAAAAAAATGTGATCTTGTAGATGGATTTCTCTCACAAGGAAATCCGTGATTTTACCTTTCGAAGAAAACAAAGTGACACCTTTTTATTTATTTATTCATTTATTATTATTTAATTTACACGTTATTCGTTTGATATGCCGATCATTTACGAACGACGGTGTAATTTTGTAGGCTTGCGACAAAGTAGTTGGAAGGCCAATTACGGAAAAAGGTGTTGGTGAAAACAGCAGACACCGATTTTTGGAGAGGAGATGCACGAAACGACGATGGGACCAACCAATCCTAATCGAGCCCTTCTGTACCCTCCGATCATCGAAGGTGGCAAATATTCGTTGTCTATTTGTGGGGTTTAGCGGCTGTGTTTTCTCTTCTCTTTTCTCCTTTGTTTCTTGGCCGAGCTTGCAGTGACATTGTGACACTTCACCTCTATGGGTCTTAGTGCCTGCAAATTCTGTCCCTAAGTTTCTTCACTGGCTTTTAAGAGTGCAGAATCGCTTACCCTTTGCGCGATTTTCTGTTTCCTAGCTCTCCAGGTTTCCAATGGCTTCATGTGAGTCTCTCTCTTTTTCTCTCTCATTGGTGATTTCAAAGGTGATCACTTTATTTCGATTACAATAACTACTGCACGACACAAATTAATCTTTTAGCCCTTTTGTTGTCTCTTGGTTTCTGTTTTCCCTGTGCTTTATAATATCAGAGGGTGATGCGGTTGGGATATCTTCCCGGTTTCTATGAAATGTGGAACTCAAGAACAAGTTTGTATCTGCTAATGTGCAATTCTCCTTTTAACTGAATTTGTTGAACTAAATGCTTATGGTTTCTTTGCTTGAAATTCTGATTTAGTTCTTTCTTTGGGTGAAATTTTTTGGTTGATTTATAATGAGCATTATCGTTCTTTGCATTGCCTATTTACTATCTTGAACAATTAAAGTTGGAAGTGAAGTTGCCCTCTTCCAGAAATATGGAAGTCTTACAGACCAGCACACTCGTGTAGCAATGATGAAGAGTGGGAAACTTTCTACTTGAATATAGAAAAGGTGCTTACTTAGTGAGTTGGAAGTGAAGTTACCTCTTCCAGAAATATGGAAGGCTTACAGACCAACACACTCGTGTAGCAATGATGAAGAGTGGGAAACTTTCTACTTGAATATAGAAAAGGTGCTTACTTAGTGAAGTAACTTCCTACAAAGAAGCAACAGTTATATGTTTTAAATAATCTGAATATATAGACGTTAATTAGGATGGCATAGTGATGTAAGGAAGTCTGAAACTCAGTACTAAAATGGCTTGAGTCTTGTGACAAAGTTGAGGTAAAACGGTGATTTTCTGGTTAAGGGATATAAATTCTGCTACTGTCAGTGGGTTCTGGTTTTACATTAAAATGTGGTCTTAAAAATCCAGAGCCTCCTACGGAAGCATGAGTACAAAGAAAGCTGCTTGGTGTAGTTATTTCCTAGACTTAACTTTTCCCTCGTGATTTTTTAAGCCATTGTTGACGTTGCATCCCCACCTAGTGGGAAAAGGCTTAGTTGTTGTTGTTGTTGTTGTTGACGTTGCATTAGTACAACTTTATCCTTTTAAAAATAGTAGATATTCCTTCTTGTGATTTGATTTGTGTTCTATATGGGGAACTGTTGGAGTGACGGGTAGATGGCTTTGCTGTTCTAAACCTCAGATATGGACTACAAGCTGAAGGATAAACAGACATGGCTGCAATTGAGTTATGAGAAATTGGTTACTATGAATGCCAGTGGACAGAATATATGAGTCCACCTGTAGCATTTTCATGTGGTGTATGATAAACAGAAAGAGTATTGAAAACGAAACTTTCAGCACCGTGATCATTTCAAGTGATATGAGAAAATTCTGTTATTCTTTCTTTCTTTTCTTCCTTCATTGATATTTATATTTTCAATACAACACATTTTCAGTTCTGATTTGGACAAATTCTGTAGGTCAGAGAGTCCTCTAAATCCTATGCATTAGTGACGCTTCATATCATCCTAAGGCTACTCTATTATTCCTTTGAAAATCTTTCTGTTGTGCTGACATTTAGTTACTAACCGTGCAAATGGTGGGAGGCCATTACGTAGTCATTTACATCCTGAATTGCATTGCAGGTAGCTTGGGGATGTCAAATATTAAAGTGTTGAACTTGGACATAGGTAGAAAAAGAGTTGAGCTTTTACAACATTATGGTACAAGAAGTTGGACAAGTAGGAAGTCACAATACTACACCAGTTTGGTTAAGTCTCAAGAGTCAGTAAAATTTTTAACTGCGTGCAGTGGCCCAACATTAGAAATCCAGTGTAAGTTCTTTTCTTCTTTGATGTTTACAAATTATTTTCTGTCATGGCTGTAGAAACTGATGCTTTAACGGTTGGGAAGTAATCTGTATATTTTGAAAGAACTTTTATTATACATTTAAAGTTGGGTATGTATTTTTGTATTATGCTATGTATACATGATAGTATCAAGTATAAAAATTAGGTACATGTGTTGGTTATTTTAACATTGCCTTTGAGACTAAAATATTGATCTGAAATTTAATTTAATTATAAATCTGTGAGATTCACTAACCTATACTTTTATGGTACAATTAGACACTAATCATGTTCTGCAGTACTGGGAACAGCTCTGTTTAGAATGATTCGTAGAAACTTTAATTCTCAAATGCTTAACCAGGTTTGCAATGGCAGAAAGATATACTATAGTAGACAGGAAGCTGTACTAGTCAATTTTGGATGATTTTCATTGCTCAGTTTTTCATAACGGTGTATTTATAATGCTTTAGTTGCTTTACTTCACTATTAGATTTTTTTTAAAGTAGATACTCATACAATCATGCATTCATGCTGTAATCTGATTCAGTCTCAAAAGAATGTTTAGAGTGAAATTACTTACAATAGTCAAATCATATAAAGCGGCTGAAGCCTTGCATATTGTGAAGTCTATCAACTTGAGAATTATACTGTAGTCTAGCTTCTGTCACATGCCTTTATTGATGACATAACAGCTGCTACAACTTCAGAAGATGGTTCTGAAGAAATTAAATCTTCTGGTTTGACAAGTGAGCTTATTCCTAATTTTAATGAGGTTAGTACATAATTTTCCCATCATTCTCTTTTCTACTGTCGCTTGCTGATTTATAAAAGATATCCAAATTTATGATGACTTTATTGTGCAATCTTCATATATTACTGGTAACGTTCATGTCACTTCTGCTTTGGATAAAAATGCTGCATTAATATGTGCCCTACTGTTATCATTATACTTCGTGTGGACTGTGGTCTTGAACCAATCATATGATTTTTCCCTAATTTATAGTTGAGTACTAGATACCAGCTAAGCAGGTATATTGCTAGGTTTATACAAACAATCACTTGGCCTGCCAATTGCTGGACTTTGGGTTTTGGATGTTGCTTTAGCTCAATATATAGTATCTGTTTGGCACAGTTGACTTGATTTGGTTTCAGAGCAATTAGCTTTCATAAATATAGAAGCTTTCCAAGTATATAACTTCATTGGTATGTGTTCAGATATAAAATATAGTGTACTTATTATTATTAAAAAAATATAGCATACTTATGTTACCCCAGCTTATATGTGTGGTCCAAAATTGGCCAGCATCTAGCTTGAAATCTCACGCTATAAATTCGAACCTGTCTGTTGCCCTTGTTCCCCTTGTATTTGTTCAAACAGCAGTATTTGGCTGCTTTCTCTGGCTTTGTGGAAATGTATCTTTCTCTACGCACCCTCCCCAGAAACCCAACAACATTTAGAGAAGAAGCTAAGCTCATTATAGTTCTATACTATTCTCCAAGACATCTCAAGAGTTAGGTACAGCAAATTGACCTCGTATTCTCATCAAGATTGGTGAAACTATTTTGCTCAAGTTTGAACTCAATTCCTGCCCCTTATTAATTATTATTTTTTAAATGATTCGTTACCCCAAAATTTTTGCGTTACATAAAGTTGAATGAATACTACTATTTTCTTTTCATTTTCCTTTACTTCATATGGTGTAAAATATTCTTGCAGTCCTTCGTTCTGAAATTTTGTTGGTCTGAAAAAACAACTTCTCCCTTTTATGACTCTTGCAAGAGAGGTTTGTGTCTATTTTCTACACTCTGAGGGATAAACTTATATTATTATTTATTTAATTAATTTGTTTTGTCTTAGAAGATCATTTGGCTGAACGTTGTGCTCATGACAGACATGTCTTAAAACATGCTTATGCTCTTCTTGGTCTAAAATGTTGAAACATATTTTACTTCAATCTCTTTGCAGGTGGAATTTCTGCTCACTAACTTATGTGACACAAGTTCGATTGGGGAATTAGAAGTAAAAGTAAGCACAATGAAGTTGAAATATATTTTGTAATATTTTCAAAAGCAATTTTTTTTTTTCATTTTTCTCTATCAGTAGGACACTGGGATATTCTTTTGCAAAGCTTTCTTCTTATTGCTGTTTCCTTTCTTCACTGCCAACTACTCAACCACCAAATGTTATCAGCTTGCTGGATTTCAACTGCATGTAGTGAGGAATGTGAATGAGAAAATTAAAACTCCACCGCCTCCAATCCTTCCTCCTGTAAGTTTAAATACTGTCACAGAAGCACCTGATTCTAGTGGATCAGTTTCCACATCATCTTTGGCCATCTCCAAGTCTCTATCTTCTTCGCGGGCTACCCAGATATTCCTGGATAAAGCTGCAGATGAAGGCTTGGTAATAGTTCAGTCTCCAAGGGTAAGTAAGAATAAAAATTGTATGCTCTTTACATTCTTTACAACATAAACTCTCAATCCATAGAGCATTGCAGGTGGGTTTCTTTAGGAGATCTCGAACCATAAAGGGAAAACGTGCTCCTCCATCATGTAAAGAGGTAAGGGTGTTGAATGCTTGTCTTTTTTTCCCCTCTCTCTCTCTTTAGACATTCAAGGATAATGATGTAATGTTACTGATTCACTTGCCATTAGCTTAACTTGTCATTAGCTTATGAATATATAACATTGTCCAAACAATGCCCCATATTCTTTATAATGTTCTGACCACAAGCCTACAAATTTGAACGACTTGGTGATTATGGACTCTGATAACATTCATACTCGGGAACTGACAGAAGCAAATAGTTAAGGAGGGGCAAGTGATTTGTTACATAGAACAGCTTGGCGGTGAGCTGCCAATCGAGGTTTGGCTCTGGACTTGAAATGTTTTCTTACTTTTGTCATGATCATGGCTTAGTATAACCATTGCAATGTCTGATAATTTCTTCATTTTCTTCTTTAGTCTGATGTATCAGGGGAGATCATCAAGATACTTCGACAGGATGGCGGTTAGTCAACTCAAACTTGTCTTGATTATAATAAATTAGTCTTGTGTGGTGTTATCAGACAAATTCTCTAGTAAACAAAGTCTATTTAATGTAGATAAACCAAGTCAAACATCTTACCGGTGGATTCTATTAAAAAGTATGCTTGACATGCTCATGATTAAGTATGATTGATTCAGTCTATGAGTCTGCCTTAAAATTTGTATCATATGCCTCCTTATCTGCTGCTCTTTTACCTTGACAGATCCTGTTGGATATGGCGAGGCACTTATTGCAATCTTACCGTCATTTCAGGGAATAAAGCTTCAATAGACCTTTTAGATTTATTTATTTTTAAAATGTGTTCCCTGTAATGTTGTATTGAGAGCTAGTTATATTGTGGACGTTCAGTTTATGCTATTAAAATCACTATATAAACTGGGAATTGCATACAGAACAAGAAGCATAATACAACAAATATGCTATCTCATCCTTTTGTCTATATTAGCTCATTCTTTGCACTATATTTTTCCGTAGCCTATTTTGGAACAAAGTGAGAAACGCAGATTATTAAGGACAATCTAGAGAACCTTTATTATTAAAAAGAAAACATCAGGACGCAATTTGACATCCTATGGCACATCTGAACATCTTTAAAGACCCAGTAAGAGAAGTTTTTTAAAAATTCCTGTGTACACAGAGACATATATGTAATGGCAAGACTTAATTTGCACAATCTGACGTGAAGATTAAATCATGATGATTACACGTATACACATTAATGTCTCGAAATTTCTGGGTTACCTGAAGCGGATAATTCTTTTGAGTCATGGGGCCTGAATTCCTCTTGCGCGGACTTGACCCAAGAAATGTTGTGACAAAAAGTCGAAGATCCTAATTTATTAAGGATGCTTTCGTCTTTTCAAAAAACGAGCCCGCTCAATGGAAGGCGCCATGATGAGTATTTCATTCAGGGAATAGGGGCTTCTGAATCATGGCTTCAACGACGTTACCTTTCCTGAGAATTTAGAATTGTTCGTTTTTCGTCTTACTTTGGTACTGCTAGTCTATCTGCTTCTTTAGGGTTCCTTTCTAACTTCCCATCTTCATTTCGGATGCCTGTGTCTTTTGGTGAAACCAAATTTTCATTTTCTTCACATTTCCAAGAATCTCCCTCCCTATTCTCAAGTTTCCTATGTCTTGTTCTAACTATTGTTACCATAGCAAAATTTATTCATGAACTGATATTCCTTTATTTCAAAATGGGTTTTTCTTGGATGTGAGCTTCTGCAATTTCCGGCTCTTTATTTTTGTTGGGTTTCATTGAAACTCCACCAAATCGTTTAAGCACCAAGAACTGCTTTAGAGCCTGTGGAAATTCAGAACCATGAGTGCTTCTGCTCGCGCGTGCCAATTTTATGTGGATGAGAGATCTCTCATCCAGCCTCAATTTCCCATGAAGCATAAAGAAGTTTTCACTTCCTCTGACATAGAATACCCATCGTTCAAGAAACCAAGAATTTCAGCAACACTCCCATATCCTAGCTTCCAGACGGTACTAAACGAAGCAAGGATCGGCAATGTCAAGACCCAGCTCTGCAGAAAATTCAGAGTAGGACTCTGTACTCTTGGGTCCAGATGTAAATACGCCCACTGCATTGGAGAACTCAGAAGGCAGGACAATTTAACCAAAGAATATCCGTTGGCTGAGACTTTTGGTGGTGACTATAGAGCACTTCATGAACCCCAACTATGCAGAATGTTCCTTCAAAGGAAACAGTGCTCATACGGAAACAGCTGCCGTTTCCTTCATGTCAGGCATGACAGCATAAATTCGAGAGAGAGACCAATGATAGAAATGATTCCTACTGGACCTGTAGGGCATGGCAAAAGTGAATCTGGTCAATTAGAATTCAAGAGGGTTTCCAATGCGAATTTTGATCCCGAAGTGAATCCAAAGAGACTGCTGCTGAAAACAAGGTTGTGCAACAAGTGGGAGATCAAAGGGTATTGCCCATTTGGAAAGATTTGTCGCTTTGCACATGGACAAGCAGGTACGTTGATTCTCAGAACTTCAGCATCGCCTCGTTCATTTCATCTTTGTTTTCTTTTCTAGATATCCCTTAGTTTGGTCCATGAAATGTTGTGTTTAAAGAACCTTGATCGTTGATACTCTGTTAGTAATTGGTTTCCAAATAGAAAGTCAATATGAGTGTGCATGCCATTGTTTTTCTCCATGAAGAGTTGGGTTTTCAAGTTGGACAAAAATTTATGGGACCACGAGAGTACTATCCTATATAACTGTCGATTCGTTTAAGATAAAAAAATATTGCACTCTTTGGCAAAACAATTAATTGCCGGGTGAATTTATAGTTATAATCTATTGTTGAACTTGAGCCTATTTACATTTGATTCAGTCCATATGCCATTGAATTGTAGAGTCCATAGAGATAGGAAAACAATTAGCTACATAATTTGAACTTCTAAATTCTGCCACTAACATGTATTGGTGTTGGGCCTTCATTTAACCTCTGGTTTCTTGTTTTGCTCTATGTAGTTGAGGTTCAATCCATGTCAGTATTTTGTCCAAAAAAAAAATGGTCAGTATTACTGCAGCTTTAGCTGGACTTACACTTTAGTATCTTTATTTTCCATCAACCTTCATGACTGATGACGAAGATTTAGTGTTTGATGTTCTATTCTAACAGATGTTCACGGCATCCTGTCATATTTCATTTTTTTTTCCTGATTTGTTGGTGACTCTAATTAGTTGAACCATAGAGATGATTTACATGAATAGAACGCAGGACTCAGATTCCGGTTGTTGCTAATGCAGAATTAGGGAAACTTGATGGCTACTCTAGTTCAGAATACAGGGTATTGCAGACTTCTAAAGCTAATACTACTACAAATGCATCTAACAGTATAACGGCCACGGGGCCTTTGCTTAAGAAGGAACCTTATCCCATAAATTGCCAATTCAGGAGAAAGGAACTACACAAGATCAGTCGCATCTATGGTGATTGGATATAAGGTATGTCTCTGCATCATGTCTCGCTGACCAAAGTGGTCTATCAATCGCCAATAGTCGAGAGATTTACTTACAGTCCGAACAGAAGAAATCTTAGGGATATGCTTCACTATTTTTGCAGATATAAAAATCCTTTTGTATAGTGCCTGACAAATTTATGGCACTTGGTACATAATGGCAATTTGTTTTTGGGTAAAACAATTACCTAGTAGATTAAACAAAATATTATTATTAATAATAAATAAATCAAAATGCGGAAGAAATTCTTCACACAAAAAAAGTGCAGAATAAATTAAAATCATAAACGGCTCATATTCTCCCTGCAACTGCTGGAGCATATATCCCCATAGTCTTCCACTCTATTCGTTCCTGCCTCGTCAAAAACAATCGAAAAGAACTGATTTTGTACAAGACATTTTTGTATTCGCATCAAACAACTCAGAACATAATTCAAGAGACGGCACAAGGGAAATTTGACACCTAAGCCATTAGTAGTAGTCATGATACTCGAGCCACATGCTACGGTCCTATTACCTTGATACCGATTGTCAGGGCTCTTTTATATTTTTTTACAAAAGACGCATTTTATGCTATGTAGCAAATCATGTTATATGTTTCAATTTTTTAAAATTTTTGTTCAATGTGAGACTCCTGGTGCAATCATCAAGACAAAGTTCTGACATCAAAGCAATGGAAGAGACATGTAGTCAAACAAAGTACATGCATGGCTGCAGTTCTTGTTCCAACACAAAATAAAGCGCACAGCATATCGCATCCTCCTCCAAGTTTAACTCTTGGGATTTTCTTTGGAAACTTGAATCTCCCGTCATTATGTGATGGAGAGATTGTAAGATGAGAACTAACCGAGGAGGCTGCGGGAAAGGACGAAACTTGGGGTGGGAGAGAAGGGGGTGCAAGTTCATCTGCTACCACTGAAACTAACATAAGAATTAGTAAAAATGCTGTCATTTTTTGAAACTCGGGATCATATCACCATTTGACGATCTCTTGCCTTTGTTGCTTGTCATCTTTATACCAAGGCCGATTTTCTTAAAAAGAATGCTTTTTATGATCTTAAAAGCATTCTACTATTGAAAAGAAAATTGAGGGTTTTACTACCATTATGCCACTGACTTTATAATATATTATGTGGCTATTGGTTAAATTAATTCGTGCCTTTCGGCCAATGCGAGGAGTTCCGGAAATTTTATCATGTTCTATTTGCTGAATTTTGAGGTTTCGTCGACGGATGTAGTTGTAAAGGTGCCATAAGCGCATTGATTTTCAAATAAAAAATTAAGTCAATTCGTGAGCAGAATTATGATATCAAAACAGATAAATTACTGATTTGATATTAAAAGTAATTCATAAAGTATTATGGTTAAGTAATGTCTCGCCTAATAATAAAAATGTTACCTGAAAGAAAAGGCATAGATGCTCTATTTCGAGGCGAAGTTACGGGTATAAGCAACTTGGCAAGTGTTCTGAGATGAGCAGTTGATGGTCGATATTTTAAAGATGATGAAAAAGTAATCATTAAATTGATAAATGCACTTAGATTGTTTATAGCGTAAGTCTGACACTCTCATGAAGCTTGTTGGTTCCAAGATTCCCTTATCATAATTTGTTCAGAAATAAACATTGTTTTACACATAAGCATAGAGAGAATACATACTCTTAATCATACTGGAACATGCATTGGTGGCTTGAGTACAATGTTGGCGAATATGGAAGTTTACACTTTACATTAATGACATAGACACAGATGACTGTGAGTGAAAACACGATGAATGACATAGTGGCTTTCTAGATTTTATGTTTTTTCTGCAGAAGATTTTACCCATTTGATAGTTGAGCGGGCCAAGGCGTCCATTGGATCAATACATTTCTTAAGAAGAGGATCATCTTGAGGCAAGAGATCCCGCATGTCATCAGAAGCAAGGATAACAGTGTTCACTGCCCTCACCAGAAGAACCTGAAGAGCAATTCTCAATAGATTGCACGCCCCTTCCATGTCCTTTCTGTTCAAAGCTTCAATTGCAGGTATCAATGTATGTTCCATCGTTGCTTTATCTGGCAGCACAACCTCAAACCCCTACATTCAAGTAAAGAAGATGAACAACTACTCACTTCTCTATATGCTTGTAAACAGAATTCAATATAGTCTTTTTTCTGAAGGCATAAGTAAATCCATATCACTATGTACTTTAACATGAGGGAAGAAATCTAATTAATTACTCTTTAGAGAATGATGTCAAAGTAAAAAACATGATGGCAGAAAAGAAAAAGAATTATCAAAATAATGGAAAGGAGAATTTCGGGAAGAAATTTCCTTGAGCAGCAAAGTAGACATACTGGCAGGGATGCATTTACAATGCAGAGCTAATTGCAAGCATTTAATAATCCAGTTCCATAATCAAAATGAAATTTACCAACTAAATGGGTATTTGGGACAAACTTGACAATCAACTCCATCTTCACAAATAAAAATAATGGTAGAATTGCAAATCCCAAAAAAGAAGCTTCAATGTGAACCATTAACAGATGCCATTCGGGTTCTCACAGAGTAGCAGTAACTCATATAGAGGTGCATAGATGTAGCTGTGGTTGAATAACAATTTACTTTTGTAGATCGTAGAATTCTTTCAATGTTTCTAATACCAAATAACATGACAATAGTATAATGGAAGCATATTTCTATAAAAGGAAAGATATACCAGTGAAACTAAACCCAAAAGAATAAAACATCATTCATGAAAATTAGCAACATTTAATTATGGTCATTTAGAAAATCTCTGAAGTTTAAGTTCTATTAAGGTAATTGAGTCTCATGGTTCATCCTGTTCTGGATAACAGAAGGAACAATCAAAGAATTACAATTTATGTACTCATAAGGATGTGTTCATTCTCTAACTGCTGTAAGAATCAAGACGGTAATCAACTATTGATGCATATGAACTCCAAGAACTAGAGATTAGAGATCTTGTTTATCAAAGTTTGACCTGTCACTTTGTTAGACATAGGAAACAGGTATAGAGATTATTGAAGAAGTTGAAATTCCAATGGGATAGAATATGTAACAGAGAGATAATAGAGATAAAGCCAAGGTAAAAACATTAATCAAACACAAATCCTACACCTTGTTCCCGTGTTCTTGGCATATGCCAAATATAGTTGGCTCTTGTCAAATAGTTACAAAGCACAAAAACAATATTACAAAATATACACTCCATGAAGTATAAAGGTTAGGAAATTGAAAATTCATGAATCAAAATTTAAAGTAGACATCTCATGTTTGACAAAATCTCAAACATCCTCGCTTAAAGAGACTTTCCATCTAATACATTTCCTGTTAAAAAGAGCAGCTTCACTATCAATCTTCTTCGTAATATAATATAAAGTTACAAACTGTCTGGATACTTCAGATACCATATAATTGTGATGAAATTTAATATGCAAAAACCTGTTCAAACTCTCTACTCTCTGGCAAAACCACTGCATCTAATCCTCATCAGAAACAAGAAGAACGAAACTAATTTTTAAAGATAGTTTATAAAGGTCTGCAAATCTGCATCGCAGTGACAGACTGTTAAAAGTAAGACTTTGTCATGGGGCATTTCACAGAACATCTACTTTGCCCTATAAAGTTATTAGATTTAGTGCATCAAATTATTCAAAAATTATCAACAGAGATAATGTGCAGGGATAAGATACTTGATTCTGAAGTTTCTCCTGATAAAATCCAGCTGCTAGAGTAGCATTGGTTGCAAGCACTCCAATCCGCAAGGGGCTACCAGCTTCAAGAGGCTTTAACTTAGCTTCCTTGAGGTCCCTAGCAACACACTCTGCCATGTGAAGAAAAGGAACAGAACATCCCTTAGATACTTCTTCATACCAAGAATGTGATATGTGACAAGGCATCACTATGCAACCAGCCCCAGAATTCTCAAGAAAAACCCTCTTATTCCTAATATTATGCACAATTGGAGAAGAATCCAGTTTCAAACTTTCTGCTTTACTTCTGCAAGAAAGAAAATAACTCTTTTCATAGGACAAAAGCTCCTTATTTAACAGAGGATCAGAACAGAGTACAAAAGGAAGGGTATTTCCTCCATCTTCGGAACTCAACTCTACAAGTTTTCTCAAAAACTTTAGGGTAGAATAAACAGATACCCCTCCAATTATACCCACACTGCTCGCCTGACTGACCAAAGGAGTAGCAGATTCACCCCTTCCTGAAGTAAGATTTGAGCCATAAAGCTTCTTATTATCAGGAAATTTCCCTCTTTCATCTGCGTTCAAAATAATTGACGGAGGTATAGCTTGAACTTGATACGACCGTGCCTTGTACAGGTTTCTAGGTGTATTTACATAACCAAATGTCTGGGACGGATAATTCAAGGTCTGGAAAGACATTGTCAACATTACGTCGAACATCTCCAACGTCAAAGCCAACAAAGTGAAAATTAAATTTCGTAATTTTACTAAAATTGAAGTGCAGTCTACCTCAAAAGATGCTTACAGGACATTGTAACCGCAATCCACCTTGGTTACCAAAAGACTACCTTTCTGTAAGAATCCACCTCTAAAAAGATTCCTAGTATGTCAAATGTACAATCCACAGAACCCCATTTGGGTTCCAGAGTAAGAGATTCAATGAACAAGAACCAACTCTGAAAAGCCGTAAATCCCTTAAGCAGACGCCTGAAATGATACGAACAAGACACCCTGTTTTACCCACACAAAAAACCCACTAGTCTCTCTCAACCCCACAGTAAAAATCCCAAGATTGCGCAAGCCCATTATCTCTTCCTTAAAATGCTAAAGCATTAGTAAAATCAGTATTCAGCAGAAAATGGAAATTGCAATTTAACCAAGTAAAAGCATATAAATTTAAGCAAGTAAACAGTATATAATGTCCTAATTACCAGGGTTTTCATCAATACCAATTATTCACAACTGGACCAGCAGTGTAAGCTAGTGGGAAGAAATGAAGAATCTTCCTGCTTTTGTGTGTACGTCACGTTACACGATGATTGTATAATTCACCACTGGCACCGACCGACCCACCAATTGTGAAAACTACGCTGGACTGAACCTATTGAAAGTAGAGTACAAATTTCTTCGTTGCCTGCTGCCGAAAAGACCCCACCTTACATTTGCAAAGCATGAACTGGCATCTGGGAAGCTTCTGTGTTTGGGCCCCGGCCCATCAAGTGTGTCTCGTCCTTATTTGTTTGTAAGGTTTTTGGAAATTCTTTCGTTATAATTGTTGTTATATACAACCGGTTTGATTAGTAAATGTTTTTTTTTTAAATTATTTTTAAAATAAAAAAAATTATTTATATTTTGAATATAAATTCTAAAAATATTTATTTTTAAAATAATAAAATAAAAATAAATAAAAATTAATTTTATTTTTAAAATACTTAAAAATAAATAATCACATATTTTTAAAATAGTTTATCAAATATTTTTTTTTATAATATAATTTTTAAAACGTAGTTTCAAAACAATTTTTAAAATAAAAACAAAAACAAAATCGAGGAAGGCATAGATTACTGACCACCCACCGTGGTTTCCAAGGTGCACTTGGGCTTGAGGCATGTTCTTTCGTCTAGCCTTCATATGGTTCTCTTGTGTTGCTTCTTCTGCTTATTAAACGTTGGGATTAAACGGGTGCTTAAAGCTTCAGAATTGGTCAAAACCATTTTTGTGTATAGGTGTTAAACCATTTAACATTCTTTATGTTGGTGGAATATTTTGAAAATGTAGAAGAACCTTCCAAGTGTTTCCCCTTCTTTTTTTTTTCGGCGAAGAATCTATATATATGCATTGAAGAATCATGTTTTTTTGTAAACATAATTGATAAAAATAATAATTTTTGAAAATATATTTAATTAATTTTTAAAAATATTAAAAATATTTAAATAATATTTTTAAGAATATTATATTCTTAATTTTTTTAAAAAAAATTATATATTTTTCAAAAATACTTTTATTTTTGTAAAAGAGAAAGTATGAATAAAGAAAAAGAATGAAAGAAGAAGTCAGAGAATGAAAAAAAAAAGTGACAAAAAAAAGTAAAAAAAAAATAAAAAAAATTTATTGTTATTATAATTATGTCATTAATAAAAAGTCTGTATTTTTACATTATAAAAAAAAATTATATTTTTTTATAAAAGTTTTTTTTTGTGAAAAAGTTGCTAGAAAATAATTTATGAGAATTTTAGTTTCTTAAAAATAATTTTTTTTAAATTTATACTAAATATAACAATTCTATTTTGCTAAATTGAAATTCTTAGAAACTGAAAAAACTCTTGTCCCTTAAAGATTGTGTCTTTCCGGTAAGGCCTTGAGAGTTCACGAGAGCTTTCTGTAATTGATTGTTTTATATAAAAGTTGAGTATACAATAAATTAAGAAAATCCGTCCATATTTACTCCCCACTAAAGTTATAACTTCAAAATTATTCAGGCCACATAAAAAAAAAACAGCGATTCTGACCTTATACTTCTTAATTTTAAATGAATTTTTGTTGAGTAACAATTGACGAAAAGGCATTGAATGGTTACCTAAAATTAAAATTAAAATAAAAGCGTAAGCAACAATAATACAAAAATCAACAAGTCACTACAATTAGTTTAATTGTATATTGTCATACATCTTGGTTAGTAATTAATGTCCTCTTCGTTATGGATATTTATGTAGGTGCCATAAAAAAGAAAAATATGTTTTTGATGTTTTGAATACGAACAAATTAAGTAGATAGTACTTTAATTTTTTATTAACCAACAATAACATATATAGTACTTTTCTTTTTGGGGGTACACAGTGATATCTTAAAAATTTATCTTAAAATCTCCTAACATACTATTGAAATTACTTACTACTAAATGGGATTAGGATGTGCTCGATCTCATGCACCAAGTTCAGTGTGAAAAAAGAGATAAATCCAGATGAGACTCCTTTAGGTGGACTTCACTTCATTTGAGTCTATCTCTCTCACATTGCACTTTTGATACAGTACCAACGAAAATCGTAATCCCTACTAAACCATACGTAGTAATTAAGAAGAGCTTAACTACACATCCTTTGCGTCAAAAAAGTATAATATATATGCTTCAATATATATAATTCTTAGTAGATAGAGTAGCAGCCAATTATTGGAAGACCAGAGATGAGCTAATATTTAGTGCAGCTGTCGTAGCAAGTTGCCATGTAACCTCCCGCAGTGCCAGAATCTGCAAAACAAATCCAAATAGATGATAATTAATGATGATGATATTATTATGATCAATACACTCAAACATATAGATAGAACAAACCCAGAGAAGGAGCTAGCGAGATTGAATAATTATACCTAAGCCAAAAGTGGCAGTCAAGCCCTTTCCACAACCAAGAGTACATTCTAGGACGACATTTGCAGAGCTGACACCTCTTGCATGGACTGGCAGCACCTCCTGAACCAACACAAAATGAGGCACACATATATGCCAGGGCAAGCCGACTTCTTGGCAAAAATTTTCACTTTTTCGGGTATTACAGGTTTAAGGAATCCTGGGATATGGATCGTTCTAGGTTTCTTGGGAATACTGAGAAAGTTATCAGAGTGACCCTAGCAAAGAACTTAGGGCCAATAGATCAGAAGTATTTGGATTAAAGGATGATGAAGGGTGATCAGCAGCGGTTGGAGCTATGTCATTATCTCCATCTCCATGCACACCTTCCACTAGCTTGACAATGGACACCAGTACCACTATAACCTTTCTCATAACATTCCCTCCATAGACATTATCTTCTTAAACAGCTTCTCTTCAACTTGTTAAGCCTTAATTTTGTGACTTAATATGTATATAGTGTCTAGCTAGGTATTGTCTATTGGCACTAGTAATGAGCTTTTAGGAGATTTTTTTGTTTACTTTTGGCCACAAGGTTTTCGGAGATTTAACAATATAATTACAGTGATGAAATTGGTCCAATCAAGTGGCAATGCTAGCTATAGCCCTGTGCATAATCTACAAGACTTCGGCACATCAAGTGGCAATGCTAAAATGGATTCGTTTATTAAATCCTGAATTTCCAATAATCAACAAAGCAACTCTAGTCATTAACTATGTAATATCTTAGCTTGAACTCTTGGGGTAGGCATGCAATTAGGGTAGGAAAAGTTGTTCATACCTTAGCCATAAGTGGCAGTCAAACCCTCGACACAACCGAGAGTGCAATCTGGGACGACATGCAGAGAGGACATGCCTCTTACGAGGAACCATTGCACACTACATGGATTGCAAACATTGCACACCTCCTGACCCAAACATGGCACACATACCTGGGCATGCTGTCTTTGAACCCACCTTTTTTTATTTTTTCTGGTATTTTGGGTTTTGGGAAATTTGGGAGGAATGGGAATCTTTTCTTCGGAAGTGACACAGCTTTTTCTAGGAGCTCTGTATCTGTAAGCTGAGCAGAAACGTTGCCATGCACACCTTCAATTACCATAACAAAGCATACCACCATCATATTAAGGTCGCCACTAGCTTCCTCATAAGTTTTTCCTCTATGGAGCTAATTCCTTGTCTTCCCACCAAGTTTATAAACCAATGAATTT
The DNA here is from genome assembly GCA_037074535.1 of Gleditsia sinensis. Classification (NCBI taxonomy): domain Eukaryota; kingdom Viridiplantae; phylum Streptophyta; class Magnoliopsida; order Fabales; family Fabaceae; genus Gleditsia; species Gleditsia sinensis. The sequence goes on along the minus strand of CM073469.1, from coordinate 1,364,743 downwards.
ATGAATTAAGAGGGTTGTAAGTACGCAGCTCTGAATAACTTAGTGTCACCCTGGAATTGATGATAGCATATATCACATACAAGGATTACTCCAATTAATGTAGAGCCGGGGACTTAGTTATAAGATGGCTACACGAAGAGTTGTCTTAAATAGTATAGGCCTCTTTGATTTTTTTTTTTTTTTTTTTTATTTTGAAAAAACTTTTCTGTTTTATTTTACATTAAACCATATTTCTGAAATGTGCTTTTTGAGGCTAGCACCCATTTTTCCCCTCAAAATCCGAGCTCGGCCTAAAATTTCAATTTAAAATCAGGCCTCAAATTTGGACTGATATATTCTATTTCTTTAATTCTGGCTGGCCAAATCATGATCAGGGTTTATATATTTTCATTATCACTTTATAAGTCTCTCATTTATATATTTATTATGTTAAAAAAAACCAAATGTATTTTATTTTTAAAATTTTCAGAAATATTGTTTTTTTTTAAAAAGTATCTAAATGAAAATTTCTACTTGTTTATACTCTAAAACTATTTTTGAAATTTTTTTAAAACAACTGTTTATAAAAACAATAAACCCAAGGCAAATTAACTATTATGTCGTTTGGCCCAAGAACAGCTCTTAAAAGGAGAATAAGCAATTATAATGAACTTTCAAAGGTCCAAAGAGATGGTTTTTTGAATTTTTATTTTCTATATATGGAATTTGCCCCAACACACAAACGGTGATTTAAAAAAATTTCAGTGATTATTAGACACAATTTTAAAACAAATTTCATTATTTCTAATTTTTGGAGTTTGAGAAAGTGTGAATTTTAGATTTATTGAAAATGTTGGACAACGCACTAAATTGGAAAAATGTCATAATGAGGTTGCTTTTCAAAAGTTTTCACGAATCCTTTCATGTTAGCAATTTTCTTAAACTATTTTCCAGGCACATCAGACACGGCACCAAAACTAATATTAAACCCGGTTGGCTTTTTCAAGAAAAATACATGCAAGTAATCCAGACAAGATTCAAAAGTCTTATATTCGTATCTTAAAATAATTTTATAAATTCAAAAGATTCACTGTGTTAAAATTTCTTTATTATAAAAAACGAGTAAATTTCACACAAACAATAGAAATTATTTTTTCATTTTCAGAAATCCATAACAAACTACACATTGCAACACAATTACATGTTCCTCCATTACTTACGAGGGGAAGGGGATGGAAATTTAACATATCACAACAACAAGGTGAAGCAGGTTTAGGAACAAGAATTTAATTCATGGACAAATTAGAATAAATCAGACAAATATGAATCTAAAATCATAACAAGAAGTTAATTCAATCAATAATGTGAAATCAAGTTTCGTCTATTATGAATCTAAAATTTGTAAAACAAAGGAAATTTTTTTTACCGTAATCAAGTTTTCTCCAAAAGGGTTTTGCTTAGCGACTGAGAATTACCAAAATAGATGGATGGTGCGACTCTAAATGGATTCTATTTCGCGAACCAGAAGAATGCAGTGGAACGTATATGGGTGAATGGAGCTTCGTGGAGGTTCGCAGTGGAACTAGATTCGGAATGCAAAAGAAGGAAGGAGCTTCACGGAGGTTTGCGGAGAAATAGAGAACACAATGGAACATAAGGGGTGGAGCTTCGCAGAGAAGTGGAGGTTCCTACAAGGATGGAGCTTCATAGAGAAGTGGAGGTTCCTACAAGGATGGAGCTTAATGGAACCAAATGTAGAAAATGGTGCTTTGCAGAGGAATGTGAAACATGAGAAATACTAGATGAGGGGATTTTTGTAAAAATCACAAAACAGTATTTTACCTAAGGAATGGAATATCAGATTCCATAGCTTAGACGAAGAAAAGGCTTTTCACTTGTTTAATAGAATACTATGTTCTATGAAATGTTAATTCAACCCAACCAAATGATAAAATCTGAGATTTTTTTTTTTTGAATAAGTGGAAAACCACTATTGATTACATTAGACATAAAGCCAAATTACATAAGATAAAGGCAGGTAAACTAAGTCGAATAATTTAATCCCGCAGTTTCTGACAATACAGAATACAAAATAACAGGTCTTACAAACCAGAAAATGTAAAGACAACACACCTCATATCCACTAGATTACCCAAATTTACATTTCAAAATCCTAAATATACAACAATATAACATCTAACAAATAGAAAGAAAAGGAGATACTTCTAGGAGAGGCAACACACCTCCCAACCTTCTCTGAAGGTTAGATCTCTTCAATTTCTTCCTTCACGTAAATTTATCGTTGCTCAAACATTAAAATTGCATACTTGGATAACGAAATGCAGAATCTTAAAGCTCTAACACCTCTCTTAAAAGAAGGAAAAAAACTTTCCTAATAAAAGAAGGAAACTTCTCAAATAAAAGAGGGGAATTTCCCTACTGAAAGAAAACAAAAGGATAATAAAAGAAGAAAAATGGGGAGGGGGGAGGAAGCTGCCATTGGCAGCAACCTCTCCATTTTCTTCTTGCACGGCTAGGGTTTGCAATTGGGAAGGGGAGAGCAGCTGCGGCGCTGCTTGTATTTTCCCTCCTTCCCTCAACAACAATAAAATTTGAGATTTCATTGCCCACTTTCTTTCCATTCCAGTAAATCAAATGGGCCTTATATGGTCGTCGCTCAATGCTCACAATACAGGTCTGGCCGAGACAAAGCAAAGAGATTATCGAAGCACTTAAACGCACCGTTTGATCCCTGAAAAAAAAAACAATAAAACACCTCATTAGCAATATGATCATGTTAATAAGGTATTGGGGCCCACATTTGACTCTCAATTCGATACGTTAATTAATGGCATGATGTGCCCATTGTAAATTTGATCCTAACACAAAAGAATAAAGTTGATAATACAACATGACGGTGACGATAATAACTTTCAATGCAAAATGCATTGAATTTTCAGTTTTGAACAATTGCAATTGGTTCCCCATATTCTTCACAAAATTTCAAGACCTTCATTTTGAAATTTATTTTTGTGGACCAAAACGAATTTACGCAATTTAGTATTATTTACGCAATTGGTTCCCCATATTCTTCACAGTGATTCATTTTTTATATTTGGGGCCACTCAATTGGACTTCATTTGTCAGCAATTATAGGGTTGGAGTTGCCAATTTTGAAAAATAACCACACTATGAAATACACTTAAGAACGGTTGAAAAAGGTGCAACAGTTAATTAGTTAGTCAACGACTTTAATTTTATAAGATTCTTTGGACTAAATATTTTTAATAAATGTGTTTTAGTATTTTATCTGTATTGCAATGAGGTTGTGCCTAGATTAATCTGTATTTAGTTAAAAAATTTGGATAATCTGACCTAAATTTTTTTATTATATGCAAGATTCAAATTTATAAAGTTAATTATAAGTGTGAATAGGGAAGCTATTGATGAATATTGAGTGTGACAATGACCTTCTTGCATTCAATTATTATGATAAGGCCATAATACTCGGTCGACCTAACACTCTTATTCATATTATATCATGCTCGCCACTCGATCTCCACTATCATTCTAAAGGTATTTACAACTTCTTTTTCCGTTGCTATAAATATATTTATAACTAGCTTGATAACAATCTCAATTATTATTTACTCTACTCCTGTTTCTTGTATGAATTTAGTGGCATTATAGCAAATTGGTGAAACTCGAATTTTGTCCAACGATAATAATCACTCATTTATTACATCCTAATTCTTTCAACATAGTTTAAACCCTCGTACACTTGTAGTATTAGGAGTTGTAGATCACTATTTTGTCAATACTTACCATTTTGTGGGGTCCAAATTTCTTATCCGATTTTTTCTTTTCAATATATATCATCACTCCGTAATCTATAATTTGATCCTCTGGGATATGTAATACTTCAGAAAGAGACAATATATATATATATTACACCAAATTTTTGCTTCATATGAGTTGAGTTTCAAAATTAATTTTTTTAAAAAAATTAATAAAAATCAAGTTCGTAATTTAATTTGTAATTAAACCTGATTACGGGTATAAAAAATTAACTTAATTACATAAAAAATGGCATAGGTTATGTGGATGATGAAGGAGCGTGGGTCTCGTCATATAAAAATTGAAACTTTGATCATGAAATTTTTGAAGTAAAATTAAAATATAAAAAGTCAATAAATTAAATTAATTATAGATTATCATATAAATATATTAATATGTCTACCAATAACTGATTTAGTCAATTAGTTTTTTATAAATCAAAGTATATCTAAAAATTTATAATTAAATTATAACAACTTCAAAAACTAATTACAAAAATGAAAAATGGTTCGTTTAAAAAATAACTTAATCCCAATTCAAAACAAATCCCTTCTCTAATTAGATGATAAATGAAACCGAAAGAGAGCATTATAAAATCCCCCCATAATATTTGATTAAGCTGCCATGGTATGACCTTTTCTTTCTGTTAACCGCTTCTCTTATTTTTCTCCACCAACTCTCCCTTCTACTCTCTCTCTCTCTCTCTCTCTCTCAATTTTTATATATATATATATTGGAAAGTCATACATAGAACAAACTTTGAGAAATTCATATTGCTTTGTAGCTAGAAAGATCCAGAGAGAGAGAGAGAACAGAGAGGCCACCTATAGCCATGGCTGGTCTGCAAAGATCTGCAGTGTCTTTTAGAAGACAAGGTTCATCTGGGATTGTTTGGGATGACAGGTTCTTATCGGGGGAATTGAACAAAGTGAACCAGAAAGAGGACCGCCAAGAGCAGGGGCAAGACCACGACAAGGCCGGGATTAAAGAGGCTAATGCAGGAACAACAGTTAGATCAATCAACACGATGGAGAGAAGCCGTTCCAACGGCGGAGGCCGTGGCCACCGGACCGGGAAGGTTTCGCCGGCCATCGAACCTTCGTCTCCGAAGCTCTCTGCATGCGGATGTTGCAGCGCTTTTGGAAAAACAGGGGATAAGAATCAACGAAGGACAAAGCCGGCGAAGCATAGATCAAGGTAGTTCATTTTTGTGCTATTTTGTTTGACGGTGGCCGGACGCGGTATTTTCAGGTACCGGAGACGGGATATTCCGAGGGAGACGGATCATGGTTTTAGGTCATGTCAAAAATTCAAAAACAGAATGATGAACGCTCCGTTTTCTTTTTGCGTTTAGTTTAGTTTTTTTTATTTTAAGTTTCGTTTGGATTCGAGTACTACTCAGACGATGGTGGGTGTAATTATGTTTATAATTGTTGGGTCGTAGAGGAATTTTGATGCTTTGTATAAAGTAAATCTCAAACGGGATCTTTCACATGATTATGTTATGGGAGCTCGGGATGGATGCATATTACAAAATAATTTTTTATGTGCAACCCGGACACGATTGGGTTGCCCTTTTTTTTTTTTTTTTTCTTAATAAAAAGAATATAATCGGGTAGTGCTGAAATATAGAATTTTCAATCGTTTAGTAATTTCTCCATACAGTTAATTGAAGACACAGCTGAAAATTATAAAACTTTTACAAATATGTAAATCAATCATATATTTCTAAACCTATTGCAAAAAGTTATGTAAAACTTTGATTTCAATATCTAAAAAATATATAAATAGATGTTTATATATTAATTTTTTTTAATGTTTATATATTTTTTTAAACACTAAATATTTATTAAAAATAACATTTATATTATTAAAGTATTTAAAATATTCAAAATATATTTAAAAACATTCAATCAATAATATTTTTTTCAATAACATTTACGTGCTTTTTGTTTTTTATCGCGAATTTTCATTTACATGCTTGAATAGATGTAGAATGGCTCTGCCTCGCCATACCATCCTAAAAACCTTTGATAAAGAAACCTTTGTTTTTTTTTTTTTTCTGATAAACTTGTATATCCCTAATGAGTCATTTAACATACAAATACTACGGAAATTCTCAATTATCACCTGTAGTCATATGTATAATAACTTTGTTACAAAAGAGTGATTAAGATTTGGTATCTTAACATGGTAGGATTAGTCATTATTTAATAATTTATAATATATTATTTAATTATTAATCTAAAAAAAAAGAAACCTAAGACGTTCTATACTACAATATAAAAAAAAACAATAATACATTAAACAACTCCAAATAAATTTTTCTTTGTTGGTGTTATAAAGAAGCCATTGGAAATGGATACGGAACTCAATGCTTTAGTGACTTTGAATGACTGCTAAATGGACAATATATTTATTTATTTTTGGTTGGAAGAAAGTCATCAAATTAAATGATTTTTTTCCCTTCACATAAAATTTGGAGATCGGATGGATTAGCACAAAAAAGTAAGGTTATCACTTTATCACGAGCGAGCTTGGCTTAAGATAATGATTAGCAAATAAAGAGACTTTTTCAATTTATCACTGTATTTCACGTTTAGGGTTTGACGCAATTACATGTTAATGAACTCCCCGTTTGAAAGTTAAGGTTGAATTAAATACTGTCCGTCAATAATTTTGTCTCTAAAATATTTACTTCGGGGGAACACGAATACGAAGGAGATTTGAAAAGTCGGGGAGGCCATTTAAAAGCAAAAGATAAGGGCCATCTATTGTCGACAAGCCGCCAAATTGGACCACCGCCACTCTATCTATCATTTATAAGCCCATCACTTATTAATGCCGTGTTTTAAATGTCTCTCTCCTCTCGGTCTCTCCAAACTTCAAATGTCATAAACTACACCAAAAAAATTATAAAAGTAAAAATAAAAAATGGATGACTATTCATTGGGTTTTATTTTTCGTATTCCAAATTAATAATAAACCAACACATAAATATATTCAAGATAAATCTTATTAAATATTCATTTCCATTTATCTAAAATTATGGAGAAAGCGTAAGAAAAGGATAGAGTACAAAAATTAAACCAACAAATTAGTCTCATTAGATTTAAAAAAAAAATTCTAAAATTAATGTAGTTATTATGGAGAGATCAAACTTTTCATAGAATGAAAATGTATTTTTCCCTACCAAAACAAGGGGGAAAAAGTGAGAATTGTACTGGGGTCGCCACAAAAAAAAAAAAAACTCATAAAAAAATCAAACATATAAAACTACGACCTTCTTCGATAATATATTGAAATATCGTTGTCATTTAACAGAATAAATTAAAAATTTTGAGCAAGAAAGAGCTAATTCGATTTAGAGTGGTCTATATATGGAAGGGAACAATCTCAATCTATGAACTTTCTTTGGTTTTGGTTGCGTTACGCCCTGGGATGCTTCCCTTCATTGAAAGATCACTTAATTGATTTGCAACAAACGTGTGGGTGACCACTTCTAAAACAAAGCAAAAGGGCAAAACCCAAATGCCATGTCCTTCAAATAACAATAACCTAATCCGAAAAACCTTTTCCATTAATTGCCATCTAAAATTGCCCAAATACAATGCGTATACTGAACAACATGTGCTCGGTCATGAATAAGAAACCATGACCAATTCTTTTCTTTGTTTGGTACAAGTTGTGTCCAAGATTCACACAACAAACAAGGAATGCAAAAGTGACAAGAAACCCACATATTAATTCAGCTAATTAACCTAAAACTAATTTTGTAATATGAAGTAGCTACATTAATCTCATGTTCCTCTGTCTAATTTGACGCAAAACTCCTTAGATATATATACAAGCTTCAAATATGAACGCACTTCTGGCCAACCCTATTTATTATTGCCCCATTTAATTTTAGGTATTAGACCATTTAAATTCTCCTTTTTCCCTTTCTATATTTTTTTCCTCCCTTTTCCCTATTAGATGGATAAGAAACTTCCTTGTGATATCATGTTGTAAAATAAGTACATTTTCAAACAAACGCCATTATTATTGACCCAAATAGTCCAAAACAGATGAAAAAAAAAATAACCAAAAGAACAGGGAAAATTAAGAAACTCAATATTTATGAAGCTATTATCATATATAGGGCGGGCATGACCATTTTCCAAGAATGAATATTGCAGATAAAAGATATTAGTATGATGTAATCTTCCAGTCCCAACTCATGTATTATTAATGAGGGAAAAACTCCCATTTCATGGACCTCTTTGATGTTACTAATTTTTCACCGAAAAACAAAAGCATACAAAGAAACGAGGAAGAATTCAGAGACAAAAAAGGGGTTAACAAATGTCATCACCGTATTTTTTTGAGCCAACATTGTCGTTATCCTGTTTTAATGGAACTTCAACCTAATCTACACAATGAGAATATGAAAGGAACTGTGCATTATAAAGCATTTATTAAGTGGGGAGTACGTACTGTCCGACCAATAGCAAGTAGTGGTAATGATCAGCTTTCTAGCTCATATAATTTAGCTAATGGAAATTTTCTTCTAAGTTTCTCCAAAGAGTCTGTACGTTCTGACAGAAAATGAGTAACCAGAGATCTCGTTCATCTGTGACATTTATTTTTGTCTTCATCCATATACATATACTTGTGACTCGGTGTCTTACGTACACTGAGGGATTTGGCTATTTGACAAGATCTAAACAAGTTCTTTTTGTTAGTGATTATGGTGCAAAAGGTGATGGCATTAATGATGATACCAAGGTGATGATTCGATACTATAACTTTGAAGTTTGCTTTGATCTCTTCATATTAATTTTAGTGATGCTCTGCTGAGACTCTAACTATTATGATGCAGTGAACCATCTTTTGACTTGAACTTTTTTCTGTCCAGGCTTTCCAGGATGCTTGGAAAATAGCTTGTTCCCTGCATGGAAGAATAGAACTTGTCTTTCCATCTGAAAAAACATTTTTGGTCTATCCAATTGACATTATTGGACCGTGTCGATCTAAGGTCACTTTGATGGTAATCACCAGGACTCGAATCTCTCAGTTATCTTTCAATTCCATAAATGTGTTTTATGAAATTAATTCTATAACGGTCACTAGGTTGTTGTTAATAGATCTTAGGTACATTAGTTGCACCCAAGGATCCTGAGGTTTGGCATGGTTTAGATGGACGTAAATGGATTTCCTTCGAATGGATGAATCACCTTACTATAGATGGCGGAGGGACAATAAATGGAATGGGACAGGAATGGTGGGCCAGATCCTGCAAGATTAACCCTACAAATGTATTGTCCCTAGCAACCTTAACATTATTCTTGTACCTTTGAATTCTGATCATATGATATGAGTATTAGGCTAAAAGTGACTCCAAAATGTGTTTTGGCAGCCATGTCGAGAAGCTCCAACGGTTAGTGATCGATGCTTCCGAATGTGGAACAGTATTGCAGTACAGTGATGATCAGTTTAACAGATCTTGTAATTTTACTGATGCAATTACACTGCAGGCCATAACTTTTCACAGATGCAAGAATCTGAGAGTGAGGAATCTTATGCTGCTAAATAGCCAACAAATACACGTGTCATTCAATCGCTGTAGGAGTGTTGTTGCATCCCATCTGCAAGTGTTAGCCCCTGCTTTCAGCCCCAATACTGATGGAGTCCACATCAGTACATCAAAGGGTGTTGAGGTGAAAGATAGCTTAATTAAAACAGGTTAATTAGTTCTCCTTAACAAAGTGTTTGTTACTGCTTAATAATGAACTCATTAAGCTAATCTGAAAGTGTTTTCATCCTCAGGAGATGACTGCGTTTCTATAGTGGGCAATTCTTCACGGGTGAGGATCAGAAACATAGCTTGCGGTCCAGGCCATGGCATAAGGTGAAAGTAACTTTCACTTAGCATAGACATTGAGTAGTACTGTATTAGCATAAAACATATTATCCGAAGCTGAAAAAAAAACCCATTGTTCAGTATCGGTAGCTTGGGAAAATCCAACTCATGGGAGAAGGTTCAAGATGTAATAGTGGATGGAGCTTTTCTTTACAAAACTGATAATGGGGTGAGGGTCAAAACATGGCAGGTAATCTTTGCAAAAATTCTAGGGTTCTCAGCTGTTTTTCTCCTTCATTTCATGATGAGTTCACAGATGATTGACTAGCCCAACATGTGCATTAATAGGGTGGTGGTGGTTTTGCATCCAAGATTACATTCCAGAACATATTGATGGAAAATGTGTCAAATCCAATAACGATAGATCAATATTACTGTGATTCCTGGCATGCATGTAAGAACCAGGTATGGAATTTTACCCAGTTAACTGCATTGAGCATAATCAATAGTCACACAGACACGGCCCTCAATCTCCAAGGTAGACGGTTCTTCAATTACCATTAGATCAAGCAGTCTTGAATGTATCAGTTAAAAACTACATTATGGTCCTAGATGTTAACGTTCATTATCATGAGGAATGCAGAGTTCAGCAGTTAAAGTGAAGCATATATCCTTCTTCCATATTAAAGGAACTTCAGCTACAGAGGATGCAATAAAATTTGCTTGCAGCGATGCCTCTCCTTGCGAAAATCTACATCTGGAAGACATTTTTCTCGTACCTTGCTGTGGAGGAGTCACAAGATCTTATTGTTGGGAAGCTCATGGCTCTACTAGGGGTCTATTGTATCCTCCTGCTTGTTTCTCAGGCTACAAAAACTTCAATGGACAGAAAGACTGGTCTGACTCAGACTCAGACACTGTTATTAATCTAGTCTGCAAAAAAAATGCTACTCTTTATTCATATGCTGTTGCTTATTTCTGCAGCCAAGTTTCCAATAATCAATTTGGGACAGATGACCAAGAGGAAGGTAAGCATGGTAAATAATGTATTGAATTCATATGAATTCATGTACTTTGCTGATTTAATGATCTTCATCTTCTGTGTTAAGTCCCTACAAAGCAATCCGTATTGAAGAGCACCAGAGATGGACTCAACCAGAATGTAGAAGCAAATTCACCATAGCTGATATTATATTTCCTGGTCTTTTTCACTCTGTAGATAATATAAATAAATATAGTAGAAGCACATCTGTATAATGTTCTGCAGATTATACTAACTTTCATAAGCTATGAAGAGAATTAAGGGTCTGATTATTATTAATACGATGCCCCCATATATTCACTGGGTTAAGTTTGGGCTAGCATCCTTATATGAGGTAAGTATGTTCTGGCCGGGGAAGGAAATGGCATTCAAGGCAGAAAAAGTAAGACAAAACCCAGTTGCCCACTTCCCAACTTTCTTTGGTGACATTCTGATGAGTTGGAAATTAAGATTCCAAAATTATGTTATAAAAAAGAATAATAGAAGTCTTGATGCTTTATCTGTCAACGAAGTATTAAGAATACTACAACACATTCACATTTTTCTGCATTACATTAAAGTATAAACTACATTGATTTCTACATAGTGTATTGGATCTAGCATTTCATAATACATAAATCCAGCGACTTGTACAGATAAGTATTAGCTTTTGCAAATAAAATAATAATAATGTCAATAGCATTATTTAATTTGTTATCAATCACAATAATTGATTGGGTAAAAGTCAGAAAAATGGAAGAAATAGTTTTTCTCTATAAGTAATTAGTGTCAGTGTCACAATGGCCAAGCCACAAATATTCCTATCTGATCTTTCTCTAGCAACTCACATCACATGGCGGTTGAACTTAGAATGGGTTCTGTACTGTGCAATATGCATATCCTAATTTTCCATCTTTCCCATTGGAGGACCTTCCTTGTTGGATTATAGGAATATCCCTACTCCCACCACTTATTTCTATGTCTCTCTTTATACCTGGTGCACCATAGTAGAATATCTTAATCTTATTGTATATTAATCTTTTTTAATGAACCATATGGATCATGAACCTAAATTTTGTTGTGTAAGACATAGAATCCATTCACTTTTCATAAGGCTACAAAAGATGCTTTTCAATTTGGAGCTTGTTATTCATGCATCACACATGTTCAACGCTAGAGTTTATAATTTTTGTGTTGTCTACCAAAAGCACCTTTAGATCTCAGCTTTTTGTCCCCTACCAATTTTCCTAGTACTAAAAAATTGTAATTCATTACCAAGTTTATGACAAAGAACGGTGGAAATTAAGAGTTGCTAGAATTTCGTAAAGGTGCTTTTCATTGGCATATGCAAGTAACATGTAATGTTTTTGGCCTTTCTAAGACATAGTATGGGGATCTAGAACTCCCCCCAATGTCGATGACAACTTCTTCCCAATTCCCATTCCTTAATTAACAATCAATGCCACTTGAGGGCATCACATGCATATCTTGTTATTTTATTGAAGAACCTTTTATGCATGCAATGTACCTATCTTCTCACTGATTCCTTTGTTTAGAAGAGTTAGGCATAGGTGCCATGCCAGGTATACTCAAGGTCCTTATTAGTTTTAAATATTATGCAAATTAAAGTTGCATTATTATATACTTTGACTCGATAAACATGGGGCTTTGAGGGTTACCTTCCGGCAGCAAACCATGCCTTAAGCCGCACGATGATTTTGAATGCTTCATTGCACATGACACATTCCTGTGCAACTGTGGGTATGTAAAATGGTGGCTACGGCTTCAAACTTCAAAGTCCTCAAAATGGGTCATTCTTACTTTATAGAAATGCCAAGTTACGAGAGTTATTCCTTGTTAACTTTACGACTTTGAATATTCTCATTTCATTGTTTAATGGTCGAAATTAAGGTTCTCCTTTCTCATCAATCTAGTATCATATTCTGATATTGTAAAAGCTCCTTTGTCATGATTGTAGAAATATTGAAAATTTCAAAATTCATATTCTGTTTCTCTAACAGTAATTTTTTTTTAAAAAAAATAGAACTACAAGCAAAGCAAAGTAAAATATAAATTGGATTCCATTGGTGTGACTTACGTAACAATCTAGGAAATAGCCTTTCTTGAAAAGGCAAATTGATTTGGAATTCACCTTAACCATTGTTGGGATAAAGACAGCACATATCCAGCTACTAGATAGGAAATAGTCCTTAATTAATTACGTTAGTCCCCATCTGTAACTTTGGTTTGAAGGTGGGAGCTGGGGGCGTGGCTGGGGCTGCAGAGTCAAAAAGTTAAGATTCGGACCGAAAAAGAAAACAAATTATATAATTGCTAGGAACCCACGTGCTCCCATCCTTCGCTATATATATAGGGAAACACATGGGAGTATGAAGAATCATCACCCATTGTAAGATAGGCTTAGACATTGAAGAAGAAGAGAAGCAAGCAACGATGAGAAGGAGCTATGTTCAGCAAGAGAGTGGCAATTTCAGGGAGAAGGTCAGAAACCCAGCAGCATCGCATGGGCATGGGGGTGAGAAGAAAGAAGCCCCAGCGGACACAAATAATAAGAAGCTAGAGAGGCAGCCAACCGAAGACATCAACGCCAGCGCTGATGCCTTCATCAAGAACTTCAGGCACCACCTCTTGATTCAGAGGCTCCAGTCTATGGAGAATTACGAGAAAATGCTTGCAAGAGGTCTCTAGAAGGTTGTGGGGCTATGGCTAATATATCAGTATCAGTTCTATTGCTTTATTGGTTGTTTTTTTGTTCCACTGCTTAATGCATAAGCCTGATTTAGTGGGGATGGGTAAGAAATAAGCATGTATTGTACAACAATAATACCAAAGTATTTCACAGTCTTCATTAATATATATATGTTCTCCCTTCATCTGGTGCATCGATCACTGCAAGATTTCATACCAGAAAGTTTATGCCAATTGATCATAAATACATCGTTTTTTGTGTATGTGATGCCTTATAATTAAATGCTTCCACAGAAGTAAAAAATCCAGAAAAGGAATGTTGGGTAAACTTGAAGAAATCTGAACTGCATTTCAATGCAGATTTGAACTAAAATAATATCTGCATCTTAATTACCTTACCCACATGAATCCCTCAAGCATTATTTGAACTCAATATAAACGTAAGTCATTTAATTTTGATGAATTACATAAGTCATTAGGTTAGGCATAAACTCAATATAAACATATAGATAGTTACTTTTGGTAAGTGTTATACATATAATAACCTTCCATCTAATTTTGGTTACTTCATCCCACACACTTTTTTTTTAACAATGAAATATTACTGTTACAAAAATATAACAAGTACAAAAGTAGAAATAAATAAGTAGACAAAGACAGATGAATTAAATTTATTTAATTTAATCTTATAATTTTTGAATATATAAAATATCAAATTTTACAATAAAAATGTAGAGACAATACATTTTATAAATATTAATTTATCAAATATTACATTTCAAAATATCTGAAGATTAAGTTTTTTTGTCTATTTTCTTTTACGTAAACTCATAATTGTAGATTTAATATTTATCTATTCATATTTAAATGCAGAGTTGTAGATCTAATTTTAAAATTATAAATTTAAATTAAAAAATGTAAAATTTTAAGGCTTCATCACCTCTTGAAGAAAAGAAGAAAATTATTTCCTATAAAAAAATAAAAAAATTCTCTTGATAAGAGAAACAAGTTTCTCTAAAAAAAAAGACCAACAGTTATTTGAACTCTAGTTGGCAACGCTCTCCCTCTCTTCTAGTTCGCGGCATGATGAGCAATTATTTGAACTTCAAATATTTAACAAATTAGTTTGTCACCCCCACCCTCTTTTTTAACAAGTTTCATATAATATAAAAATAAACAAAAAATATAGAAATAAAAGTGTATAATCGGCAGAAATAAGGATATTACCTAACAATATTATCTTTACCTAATATTCTTGCTTAATATTAATATCATTCATTAATTCTAGCTGAATAAGACTATAAAGTATTGTTTGGGAATAAAGTTACTTTTAAATTTTCTTATATTTGATTTAGTTTTGAAAATATTGCGAAGGAATCAATATATGAATTTCATTTGACAAGTTATTATACATTGCATATGATTGCTAAAAAATATTATGAATTATTAAAAATTATTATAAAAAATATTATGAATTATTAAAAAGGTACCGCATAATTAAATAGATGCACGTTTATAGTAAAAAGTAATATTCATTTAATATAAGACAAATATTTTAATAATATTTTGTATTCTGACACATAATGACTTCAAGAGTATGTATATATATTAGAATTGATAAGTTTATAGTTTAAATAAAAACTAAACAAGTTTAAATTCTCTATAATATAAAAAATTCAAATTTATAAAAAATATATTTGTAAAAACAAGCGACGTCAATATTTCAAAAAACCTCAAATACTCATGTCATGTCCACCCCGAATAAAGGAGAAGTATATACTACACTGCCTATCAAAGTCGGCTGACGAAACAACAGTAATAAAACTTTATCAAATATAAATGACGATGAAAGAAGGGCAAAATCGAAAGGCCACTGTCCCAAACGTCAAGTAAGGCCCAACTCTAGTTAAAATACTAGAAAAATCACTTGATCGCTACGTTCTAGATTGTGCTTGTTTATCTGAATTTTTTGGAAGTAAGAACAGAACATCGAAGCAGATTCCAGTTAGAAACAAATCAAACAGAGGCAAAAGGTCCAATTTTCATTCGGAACAATTGGAGAATTGTTTATTCTTACAAAGTAAGCTAATGCAAAAGAAGAGAATGACGCATGAGCACATATAGACAACGTTAAAACATGTAGTTGCCGCTGCTATATTTTAGTAACTCTGTCCAGTCTCTGCCTACGAGCCTCACAATTGCTGGACAATTTGCTGTATCTGATGCTGCATAATCTGAAGGTTCACACGTGAGCATGATCTAGCCATCTCACCCGCTATTGGGATCACTGGAAGGCTATCACAATTGCATATCTCGATCATGAATCCATCTGGGTCATGGAAAAATAGCTGATCTACGTGGATCCCACCTTCTTCCACCATCGACCTCAGGTAGTGAATCTCCATTTCCTTCAACTTCTTCTCCACAGCTCCCATGCTTTCACACTGCTCAACCCAAGGACAATTATTTCTTTATCGTTTTGTCATTTAATCAAACACAATAAAGATGCGTACAAGCAAAGGTAAAATTTGGATTTATGAGTTCGTGTTTGTCTTTTTCTCCACACCCATGAAAGAGACTGGAAAATAATTCAGAATTGATCATTAATGCCATTTGCCAACAATTATGTCTTCTGCATTCATTTATCTTTACCTATGGCTTTTTTCTTGTGTCCTTAACTATCTGTACTTTCAAGGTTTCTTCTTCTTCTAAAACAATATCGTGATGAGGCACGAGACTAATCAGTGTTCATTTTAATTTGCTGCTTCCAACTGCGGAATTTAAACAAGCATATAATGTTCTGTTCAAAACATTACTATAAACTTGGATGAAAATCCTACCTGAAAAGATATGTGATTATCCTTTGGATTAATTTCCGTCTTCTTCGGCAAGTTGTCTGGGTCCTCTGCTCGGAGTAAATGAATTCCAATCCCGTACCCAAATAGCCTGTATAGTATACCCAGTTACCACATAGAAAATCGAAAACATAGTAAGAAAAAAACACCAAAATCTTGTCTTGATGATGAAGAGTAGGAGAAATTCTCCGTCTTATTATGTTTCTTTGAAGTAGCCAATTTGAGCACTTGTTTTAATTAGATATTCTTATTGGGTTA
Organism: Gleditsia sinensis; assembly: GCA_037074535.1. Classification (NCBI taxonomy): domain Eukaryota; kingdom Viridiplantae; phylum Streptophyta; class Magnoliopsida; order Fabales; family Fabaceae; genus Gleditsia; species Gleditsia sinensis. Next base: position 1,348,242 of record CM073469.1, on the reverse strand, counting down.
TAATCATTTTAGTGAAATTACCATGCCCCGTCAAAATCAAAAGAGCCGGGCCTCCTGATCGGGAAAAATCCAAGAACATTCTGGTAGAAGTCCATAGATTCTTCCACTGATCTGCAGACGAGGGAGATGTGGTTCACAGACTTGAGGTGCAGAGGGTTTCCTACACTTTCCTTCATTTTCTCGAGAAAATTGATTCCTCCGGCGAGTAGAACACCAAAAATTTGAAACTTCAAACAGAACCAAAGACTAAAACTTTGAGAGAAAAGAAATGTCACCAAAGTTGAAGAGGAGGCAGATATGATGAGCGACTGAGGGAGAGAGAGGTAGTTACGGAAGTCCACGAACAGAACCGAAATAGGTGCGGCTCTATATAGAGAGGATCAGAGGCCATGAAAGCGCTACATGTGTGCCATGTGTCTGAATTTATGATACGTGTTAGATGGTGATTTCTGTGACACGTTGCTGACTAGGATGGCAGATAATGTGATACCCCACACGTCAGCACACATGTTCAAACTTTGTTTGGTTGTGGTAGCCTTTGAATTTCTGAAACTCTTGTAACTCATGTTTTGGGTAAGGACGTCGGGTAATATCAATTGTGGGTGGCATTTTTATTTTCTATTTGGAAGATTTGTGATTGGGAGGAGCTAGCCACTTGCCATATCATCTGCTGGTCTGGCTTTTCTAGACTCTTCCAGGTTCATGATTTATATATATATAGTTAGCTCTTCTTGTCTTTATTCTATAACTATATATGCTTTCAATTATTTATTTATTAATATATATTATTTTGCAGATTATTAATTTTTTTTTTAATAATTTGTCATATTAATATATTTTACAAATGCTACAATGACCTTTCTATTTGAGATTTAATTAGTCAAAGATCCATGACTCTGAATCCTGACCTCTATCTGTCTTCAAAACTTTCAGTATCTTACCAATATAAAAAGAAATAAAACGTAATTTAATTTTTAATATTTTGGGTTCATCGAAATTTCTTTATACAACGTGATCTCTCTCTCAAGAATTATATCCTACTCTCCATTCTCAGAAATTCACTCCCATCATTCTCCATCGAATTTAAGCTCAGGAACATATATAACCAATTCGAAATATCCATTATTAATGCTTAATAATTTTTCTTGATATGATTAATTTGCACGATCCCTTGCATCGATATTAAAATATTAATTAATGAACAATCACATCATAGTAAGATGCGTGCTAGAATCCTTTTGTTAATAAGGGACTCCAACCTTAATTTTAGAAAACAAAAATTAAAACATGTCAAGATTCGATCGAATTCTTGGACTGAATGTCCACTTTTATTATCAGGTTATACCTACTCCACTAGAAATAATTAGATGACTAATTTAAGGAAGAAAAAAAAACAATGTTCTATTTTTTTTTATGTAGTACAACAATTAATATAATTAAAAATTATTGACATACAAAAAGCTAAAGAATAAATAATGGCTAGTATTATTAATTAGTATATCTGGACCATGGCTCATACATTAGGTGGTGATACCCTAATTAATATAAAAGTAAACAAACAAGAATTGAACAAAACTTGTGAGAAAGATTAATGAAAAGGAGATCGATCGTTTTATGTATATCTCTGTTAATAACTTATGCAGGTGACGACAAGAGGCACCGATGTCTCATCATTTTTCCCGTTCAATCACGAAAGCCAACAAACAGTTGTCAAACAAATGGATTGGTTTGTTCAGGAGATATACGTATATATAAAATGATCGCTGCTTTACACTAGGTTATTATTTTATTAGATCTAAAGCCTTGTATATGTAATATATAGCACGACACTGTAAAATATATGCACAAAGAAATAACACGGTATCAGAGAACAGCTGTCTTTTTCTCTTCTTTAGTCTATCTCATGGAAGCAAATTCATCCACTCAAACTACGACGACAAACCTAAACAAACATGCTAAAAGAAATGATAAGGAGCACCTAAAAAGCTAGACTAGCATTTAATTAAAAATGCCACTTTTCATAAAGTAGAGGCATGTACTTGGGGCGCAATTATTCTAATAAAAGAATCCACCCAAGGGCTTCTTTTTTTCTTTTTTTTTTAAATGAATATTAATGGCATCAACGCTCTCTTAAGCATTTTTTTTTCTACTATATATCAATGGGACTGGCCAATTACGCTGGTTCAGTTAATATTATGGATGTTATAACTTATGAAGTGTTCAAAGCCCATGTCAGATTCATTTTTTTTGTTTGGTATCTTCTTTAATACATAATATGAATCTTTTGGGACACATGGTCCATATAAAAATAACTTAATCTCTCATTGTCACATTTTTAGAAATGTAAATGACGCAGTTTAAGCTTTTAATAGTCTGATCAAAACAATCAAATTTGATCCTTAATTACAACTATAAATATATGTTTTACGAGGTTGCTTAGCTGTCGCTGTTGTACGTAATTGTCAACTTCAACTTATTTATCATCGCTTAAAACCCTCGAGAGAGGGATTAAAATTCCGAGTATATATTAATGAAGTTGCATGGGTTTTCTTTGCAAGTTGATCGCCTCTCCATATTACTGATGATTGATTAAGTCTTGAAAGTGGCCGAAAGAAGAGTACTTTTAGCTTGACATATAAATATTGGTTCTGAAAGTGAAAGTTGCGTGCTTTTCCTTGTCAACATGCACTATATATATATATATATATATATATATATATATATATATACACGGTGCAGATAGATTACCCAGAAAAGTAAAAGAAAAATGACCGCAAAAGAACTAACGAAAGTGCAAACCAGCTGTTCCATATAGCTGGAGTCCTGTTGAGTAGTTTCCTAAAAACAAGCGATAAAACCTAGTGAATATATCTTTTTTAATATATATACTAAATATGTGGCATTAATTCAAGAGCATAACCTCTGTTTAGAATATAAAGACAACACTTGACAACATCACATTATATATAGTTAAGGAGTTTGTTCTTATTATAATGTCTCTCCACAGTCTCCAAAACGTAAATGGCTTGTCAAACAAAAATACAAGCCCGCAGACTAAATTAACTCGTATAATTGGCTGGGCATGGGGCGTGGCCAAGTTGCGACAACACCGACAAGTTTTGAGTCTTTAATTTCATATATTTCTGGCGTACGTACAGCCAAGTTTAATTATATTGAAATTAGTAATTTAATATCTTCTGAGCATATGATTTTAATATTGGAGTGTCTACTAAAAATGTAATAGTCCATCATGCATATGCATTGAGAATTTATTGTGGTTCATGTATGAAGAGTTAGGATTTATATTCTTGGTGATTAATAAAACTTGAAAGTGTGTAAGTAGAATAAGTGAAAATTTGAAAAAAGAGAAAAAAATGAGTTAAACAAATTTCGTCTCTTAAAAATACTGTTCCTCTTCCTCCAATATTTGTTTATGGCCAGTGTACATGGAAAACCTGTTAAAAAAAGAGCAACATGTTCATATATATTATTTGAAAAAATGTTTTTTAATTTTCAAAACCCAAGAAAACATATGTTCAACGTTATTACTACTTCCAAAAGAAAACCCGCAATAAAATATTATTCAAGAACATGTAGATGGGGGGAAGATATTGTGAAAATTATGGTTTTTGGTATTAGAACCCAAAAAAAATTTCTACTATTTGTGTCTTAAATAATTTTGTTTTAAAATTAGTTTATGGCGATTTTGTGAGGCGTTATTTTGAGACTCCTGCTAACTAAAAAAAAAAAAAGACGAATTATTTGACCTCCATCTAATTTTTTGTTTTGTTTGGTGCATCCAACGAAAGATATTAGATTCAATAATAACGATACAACTAAAATTTGTCAAAAATAAAACAACTAGAAGGATATAACTGAAACTTTTTTTGGGCCACAAATTGGGCCTGGATACACATAGCCCAACCCAAAGCCCAATTCCTTCAATTTTCTATCTTAGGATTTAGCGCTTGGACTTTGACAGCACATATTTGAAGATTGTATTAGGGTTCTTGAACTTTCGTTAGCACTGTTCATAGCAATGGAGGCCATCACGGAGGGAGTGAACAACATTAACATCTCAGATTCCTATAAAAAGAATCGCATTCAGGTCTCCAATACCAAGAAGCCACTCTTCTTCTACGTTAATCTGGCCAAGGTTAGTTACATGCGTCTTAAATTTTTAATTTTTTATACTTATCTTTGATTTTAAAGTAGTCTTATAAGTTGATTTTTCTTTTTACGAAAGTAAAAGCCGGGAACTTATCTTTTCCTTCAATTTTTCGTTTTCCTGCGGAAATTTGTTTCCTTGAAAACGTATAGGTTGGAAAAGGATGATTCATTGTGTTTATTATTATTATTTTTGGGTGCATTGCTTTTGTTTAATTTTTGTTGTTGCTTGTTATTATTGCAGAGGTACATGCAACAGTATAATGAGGTCGAGCTCTCAGCTCTAGGAATGGGTATCAAATCTTGGAACTAAATACTTTTTTTTTTCTCCTTCTTAATTTCTCTTGCCATTCCTCGTCCCCTGCATGGTGTCACCTTCTGTAGACTTAAGAAGTTTTAAGACAATTGTGCTCATGATGAAGACAGTAGGAGTTGATTATATTGATTATTAATATGGACTGGTCCTTTTAAGTATTTCAGTGTTTTAGAGTTTAAATTGGTCACGATAATTGTCTGAGATTTGTGTTGTCGAAAGCTGAAGAATAGATTGTGTTGTAGTAAACAGAAAGAATAATATACGACTACACATCAAAATTTCATTGAATAGAGAAGCTTATTTTGGGCTTCCCTTAAGGCAATCTCTATAAATTGTCCAAGGCTTATGTAGGTTGTACAGGTAGTTGGAGTTTCAGCTGTTTAGGTTTCATTGGCTGCCTCTGGCTTCCCTGAACTTGTTCATGATTTGAGTCTTAGACTCTCTTCCAAACTTGAGTTTTTCTTCTGAATAAGCTCTGTTGAAGCATATCAATTATCAATTTACTATGCGGCTTGGTGGGAGGCAGATCCAACCGCTAATTAGATTTATAGTAGCTGCCTTAGCTATTATTTTATATTTTATAACTTAATGCAGCTATGAGAAATATATTTTCTTGCTTGGACGAAAATGAAAGATAAATGTAGCCAACACCTCCTAAGTGTTGAGTTTCTTTGAAAAACGGGTTTATTTATAAGTATGCTGTGTCTGAAACCTTTTTATGCTCTAAGTGTCAAAGCTTACCAATAATGCCTGAGGCTTTTAGGTGGATTTTCCCACACCCGTCATCCAACCCCAAATGAGATGAGGGTAACATAGTTTTGCTTATATGTGCTCGAGGTGAATGCAGTAAACTATTTCTGTAATTGATTATATGGACATTTCTATTGTTTCCTGGTATAGAATAATATATCAAAATTGACTTTGATTTATATGTTGAGTCATTTTCTTAGTTTTAGCTTTTCACATTCACTTTCCTTTGTCTAGTTGCAATAAATTTTGATTTGTTTTTCAATTTATTTGTCATAGCTATTGCCACGGTGGTTACTGTTGCTGAAATTTTGAAAAACAATGGGCTTGCTGTTGAAAAGAGTGAGCTGCTGTCCTTTTTTTTTTTTTTCTCCCTTTTTCTTTCTGTTTCAGGAATACCCCCCTCCCCCCTTTCTTCGCTTTGCTCAGCCTTATGAGATTCATAATGGAATCTTAATATAGAAATCATGACATCAACTGTTGAAATAAAGGATGATTCTAGAGGTAGACCAGTCCAGAAGGCTAAGGTGAGTATGAAACTCAATACTTGCTGCCTCCTGAACATGTCGTTTAGGGGTGTCTTAGTCCTTCCTATCTAATAGCTTGGTGTTTGCTTTTTCACTTGCCTCAAAATTTCACATTTGCTAAAAACTTGTTTTAGATTGAAATATTGCTTGGGAAGACAGCAAATTTTGACGAGTTGATGGCAGCTGCTGCTGAAGATGGTGAAAATGGAGATGTTGAGGAGCAGAGCGCATGATGCAATCGAAATTAACACCTGAATCAGGTGAAGATATGTACTCTTTATTGACTTGCATATCTTTTGTTAGAAGGAACCTGATAAGCGTAGATGGGAAGGGTGCATTTATTCATTTCCTTAGCAATCTCAGCTAAAATTTTTGTATTTCACAGGCATTGTTAAAGCTCCGTTCAGAAAAGTACTGTAGTTTTAACTGTGACTGTGAGGTGTTTTGTTTGCGTTAGTGGATAGTTGTTTATTGTAATTTTTGTTTTTTCTTATAAAATTGGTTCAATTGCTCCTTACATTCTTGAAAATAAATCGGTTCAGTTATTATTATAATTATTATAATTTTGATTGATTCTAAATCCACAATTGTCAAATGGGTCTAATAATCTGCTGACATGCAAATCAATTTCTACTAGGGACTTGATGGTTTCGAAGGGTTATGAGAGCCCAATTGAAAAATTAAATATTATTAATGATCGAAAACCTCTATAACATAACGTAATAATGAATTGTAATTTTTTTTTCTTTTGTAAATGGTTGTTGTACTTGGAAACAATCACCAATTGTAATTTTATCTTTCTGGTAATGAGAAGTACACTAATGACGATGGTGAAGCAGTTTGCTTGAATTGCCTCATTGTGTGATAGAAGTAGAACTCGTCTATACATAGATATACACGAACAGCTAAGGAATGTTTATGCATTTATTTTGATATAGAACTAGTTATATACTAATTAGCTGCGAGGGAGGAATTGAAAGTAGTAATTCATATGACATTCACGAACACAGTTGTTATATTTGGAATAATTTGGTCCATATATCTCGTGGCATTGTTTCCTGCAAATTGCAAAGCACTTCAAGATATCGTCTTTGATACTGTCACTTGAACTGTGATAGGGAGGAAGAGAAAGAGGAGCCCAAACATGCATGACTGTCACCATTATTAAAATGAAAACCTTCCTCATCTTGAAATGCTGGTTTCGTACTTTTTTTTATTTGTGTTATAATACTAATTTGGAAAACAATTGGGTTTCTCGTTGTCACTGGGAGAAAATGTAACTTTTGTGCAACAATCAGGGGCAAGATAAAAATATACGTCGGTATAAATATTTATATTATGATTCAGCAATATGCTAGGTGACCTGAGGTATTTAAGAACTTCTAGATGGCAAAAAATGTATTGTTGCAGCATAAGACGTGGTATCGTTTAAAGGCTTTTAGTAGTTTTCGTCTCTCAAGGATTTGGTTGGTGGTTAAAATAAAATAAAAACGAATAAGATAATAAATTGAATAAAAATAAAATATGATATAAATTTAATAAGTTTTTATTTTATTTAATGTTTGATGTATATTAAGATATATTATTTTATCATGTGTTTGGAGTAGATTAAATAATAATAAAATATAATATAAATTATATAATATGATAAAATTATTTTTATAATATAATTATTTAAAATTAATTTTAATATAATTATTATTATTATTTTAAACATTAAAAACAATTTTAAAATGACATTTTACATATATTATTGTAATAAAAAATATGTATTCTTTTTAATATTTTATTTATATTTATATTTATTTTAATTTAAAATATTAATTTATTTATATTTTAATTTTAAAATAATAAATATATAAAAAATTTAAAATATATTAAAAATAATATAAATTTAATTTAAATAATGTTTTTAATAATGGTTTGAAATTTTTTTATTCTTAATTATTTTTTTATTCAAATAATATTTTTTATTATTTTTTTAAAAATAATATAAATTTTTTATTTATTTTTATTATTGTTAATATAAAATTCGTGATCTTTAATTCAATTGTTCATAATATAATCTATCTTATAAAATAATAATTTTAATTAAAAAATAAAATAAAATAAGAGATTTATTATTATTTTAAATATAAAATAAAAATATAATAAAATATATTATTATTATTATTATTTTATTTTGACCACTAAATAAATTTTTAAAATTATAAAATATCTCGATTTTTGGGGTTTTGGCCAGTACATTGAAAGTCCAAAGTGACAAACGGTCAAGCATATGTAGCATTTTTCCCTTGGTCTGTGGCACAGTTGATGAAATTGTACCTTTATATTATTAATTTGTCTTTTCTTTTTCTGTCATTTTCAACTACATATATTTTTAATCGCCTCAAATCTATGGCGTTGTTCTGTTACAAATAAAACCTTAACCCCAATGTAAAAAAGGCGAAAGTGTACTTTTTATCTTTTTTTAACTTCACAAAAAGGTTTAGTTTTGTTCCAAATGAAAGAATATAAGCGTTCAAACCAGCATGTCAGTGTTAGTGAGACGGCATGCCTCACCAACTTTTTGTCATTAATTTAGACTGTGTTAGAAGTTAGGAGATCGCACCATTTTAAAAAATGTAGGATAAAATTGAGAAAAATGAAAGTTTGAGGATGAAATTGAACGAAAAGAGTATTTTTCCCTATAAAAAAATATAAACAATAGGAACATTAACAATTAATTTATAAAAATAAAAAAATTAGAAAGGAAAGTGCGAATAATAGCTTGGAAATTAAATTCATCTAAGGCTCATCCATAACTTTCTATGAAATTGGAAGTTCTATTCTAACCCCAAAACATAATTTTAGAGTTTAGATCGAGAGCGAGGGAAGTAAAATTATTATCGACAATTTGAGGCGTTCCACTACGACGGAAATTCGCATAACAATGATCGATGCAAACCCTCTAAACTGAGAGTTTCCTTTTCCAGAAAGGCAATCTATCCAGCACTTGCGGTAGCAGTTCACCGCGTCTTCGTTATTGTCAGATTTTGGCTGAACATGCAGTGACGGATATGGAAATGGAGCCTCCCTATCGGCTTTCACCAAACTAAACAGAAATAGGAACCTCATCATCTTCAAATCATGTTGATATCAATATGGATTTGCAAAGACACAGTAACTTGTACTAACCCTGGTATTTAATTATAGCTGGAAACTTGATTAAATAAAAAATATTTATGAAATTATACACTTAAGTTTTGTCCAATCAAACTTTTTTCCCCCACAACTCCAGCTGATATGGAATTACACCTGATCGATCTTTGATGTTCTTCTACACTTCTGCTGCATCATCAATCTATAAAATACTCTTCGCAATTGAATCACACAACGATCGCACTAGCTAAGAGTACACCATAGTGTTACATCTTTCTCACGCCGAAAACAAAGCATTATTCTAATATTAGGTGCCCGAATGAATCTATCCACAAACTTCAATTTATTCTTCGATAGTAAAGCCATCCACATAGAACGCTGTCAGGAATGATAGTTGGAACCAGAAAAAACTAGCGATTCCAAAACCAATGACGAATTCTCATTTAAACGTAAATAATACAGACTAGTCGAATTATCCTCCTCTCTCACCGTCGACGTTGCCATTTGCCTCTGGTTATTCAAAATCTCAGAATATGACATTGCTGATGAATTTCCTGAAATAAATCTGATGAAGTAATGAAGAAATTGTCGCTCCAAATTCAATGTGTTTGGTTGCCCGGAAAACGAAATCTTCCCCCCTCTGATACCATATTACAAAACTAAACTGAACCAGTAAAACTTTCTTTATTCATCTTAATATTGAATACAAAGAACTGACCCCACTTATATATGTGGAGAATCAGTTAATGAAAAATAAATTGGATAAGCCTAGGTGGACAACTAAATGCCATATCAGCTTATACATAAAAATATTCTGAATACTCTAATATCCAACGCAATCATAGCGTTGTGAGGATGGACTTGTGATGCCACAAATCGCAATATTCTTCTGCACAATATTTGGTTTCATCCAATGCACTCTTTGCGGAAGAATGCTGACTTAGCAATTTAGCATATAGCTTGCACTGCCAGTCTACTTGTAGTGTTACGAATGCCACTTATACCAAATGCTTCTTTCGTCACTGACAACCCACAACTTTCCTTCCCAATGCATGCTGCTCCCACCACAGATTTGCTATTAGGAGCTTCCCAAGAGCCTGTCTTGAAAGAGCCACAACGACCTTGTGGGTCTCCAAAGCTAGCAAATTGGATTTCTGATATAGTTTTCCCACCTTGGCAAGATAGCTCTAATAAGGCGCCTTCATAGGCATGAGCGCAAATGGTTCCTATTGCGACAGTTTGGAAGGACACGTTCTGAGGATTCCCACCTAGTTCTTCGAACAAAACCAATGTGTTTTCGTGATTTTGACTGTTCAAGAATGACCTTGGCACATGGTACCATCTTTGTGATGGCTTGCCACAATTGAAGTTGCACTTTTCCTTCTTGTACGCTCCCCGATAGTCACACGTGTCACTACATCCATCAGCACTAGTAATCAAAGAAGGCCAATAACGACCAATGCTCTTCCCATTTACCCAAGCATGTCCTTTCCCCATCCCTTGCAAGTCCACCACCACAGGGTTTGTCCCAGAAGGGGCTTTGAAGTTGGCCTTATACCATGTCATTCGTCTTCCAACAGGAGCATTGGCTGAAGATTTGCTCCATGATGTGCGATAGAGATGTTTAGCCTCACCGTTCAAGCCAACCTTGTAAGACCAAGAACTGGTTGACAAGTCTACAGTGACATTGTTCTTGCCAATTATCTGAACTGGACCACCTGCTATACCAGTCTTTATCAAATCAAACTTTACACCATAATTACCAAGCCCAACGGTGGCACTAAGCAAAGTTACAATGTTTTTTCCCAGCTTCAAAGAAACAGGTTTCTCAAAGGTGAATTCGTTCCCCCATTGACTCAATTGGGATCCTACAAACTCGCCGTTGACATAACTGTGAAGAACATGACCCTTAGTGTCCACCCGAAGAGTTGCATTTTTCCAAGTGGAAGTGTCGTTGATGTCAACAGTAGTCATGTACCACAAGTAGTCACTGACATCTAAAGTTGAGTCTTTTTGCTCAAGAAGTTGGTTTGCTTTGAATTCTCCGTGTCCTCGCAAGGTTTTTTTCATGGCCTCTGGTGTCCATGCCCAAGTGAGTTTAGTAGATGAATCATCACTTTTCTTCACCATGATTGAAGACTGACTATTAACCTTTGCAGTATTGAAAACTTCTTTACTGCAATTATCAAGAATGGTCACAGACCAAGCGGGCACAAAGTACTTGCCATCATCTTTTAAATCGATCTCTGCATCTTGGTCTTCTTGGACATTGCTCAAGAAGCAAAATCTACCCCCTGTAGCATTGCTGGTGTAGGTTGTCAATGTGACCGAGTTGCCAAAATCTTTGTCAGTCCTTGTTCCATTGGTGAGAATCTTCTCCCCCAATTTGATTGCTGCATGAAGCTGCTTAAGATGACCCCATTTTGGTTGATTCAAATTTCCATACTCGTCAAGTGGTGCATCATAGTCATAGGATGTTGTCATATATGGACCTCCTGCAGTTCGTCCAAAGTTTGTTCCTCCATGGTACATGTAGTAGTTATTGAGTACCCCGCCATTCTGGAAAAAACGTGCCACTGATAAAGCTGCATCTTCAGCACTTCGATGGGGGTTCCTTTCACCCCATTTCTGGAACCATCCAATCCAGTTTTCAGTGAAAAATTTGGGACTGTTGGGGTTGTTGGGTTGAAATTTGTCACAGTAGTACCCGTTGCAGGTATTGATAATAGGATGAGGAGCATCATTTTGCTGACACATGATCCATGGAACACCAATATTTTGGGCTAGAGCCATTTGTGCGCACCATTTAACATACGCTTTCCCGGCATCTCCATAACCCCACATGATATCTCCATATTCATTCTCAATCTGTGCAAGGATAATGGGTCCTCCCTGTGATGCAAAGAGGTTCGCTTGTTTGGCCATTGTGACAATTTTTGAAGTGAAAGTTTGCATTTCATTCTTGTAAACTTGGTTATCGGTTCTCATCTCAATCCCTGGCATTTTGTGCAGCCACAATGGGAAGCCTCCATAGTTCCATTCCGCGCAAACATAAGGACCAATCCTTAGAATGCCATACAATCCAGCTTGTTGGATAAGCTTGAAAAACTTAACAAAATCCAAGTTTCCTGAGAAATCGTACTTCCGTCGAGTGGGTTCATGGCGGTCCCAGAAAACGTAAGTTTCGATGGCATCAAGACCTCCATCCTTGGCCTTTTGAATAATGTCAGGCCACATCTCCACTGTGCTTCGTGGATAGTGAACTGCTCCAGAAAAAATGAGGCGCCTTTCTCCATTGATGATGAGAGCTTTGGCATCATATGATACTTCCATGGCAGAGCATACGCCTAGCAAGGTTAAGCTTAATAGCAGAATCTTGGCCAAAGAACCCATTGTCATTGTTTTTCAATTTTGCGTTGCTCATTGAAAAACGAGGCAAGCTTTGCATATATATAGCTAGGAAACTTGACCAACTTAGAAAAATAAATTTTTAGCTCGTGTGGGTTGGCAAAGGTTTCGGATGTGGATGATTTGCTTGTATCTTGTGTACTGTAGGATTTTTTTAGAAAATAAATTTTTAAAAGCATTTCTTAAAATAGGATGAAAACATATTTTTTAAAATAGCCAACGACACTTTTAGAATTTTAAAAAATTATCATATTTATTAAACAAATTCAAAATAATCTTAAAATTACAAAGATAAAAAGTAATATTTATAATTATTTATGTCAATCTGATTTTAAAAAATATGAATAAATTTTTAATGTCACTAAACAAATTTATATTTTAAATAATAAAAATAAAATTTAAAAATAAAAATAAATAATAAAAATTGAAAACGTCAAACGTAATTGAAATTTTCTTGATAGGTAAGAATAGATAAAGTCTTTCATAAAAAAAAAATTAAAAAGAAGTGGAATGAAAACTCAATATAGAAAAATAAATCTTCATATAATTCCTTTCATTAATACTTTTGGAAATGTTTTATGGTAATAAGTGCATATTGAAATTAATCATTTTTTCTTTAATTTTTTGTATACAACTATGTATTATTCTTTTATGAAAAAAAAATTCAATTAGAGATTAAGCAGCAATCACCCGTTCATGTATACTATCACTTTATTTGGAAAAAGGAATGATTTTTAATTAGAGAAATAAAAGTAGAATTAGAAATAAACACAGCTAAATACTGACTATTTCAAGTAGCGTATAGTTTATAAGTTTTCAACTAACTTAAATTATTCAAATAAATTTATTTACTAAACACTTCTAATTTGATCAAACAAACTTATAAGTTAGTCAAATACGTTATAAGCTAACTTTTTTGTCTTGCCAAACATATTTATAGTCAAAGTCGACGAAATGACGTATTTCTCCTTTCTTTTTAATTTTGAAAGACAATAATAGCAAACTGTTATGAAATCATTTATTATGGTGGATGTCCATTTGGTTTCTCAACTCTCAAAACAATGAATATTATAAATACATTCATTATTATTAGTGTCCTTTTATTTTTCCAACTCCTAAAGTCATTGAATCTTATTTATGCTCCTTGACTTTTGGGTTATCCTCTGTTATGATTGTATGCCTATAAATAGAGGCTTCTATGAATCAATGGAATATAAAGGACATATTTCTCTCTTTGTGTTATTCCTCTCTAAGTGCCTTTACATTATATTTTTTTTATGTAAATTTTATTTACAACACGTTATCAGCACGAGTTTGCTCTTGGCTATACGTTTTCAAATCACAAGGAAGAGATCTTATTGTGTCTCCAATGCTATTAGAGTATTTGAAGTTGCTGGAACTACAATTTCAAGGTGATTCAAATATTTTTTTCATGTCTTCATTTAGAAGAAAAATAGAGTTGGTAACATATATTTGAATTTGTGGGATAATTTTGTTTGAGAGAAATTTTCATTATTATGCATTTTCGAAAGGTATGTGATTTTGTTCTTATTTTACATTACATTTGCTTATGTGAAAAATGAATTTGGTGTTGTAAATTTCTATTATAATTCATATAATTCAGTATGGCTATTTCATGAAAAGTTTTATTCACAAAAGAAATTTAAAAAGAAAAACAATATTTCACAGGGATATCCATATATGCTAAGATAAATTTTTTTGTGGTTAGTCCTTGCAATTAATTTAGTATAATTGCATTGCCCATATTGGGATAGTTTTTTGGATATATTATAGTTCTTAAATATGTAATCAACGTTGAAACACTTGTGGATATTAGTAAATTGTTCATGTTTGATGGTGCTACATAACAAAATGAGAATTATCACTTTTGAATCAACTCATGTTAATAAAGATTGTTAATTATGTTTCTATTTAATCCTCTATCTACATGAATGCCTTGAAAGTTGTTTGAGTGTAATTATTCTTGGAAATACCATAGATGGATTTTTTATTTTTTATGGTTTATCAATGTTTTCATCTTGTCCAAGATAATGAGAAATTTTGTAGAAGTATCAGAAAAGGTTCTTGGAATACCAATAATTTTCTTATGGGTTGATTTGAATGAGAAATATAATAACTAGAAATTTAATTTTGTGAATTATATATTTATGAATACTCTGTTTTTAGAATTTATATCCTATTAAAAATTGAACTACAATTTTCTACAATATAGTTGAAGAATCTTCTGTAATACAGACTATAAATTTAGCATGACCTCTAGTTGATATCTATCTATATGTTTTATTTAATTGAATCATCTGTATGAATATACAATTATACCGTATGTGGTTGTAGGTATTCTTGAATTTGGTATGTGAGATATCATATAGAAGGCTAATTAATTGCCTACTCTACTAAATAATTTGTGAAATGTGAAATTCTTCTTGACATTCACTTTATCTTTTCTAAATTAGTTAGATCTTATGTTATGGATATTTATCACTTGCATCTATATAGTGTCATTTTATACCATTTAATTTATATTGTATCTAGTTACTTGAAAAATGATTTTTTTAATGCACTGTTCACAATTTGCAAATTGTTTGAGTTAAGTTTCATATACAAAAAGAAGTATTTGCGAACATGCTACAATAAATCAGAAGTTTATTAATCACTATTTGACATGATCGGTTGAGACATCTTGGATCAATAATAATACGGAAAATTATTGAAAATTCACATGGGCACTTATTGAAAAACCTGAAGATTTTTCACTCTAAGGAATTGTCATATGTTGTTTGTTCTCAAGGCAAATTGGTTATTAAGCTATCACTAGCTAAAGTTGAAACTGAATTTCCAACGTTTCTGAAAAGTATACATAGTGATATATATGGACCTATTTATCCTAAATGTGGGCCATTTAGATATGGTATTAATAGACACATCCAGTAGATAATCTTATATGTGCTTGCTATCAACTTGTAATCTAGTGTTTGTAAGATTACTTGCTCAAATAATTCGATTAAGAGCACAATTTACAAATTATACAATTAAATTCATTCACCTTGATAATGCTAGTGAATTTTCTTCACAAGCTTTCAATTACTATTGTATGTCGATTAGCATAAATGTAGAATATTATGTAGCTCATGTTTATACACAAAATGGGTTAGCTAAATTATTTATTAAGCAACTTTAATTAATGGCTAGACCCTTGCTTATGCAAACAAAGCTCTTTGTTTCTGTTTGAGGACATGCAATTTTTATATACAACAGCACTAGTACACATCAAATCAACAAATTATCATAAATATTTCTCCTTTATAATTGGCTTATGGTCATGAGTTAAATATTTTTTATATCAAAATTTTTGGGCGTGCGGTATATATTTTAATAGCCCCACGACAATACATTAAGATGGGTCTTCAAAGGAGATTAGGAATATATGTTGGATATGATTCTCCTTTTATTATAAAATATCTTGAGCCAATGACAGGAGATGTATTTACGGCATGTTTTGCCGATTATCATTTTGATGAACTAGTCTTCCCAACATTAGGGGAAAAAAATGAAAAATAGCTGGTCAAAGAAATTACATGGAATTCTTTGAACCTCACACAAAACAATATGAACTTGAAGTTCAAAAGATAATTCACTTACATAGAATAGAAAATCAACTGCTAGATGTATTTACTGACCTAAAAAGAGTGACAAAGTCACATATACCAACTGTAAATACTCATGTACAGATTGATGTCCCCGAATGACAATTTGTTAGTGAAATCACTAGCAAGTTTAAAGTACGTCAGAAGTGTGATAGACCAATTGGTTTTAAAAAATAAAAATCCCCGTAAAAAGAAAGAAATAATTATTCAATATTAGAACTAGATGCTCCTGAAGAGACTATAGACATAACAAACAAAGTACTTACTGAAGAAATTCAGGTACCTGAAATTAATGAAATTGATGAAAATGAAGAGATCTCAATAAATTATATATCTACGGGGAAACGATTGAATCGAAAAGAAACAATTGTCGACAACATTTTTGTGTAAATATTAGCGCTTAATATTTTGAATGATAATGATGATTATAAATCTACATATGTCGATGAGTGTCGACGTAGATGTGATTGGCCAAAATGGAAAGACGCAATTCAAGCAGAATTGAATTCACTTAAAAATTGTGAGATATTTGAATCTATAGTTCAAACACCTGAAGGTGTAATACCTGTTGGGTACAAATAGGTATTTGTATGTAAAAAAAATGAGAAAAATGAAATTGTGATGTACAAAGCACGGCTTGTTGCAAAAGGTTTTCACAAAGACCTGAAATTGATTATAATTTCACATATTCTTGTGTGGTAGATGCAATTATATTTCATTATCTCATTAATCTGGCAGTACATGAAAAACTTGATATGTGTCTTATAGATGTTGTTATAGCCTATTTATACGGCTTACTTGATAGTGACATATATATAAAAAATTTCAGAAGAATTTAAGATGCCTGAAGCATATAAGTCAAAAATCTCGAAAAGTTTATTCAATTAAATTACAAAGATCTTTATATGGATTAAAACAGTCTAGACGAATGTGGTATAACCGTCTCAGTGAATATTTGTTAAAGGATGGTTATAAGAATGATCATATATGTCCATGTGTTTTTATAAAGAAAGCAAATTTAGGATTTGCTATTGGTATGGTGTATGTTGATAATTTAAATATTATTGAAACCCCTAAAGAGATTATAAATGCAATAAAGTGTTTAAAGAAAGAATTTGATGAAATATCTTGAAAAAACAATTTTTCTATATTACAATTTTATTATTTGAGAAATAAAAAATTTTATTTATCAATCAACTTATACAGAAAAAATCCTAAAAGAATTTTATATGGACAAAGAAAATCCATTTAGTATCACAATGATAATATGTTTTCAACCTCAATATGATAATAAAGAAGTTCCTAGTCCTGAAGTACCATATCTTAGTGCAATTAGTGCACTGATGTATCTTGCCAATAATACAATGCCTGATATAATTTTTACTATTAGTTTGTTAGTTAGATTTAACTCTTGTCCAATGCGAAGACATTGGAATAAAATTAAATATGTCTTTCAATATCTCTGAAGTACTATTGATATGAGATTGCTATATGCAAATGGATCTAGACCATAACTCATTGGTTATGCAGATGCTGGATGTTTATCTTATCCACATCAGACTCAATCTTAAACATGATATTTATTTATATGTGGTGACGTACAACAAATTCATTCAAGTGGTAATTTGACAGATTTATTCACCAAAGTCTTACTTACTTCAGCATTTGAATGACTAGTATATAAAATTGAGATGCATCGACTCAGAGATATTCAATGATACTAAAAACAGGGGGAGTATACAAGGAATGATATACTCTTTTTCCTTCACTAGGATTTTTTTCCACTGGGTTTTTCTCTAGTAAGGTTTTAATGATGCATATTCCTTGTAAAATGGACATTCAAGGGGGAGTGTTATGAAATCATTTATTATGGTGGATGTCTAATTGGTTTCTCAACTCCCAAAACAATGAATATTATAAATACATTCATTATTATTAGTGTCCTTTTATTTTTCCAACTCCTAAAGTCATTGAATCTTATTTATACTCCTTGACTTTTGGGTTATCCTCTTTTATGATTGTATTCCTATAAATAGAGGCTCCTATGAATCAATGAAATATGAAAGACATTTTTTTCTCTATGTGTTATTCATCTCTAAGTGCCTTTACATTATATTTCTTCATTGTGTAAATTTTATTTACAACACAAACGTTTTAAGAAAAAGCAACAAAAAGAAAAGACTTGAATTTGAAGATCTGTTAATTAATCCATGATCCTCAACATTTATAGATACATGAATTGAACCTTTGTAAATTCACTCAATAACTAAAAAACAGAGACATGGATAGGAGACATAATAAGATAAGACATTATGATATAATAAAATATATAATTTTTAAATATAATTTGAAGCGTAGTATATATTAGATTCAAATTTTTTTTATTTTGAAATATCGATGGTTTGTAGCTCAACAGAATTACTTTTGCCCCTCTCATTATGAGAAACCTGTGGGTGTGTGTATATATATTTAACGTATAACGTTTAATATGTCTGTATTCGTAAGGCTTCATTATATCATTTTGCAATCCGCATGGTTTCATTATAATATCTATGCATAGCCTTATTTAATTTGATGATAAAATGTCTTGCTAAAGGTTGTGCTTAACCTTATTTGGTAGTTTTTCTATTTTCCTTATTTTTATCTTCTTTTATGTAGAGATGAGCAATTGTGAGATCATAACAAATAATCCCCCAAATCCTTTTATTAAACTGATTTTGTTTAGTGTTTCCCTCGCGTCTACTTCTATTTTCTCTTTCATTTTCTTTCCATTTTCTTTGAATATTTAGATTGCATCCATATAGTATATCATATCTCTTAATGATTGAAACTTTAAAATCTTCACATCTCAAAAATAACACCTTGATTTTTGTATATCATTTATACCATTCAAACATAACTTTTAGGAAAATTTGTATTTTTTTTTTCACGCTGATCTTTGTCTTGAATTGTAATTTTCCCTTAATTAATTAGCTTTTACGATTAATTTCCTACTTTCTACATTATTGCATTTACTCTATCGTCTAAATTGAATGTTCTCTGTAAAATTATCAAAGTATTATTCTTATGAAGAGGAGGACAAAATGTGGTATCAAACAAAAAAAATATTTAGTAATTTTATTAAGTTAACATTTAATTTAAATGATAGGAAGCTAAATATAGAGATATTTAAATTAAAAGATTAATTGCAAAAATTAAAACATTGAGTGAAAAATTGCAATTGAATCAAAAATTGATATGAAAAATTGTATATATTATATTCGATTAACTTTAATAATGTAATAAAGGAAAAAAGATGCTTTGACTCGTGAACTGAACTGATAGCTTGTATATCTTGGGTTTGATCGATTAATATCCCATATCCTTTCTATACTCTTCCTCTCCAAATTATGAATCTCTATAACAAAGAAGCAGACAAAAAAAAACTATAAAAACAACACTAGGAACCCTAAAAAAACCGAAGAACAATTAAGCCAGACCATTCCGCACTAAAAAGAAAAAAGAAAAACAATTTGATGAAGAAGCCGGCGGGGAAGGAAAGAAAAAAGAACCACAAAACTTAGCCTTTGATGTGTGGTGTATCATCTTGATCCCTTCCATTGTCATTTCTCTTTTCATATTCTTTCCATTTTCTTATGCATGCAGCCTGCAAAACAACGAAGGAAGCACAATTTGATGAAACGCTTATATTTGGGAAATTCTTGGAGGCAGTGTCGCGTACAGTCAGCATAGCTCATGAAGGAACCCTCTATGAACTGGGCATTATCACTTACAGTGGCAACAAAAGGAAGATATATTTTATTTTGGTTATTAGGGTTAGCCAACGAAATCGAAGCACCACACACACTACTGCCTCTTACTTCAACTAGGATCAACATGATCACCGTCAACATTTTCACTACGGAAACCTTCTTCTTCACACATAATTCCCAATCTATCTCTGAACTCTCGATCCTTTTGTTGCCAATTAAGATTTGGAGTTTTGATCTGAAAATTTATAGAGGTCACAGCTAGGAAAAAATAAAAGAGACTCTTGGTAAAAATAATATTGTGCCTTACCCGAAATTAAGGATACAATTCTTTGGAGTTTGGCTAACGAAATTGTTTACAGAAGATATGAATAGTCTATTATCATTTGTCTCAAAAAGACTTCAGAAAGAGGCAAACTAGGAGACCATAGCATTCACATCACGAATAAGAAAAAATCAAAATAAAGAAAGAAAGAAAGAAAGATAGAGTCAAAAACCCATCAAGGCAGAGAAAGGAAACTACTTGAGAGTGGTAATTAGAATTTGCGTGTGTTTCTCTTCCAACAAACTCCAGGATATAAAATTACTCACAGTCTAGCTAGTATGTGATATTATAATATGAATTTTAGAAAAACTGACCAATGCAAAATTGTGTGCTCACAATCTAGTATGTGATATTATAAAATTACCCTCCAGCAATTCTCTGAACCCAGTTTAGTGCAGTATCCCAAGGCGGGTCGAAATTTACGACGCCCAGCAGAGATAGAATGAAGGGCAGTAGAGGCAAGGGCTGATTTAGGGGAGAATGATGATGAATTTGATCTATTCCCAACTGTTGATCAGGAGCAGCTCCTTCGCGTGTCAGTCTATTCTTCAGATGTTAATAGAAACGACCATAAAACAGACTTGGAAATGGCCAATGTAATATTTTTTTGCAAAGCTGAGCACTTTTCACTAAGCATCTTTCTGAGGTTTTTGCGAAGTTTGTAGTGTGACGATGGCCATGGTGTACTGCATTAGCATCGGCTTCCCCAACTTCTACATGGACTGCTACTACTAAAACCAACTATACTATGAATAGGATTTGGGTTAATATGACTCTCATCTGTTCAGCCTTTATGCAAATGCTCCTTCAAGTATTTATTATTTGAGGGCGGTGATCACAGTACTATGGCTTCGCAGTAAAAATTAATGACCTTCCATCTACATTATATATCCTAAGGTAGCTTATAATAATCCCAATAGAAATTTGATTTAATTAAACTTGAAATTCATGTTGAGATATATGATGATCCGTAAGTTTAATGAGAAGAAAATTCTTATTTCTGGCGCTGGAAGGAACAAATTTTGATTAAAAAGAAACTAAGTTTCTACAAATGATTTTACTCACAAATAAATAAAAAGGGTAATTAACTTAACCCGACACTAACACAAAACAGCAACTTCCTTTGTAAACCAACAAAGAAGGCTTCTATATTCCTAAACCAAGCAAAGAATGAAGAAATTAAAAAGAATGCTCGACGAAAATGTGAAGAGTAACTTTCAACCTAAGTTGTTAAGTAAAGTACAAGTTCAATCTTGGATATCTAAATACTTTACTCATTAGAACTACATTACAATCAAACGAGGCTTCGTTAATTAGTTTTGATTGTTGAGCATAAGTATTGATAGTCATACAAATTTGAGTTTCAATATATGCTGTTTTTTTGTTTTGTTTTTACAACATATTTTTCTTTTCTGGGACAGCACAACAATGCATAATCAGCCATTGTCTTTTATATTCACTCCCTCTCACTGACTATATCTACCAGTTTATTGGAACGTTAAAGTACCTCTAGAAGTGATGCGTTTGATATCGCTTGGAGTGTCCCGCGGGCTTTTATTTTATTTTTACTAACTAAACCCCAGTATCTATCTCTCTCTACTTCGCTTCTTCTTTTTTTCTTTCTTTTTCCTCAAATTTAAGAAATAACATCTTGCTTTTTCTCAAAGGCATGTGAGCTGATTAATTTGTGGCAGCTGTAGTAATGTGGATGCCCTAAAAGCCACTTCTTTCTGACTCAATATCTAGAGTGCTTGTTTTTTGGAATCCTAAAATAATGCAATATTATTTGAGGTTGTTGATAAAGCAAATGGATAACCATGATCTTGTGAAGGTCACGCCATAGAGAATGAAAGAATCTGGAGTAGGGGAAGAGAGAGGGTAGGTGAATAGGGATCATTTGCCCGCATAAATAGAAACTAGCTTGTAGGAACTGTTGGGATTTTGGAAGACCAAACAGATAATTAATGGGACAAAATAATAATAAAATTAACGTAATTCAGTTTATAGTTTACATTCACAAATAAAACAGTTAATAAATCTTTACTAACAAATCAAATAAAAAATACAAAAATAGTTTGTCTATATTTACAAATTAGTCTACATCTTAAATATATTTGAATAATATATTTCTCACTGGTGTATCATTTTACACAAAAATAGTATTCAAATGATCACCCAATCTTAACAGACAAATAGCTTAAAGCTCCTACTTCTTGCCTCTTTACTTTGAGTGATGTCTTTTGCAAATACCCAAAGCAGTATTTTATAACCACCATAAAAGAATGACATTTTGTTACTATTCATTAAGCCATGTAAATGTCAAATAAAGGTTGCTAACTTGTCTCCTAAAAAGTCATATTCAAATTGAAAATGCAAGCCGTAAATCCTTACATATCTTCTAATCATACAAATAAATAGTGTGGAAAAAGTCAATAATAGTGGATTGAATTTGTCTCTCACTTTTTCTTTTGCATGCATTGCAAAATCAACAAATGTGACTAGTAATTTTTAACAAATCATGGCTACATTAAATTCAAGCGACATTTCAACAGGAACCTGTTTGATATAGTAATAAAGTAATAACACCTTGATTGTCAATGCGTATTGGGTTTCTTCTTCCATTGATCACTGTTCTAGAGTGCTTGTTTTTTGGAGTCCTAAAAGGCATGTGTTTTTCTATACAATACATATTGCAAGTAAGATTACAATGCTTTAATTTATAAATGATCGTGTCGATATTTTCTGCAAATCTTAAAGCAATTGTCAATGTAGTCTAGAAGCTCTTGGTTTATATCCGAAGTATGATAATCAGCAGGCCAAATTAACTTTCGGGAAAGAGGCATTAGCAGCAGCAACTACCAAGATTAAGAGAATGGCGGCCGCTACCATCCTCTTTAATTCTTCTCCTCTCAGTTCTTGTCATATCAATTAACTCAAATTATAATATGGGTAATAATTTATTCTAATCAATAAAGGGAAAGAGGAAATACATGGCTTCATTTTCCATGAAAGATCTTCAATATATAGAATTGTTTAGAAAACATTTCAGTTTATTAATTAAACTTAATTATAAGGCATCGATAAATGTTTGCTTCAAACCAACTTTGTTTCTTCGAACAATGACAAGTTGACGTAAAACATAGCAGCTTTTTTACATATAAGTTCTGATAAAACTTTCCCATGGCCTGCAAGAAGAGGTTTTGTTTTTTATTTTTGGTTTTTGCAAGAAAAACTTTTGGTAATCATATTTTTTTTTGTAACGAATTTATTATACGATTTTAGTAAAATTACACATAGCGCAAGCGAAACAAAGCGAGCCATTAAAAGGCAATGTTTTGACAGGCTAAGGATATCTAAATACTGCGAAAAGACACAAGATTTTATTAATTGATAAATGCTTCACGTATATATTTTTACATCAAAGTGAATAATTAAAATGTGTATTAAATTAGTAGTATTTAATTATTAATTTATGCTTCAGCAGATCAAGCGGACAAAAGTTCTAAAACAATAATAGAAATTTATAAATCTCTAGATTCCAACTCACCCTTTCTTATTATTTATTTGATTATTTAATGATATAATTGATTTAAAATTATAAATAATTGAAATAAATTAAAATTAGTTAAAATTACTAATAAAGATGTTCCAGTTTTATCGGGATTGAAATTTTTATCCTTTATTAGTATTTTATTTCAATTTTAATTAGATAATAAGTTTTAGTTTATTTATTTATGGATAAATTACACTAATCTTGACTATATTACATTTGATTTTTCTTTTGTTTCAAAAATAATAATTTGCTGCGTAAATTTTGAAATTATATTAAAGATCATTTTTTTAAGTTATCTTTTCAAATTTTATAAAACATTTTACCCTAATATCCTTTATCTCTCTACAAGTTTTTAGCAATAAGAAAATTCTTTTTTATAGCTAATTTTCTTATTTTTACATATCTCTTTGGATAAAAAATAAAATTAGTAAACAAAATATAAATATATATTAAAGTAAACTATATATATTCGTTGTATAAATATTTTTTTTATAGAACAAGAACTTAAATACTAATTATATTATATATTTATTAAGTGATTGCATAAATTTAAATTTAATCATGTTTACTTTTAAATTTCATTAATGTGACGTGAATTTATTAATTTAAATTTTAAACAAAAAATATTATAACAAAAATTCAAAACACCTTTATTTATAGATAAGGATTTAATAAAATAAAATAATTTCCTAAACATTATATTAAAATATTTGAGTTTTTTTTTATCTTGTCCTTTTCTACAAACTCAATAGCACTCTGGCCTCCCATTTGATCGAAGGATCTGTTGGGCAATCTGCGCTCTCATTTGATCTGTTCAGTGCTTACACACAGATCAGCTTCATCAGCGGTTTTGACGAATCAAATGGTCCTTTTGTCTCTGAAACCCTTGTTTAGCATTCTTGTTCTCACACTATCTTTCCTTCTCCTTCTTTCATTGCTATCGTCTCTTTCTCCTTTTTCTCAATACTATACTTCTTCGGAATCGGCCAAGTACGTTCACAATTTCATTTTTTTCGCCTATTTCGTTAAATTTGCTTTTGGGACTGTAATTGGACAAAAATTGTTTTAAAGGCTTGATTTTTAACTTATTTGAATGAGGGAAACATAATGTTTTAGTTCTTTGGAAATCGCAATGGTGAAGATTTGAATTTGTCTCTGTTATAATATCTTAATGAATAAATCAGAGTAATTAAATATAGATTAAAAAAATGTACCTAAAAAATTCATAAATTAAAGAGAAGTAGAATTACAATCTACTGGACTCTTTTGATTTTCAGAGAGAGGGAGATAGAGAGCAATTCAAATAATCGTTAAATGGTGAAGTTATCAGTCTCATAAATTGATTCTTATACACTTTGTTTTAACGAGTAGAAGAATTAGTCAAATTAACCACTAATTAATAAATTAATAAATATAATTAAATTATATCTTTCTCTCTCTGACTCAATCAACTTTTCGATAGAAATAAAGATGGTAGTTAAAAAATTTATAGGTTGAGTATCTATTTAATTTTCTATGCAGTTCACCTATCACATTTCACACAAAATTATAATGGCCCAATCTATACTAGACTTAATAATTAATAAAATAACAATCCATATAAAAATATTCCAACAATCTCCCACTTGGATTGTATTTAATTAATTATTTGAAAAACATTATTAAGCCACTATCACGATTCAAAAAATGAAACTTTACAAAATCACTGGATTCTATGGGGAAGTAAGTGATATCAAACACAAATATAATGTTCCATAATTTGAATATAATAGAATATATTATTATTTTCAACTCGGTTCAGTAAGAGAACAATATAGTCATTGATTCCTATAGGGAAACAAGTGATATGTATATATAAAACGTATCATAACAAAATCATTGAATCCTATAAGGATACAAATAATATAAAACACATAAAACTGAGCTGAATAAAACTTGCAGAAAAATAAAGTAAATAATGACATGATATCAAATATTTATCAGACTCCCACTAAATCAAGAAATCAAAGGAATTCATAATACCCATACAAGTTACATAATTTCGAAAAACTTTTACGGGTAAGCACTTGGTCAACGGATCTGCAAGCATCTATATACTAGGAATGTGAATTATACGAGTCTGAGATTCTGCAATTTTTTCTTTAACGAACATAAATTTGATATCAAAATGTTTTGTACGGCTCAAATTTCTGTGCTTGTTAGCACAGTATATTGCAGACTTGTTATCACAATAGATGGTTAGAAGACGCGATATTGAATCAATTAAGCGCATGCCAGATATCAGCTTCCTTAACCATACAGCCTGTTGTGTGGTCTCAAAATAAGCAATATATTCTGCTTCCATAGATGAGATAGCTGTAAGTGTCTGTTTTATACTTTTTCACAAGACACCTCCTCCAAACATCATGAAGATGTACCCAGTTATGGATTTATGATCATCTAAACAAGAACCGTAATCAGAATCTGAATAGCCAAAAACTTCAAGAGGATCTTATCTTCTATAAGTCAGCATATGATTCTTTATACCCTGAAGATACTTCATAACTTTTTTGGTAGCTTTCCAATAATCCATGACAGGATCACTCAAATATCAACCGAGTACACCAATAGCAAAGGCTATATCTAAACGAGTATAGACTTGAGCATACATAAAGCTACCAACGGCAGAAGCGTATGATATCTTTCTCATTTCAGCCATAGTCTTATCATTCTTAGGACACTGCGAGTTTGATAATATGTCACCTTTCTGAATAGGAGCAGGAGAGGAAGTACAAGACTCCATTTTGAATTTTTTAAGTACTTGCTCAATATAAGTTGTTTGTAATAAACTAAGGGTGCCATGAGATCTATCACGATGAAATTGTATCCCAAAAATGAAAGAGGTTTCACCAAGATCTTTCATATCAAATTCACACGATAATAATTGCTTTGTCTCATTTAGAAAATTCATCGAATTACTGACTAGAAAAATATCATCAACATAAAAAATCAAAATTATAAAATTGATTCCATCAAATTTCTGATAAATGCATTGATCTGAGACATTCTCAACAAATCTGAGTGAGGTGATGACTTCATCAAATGTTAAATATAACTACTTGGAGGCTTGTTTTAACCCATAGATAGACCTCTTCAATTTGCACACTAAGTGCTCTTTTCTTGATTCAATAAAACCATCAGGCTGGGTCATATAGACTTCTTCATACAAATCTTCATTCAAAAAAGCAATCTTGACATCCATCTAGTGAAGTTTGAGATCAAATTGTGCAACTAGAGCCATGACCACTCTAAACGAATCTTTAGTGAAAACTAAAGAGAAAGTATCTATATAATCAATACCTTCTTTCTAGTTGTAGCCTTTAACTACAAGTCTGGCTTTATGTTTATCGACTTCACCTGTAGGTCCCCGTTTAGTTTTGAAAACCCATTTGCAACCAACTAGCTTAAACCCCTATGGTAACTCTACAAGTTTCCACACATGATTGCTATACATTAAAGCAATTTCTTCCTTCATAGCCTCTAGAGTGAGTAACTGATGTAGCTTCTTGGTAAGATATAGGGTCTAAATTATCAATATCTGATTCAAATTTTTGTAAATACACCATGTAATCACTAGGAATAGCAGACCTACGAACCCTTTGAGACTGCTTCAGTTCTACAACTGGCTCCTCGTCACCTTCTAAGGGTGGTTCTACTTCACATTCATCTTGATCCACAATATTATATCTTTCTACTAAAGAGGGTGTCATAGTAGGTACAAACAAAATAATGCTTTCATCTCGTAAAAAGATAGACCTAGGCACAAAACTCCCACTTACCAAAACATCTTCAAAAAAATATGCTCGATCTGACTCGATGACCTTGGTAGTGAGATCTAGGCAATAAAATCTGTACCCACGAGAACCAATACAATATCCAATAAAAAAATCGGTAACAGTTTTAGAATCGAGTTTCATTTGTTGTGGATTATAGGATTTTACCTGTACTTACAACCCCATACTCGCATATGCTTTAAATGTTGGAGTCTTTTCAAAATACAATTCATATGGGTTCTTTGGGATCGATTTGCTAGGGACTTGATTTAAAATGTAGACAGCAATTTTCAATGCATCACCCCACAAGAACTCTGGCAATGAGAAATGAATAATCATACTTCTGATCATATTTATGAGAGTACGATTCCGCCTTTCTGCTACCCTATTTTGTTGTGGGGTGTCAGGCATTGTATACTGAACTTCAATACCATGTTTTTGTAGATATAAAGCAAATGGGCCAGGATTCCTACCAATCTCAATATATCTCCCATAGTACTCACCATCCTTATCAGATCTGACAGCTTTAATTAATTTGTCATATTTTAATTCAATTGCCGCTTTGAAATTTTTAAATGCAGTTAGAGATTCTCCCTTTGTACGCAAAAGATCAATCCATCCATACCAAGAGTTAGGGGTGTTCATCAGGCGGGTTCGGGCAGGTTAGAACCTGAAATCAACCCGCCTGGCCAACCGTCGGGTGGCAAAAAACCAGCCCGAATCCGACTATGTCTTTCTGTAAACCGAGGGACTCGGGTTGCTGGGATTCATGCCGGTGTGGTCGGGTTCATGCGGGTGTCAAAGCTAGTTGCAGAGAAACAAGAGAATGCAGAGGAACAAGAGAAGGATAGTATCTCTGATTGCCGTCAATTGCTCATGAGAGTTGGGTTTGATCCACCATTGAAACTCCTTCTTTTGGCTATGAATCACGATTAGGGATTAGGGATTTAAGTTTCAACTGTGGGTAAAGTCACGATACTTCAAATCAAGGCAAGTAAACCACATAATTGCAACAGAATACACAATTAGGCAGGCACAACGGCGATTAGGGATTTAAGGTTTTGAGAGAAATTCTGCAAATTTAAAGTGAAATGGTGAGGAACTTACCGATTGCCTTGGCTACCCGAGATAGCTACCATGACGGTGAAGGCTTCAACAGCGACTTGGTGGCTTGAGCTTCGTTTCCTACTGTGAGGCATGGTCGTGTGCGAGAGGAAGAAAAAGGAGGGAGGTGGAGTGCAGAGCTAGACGAGAAATTTCTCTTGGGCTTGGCTCGGGTGAATGGGCGAGGAAGAAAAGAAAAAGGGAAATGGGGAAAGATGGATGCAGCCAAAGCCAAACAAGTGAACAACTATGCATATAACTTATGGAGGATTGGTTTTCGGTCGGGTCGGTTTATACAGGTTGTTTGGGCTTCAATTCGACCCGACCCGACCATACCCAAATTTTTAAATTTTTTCACCCATTTCAAACCGCAAACCCGATTTTACAAATCCGAAATGCTATTTCTTCATCGGTTTCAAACGGTTTTGGACGGGTTACACGGGTTATGCACACCCCTACCAAGAGTAATCATCGATGAAAGTAATAAAATACTTGAATCCACCCATAGCCATAAGTGTGATAAGTCCACATATATAATTATGGATAAGGTCTAAAATATTTTCAGACCTCTTTGCCCCTTTATGTCTAGCTTTAGCTATGAAATTTCTTTTTATGCAATCAACACAAGTCTCAAAATTTGAAAAATCAAGGTTTTGTAGAACACCTTGTTTAACCATTCTTTCTAATCTCTCTCTAGAAATGTGACCTAATCGGCAATTCCATAACATAGAAGAATTATCACCAGGTCTCTGGCGTTTATTCCCAATTATAACATTAATTTGAGGATTAGAAAATTCAAGTGACCAATCATTCAGACGATATAAACCACATGTTAAGGATGCAAAGCCAACAATGATAGAATTAAAGCAAATATCAATTTTTCCATTTCCTTGAAAAAATAAATAAGCATTAACATCCAATACAGAAATCGAAATCAAATTCCTTCTCGCAGAAGGTACATAAATAATATTATTCAAATTCAAAACATGTCCAAAATTTAAATTTAAGGAAATGGATCCTATATATTCTATTGATGCCTTATTCCCTACAATGCCAAAAATTGTCCTCTGTGCCTCACAGAGGACCCTCTTATCTTTGAACCCCTGCAAATAATTCACAACATGCATAGTTGCACCAGAATCCAACTACCAAGAGTCAGAAGATATTTCAATACTATTAGATTCAAAACAAACTAGAGTTAGAGGGGCAAGATGAAGAAATGTACCTTCTTTTTCCTACTTATTTTTAAGTTTAAAACAATCAGTTCTCTTGTGGCCGAATTTCTTACAGTAATTGCAGGTGCCCTTAAAGAATTTTCGTTTCTATTTGTTATCCTTTTCACCATTTTTCTTAAAGTTGGGTGTACCTTGGGTTTCTTTCCTTTCTTCTTATTCCATTATCCACACTGGCTATTGGAGCCATGAGACACATAGTTTACAGAGTGAGAATTATTTTTCTTTATAACTTCTTCTTCTTGAGTAACAATTGAAATTAATTTGTCAATAGACCATTCTACTTCTTCCGAATTATATGAAGTTCTCAAAAATCCATACTTTGCCGGCAATGATTGAAGAATACTATAAATCAATGTGCTTTCACCCGAATCAACTCCATATGATTTCAACTTGTTATAGTAATGAACAAGTTTCAAAATATGCTCCCTGACACCACATACTCCATCACACCGAGTATTATCAAGCTGTGAAAGATAAAAAAAAATTTGACTTTTATCAAGTCTCTTATATTTGTCACCAATGGATTTCAAGTAGTCTACTACAGTATCTTTTTCAGAAATACTATCCCTGATTCCCTTTTCAATGGTATACTTAATTATTGTCAAACAGATCCGGTTGAACTCAAACCATTGTTTATGATAGGTCTTATCAGTAGCATTGGACTGCGGAGTGAGATCCTTTGGTTTAGGTTCTCTCAAAACTAAATCTTTTTCAAAAATGGTAAGATACATATTTAGAAACTCTTTTCAGTTATCATAATTAGTCTCATTAAGAGTTTTCACAAATAATAGTTGCACAAAAGCAGAAACTGAAATCAACAACAAAAAATGAAAATAGTAATTATGCGCACTCAACATAATTATAATACAAGATTCTCAAAATAAAATTTCAGTTATGCAACTATAATAGCACATAGAAAAATATTTTTATACCATTAAGATTTGGCTCACACAAAAATCCATACAAAATATATTCAATATTTTCATACTTATAGGGTACAACAAATATTTAATACATTATAAGTGCTATGTTTATACCTATTCTTAAAAGTCTAAACCCTCAAAATTATATTAACAATGTCACACATATGGGGTATGTCCATCATCAATGTAATATGATCATAAATTTGACAAATTATAATATTTTCATAATCTCTAAGACAAACTAAATAAATTTCATGAGTCTTTAAAGTTTATTAGGAATTAGGAAAAGTTTGGTTGAATAAATACAAAATTAAAATGTGTCTAGGGGAAAAAATATAATTCTAAAAGTTTTTTTTTGTTTATTGGAATTGGATTGGGCCTATATTTGTCCCAATTTTTTTGTTTGTTTGGACTACGTCCGTTATTGGCCTAGTCTACTAACAAATTTTTTTATAGATTGGAATGGGCCTTCAATACAGGCCAGAACCCTAAGTGAAACAGACCATTTCATTTTGCAGGCTAGGGCCATATTCTAGGCCCAAATCACGAGCTCAGAACACAAGCCCAGAACTCAGCATCTTCCTCACCCAGCTGGATCCCTAGAACTTGACTTGGCTGGCATCGCGACCTGACTGGAGCACTGCGAACCAAAGAAGAAGCAGGTGCGTTTCCCGACAATTTGAACGGCGATTTTCGGCGAGATAACCACCGTTATGACTAGAATAACATGAAAATTTTATTTCTCACATAGATTGAAGCAAGCAACCATTAAAAACTCAAGATCTATAAACCCAAAAAATTCTCCTATGGAAACTGAAGTATAAACTGAGTTATGATAAGATTCGAAGCATATATGCTTCGCGAAACAAGCCTAGAATTATGGGTGTGTGATATTCAGACCACGATTCGCGAAGCAAGCCAAACATACATCCCATCGTGATTTACCTCCATCATAGATTGGGAAACCATTGTTATTATATATATATATATATATATATATATATATTATTCATGCAAAGCCCAAAATTTTCCAATATCAAAGGAAAAAACAAGAATCTGATTGTTGATGAATTTCAGTTTAGGGTTAACATTTTCTTTTCTTTTTTTTTAAGAGATTCATGTTGAACGCACGCTGATGAGATGAAACCCATAGCAAACAATACATAATACCAGACAAGAGCATTTAAAATTAGAAACATAAATTGTACGGGCATAAGGTATTGAACATGAATTTAGCGTGAATTCAAAAAATGATAACCTAATTTCTCTTCCAATTAGATTGACATGTTAAAAGTGCGAAAAATTGCATAGCAAATTTAAATATAGCTTTCCATCTTAACAAAATTAATTCGAGATGTTACAATGATGCTCTGATACCAAGTGTTATAATATCTCAATGAATAAATTAGGACCCGTTTGGTAGATGGAAAGGAATGGAATGGAATGGAATGGGCATTTCATTCCTTGGTTTGGTTGTTGGAATTGGTAAAAATTGTGGGTCCCACGGAATACACATTCCATTCCATTCCCTCCTACAAGGTAATCAGCATTACCTCCGAAAACAGGTGGAAAGTGAACAGCGATGGAATGGAAAACAAAAAGACTGAAATACCATTTATTATTTTATTTATTTATAAATTTTTTTATAATTAAAAGTATATATATTTAAATTAAAATTTTCAATATTATTTAATAAAATTTAATTCAAATTTTTATATTAATAATATTTTATTTTATTTTTTATTTATAATATTTAAAATAATTTTTTAAGTTAAAATAATAATATAATAATAATTTTATTTTTTAAGGGTATTTTTGTCTTTTTGACAATTTTTATTCTATTCTATTTCATTCTATTTCATTGACCTACCAAACGTAATTTTAATCACAACATTCCATTCCATTCCATTTGAATCAATTCTTTTCCATTCTATTCTCAATTCTCATTCTCATTCTCTCTGTTGCCATCTATCAAACGGGACCTTAGAGTAATCAAGTATACATTAAGAAAGCGTACCTGAAGAATCCATAGATTAAAGAAAAGCAGAATTACAACTTACTGAACTCTTTTGACTTTCAAAGAGAAAGAGTTCAAAGAGAGAGAGAGAGAGCAATTCAGATAATAGTCAAGTGGTAAAGTTATCAGTTTCATAAACTAATTCTTATACACGTTGTTTTAGCAGACAAAAAAATCAGTCAAATTAACCACTAATTAATAAATTAATAAATATAATTAAATTATATATTTCTTTTTTTGACTCAGTCAACTTTTCGATAGAAACAAAGCTAACAGTCAAAAAAGTTATAGGTTGGGCCTCTGTCCAATTTTTGTGTGTAGTCCACCTATCACAGTCCACATAAAATTATAACGGTACAACCTATATTGGACTTAATAATTAATAAAATAACAATTCATATAAAAATATTCCAACAGTCTCTTCTACTTTTGTGTGTTTTTGGTTGCTTATAGAATAGGAACTGGGCATCTTCAATTTGAGCTGATGCATTAATTGGCGTATGCAGAGGGAAGGAGGATATACGGAGTGTTTGGAGACTCATCGAGTGGAAACCTTGCAAATGGTGGCTGCAGGGACACCTAACAGGTAACTGTTGCTTCAAATGAATGTTCTTTGTTTCGGGATTACTGGAATTAGGCGGTGAGAATGAGTCCCAGCTTGCTTTAGTATATAAACGAAGAAATTTGGTATCTGCTATTATTGCATTTAGAAAATAAGTAAGGGTCAACCTCAGAAGGACGAAAAGAAAATTAAAATAATAGCTGAAGTAGTTGTTCGTAGAGTTCAGACTTTTAGACTTTTAGAACCTGTCCGAGTGGATTGTAGCAAGCGGAAAGGCCAATTTGATTATATATGTTGAAAGTGTTCTTCCATCTCTTTTAGAACATAAATATATTGCAATCACACCAGCAGTATCTCAAAGAAGGGACGGGTATAAATACCTATCTGACTAACCATTACCAAGAGATAACTCATGCCTTTTATTGTTCTTAGTCAACACTAAGTTATTACAGTGGAAATTAATTGCTCAGAACAAAACAACACCTTGTATATGGTTGATTTGGTACATCTTTAGTAGAAGTAATTTTGTTCCTGACAGCCTATGTGATCTATTATTAAAATTATCAATAAATATGTGATATATATGATTGCTATGAGGTAGGAGTTTGCCTAATAGTTTGGCTCCCCTGCTCATGTATAACATTTCCTGTTTAATAATCTAAAGAATATTTAGATTGAGCTGTAATAATTCACGTCCCATGTGATTATGCAAGCGATTTTAAGATCCTTCTTTGTTCTTTAAGTAGTGTGGGTAGGGATTATTACTACATCTTATTCATAATCTCATGAATCATATAGTTTAAATTAGATTAAAAAAATAGATGGATTGTCATTCAATATCCACAAAGAATAATAAATAGTCACTTTATCTTTTTCTTTCCTCTATAGTTAACTTCGGTCGTTCTTTGAACTTCTTTTCTCCTCATTTTGTTGATACCCTCTATATGCAAAAGCTGCTCTTTGTCAAGCATGTTACACAGCATTACGTCCTACCAGATCTTTGGAAATGAAAGCCTCTAAGCTTCTAGAAGCTATACCAAAACCCTTTCTCTCACTTCATCTCCGTTTCGAGCCAGATATGGTTGCCTACTCCCAGTGTGAGTACCCGAGTGTTTCTCGTGCCTCTATCAAAGCCATAAAAGCTGCACAAGAATCAGCAGAATGGGTCAGAAAACCATGGACCGGAGAATTAGCCAGCATTTGGAGGAAGCGGGGGAAATGTCCCCTTACACCTAATGAGACGGCCTTAATACTACGAGCACTTTCTATCCCAACAAGCACAAATATATATCTGGCAGCCGGAGATGGTCTGATGGAGATTGAAGGGTTGACATCTGTTTACACTAAAATATTTACAAAGTCAAGCCTTCTCAGTGACGAAGATTTCACAACCATGCAAGGCAACACTAAAGCTGCTTTGGATTATTATGTATCTATTAATAGTGATTCGTATATAGCCACGTATTTTGGGAACATGGACAAGATGGTTTCGGCAATGAGAGCTTTCAAAGGGTTGTACAAAACTCTATTCTTGAGCCGAAGAGCTTTTGCAGAATTAACCTTTCAGGGTCTGAGGGAAACGGAGTTGATGCAAGCCCAGTGGAAGGTTCATAAAGATGATTTTGTCATGGGAAGAGGATCTGCTTTGCCTGACTGTTTTTGCGAATTCAAGTTGTGATTTTGGATTTCTGATTCATTGTTTTTTACTTTGGGGATATTATTCAATTTTTGTTGTATGTGCAATGCTAGCTAGTGTTTCAGAGGTTCTCGTTAGCTTCTTTCAGTATGCATTCTTTTGTTTATATATATATATATATATATATATATATATATATATATATATATATATATATATATATATATATATATATATATATATATATATATTTATCTGACCACCAATTAACGTTGGCATTGTATGTGGACACGAGTCACAACTGAAAATACCCATCTGATAATCAAGTTGGTTTTAACAGGAAAAAATTTATTTTGTGGGGACGTATTAACCATTAAATAGCCATTTAGTTGTGATAGTGGCACGAAAGAACCACCGAATTATCTTCTGTTCCATGTCAATTCTGTGTTCACGTTCCAAAATAATGTAAATGAATGTGAAGGCAGCAGGCACATTGATTCAAACAATAAATTGTTCACTAAGAAAGTGTTTAAGACTCTAAATAAAAATAATAATAAAATAAAAATCAACTTTTCCTCTGTATAAATATAGCACACAGATTTGTTGAGATAATCAGTTAATAAGCATAGGAACCAGTCAGACCGACAATTACAAATCGGCATTCTCGAAAACTAAACGAATATGAAATGTCAACCCATTCTGAAGTATGAAAATGCTCAGAAAGCATCAAACCGCCAATTGCCAATTTATTTGCAGTGACAAGAAAAATGGGTATAGGAGCAAGTGACTTGACAATTTTGAATATTAGTAAAGACCATAAAAATAAAAAGTTAGCATTCAGTAAAATTTGAAATGATCAACAGCTACCATCCAATTGTCTCTTCGGTAGAAAACAGTGAATGTATAAATAGAAGAGGAATTTTAAAAATTAATATTGTTTATGAATGCATACTTGAGTTGTATACCTCTTTCACTTGTTAATAAAAAAAATTGAATGTTACTATAAAAATATAGGAAGAAGTAATCAATATTAAAGTTATCAATTTGCGTAATACATTTTCAAGAGGCTTGAACAATTTTACTAATCAAATTTAGGATTTTTTTTGGGTACAGTAAGAAATAAGGCTCACGAAAAAGAAACAGTTAAAAAATTACACTAAAATAAGACCTTAATAACAGACACCATATAAAAATTATAATTTACTAATCGATCAGCACACTTATTTAGAATCTTGAGTCTAAAATTCTACTCTACAGAAAAATTATTAACAGTCTCTTGTGAGTCACTTTATAACCATCTTCCCAAGCCATTTCAATATCTATGGGAACAGCCCACGTTTCAGTCTTTCTGGCATAACATTTCAAACTTGGGATTTAAAGTGTAAATTTTTTTTAATCTCCATTGAAAATTAGTAACAGCTGGCTTTTTCTTTTCAGTTTGAGAGTGTGGGTATTATATGTTAGAGTATGTGTTGTATATAAGACTAAAAGATGCAGAAATATTCTATTTTATTTAAATAGACATTCTGAAATCTTAAGTCGATCAAGTCATTTTAAGATGAAAATAATTTTAAATAGTTAAATAACCAGCAACATATTTGAAGAAATGTTAAAGGACAGATAAGATTAAAAAACATAGCCATTAATATTGGTTCCACTAATCAAATTTAACAAGAAGATTTGCAATACAGTCCATTTTGATTATATCCGCTAATCGTTGAAGAACACCATACACCTTCTTTTAGCTATGAATATTTTGATATTGCCAATCATCTTTCTTACAGTTAAAACCTACTGCACAGAAGCATGTTCAACTGGGGCTATTCCATGGTAAAATTACGCCTGCTTTCTTAACTGAAAATTTTGCTTCTTACAAAAGAACCACTCCACCAGTGAAACTGATATCCCTCAGACCCAGACAGTGCATAGATCTTTTGTGGTATTTGGCTTATCCCGTGGCTTTTAAGTACGCAGCCACGTCAGCTACTGTTAATAAAGGTGACTAATAATTCTACCTATGTAAACTATTTTCGAAGACTAAATATGTTCACATTTTCTGTGATTAAATTTCCATTCTTCTTTCCCATCAGATCGATAAATTATAATATGTTCACATTTTCTGTGATTAAGCGGCACATCATTGATTCATTGAAAAAAAAGTCTTTCACATATCATAATTTAATTTTATTAAAAAATTAATAAAAAATATTTATGAAATTATACACTTAAGTTTTGTCCAATCAAACTTTTTTCCCCCACAACTCCAGCTGATATGGAATTACACCTGATCGATCCTAACATCGTGCTAAGTTGAAACACATAGAAGGTAAATGATATTAATTTTGATTATACAAAAACACTCAAGATGCTGTATTAGCTTCATGATGCCAATGTATTTTCCCTATTTTATCTTCTTTTAAGTAGAGAATAGCAATTGTAAGATCATAACTAATAATCCCCCAAATGTGATAATAGTAATGATGTGACACTTAAACATTCAAGGCGAAAACAATATTAAAGGAAGCCAATTACGGCGAGGAGAAATCCATAGTTATGTATGTGGATGAAGAATGAAGTTACAATCCGTGCGAAACTACAAATATACATGATTTATATAATTATGAATTTTCCTAAAAAAATATTTTTTTTATTGTTGAAATTAATTTGATACATTTTTCTTTTTTGGTGAATATCATTTATCATTACAAGAGAAGCAAAGAAACAACACAAACTGAACGCCCAGAAGGATACAACGCGAACAAACCCAGAGAAACAATGGAACATGAACAGCACAACAAACCCAGAAAACACCAAATTAACACCTCCTAAAACAGAGCCAGAAAACCGAAGCAGAAACTCATCCAATATTAGAGTATTCAGCATATTTTTATGTATAAGCTGATATGGCATTGTCTGTACATCATATCCTGATATCCATTGTTAAAACGTCTATTTGGTTGAGTTTTGATTTGTCTCTGACTAAAAAAAACTACAGGTTCCTCATTCATATATAACCAAGGTAAAATTAAATTGCCTCTTATGCTGTAATGCAAATGAAAACAATCTATTAATGTTCGGAAGTGGCTCCATCAATAATATTTGTGATTGAATCGTAGAAAAATTCTCGTTCAATTTTTTTAAAAAACATATGGAATAATCAGCTTGCTGAGAGTTCTTGACTTTTCTAAAAGTTTCACATGTGCATTGAAGATTACAGGAACATTTCGGAATTAGACGCCGGTTGTTGTACTCATTTTAAAGGATTTTAAGTTGAGTAAAATACTCTGCCACTGACAGTCTATTTTATTTAAGAAGAGTAAATTTCTTCCTATAAATCTAAGATCCGAATTGTATCTCCTTAAGAAAAACGATCTTTGATGTTCTTTTACACTTTTGTTGCATCATCAATCTATAAAATACTCTTCGCAATTGAATCAAACAACGATCGAACAAACCAAGAGTACACCATAGTGTTACATCTTTCTCACGCCGAAAACAAAGCAGTATTCTAATATTAGGTGCCCGAATGAATCTATCCACAAACTTCAATTTATTCTTCGATAATAAAGTCATCCACATAGAACGCTGTCAGAAATGATAGTTGAAACCAGAAAAAACTGGCAATTCCAAAACCAACGATGAATTCTCATTTAGATGTAAATAATACAGACTAGCCGAATTATCCTCCTCTCTCGCCGTCGACGTTGCCATTTACCTCTGGTTATTCAAAATCTCAGAATATGACATTGCTGATGAATTTCCTGAAATAAATCTGATGAAGTAATGAAGAAATTGTCACTCCAAATTCAATGTGTTTGGTTGCCCGGAAAACGAAATCTTCCCCCCTCTAGTGATACCATATTACAAAACTAAACTGAACCAGTAAAACTTTCTTTATTCATCTTAATATTGAATACAAAGAACTGACCCCACTTATATATGTGGAGAATCAGTTAATGAAAAATAAATTGGATAAGCCTAGGTGGACAACTAAATGCCATATCAGCTTATACATAAAAATATTCTGAATACTCTAATATCCAACGCAATCATAGCGTTGTGAGGATGGACTTGTGATGCCACAAATCACAATATATATTCTTCTGCACAATATTTGGTTTCATCCAATGCACTCTTTGCGGAAGAATGCTGACTTAGCAATTTAGCATATAGCTTGCACTGCCAGTCTACTTGTAGTGTTACGAATGCCACTTATACCAAATGCTTCTTTCGTCACTGACAACCCACAACTTTCCTTCCCAATGCATGCTGCTCCCACCACAGATTTGCTATTAGGAGCTTCCCAAGAGCCTGTCTTGAAAGAGCCACAACGACCTTGTGGGTCTCCAAAGCTAGCAAATTGGATTTCTGATATAGTTTTCCCACCTTGGCAAGATAGCTCTAATAAGGCGCCTTCATAGGCATGAGCGCAAATGGTTCCTATTGCGACAGTTTGGAAGGACACGTTCTGAGGATTCCCACCTAGTTCTTCAAACAAAACCAATGTGTTTTCGTGATTTTGACTGTTCAAGAATGACCTTGGCACATGGTACCATCTTTGTGATGGCTTGCCACAATTGAAGTTGCACTTTTCCTTCTTGTACGCTCCCCGATAGTCACACGTGTCACTACATCCATCAGCACTAGTAATCAAAGAAGGCCAATAACGACCAATGCTCTTCCCATTTACCCAAGCATGTCCTTTCCCCATCCCTTGCAAGTCCACCACCACAGGGTTTGTCCCAGAAGGGGCTTTGAAGTTGGCCTTATACCATGTCATTCGTCTTCCAACAGGAGCATTGGCTGAAGATTTGCTCCATGATGTGCGATAGAGATGTTTAGCCTCCCCGTTCAAGCCAACCTTGTAAGACCAGGAACTGGTTGACAAGTCTATAGTGACATTGTTCTTGCCAATTATCTGAACTGGACCACCTGCTATACCAGTCTTTATCAAATCAAACTTTACACCATAATTACCAAGCCCAACGGTGGCACTAAGCAAAGTTACAATGTTTTTTCCCAGCTTCAAAGAAACAGGTTTCTCAAAGGTGAATTCGTTCCCCCATTGACTCAATTGGGATCCTACAAACTCGCCGTTGACATAACTGTGAAGAACATGACCCTTAGTGTCCACCCGAAGAGTTGCATTTTTCCAAGTGGAAGTGTCGTTGATGTCAACAGTAGTCATGTACCACAAGTAGTCACTGACATCTAAAGTTGAGTCTTTTTGCTCAAGAAGTTGGTTTGCTTTGAATTCTCCGTGTCCTCGCAAGGTTTTTTTCATGGCCTCTGGTGTCCATGCCCAAGTGAGTTTAGTAGATGCATCATCACTTTTCTTCACCATGATTGAAGACTGACTATTAACCTTTGCAGTATTGAAAACTTCTTTACTGCAATTATCAAGAATGGTCACAGACCAAGCGGGCACAAAGTACTTGCCATCATCTTTTAAATCGATCTCTGCATCTTGGTCTTCTTGGACATTGCTCAAGAAGCAAAATCTACCCCCAGTAGCATTGTTGGTGTAGGTTGTCAATGTGACCGAGTTGCCAAAATCTTTGTCAGTCCTTGTTCCATTGGTGAGAATCTTCTCCCCCAATTTGATTGCTGCATGAAGCTGCTTAAGATGACCCCATTTTGGTTGATTCAAATTTCCATACTCGTCAAGTGGTGCATCATAGTCATAGGATGTTGTCATATATGGACCTCCTGCAGTTCGTCCAAAGTTTGTTCCTCCATGGTACATGTAGTAGTTATTGAGTACCCCACCATTCTGGAAAAAACGTGCCACCGATAAAGCTGCATCTTCAGCACTTCGATGGGGGTTCCTTTCACCCCATTTCTGGAACCATCCAATCCAGTTTTCAGTGAAAAATTTGGGACTGTTGGGGTTGTTGGGTTGAAATTTGTCACAGTAGTACCCGTTGCAGGTATTGATAATAGGATGAGGAGCATCATTTTGCTGACACATGATCCATGGAACACCAATATTTTGGGCTAGAGCCATTTGTGCGCACCATTTAACATACGCTTTCCCGGCATCTCCATAACCCCACATGATATCTCCATATTCATTCTCAATCTGTGCAAGGATAATGGGTCCTCCCTGTGATGCAAAGAGCTTCGCTTGTTTGGCCATTGTGACAATTTTTGAAGTGAAAGTTTGCATTTCATTCTTGTAAACTTGGTTATCGGTTCTCATCTCAATCCCTGGCATTTTGTGCAGCCACAATGGGAAGCCTCCATAGTTCCATTCCGCGCAAACATAAGGACCAATTCTTAGAATGCCATACAATCCAGCTTGTTGGATAAGCTTGAAAAACTTAACAAAATCCAAGTTTCCTGAGAAATCGTACTTCCGTCGAGTGGGTTCATGGCGGTCCCAGAAAACGTAAGTTTCGATGGCATCAAGACCTCCATCCTTGGCCTTTTGAATAATGTCAGGCCACATCTCCACTGTGCTTCGTGGATAGTGAACTGCTCCAGAAAAAATGAGGCGCCTTTCTCCATTGATGATGAGAGCTTTGGCATCATATGATACTTCCATGGCAGAGCATACGCCTAGCAAGGTTAAGCTTAATAGCAGAATCTTGGCCAAAGAACCCATTGTCAATGTTTTTCAATTTTGCGTTGCTCATTGAAAAACGAGGCAAGCTTTGCATATATATAGCTAGGAAACTTGACCAACTTAGAAAAATAAATTTTTAGCTCGTGTGGGTTGGCAAAGGTTTCGGATGTGGATGATTTGCTTGTATTTTGTGTGCTGTAAGATTTTTTTAGAAAATAAATTTTTAAAAGCATTTCTTAAAATAGGATGAAAACATATTTTTAAAAATAGCCAACGACACTTTTAGAATTTTAAAAAATTATCATATTTATTAAACAAATTCAAAATAATCTTAAATGATCAAGATGAAAATAAAAAATAAGTAATATTTATAATTATTTATGTCAATCAGATTTTAAAAAATATGAATAAATTTTTAATGTCACTAAACAAATTTATTTTTTAAATAATAAAAAAAATTTAAAAATAAAAATAAATAATAAAAATTGAAAACGTCAAAGGTAATTGAAATTTTCTTGATATGTAAGAATAGATAAAGTCTTCCATAAAAAAAAAATTAAAAAGAAGTGGAATGAAAACTCAATATAGAAAAATAAATCTTCATATAATTCCTTTCATTAATACATTTGGAAATGTTTTATGGTGATAAGTGCATATTGAAATTAATCATTTTTTCTTTAATTTTTTGTATACAACTATGTAATATTCTTTTATGAAAAAAAAATTCAATTAGAAATTAAGCAGCAATCACCAGTTCATGCATGTATTCTATATATCACTTTATTTGGAAAAAGGAAGGATTTTTAATTAGAGAAATAAAAATAGAAGGTGAAATTAATTTGACTTTATTTGAAATAATATGCATGAGAGTAATGAAAATTAGGGAAAATTTTCATATGAAATTTATTCCCTTAAACAATAAGTATAGATTTTATAAAATTTCATATTAGGCTTCTGTCCTCACAAGAGTATAAGTGAATATTTTATTTAACTTTTTAATCTATCATCCTAATTCATCTCCATGCAAGTCAAAATGCTTTCTTTTCCATTTATTAAAAAAAAATACTGACTGCTAAATTTTAAATAATCTACTATCATCCTTACCCTAGCATGGTCTCAATTTTTTATTAAACAATAATACAAGATAAAATAGTTAATTGAAAGTGTTATATATGAACAAGCCTGTGTTATACATAGTCAAAGTCGACGAAATGACATATTTCTCCTTTCTTTTCAATTTTGAAAGACAATAATAGCAAACGTTTTAAGAAAAAGCAACAAAAAGAAAAGACTTGAATTTGAAGATCTGTTAATTAATCCATGATCCTCAAAACATTTATAGATACATGAATTGAACCTTTGTAAATTCACTCAATAACTAGAAAACACAGACATGGATAAAAGACATAATAAGATAAGACATTATTATGATATATTAAAATATATAATCTTTAAATATAATTTGAAACGTAGTGTATATTAGATTCAAATTTTTTTCTTTTGAATTATCGATGGTTTGTAGCTCAACAGAATTACTTTTGCCCCTCTCATTATGAGAAACCTGTGGGTGTGTGTATATATATTTAACGTATAACGTTTAATATGTCTGTATTCGTAAAGCTTATATATCATTTTGCAATGCACATGGTTTCATTATAATATCTATGCATAGCCTTATTTAATTTGATGATAATATGTCTTGCTAAAGGTTGTGCTTAACCTTATTTGGTAGTTTTTCTATTTTCCTTATTTTTATCTTCTTTTATGTAGAGATGAGCAATTGTGAGATCATAACAAATAATCCCCCAAATCCTTTTATTAAACTGATATTTTTTTACTGTTTCCCTCACGTCTACTTCAATTCTCGAATAATTTAAAAAGAGATCAAAGGGAAGCTATCTTGTGTCATGTGATCCCATCATGCTTCTTGTTGTTTCTTTTCTCTTTCATTTTCTTTCCATTTTCTTTGAATATTTAGATTGCATCCATGTAATATATCATATATCTTAATGACTGAAACTTTAAAATCTTCAAATCTCAAAAATAACACCTTGATTTTTGTATATCATTTATACCATTCAAACATAACTTTTAGGAAAATTTGTATTTTTTTTCACGCTGATCTTTGTCTTGAATTGTAATTTTCCCTTAATTAATTAGCTTTTACGATTAATTTCCTACTTTCTACATTATTGCATTTACTCTATCGTCTAAATTGAATGTTCTCTGTAAAATTATCAAAGTATTATTCTTATGAAGAGGAGGACAAAATGCGGTATCAAACAAAAAAAATATTTAGTAATTTTATTAAGTTAGCATTTAATTTAAATGATAGGAAGCTAAATATAGAGATATTTAAATTAAAAGATTAATTGCAAAAATTAAAACATTGAGTGAAAAATTGCAATTGAATCAAAAATTGATATGAAAAATTGTATAATTATATTCGATTAACTTTAATAATGTAATAAAGGCAAAAAGATGCTTTGACTCGTGAACTGAACT
Organism: Gleditsia sinensis; assembly: GCA_037074535.1. Classification (NCBI taxonomy): domain Eukaryota; kingdom Viridiplantae; phylum Streptophyta; class Magnoliopsida; order Fabales; family Fabaceae; genus Gleditsia; species Gleditsia sinensis. Next base: position 1,304,282 of record CM073469.1, on the reverse strand, counting down.
GATAGCTTGTATATCTTGGGTTTGATTAATATCCCGTATCCTTTCTATACTCTTCCTCTCCAAATGATGAATCGATCTCTACAACAAAGAAGCAGACAAAAAAAAACTATAAAAACAACACTAGGAACCCTAAAAAAACCGAAGAACAATTAAGCCAGACCATTCCGCTCTAAAAAGAAAAAAGAAAAACAATTTGATGAAGAAGCCGGCGGGGAAGGAAAGAAAAAAGAACCACAAAACTTAGCCTTTGATGTGTGGTGTATCATCTTGATCCCTTCCATTGTCATTTCTCTTTTCATTTTCTTTCCATTTTCTTATGCATGCAGCCTGCAAAACAACAAAGGAAGCACAATTTGATGAAACGCTTATATTTGGGGAAAATCTTGGAGGCAGTGTCGCGTACAGTCAGCATAGCACATGAAGGAACCCTCTATGAACTGGGCGTTATCACTTACAGTGGCAACAAAAGGAAGATATATTTTATTTTGGTTATTAGGGTTAGCCAACGAAATCGAAGCACCACACACACTACTGCCTCTTACTTTAACTAGGATCAACATGATCACCGTCAACATTTTCACTACGGAAACCTTCTTCTTCACACATAATTCCCAATCCATCTCTGAACTCGATCCTTTGGTTGCCAATTAAGATTTGGAGTTTTGATCTGAAAATTTATAGAGGTCACAACTAGGAAAAAATAAAAGAGACTCTTGGTAAAAATAATATTGTGCCTTAACCGAAATTAAGGATACAAGTCTTTGGAGTTTGGCTAACGAAATTGTTTACAGAAGATAAACTAGGAGACCATAGCATTCACATCACGAATAAGAAAAAAACAAAATAAAGAAAGAAAGAAAGAAAGATAGAGTCAAAAACCCATCAAGGCAGAGAAAGGAAACTACTTGAGAGTGGTAATTAGAATTTGCGTGTGTTTCTCTTCCAACAAACTCCAGGATATAAAATTACTCACAGTCTAGATAGCATGTGATATTATAATATGAATTTTAGAAAAACTGACCAATGCAAAATTGTGTGCTCACAATCTAGTATGTGATATTATAAAATTACCCTCCAGCAATTCTCTGAACCCAGTTTAGTGCAGTATCCCAAGGCGGGTTGAAATTTACGACGCCCAGCAGAGATAGAATGAAGGGCAGTCGAGGCAAGGGCTGATTTAGGGGAGAATGATGATGAATTTGATCTATTCCCAACTGTTGATCAGGAGCAGCTCCTTCGCGCGTCAGTCTACTCTTCATGGACTGCTACTACTAAAACCAGTAATACTATGAATAGAATTTGGGTTAATATTACTCTCATCTGTTCAGCCTCTATGCAAATGCTCCTTCAAGTATTTATTGTATTCAGATACACACAGTATTTTCCTTTTCTTTTTTTCTTTTTGGGGGCGGTGACCACAGTACAATGGCTTCTCAGTAACAATTAATGACCTTCCATCAACATTATATATCCTAAGGTAGCTTATAATAATCCCAATAGAAATTTGATTTAATTAAGCTTGAAATTCATGTTGAGATATATGATGATCCGTAAGTTTAATGAGAAGAAACTTCTTATTTCTGGCGCTGGAAGGAACAAATTTTTATTAAAAAGAAACTAAGTTTCTACAAATGATTTTAATCACAAATAAATAAAAAGGGTAATTAACTTAACCCGACACTAACACAAAACAGCAACTTCCTTTATAAACCAACAAAGAAGGCTTCTATATTCCTAAACCAAGCAAAGAATGAAGAAATTAAAAAGAATGCTCGACGAAAATGTGAAGAGTAACTTTCAACCTAAGTTGTTAAGTAAGGTACAAGTTCAATCTCGGATATCTAAATACTTTACTCATTAGAACTACATTACAATCAAACGAGGCTTCGTTAATTAGTTTTGATTGTCGAGCATAAGTATTGATAGTCATAGAAATTTGAGTTTCAATATATGCTGTTTTTTTTTTTTTTACAACATATTTTTCTTTTTTGGGACAGCACAACAATGCATAATCAGCCATTGTCTTTTATATTCACTCCCTCTCACTGACTATATCTACCAGTTTATTGGAACCTTAAAGTACCTCTAGAAGTGATGCGTTTGATATCGCTTGGGGTGTCCAGCGGGTTTTTATTTTATTTTTACTAACTAAACCCCAGTATCTATCTCTCTCTATTTCGCTTCTTCTTCTTTTTCTTTCTTTTTCCTCAAATTTAAGAAATAACATCTTGCTTTTTCTCAAAGGCATGTGAGCTGATTAATTTGTGGCAGCTGTAGTAATGTGCTGCCCTAAAAGCCACTTCTTTCTGACTCAATATCTAGAGTGCTTGTTTTTTGGAGTCCTAAAATAATGCAATATTATTTGAGGTTGTTGATAAAGCAAATGGATAACCATGATCTTGTGAAGGTCACGCCATAGAGAATGAAAGAATCTGGAGTAGGGGAAGAGAGACGGTAGGTGAATAGGGATCATTTACCCGCATAGATAGAAACTAGCTTGTAGGAACAGTTGGGATTTTGGACATAAAAATTAATTTATAATGGACATTCACGAACAAAACAGTCTATAAATTTTTACTAATAAATCAAATACAAAATACAAAATAGTTTATCTACATTCACAAATTAGTCCACATCTTAAATATATCTCAATGATATATTTTTCATTGATGTATCACTCTACACAAAAATAGTATCCCAAATGATCATCCAATTTTAAGAGCCAAATAACTTAAGCTCTTACTTCTTGTCTCTCTACTTTGAGTGATGTCTTTTGCAAATACTCAAAATAGTATTTTATAATCACCCTAAAAGAACGACATTTTGTTACTATTCATTAAGCCATGCAAATGTCAAATAAAGGTTGCTAATTTGTTTCCTAAAAAGTCATATTCAAATTAAAAAAGCCGTAAATTTTTGCATATCTTCTAACCATAAAAATAAATAATGTGAAAAAAGTTAACAATAGTAGATTAAGTTTGTCTCTCACTTTCTCTTTCACATGCCTTGCAAAATCAACAAATATGGTTAATAATTTTCAACAAATTATGATTACATTAAATTCAAACCACAATTTTACAGGAATCTGTTTGATATAGTAATAAAGTAATAGCACCTTGATTGTCAGTGCGTATTGGGTTTCTTCTTCCATCGATCGCTGTTCTTCCTCTCTGACTGAATTTTACTATTTGGTAGTTTCATTTGCAGGGCCAGGGCAAGGGTGGTCAGCACTAGAATGAAGGGCGGCAAGATCGAGCATGATGATGAACTTCAATTCCCAACTTTGGTCAGGAACAGCTCCTCTGACGATCAGGCAACCCTTTGAGATGTTCATAGAAACAAGCATAAAACTGACCTGGACTTCTCGCAATTAAAGGCCTTTCGCAAAATGTAGCACTTCTCAGAATGCAGTTTTCCAAGTTTCCTTCAAAATTCGATGTGTAAGGATGGTCATGGAATACTTAGGATCAGCTTGCCCAACTTGAATATGAATTGCTACTACCTATTACAACCCGCAGTACTACGAACGGAATTTGACTTAATATCCCTCTCATCTTCTCCATAGGCTTTCTTTCTCCACCACACTAGTGATAGTAGTAATAAGTTTTAAAAGTTAATGACCTTGTATTTGTACTAATTGGATACCCTACATACGTAGCTCGTGATACCCCCAATAGGATTTTGATTTAATTAATTCTAATAAATGTTGAGATGTAGGATGGTCGTTTTAATGAGAAGACACCTCTTTTTTCTGGCGGTGGAGTCAAAGATGGGAATGATTTTCCAAGTTCCAACTGGTTAATTACAAATAAATAAAAAGGGTAATTAAACCCAATATTAACGCAGAAGGGTTTAATTGCCCTTTTGGATGTCAACAAAGAAGCTTAAAAACAATGCTGTACAAGTCAATTGTGTACGTGACGACGAAAATGTGAAAAATAACTTTTTAGCTTAATTAATTTGTCCAGTAAACTATTTCAATTTTGCACTTTTCTTATTATTTGAGTACTTATTTTAATATTCTATTCAAACAGGCTTCGTTAATTTTGATTGTCGAAATCAAAATTTTAGACAGTTTCAAAATGCAAATTTGGACATTTACATAAATATTTGTATTATATCATTTCTTATATAACGACACGCATAATGAATCAGACTCTTAGTTTTCTCGTCTCCACCTGTGTCGATTTAAGAAATAACATGTTGCTTTCCTCAAAGGCGTGTGTTTTTCTATACAATACATATTGCAAGTAAGATTAACTACAATGCTTTAATTTATAATGATCGTGTCGATATTTTGTGCAAATCTTAAAGCAATTGTCAATGCAGTCTAGAAGGTCTTGGTTTATATCCGAAGTATGATAATCAGTAGGCCAAATTAACTTTCGGGAAAGAGGCATTAGCAGCAGCAACTGCCAAGATTAAGAGTATGGTACTGGCCGCTACCATCCTCTTAATTAATTCTTCTCCTCTCAGTTCTTGTCATATCAATTAACTCAAATTACAATATGGGTAATAATTTATTCTAATCAATAAAGGGAAAGAGGAAATACGTGGCTTCATTTTCCATGAAAGGTCTTCAATATATAGAATTGTTTAGAAAACATTTTAGTTTATTAATTAAGCTTAATTATAAGGCATCGATAAATGTTTGCTTCAAATTAACCAACTTTGTTTCTTCGAACAATGACAAGTTGACGTAAAACATAGCAGCTTTTTTACATATAAGTTCTGATAAAACTTTCCCATGGCCTGCAAGAAGAGGTTTTGTTTTTTATTTTTGGTTTTTGCAAGAAAAACTTTTGGTAATCATATTCTTTTTCGTAACGAATTTATTATACGACTTTAGTAAAATTACACATAGCGCATGCGAAACAATGCGAGCCATTAAAAGGTAATGTTTTGACAGGCTAAGGATATCTAAATACTGCGAAAAGACACAAGATTTTATTAATTGATAAATGCTTCACGTATATATTTTTACATCAAAGTGAATAATTAAAATGTGTATTAAATTAGTAGTATTTAATTATTAATTTATGCTTCAGCAGATCAGGCGGACAAAAGTTCTAAAACAATAATAGAAATTTATAAATCTCTAGATTCCAACTCACCCTTTCTTATTATTTATTTGATTATTTAATGATATAATTGATTTAAAATTATAAATAATTGAAATAAATTAAAATTAGTTAAAATTACTAATAAAGATGTTCCAGTTTTATCGGGATTGAAATTTTTATCCTTTATTAGTATTTTATTTCAATTTTAATTAGATAATAAGTTTTATTTTATTTATTTGTGGATAAATTACACTAATCTTGACTATATTACATTTGATTTTTCTTTTGTGTCAAAAATAATAATTCCCTGCGTAAATTTTGAAATTATATTATAGATCATTTATTTAAGTTATTTTTTCAAATTTTAAAAAACATTTTACCCTAATATCCTTTATATCTCTACAAGTTATCAGCAATAAGAAAATTCTTTTTTTTATAGCTAATGTGTTAATTTATGAAAAGCTTTCCAACAAATTTTCTTACTTTTACATATGTCTATTGGATAAAAAATAAAATTAGTAAACAAAATATAAATATATATTCCTTGTATAAATATTTTTTTTCTTATAGAACAAAAACTTAAATACTAATTATATTATATTTTTATTAAGTGATTGCATAAATTTAAATTTAATCATGTTCACTTTTAAATTTCATTAATCTGACATGAATTTATTAATTTAAATTTTAAACAAAAAATATTATAACAAAAATTCAAAACACCTTTATTTATAGATAAGGATTTAATAAAATAAAATAATTTCCTAAACATTATATTAAAATATTTGAGTTTTTTTTTTTATCTTGTCCTTTTCTACAAACTCAACAGCACTCTGGCCTCCCATTTGATCGAAGGATCTGTTGGGCAATCTGCGCTCTCATTTGATCTGTTCAGTGCTTACACACAGATCAGCTTCATCAGCGGTTTTGACGAATCAAATGGTCCTTTTGTCTGTGAAACCCTTGTTTAGCATTCTTGTTCTCACACTATCTTTCCTTCTCCTTCTTTCATTGCTATCGTCTCTTTCCCCTTTTTCTCAATACTATACTTCTTCGGAATCGGTCAAGTACGTTCACAATTTTATTTTTTTCGCCTATTTCGTTAAATTTGCTTTTGGGACTGTAATTGGACAAAAATTGTTTTAAAGGCTTGATTTTTAACTTATTTGAACGAGGGAAACGGAATGTTTTAGTTCTTGGGAATCGCAATCGTGAAGATTCGAACTTGTCTCTTCCGCTTTTGTGTGTCTTTGGTTGCTTATAGAATAGGAACTGGGCATCTTCAATTTGAGCTGATGCATTAATTGGCGTATGCAGAGGGAAGGAGGATATATGGAGTGTTCGGAGACTCATCGAGTGGAAACCTTGCAAATGGTGGCTGCAGGGACACCTAACAGGTAACTGTTGCTTCAAATGAATGTTCTTTGTTTCGGGATTACTGGAATTAGGCGGTGAGAATGAGTCCCAGCTTGCTTTAGTATATAAACGAAGAAATTTGGTATATGCTATTATTGCATTTAGATAATAATTAAGAGTCAACCTCAGAAGGACGAAAAGAAAAATAATAGCTGAAGTAGTTGTTCGTAGAGTTCAGACTTTTAGAAATTACTTGAAAAAGTTTTACTTGTATTTCTGGTATTCATGTAATAATTAAAATTTAGGGCATTGATTTGGCTTTTGTTTGTTATTGGAAGTCCCCTCCAACTCAATTATTTTTTTTCTCTAAATTCTGCTAATACAACTTCAATGAATAGGGTCTAGTTGGTCAGGGTTGCTGTTTGGGTTTTTATTTTCTGAATCAACCGTAATTGGCTTTCATTGCAGAAAATTGCTTTCGTTTTTTCTTGAAATGGTGCAGCTCTACCGTTAGAAACTAATGGATATATCAGAGTGGATTGCTATGGTGGCCTCAATCAGATGCGAAGAGATGTGAGTTCTTAATTAAAACTCATAGGAAAACTTGTTCCTCTTTTGTTGCTTTCTTAAAATTGAGATACTAGCTACGGTAAATGCAGTTTTGTGATGGTGTGGGCATTGCCCGTCTGTTAAATGCAACCCTTGTCCTGCCCAAGTTTGAAGTGGCTTCATATTGGAATGAAACAAGGTAATTTATCTTTCTGTTTATATAAATTAAAAGTAATTATTCTCTGTAAAATTGTTCTAATTTGACAATTTTTTTGTAAACTATATTTATTGTTTGGTTAGTAAATTATATTGTCTCATCATCTAACTTTATTGTTATAAGTTGGCATTTCAAAGTAAAAATTTTAAAGTTGCTAAAACAGGTTCTGAATATTTGGTTCCATGTCAGTGGTTTTGCAGATGTATATGATGTAGACTACTTCATTCAACAGATGAGTGGCTTTGTTAAAGTTGTCAGACAGTTACCACCAGAGTTTGCATCAAAAGAACCTGTCCGAGTGGATTGTAGCAAGCGGAAAGGCCAATTTGATTATGTTGAAAGTGTTCTTCCGTCTCTTTTAGAACATAAATATATTTCAATCACACCAGCAGTGTCTCAAAGAAGGGACAGGTATAAAAATCTATCTGACTCATCATTACCAAGAGATAACTCATCCCTTTTATTGTTCTTAGTCAACACTAAGTGATTAGAGTGGAAATTAATTGCTCAGAACAAAACAACACCTTGTATATGGTTGATTTGGTACATCTTTAGTAGAAGTAATTTTGTTCCTGACAGCCTATGTGATCTATTATTAAAATTATCAATAAATATGTGATATATATGATTGCTATGAGGTAGGAGCTTGCCTAGTAGTTTGGCTCCCCTGCTCATGTATAACATTTCCTGTTTAATAATCTAAAGAATATTTAGATTGAGCTGCAATAATTCACGTCCCACGTAATTATGCAAGCAATTTTAAGATCCTTCTTTGTTCTTTAAGTAGTGTGGGTGGGGATTATTACTACATTTTATTCATGATCTCATGAATCATATAGTTTAAATTAGATAAATAAAAAAATAGATGGATTGTCATTCAATATCCACAAAGAATAATAAATAGTCACTTTATCTTTTTCTTTCCTCTAGTTAACTTCAGTCATTCTTTGGACTTCTTTTCTCCTCATTTTGTAGATACCCTCTATATGCAAAAGCTGCTCTTTGTCAAGCATGTTACAAAGCATTACGGCTTACCAGATCTTTGGAACTGAAAGCCTCTAAGCTTCTAGAAGCTATACCAAAACCCTTTCTCTCACTTCATCTCCGTTTCGAGCCGGACATGGTTGCCTACTCCCAGTGTGAGTACCCGAGTCTTTCTCGTGCCTCTATCAAAGCCATAAAAGCTGCACAAGAATCAGCAGAATGGGTCAGAAAACCATGGACCGGAGAATTAGCCAGCATTTGGAGGAATCGGGGGAAATGTCCCCTTACCCCTAATGAGACGGCCTTAATACTACGAGCACTTTCTATCCCAACAAGCACAAATATATATCTGGCAGCCGGAGATGGTCTGATGGAGATTGAAGGGTTGACAGCTGTTTACACTAACATATTTACAAAGTCAAGCCTTCTCAGTGACGAAGATTTCACAACCATGCACGGCAATACTAAAGCTGCTTTGGATTATTATGTATCTATTAATAGTGATTCCTATATAGCTACATATTTTGGGAACATGGACAAGATGGTTTCGGCAATGAGAGCTTTCAAAGGGTTGTACAAAACTCTATTCTTGAGCAGAAGAGCTTTTGCAGAATTAACCTTTCAGGGTTTGAGGGAAACGGAGTTGATGCAAGCCCTGTGGAAGGCTCATAAAGATGATTTTGTCATGGGAAGAGGATCTGCTTTGCCTGACTGTTTTTGCGAATTCAAGTTGTGATTCTGGATTTCTGATTCATTGTTTTTTACTTTGGGGATATTATTCAATTTTTGTTGTATGTGCAATGCTAGTGTTTCAGAGGTTCTCCTTAGCTTCTCTCAGGATGCATTCTTTTGTTGTGTTAGTTATATATATATTTTTTATCTGACCACCAATTAATGTTGGCATTGTATGTGGACACGAGTCACAACTGAAAATACCCATCTGATAATCAAGTTGGTTTTAACAGGAAAAAATTTATTTTGTGGGGACGTATTAACCATTAAATAGCCATTTAGTTGTGATAGTGGCACGAAAGAACCACCGAATTATCTTCTGTTCCATGTCAATTCTGTGTTCACGTTCCAAAATAATGTAAATGAATGTGAAGGCAGCAGGCACATTGATTCAAACAATAAATTGTTCACTAAGATAGAAAGTGTTTATGACCACGACTCTAAATATTCAGAAGTATTACATTAGTATGTTAGGAAGTAAAATTGTTACAGGTGCATGATATAAGCTAAATCCTACGGGAATACTAGTAAAAATTGACATCCATTCAATGATAGATTTATGTACACATACCTGGACGAATGTAAAACTAGCGTCCAAATTCTGTTTTTTTTTTTTTTTTGGGTCAAATCTGTATCCAAATTTAAAACAACAATAATTTATTTGGTACCAGAAACCCAGATAAAACTTTTCAGTCATGCAAATGAGTACATTAAATTTGTTGTATTACGATTGACACTGCCATGTAACTCCTCAGACACCGAAAGCAAGAGAGAGAACTCTCCAAACTTCAATATTTTATATGGTAATTCGCGTCTTAAAAATTTATTTTGACCACAGTATTATTAGGATGGTACAACAAACTAGCTGAGGGAAAAAGTTCCGCAGAATGGAACATGCCCAAAACGATGTAAAAATCTTTTCGCCTTAAAAAATTGAGGACTTGGGATTCAATTTTCCTCCCCATTACATCCTACGCGGCTATTTTTTAATTTTTCTTCCATGCTTTTCCCATGCAATACGGTGTCCTTGTAGGACGTGGCATACCTTATTACAACCCCTATCTAATTCAACATGCTGCAAACATCTTAATTGTAGCTTCTTTAGGAATTACTAGTTATAATACTTGAAAAAATATTACTAAGTACGCTTTCAGTTTTGGTTAAGGACAAAAGTCTCGTATTTGCATTCAGCGGCATATCAAGAGCAAAGAGAGGCAACGGAGACTGAAGAATCCAACAATCCATGCCATCAAAGACCAAGGTTATGGCTGGAAAGAGAAAACTTAAAAAGCATTGATGTCCTCGTAACAGTTCAGTGCAAAGTAGGGGAATGCTTGGCTCTTAACTCATTAGGTAGGTAGCCTCATCTTGCATGTAAAAATAACTAGCAGAATACCAGAGAAAGGGGAGATTCAAACTTGATATAACAAGTACATAACTGACAAACAAGGCATAAAAAGAGGTCAAAAAAAAAAAAAAAAACCAAAGCCAACTACTATGAATTAACCCTTAACATTAAGTTGTCCAACATGCGAAGGATGGTACAAGATGACGCTTTCAAGAGTGTAATGGCATCTGCTGACACTACCCTTGGAGTTGGAGGAGGTTAGAACACATCGCGATTTGTACTTTTAATCTTTTGAAGTTATCACGAGCAACCCCAAGGCACCAATGAGAATATACTGCAACAAATAAACAGCATGGCATAATTCATAGACAAGGTGCAATTTAAAGTGTCAGCAACCCAAATTAAGACATCATGTGATTTGTTATGACCAACTATATGTCACAAGCAACTTAGCCATTGCGCACAATATTATTAAGTCCCACTACATACACCAAAAAACTTAAGGAAATTATTATTATAGATTTGCACAGAAAACAAACCTTGATGATAGGCTTTTCGGTCATGATAATTGTCACCCAGCCAACATAAGGTAAGAACCTGCCAATGAAAAATTTAAGCAATGGCGCATCACATATCTTTCATTTGAACATGCTTTATATTTTTAGAAAGCTTGAAGGCGGAACTATAGATATCACTGTAGGATAAACTAGGATTAGCCCTTCCCCTGGCGCCATGGGCATCATGTTCAAAGGACAAAAACGAAAAAGGTTCAAAATTCCACATATTTGTTGTTAACTTTTCACTTTTAGTGGCATTAAGCCTGTAGGCAGAAATACATGACACTTTAATGTCACTTAGATTTTATTATTTTAGTTGGAGAATTAAGGCCTATAATCCAACTATTCAGTAGCTCTAACATACAGGCAATAGCCTTTTCAAGACAGATACAAAACGAGTCAACAACTAAAATGAAGGAAGTGTATCTGGATGGAAGATATGTTATACCCAACAGCTCTACCCATGATATGGTGCCTTTGTAGCCAGAGCTGGCCATGAGCATACAGTAGCCTATCATCCCCATAATTGTTATCTCCTGTGGAAAGCAACATAATATGTGAAGCAAGGGTATTACAGCAATAGATTAGCATTATCTCAATGAGCAATTAAAAGTCTACAATAACATAAAATATGAAATACAACATTACGGCGAAGAGTGTGAGTTTCAAATATGCCATTCATAGTAGTAAGGTCTTCTATATTGTAAGACCTGCATGCAGCACTGCCAATATTTCTACAAAATCATCCAATTATGAATGCATCACTACCTTTGGTGAGAACATCAACCTCTCCAGTATCCTGTCGTTCATGGACCTACCCAAGCACATGGAGCCACTTAGTCTCATAGTAGCATTAACTTGATGCAAAACACCAAGCTAGGACAAAACCAGAACTCCACAAAAATAACCAACTATAGCCAGAATATCATGTTTACCTTGATTACCCGATGAACAATTGGAATCTCACGACCCTAAAAAATTGTGTCAATTGACTATGTCAGTAAAGAAACTAGTGAAATAGAATAATAAGCAGCAAAAAAAACACTATAGCAACAGATCTCAAGAGAGTAGTAGGCAATTAACATTTCATAATACAGTGCAAACTAGTGTCAGAGAAACAGCTTTTGTGGAAAAACGTTGCCTATTATATGGTGATATAAATATGAAGCAGGGTGAACAAAATAATGGATAAAACCAATAAAGCACTTACATCGACATTAAATACAACAATCTCTCCTGCACGAATTGGATCTTTACTCATGTGCAAGAATAAGATGTCTCCCTACATATGACATGAAAGACAGTATTTGTTGACAGAAATGAACAAAGAAAAAGAAAAATGTTATGGACAAATTCTTCGCATAAATATGCAGATTCTCTCATTTTGCTAAAGTGGTATTAGATGAATAACATAATTCAAGAATGAGGACTACAAGACGCATAATACCAATCATTGCAAATAAATAAATAAACTATACACAATTACTGAAGTATTCACTAGTTAGGATGACTTACCCGCTTGAATCCTGGTTCCATGCTTCCAGAAAGAACAACAACAACAGGAGATTCACTGCCAGTAAAGCACATTAATGCCTTCCATATTATCAGTGCAGATGTGACAATCAAGCCTGAGGCAGAATGTAGACTACTTCAGTAAACAGGAGTTTTCTAGATCAGAAACCAGAATGTTTACCGTTGATGTGGCAAAATCAACAGAATATATATAGAAGTTTTATCAACTAAGAAAAAATTGAAGCAGTAGAATATGTATACAAACAGTATTGTATTCGTATATCAAATAAAGAAGCCCGTTTCTAGTCATCTAGTGTTAATACCAAATAGTTCCAGATCAAGTATGTTTCAAATTGGTTTTATGGCCTTGAACAGATTCTTTCTTGTTCACAGTAAACTGTTTACCAGAAATCTTATTGTGCTTCCTCACAATCTTCCCCTACCAGAATCATTTCTTAAGCCAAACTATAAATGGGGTACATACTTTTAACTACATTTCACTTGTTAAAGCTGAAAATTATCAATTTTTAATTTGTTCATAAATTAGTACAAGAAGAATCAGTCTGAGAATAATTATTTTTTGGGTTAGTAACGTAAACATCTGGCATGATATGAGGTAACATCTTTAAGAATTGGTATAAAGGAAAAACACAGACAAGGATCATGGTCTCAGATTTAAACCTGCATCAAAGTTAATCGACATCAACTTTTCCTCTCATTACCAAAAAAAAAAAAAACTTTTCCTCTGTATAAATATAGCACACAGATTTGTTGAGATAATCAGTTAATAAGCATAGGAGCCAGTCAGACCGACAATAACAAATCAGCATTTTGGAAAACTAAACGAACATGAAATGTCAATCCATTCTGAAGTATGAAAAGACTCAGAAAGCATCAAACCGCCAATTGCCAATTTATTTGCAGTGACAAGAAAAATGGGTATAGGACCAAGTGACTTGATAATTTTGAATATTAGTAAAGACCATAAAAATAAAAAGTTAGCATTCAGTAAAATTTGAAATGATCAACAGGCAACAGCTACCATCCAATTGTCTCTTCGGTAGAAAACAGTGAATGTATAAACAGAAGAGGGATTTTAAAAATTAAAATTGTTTATGAATGCATACTTGAGTTGTATACCTCTTTCACTTGTTCATAGAAGAGATAAGAATGATGAACACGCAAACATTATAGAACAAGGAAAAAATGGAAACGAAATCACAACAGTTCGAACGACATATACCATATGCCCAAAATTAAAGAAATATGCTGCATACTTTGTAACGCCTTATATTGTTCCTGATTCTATTGATTTGGAAAAAAAAAATCCAAACTAAAACTACGCATATAAACCAAAAAGTCATGGTTTTTAATTCAATACTGTAAATCTCTTAACTTCACAGCTACCCACGACATTGCAGCTACCAGAGAGAGCATAGAAAATACAAAGTCTTCCACTTGCTGAGTATGGGTCACACACACGCACACACAGAAAGATACTAGAGGAACGAACCGAGACTAACAGCTTGTGTGAGGACCTGGCGGATCTGGAGAGATTTAATGGAGTCAACGGTCTCACCGATCCAACCCATATTTGCTTCGTTTTCGATACAGCTCTTCAATATGTGCGTCTCCTATCTCTGTATCAGCTATTCGAATATGGCGTCAACTTCACCACTTCCTAACTCCTCTGTTCTTTTTGTCAAGAGGGCAAACCCGCAGTCTGACCCACACAGCTCTTGACAATGGCAAAGAGGGCCATTTTTCAATAATGATATTTTATTTTTTTTGGTAAAAATTTGATCCATATTTTTTATTTGTTTGAAATATATTTATTGTGATTTCTGAAGGATTCAATTTATTAATTGAATGTATTTTTCCTCTAAAAAAATTTCAATAAAAAAAATTGAATATTAATATAAAAATATAGAAAGAAGGAATCAATATTAAAGCTATCAATTTGCCTAAAACATTTTCAAGAGGTTTGAACAATTTTACTAATCAAGGATTTTTTTTGGTACAGTTAAAAAATTACATTAAAGATGGATATACCTATTATATGCTAAACAGTGAAACTTTATTTAAAATTTTAAGACTGAAATTCTGCTTTTATTAACCGTCCATATTAGAGTTTCTGAGTCACTTTAGAACCCCTTTCCAAGCCATTTCAAGACCTACGAGAACAACCAGCGTTTCAGTCTTTATGGCACAACATTTCAAACTTGGGATTTAAAGTGTAAAAAAAAATTGTATCTCCATTGAAAATCAGTAACTTAAGTCGACCAAATCCTTTTAAGATGAAAATAATTCTACATGGTTAAAGAACCAGCAACATATTTGAAGAAAGGTTAAAGGACAGACAGGATTAGGAAACATAGCCATGAATATTGATTCCACTAATCAAATCTAACAAGAAGATTTGCAATACAGGTCCATTTTAATTATATGCGTTGATCGTTGAAGAACACCATACACCTTCTTTTGGCTATGAGTATTTTGATATTGCCAATCATCTTTCTTACAGGTAAAGCCAAAGTCAGCTACACAGAAGCATGTTCAACTGTGGCTATTCCATGGTAAAATTGTGCCTGCTTTCTTAACTGAAAATTTTGCTTCTTACAAAAGGACCACTCCACCAGTGAAACTGATATCCCTCATACTCAGACTGTGCAGATCATGATTCTTTGCAGTGTGTACGGGCACAACACCGCATGCTGTGTTCGTCTCACCAGTCACACCAGTCGACTGGTGTGACCTGACCAGTCGACTGGTCTCTCACCAATCCACTGGTGTGACTGGCAAAAAATTACAGCACGCGATGCTGTGATTTTTGCGCCGTAGAAGATCCGGTCTGACTGTGCATAGATCTTATGTGGTATTTGGCTTATCTCGTGGCTCTTAAGTATGCAGCCACGTCAGCTGCTGTTAACAAAGCTGACTAGTAATTCTAGCTAAGTAAATTATTTTCGAAGACTAAATATGTAATTGCATATTAATATATGTGATTCTATTTAACTATTTTTTTTTTTCAAATTAAGATGTAGTCACATTATATGTGATTCTATCTATTCCTCGATTGTAAATATCTTTGGCAGCATTAGATCGTCTCCTCAGAATTATATATATATGTCATTTCCACGGTCTCTCGGCCACAGCCTGTGGCGTAGTCGTGGCCTCTCAATGGCTCTTCAGCTTCCTGGTTGTGTTGGGCGCTTAAATTTAAGCGTCTACTCACGGCCTGTCAACGTTAGACGGAGAGTCACTGCCTTCGCCACTCTTTCCCAGCCGCGAAGCGATGTGATCAACTGGGTCGAAGCCACTTCCAGTTTCTTCGAGAAAGACAAACGACCCATCATGCTATTCGACGGTAATAAAGGCTCAGTCTTTCTTTTTCTGCAAATTTCCAGCATATTATTCTTGGGTAGGCCAATATTGCATCTTGCCAAGTTGCAATTTATGGAACGGATAATTGCGCAATAGAAGTGTTTGATAAAATTCTTCGTTGTGACAGGTGTATGCAACTTGTGTAATGGAGGTGTGAAGTTCGTTAGTGCTAACGATCGAAATAAGTAATGAGTTCATATTCTCTTTCCTTAAAATTCTACCCTTTAATGATTTTCCCAGTAACGTTCAATCCTCTTAACATAATGACAAGTTTGAAGTACGTGACTGCTGGAAAGTAACGAGATGTTAATTCAGTATTCACTTTGGCAGACACAGAAATTCAGTCATTTCGTTTGTTCTGCGGTGTTGACAGGAGAATTAGATATGAAGCTCTTCAGAGCGAAGCTGGTAAAATGTTACTGAGGAGATCGGGAAGAGCTCCTGATGATATCTCAAGTGTTGTACTTGTCGAAAAGGATAGGTACGTGTCTTGGAGGCTTAAAAGTATAGAATTGATACCACATTTTTGTTGAGTACTGAGACCAGTAGCTTTGCTCAGCTTGTTTTGCGTCTTTCTTTAATTGTCCTTTTAGTTGTGATGGAGATTCTACAGGCCAATAATTGTTTCTTGGTTTAACAACTTACATCCAAAGAAGCCCTAGTTTTTGTTAACTTTTCCTTTATTTTCCCAACCAAATGGATGAGTATAACATTTGGAAAGAGAAAATATACTATTGCAAACTATACAGAAGGTTAGCAGTGAAACTTGATAATACGTTTCTCGTTGATTTCAGAGCATATATCAAATCAGAAGCTGTGTTGAAGATAATGGAATACATAGACTTGCCATATCCTCAGCTAGCGTTGTTTCTTCAATTTGTACCTCTGTAAGTTGCATTTTATCAGTTGCTTCTCCTTCTTTCTTCATTTACTTAATTCCTTAATAGGAACAGGTTTAATGATTTATGAATTTCATACCATGAATGACTGCAGGTTCATAAGGGATTTTGTTTATGACAATGTTGCAAACAACCGTTACACAATTTTTGGTCGTTCAGAATCATGTGAAATATAGCATCATCCTGCCATCATACAGGGGTAACAGTACCGTGATGTTTAGAAACTAGGGATCTTAACTGTTAATTGTTGAATGCTGTGGTTGAAGTACAGTGAAGTTGTGATCATATAATTAAAAGTATATCTGTAAATCAGGCACCTTAACCTTGATAAATAAATTGCTTCAGTTGCTAGAGAGGGAGAAGAGATATTTATAAGATTTTTTTTTTTTGGGTCCTAAATGATTCTGCAATTTTAATTCCACTTTCGTTAGTAGATATTCCCAATAACAGCTTTTTCGTTCATGAGGGAATTAATTAAATAACTAATTAAACTGTTCCCAAGCAAACTGAATTCTATTAGCTTGCACTCAGAAACTTATCTTTCAGTCAAAGATCCTCAAGTTTTCTCCAGTAACTTTTTTCTTCTTCTTGTGTTGTCTGTAGACGTATGTCATTTTGTTTATTGCAGCTTCAAGCTGAGATTATAGTTCTATAAAGATTATGTGAGGTTGTCTTTGTCAAGGGTACTCTATTCCTTTAGAGATTGATTATTCTTCAGTGGTTCTTCAGAGCTTATCCAGAGTCATTACACTCAAGTTAAACTGTTGATTTAGTTAGCCAGGACTCAGCATTTTACGGGAAAAAGGAAAAAGACCAAACCTTTTACAGTAGTCTCTTTAATATTTAAGCATGCAGTAAAAAGCTTCTGAAGAAATCAGAGGTTACAAATCTGTAAACTTGCTAGCAAGTTTCTGTAATCTGTATTTGTTCTTTATCTGAGAAATAAATGAAAGTATAGCCAAAATTGTCCTTGCAATAGGATAGAGAACTTCATTGTTATTGTATCTAGATGCGATGAAATCTTCATAGATCTGTTTCTGGAAATAGAAAACAAGAGAATCTTGAATACTGGTACTGAATACACTTTGAGTACTGTATCTCATGATCCCATAAAATGGGGTCATCATTCAAAAGTATCCTCTATCAATATAGGAAGCCAAATGAATGCATCTATAATTTGTCAAATTATCTCAAATTGTAAAAACTTCTGTACGTCTGGAATTTGTCTCTGTTTCTTCTAGATAGAGCATGAAGAAGCATGTATCTAGAAAGAAGAGTCAGCCTCAAATTAAGGTGTCTAATCGTGAGCAAGCAAAGTTGACGCAGAGCTGTGTCCGAATGTGTACTTGTATATACACTTCTAGAAGGAGAGATTTTGGATTCACACTTGAAAGCTTGAAAGAACTGGGTGTGGAATTAGCATTCAGCAGCATTCATTTTGGAAACTTCTCTGGGATATATTTATTTGGTATTGATGTTTTGTACACTCTTAATATGGTAAAGGCGTATCTGCCAAATTAGCCGTTGCATCAAGTTCAGAGAAGGCAAGCTCAGGCTAAAAATTTTACATTGTAGCAGTTCACAGAAAAGAAAAATCAGAATTATTTACCCGAGGATTAAGATAATTATCGACGCGATGACGAAGACATATTGACAGATGGTGTGTCTAGATTTAGTTTTTGCATGATATCCTGGAGGAATGTCCTTGGGGCTTACATATCCATATTGAGGTCGAATTAAAAGAACAAAACCCAGAAAATATCCAAAGACGAATCCTCCTATATGAGCTGAGTTGTCCACGTTAGGTAGAAATCCAATTGCTAAATTCAGGGCAATGACGATCACGAGAGTTACAAGAGCTGCACACTGAAGGAATAGGTTAAATTTTGTTCTATTCCGATCAGAAACAATTTGAATCCTTGAAGTAAAATTATTTTACCTTGTTTGTATAGAGTGACCAGTTGATAAAAAGCTCAGAAAGCATGGATCCCAGAAGTCCAAAAAGTGCACCAGATGCGCCAACTGATATGAGGGGTTTTGTAGATTTTTCCATTCGTATAACAGATAGCAAGCTCCCTCCCAAACCAGCAAGCGCATATAATAATCCTATTCTCACTGTCAAATCCAAGAGGTTAGAGTTCTATAAAAGAAAAACCCACCAGTTCAACAGGTTAATCCAGTCTAAAAAAAAACTTACAAAACCCAAATTCCTTCTCAAGTCGGATTCCTGTAAATAAAAGACTGAACATATTGAGAAGTAAATGTATAACTCCAGCATGTAGAAACATGCAGGAAAAGAGACGCCATCCTTCACCTTGGTCCACCACTAGTTCCTTTTGAAGGGCTCCTAATTTTTGCAGCCTGAACAAGTCAAAACTACAGCTCAAACTTACAAGTCCTGCAAGGGATATAATTAAGTGCCATATATAGCTTCCTTATGAACTTTCAAGAACACTGCACAACGGCAGAACAAAGCAGAGTATGGAAAACAAGACTCTAGGGCAAAAGATAATGAGTTCAAAAAAAGGACTCAAGCATTTTTGGATGGACTAGGAGCATCAATTCACTTTGACAAATTCCTTGAGTGAGAGTGTAAAACTTATTCAATTACTCCTTGCCATTTCTAAACTCATTTCAATTAAGCACACCCGAGGCCAATGACCAAAGAAAATATTAAGGAAACTTCATTTTGTCCTTTTTCTTTTCATGCATATCCAATTCAGACATTTTCGACCATGGAAATGCAAGAACAATCCATTAGGATACTAGCTCTAGCCTCCCAAGTAAACAAAATAATAATAAGAAATAGAAAAGCAGAGGGAGAAGAAAATCTCACGCGGTGCCCCGAGGGCCAAGAAGGGGGTTTTCTTTGATGGGTTGGAAAGCGAACCTTCCTAGCTGTTTAGAAAAAAGACATTCATCAGCTTCTGGGTTGGAAGGGCAATCATTGATGTACATGGCGTAGAAAAAAAGTGCCATGTTGGCCAAGAAGATAAGTGGGACCAGCCATGGAGTCCAAACCCGCGGCGGCGGAGGGATGAAATGCGGTGGCGGAGGCGGCATTGGCTGGTAGAAATCCAGAGGAGGTGGGCCCGTGGGGTGGCGTCCGCGTCCCATCTCAAAGTCGATCGGGAGGAACTGGCGGTCTCCTCCCCCAGCGGTGACAAGTGAGCAACTATTGCTGTGGTTCCGCGGTTGCTATGCCATGGAACGAATCATCCGGGTCGACAGTTAAATTAGGTAACTCCACCGTTATTGGATTTCATTTCTCAAATTACTCCTTACCACGACGATTCTCACTAACTTTTTTGTTCCAAAGAAAAAGATTTTAGTGTATAAATTACAACTAGTCTCACAAACTAATTAAATAGTTGTATTTTTTTTAATTATAATATTTTTATTCGAACCTTCTATGGTTTGGCTACGAATGTCTAATGTGAAGCGTAAAATTTTAATAAAAATGGAGAAGTAAAACTTGCTATTTACTCTTTCTAATTTATTTTCTATAATTTAGATATAATAATGAAAGTATGAATTTTTTTAATCACTAAAAATAATTTATTTCTTTCTCACTTTTTTTTTTTACTTGGGATTTTTTTTGTCCTTTTTGCTACAAAGGAATACAATTTGATTGTCTCTACTCCTTTTGCAGGGCCTAGTCTTGGTTGTTTAAAAGAATGAAAATTTTCAAGTAGATTTAGCTTTTAAAAAATCTGAAGATCAAATTAAGTATAAAGAGATACAAAAATATATTAAAGATCAGTCTCGTTAGAAAGAATATTTAATATGTTTGTAAATCTTTTCATAATTAAATCTATTTATAAGAAAGATAGGCCTCAATACAAGTTTTGGCTTCAACATTTGGCAGCAAAGTCATAAATATATGAATACATGCATGTTTGAAGAAGCATACTCAAATTAGGAGCAGATGACAGCTCTCAGGACAACAATTCAAAAGAAACAAGTTTTTGTTTGTGGGGCGGTGAAGAGCTACTCGAGCAAGCATTTTACACCAGGTTTGGTATGGGAGGCTCTTCCATGGGCATTATGGCAAAAGGCAATAGCCTTCTGCCCAGGAACTGCGGATGCTAAATAAACTCGATCAAATACTATGTTGGAGCACCCTACATTCTGGTCGCAGCTCAGATTGATCGCCTGCTCCGTCAGTGAAGTTCCCACAATCCCTTTGTAAGTCACATCACTCACCCTTATTGCTTCGGTCTATCAATAATTTACATTAATAATAAATAATGAGACACACTTGCTTCCAATAATTTGAAAAGGCTTTATTATGAAAAAAAAAAGGTTCATTTTTCTCTCTTCTTAATTACCTTATTTTGGCAGTCCACCCTATTAGGGCAGTAAAATTGATCAATCATAATGGGGTTATTGGCTCGAACAAATCTGATCTTCTCGAAAGAAATCCTCCTAGCATATCCAACTCCACCCTATTGCATATATAATTCAATTAGTAAAAAATACATAATTAAAAAGAAAAAAAAAGTATAAATTATATATTAACTAGCATTGCTTATTAATTACCTGCCATGTCTTGATCCTTACTCCAGTTAAGGTCTCAGTCATGGTACAATTCTTCACATGTACATCCTCTACAGTATCGGTCTCTCCACGTGTTCCTAACGATCCAATGCTGCAAAAATATTGTGCTTCCCTTCATTAGAAGATATCCCAAAATAGCAAAAGAATGCATGAAAGGGAAAATGAATTTAAAGAACCATTAACATGGCCTAAGGAAAGTTGTAATTAACAAAATAAAAATTTTCAACGACTAATGTAAAGTTGAGCATTTTTAATTAAGCAGAATTATCATTAATTATATATGAATATGTTATAGTTCCAAGTAAGTACCTAGTAAATTAAATGTGTTTTGTCAACTTAGAAACAAAACAAAGACATAGGATTTGTGAAAACCAAGCATAACCTTATGAACCTACCTGATACCATGGCCTGGTCCGCATGTTATCCCTGTTATATTGACAATGGAGGATCCAGCACTAATAGCTATGCAATCATCTCCTGTTGCAATGAAAGAATCATGAACTTGAATATCTCTTGATCCAGAAATATCAATGCCATCTGTATTAGGGCTTGTTCCGGGAGCTATTATACGGAGATTAGAAATGGTGCCGTGCTTGCAGCTTGTTAGAGTAATGTGACTTCTTGCTGGATTTATATGTGTTATTCCTTTCAGTGCAAACCGATAGCATCTATACAGTGTCAATCCCTATAATTAACATTGTAAGAAAAAAAAAATTGAGTTTAGATTTTCTTAAAACATATCTCTTCGTTCAAGGGTAAAAAATTAACAGCTTATACGTACGTACCGTTGGTGGACGGCACTTTGCCCCCTGAAAGCAAGAAATTTATAAGAATTAATTTGGAAAGTTGTAATAGAACAGTGAGAATGATATAATAAGAGAGAAATTAAGCAAAGAAAATGTAGTTACGGGGGGTGCTTTTCCAAGGCATGGTTGATCCCACCAGATAGAACCTCGACCGTCTATCGTTCCTCTTCCGCTGATAGTTAGACCATTTACGAATGAGAAGCCAAGCCATGTGTTTATTTGGGATCCACTATATTCCGCTTTTGTTCTAGGTGCTACTATGTTTCCTGAAAGCTGAGTTTATAACACAACCATATAAATCAGTCTCAATCTCAAAACTTTTCATCAGTTAGAGCCTTAGAGGAATTAGCGTGATCACTTTCTGGGTTTATATATTGATCCCTTTTGTGTTTCTGAAAGCAACCTCAAGAAAAATGAACTGCAGTGTACTTTAAACGCCGATGAGGCTTCAGAAATTTGAGTTAGAAGTTGATGATAATAAACGTTTTAGTATTGATTAATTGCAATATTGAAAAAAATAATTAAAATAGTACCTGAATGAAGATGTAATTAGATTTGCATGGACCTCTGAAGATGACAGGTTTGAGTAAGAATGTCCTTGCTGGTATGATAAGGGTTGAAATCTGTGACTTGCTCTGGCAGACGTCTTTCCAAGCCTTCAGAAAGGCCTGTTCAATGCATTAGGATAAAGAATTACACACAAAACAAATATCAAGTCTGTTTTAAAATGCGTTCTTATTAATAAGTTTACAGGGGAGTCATTGGTATTTCCATCTCCAGCTGCTCCATACTGCATCACATTGAAAGTACTTGTAGTGCTGAATCCAGGCGTAGCCACACTTAGAATCGTCACTAGAGTAAAGAAAAGCTCCTGCACGCGTAAAACATTTCTCATACTATGTTATAATTCACCTTTAATAAATATTAGAACCATAACAAGGGCTAAACCACAGATGAAGAGTTAATGGAACTCTAGAAGAGATTCTGACCATCATAGAAAGCAGTGGAGTGCTCTTGAGCCACATGACGAGATTTCACAACCCTCTAATCAGGTCTATGTTATGTACGCAACCCCTTTTTCTTCTTCTATATATAAAGGACTAGAGCACTGCATGCATGCTACGTTTTACCAAGATATAGATTTGTTTAGTTTGTTAAAATTTGTTTAGTATATACGAGAGATTTTTAGGTTTGTTTAGTTTGTTAACATTTGTTTAGTATATATGAGAGATTTTTAGGGGGTTGCGGAAAGGTTAAGGTGCACAAAGGTCTAGCTGTAAACACATGGCTTATGGAAACAAAAGGCCTTGTTTTCGCAGAAAGCACATGAAGCAGATACAAATCCCTACGTCTTCTTTTGCATATTACTAAGTCGTAGTACTAGTACGTACCATTAATTGCTTCTTCATTTACACTCAATATTTATAGTAAATTAACTTCCGTGAATATATCCACTTTTTCTGGGGGAAAATCTTCTAATTTGATTTCAAAGGAAGCACGTTCTCTTCGATCTCAAAAAAAGAGACCACAATTCCAAGAAATTTGTCATTGCACTAAACAAAGTATTATTGCTTGTTCAAGATTTATATTTACGAATTGTCATAACTTTCTCTTACACTAAGATCACCGAGAAAAAGAAAGACGTTCTCAAGTTTTGGACAAAATCCAAATAAGCGATAATTAATATATAGCAAGGTAAATTAAACATTTGATTCTCTTCTTAATATTGCTCCGCTCTTCTCTGCACCTAAAACTGGAAATCAAAAGCCTTACTTTTGTGTTGTAAATTGTCCTGAAGTTTTTTTAAATAAGCTTATAACGTAGATCGCGCGTTGGATTACTATTTGAACTGCAGAGAATATCAATGGAGATTTTTTCTTCATAAAACATTGAACCATTGAAGGTATACCAAAGCTAATGAACGAAAGAAAATATGCTAAAAAGAATTCAAAGGCCATTTGCAACGACCCAATTTTTAAAATAATCCCGAGTTGACAAATTACACGAAAACGAACTCCTCGTAAAAAGACCTTCACTCACAGTTCTAATTGAATATAAATTTTAATTATAACATTCTATTTTAGAACT
Organism: Gleditsia sinensis; assembly: GCA_037074535.1. NCBI lineage: Eukaryota > Viridiplantae > Streptophyta > Magnoliopsida > Fabales > Fabaceae > Gleditsia > Gleditsia sinensis. The sequence goes on along the minus strand of CM073469.1, from coordinate 1,280,227 downwards.
GAACTTTTTATTTTCTAAATAAATATCAACAAGATTTATTCATTCTTATAGTGAAAAATGTAATGAGTTCGAAAATGTATAAATCTTGTTATATTCAATATTTAATATTGTTACTGACAAAAAAAAATTTATGCTTCAAATTCCTATTTCTTATGTCATTTGTTATAGATTATAATACTATTAATATATTTGTAATTACATTAATCAAAATAACATTTTTTTATATGACTTACATAAATCAAACAATTGGTGACTTGATATCCAGTTTCCAAACCGAATTATAAAAGCACTACGTTAAACAACTACAAGGCAAGGCACAAATTGATCGCCTGTAGATAGTGGAAGAATCTTCGGTAGCTCCTGCCCAGTAAATTCATCGAATTTAAACCAAAATACAGCTTGAACTCTAAGAATGAGACTACTTAAAAATTCAATTATTTGATGCTGAATAGTACATTTATAAGCTACGCCGGATTTCCAGTTTGCGCTAATATATCAATATGGAATGAGGAAGCAGGAACTTTAAGGAAAATGTTACAATTAACAATTTTTTTGTTTAATTAGCTCGGTCTAAAGTCACAATAATAGCAGAGATGCAACTAATCCATTCCCGCTATCCAATACATCCGTTGCAGCTCACCTCGTAATTGACCCAGAAAGTCTCAGTTTGGCACTGCGGAAAAGGGAAACGGTGTTACAATTGTGATCTATCTAGATTAAGTCTATAAGTAACCACAAAGCATCTATTCAACAAAATGTGAAGTATTAATCATTTCCAATCTTTTCCTAATCAAATTTTATATCTTAAAATGGCCAAAAAAATTTATATCTCAAAAGTAGTGTTTGAAATAGTATATGTGAACATCATACTCCCAGTTCTGGTACACTGATTTGGGCATCTACTCGAATAATCTTACCCTTAGTCATAAATTTGCTATAGGTAAGTTAGTTCCAAAGCAAGCACAGAGGAAGATTATCTTACTGTAAGTGGAAGTGTCAATTTGTTCAGGTAGCTCCTTAATATCAATCTCAAACCTTGATTGCACCTGAAATCAATTCTCAAAATTTATTATAGAAGCATTGCGTGGGTAATAGGCCCCCTCTACCTTTCCTTTTCTCAATGGCGGTACAAAAGAAGTCTAAAATCCCCATATCAGTGGAGCTAACCTGATTAAGAACATCTGAGTCAGAGGAAGAAGAAACAAAAGTAATTGCAAGCCCCTTGGTGCCGAATCTACCAGCTCTTCCCACCTTGAATGTAAATGCAAAGCATTTAATGATGGAAGGAACCAAGGTTAGTTACAAGCATGATCCATATTTTAAGCAAGTTTTTAAAGACTACCCTTGAAATCATGGTACTGAGAAAGCAATTACCCTGTGCAGGTAAGTATCAGCAGAATCAGGCATGTCATAATTGATAACAATATTAACACGTTCAATGTCAATCCCCCTTCCCACTAAATCTGTAGCCACAAGAATTCTCTGCTTCCCTTCCTTGAAACCCTTGTATCGTTTCAATCTGAAACAAACCAACCTCGTTGAGTCAGGCAAAAATATGTCCCTAATATTAGTAGATAAAAGATCCATATCCCCACAAACAATCAAGCCTATGGATAATTAAAAGTCCCTACTTAATAATTATTACAAATATCAAGTCAAATGCATGACATCATTATAGAACGAACATAGATATAGTTCAGTCTTCATAACAGTCCATGTATACACAACTAACCAATATCAAGCATAGCCAATTCTAGCAAATAGTTACATTGGAAAAATGGTAACACTAAACATTATTGTAAGAGTAAAACCCTACTTTGTTTCTCCAAAGATGAATGCAAAATCCATTTACTTCCTCAGATTTTTTGTCTCATTTTAATACCTCAAAGTTCAATTTTGTATAACTTCCATCCCTCAATTCAATTTATATTAACAAAGCTAACAAAATGAATCGATTTTTTGATAACATGGCAATTTAAAAATGCTTCTCCTCTCACAAAAGAAGCTTCTAACCACTCAGATTCATGGTATATAATGATCAAAATGCCATTGTTCAATAACTTGTAAGAAGTATATATTAATCAAGCCTTCATTCAATGACTAGTGAGAAAGGAAGCACACTCGGGGTGTTTGGTAGGAGGAGTTTTTTTAGATTCCTGAGAAATTAAACTTGGGAAAATTAAATTCTCATGTTTGGTTTCTAAATTTTAAAATAGGATTTCCAAGAAATATAGATTCCTGGAAATGATTTTTTTAGCAAGATTCTCACCAAAAGTTTCCTATACAGGGAGGTGGGAACCCAAGTTTTCCATGCTATGGGAATCTTTTTTAAATGGAAAAAGACAATAATGTCCTCAATTTTCTCACTTTCTCTTTTATCTCTTTTTTACTCATCTCTCTCAAACTCTCTCTTTCTCATCTATCTTTCTAATACTTTGTCTCTTATTTTCTTTCTCATAATATTTCTCTCTTCTCTATCATCTCTACACTCACTTTCTCTCTCTCACCTTAACATAAATAAGGACATTTTTAAAAAAGTACTATAATTCTCAAGAAAGTTTTATTATAACCAAACGTAGTAATAAAAAATTCTTAGATAAATATTTAAAATCAACCAAACACATTTTATACATTCTCAGTAATCATCATTCCCAAAAAACATGTTTCTCAAGAAACATGATTCTTAGGAATAAAAAATCTTACCGTGTACCAAACTTCCCCTCAATATGCCACGTTACTCATTAACATGACATAACAAAAAATTACTTAATATCAACAACTCTATTAATGGAGACTGAACCAAGGAATATAAATTATACAAAATTGAATTTCAAGGTAGTAAACTTAGACAATTTTTCAGGGAGCAAATTGATATGCATTCATTTTTGGAGAACCAAACAACAAAGCTTTACGCTTAATGTAATTATGACTTCTTTGCACAACTTTCACAAGTAAGAACTTCGGTAATAAGCAATGAATGAAATGTTAAGTACTTCATCTCTAAGCACTTGCAGCCAAAGGAAATATTTTAATCACATACCCAAAAAATGCAAAGCTAAGCAAGAACTTTCATCAGCTCATCATGACATAATATTATATGCATGAGAGCACATTTATGGCCTACTTTAAAAACAGTATACCATGCCCTGATCAAAATCTAAAAAGCAATGTAATTCATCACAAGCAGTGGCCATAATCTGTAGTCCATTCAGATACTAATTGAAAACCAGATATGTCCTATATTACATCATAATTATAACTTTACAAGCAGATATGCTCCTGAGAACTATAATGTAGAACTATTATCTCAAAACAAGGCCATAAAAAAGAAGGATGGCATAGGCCAACCGGATAAAAAAGGAAGAAAAAGGAAGGTGGAAAAAGAAAACAAATTCTGCATACACATACTTAGATAGGCACACAATTAAGTCTAAAAACTAGTCAGGCAGACCAGGAAGTTACACCTACTTTTACAGGGGATGATTAATCAGCCAGAATTGCAAGACTGCTGCAAGCATTCATCAATGGAAAGCAACCGTTATCCAAGTTGTCAAGACATACATTCTATACAAGGACCCCAAAAAACAAATTACTTATGAAAGAAAGGGATATTTCTTGACCAGGTAGAAATGGAGGAAGATTTGCATAAGTCTGCAAAATACATCAACAACTACTTTATATTAATCAAAAATGACAAAATGAGCAAATAATCTGTACTCTTTATAACTTCAAAAAAAAGTAAACATTTCAATGAGCAAACAGGTATTAACCCACACACCAGTAACAGACAGTAATGCAAGAAAGATTACAGGAAACCAGAATTGTGAACAGTATTTGAGACAACCAATCATTCCCATGCCAAAAAAGCAAACCAAGATTAGCCTTTTTGCTTGAAATGTTAAACAACAGTCTTCTATCAAACCTCTTCTAACAACGAAAGCAAAGAGTGAACTGGGCTAAAACTAGTCTAGCTCCACACCAACCAGTAAATACACCAAAATTAGCACCAGTATGAACTACCCTTGACAAACGTTATCAATGTAGAATCACAAAAAGTTAACCTTTGAATTAAGTTGATTTTTTCAAGTAACTAACAGATGATGCTTGTACCTCAGGATCCAAGATTAATAGTACAACAACAACAACCAAGCCTTTTCCTACTAGTGATTACTGAATTTTGGTTGGAACACCATCTCACACATGAAAAAAATGAGAATGATGAAATTACTAACCCCCTACATAAGCAGAGATAACCAACATAGCAAACAGACAAAAACCAAAACCACCAAAAAAAAAGGTAGGCTTGAAAACTGAAGAAGGATGAAGATTAAAAAACAGCACGGCTGATCATGTTTCTATTGAATGTCGAAAATACAGAAAATTATAAAAGATTTGACAGCAGAAGACAGAGAAGGCCAGAAAACCCTAAATGAGCACACAGTATTAAGAATAAATGGAGACTGATATAGTCAGTGGGTTCAAAGAAACTAACAAATACCTTTCTTCCTGTGACATTCCAGAATGTATGCAGATTGATGGGAAGTTGCACTCCACAAGCAACTTGTTCAACTCTGCTGCTCGGCTGACACTTTTGACAAAAATAACCACTTGGTTGAAATCCAGGGCATCAAGAAGATCATTCAACTTACGATTCTTCTCATTGTCCTTCAATTTGATGTAATGCTGAACAAGGTAAACAGTAAGTAGAGAAAAAGCAAGCTGATAGAGAAGAAAAATCAAGCACCAATGGGAGGGGGTAAAATATGTCGACAGACTGCACCTGTACAAGACCATGAAGGGTCAATTTGGCCTCATCATCTACATAGATTTCCATGGGCTGAAAAAAATATTGATAATAAAATTTCAAAATACTATTCTTAAGGTAACAGAAATTAACCATAAACTAAAGAAACAAAGGAATATTTGAATTTTTATTCATTCATATAACAGATCCTCTGCAAATTTAAAAAAAAAAAAGTTCAAAAATTCAACATTTATTACAAATACAATCACTTACTAAGTCAAGAACACTCACACATATGCTCTACAAACAAGTGCTAACCTATGAAGCACGGACATGGACACAGATACAGGACACGATACGGACACGTAAATTTTAAAAAAATATAAGACACGACACGTTAAAGACATGTAAATTAAAAAACAAAAATTATATATATATATATATATATATATATATATAACCAGAAAACAATAATATTTAAAATTCATTTCACAACTTAATCCCAAAAAAATTATCATAAATTTATAATACAATCAACATTCATTCTTTTTTAATATATTCTTCATTGCTGCTATTGTTTTCTTTTCCATCGTTTGTGAAAAAAACTTTCTAATTCTGAATTATACAAAGATAGATTTGCAACCGATAAAACTTCAACATCAACAACAACAAAAAGTAACAAAATACAAAAATTATGTGCATATACAGTAATAACAAAAAACAAAAGCAAGAGAGCAACTCCAAAAAGAATTATATGTGTATTATTATAATTTAACTCTCTCACCATAGACAAAACCTATCTTAGTTTTTTGCCACTATATTTACGTAAGACATTAAGAGACAACACAAAAATTAATAGAATTTGGCTTCCTTTTCCTCTATAGAAAAGTTTGAACCCCAAAAGCAAACTTTTGAATAGGTATATATGCTTACATAAAAACAAACTTTCAAGACTTGTTGAAAAGAAATATGCACATGGCCATACACACATTCAATAAGAGAAATTTACTGTCAATGGTCAACAAAAATAAACAATAGAGATGTGATGACCAGAATGCAAGTTACAATAGATGATAGAGACCCAACTTCAATAAAAGACATGTTGCTATGATCAGAATACAAGCCGTCAGTATTGTGTTCGAACTTCAAATGAAAATCTAAAAGAGATGGATGATTTGTGTCTAAAATATCTGAAATAAGAGTCAGACACGTTAAAAAATGTGTCCGACATGAGTCTTTTTTATATATATTTAAAAAAAAAAAAATTGGACACAAGACACTCGTCGGATACATGTCTCAAGAATGTCCGAAAAGTGTCGGTGTCCGTAGAGTGTCCGACACGTCGACACGCCTTATAACGAAGTATCCGTGCTTCATAGGTGCTAACCATAAAAGTTTATAAGAGTTATTGGAAGTTAATAGGATTGTCATTATTCTGTTACTGGGAATCATAGTCAACCAAAATGCCTCCAAAATAATGAAATTGAAGACATCAAACAAAGAAAGGGCAATAATAATGACGCAATCATAACAGTAACATCAACAATATGTAGAATAATGAAAACTGTCCTCCAATATCTAGTTAAAGAGTCACCACATAAACAGAATATTACGTCTTGCATAAATTTTTTGCAAACAGGACGGATCTCTTTGCTAAGTGTAGCTGAAAACATCATCACTTGCTTATCATGGGGTGTCAATCTAAAAATTTCTTGCACATCTTTCCTCATGTCTGCAAAGATCAAATAGCAGATACGTTAAGTATACCACACAAACACAGGCACATAAGTTTAGAAAGAAGAAAGGAGGAAGAGAGAAACCAAGTGATTCGAGCATCTTGTCACACTCATCAAGTATGAAATGCCTCACATTCTTTAAACCAAGATCCTTATCTCTAGCCAGCGCTAATATCCTCCCAGGTGTTCCAACAACAATATGAGGACATTCATTCTTGAGCAATTCTTTGTGAACCTTGATATTGACACCGCCATAGAAAACTGCAACTTTAATTTCAGGAAGATAGGTGCTAAACCTCTCAAATTCGTGGCAAATCTGAAATATAATTATAAACAGATATAACTTTCACAAAGTATATACAAGCATACAAGTTATGTTCAATTGTGTGTATATTGATAACATAAAAAATTCCTTTGGATATAGAAACAATAATGATTGGCAAACTCATTGAACAAGCAAAACAGTTCCAATATGTTTGTCCAAATTAATTTGCCAAATTCATACTGACAAACCTGATAAGCCAGTTCTCTTGTGTGGCAAAGAACAAGAGCTGCAACTTGACCAGGAACAGGATCAATTTGCTGAAGTGTTGAAAGAACAAAAACAGCAGTCTTTCCCATCCCAGATTTTGCTTGGCAAATGACATCCATTCCTAGTATAGCCTGGGGGATGCATTCGTGTTGCACTAATGAAGAAGCAAACAAAATTGTAGCGGACGAATCCTCAGTCAGTATATATGATCTTCCAGATCCTTTTAATGGAAAGGTTTACCAACCAATTTTTGTGACGCAATCATATGGTAGTAGTGATTACCTGAGAAATTCAGAGAAAATAAAGATTACAGATCAATCATAATAGTTAAATGGCAACTGAGATCTATAGGAACTAAGGAGCTAAAAAAATGAGAAAGCAAGCATATATTCCGTGGCAAAGTTCATATTCAGATGAAGAATTCTTTAGAAGGGTACATGAAAGGACTGAAGTGTACAACGATCAACATACCACCCTAAAGTGCAAATAAATAAAGACAGCCCTAAGAAACCAATCACAATCTAGTCCAATGAACATAGCCTATATTATATTGAGAAAGCCAACTAAAATCATAAATATCTAAAAACACAAGTTAATATAAAATGTAACGAGCACAATTTATCAATGCCCAAATCATGACAGATAGTTTATTAGATGCTATCTTGAGTCACATAAAGTGAGCGTAGACTAAAACATGCCTTCTGAAGGATGCTCAAATCCTGAATCCACAATGGCTCGAAGAAGCTCTGGTTTCAGCAGGAAGTCTCGAAATCCCGAACTATGGATTCCAACATAGCCCCTGCATCAGAAAAGAAGAGTTCTGCATCAGATAAGGGTAACCTCAAGGTTTCTCTAAAGAACTTAACTGAATAAAATTTTGATCATGATATTATATAGATATTTCACAAGGACCCTAAGCAAACAGGAATAAACACAAAAGATGCACCTGAAAAAAATTCGAAAAATGTACAGCTATCGTAGACAGATAAGCTGTTAAGCCTCTACCAAGATAGCGACACTAAATGAAAGACTCATTAAATATTCTTCTGCAATGCTATAAAAGAACAAAAAAAAAATATGATCTGAATGTATTAAATAGTACTTCACCGAGAAAGAACCTGACCCCACTATCAAAACCATATGATTCCCACCTAACCTAGCTAAAAGTGAATAACTGTAAATAAATGAACATGAAAAATAGCTGAATTCATCAGAAAACACCCTTGAGACACTCCGAAGGACACAAATTTTTATTTCCTTTCACTGACCCAGAAACAAAAAATAAGTTCTTTAACAACTCAAAAGGAGGCTAATGAATTTCCACGAACAAAAGTGCATATAATAAATAGAAAAGAAACTAACTTCTTCACGGATTCAGCACCGGCTTTGCCCGTAACGGAATCGGGGGCTTTTTCATCTTCTTCTTCGTAGTCGATCAGCTCTTCCTCGTAAGCCTCGGTGTCCTTTACATCACCCATCCTATACACGACGATGTCTAGGGTTAGGCTCGTCAGTTGGAAACTCGAATGGATTACAGATTGTTGATCACTTCAATAAAGTTCATAGTAGCTAACCTTAGAAGTCACAGAGATGTAGGGCTTCAAATCTCTTGAAATAGGAAAAATCGAAGTAATGATGTATAAACCCTAGATCTGGGTTTTGCGAAGAGAAGCAGGGACGGGGAGGAGAAGGACAGAAAGAGGCCCAGGGAGCGGAGATGTAGCGCATGCAAGTGGATAAATTGTATTTTTCAAATTTTTTTCAATTTCTAAAATGTATGCAAAAAAAAAAAAAATTCTAAACGAGAAATGTTATGGACAAAGTGGATTGTCTAGAAAATTTTCTAATGACATTATTTTAACATATATGTATATAAATGAATTATCATATTTATTATAAGAATTAAGTTAATAATTTTTAATTTTATTCTAATTAATTCTGTAATTTTTGTTTACGATAATACCTTCATTTAATATTTTTGTAATAACATTTTTAATGGCATAAATGTGTAATATTTTTTTATTATATTTAGAGTTTTATATAAAGACGTAATATTTTGTATTCAAATGATTACAACGTGGAATATGAGATAATTCTTAAAAAACTAAATTTGTAAAGATGGAATATTTTTTGAAAAATTAAACTCTTTATTATCATTTTAATTTTTCACTCTCATCTTTTTTTATATATTTTTATATTTATTTTTTATTTTGTTTATAACATGTTATCAATACTTGTCTCCACCAAATTGAAAAAATTTATCAACTTTTCAAATTTATTTTTTATCAATCAAGGTAAGAAATTTTTTTATTCTTACTTTATATTATTTATGAATTCAATGAGAATTTATATTATAGTTATCAATTTGCTATTGATCAATTGAATTCAAAATGAAAATAATATTATATATTACAAGTTTGTTACGACCACATCAATTTGAGTTTTAGTTTTATGTTATCAAAAAGTTTATTATTTAAATGGATGATACAAAATTATTAGCCATGGTGTAAAATAACTAAAGTTGAGGCATACTTCGATGAATTAGAAGAAAGTAGCTTTTGCAGTGCATGCTACTAAATAGTCTTATAGAGTTAGTTAATAACCAAGGCAATATACAAATGTGTGTTAAAAATCAATAATAATTATTATGGTTATTAAAATATTATAGAAATATTTTAAGGTTAATAATCATGTTATGGCTAGAAGCGATATAGATAAATGACTATAATATCATTTAAACTTGAAAAGTTATAATACCCATAAGACTATATATATAATATTAAATGGCCATGGAGGCTAACGTATAAAAATGTTTGTATGATGTTCAATGGCTATGGAGGTTATTTTTCATTTTTTAATAATTTAGTGACTAATTAGTAGTGACTTAAACGACTATATATAAAACTATGTATTTTTTTTTCTTCTAAAAAGTGGTATTACTGTTATAACTACAAATAAAATATAGTCAATATAAGTTCGTGACTGAATTCATAGCCCTACTTACTATAAACATTTTAGGCCACCCAATATCAATATGGTTGGCTTTACACGTTTTTTCACATATAAATTTACAGCCATTAATCATCACTTTTATAGTTATTATAAATAGACAAAATAATGACTACAATTTAAGCAAATGATGACTAGCTAACTTAAAGGGCTAAGTATTATTATTTTTTAATCTAAGTTGCATAAATTTTAATTTGAAGAAGAATTATATATACATTGGAGTTTGAGATTAATTAAGAAGAAGAATAATATAAATGAAGTATGCAAATTGGTTTTATGCCAATATTACTTAATAAATAAAATATTGCATTTTAATATTTATGTTAATTACTTCTTACTTTTAGATTCTTTTTGTTCCTTAATGATATTACAAGAATTTCATGTTGATATTTTATTTAAATCTTGGTGATATTTTTTCAAAAGTAATGATTTTATTTTTGCAGTCATGTAAAATTCAATTAGAATATTTTAATGCTAAGGACTTACATTCCTTAGACTACTTTTAAATAAAGATAGAAGGACTTCAAAAACAAATTGAATCTTTCAAAAGACAACTATGCCTAGATATACTTCAAATTAAATGTACTCTTGTAATAGCAACAATGATTATAAAATGTTAATCTAATTTCTTGAATTTGATAGTGAATAAAAATGTGAACTTTATATCATTTAATTCATTCAACATATATTATTTTTTGAAGTGAATGATATTTAGTTATGCAAATATAAGTGACTCTTTAAGAGTCTATATTATACTATCAAATAAGACAAAATTGCATATTGATAATATGAATATGCTTTTGTAGATCTTCGAGAAATCTACAAAATTTTAAAGATAAATTGTTATAGCAAGTATTATGTTGAAATGAAAAGTGAAATAATTTTTTTACTTATATTATTTTGAGAAAAAAAAACTCATATTAAATATTTTTTATATACTAGATTATATTTTCTGAAAATAAAAATGAGCTATTTAAAATTTTATGCTCTCGAAATAAATTATTACATGCTTACCTCATGTCATTTATTGACATATTTGAAATGTTATTCTTCATGTATTTATTCAATAAAAATATTTTTATGCGAGCACATAATTCGTGGTTATATCATTGTGACTAAAAAAAATTACACACAGACAAGGCAATCTTTGTATTCTCCTAATGCATTATTATTAATTAGAATAAAATAATTTATGTATACACATAAGATATAGTTTATGATATTCTTCATATATTATTGTTATTTGAGAAAAAATTGCTTAAGACATAGCTTTTGATTTATTTGTTGGAATTTGCATACAATTAAAATTTTATGAATTATAATAATTTCCTTCTTAATGTGATGATGCCTCATATAAGATATTTTGGGTGAATAAAAATTTTGTATTTCTTATGAGTATAGAAGAGTATATTTGAATTGTCATCCATATTCTAGAAAATTGTTATTCAATATTGTGAATTATCTATTTTATTGTTGGGACTGTTTTTACTTTTGAAATTTAAGAAAATATGACAAAATTACAAAATTTGTTAATATTAGTACATGCCTTTGTGGTGATATAATTTTTAGTGGGGATGTGACATGAAAATATACTAAATATGAAATTTTAAGTTTATTCTTAATATATATCACATATAGATTAATATGAACTTAAAGTTTAAAAATAAATTCATCTATAGATGAACCGATTAATAAGTATTTTCATTGACATAAAAAATATTCTTAAATCATATTTGTTAAAGTCACAAATATTCCAACGCAGCTAATTGTCTTAGCAGGACAATTTGTTGATATAATACGTGAAGAATCCCAAAAATGTTAAAAGTACGGTAGAATTATTCAGTATAAAAAAAAAAAAAAATTCTTGGAACAAAAGAGAAAGAGAAACTTCAAATGTTACAATTATATATCAACATACATTCTCACATTTCCTTATAAGTAACCCCTGAAGTGGTTTTGATATTGAACAACTATGAAAAAATGTGAGAAAAATATGAATTAGTCTATGTTGATAATGTGCAATCAATAATTATGATGGACTAGAATCTCATTTTGTGAAATAATATCTACATTAAAATAATTGGAAAAAATGAAAAAGGTAATGTAAGTTGAGTTAGATTCATTTGCTAAACAAAAATTATTTGGTACACTTTACGATGTTAAACCCAAGAGGTATAAATGAGTATTTACATATTAGATGAATGAAATTATGAAATACAATATATGTGTAGTGCAATAACTCTCGCAAAAGCATGGTATAAATCATGAGGAGACATATTCTCCAATTATAGATGTAATAAAAATTTTGGTGGTAGTCTCTGAAAGACTTAACACACATCTAATTGATGTTGTGATAAAAAAAATTTCTATAAGATATTACAATGACATATAAATATTTATACAAAAAAAATCTTGAAGGATATTTGAAATGTATAAAGCATATAGCTAAAACATCAAAGATCAAGTAATCTATCACAAAAAAATTGTATATGCACTAAAGCAATTTTAAATGCATATTCAACATAGTAGAAACTCCTAAAGAAATTTTACAGATTTCATAATATATTGAGAGAACTTTAAAATAAGAATTTTCAAAAGATAAATTTGTCTATAATTTCAAAAATTTATCCAGAGAAAATTTTATTTATCAATTATTTAAGGAATGAAATTTTTTTGTCATGAAGTACCATAAACAAGTGCAAAAAGAGAGTTTTTATATCTTTTCATCTTTATAGCACATTTAAAGCCATATTCTATCCAAAAGAAGGCAATGCATTAAATCTATTTGATCTACACGAAAATAGTTCAAAGACATATTGGTTTATCTTTTAAAAAAGAAACTCCAATTATATTACATAGAGACAATACTATACGCATAATTGAAATACGGATATAATAAAAAGCATATAGAAATAAGTTTAAGAAATTAATCGAGAAAAAGCGGAATGTGATGTTTTAGAGGTTTTGAGTGATGTTTCAAACAAGGAAAGATATTATGTACTCTTTTTTTCTTAATCAAATTTTTATCTTAATGAATATTAATATACTTTTTTTTCATTGAGATTTTTCTCATTAAATTTTTTTAGTAAATTTTTAATGAAGCGTACTTTTAATGGACATCTAAGGGATAATGTTATATATAAACAAATTATATATAGATGTCTAAAAAATAGCAAAACTCTCAAGATATTATTATTGTTGTGTGGATGACCACATCCACCATAAGAATTAAGTTGATAACTTTTGAATTCCTTAACTTTCTCTTGTGATGTTACTCTTAATTATAAAGTATTTATTATCTCTTTTGTGGTATCTTTAATAGAACAAATATGTAATATATTTTTTATTATATTTAGAGTAGACATAAATATTTATACTCAAAGTGATTACAAAGAAATATATATAGAGTGTGAGATAAATTTTGAAAAACTAAAACTCTTAAAGCATGGGATAACTTAACCCTTTGTTATTATTTTAATTTTCCTCTAGTCTTTTTCTATGTATTTCTATCTCTATTTCCAGTTTTGTTTATAATAAGAAAGAATTTATGTAGATATATTTTCGGGACTCTGTTTAGGATTAAAAAGTATACCCCATCCGGAAAAAAATAATAATTATTCACTTTCAAGTATTAACCATGATGTCTCTTTGAAAATCAACAAATCTCGGAGTAAGTTTGATGAAGATTTAGAGCATGGGGAATCATTATAATTGTGAAAAGAAAAAAAAAATCTGAGTGTTTTATCAAAAAAAAAAAAAAACTGAACGTAATTAAGTATATCTTGAAGTAATTTGTTCCTTTTTAAAAAAAAAAAAATTCTGGACGGAGCAATTATAAATGATTGGAAGGAGGGATAAGTGGCTTGATAATAGTCACGATATTTAGAATTTTATACAATTCATTCAGGAGCTCCCAAATCAGCACGATATCAACCTTATGCTTCTAACATCATAATAGTTATCGATTTATATAGTTTGTACTATACCGTCTTATACTACAAATACTATGGTATTTTGAATTTTAGAAAACATAAAACAATAGTTGAAATCACATGGTAAAGTGGAATAACCAAAAAAAAAATTTGCAGGGACAGATTAAAAGCCCAAATAAAGAGAGGTTCATAATATTATCTATCTAATTGCTGGTTAGCCAGGCTTCATATTTGATTTATTCCATCAAGATTGCAGCCCTGAGACGATGAACTTTAATTGAGAGGTCCACTATGCAGTTGCAGTAGAGGAGAGTGAAGAACTCTTACATAAGTTGAAGCCACACCAAACACCATTAGGAATAAAAGTGTTGTAGTAGAAGGTAACAGCCTTTGAGTAAGTGCCATATACGGTCACTTTCTCTGGTTTCCAACCATCATGCCCATTCCTGTATAGGTAGAGATAGCAGGTTTGATAGGTACATGGTCCAGATATCTTAAACGTATCCATAGAACATCTCTCGAATGTCCTTGAAGAAGGGTCATCCAATCTTGGAGCATAGACCTTATTACCCAAGACATTACCAGCAAACTCATCACCATTAATCAATTACCTGTTAGGATCATTTCAGTAAAAGAGGAAGAAAAGAAACCTGATTGCCATATTTATCTCCAAATGAAAGACTGATCTGATCTCTTGTGCGTCTGGGTGAAGTGCAGCTTGTCTTTATGTTTGCCGTGTAAGAACAGCTACCCACAGTCTGCAACAAACATGAACCATATCTGATTTTTCAGATGAAACAAAATATGAGTAACGTTTGATTATATGATGTGTGAGAGTCAATTTAGTCACCTGCTGCTGGGTTTGACTGAGGTTGAAGGAGTGAAGAGGTTGGGGGTGAGTGGCTATTGGCTGTGCTTGTGAGAAGGCAAAGATGATGGCAAATGTGAGAATTGAAACCAAAACTTCCATTTTTTTGTCCATAACCACCTGCAGCTTCTTGAGTGCTTAGAGCGAGAGAGAGAGAGAGAGAGAGAGATGAGACAGTGATTGACTTCATCCACCTAGGTTATCGAGTTTTATATATAGAGATGAAAGGAAAGGGTAAAGGAGTCCTGACAATTTTCTCTGCCCCAGTTTTTCTCAATGAAATTATGAATATAAATATTTCAATTTGATTGGATATTTGGCAAAGGGCCCCTGTGAGTATGATGTTGGGGGGGCAGCAGGACTCGTGTAAATTACGCTACATTGAAATAAATGGCCCTTCCTTAGAATTCAATGTTTGATATATAAACCATAGATGAAACACTATTTAAAATTACCGTGACAGGTTACTGCAATTTGACTAAAATGGGTATTTTAATTTTTTTTTTTTTTTAAAGTGCTTTGCTGAAGCGAAAGTATTATTTTATGTCACCTCGCCAACCATGCGTTGTAGTGTTTTACGTATCCACGCATTCCCCACACGTCATAACCTACTTTCGTCTGTCACTTGTCAATATTTGTTTATAATGAAGTACTCCTTTGATACTCCCCGTTGTTCTACCGAAAAAGAAGAAGAAAAAAGTACTCTTTTCATACTTCAATGTTAAGGCATTTTTCACATATATTTATGCCTTACTTCTACCGTATTTAATCGAAACAGTCCTGCCCAGGAAAAATTGAATCTTTGAATGATCTTTTTATACATCATAAGGTCTATAATCTTGCTTTGGGTAAAAATCATTTTTTTTCTTCATTAATTTTGTATCAAGCATCATTCCTTAGCTCTTACTGATTTTATTTTTATCATTTAATCTTTTAAAATGGCATCAAGATTTTTTTTCCTCCGCTTAACTTTATAAAAATTATTGACGAAATTATTTAATATGCCATGCTCAAAATAAGTCCTTGTAGATTTTCACAGGCTTAAGTTTCAAACAATATATTAATAACATTTTAAAAAACTTAAAAAAAAATAGTTTATAAGCAACAATACTCTTCATGCAAAATTAAGGGACAAAAAATATATTTAAACTAATCGATTTGATATTCAATCTCGATATTTGATTAATAATGCTACCTAGTTAAAGGTGAATTCGCTCAACTAGTTTGACGAACGTTAAATCATGCCCAAGGCAATTCATCAAAAATCAACTCCTTCGCATTACTTTTTAAAAACAAGGTCTATTAGTATTAACCATAAACTAAAGTAATCCAGAAGTTGCCATTCAACGAAAGGTACTTACAAAATCAAACCAGAAACCAAACAGAAAATAGGGGTGGGGGAAGCACAGTGCACAACATAGAATGAAGAACATCCTCTTCATATGATACAAATACAAATATTTTAAATTGAGAAGATGTTAATACAAATATCGACCCAGATCAATCGTTTCCTATACTAGACTAAGGGAAAAGCTCATAAACAGAAATTTTGCACTGAATGATTGCTGTTGCAAAGCTCAGACATCCTGGAGAACTTTTGGTACCATACCCCCCAGTTACAAGATGCTACTGGAGACAAGACTCTGACTGTTCATAGTATATTTACTGTCTCTGGAGTTGGATTTTCAGAACTCAGTTGGAGGCTTTAACCTTATCAATCGTTTGATCGTATCTCTATCTGTTTGTTCCAAATATCCCTTCAAATGATACAACGGGGAAATGTCAAGCAAAACATCAAGAAGATATTGCTCCATACATAGCATGGAATGCAGAAGTTGGAATAAGTAAGGTCCAGTGGTGTATGCGGTAAACAAAGAACAAAAGGATTTTAGTTTTGGTGTAGCATTTATCACTTCCGTAAAGTTCAAGAAACAAGGATTTAGTTTTATGATGACGGCCAATCTTTTTTCAGTGACGTAAAAGTTATTTATTTATTTTTTCTCAATCCACTTCAAAAAAATCCTTATATTTCAACAAGATGGAGTACTGTTACGGTTACAACAAAGGCAGGACATATAAGATCATGTCTTATGGGTCTCATCCAAAATGGATGACATCAATCATAATATTTATACTAATGAGGTCGGCAATGCTTATGGTGACATCCCGAAAGAATGTCCAGCAGTTTATGATTCCTAGTGGCAAGCAGAATGAGCAAACTCACAGAATTTTCAAGAATTTTTAGTGTGTATTGTATTAATGTCAGGAAAGTCAACTCACCTTCCATACAATTTCATCCAAACATAAGCAAATTCTTCCATACTTATCAAGAAAAAGGCGCTCAGTTGGGGGCTTTCCACATACATCCTTGACAGCTGAGGTTATCACAAAGATCACTTCTGACACTGGAGAAGAACAAAAACATTGGTAAATAATAGTAAGGATGTGGTGCTCAACAGCTCTTGAATAAATACATTCGCCCTCAGCGATTTAAACCCCATACCACATTGTTAACAAACTGATGTGATTAAATATCATTGGAAACAAAAATTAACTCTATCTTCTGTTTTAAATTTCCATTTTTCATTTTCCCGTAAGTCAGCCAACAGGGCTGACTATAGCTTTAAAATCCAAAATACATGGATCTTTCCTTTGCACTAATTTATTTTAACCACTAGTTTTTCTTACTATTCCATTCGTTAAAGAGTATTATCAAGTTCATCATTTCCAAAATCACCAACATTCTGTGGTAGTTTATATCTCCACTGTTAATAATGAAAACAGGGAGACAGTTTTGCATCACTTTTCATCCCCAAAATTTCGAAACAGTCTTCATCTCATCTACATGTATGATAGATAAACAAATAGAAATTACAGGGAAATAAAAGTAACTATAAAATTACATTGAAACAAATTAATATTTCCAAAATCCAAATTATTATACTCCATTCCATTTTATCTGTCCACTTTCCTTATTTTACTCCATCATCATTTCCGTTACTTTTCCTCTTAACTAACACTATTATCTCAGTTTTAATTTTTTTTTCAAAAGTAATCTCTTATTTCTTATGCACATACATCATGTGTGTGTGCCCACTTTCTAGTAGCAATCTACATGAAGGAGCCCATTTACTTGTGAAAATTAGTCAATATTATTCATGTCAAGATCAAGCCAGCTAGTCACTCCAAGGCTCCAACCGCTTTATCTAAATATCCCCTTCCCCAAGAAAACAACTTGTAGACCAACACCACACAGCCAGCAGCCCAGCACTTTACTCTCAATTCAAATAAGTGAGCATATCCACTTTGTACACTAACCACCGAGACGACTGGTATCTAAAATTTTGTTTAACTATCAGCAAAATATAAAATAGAAATGCAATAAATACGTACAGGCAAGCTCATCGTACTCATCCTTTCCCACAACATAGATGCTGATATCCCCAAGCACTGTGTATACAATATAAACTGACCTGACAAGGAAAAAATGTACAGGTTGAATATTGTAATATCATATAAGAATGAGGCAAACAATTTTCTAAAACCAAGGAATATGAACTACAAGTTTGTAGTGAGGTAAACAAGAAAACTTTAGAGCCAATTTTTTCAAGTCAGTCTTCTGATTATGAATGATAACGATTCAGTTAAAAAGGTTTGACAGCCTATGTGGCGTCTGCTGAATTCCTAGTAACCAAAGCTCAATCCTCTCAAACAGTTTCAGGATTGCCCCACAATGCTCTAAGACAAGGTAACTCTTATCAGTACATATAAAACAATTTATAAAGGTACACATGCAGACATCACAGCTTTAATGAATGGGACACATGAGAGAAAAGTGTACTCACTTGTGGCAAGCAACTAGGAGCTCTTCGTTTTTAACACCTTTGAGATTATCAGCTCCTAGTTTAACCAAGAAAGAACGCCAATGTAGCCGCTCCTCTGCAGGAACTCCATGAAAACTGCAATCATATAAGCCATAGAATTAGCTCAATACATCATCATAAAGTTGATAAATTAGTGTCTGTGCTTAATGCAAGATGACTACAAGGCCCCCTCATCAGAAAGACCACGCACGGAAAACTTTCTTTCTTTGTCAACTGAAATGTAACAATCTCAAGGTCTTCAACAACATTTATTCCCTCCATAGTATCCGAAGAACAAATCGTGGTTCGTGGCTATCATACATGGCATTTGTCTCTGAAAGTTTCTCAAATTAGACAACAACTTGTCGGTGAAAATTCGACCATCTTAAGAGAAAAAGATTACTTATCATGATTAATGAGACTAGCCCCCCATCCCATCCTAGGCATGACAGCATTGACAGAGATTTTTAATTTTTTAATTTTGTGAGAATATCCTATGTAGGAATTACAATCTTGTAATGGCTCTAACAATGGCGCAAAGCAGGATCCATAATACGCAATAATAAATTAATTAACTTTATACTGCACTTGTGAATGCTCACTATATGGCCAATTGTAGCTGGCGTGTTTGCTTTCCGCTGAAAGGCACTGTTTCAAGACAATAAACATAAAGAAACCCAACCACACCCCAGCAAAACCAAGTTAAACCTAATCCGGATAAAACAGAAACGTCAAAATTCATTCCAAATATGCAATTATTCGAACACTCGAACAAATTCGAACCTTTAGATATGAACAGGTAAATCAATTTCCCACAAATTAAACAACTTATCAGCCGCGACAAAGAAGCTATTCAGAATAAATAAATCAAAAAATCTCATAAAAATTCGAAGACAGTAACTATACGACGAGATTGGGCGCAATTCGAAACAAGTTGTTGATGTTGTTCTGGTGTAACAGAGAAGCACCCAGCAAAATGGGATTTCAGAAATAGGAAGAAGGAAAATGAACGCACCGCTCAATAAGGATGTTCCCTTCGGGGTTTGCAAACAGGACCGCGAGTATCATAGTCTCGGTTCCGTCGTCGTCTTCTTCCTCGGGCGTTGATCAAATTAATTCTCGCTCTGCTGCGACTAGCGACGGACGACGGTAGTATCCTTCTCTCTTCCCCAGTTATGGTGCTTAATTACGTAAATGCCCTAAAAATGTTCGTTATTGACAATTGGGTTCCGAGAAGGCCACTGCATTGCCAATCATTGCCATTGGCAATGACAGTTAATTACGTAAATGACCTACGATTTGATAGTACAATATAATATAATTTTTTGTACTCAACTGTGTACGGTTAATATTTTTTATACACAATTATTTTCATATAACATTATACATTCAAAAATAAGAAATAAGTTGTCAATAAAAAGTTTAGCATAAATTTTTTAAAAATAAAAAAATAATTTTTTTATTTATTTGTTAATTTAATATCTTATGATCATTATGGCTATTATCACTATTCACTTTCGCCTATTGCTGTGCCACCTGCATTTGAAATGTGTATGCAAAGCCAAACCTAACTATCTAAAAGTTGTGAACTTTTATCAAATTCACCATGTAAAAGCTTTCAAGCAGGTTCGAACTTAGAAGGATGAAGCAGCATCAATGTGAGTTATAAATATTAAGGACTCCACTCTAGTCCATGCTCAATTCAGCACTCTATTTTCAAAGCTTAAGAACATTTTTGTTTTTTAAAAAAATGTTCTCAAATAAATTGTGTATGAAACTCCAATCTTGCTTTCACCCCTTTAGCTTCAAATAAATTGTTAACAATGTCATCAACATTATTATATGGGAAACAGCTCATAGAATGAGACAAATCATTCAAGAGCTACACAGTCCCCACTGGAGACGTCAATTTAATTCTCCGTGTTGTTGTTATAGACACAAATGCCTATCCTAAAGAATATCTCTCCCACATGGGGATTCTTCCGTTTTTGTTACTCAGTAACTCATTAATTGATTCAATGATAGCTTTAGAAAACAGATGGATCGCTTTTCCATTTTTCTTTTCCAAACTTCAACTTCCCATAAATTCATGTGTGTCTTACTTATATTAAGATGAAATTTGTGTGGACGGTGTTGGTTTGTATGTAGGATCAATAACTATCTCAACAACACCGTGGTTATACTTCTCTGTTTGGTAATTAAATTAGAGTTGGTATTTAGTATATCAGCGGTGTACAATTTTTTATCCACCAATAATATCTATATCAAAACACGTAGTAAAAATAATTTTAAAATTCATTATTTTTGTCGCGCGTCACAGTTTAGACATTATTGATAGACAAAAAATTGTCCACCGCCAATAGACTAAATATTTTTTCATTAAACTAATAACGAGATTAATTATTTTGATTTTACTGATCACAATATTAATATGTTTACTTTTATGTTTATATCTATCAAACTTACAATATATAAATATATTTAACACTTTCATATAAAAGTTAACGTAAAAATATGCATAGTTTACCGAAAGGCGAGGAAAGTCCCGGTGAGTCAAAATGCTAGAATGCATATTCTCCTTTTTGATTCCCTAACAAAGTAATACAAGTTTTGCACCATTAATTTTATTCCTCCCAAAATCAAACAAAGTGGTTAGTTAAAAATGATGTCCCTAGACTCCTATCCTACGTCTAGGCAAGAATGTTCGATTAATGTAGCTTTCAAACTTGATTATCCAGCCAGATCCAATCTTTCTCGCATCAGTATCCGATCTGCAAATTTTGTTCTGTTCATAATCCACGTCTACATCTCTGAAATCTTTTTCCTTTTTTCTTTTTCAATCATTTTCTTGTTTTGTATGGTACGGGGTGGGAGGGGAAGTACATCAAAGAGAGCTTCCTCGTGTAGACGTGACCAATTTATAGGGATGGTTGAAATGATAAGATGGAGCTGATAGATCAAAATGTTCTTAAGTTCACTTTTTGCAGGTAATTTTGTTAGTAAACATCCCCTGGTTACTGATAGAACTGTGAGTGTAATCTTCGATGTCAGCAGCGGGAGATCCAGTGATGAAGTTATGGCACTTGTTGTCGTCTTTCCACTTTTACAATGAATGCAAAGACGTGTTAATTTGTAATTTGTTTTTCATCTCCTTTAGGTCTAGTTGAACGTGAAACCATTACTACGAAAGCTGTCGTAACTGATAGTTTTGATGAAACTATGAGCCGTTTGAGGTATCCAACGAAACCATCTTTTTGCACTGTTGTTTTGTCGAATTTGATCTCTTCTAATGTGCTTTTACCTTTCCACTTTCATGACCCAAGGTTTTTCTTTTTTAAAGTGTGATAACTCGTGGCTTCATTTCCTGTTAGGACCAGTACTGAAGCCCATAAATGGATAGCATGCTCATTTATCAATGGAAACGCCAATTTTTTTTTGTTGGTTCTAGCGTGTTTAACTGAATAGTTTTTACTAAGGATACTTAATTTCAACAACGATCTAGGCAGTTCAAGAAATGAAATCTTGATCATAACATAAATTAAACACATTCCTACTTCACTTGGGGAATACAAATAAATCAAAACGCGGTGAAAAGGACTAGACAATGGGAGTGGGAGTGGGAGTTCTAACTCCTTCCGTGAGCCCCATGTGAGAACGAAAGCAACCAGCTTAGTTCCTATTCAGGAGTTCTTCTATCATCTGCAAGGCCATCCTCTGCTCCTCATCCAAGTCGCCACTATTGCCTTCTTCTGTTTTTACTACCTTCTCTGGGCTATCAGTCACGGGCGATTCCGAGGTCTCGGGAGCTTCAAGATTCTTCCTTTCTAACTCAACCGTCATAACCCAGCTTGAGTCAGAGCGAGGCCCTGCCCGCTTCTGCCACACTCCAATGTGGGAGTTCTCAGTGTCAAGCCTTAGGCAAGTGAGGGATGGCGATGGAGATCTGCAGCTCTTCCGAAGCTTTGCACTGAGAGCCTCAGACAATGTTGTTGTGGAAGAGGAAGAAAAACTCGAACTGTGATTCCCCATCTGGTTATTTTCGATAGGGAAGTTTGTTTTGGCGTTTCTACCACTCATCAAAATGGCTGCCTCATCGTATGCTCTGGCTGCTTCTTCGGCAGTTTCAAACGTCCCAAGCCACACCCTCCTTTTCCTATTCACACACCAGAATTAAGAGTCAGATTTAAACATTAAATGTTCATTTTAATGTAAAATACTACCGAGAATGCATGTAGCTTCTAAAGACTGATGAACAAAGGAATTGCAGAATGTACAGAAGCAAATAAAAACCGAGTAGTACTTTTTCTGAATTTTCTGGGGAACTAAACAAGGAAATAAATGAGAAATCCAAGTTAGTTTGATTAGTGTACAATAATGGATGACGAATCTCAGAAACCCATGAGCCCCACTGACGTTGCCTGACACCTCTGAACTTCTTTGTTTGCACCATGTCTGTCAGAACTCTGTGAAGGGAGTACCAAGAGAGAGAGAGGAGGGAGAAAAGGAAGATGTGTGGAAATTGATTGTTAAAATGAGGAAGTCATGCATGGTTATAAGAATGTGGCCGATGGTGATTATACAGTAATTTTAAGGCTATTTCGACGCAAGGGTATTTGTGATTTTTGGTAAGGTGGTCCTAAAGAGTAAACCAAATGGTCCAACTATATTAGACTGTGTAACATTAATGCTGTGATTTTTAATTTGTCCTTAACAATAATAATTTTAAAATTATAAAGGGCTTTGCTCGCCAATACTGCCATTAATTACTAGCTTAATTATAACTTCAACCTTCACAGCATATCATAATAGTGTTTGTCCTTTTCTATTGCTTCAACATTATTTGGAAGTGATGTTCAATTACGCCAAGATGGAAGCCGTTAGCTCCCAAACTTGGAAAGACGCTTTGTTCTATATACCAGATTGATAATCAATAATTCTCATGTGAAATTCACAAATAAAAATATTCTGTAATCTTAAACATACGCCGCATCTATTTAATTATCCTCGATAATTTAGACACAATTTATCTTGTAGGTATATATTGTTTTTTGGGTACAATAATGGCATACAAAAGTCCCAGCTTGTGGACAAGTTCTCTGGACATACGTGGAATATATATAAACCACTTATTATAATTGTGATAAAGTTAGGGCACATTGAAAAAAGAAAAATTGTTACAATCATAAGGTAGCTATTTTAGAGATACTAATGACAACTAATTTTTTTTATTAAATGATAGATAAAACGATATTATAATAATTTATTATAAATAATATTAATAAAAAAAATTATTAATTGATAATTTTTTTAATAATTATATTTATTATTTTTTTTGGTATTAATCTATTTTTAACTACTAAGCTATTTTTTATTTTATATATTTTTTGTATTAAAATTTTTACAGATTTTATTTACACACAACTAAATTTCTTTAAATAAGATTTCATCATTTTTTTTATAATAGATATTATCTTAACTTTTTTTTAACGTACTTATTCTTAATCATGTCTAAATTTTTTTTTTATTCCTTCTACTTAAATCTTATAGTTTATGTCTTATTTTACTTCTCCATCATTTCATATAATAAAATTAAGATATTTAAAATTTATAACTTATTTTATAAGACTATCTTCAAATTTTATCTTTAAATTTGTATTTGTTCATTTTTTTATATTAAAATTACATTCTATATATTTTATTTTATCTCTACTTATATAAAAGTTATATATTTCTAAAGTTTGTTTTCATGATTTTAATTTCATATTTTTTTAATTCACAAACTATTACTGTATCATCTATAAAAATTATACATCGAGACTTCAAATTTTAGATATATTCGATAACTGTATCCAAAATCAAGTTAAAAAATAATAATTCAAATATGAACTTTAATGTAATTTATCTTATTATTATATAATAAAAAATTCATTTAAAAATTTGTTTCTCCATTTTTGTATGTTATAAAATGTTCTACTCGTTTTTTAAAATAATTGTTTGTTATTATAAAATTAAAAATTAAAAAAAAATTAAGATAATTTTAAACTCTTTGTTTACTTCCCCAAATCTAAAAACTCCATATACCATGCACAAAATTGTTACAATCAAAGCCATTAATCTTTTGTTTCATTCTGCAACTTCAAGACACTGCCTTATATCATTTCCATTGCAATACTAATGCAATTCTAGCCTATGATTGTTAAATGCTTCCTTGACAATCATGAATATAGATCTACTGCTGCTTTCTGTTTTGTATGTACTCTTTCTTCAGACTTGTTACAGCTAAGCTATTTTATTCCATCTGTAGCTTTTCAGTAGAAATGCAGAATAGGAGAGGTTAGATAATTTTTCACTTGATTGGAAAATGGGGTCTGCACCATAAAAGCAATACAGAGACATGTGAAGGCACTAGCTTTCTCCCTTGAGGTTTCCACACGGCTTTTACGGCAGAATCAGCAAAAGATGATGCTACCGAAATTTCTTCAAAAGTAAAATTTTTTGCACTATCTTTGCCGGTAAACATACAACTAAAGATGGAAGCGGAAGCATGTTAAAAATTATTGTAGGCTTTTCTCCTCAGACGCTTTCATTCTAACGTCGTTGTCGTGACAGAAAAGCTGTCCTGTCTTGCTACATAAATTCTTGATTTTGTATCAATATACTTGACTCAAAAGAGCAGCTACCTAAATCAGTTGAACTCATAGCGTGAGTGCCGTCATCGCAATAGCAAATCTAACAGCTCATGTGATGTAATGTCAAGTGCTACAAATCCTTGATCTTGTGGTAGTATTAAAGCAAGATAAAAGTTTGCTGGGTTTGATCACCCCACGGTTATGCTTTCTACATAGCACTGATGGTTTAAAAACAGAATCATATTACTAGTATCACCTTAAATTACACTTAGATATTACATATTTTATCATATCATATTTCACATTCGTGTAAGAGCTTCCTCATAGCTAGTTCTGCCATGTGCGAGATCATTATTACAAGTTGGATTTAAAGCGTTGGCATTGCACGTTTGCACATGGAGGAGGTTGAAGACTTCCACTATTGCTTGTTTTGGCTATAGCTACTACCTCGTGTAGATGGTGGCTTCACGTTATTCTTCATCAACCACTCGATGGATCACTTTATTGGTTAAGCACAACTCAGACACAGTAATTGATTACAGTGCAGATATAGAATCAACTATTCAGGGTCATTGGCTTGTTTGGAAAACTTTGGCCTAACTATTTGCCTTGTCTAATGGGTGATTGCAACAGCTATCTCTTTCAACCATCATTTTGAATTTTAAAAAAGAAGAAAGAAAATCATTTAACTTAATTTGATCAATTTCAGAACTCTGATTCTGGGTTGGCTAAGAATTCAACCTTTTCCTCAAATTATACACCTGTCTAAGCAGTTAATCTTTTTTCTTTGTGCCCAATCTATCCTCATTGGACCTTTATGTATAGGTATTATTATATATATATATATATATATATATATATATAATAGCAATTATTAGTATTTAAAGGTTTTATTATTGGCAATAGTACAAGTAGGCCAAGTCTGGATGGTCCTGCCTTGTAAATAATGCAAAATTATTAGATAGCAATGGTTCACATGAAAAAATATATTAATCGATAGCAGTTTGCTATAATATAAGAAAAAACTAGTATAGTAGCCCATGGATTAGGGCTTCAGTGAAATAGCTTTGTACAGTCTAGCCCCTCAATCCTGTATAGACGTAAAGCCTAAACCTTTTTCTGGGCCTTAGCCAAAATCTAGAGGGTGGGCTAAGTATGATGCCGAAAGGTGTTTTTTATGACAGCAAACCCGAAAGAATTGCAGTATGTTTGATGTGTGTGTAACAAAATATTCCTCTTAATTTTTCTGAACAGACCACGTGTGACATGTCCCCACTGTTAGATTAATATCCAACTATCTTGAAAATTAATACATGATGTTTCACATTCATGCCAAGTAAAAAGAAAGACACTGAAGTTTCTTACAATTAACGTCTCTCTGTTTTTGCAGTAGGAACTATGTATGTAGTTTCAAATTATATTCGAGAGATCAACACAATCAAGGCCAAACAATTATTTTGCTATTTAAACCAGATGATGATCAGTATAATAACAAGGAAAAGAAAGAGATTGCATGCATGGCTTTGTGGAAGGACAGAATAGTAACCTCCATTCCCGTTACTAATGCCTAAATACTATTGTCGCCCTCTGGGTACTTCAAAAACTGCAGCTTTATCGGATCGGTCTCATCCCCTTTGCCCCTTGTTCAATTTTTTTCACTATGGCCCTCTGTTTCATTGCCATTTGGTGCATACTACGTGATTATTGCATTAATATTTATGTGTATATATATGCTCAAATAGGAAACACAGGATCTGATCCTCACTTCCCTCTAATTCTCGGATCTCTGATCTATTCAAGTTAGTCTCTTTTCCCTCTGTTCTAGTTGTTTGTTCTATACTGAACTGGGCAATGCCATGGGTGATTGTATTTTTATAGTCTTTATTGGCAGTATTTATTTGATTCGTACATCTACAATCCTGCTCAATCCCCTTTTTGGTCTTTGAAACTTAATTTGTATTTCTAGTCGCGTGATTTCCGGTACTTTGGAGTGTTCATGTGAGCTGATGCGATGTTTAGTTTGTCTTGCTTTCTACGTATTGTGTTGCAGGTGAGAAATGGCGGAACCTCATCTACATGGGACTCTCCACGTCACCATCTTTGAGATAGATAACCTGGGTGCCAACAAAAATAGCAATCTTTTCAGCAAGGTAATATAATCTATTCTATTCTTGTACCTTTCTGGCTATTTAAAAGGTACTTATATTAGTATGCTTTAGTGCTTTACAATTGAAGCCTGATAAGTTTTGGTTTTTCTAACTGATGAAGTTGGTTGGAGTTGCTTATATTGATAATCTTTTTGAACAAAATAATTAGTGCTGATCATGCTAGGTTGCGTTCTTTCCCTCATACGCTATTATTGATTCTTTTAATGTTAATTTGGTAGATCATGGACAGCATTGAGGACACAGTTGGTGTAGGAACGGGATCTTCTAGAATCTATGCAACCATTGATCTGGAGAAGGCGAGAGTGGGAAGGACCAGAGTGATAGATAACGATGGTTCCAGTCTTACGTGGGAAGAGTCTTTTCACATATATTGTGCCCATGTGGCTTCAAATATAATATTCACTGTGAAAGGTGCTAATCGTGTTGGGGCAACTTTAATTGGAAGAGCACATGTTCCCGTTCGGGAGATCATGGATGGTCAGGAGTTTGATGATTGGGTTAAAATCTTGGATGAGGACCAAAAACCACTCGAAGGTGATTCAAAGATCCATGTCAAGCTCCAATATTTTGATGTCAAAAAAGACCGCAGCTGGGACCGAGGTATTGGAAGTCCTAAATATCCAGGAGTTCCCTATACTTTCTTCCCTCAAAGACAAGGATGTAAGGTTACTCTGTACCATGATGCTCACGTCCCTGATGATTTTGTCCCTAGAGTATCTCTTGCTGGAGGCAAGACTTACAAGCCTCATAGATGTTGGGAGGATGTTTTTGATGCAATCAACAATGCAAAGCACTTAATATACATTACCGGTTGGTCTGTTTATACTGAGATTACCTTACTAAGGGATTCTAAAAGGCAAAGGTCTGGGGAACCCATAACACTTGGTGAGCTTCTGAAGAAAAAAGCAGGCGAAGGTGTTAGGGTTTTATTGCTTATTTGGGATGATAGAACATCAGTTAAATTGTTGAAAAAAGATGGGTTGATGGCAACTCATGATGAAGAAACCGCGAAATACTTCGAGGGCACAGATGTTCACGGTGTCTTATGCCCCCGTGATCCTGATGATGGGGGAACCAAGATTCAAGATTTACAAATCTCCACCATGTTCACTCATCACCAGAAGATTGTGGTGGTGGACAGTGAGATGCCGACAAAAGGGTCTGATAAGCGGAGGATTGTGAGTTTTGTTGGGGGTCTTGATCTCTGTGATGGAAGATATGATACTGCTTTCCATTCGCTTTTCAGAACGCTGGACACAGCTCACCACGATGATTTTCATCAACCTAACTTTCCGGGAGCTGATATTAGAAAAGGTGGTCCTAGGGAACCTTGGCATGACGTCCACTCTCGGCTTGAAGGACCCATTGCTTGGGATGTTTTGTTTAACTTCGAGCAGAGATGGAGGAAGCAAGGTGGTAAGGATGTACTCATTACAAAGGAAGAGCTTGAATATGCCCTTATTCCTCCTTCCCCAGTGATGTTCCCAGAAGATCACGAGACATGGAATGTTCAGTTGTTTAGATCCATAGATGGTGGGGCTGCTTTTGGGTTCCCGGAGAGTCCTGAACAAGCAGCCAGAGCTGGGCTTGTTAGTGGGAAGGATAATATCATAGACCGAAGTATTCAAGATGCTTATATTCATGCTATTCGACGAGCAAAGAATTTCATCTATATTGAGAATCAGTACTTTCTTGGAAGCTCATTTTCGTGGAGTGGTGATGATATTAAGCCCGAGGACATTAATGCTTTGCATATTATCCCGAAGGAGCTTTCACTGAAGATTGTAAGTAAGATTGAAGCAGGGGAAAGGTTCACAGTGTATGTTGTGGTCCCAATGTGGCCAGAGGGTGTCCCGGACAGTGCATCGGTGCAGGCAATATTGGACTGGCAGAGGAGGACAATGGAGACAATGTACAAAGACATTACTAATAAACTAAGCGAGCAGGGGATCAGGGAGGATCCTAGGAAGTATTTGACATTCTTCTGCCTTGGTAATCGAGAGGAGAAGAAAGATGGAGAGTATGAGCCTGAAGAAGAACCAGAACCTGATTCCAATTATATAAAAGCTCAACAGGCACGTCGGTTCATGATTTATGTTCATACCAAGATGATGATAGGTAAGTCTCAGCAAGTTAAACTGGAACAGTCTCACCCATATTCATACATCTGATATGGATTTTTTATTTTTTATTTTTTGGTGTTTGCAGTTGATGATGAGTACATAATCGTTGGATCTGCAAACATCAACCAGAGATCAATGGATGGGGCGAGGGACACAGAGATTGCCATGGGAGCTTATCAGCCCCATCATTTGGCAACAAGGAATTCGCCTGCAAGGGGTCAGATCCATGGGTTCCGAATGGCATTATGGTATGAACACCTTGGGATGCTTGATGAGTCATTTAAGCAGCCAGAAAGCGAAGAATGTGTGGAGAAGGTAAACGAGATGGCAGACAAGTATTGGGAGCTATATTCAAATGATTCACTTGAACAGGACCTTCCTGGCCACCTGCTACGTTATCCTGTAAAGATTGGACATGGAGGACATGTCACAGAGCTGCCAGGATTTGAGTTCTTCCCAGACACCCAGGCTCGTATTCTTGGTGCCAAATCTGACTACTTGCCACCCATCCTTACTACTTAGTTTTCTACAGCACGCACTTCACAATTTCGGTAACTGCTTAAATCTTAATCCATCTTTTTATACTAATTTTGGTGTTAAGAGTCATAATAAACATAATGCAATTTGTAATGAATGCCCTTCTTCTCGGTCAGACTATAGCTGCATGATGAATATAATTGGTTTCTTATACACATTATCACTTTCGGTGTAATCCTAAAATAATAATACTAATGGCACACCTTTTGTTCAATAATTTTTTTATAATATTTATTTTTGCATAACTTATGTTAGATTAAAAATACTAATGAAATAAATCGTTCATAAAAGAATTCATATTTATCTAAAATTATTGTCTACTTTAGCCCGATATATTTTTAAAATCATTGGTGAAAAATTCTCTTTCTTTGTTTTGTAATTTTTCATATTATTAACATAATTAATTACTTATGATTCAAGGATTAAATAAATTACAAAACATCGTTATATAAAGTTTTTCACTAAGGAATTTATATAACAAAAAAAGAAAAATGGTTGAGACAATAAACGAAAACAATTAATATTTAAAAGATACAAAATTTAAATAGTCAAGGTATTAATTATTGTTATATCTTTGTTAAGTTAATGAATTATTATAAATATAAACATTTAATAGCATAATAGTGCTTTATATATTATTTGTAATAAAATATACAAATGAAAACATTCATTCTCTTTTATTTAATTGATGAAATACAAATATGTGAGATTTCCTAAAATTAGCGTACATGTTTTTACGTTAATAAGTTTAAGGTTTAAAAGTAATTATTTCAAGTAATTTCGATATATAAAGTTTTAAATAAATTTTAAAAATTAAATTGTACACAATTATCAATACAAAAAGAAAACAAAATTTCAAATGCAAAGTATAGGGATGGCAGTGCAAAACTCATATAAATCATGACGGATAATCCATAGTTGCCGATCGTATGGAAAGTCGTAATTCCCAAAAATTCAATGAACTTTCTCAAGATTCTACCTAATCTATCTTTTTTGGCATGCATTCCAAAAATATTCTTTTTTCCTCAATCCTAAATGTAAAAGAATATAAATCTAACAAAACTTGATTATGAGTTTTGATTAGCTAGCATCTAAAATTTGCTATGGTAATAAGAACCAAAAACAGAGGTAAGGGTAAAAAGAAAATGTTGTTTTTGACCTTAAAAACTAAATGAAATGAAATGTAAGTGTAGAGAAAAATGAATATAAAAGCATAACTGTCATCAAATTCAAAGACAAAGACTACTTGTATCTTGACAAAACAAGGTATAAATTCTTAATGTTGTTGCAAAGAAAATGTAATAAAGTTCATTGAAAAGTTTGCGATTGGATATGATCAAAATAACGAAGATGAGAGAATTTTAAGTAATATTAAAAATGGAACATATTCGAATGCAACGTTGGCTGTTCAAATAACCCTTTAATGGGTTCCCACTTCCAACACAAATAACCAAGTTCCAAAGTTCTGACCAGTTTCATCTGGAAAGTGATCTAGTTGACCTCTGACCCCACAAAACACAATCTGCAACTTCCTACTAGATTCATTAGCAAAAGCCAAACCAAACACCAGTTACTCCGCCCCATCCTCTTCTCTCTCCTCTCCATCTCCAATTCCAAAAGCCAACAGAAAAATTCAGATGCTCACGCTTATACTCCCATCAACAACCTCCAATTAACTAGAGCCGTTCTTGTTCTATCGCTGTAATTGTTGGAAATATTCATTCTTGATTATTTTTTTTCTTATCCAATCGTGAAGCTTCGCAATCCGACCCACTTCTCTATATAAACAAGACTCCCTCTTTTTGGTCAACATAAGTCTTTTGTACCTCACTCTCTCTCTCTCTCTCTCTCTCTCTCTGAGTTCCTTCTCTGTTTCTACATAATGGCTTCTATTTCGCAAGGTCTTGTTTTAACCACAGCTATGGTTTTGTCAAGCACTGTGCTTTATCTTGCTTTCTCTAGGCAAAAGACTCTTCTACCATCTCAAATTTCTGGGAATTCCAAGTCTCTGGACTCTAACAAACAAATTCTACGGTCTTGCTTACATTCAGGTAATTGGGTTCCTCTGTCTTTATTTTCTTGATGAGAATTGTCAGCGTGTGGTATTCACTTGTCTCGTTTTCTCCAGAGGGAAAGAGAAGAGATGGAAAGAATAAGAATAAGAAGAAGAAGAAGAAGAAAGTGCAATTTGCAGATAATGTGAAGGAAACAAGTGAAAGAAGAGAGGAGCCCAGGAAAGAACAGAGGAAACAAAACAGAGCATCAAGCAGTTGCAGAAATGAAATCCCGGAAATTAGTGGAATGCCAGCGAACCGTATCGCTCTTTATACTGGGATTTTAAGGGACCGAGTACATAGGATCGAGTGCTCTTAACGTAGGTAGAATTCTGAATTCATCCTTTTGACTTGTGTTGGAACAGAGGAGAGATTGTTGTACCAGAAAATACGTTGAAGCTGGCACTCTCTCCGATGTTCTTTTTTTGTGTGTCTATATTTTCTTCGAAATTTTCAATTTTAGTTGTGTAGAGGATATTGAGAAAAATATACTCTTGTGGTTGTAAATACATACTGGGTTTTGTTTCTGCACCAAAATTGTTTTATTAATTCCCCCGAAAAACCGGTGGAGGAAAATGATTCACCTCTTCCCACTTTCATAATGACACAGAATTTTCCATTCGTCCTTGTTCGCTTTTAATTCTATTATTTGTTCTTATCTCATTCAGCAGCGACAGCAGTGAATGACAACAAAAATATAAAATAAAAGTATTGTGAATGTTCTGTTTATAGAAGTGACGTCTTTTGTATCTTAAGAACTATTAATAAATAAAATTTACTCGGCAAATAGACACATCTTTCGATTCAATAATGTGATATAATAAGGAATATATAAAAAAACAAAAAACAAAAAACAAAAGGAGGAAGTGGAAGGTAGTGGGGTAGATCAAGTTGGTTCGTGAACAGAGGAGTGAAGAATGGCAGGCATCACAGTGGGGAGGGAGGTGGACCAAAACAACAAATGGACCACATTAATGTGTCCAGCAGGTTCTGTTTTCTTATTCGGAATTGCACTTAGTCCAGCCAATCTGACCGGATCAACCCAATTAGGACAGACAAATAACCATGTCACGACAATTCACATTTTTCTGAATTTTCTCCTTCACTAATTATATTTCATAATTTATTAATATAATTACATTAAACTTTAGACTTTTGCATAGGTGAGACTGTATATTTGAGATGTACCTCCTGTACAATTCTCCTTCAGCAGATATGGTATTATTGAAAGAAGAGGAAAGAGGTGGTTCAAAAGACGTTCTTTAAATAACTTTCAAAATCAAGGTTTTGTGTGCCCCACCTTTCCCTTTTTTCCAGATTCACACCGTGAATATGAAGTCTTTATTTAGTGGGTGTAGCCGTGTAGGTGTTATTATGCAAAAAATATAAACCGTTTCGAGAGATTTTAACACAAATTGCATGTACCTGTCTGTCTAACTATTTGTTACATATATTTTAACATCAATTTGCAGGTTGAGGCTCTCGAGGATTAATGTCGACGACGACCTTTCTACCTTTGACTACAGAGTTTGCCAGGTAATACGTCCCATCCTTAAATTGATATGGCCGAATTTTCAATTTTGCTTTTACGAAAATATGATTCTGTCAAAAATTTTGAATTTGTTTGTTAATTACTCCACACAACCAATAAAGAATATTATGCTGCAACAACTTGCGGAGAATAATCAAACTCGTGTGGGTGGAGGGGAGGGTGTGATCCTCTCACCCACGTCTATAAAAATATTTGTCACTTGAAAAATAGTTAGGTGATTCAACCGCTGAAAATTCAATATACTTAAGGTGTGTTTGGATTGGCGGTGAAAAGCTCCAAAAGTCTGTTTTTACTAAAATTTTGTCAGAAACAACAAAATGTTACTTCTACAAATTGTCCCAAAATCACGTTTGCGTTGGAAAAAAAGCCAATTCAAACACACACTTAAGCTGCAGAACGACTGCTCAACAGTTTTTTGTTTTTTTTTCAATCTTTATAATATTTAAAGTCAATTATGGCGATGCTTTGGGATAAATATTAGCACCAATTCATCAACAATTAAACTATCTTGATAAGCCAACAAATATTAGCCATATTGACATTTTGGTAAGATCGAATTATTGTCGATAATTTTTAAATTTTTTTTTAATAAAAAAAAGTTAATTTAGTTTTACTGTTATAT
This sequence comes from Gleditsia sinensis, assembly GCA_037074535.1. Taxonomy (NCBI): domain Eukaryota; kingdom Viridiplantae; phylum Streptophyta; class Magnoliopsida; order Fabales; family Fabaceae; genus Gleditsia; species Gleditsia sinensis. The sequence continues at coordinate 1,245,858 of CM073469.1, read as the reverse complement.
AAAAATTTCATTCATTTTTGTCGTACGTGCACCAATTATTATAGCAAATAATTAAATATTACGTAATACATAATCCACTCTCACTTTTTTAAATTCTTTTTTTGCTTTACCGTAATTGCCAGAGCTAAGCAGGAGGAGGAGGAACCAGAGGGACAGTCCAAAACGCCATCCCGTCTGTGTCTTTCGTATCAGAAGGGAGGCTATCGATTTCAGGAAAGGAAGAGAGTCCGAACTAATACGACACAATTTCAAAGGCATCCTCTCGATTCATTTACCATGTAAATCCAATGGCTTCTCTGTTTGTTTCCGTACAATTTAATTTTTGACTTGTTCTATCTTTCTCATCGTTTTCTCTTTGAATTGTCAGGGTTGCTCTCTGAATTCCTTTTATTCCTTTCCTGGAATCGGCTTCGTACTCTTCGAGTCCCTGCAACATCCTTGTAGCGGATCTGACTGAGCTTTTGGTATCTCGGACACTGCATGAATGGGGTTCGTTTTCTGATTTCAACCATAACCGATTAAGTTAAACTCCTTCTTTGCCTCGATTTCTCCTTCTATCCTCTTATGGGTATCAATACTTTACCTGGTATTTATAATTATGTTTTCGGATGACTCAGAAACTTGTTCATTTTGTGGTGATACCTGGGAAGAATAATGTTTTTATTTTGAATGTTCTCTAGGAAATTGATGCAAAGGATTCAAGACGGGTTATAGATTCATATGCCCTGCCAGCATTTCAGTTTTGGATAATAGACGAACTTAGGCTAACTATCTGATAAAATTATTGGTAATCGGTGGACTTGTAGATAAGCCTGTCGACTTATGAGAACATGTCTTCCCTCATCTTTGTTTCTTTTAGAAATTTAGTCAGTGTGTGCAATATTTTTTTTTTCATGCGGGGGATGGGGGATTTGAATTTAGCACTAGTACTAAGATATAATCATGCCAGTCAAAGGTATTCGGGTCTCTCCTTTGCAGTAGAAACTTAGCTTAGACACTGACACGGGGTTCCCATTTCGTGTACGTAACTAGAAGTGTTTTGATTTTACAAGTATAGTTCCAATCTCCCCCATTTGGGTTGGTAATTAGGTCAGATTTACTCATAATTTGCCATTAATTTTTCTCTTCCGTAAGATAGAGGTGGTGCAAATACTGCATGAACCAGTTATTTAGAATGTCCAATTGCATTGCAGTGTGTGTAAAGCTTTTAGCGGCTATTAGATTGCTGTGTCTGAATTTATTGTGGCCGTTTTAGACAATCATATGATTATATTGTCATGCATAACAGAATTTAATGCGATTGTAACAGAGCAGTGGTTGTATTGGATGCTATCAAAAGCCCAAGCTAATTACTACAGTGGACGTGCCATCAAAAAGATTGACAGTGCAAGTTAAGGCTGTGAAGAAACCCAGTACATCAGAGGATTTCTGGACCACAAGCACACATGATATGGACAACAGTGCTGTTCAGTCGCAGGGAAGCATCTCATCTACCAGTGTAACAAACCAAGCACCAGATCCTCATGGTTCTTCTAGCAAAACCAGCAATCCTACTGAATTTGTAAATCAGGGTATTTTTCATTGCTTTTATTTTTCAGCTATTTTATTACGTTTTCTTGGGATATTTTGATATTCAATTCTATTAAAAAATTGTGAAAAAAGGACAAAAATAATATGGCCATGCTCAATGGAAGAGGAAGGCATTCATTGCTTGTTGGTGGGTTGGTTGAGTCGCTCCTTCGCCAACTAGACTAAGCTCAAATGCGGTGCATCTGTTTATGTGTGTGTCGGGTTTTTTTTTTTTTGGCGGGGCGGGGGGAATGAATGATGATAACAAGATGATGTATCTATAACGTAGTTATATCCCCTTTTCCTTTAATGGTGCTGGGGTTGTTTGTGTTTACAGCTTCCATTTTGGGTGTTACTATGGCATGTATATCCGAATTTGTGGCTAACATATGAAATGGGGTTTGGGTAACCTGGTGATTAAGCTTACTTTTTGCCAACAGCTGTCTCTTTATCTGGGTGACTTAGTTGCTCGGTGTATGCTCTTTTTGTTTTTTTTCCTGGGAGCATATATTCTTAGATGACTCACTGCTATATATAAGCATCAAGTAATCTCTTTTTCTGGGTTTGAATAACGCTTTTCATATATTTTTCTTTCTGGCCATGTAGTGTTCAAATTTGAAAGAATGTAAAGTGTTGCCACTTTTTCACTATTGATATGCTTTTGCCCACTGAATCTTCTATCTTATCTGATCTAAAGTGTCTTTTTTACTATTGACCAGGCTTCATGGCTGTCTTTAGTGAGTTTTGCATTTTAACCCTCCTGTAATCTCTCTTTGACTGTCTATGTTCCTATATAAAGTTGTATTATATGAGATTTTGGAAGATGAGGCATCAGTGCAATGATTGGTTATTGTTCTTGCATGTTCACTTGTAAAAAGAAAATAAGCAACGGAGAAGAGAAAACAAAAACCAAAATTACATGAGATTTTGCTTGCAGGTCTTTTTCTCTGGAATCAGACTCGGCAACGTTGGATAGGAAATAATAGGTCTAAGAACCGAAAACAACAGCTGCAGGAACCTAAATTAAGGTAAAGTACATCGTTAGAATAGTTTTACGGGTAGCTTTCTTTTTAAAAAAAAAAAATTTAATCACTTTTTCCTGGAGAGGGGTTTGTGGTGTAGAAACCTCTTGCATCTGTGACTTTTTCCCTATATTTATATAAGTTGACTTTGTGGTTATATTGTGTTGTGCTACTGTTCTGGATAATAAAATTGGAATGAATCTGTTTCTCCACCTTACTTTACCACAGATGGGGAAAAAGCAATTAACTTCCTTATACGCACGTAGCTAAATGATAAGAAAGCCTTCATGAGGTTGTACCCTAGAAAAGAGAGAGAGAGAGAGAAAAAAAACAACTCTTGCAATCTGAAAGCTATTATGTGTAAGTTTACTCTTGCAGCTAAATTGATTACGGCTGCATTTATAAGGAGATGATCATATTTTCATATTGTAGCCACCCCTCCAAATGGCACGTTAAGATATTTTATATTAGTATTGTATATTGTAAAGATATTCAAGTCTGGTAAATAGGCTGATGAACATTTTTTTGGTTCAAAATTTACGAATATATTTATTTTATCTTAGAATTTTTAGTATTTGGCTTGGCTAACATTTATGGCAATACAGTTGGAATGCAACATATGAAAGTTTACTGGGGAGCAGCAAGCCATTCCCTCAGCGAATCCCTCTTACTGTAAGCATCTACTTCTGAACTAGCATGCAGATTAAGCAATAGTTATTTATCTGACGGCTTTCTTATATCGATATTAATAGGAAATGGTAGATTTTCTTGTGGATATCTGGGAACAAGAGGGCCTTTATGACTGAACCATGGAGGATTGGAGGAGTGCTGTTTGGTTAGAAAGCTGAAATAATTTTGGTTGTTGCTTCTGTAGAAAAAGAAAGTTTGGGCATCCTGCAGTTTGTATATCAATTGTTACATTATCTGTCCCATGTCATGATGAGGAATTTTCTTTCCGCAGGCCTACACAAAATTGTATTATATCTGATTTAATTGATGGCACTGGCTGCCTCTGGCGTATAAAGAGGCAAGTTTTGGAAATATTCAACCATTTCTTTGCAATATGCTGTCCGAGCAGCCTCAATGCACTCGCTCTGTCTTTTCGTGACATTAGACTGAACATATGTGCGGGGGAGGCGCACTAAGTGCCCGTTTGATTTGGTAGATGAATTCAAGTGAAAATGAAAAAGAGAAAGAAAGTAAGAATAGATAAGAGAATGAAAACCTGTTTATTTTGTTTGGTATATGATAAAAAAAATTGAGATAATGTCATATTAGATTATTTTATATATAAAAAAATAAAAAGAATGAAAAGATAGAATAAATAAAAAGATTAAATTATTTTTAATATAAAATAAAAAATAAAAAAATATTTTTTATTTTAAAATTCAATCACATATTTTTATTTAATTACCCTCGATTGTACTCTTTTTATTTAATTGGGGGTAACATGAAAAAATTTGGTTGCAGTACATTAAAATTTCATTTTCAGATATCCACTTCAAAAGGTACTATTATTCTGAAACCCAACAATCAAATATACCCAGACACAGAATACTCACATCTTTGTTACTCGAGAAGACACACACCACACATGAAAGCACGAAAGGTGAAAAAAAGGTTCTTCTTTCATGGTAGCACTTCTCAGAAGCTTCTTGTGAAAACGTTGTTGAGGAGGTTGAAGATCATCCATCACGGCGGCAAAAAAGATGACAAGCAGGCGAGCCAATGCACGAGAAGCTGACCCACAATTCGTGTTCCTAATTGGTGCAGCCTGTGACGGAGGCCCTTGTTCACGGTAGCCATCGGAGAACTATGTCAACGGCGAATGACAGTCTTTTGTTTTTTATTTCGTTTTCGGCTGACAATGCGAGTTGCTCTTCTTCATTGTTTTTAGATTCGCGAGAAATGGCTTCTTAAGGGGTAAATTAGTGAATCTTTGAAAAGAATACCAAATTTCAAACCTCTTGCAATGGAATTACGTTTCCCTTGACTTATAGAATAAGGCATTCTCAAAAATATTCTATTTTTACAAAATTTATGAAAAGACAACACAATTTTCAATTTGATTTTATAAAAAAAAAACACAACTCTCAATTATTTTATAATATTTTTTTCTTAACTTTAACTAAATTACAATTTATTAATATTTAAAATTTTTTTTATGAAAAGACAATACAATTTTAAATTATTTTTTTAAAATTAAAATTTTGTTTATACCGTCCTTCTTTTAAATTTAAAATATTATAAATTTAAAAAGTAAGTTATAAATTTTTTACTATTTTTTATTAGCATCAAATTTACTCTAGTAAAAAAGAGAATTTTTTTTTAAGAACAAATTTTTTTTTTTAAATTTCTATTGGAAAGAAAATTTTTTAAAAGAAGAAAATATAAAAAAACTTACATACAAATAACAGAAAAAAGAAGCGGAGAAGGGGGTGGCTGCCATTCGCTTCTGCGGCTAGGGTTTAGAGGAGGGAAAGGGGAGAGCTTCTGCGGCTAGGTTTCTTCGTGTAGGCTCATAGATGGGAAGTTAATCCCACAGAAGATACAAAAGGAGAGGGTATACATGACCGCTCTAAACACATGCCCAGCTTACAACAAAAAACACAAAGGACAAAATAAACTGAACAGTGAAAATAAAGTACCACACACAGTACCGACTATAAAGGATGCTGCAAATCGCTACTTTGCACAGCGTGGGAGAATTTACGGTGATAATTAATAGCTTTTTCCACAATCTGAATTGGTGCGAAACACGGATGGTTAAAAATTAATTCGTTCCTGTTCTTCCAAAGACTCTAAAGCAAATGCCCTGCCAAAATAGAGATTTCACCTTAGAATAACTCAGATTTCACATATGAGCAAGGGGTGTTTATTGCGTTGTTAATGGCAAATAATTAATAGTGAAAATGAGATAAAGAAAAGAAACAAAAAAATCACAAAATTTGCAGTGTTTACAGACCCAGGACCCACCATGTTGGACCGCAGCCTTTGAACTTAACAGTCCCAGTTATTGCCTGCAAGCCCACTTTTTCTACATTTCACGTGTGGGCCAACTGCAAAAATTTGTGAAAAAAGAATAATAAAAATCATAATATAATAATAACGGGAAGAAATAGAAAAGGGAATGATATTTTACATTTTTTGCTAGAAAAAGAAGCTTTTTTCGGTTTGGGGGAACAAAGACTGACGAATGGAAAAAACCAGTGACAGACTGACACGCGTACGGTAATGACGTGAACAAAATGATCTGAACAGTTACGTGGAAGGCAAGGGTCTTATCATGCTCTTTCGATTTATCCGTACATAGCCATGCACAGGTAGGCCCCACACCATCCACCGTCACCACAGGAAGAGCACTCCGACTTATGGCCGTCGATGAGAAAGGAGGCCTTAAGATTCGTGTCCGCATGGACGTTGCAGCCTGTGATGTTTCCCTTCTTATGGACGGTTGCGCTTTGTACGTAATTTCATGGCAGTGAAAGTGGGATGGCTCATTGTACTAATTTCGGCATGGCTCTCCGGTCTGTGATCACCATAATACTTTTTTTTTTCATTTTTCTCCCCTCCCAAAAAACGTCTAGAACTAAACTTGATTTATTTTAGAAGCGAAAAGAAAGTTGCATGTGTTTTAAGACGGGGTTTTCAAAATGTTGCTAATTCGTCTTTGGTTTGCTCAACTCAAGACTCAAGAGAAATAGTGAACTGAAAAGAGAAGGCTAATCAAGAGGTACGGTGAGGGTGAAAACTGAAGTTGGGTACCACCCTTCCTCGACTAGATTAAGCAAACTTTAAACTACGTTAAAAGCTTCCCTTGTCAAGCCTCTGCAGTGAATCGCAACACTCCTGTCACATCATGTACCCACTTTTATTATATATGAAGGTTGAAGGAAGGAGGAAATGTAATGACATTAAAAACTTACTGGTATAGAGTTTTTCAAAGGGCAGAAAAAAAAAGGTCCAAAATTAACAAAATAAAAAAAATTTGACTAAAGAAAACCTATACCTTATAAAGAGTGTGCAAATCAGGTAGAATCACATCATTCACATTACAAAATTTGACTTCTGAAAACTAGCAAAATTAAATAACATGTAACCATAAAACATTTGTCCTTCAAACCCATGTGCTGAGTACAGGAATGTACTTTATGACCCACAGGGCTAGATCAGTAGCTATCTTTCTAACCCAAAACGACATAATGCACATTTTCCTTTAGTCAACCCAACATGACTGAATTTGGGAATAGTGGATGAAGGGTCACAATGTCATTTGATGGCAAAAGAAAAAAAAAAGGCAGTGATGAACCCAAGGATTCATGTTGCGGTCTCCTCAGCCAGTGAGTCACTATTCGCTAACAATCCAAAGTCAGTTCACCATTTTCCCAGAAAGGCCGAAACTACACATTTTCACTGTGTGAATTCCAATTTCATTGGTGAACTAGCCATGGAATCAGAGCAATGTCTCTCCTACAGGAAACATCCCTCAACTTTGTCTATCACATTTAAGTTCTTCTCTTCTCTTTTCCTATCACCTAACCAATCCCTTTCACCAGTCGCTGCTTCTCCCCCCCCCCCCCTTTCCTCCTTCATATACACCCCCAACTTTCTTCACTGTAACTTACATCAGAATCCAACACCTCAGGGTACCCCTCACTTATGGCTCCACCTTGTAGAACCTACCCTCTACATGGACTCAAACTTCCAATATTTACTGTGGCTCTCTTCATATTTCTCTTCACTGTTCTACATCCCAAATCAGGTAAAAGCCACCCCTCATCCTATTACCCTATTTAAGTCAAATACTGTTTGGAAAATCCAAACTGGGTTTTCCAAAGTTTTGAACTTCATTTTTGGGTTTTATTCTCTTTCTACATATACTAACTGTTCTTCTCTGTTTTCGAACGTCTTTCTTATTAAGTTAATATTGTTGCTGTACTGTGTGGGCTTGGGCAGGTGGATCACTGTTCTCGGACAGTAGCGAGCGTGATTCGGAGGAGAGCAAAATGGTGATAGGGTCGAAGCCGCCCGCCTGTTTAAACAAGTGCATGAACTGTAGGCCTTGCATGGCTACTCTGGTAGTTCCTAATCACCAAAGGAAGGGTTTCAAAGTGTCATCTCGTGTAGAAGATGACAGCTATTACCTCCTTTCGTGGAAATGCAGATGTGGGGATAAGCTTTTTCAACCTTGATAATCTCTTTTAACACCATTCTCGTGTACAAAGAAAGAGAAGAACCCTAATTTAGTTGGAGCTTCGATCTTTCTCTCTTTCTGAGTGGGTTTGGTTTAGGTGTGGAAAGATGTTTGAAACTAGTAGACGTGCGATTAGAAATTTTCTGTGTTTGTCCATTTTAGTAATATATACATATTAGTCTCGGCAGCTTAATGTTCACGCCTCAGTACTCTTGTAGTAGGGCTACATAAATTAATGTGCTAGTTAATTTGGTCACTAACAAGTAAGACCTTCGCAAGATCATTTTTCCTGCTTTTCTTTCTCTTTCCAATTACAAATTCACATAAACACGTTTGAGCATGAACAGAACGACTTAATTAACGAATCCGACCAAACATAAGTTCATAAGCTCATGATGATAATGCATACAAGAAAAGCACAGTCAAAGGATGCCTTTAATTTTGTCCCTTAGTGTTGCCTCGGTAACGATAAAGTGTAAAGTGGAGGGGAGGGGTTCGCAGAAAATATCTCATTTGGAAGTCAAGAATGGACTATGGTTATTTTGATTGCGCAGACTAGCTAGTAAGGGGTCATACTGTTTCCTGTTTTTAATTTTGATTAATTTGCGTATATTTTACTTAATAGAACATTGAAAATGTAAGCATCAGACAATCAAGCCTAATATTGTGTGTTTCAGTGTATACCTTTTAATTGGCTTAACAGCTAGGTCAACATTCATCAGTGTGATCGGATTTATAGATCTCACAGTATGACAAATCAATATTTAGAGAGAAAAGAAAAAAATTCTTGTCCTTTCATATTGTTCTTTTACCAAAAAAAAATTATTTCCAATCCCAAGCTCTCAAGCAGTTATAAAAAGATCTAAATATATGTTAAAATTTTATATATTAACATTGAGTTGGTATTTAATCTATTATTGATGAATACTTTTTTATTTATCATCAATATTTATGATAAATAAATAACATTTTTTAAAATTATTTTTATTAGATATCACGATTTGAATATTATTTATGAATAAAAAATTATTTATTAAGAATAGATTAAATTTTTTTTATTAATATCATCATATTATATAAATTTTATTAATATTAAATTTCAAACTGTTTAATGCAGGAGTGTAGTTTATTAATAAATTTTGGGCACTGGTAGATTTGATTCTGAAAAACAGCTGAACAAATGTACACAAGCTCTCCCAAGGAACTGTTGATGACTTAGTTTGAAACTAGGAAGGATCGTGACTCAGGTAGAGTTGAATTGAAATACATTAAGTGACCTGAACATATAAGAATGAGGGATAAGGGTCCATATTGTGTTTCATGATGATAGACCCACCCAACCCAACTGTACTATTGCCTATTGGGCATATCCAAATCCGAATAATAAAACCAGCATAAAAATAGACCCATTCGGGTCGACAGTTAACCCGCCATCACCATGCACCAGTACCATAGATCCTATTCCCATATAAAGCCAAACACAAACAGAATCAAGAATCACTCACTAATTTCCACTTCAAATGCCTCCAAATGGCTACTGTCTCTCCCACCAATTCAGCCAAGGTGCCTTTTCGCTTCCTCTCCTTCTCAATCTCCTACACCCGTTGCTACACTTTCTCTCATTCCACCATTTCTTCCTTCTCCTTCCCAATTCGCTCTCACCCTCCATTTCAGCCACTATCTTCTAATTCCACTGTAGTTCGTCCTGGCAGCTGCAGCGCCGCTAGCCCCGGCCCTCCACCGCCACCTCAGATCGACCCTCCTCCCGGAGACGATTCAAGATACCATAAAGGTTTGGACTTTGACATTTTTTCTTGGATTGAATACTGGCTTAGGTGCTTAGTTGCAAAGAAATGCATAATTTAAGTTTGAAGGCTGAGCTTATGAAGTTCATGACCATGGTTTTGTTGCAGGAAATCTTTTTCTTGGTATTGGAATCTGTTGTAGTTAGTGTACTCATTGAAGTTGACTTTAGTCCAAATTGACAGGGATAAGATTAGATTTTATGGGGAGGTTGGGTCCATAAAATGAATTTCAGTACTTGGAGACTATCTTTTGTTCTTTTAAGCAAAGATGGATGGAATATTCTGGATTTGAAAGAATTTCATGGGCTTTTAAAGTTTAATTCCTTGTTTAAAAAAAAAAAATTAGAAGATGAGAAACGTTCCGCTATTTTTCCATTACATTGTTGTTGCCAGCGCCATTGACAATGCCACAGTCTTCAGCTCCGTAGATTGTTGTAGAGCTTTCCCTGTAGGCCGTAGCCCCACTGTCGTTGGGGCACAGCTACCACAACCATGCTGTTACTGTTAATGGCTACCTACAAAATGATCCCTTCCCTCAACTTCTATTGCATTAATGTTGTCCGTCTAGTTATTTAACAATGAGAAATCTAGATTAAAAGATTCTCTCTTTTTATCATAAATCTCATTTTTTTGGGTTTGTAGAAAGAGGAATTTCTCGTACCTTTTATGCATATCCACCCTTCGAGTTGGCAAATCACGGTTAGGAACTTGCAATGTAATTGTAATTTTGTTGATGTTTCTTCAATTGCATTATGCTGTCAAGACTCAAGACACACAGAACTTGCTTTACTGTGTAAACTCATGCCTGCATAAGTCACACACGTTAAATTCATATAAATTCTGTAGTGTATACTTAAACAGAATGATGCTATATTCTGGAATATGGACTTTAGCAGATATCATATCCTCAACTTCTATTATTATTCTTGTTTTGCTTATGTGTTTCTGCTTCTATAGCAAGGTGCAATTTTTGGTACTGAGAGGACTTTTTGAACTCTTCTTGAGGTGCAGGTCTTGCTGCATCTTCATCCACATTTCAAGATAAAGTACAGATCTTCTTTGCTGTTCTTCTCTGGATGTCTCTATTCTTTTGGGCTTCTGCATGGGATGGGAGGAATAGACCAAACAAGGGATCAAGATTTAAAAGATAACTATTAAGCATTTGATTTGTATAAATATCAAATTATAACTCGGGATAGAATTAGAGTATATACAGCAACCGGAAAAAGCATTTGAATCTGTGGAATGGATGCTCTGATGCTTGATCAATTTTTCAGATTAAAATGCCCTGTGTGCTTAGGTCACTAGTAGTTCATGAGTAATCATGCTGGTCTCCTTTTCTTCCTTAGAGCTATATTTGGTACAAGATGTTTAAAATTGTAAATATAATAATGTAGACAGAGCAACTCCCTAACCGGCGTTGTACTGCTGGATTTTGGAGTTAGATGGGGATGGATAAGGGAAATTGGTAATTTATTTTTAAGGTCCTTAAGAGAAAATTGCTTAGCTTGTTTTATAAACTAAGAGCACGTTACTTTTAATTACTTTTAAGAGTCTCACTTGGTGTAGATTAAGCACTAGTTTCTGGTAGCACTGTAACATTACTGACGTTATCAAGGTAAACTCATGCTTGGTTTGTCCTGATGTAGTTATGATAATGGAGAAGATATAAATGAATCTTTAACAATAATCATATGTTTAAAAGATAATTGAGGATGAAGGAATAAGCTTTCGGTCACTATCTTCAGGGATTTTCAAAGAATTCTGAGACACTGGAAATTGATTGAGCTTCATTTTTTTATTCCTGAATGCTTGTACAGTGAACTTGGAGAAGAAAAAAAAAAACACAAGAAGGCGCTTTTCTGGACCCAATAAGTCATTCATGGATAGATTATTCACTAGCCTTCTGCAGAACAATATTTTCACTGATATCATTATTGCATATAGACTACTCATAGGAACAAGTGGTAAGCAACCTTTCATTTTCTAGGTGTAACTTTCCAGGAGCAATAAACCAATTTAATTTGACATATTTTGTTGTTTTCCCTCACTTCTGTACTAGCAGAAAAGGAGAGGAAATTATCTGGTGTCACGCCACTCTCAACGAAAAAAAATATCATATTCGTTATCGGAAGAAGGTCACAAAATAATCTTCCTGGCTTGATTTGTAATTCAACTTCTGATGCTGGTCTCATTAATCTTTTAGTGGGATGCACTTTATGTTTGGTGATGACTTTCCTTCCAGTCGTGGGAAGAGAACTATAAGCTGTCCTGGTCTTTCGACTTCAATGTACTAGTCAGTGATGTTGTGAAACGACTATTAAAGAAAAAAAGGAAACAAATGTGTTCGTTTATGAGTACCACTAGGTGCTTTGGCTTCGGGAATACGCCATTGCCAACCTTTCATCATGCATTCCTGTATATTTAATATGACTATTAAAATCGATTCCAAAAACCTGTATAATCTGTTATTTATCTTCTTTCTCAACTTTCTCTATTGGGGGTATGATTTTTGCACTCAATCCTTGTAAGATGACGCCTATAAAATTTGTAGATATTCCCATCTGGCGAATAAAGTTTCACACAGCAAATGCCATGTACCAACAAAATGTACAGAAGTTGATCCAAGCAGGTATTGGCGCATGGTTGCGCTCTATTGGCTAAGGCTGAAAGGAGAAAGTGATGCCACCTTTTGTCACTTACAAAGCCAATTCGTAGCCGTTCAATTTTTCAGCTGACGTTGACACTAGTATGGGAACGGCGGCGCGGGTCCCCCTCACTGAAAACCTGTGTCCGCGCCGCAGAGGTCTATAAACACCCATTGGCTCTTCCGTGTCTCAACAACGGAGACTTCTGCCTTTTCTCTCACTCTGCCTCTATGATCTCCCTTTCCATGCTTTTTTTATTAAGCGTTTTTTAGTCCCTAGTTGGTTCCAAAGTGCCATCAACTCGCACCATTTCTTTCTCAAAATTCTCTGGCCTCACCTCTATATCTCAGCACCTAGCCTGTTCTTGTATCCCTCTTAACTCATCTTTGTCACCCTCGTCCCTTTGAACTGCTAATCATGCTACTACAAAGCTCCTCCGCTCCCATTCTTAATTCATGTCCATGGGTACTCCATTCTAAGGAGTCCTCCCATGAATCAGAATTGATTCTCCAGCTTCCTAAAACAACACCAGTTGTAAATCTAAGCCAAGCCTCGGCTGAGACAGACCTTCAAAACCCATCAAAGCATATAAAGAAAAATAGCATACCGCATAGTAACTTCCATAAGAATCCACAGACTACCAAGATCAAAGAAAGTGACCAAGTAGAAAAACCACAAGAAGGAAAAATCATAAAAACAACACCTTCAATTCAAGAACTGTTTTCAAGCTCTGGTTTGGATATGGGAGTCTTGGATCCTGAAGAGTGTGATGCGGGAAAGAAAGATAGTAGGTTGCAGACTTTAGTGATGGGTGGTGGGATGGGGAGGAATGGTGGTGGAAGAGGCTCAGTTGGTGGACATGGAAGTGGGTGGGATTCCTCTGAAGGTAATGATCATGGAAGAGATAATACGGATGCTTATTACCAGAAGATGATCGAAGCAAACCCTGATAATACTCTTTTGCTAGGAAATTATGCCAAGTTCTTGAAGGAGGTAATTGAATTTTTTTGAGAGGCTACTTGAGGTTGACCATAACTTATGTGTCTCTGACAGACAGCTGCGAAAATGCTGGGAAAAAAAACTGAAATTATTAGTTCAATTGATAAGATTATTCAGCTACCAAAAGTTGACGAGGCTTGCTAGAAACGTCTTGTAATTTAGTTGACATGAAAATACAGAGAAAACTATATGCTCTATTTTGATTCATAGATATCCTTGTCTCATGGAATTTCTTTCCATTTCTAATACTATTGCAATTTGCAAATAGGTTCGTGGAGATTATACTGAAGCAGAGAAGTATCTGGAAAGAGCCATTTTGGCTAATCCAAGTGATGGTAATGTTCTGTCGCTCTATGCGGATTTAATATGGCAAATAGAGAAGAATGCTGATCGAGCTGAAAGATATTTTAATCAAGCCGTTAAAAGTGCTCCAAATGATTGGTAAGAAATCCACCGCTTCTATGATTTTTTTTTTATAAATATAATATATATTTTATATATTCTCCTCATTGTTCATACACGCATCTGCATTTATTCAGGTGATATTCGTTTCTTTTGTATTTTTTCTCTCCAAATTACACGTTCCGTGAGATGTTAAATATGAAACTCAGCCCCTTGTTATAGTCTCCTCATAATCCAGTATGCAAGGAAATTGTCTAAAATTATTGCTTTCTTATTTTATTTTCTGTTTTTCCCACTTAAACAAGGATGTGTCCTATTTTTCTCTTGATTGTTGATAAAACTAATGCTTAAGCCTTACTTATCTGCAGCTATGTTCTGGCTTCATATGCTAAATTCCTTTGGGATGCTGAAGAAGATGAAGAAGATAAAGACTGTCAGCGTAAATCCGATCACAGCCATGCACATCCACCTGATCTCTTCCACGGAGCTAACCAACGCCCTCGATTAACTGCAGCCTGATAATCTTACCTCTCTGTCTCTAAGTTAAGGTAATTAACTTGCAAGGCAGATGAGGTAACAAATAGTATCGAACTATCACCGATGAGGTTTAGTACAGACGAGTGTATCACTGTATAGTGTATATAGCTTAGATCACAATAAGAAGAATCAGCTTCTAGTGCCAATGAGGTTTTTATATCTTTGGAGCGTGTCAAATTTTGCTACAAATGAAGGAATCAAGAGCAGCATCTTTATCATGTTCTTCGTTGCTATTAAGTATTTTATGTGATTCTGAATGTAGTCAGCAATATCTAATGATCATTGGGGATCAAAGTCGTGAAATTCTAGGACCCAAAAGGAAGAAGAGAAAGAAAAAGCTAACGGACAAAAACCTCAATGTTTGTATATTCCATAGGTTTAAATAACTAATAAACGTATCGCTCCATTGTTGGTGGGGCTTGAAACATACGGCCTCTCTCTCTTAAGATAGACTATTTTTGTGGCCAGCAACATTTTCTATATACCCGTCAGCCCTTGTATGGGTCTCCTGGTTTCCTTTTCTTTCTCTCTCAGTGGTAAGGTGATATCATGTTTGAGAGCGTTCAGCTTGTGTATTGTCTCTTGTCATTATTGGGTATGGAATTGATCAGAAATATGGTCATTTTTCGCCCACATTTTGTTCAATATAGTAACGCCGATAACTACTTAAATTATTGGACCGTATAAACTAAACTTCCATTTCACTCAAGAGTTGGTTTGATTAGGAAGATGTCCCCAACATACCTACGTCTTACGTGTTCATAATTCATGACTGCTTTTTCTCATCTAGGTCCTGATAACTGAACACAAGAGCGGGGTACATTACTATAAAAACTAGCCTGTCCCGATGAAGAAGCTTCTCCACTACTCATTTTCAAGAAGAATGAATAAGAACCCAGTTTAGATGATGGTGGAGGATCAGGTACTGGGAACATACCTTCAAGCATTTGCACTACCTTTGACATTGAAGGCCTCAAATTCATGTCATCTTGTACGCACCATAGAGCAACTTTAATTGCAGTCACAGCTCTTTCATCATTCTCCTCAATATCTATCTTTGAGTCAAGAACTTGTTGCAGTTTTCCTTCTTCCATCATCCTGAAGGCATAAGTAGGAAAATGTGCTTTCTCCGACCCTTCCCATTGATCATAATTCTTCCGTCCTCCAATAATCTCAAGCAGCACCATGCCATAGCTGTACACATCACTCTTCTCTGAAATTGCATAGTTGGTGACCCATTCTGGTGCCAGATATCCTCTTGTACCCCTTAGCGTTGTAAAGACATGGCTCTGTTCTCTGCTCATTAGCTTAGCCAATCCAAAATCTGAAACTTTAGCCGTGAAGTTATCATCAAGTAGAACATTTTCTGGTTTAATATCGCAATGAATGATCTTCGCTTCACATTCCTCATGAAGATAGGCCAATCCCTTTGCTGTACCTAATGCAATGTCGAATCTTGTATCCCAATTCAACAAGAAACTATTTTCATGGTTTCTGAAGATCCATTTGTCCAAAGAACCTCTCCCCATGTATTCGTAGACAAGAAGACGATGAGGGCCCTCGGCACAGAAGCCCTTTAGCTTCACCAGATGAACATGATGAATGCTTCCTATGATGGAAACTTCAGCTTTGAATTCTTTTGTCCCTTGCCCAACGCCTTCCAATTTTTTCACAGCCAATTGGGTGCCATCTTGAAGCACACCTAGATAGACTGAGCCAAAACCTCCTTCCCCAATTTTTGTTGAGAAGTTCTTGGTGGCTCTGCTAAGAGTACTATAACTGAAACGAGCAGGCATCCCAGAAAGACTGTCCAAGAAATTATCTTCCTCCAAGGTTTCTGGAGAATACTCCGCCAAATGCTTCTTTTTGTAGTACCAGAATCCCATTCCAAGTCCAACAATGACCAGAATTGTAAACAAAACTATGGCAACGACTGCTAGTGTGCGATGTCTTTCATTTCTTCCATCAATGGAGACCTTCATATATGAAACGTAACCTCCAGAACTCCCCTTAAAGCGTTGGAAACTCCCTGTCTGATCAAAATGAAAGCATTTTCCAGTAGCATTTTCAAAGAAAAGCACAAGGCAAGAGCAGTTCCTTAAACAAGCTTCTTTGCAAGAATTCAGGGTTGATCTTGATTTTAAAACTGGCGCAACGTACTTAAGTGCAAAGTAATCGAGCTCTTCACCAACATAAAGAAGCTCTTTTGGGCTTTTAGAACACGTTGAGATGTTCGGAGGTTTGCAATCAAAACGAGATTTTAGAAGTGCTGGGCACTCGCACCAGTTCTCGAAGAAGCAAACATAATAAGGATCACAAGGCTCGGGGATTCCACACGGGTCTTGTGGTATTCTAGTTTTCTCAGGGGTAACAGACTTTCCCTTATTAAGATCATAGAAAGAGATTGCACCATTAGGGTCTAAAATTGCAGCCCACGTTGCCTTAGGATCGGATTGCTGGGAGAACACAGATTGCCATAGTAAAACTCCACTTTTATCATAGAAATTCCAGGAATTGGAAACCAAAGAAGCAGAGTGAACCTTCCTGCTGACATTGTTTTTGCTTTTCTGGTCTATGCCTGATAGGGACCAATATATCTGTGGGGTTTCATATCCTGCATAGAGAACTAAATCACCTGACATATAGGTAAGATAATGAAACAAGTTATTGCGGTTGGGGAAGCTTTTGAGACTCATTCCATCAACAAACACTTGACCGGGTAAAAGGGTATCAGTGGGATGGCTAAAACTCTGCCAAATAGCTGTCCCATTTTCCCCAAGCAATACTAAATTGCCTGAGTCCTGCAATTCCATGGCTCTGACTTTTTGTCCTCTTGTATTTGTTGCCCAAACCACACCATTCCCACGTTCCAGATATGCATTCCCAGTATTGTCAAACACAAATTTATCAGAATTTCTAACTAGTAAGCCTCTGTTAGCAGTCCAAACCACTTTGTAGCTGGTTAAGTGAACGACAACTAAAACAAACAAAGAAACATCCAGGGTACCGAAGAATCCGAAAGCGAAAACTGAGCTGTTGGATTGTAAGAAAAATCCACCACGGTCGTTCCAATCCAGCTGAGATGTCTCGAATCCAGGATATATCTGGCGAATGTGTTGATCATTGGCCAGGCACACTCTAATCAGACAGAGCACACAGAAAAACAAGGTTCCGCATCTGAATAAGCCCATATTTTGCTAACTGCATCAAAACTCTGGGTTTTACTAAAAGCTCGAAAAGGAATTTGGAAGTTTTGGGCAAGCTACAAGAAAAATAAGCTGGTTTATACAAGGTATGCCTTTGAAAAATTTTCAGATAGGAGCTCCTACACTCTTCAATTGCTCAGAAGAGACATACAGCCAAGTTTAAAAATAAGGGATAGGGAGGGAATTTTTCATGACAGAATACGATATTACTAACTGTGCAACAATTTAGGAAGTCACAGACAGTTATATACGGGCATACCCATTAAAGAAGAGCAAAAAATGACTAACGAGAAATAGTTAGCATGGATTGTAGTTATGAAGAACCCCATTTTCCAGAAGGAGCAAGAGGATTGAACTACGAAGAAACGAAGGGGAAATAGAGGAAAAGAACTGAGGATGCAAAGACAGAGAGTAGAGGAATGAATGAAGAGCCGTTGGGGGAGGTTGCTAAACTAAATGAGTTCTCTGCAACTTCATGTGAAGAATTAAGTTGAAGTTTTGAGCTTCTTCCGCTTCCAGTGTACTATTACGATGGTGGGTACAATAATTTTGTAGTGTGGTGCCCGAGTTTCCCTGTTTTGGGGTTACCTGCATTGCGAGTTTCTGACTAATTTATTTTCTTTGCTGATTCTTTCGCAATGCATGTGACCATTTTTGTGGTGGTGAGTCTTGGGAAAACTGTTAAGGCAGATAAGTGGGGTAAGAGTTTGTACCAGTCCTATTTACGCTTTCCTATTGATTCCAACCAACCATATTTATGGAAGTTTTCAAGTCAGAGAGGTTTATGAATAATCGTATCCGAAGCACGAGACTTGAATTCTTAGTCACGGAAAGCGAAAAAGAAAAGGTATGATGCCGTTTAAATTATATGAGATCATGAATTTAAATTTTCTGCTGTTATCTTAAATGTTTCATCTTGATCTACAACGTACGAAGAATTGGTAAGAAATGACTTTTTGTTTTATTTATGACAATTATGAACCAATCTAAAAAAAAAAAAAAAAAAAAAAAGCATGCTAACGAAACGCTGTACTTCACAGCAAAATGAATAAATTTTACTTTATCAAGCATTGACTTATTGACTGTATATATTTTTATTTAAAAATAAATAAATAAATATATATATATATATATATATATATCATGTATTTTAATAAGATTCATCTCTAACGTGTATAAATAATTATTTATAATAAATTTGGTTCGTTTATTTTTAAAAATTAAATCCATTTAAGAATGGATGGAGTTGCATATAATAGTTGTCGAAGTTATTAAAAAAAAAGTGTGGTTAGATAATATTTGTTTTGTTAAAAAAATAATAGTAATAAAATAAAAATATCATAATTTAAAGTTTATTGTTTAACTTCTTGCATGGTATAAAAATTTGACTTTTATTCTTTAATTGCAGAGTATATTTAACAAATCAATTAAGTTAACTTATAATTTATTCAATTAGTTTATAAGTTTATTTGATCAAATTATATGTGTTTAGTAAATAAATTTATTTGAGTAGTTTATAACTTTTTATCATATGCTACTTTAAGTAACGTATAATTTTTAACTTTTAACTGATAATTTTTATAATTTTTTTTATCTTTATTATTTTATTTAAATTTCAACACTATCATTTTCACAAGATGATATTATTTTTACTATAGTCAAACAACATCTAAATTACATATCTTATGATAAACTTTCAGATATTATTGATAGTGATACAAAAAATAAAAATTTAAAAATACTATTGAGATAAAAGAAATTTATAATAAAATTGCTAATTTATTATGTAACTCTAGATGATATATTTATTTTATATTTTTTGAAATTATATAATAAAATATAATTACTAACAAAAAATGATAAATTTTATATATATTTTATATTTATTAATTAATTTAATAATTAATTTTATTAAATAAATTAATTTAACAGTTTTTAATTAAAAATTAATTTTTAAATTTTTAATTAATTTATCAATTATTTTTATTAAATATAACTGTAGACGTTGACATCATCAAAAGCGCCGTGAAAATGAACGATGAACGTGAATGGGTTTCAAAAGTAAAAGAAAGTCCAAAATGTGGAAAGTGAGGTTCGTGAAATATATGGTTGCTGTTGTTCCAGAATTAAATGCTTGTCTTTAATCAAATTGGACTACACTTCCCCCCACGTTTCTGCCTCTTCACACCCATAGAATCCTTGCAATAACAACTGCCCCATCTCAAATTACTTAGTATTTATCTGTCCCAAAAAAAATAATTACTTAGTATTTCATATATTTAATATTTTCAAAATATCTAAAATTATAGAATACCAATATGGTCACTAAAGTTTTAATTATCTTGAATGTAGAGAAACCCCAAAGATATGGGCCTAAGATATAGATGGTGGGCCAAGAGAGGGTTCCCCGGTTGCCGTAGAGGTTACCTTAAGGGATACAGCAATGGGCTTGCCCCTTTCTGCTCTTGTCTTTTCCTCCTTCAAAACTTGACGTACGTGTTGTTTTGTTTGTGATGGAGGCTGTTTTCAATATTAATCGCTCACTTGCATATGGAGGTTGACTTTACAAACTCCATTACTTTCGAGCCTTCAGACAGTGTTGAGAAAATTGGGGGGATTCCAATCTCTCTGCTGTGCTGTCATATTAATAATATGATTTTTTTTATTTATAAAATAATCAAGGAGGAATTAGCATCCATATTGTTGAAATCTTCCACCTCATCCCATTTTAATATTTATATTGAACCCTCCAAATAATTCAAAATAAAACCATCAGTGTCTAAGCAAATGAAGGGGTCCAGAATTTTTTTTTTTTTTTTTTGGGTGTACATAAAGGGGTCCAGATGAATTCGGTTCGGGTATATGGACACTCTAGAGTAGGAGTTATGTCAAAAATGGCATCTTGGAAAAGAGGCGGGAACATTCCATAGATTCCATTCTTGGGTTGAAGACATTGGTGAAATATCTAGAAACAAGCAGATGACGTGAGCCAAGGGAAGGGGTAAAACTGTAAACTTACATTTCCCAGTTACCGTAACGAGACAAAGTCCTTCGCCCGTCACGGTTCGGAATCCAAACCCACATTTCAATTCAATTAACGAGAACGTTATCCGCAAACTTTTCACGTGTGATCGACAGGTGGCCCTCTCTTTTACATCCCCACTCGTCGCCCCCATTATAGGATCGCTCTCCTTTACGCTCGAGTTTCCACGCGCCCGTGTATGTGTAATTTAATTTTTCCCTTTATTTTGTAATTAAATCATTTTATCCTTTGATATTTCTTAGAAGAAATCTTTGATTTATCCCGCAACGATAATAATATTTATTTTTTTTTTTAAAAAAAAGAGAGAAAATGATGCACGTGTGGAGCGAGAGAATGGGATAAGAAGGTGCTGTACTCATTAGAATCTAATATTTAGAAGCGCAAGATTGGCTGAGGTGAGAACGTGTCCATATTAAAAAAATCACGGCCTTTGCCAAAATCGCCGACAGGTATTAATTTTTGTACCTTCGAGAAGGGGGTGAGTTTATCAGTTCCCAAATTCAATTTGGGAGAGAGAGAGAGAGAGAAGCACCAAAAGGCAAAGGAAGGCCATATCTAAGGCTTGCTAACGGTTTGTGCCGTGAGTTCCAGTTACCACCCTCACATACACAAGTAAACAAACTCATCACGGTGTTCGCTATTTTGGAAATTTGCTTGCTTTAAGTTGTAGATAAAGAGAGAGAGCATTTTGCAGGTGAAATGGAGAACCCGGTGACAATTGAGAAGGAACCGCAAAGTGCTGCTAAAGATGAGGAGGTCCTTTCGGTGGAGCTTCCTGCTCCTCCGGCTTGGAAGAAACTGGTCTCTCTTCTTCTTCATCTTCTATTATCTATAATATATTGCTTTCCTTTCCTGTGGTCATTTTTCTTCCAGTTTGGTGAATTTCTCCAATTTCCTTGGTTTTTTACAATTCATAACTACTACTATTGTACTTGTTGGCCTGGTTTGATTTCTCCACTTGCTTGGTTCAATTCTGTTCATAGCTGGACGTGAGATGAAATTTTTGGCTATACGTTTTCCTTTACTATAGAACTACGGTCTGTGCTAATATCTGGCTGTTTCTGATAAGAATTTGAATACCAGGGTTTCCTTAAAAGAGTAAAGGGCATACACTGTACTTGTAGTTTTTAATAGTAACTTTCTATTAACTAAAAATAAAATAAAAATAAAAGATTTGGTACTAATAATAGTTACCACACTTTCTAGCCAAACTGTCTATTTCACTTGTTTTTAAAGCCTCCTTTCTCTCCCCTGCCCTTATACCTCACTGTAACCCTAGAAGAAAGTTAAGCACAATTTTCGAGGCAAATACCAGAATATCGTGGACATATAATGTTGTAAGATCCACAGTAGAAGCTTGTTCGTCAACTTGTTCTTATGGGTCTATGATTTTGATATTGCTTTGAAATTTGTTAGTTTTTGGGTTGGTTTATACTCTGACACACGAGACATATTGACAAGTGTCATAATTTGAGTTTTCAATAAACCATGTGATTGATTGATTGAATTGTGGTTAGAAACTCTATTCCATTAGTGCACTCTTCCCTGCTTAATGTTTAGTTAAGCTAAGCCTACTCTTGCTGTGGATTCTGGATTGGAACTTCCTGAAGCTTCATCTGTGAACATTTTTTGTACCACCTCCCTCAAATGAAAGGGACGAACCTTCATTTTCTAATCCTTGGTCGGCAGTGGAAATCTGAATGAGTTGTACTTTGATAGTTCAGTCTAATTAACTCCATTTATACCTTCTTTTCGTTTATCTGAGGGTCTAAGACTGTATATAGTGAAATTTGAAATGATGTTGGCAAGCGAGCAGGATTTGGATGATCGGGCCCGATGTTGCCAAATTGCCATTTGATCTTGTTCCCAACTTGTGCATAATTGAGAAGGGCATTTGTTTTAGATTCTTATGTCGAACAGTTTGCAGCTATATTAGCATTCTAAGCATCTGATGTATATGCAGGTAAATGAGCAAAGCAAGAAGAACACTAAGCTAATGCTTTTATTGGTTTGCAATTTGAGATTCTGATGCAAGTTCATAGAGAGAACATGCTTCAACTCTTGCCAAAAGATGCAATTTTTTTATTTTTTTTTAAGTGATGCATTCAGAAATCATTGGTTAAGCATCCATTACTATCATAGCTAAAATAAGTCAGCAAAGCGTTCAGTTTATAGTATTTTGGTAAGTTGAATCATGGTGGACCAGTGAAATTAAACTTAAATTTGCATGGAGAAGATTTAAGACTTGCAAACAATTGTTGAGCTGTATGGATGAAACTAACAAACTCTACTTGATTGCCTGTATTCTACATGGGGAAGTTGTTTTATAATGCACTCCTAGTTCCGTTCTGCAGTTCTTCCCCAAGAAAGTTGGAACGTCCAGGAAAAGCGAGATCGTATTCATTGCTCCAACTGGGGAGGAGGTCAGTACCAGAAAACAATTGGAGCAGTACCTAAAGACACATTCTGGCAATCCTGCTATATCAGATTTTGACTGGGGAACTGGCGAGACCCCTAGGCGATCAGCAAGGATTAGTGAGAAGGCCAAATCAACTCCACCACCAGACAGTGAGACTCCAAAGAAACGAGCCCGAAAATCATCAGGCTCAAAGAAGGATCACAAAGAAACAGAATCTGCTTCAGGGGAAAGCAAGGCAAAGTCTGCTGCTCAAGAACCCAAGGCTGCAGCGGATACTCAAATGCCAGACGTTGAGTTACCCAAAGAGAAAGATGCAGAAGCCCTTGGGAATGGAAATAAAACACAGCAGAGTGACACAGAGGAAATCATCAAAAGTCATGTGGAAGGGGAAAATGTCATTGATGGTAAGCCTCAAGCTGAAGAAGCTGAGAAGCAAGAAGATGTATCAGTGGCTGCAGAATCGGAGGAAAAAACTGCTGGAGAAACTTTGAATACTGTGGTCACCGAAAATAGCAAAGGGGTGCCACCAACCGAACCAGAGAAAGAAAATGGTGCAGTTGAGAAGAAGCAGGATAAATCAGATGCTGTAATTGCAGAGGCAAATGGGGTATCTGAGAAAGAAATTCCCAATGCAACGGATGGAAAGAGTACCATTCAAGCAGAGGAGTTAGGGAAGAAAATGGATGGGGAGATAATTGACAATGGAAAGATTATTGGAGCAGCGCACAACGAAGCCCCACAACATTCGTCATCCCGTCCGGTGAGCTGCTGAAAATGTACTGTATTAATGTCTAGTGCCCTGTAACTGTGTAATGTTATCCTTGTTTAGTTATTTTGTGACACGTTCTGGATGACTGTAATCTCTTGATTTGTCTAAGATTTGGTTGTACGTAGGAATTTAAACGTGTATCACTTGTTAGTTTAGGTTTAGGTTTTCCACAGTGCACCTCTGTAGAGCGTAGATTGTAGATGACGTCACACATTTAATGTTAAGTAATTTAATTTGCACATTAATCGTATTTCCTGACCCGTCTTAGAATGTTAAGCTTGATTGTGTCAAGGGTTTTAAGGTTGCCCACCGCTTTGTTCAAAGAGATCCTGAATTGCAGTGTCGGTCAAGGTTGGGTATCTTAGCTTGTCAAACATAAATAACGGTTGCATGCAATGAAATTCAATGAGGTGAGTAGGGACGTTGGTCGGACACCACTGACCATAATTTTAATTTAAGAAAGAAAATTACAAATGAGGTACATAGGTAGAATAAAGGAAAATTGGCGGTTACGATTCTGAGGCAGTCTCCGCGTTTAATGTTTTAATTGTTCTTATTGTAGATGACAATGACAATGATGACTAAGATATTCTGTGGATCCACCCGACTCCACAAACCGATTTCCCCTTCCCTTAAAAAGAAAGAAAATTGAAAAAGAGCAAAAAAGGTAATGACTTTGAAAAGGTGGGAAGCCACAATGTTTCTTATCATCAAACTAACTAAGGCATTAGTGGTAGCTGGTAGGTAACTTAGAGATAAAAGATTTTGATTATTTTTCAAGATATCATCATGCATTAAATAAAGAATAATCATCAAACAAACTATATGTTACAGATTTTAATAAAATTATTCTAGATTATTTTCCTAATCTGTTATTTTTTATTAAAAAAATTATCTTTAATTTATGAACAAACGGTTTAAAAGTTATGATGAATATCTGTTTTGTTCATTTCTACAGCTCCTTTAGCGTCTGTAACATCACCCTCGTCATGCGTTTCCAACACTACAAATGGCGTTACTGTGATCATTGTTTTCATCTTCATTCTCCTGCAGTTGCACATGGTTGTTCTGAAGCTCTCGAGCTTCAGAACCCTACTTACCCATGAGCCCACGAAAAGTATATATCAATGACCTGTTTACCAAAACTTGGTGTGCCTAGATGGCCTCCTAGAAAGACCACCAGGTAGACAGATAACAACAGGAGTAGAAAGTGAAAAGGGTGTACTTTAAGGAAGAGGTAAAGGGATAGGAAAGGAAGAATCTATTCTAACTATGCCCCCTGAAAACATCCTCTTTTGGCAATCAACTTTGGGTTAAGGCTAAGAATCTTCCTCAAATAATCAAACAATCGTCTTTGGACTTGGGCTAAGAATCTACTGTCTATTGCATGCCTGAAGGAAAAGTATTGCATCATCCCGAGGATTGCTTTTGAGTTTTGATTTCTTCCCAGATGATGTTACCCCTTTTTGAATTACAAAATACAGGGCACCCCTCACCATTCTTTCCACAATTGGAATGCTTTCCCATTCTTAATATGCTCAGACTTCAGCTAATGTTCTCTTCCTTCTTTCTTTGGCTCCTTCTCATCTTCTCTGTGATATCTTCTCATGGTAAGCACTAACTGCTCTTGCTAAAACTCATCGTTTTCATAGTCTAATTAATGGCATAAATAGTTCAGAGCTGAAGGATAGTTATTTGTTATGGAAAATGCATTCTCAAATGAACGAATCACACTTATTTTACTAGAATACCTTTTGAACATTAACTTTTTCTCTCGGTGAATACAAGTGTTTGTTCCTAGCAAGCATTGTTACATATAATGTATAACATGGATTTTCTGAGCAAGCTTTCCATTCTTGTGTCATGCAGTTTTAGGGGATAAAGCATTTTCAGGGACATATGGAGTGAACTACGGTAGGATAGCAGACAATCTGCCGTCCCCACACAGTGTGGTTACGCTGCTCAAAGCTGCAAAGATAAAGAACATTAGAATATACGACGCAGATCATGGAGTCCTCAGTGCCTTCAAAGGGTCTGGAATTGAAATCGTGGTTGGACTTGGCAACGAATTTCTCAAAGACATTAGCGTGGGGGAGGATCGTGCCATGGATTGGCTCAAAGAAAACGTGCAGCCATTTCTTCCAGGAACTAAAATTCGTGGAATTGCAGTAGGAAACGAAATCTTGGGAGCCACAGACTTGGAACTTTGGGAGGTTTTGCTGCCTGCAGCAAAGAATGTTCACAGTGCTCTTTCTAGGCTTGATTTAGCAGACCTTATCCAGGTGTCAAGCCCAAATTCAGAGGCTGTATTTGCGAATTCCTTTCCTCCATCTTCATGCACGTTCAGAGAAGATGTGGTCCCATATATGAAGCCTATCCTGCAGTTCTTTTCACAGATTGGCACCCCTTTTTTTATAAACGCATATCCTTTTCTGGCTTATAAGAATGACCCCCAGCACATTGATATCAACTATGCTCTCTTCCAGAAAAGTCCTGGTATTTATGATGCAAAGACTAAGCTACATTACGATAATATGTTTGAGGCACAAATTGATGCAGCCTATGCTGCCTTGGAGAAGGCTGGGTTTGACAAGATGGAGGTTGTAGTGTCTGAAACTGGGTGGGCATCTAAAGGGGACGAGAATGAGGCTGGAGCCACAGAGAAAAATGCAAGGACTTACAATCGGAATCTGCGTAAAAAGCTACTGA
The DNA here is from genome assembly GCA_037074535.1 of Gleditsia sinensis. Classification (NCBI taxonomy): domain Eukaryota; kingdom Viridiplantae; phylum Streptophyta; class Magnoliopsida; order Fabales; family Fabaceae; genus Gleditsia; species Gleditsia sinensis. Next base: position 1,219,536 of record CM073469.1, on the reverse strand, counting down.
AAAAGAAGGGGACCCCTTATAGGCCAAAGACTGTGGTGAGGGCTTATGTGTTTGCTCTGTTTAATGAGAATCTGAAGCCTGGACCAACATCCGAGAGAAACTTCGGATTGTTTAAGGCTGATGGCAGCATCGCATATGATATTGGCTTCACTGGACTAAAATCTTCAGCAACCTCATCTCTAATTCTTTCCTTCAAGGTATGAATTGCCTGCTTGTTCTTCATACTTCATTGAGAAATTCACCGTGTCTTTATTCTTATAGCAGCCAGCCATAAAATTGAATAAGAAATTATGTCAGAAGCCAATCTCTAGATACATTGTTAATTAATGTCTTGTTTGTTTACGTATGCATATGCAGCATATCTGTGTCTAAATTTATGTTCGTTCATGTTTCTAATATTTATATCTTGCAGGATATTGTATCCTCTTACATGTTGGTTTTTACAAGTTGCATATCTCTTCTTCTTGTTTTCGCATTATAATCCGTGACAAGATCGAAATGGAAGGTACAAGGACATTACCTGATTCTTGGGATTCTGAAAGAGTGTTCAGAACTAACCAGCGTAGCAAAAAGCAGTGTCTGATTCTTTGGATTCTGAAACACTTTTCAGAAGTAAGAAGCATAACAAAAGTAGTGGAGTTTCGAAAATTAACCTTTGTAATCTTTTTTTATTAACACCCAGAAATGTACCATATAGAGGCTTGGTTAGGCATTGGATCTTGTCTCTTTTTTACAGTTTATCATCAAGTATTACTGTTGTTTTTTCGGCATTTCAGCAGTGGACAGAAAATATGTCTTGCAAGTATGAAACTCGCTCTTCCGAATGTTAGCTTTGGCTCTTCGAATGTCAGAGACGCATCATAGTTCTAAGCAGATTTTATTGGTCAATCATCACCGAGCATTACGTTTGGAAATGATAAAACCATGTAGATATAAATAGGTCTATAATTGTTTTTTTTCGGAGTCAAAACTGATCAGAGGCTAGGCTTTTCCATTTGTTGGGCCGAGAAAGTTCTAGACTTTTGCGGTGGCATTGTTCATGTACCTCCAATCCCAAGTCAAAGTGATAAAAAATTCAACCTGGGCACATGGGAACTTCGAACTTGAAAAAAAAAAAAAAACAGAACAGAGACACATGGAACAAAATCTAAATATATCAGCTGATCTTCAGATCCAAAAAAAGGAAAACTGATTCCCTTTTGTCTAGCTATGGTAGGCAAATTTTTTTCAGCAATTACTCCTATCCAGATTAATTTTTTTTTTATATGAATACCAAAAAAAATTATTAATAGAGAGTCGAATATAAGAATATTAAATATTCGTGTCATAGTGTCGTAGGTTTCTCATATAAAGATTTTACAAGGAATTTTATAAACAAAATATCAATTGTGTATTATTATCAAGGGGAGCTCAGGCTTACCTCATTAATATTATGTTACTCTAAGTAAAATTTGTAAAACTTGTTTGTAATTTTATTATTATTCTTGTTATATTAAAATTTAGGATCTTTTTTTATCTTGGTTTGATTCTTTTAGAAAGTGTTATGAAAATAAAATCTTGAACATATCAATATATAGGAGAGAGTATTTCGATAGAGAAGATTTATAATACCAAAAAAAAAAGTGAAAAGTTTTCACTTTAAACAATAAAAATGTCATTGAAATTTCGTTGTAGATGAGTTTCTGTGTATCAAAGAAACGAGAATAAGGATAATTTTTTGTCTACTAACGATAATAAAATTGTACCACGTGTTAAAAATAATTTTTAAAAATATTATTTTTAACACGTGTTATAATTTAGATACCGTTAATGAACAAAATATTATCCACTAACGATGGACTAAATTATATATATATATATATATATATATATATATATATATATATATATATATATATACCCCCATTACCAACAACTAAGTAAAGCAAAGTAAAATGTTAAAACTTAAAAGAACTATTAATAAAGTGATAAAGTGATGAAGCATAAAATGACAATACTATTAATAAGTCACGCTTCAACTTTAGGCACAGACATTCAAGATATGGTTTGTCCTTTAATTTCTAATTAAGATGGGTTTGGTTAATTAAGAACATAATGTGGTCCTCACAGGTATAAGATTCTTCGTCTTTGAAACTAAACCTTTTCCAAAAGAAGAGTTGAAAATGGGAGGAGAGTGCACAACGAAAGGACCTTTGCATAAGCATGCCAAAGTTACAAGGTTCAACTAAAACGACGAGTGCTCAAAATTTTGTTGCTGATATATATATATATATATATGCTTGCGTACGTAGCATCGGCATCGCAGATAGCAACCAGAGATGGCTTTTGATTTTGCGGCTAATCTCTTATTCACTATATATATAATATTCCCACCAACAAATTTCAGTGACGTAAAAGGTAAAATGGACAATCAACTAATTAAAGCACTCGTGAGATTCATTCATATTTCAATTTCAAGTACATCATGGTATGCTTTGGTTAAGACCACAATGCCCTCGCAGCTATAAGAAAAATTCCTTCATTCTATAATCAAATCTTTACGAAAAAAAAAAAAAGAGTTCAACTAATATTATGCATCAGATTGAAGGCAAAGTGGGATATCTGTAGTACGAATGATGCTTCAATTAATAATATTCAAGATTCTAGCCCATTTGTAAATATGTAGGAATACGATTCCCTTAACACTTCGGTTCCTGTGGTCACCGGCCAAATTCTCATTCTCAATTAATTTTTCTCCTTTTTATAAAGGTGAGGATTTAATCAAATAATATTATTAATTAAAATTTTGAACTGTTTTAAATTGAGTTTAAAAATATTCGATTTGTCTTATAATTTTAAAAAATTATTTATATAAATTTGTTAATGTGATTTAATTGGTCTTAAATAATTTTTTATTTATTAAGTTTTAGTTGGCCAAAATGGCAGAGGATCAACCCAATTGTTTTACTTTCGTGTAGTGTTGGGAAAGTTAATTTGTTGGAGGAACAAACGAGTGAGTGAGTGAGGTTGGCAGAGTTTTGAAAGGAAAAGGATGGTTGAGAAAGAAGAGTACTGTACGTGAAAATACCTGCTCACCTGCATTTATATCTATGTTTGTGGTCTCGAATATTTTAGAGCATCGACCAAAGTTTATATTAGCTTGCTTAATTAATTGGAAACACTTTCCTTTTCGATCTTGATTAAAATTTGCCACCAAAACGTGTTCAGTTTCTGATATATACATATATATACATGTGCTGACACTAGTTATGGCCCAGAAACAGGGTCGTCGGTCATGGAATTGCATTACTTTCTGAATTCAATTTAAATTTGTTTAAAGTAACATATGTACAGAATAACGACCACCTTTTCCGTACAGATTTCATGATTAAGAAGAACAAAAGCATTGTGAACATTTATTTTGTGATCGCTTCTATTTATTTTATTTTGGAATAAATTTCTAAAAAAGAATCATTTGAAACATGAAAGAGAGAGTCGATCTCATCTCATACGATTCATGTCGGTGAGGGTGTGAGGATAATCAACATATATGATTCTTTTTACTTTTAACTTACTTTCTTCAATAGTCCCTCTCGGTGGATACGTTAATTAAGTAACTCAAACAACAATAAAATAAAATAAAAGAAAGATTAGTTTACTTAATCCTACTTTTATGGTCAAACCAAAGCTAAGTGAATAGAAGCCCTTTAGGTCTTTTGTTCGCATTGCAATGCCCCACTCTTCTTATTATATTATTTCCCTTTATTCCTTAATTCTCTTGGACCCTTCTAATTCTTTAACTTTAACAATATATATATATATGTACAGGCTAAACTTGTGTATTAAAAATTAAATAAAAAAATGCAAGGATAATATAACTGAAGCTAGAAAATGAAAGTACCCACTGACCCTAATTTAATTGTAATTAACTTCTTATATTACTGATCCCACGTTTTATTAATTTACAAAACATACTTTTCAAAAAGTATTAGCTTTTTATGACACAATTCAAATAAATTTTTCAGCCCCGTTGTTTTCTACACTTCTCTTTCATTTTAGATTAACAAATTTTAATAAAAAAATTTATGAATCAAGTGATAAATCTTCAACGATTAAAGATATTTTAAAATGTCATAAATTTAAATTTATAAAAAGTGAGAATTTTACCCAGCCAAATAGCTCGCCCAAGAGATGTAAACTATAGCTTCTCTTAATTAAGCTTCTTACTTGTTAAGGAAAACAAAAAAACATAGTTAAGGGTTGACATCATATTCGCCTGAATTATCAATTCAATTCGTTGATAAAATTAATTATACCATTTTAGCATTTGTAGATGAGCAGGGAAGTTATTGAAGAAGAGAGAGAGAGAGAGAGAGAGAGAGGGGGGAAGGGGAGTGGCACATTTAATTCAAGTCATATAGGCATAGCCATTGATTTCAAAAGCAAGGTCAACTAAAAACTTATAGCTTACCATTTCTGTTATATGGCTAAGAAATTTACACGATGGGCTTTGACAATTACAAATATTATTTTAAGGGCTTGATCATGATCATGTAAAAAGGGGCAGGTGCCCTCCAGACTCCGGAGATCAGTGGGTCAAATTAACCAAAGTCCCCAAAGGAGTCGTCAATTCCTAATCTTCTGGAGTAGGGTGCACCACCGGCTCTGTTGCTCCATTATCGAAGTATACATCACCGTTGATCTGATCAAGAACCAGGACCAATCCCATTGCAAAAGCCCCATCAAACCCTGGCTTAACGCATAGCGAGAACACTTCCTTCCCAAGCATAACGCCTGTGGTCGGATCCACCTTACGTCGTATCTCAGCCACTGATTTCTTCGTCGCATTGAAAACCGTGCAACATCGCTGCGAGAAACACCCTTCGATCTGATACTCCTCGCCGGGATTGTCGTACACCTCCACTGTCACTGTCGCCCGGGACCGTCCGATGATCGACGATCTCTTCACACTGAAGATCGGTTTATCACCGTCCATTCTCTCCCCTCTAAAGCCTTCCCACCGTTGATGTAAACTCGGCCTCTGCTCCACAAATAGCAATCACACGTTAACTAACTCAGTCCACTCAATCATTCGACGATTCCAATTATACGCCAGAACAGAAAAAAGAGAATGCTCGTCGGAGTACGAACGATTCCGATCGACGAGCTCGCGGAGTTAAACAGTGAACCAGATTTAAAACCACAGTTACACGCTTGAATCTGATTCGCTAACTGGACTCAGCGAGCGGACTTGGAAAAAGATGTAAGAAGCAGAAAGGTCATACCTTTCGGCGGACGGTGAGGAGGCAACGGCCGTGGGTATCCATGAGAACGAGTTCGTCCTTATCGCGAGTGTCGGGTCCGTAGGAGTCGACCCGGAAGACGAGTTGGCCCTTGCAATCGTACACGGTGAATCCATCGCCGGCGAAAAACAGAGAGGTCTTGAGAACCGTGAGATAGGTTTCTTCTCTGAAGACATAGCCATCTTGCACAATAAAGCCCTCTTCGGTTTTCATGTTTTGAGAATTCTTTAAGTTGAGTCCGCTATATCTCCGGAGGAAGCCAAAGGGGTTTGAATCAGAGGGAGGAAATAAATGGAGGATGAAGAAAGGCAACGTTGGGAGCAAGCTATATATAAGAGAGGAGTGAAGAAAAAGAACACACACGGTGGGAACTCGGAGCTGTACTTTTGACATGTGGGGGACTATTTATAATAGTAACGGGCGAGGATATATAATTATGAGAAAGTTGTTATATTTACATCAATCCATTTATATTATTTTATAAAATTTTAACCTAAAAGATTTATAAAAAAAAATCTTTCTCGGCATGTGCAGGGTATGTAAGTTTTTGTTTTCATCTAAATTTTTAAGAAAGGGTTTTTCATTCGCAGACTTTTGTTAGCAAAAAATTCACAATTTTTATACGAGGGATCATTAGATTTAATTTGAATGATTGAATAACACTGTAAGCCGGAGTTGTTTTTTAAGATTATTAATATTGTTCATTTAAAAAATAAAAGAGTGATATGTCAAATTGTGCGAGGACAAGTTTGGATTGTCCCTCGAATACGTATATGTCAGTTGCTTTTAGGGTAGCTGAGTTGTTTCATTTTAAGGCACAACCGCGCCACGTGTAGGTCGATGAATGTTTCAGAAAATAGGTACTAGGAAGTTGGCAAATTTCTCAGATGTAGGTTTGGGCAGAGCACGGCTTCCGAGCAGAATTTGTCTCCTACATAATAGATATTTGTCCTAAAAAAACAAGGCTGAAGTTCTCGTTGCAACCCAATTTAAATGGTTTTGCGTATGTCTGAAAAATTAGAGACTTCGATTAATCTTCAGAATATTGATAAGTATGATTTGTTCCCCAGTTTTAGGCAAAGTTTGGTTTACAGCTTAAACTAATTTCCTAACTTTGACAAAGCTAGTTACATGCTCCTAGGAACAAGGCTCGAAATTCAAATAGAAATTATGATTAGTCTTGAACGTTAATTAAAATCCAACATCTAGGTTTAACTAATAAAAGATATTTGGGGTGTCGGTTTGTATTTGGGGAATTTTGAATCCAAATTTACTGATAAATAAAATAAGTTTCGGAGGGAAAGAGGGGGAACAAAGTTCCAATTCCCAAGGCCCACCTCCATGACTTCCGACTAAACCCAAACGATTTCAAACATTGCCTTCTAATTTATGATTTGCATCGAGTCGAAACCACTTACTATGGGTGGAACTCTATGATATCTCCACCGTCACAAAGCTCTTAGTGGGCAGTAAGATTAGTTGAACTGTAAACACCTTTATTCGGACTTGAAAGCGCAGTAGTAATCTGCGTCTAATTGCCTGCCTGACTTTGATTAAATGCACCAATGTGTGTTGAGAGAATCAAATTTATAGACATCAAAAGCAAGTCCAAAGTGAATTGTTTGAAAATTCTCTCTGTTGATGCCATGTATTTACTTGTCTGTACAAAATATGTCGGCTAAGTTGAAAGCCTTTTGGCAATGGTCGTCGAAACAAAGTGGTAAATAAAACATCAAATCCCAGCGATGCAAATATTCAAAGAGTGGACGAAGATTCGCCACATCAAAAAGAACCGCGTTTGCTTTGTTACAGTTTGGCGAGAGTGTGAGACTAATACAGACACTGGGGGTTGGCTAGTTATGGCCCTACAGTTTGGTAAGAGTGTGAGGCTAATACAGACCCTGGGGGTTGGCTAGTTATGGCCCTACATGCCGGGCTGCGAGACAGCTTTTCGCTTTCCAATTCATACTTTTTGTGTTCTACAGGGTTTTAGTCAAATCCTCTTACGATGTTATGGTCAATGAGGATGTCCATCCTCAAATGTAGCTCCAAAACCTCACTAATGGGAGATGTTATGGGCCAAAATCCTCTCAAATTGGACTTGCTCTTCCCCATATGAAAAATTTAGAAACTAAAATAGGAGTAATGTGAACTGTGGCCTTTTATGTTTTTTCCTTCCCCAATTCTTGTATGGGCCAGGTCCATTCTGCCCCAATACTACGCAAGCTTTTTGTTTACTAAAACTATGCCCAATCAAGCATAAGGGAGCTCGGATGCAAGGTTAGAGAGGTTCTGGACCTGCACTTGATACTAACTCAAATATTAAAAGCTCATCCGCTTGGACACCGGCACCCGTGGCTTTCATGGTAGCCTTTACGAGGCATTACCCTGAGGCTCCGAGTTCAAATGCTGGTAAGAGGGGGAAGAAAAGAAGAAGATAAAGGTATTCTAAAATACCTTTTTCTTTTATTCCTTTCATTATTTTTCCGAAACTATCTTTTCTTTTATTCCTTTCCTATTTTTCCTCTAGCAGTTTTTATTTTTTTTACTTTTATGTTTTTCTTATATATTTGATTTAATTGAGTTTAATAATTAAATTGATTTTTAAGCGCATGCGCTAGTCCATCCTCCTTGATTGAATGGTTGGACCATTTATTGACAGTACATCTCTTTTACTTGTTTATTTTTCTGTAAATTAACATTTAAATTCTTAAAAATATCTCTCCCATGAATTTGGTGTTTTAAAAATAATTATTATCATTTAAATCTAAAAAAATTTATTAAAAAAAATACTCCAATTTGATTTTGTGTGATGTCAATGATTAATTTGGACACTGTAATATTATATTGATGAAATTAAATTAAATAATAATATTTATCTTCCAAAAATCAAATTGATGATAGAAGCAATAATATTTTAAAGACCTAAATAATAATGTATACAATGTGAATAATAAATTCTGCTTAATCGTTGGGGTCCTCCGTTCTCATCCACCTAATAATATGGTAATACTGGTTGGTTATCGTGTTGGGGTTCCAAAAAGACCCTTTTTTTTTTTTGTTAACCCAAAAAGACCCTTAAAAATATATACCTTTTGCCATCCTTGGTACTGGTTCGCTCCCGTGTCTCAGTGGTTAAGTGGTCAGCTTGAATCTGATGAGTCACGGGCTCGAGAGCTAGTACCCATTTCATGGCGGCGGTTTCTTTACCAAAACCCCAACCTGGAAGTCCAAAGAAAGAAAAAAAATAAAAAAGAAATTACTCCTATAGAGGTATTTCAAAATACCTCTCTTTTTTAATTTTGGATTTCATGGTGTGTAATCAACAAAAATATAGGGTCGGTCATATGAATATAGGACCGTTAGCTTTAGTAGGTGACCTGTTGCATCCTGACAAGTTTATTCTTATACTTGCATCAAATCAACTCAATTTTTTAAAAATAAAAAGTTAATCACTTTCTTTGTCATGCTGATTGACAACTTTGAAAAAACAAGAGTAGAATAAAAATATCCAAAAGAAGAAGGGGGACCAAAAAGAAGAAATCAAATCATATTCAATCAAACCAAAAGCCATGCATCGACGTACTCCTAATTAGCATAATTTAAAGAAATGAGCTATTTTGGTAAATACATTGACGTTGTGGTAGTTTTAGTAAAATGAGTTGAAATGCATGCTAGCTATTTATTTGTAAAACGTGTGTGGATAAATTAATTTCTTACAACATTAAAACGGTTGATCATATAAGAAATTTTGTGATAACTATATAAGTTATGCTAGATTGTTAGTTGCACACTATAATTAAACTCTTGTCTCAACCCAATTAATATTGATTTTTCCCCTTAAATAAAATCACAGTGCATCAATAAATGACAATTAATTAACACACGCATAAAATTACGAATGTAAAGATAAATATATAATATCGCAAAGTGTGAAATTTAACAGGATAATAAAATGGAACTAAGTTGGTTGGACATGCATGTAGGTACGAAATTTTACTGTATATGAGTTAGACTAGACGATGGTTGAGTCAATGTGGCAGCACTGAGCAACTACATTCAGTCTTACTGACGACAGCCGGAAATAGCCTTTGTCTTCACTTGTTCTACTTTCGTCGACAATTTGACTATCAACCTCAAATAATGCCTCTGGCTCTGCTAAATTAGCATCTCTTCTGTTATTTCATGTCGTCATACTGCTGAAAACGAGAACGATTAAACTGTGTGTTGGGCTTAATTAATTAGCCTTACTTATAATTAAGATTCAAGACTTCTACCCCATTTTTAAATGCATTGAAGTGTTGAAGACGCATGTAACCTATAATGTGAAATATAGATTAATTAGCAAATAAAATTTAAAATTTGAACGTACGCCTTTTGGCTTTACCATATCTCAAGAGAGTGGCGTTAACTTCTGCGAACAGTAAAACATCAAAGTACTACGTACTAGCTTTCACAAGATTTGATATTTATGTTGATTCAAAGGTTACAGCCAAGCATGCATTACTGAAGAGAAGCATGATGCCACTACGTACATCAGAATCCAAGTGCCAGATGCAGCGACCCCTTTTTCCTACTCCCTAATACAAAACCAAGTACAAAAGCTGGGCATACCCTGGTTTTTCTAAAACCAGAAAGCTATGGTCGTGACTTTAATTTCCCTTACAAAACCACTATAAACCACTCCTCCATCGGGTTTTTGTATTTGTATTTCATCACTTCAATACGCTAGCTTTAATTCTGAGCCGGGTATCTCACTCCTGCTGCCAGCGCGCGCTGCTGCTCTATCTGCAGCATTACCATATATATATATATAGAGTCATTTTTAAATTAGCTAGGTCTTAAACCGACCCATACAATAAAACTTGGTAAACTAAAAGCTTCATTAATTAGGTGAGTTTATTACTTGGAATAATTCGTGTAACTTGTTCTTGAGATAGCAATATTCATGCTCCAGCATCTCCAAAGCTCTCAAGCATCTGAAAGTCACATGAAATTATGGAACACTTAGCATTTTTCTGGGAAATAATTAACTACGATTTGCACCGCATTCTAAATCCAAGAATTGTATAAAAAGAATTAAGTGTAAGTAATGAGTATTTTATATTAAAAGAAGTGTAATTGTTGGTGAAAAGAAGAAAAGCTGGTGGGAGAGGGGGTAAAAAGGACATGGATTTGAAAGGAAGGCAAAAGTAGTAGCACCCACCCAGCACGGTTGTTTTGGTCGGTAGCGGCACGAAAGGCAAGGCAGACGTTTCTGACTCTCTTGGCACCAATGCTGGAGCTGCTTCCCATGAACTGATTCAAATGGATTCCCATTTTCTTGTAGTCCGAGAACTCCCTATCCATCCTGCATCCAAACCCAAACAAGAATCAACTCAACCATAATAAATGATAACATAAAATTAACACTATTAATTAACATAAAATTACAGCAATGCTCTGAGATTCCTGAGCAGCTTCTCGGACTCGTGGAAGTAGATGTTGACAACCTCAGAGACGAAGTTGGGAGAGCTCTCGTCTTGCAGCTGCTGAAGCTGCAGGAATTGCTCATCCAACACTCCTTGGTGGAAGAGGAAGGCGAGGAGGCGGTTCATGTCGGCCCACAAGCGGTCCGCACCCAGCCCAAGCATCCACAGAGGGAGACCCGTTTTGGCGAACTCAGCAAGTACTACTCCAAAACAGTTGAGGAGGAGGAGGAGGGAAGGGGTTCGAGGTTGGGTTTAGGGTTTTAGTGAGGTCGCGGGAATGATGGTATTTAAGGGGAGGTGGGAATGGAATGGGAAGGGTTCATGAAATTTGGTGTGGGGGAGAGCGTGCAGTGTGGGGGAGGGTTTATCGAGGCGAATGTGGGGTATCTACCGGACCATCTTGCATAGCTAGCAGGTGCAGCCTGTGTTTGAGGTGAGGGAGGTGGTAACCTGTTGTCCTCGTCCCCGGTCACATCGCGTGCCTCTCTTCTGTGCACCCTGGTGCGGCGTTGCACCCTCCACCTCCACCCGACAACTCCCTGCAGCCGGTAACTTGTCATTCAAATATACAATTCAAAGTTGTAACCCATTTCTTCTCCCACAAAATTCTCGTTCCCCCTTTTGGCTCTTTTCTAATTTCTATTTGCTGCTAAATGCCAAACGCACACCCTCTGCTCTATGCCTCACCTTTCTCCATAAAAAATGGTAAGGTAAATACTGTAAAAACACTCCTACAGGCTACAGCTAGCTCAGTGAGTGTGTGAGGGGTGCATTGAAGTGTGGGGAAAGAGAGCAGAGGGTAGCGCCCGTTAAACAAGGTTCTGAGTGACAGGTGGTGCTGCTAAAAAGTTGAGGCCATATGGGTACGTGGCGGAACATAGGAAGCTCACAGTTTTGTCTGTTTGTGCAAATTGATCGGGGAAGGGTGTGAAAGCAGAGGATGATGACAAGACTTTTCAAAAGGGCTGTGGTTGATGATGGGCGAATAGCTTCACACAGGCACTCCACCACCGCCAGGGTGAGGGAATGAATAGCACAAAATTATAGGAAATGCTTATATTATAACACCACACCTTTTGGCCTCCACCTCATTTGTTTTGTGCTAATTACAAATTAAATTAGGTTCAATACCCTCATGAGAAACCCATTAACAAATAGCCAGCAGAGAGAGAATTTACAAATGAATTGAGAGTAAAAAGTAAAGGAAAAAAAAGTTCATTCATGGCAAGATATAAACGTTTTATGTTTTCATTAGTATGTAATATGTAATATGTAATATGTAATATGTTTTCATTAGCTATAAGACTTTCATGAAACTATATTATAAAACACAGATCCTTAATTAATAATTAATTACATATACATCACTTAAAAATGGAATGATGCACCCTTTTGTTATCCTCATTTTGAGTATTGAATGTGCCCCCATGGAACCCTTCAATAATGTACACACTCTCGCGGTACCAAGTGAGTGAATGAAACCTAATCTAGGTTATGGGTTAACCTATACTTTAACTTAATATCAAGCATGTTAATTAGTTTATTTATAATCAATGTCTCGAAATCCTTGCTTGAAAGGCATGCTTTGTACTGACGTAAGCAAGCTGCTTAACCTAATAAATTAAACTCTTTATTCCTGAATTATGGTTTGTCAGAACTACTTCATTAAACAAATAATTAATCCTCTTAATTACAATAACTTTTGCTCATATGCCCTTACTCATATTTACACAAAGTTCAAGACTTTAATTACCTTTTACCCATCATGCTAATCAATTAATTTTGTGCAAGTCTGAGTATATAATTTCAAGACAAGAGCAGACTAAATAAGAAAAAGAAATAGTTCGGGCATTTTTCTTTAATGTTTTTCAACTTTTTATTTTACTTCAGCCATGATTTGTTAAGATTTTATTTTTTAAGCTCAACATTGATTTCTATAATGTTCGATTTGGGTAGTTCTAACTTCTAAGAAACGAATACAATTCACAATATAAACATTCCAAAAAAACCTCTGGGCTTTGACTACCTAAAGTTGCCTTCAAGAAAACATCACTACCTATTGTACCATGAGGAATTATGAATAAGCCAAAATGCTCTTTCTTTTAATGCGTAAATAGAAGCATGCTTGATATTGACGTAAGCAGAGCTGTTGGTTAAAAGAACTGAAAAGTACTTAGTTTACAGGAAGCACTTTCGAAGGCCATCATACCAATGTTGAATTAAAAATTTAAAACCCTAGACTTCTCATAATCGTGCTTTTTGCTCTCCCGTGCTTATTAACCGTAGCCATTATTCAATTCCAACAAACAATGCCTTTTATCTGTCGTCATATGATTATTGTTTCATTCCCTTGTGGCTTCGGAATTCGAAATGTTGTTGGATATATAGCTAAGAGCCTAAAGTTCAAATAATGCCGTTCTTCTATTGTATTAATGTTCATATAATTGGGTGAGCTATATTAGGTGATTATGTTATGGAAATTCATTGTATTTTGTAAACATAATGATGAAAAAATTGATGGTCTCAATGTTGGAGTTTGTTAAATTGGTAAGCTTTTACCTATTCCTATTCTTACTTTTCTTTACCCTTTCTTTTTCTTTGCTCTTTTCAAGGGACCAGTTTGGACATGGTGTCTCAGACAGAATTAACATTACTTTTCTGCATTTTCATTAAAAGCAGCCAATTATTTTATTGTTACTTATATCTCATGAATCAAAATTTTGTGCTTGATGTCAAAAATTATTTTTAAAAAAATACATTTCAGTTCTTTTTCACAAATCTCTCGGTAATTATAATTTTATATATATATATATATATATATATATATAAATATAATTATCTTATATATTTATATAGATATGCATGCTAACAAGCATATATCTGTTTTAGAATTGATTAAGATCATATTTTATATATATAGATAGACTCTAAGCAAATGATAATTATTATAAAACTTATCTATTCCATAAATCAGGTGTCTATTTGAAATTAATTGAAATTCTTCAAAAGAATTTTGACACGACGTTCTGTAGTTCTGGCAAGCATGAAGAGTTTTTTTTTTTTTTTTTGAGGTTTGATCCACTTTTGGACCAGGAAAGTTGAAGCAAGGGTCATTTAAAAAACTAGGAGAAAATGTATTTTGCCACCCTAATCTATGGGTGCAATTGCAGTTTTTCTCCTTTTCTTTTAATTTGGGCAATGTCCTTCCTATTCTTTATTTTTGTAGCAATCTCCCCCCTTCCATCTATTTTTATTCTTAAATATAATATTTAGATACTTGAAATGTCTTAATTATTCCTCAAATTTTTTTAAAAAATTATTTTTCGTATTTTAAAAAATGATTTATTTTAACAAAATATTTTTAAAGAATAATTAAGACATTTCAAGTATCTAAATATTATAATTAAGACATTTTAATAATCTAAAGTATGTTGAGAAATGAATTTTTGTTAAAATAAGTATTTTTTAAAATACGAAAAATAATTTTTTAAAAAAAATTGAAGGATAATTAAGACATTTTAAGTATTTAAATATTATATTTAAGAGTAAAAATAGATGGAGGGGGGAGATTGCAATAAAAATAAAGAATGGGGGGAACATTGCTCAAATTAAAAGAAAAGAAGAAAAACTGTAATTGCACCCATAAATTAAAATAACAAAATATATTTTATCCAAAAAACTATTCAGTATAACAGGCCGAGCCCGAAATGACTCAATCGTTCATCATTGGTGCTACAAGCCCCATTGCAAAAGACCAACCAAGTTTCTTGGCCTAAAAAAGAAACAGGGAAAGCCAAATTTCAGTCCAAAAAGAAAAGTACAAACCATTTTTGAACTCCTCCAAAAAATTTGAAAAACCCAACTGTGGCCTTAAGTGGAACTCTGCTTGACATTAAATAAAAAAAACAAAAAAAGATCCTCCACAAATACCAAAAGAGCAAGCATAGCGTGACGCAACCGATTCGAGGGGTGCTGCCTTTGATAGTAATTTTTCCTTTTTTTTTTTTTCTGCTCATGAGAATTGTTTTCTTTCTTTGTTGAAAGTTCTCAGAGAATGTTTCTTTTTTTTTTTTGAATTTTTTTTTAAATCTAAAGTTTTGTATCTCTTTGTATTCAGATTTACAATTTCTTTTACTTGTATCTTAGTAAAAACAATTGAAAAAAGTTAACTCACATAAGGTTGAAAGAAGTGTTGTTTTTTCATAAATTTTTTTTATTCATATTTTTTAGTATTAATTGAATTTCTATTATGTTAATATATAACTTTTAATATATGTTTAGAGGCTATTGCTTGAGAGATGTGTTATTCTTATTTTCTATATTAATTTTTGTTTATTTAGAAGTGTTGGGCTAACATTTTTTTTACTTGTTTCATTACTTTATCTTTTTTCTTTTAACATTATTAGTCTTTGTACGTGATGTAATATTTTTCATTATGGCTTCACGAATGAATATCCACAAATACCAAACAAAATTGTGACAAAGACCTATAAACAGGGTAATGATAAAAAGTTAATTATATACCAAGACTTACATCAGCTTTAACTATTCTTTCTCCATTTTTTTCAATTACAAAACACATATTTATCATCAACCTTCATTTTATAATTGCATCCTCTGAATCCAGGTGGTCTTACAATTTTGTTTTCGGACGTCAAAGTAGTCTTACAATTGTAAAGAAAAGAATCATGCAAGTACTCAGTGGCACCATTGTTTTCTCTTAAAGATCATTTTCTACTTCAATTTCCGTTGTTATGAAGAGTTTGTTTCGTATCATGTCAATTATTTTTTGATAATTCTTTGTAGCTCAAGCTTTTTGATCGAATGACACAGTTCTTGCAAAATCAACCTGCTTTCCATCTTCTGATGCATCAATTAATTCCACATCGTGTAGCACAAGATAATGGCCAAAGACAGGGACGGCGGAAGGCATAAATTGCTTAGAGATAACACCTCAAAGTTCAAAGTAGAAAGCGATTTGTAACTAAAACTGGCTACCAAAATCCTTGTGCCATCATCAACAGGCACCTCTCAAATCCTTCGTTTTTATCTCTTTCTTCCCTTTTCCCTTTTGGGTTTGAATAAATACTTGTGTTTCATGTGCTTCTTCCATCATTCTTCATCGCCATTCTTTGCTTCTTCTGAATCCCAGTAGGTACCTTCACCTCAGTTGCCAATCCAATAGCTTGCAGAAATCTTGCTGCGTACTAGTCATGGCGAGCTGAGTCCTCAAAAGCATGGCAATTATTGTGCCAGCCCTCACCAAAAGCAAGCATCGCCACCCACCTCACCGAAAGTAGCTGTAGGGAAGTTAAGCACTGTGGTTGTTGTCATTTGAAGAAATGCGGTTTGACTAATTTGTGGGGTGAGGTTAAGGAATGTGGACAGAGGAGGAAAGGAGGGAAGAAGGCGGTGAAACCGTGAAGAGTTTTGTCAAGATAAGGTCCAGATATTATTTTTGTCTTTATGTATTATATGCAATCGGGGAGAGCTAAGAATGGGTTATTATTCTATCTGTCATCAGTCATCCTCTCGCTCTCCTACTTGGTATATTGAGCTATGAATGGGTCAATCTTTTCGTTTCAAACAGGGTTGGTCAGTCAGTCTATTCTGCTTCGCTCTGTAATTGATGTTTAGACCTCAATTTTTAAAACTCAGCTACGGAGAAAGTTAAGTTAGGTTGAATTCTAATGCCATAAGAAGTTTCATACTAGAGAATCTTTTCTTTGTGGTTAGGGTGAGGCTATGCTATGCTAAATTGAGGGAGTTCAGAATGTACCCGTTCAGGAACTTGAGCTTTTCTCTCCAATGTGATTTCTGCGAAGGCATTATCCCTTTCTACAGCATATTCTGAATGTCATTTTCTCATCTCAATATAATATCATCGAGGGAATAATATGAGAGGTTAGTAGTCAAGTGTGTGAATCACCTTGCACAATATTTCACTAGTCTGCTCATAAATGGCTCAACTCCACTAGAAGTTAGGTTGGCTAGGAATTGGAATCGAAACTGCTTTTAGCCTTTTTATCAGCACTCAACTCCGCTTGAAGTTAGCTTGACTAGGAATTGGAATCGAAACGAAGGACATGGCTTAAAATGTGTGCATGAGCACTAAATCTTTGTTTGTTTAATGTGGATGATAATGAGACCTCAGGTCGATCCCTTGATAGTGCCATTGGTGGTGACTTCAACCTAAGCCTATGCCTTGTTAACTTAGCTAATATGTTATAATTTGATGTGACTGTTAGCTCCCATTAAGCTTAATCGTCCACAAACCACAAGATGGGTGCAACCCCTATAGCGGTATTAAAAGCAAACACAGCAAAAGGTTCTACCAAACACCGCCATAATACTGGGTCAATCTCCCACAAAAGCATGGGGTATCAATTGCAAAACTAATAATAATAAAAAAATCAAATTACAATGTGATTCATTCGATTCAGAATCTCTTTAGCCTTTTTCTTTACACTTCACATTCTTCTCTTTTTTCGTTCTACAAACTCGTTTACTAGTTTGAAAGGATCACCTTTCGTAACTCTGTTCTTCTTTGCTTTTTCATAGTATTTTTCTCCTACCTTTTCCTATTTCTTATATGCTATTGCTATGTCCATTCGGTTGAAGCTAACAAAGCCTCTCAAGTGTCACCATTGGAAGTGACACCAATAGCTGTGTTCCTCTTGCATCCTTCTTGGTACTTGCCAGCTAAAGAATCACAAAGAATACCAGCACTCACTCCCACAGCCAAATCAATAGTATAATGGCCTCTGGTACTCAGCAACCTCACTGTCTGTAACACGTTGAGCACATCAAAAGTCCAAGCCATCCCCCACCTCTGCATCCTCCTCATGTCCAGCGACGCTATCACCGACCCCGCCACATGCCCAGAGAAGAACAAAAAGAACGACACGTTCCCTACCGGAAAGTCCACTCCCGAACCCAGAAACCCCTAATTAAATCCATCATCTCATTCAGATGCTCTTCATGTAATTAGTCTTATTCAAATATTCAATAGTAGCCCATAAAAAAGTAAAAACTTTAGTCGAATAACTAATCACCTGAGGCAATGGGAGCTGGGTGGAGTAGCCTAGAATCCCACGGCAAGTGAACATGAAAAGTGCTGAGATGGTGGCTCTTGGGCGTCCTTCAATTAGCCATGCCCATAAGATATAACCTATTTGCATTCCAACAAACACCTACCCATCTCAAAAGGCATGAATGCAGAGATCATAAAAATATCAGATTTTGGTGCCTAACCATTTGCATTTTGCTTAAACAGATTCGATTTCTTACAGTCACGAAGAAAAGTGAGATAAATGAAAGAAAACCCAGTGAGTTCAACATTTAATTTCTCAATGGGCTGGGTGAAGATGGCGATGCCAGAACCCAGTAGTGTTTCATTCAGATCTGAAATTGAAGAAAGATAACGGACATATCGTGTTAAGGCCAGCCAAAAGTGAGTTGAGCTCAGACCACGACTGAAGTACGCGGTGAAGGGGTCGAGTGACCAAGAAGCCCAAATCGAACGGCGGCGACGTGGACGGCACCATCCGGAGCGTGTACTCGACGCCCATGAAGAAGAGCAACGCAAGAGCGAAAATGCATGGTATCCAATGGAATATTGCGACGTGTACAGCGTCTGCAATGGTCCATTTCATAAACGAGGCCTGAGGGAACATAACCTTCCTCGCAATGCCCACGCCATGAGGATGCTCCATAATGCCGTTATCCGCTTCCGTTTTATGTCTGTGCGTGCGCTTGACGGTGGTTGTTGAACATGGGTAGGCATTAAAGAGAGGAGAGGGTGTGACTCCGTTCATGGCTGTGGAAGAAGGTAAGGGAGGAAGCCATAAGGGGAAGGGCGCCAAAGATATAAATCGTAAAGGATGGTGGTAATGTTGGAGTTTCCAATGATTAGGTGGGAAATTAATTCGTAGATCTCAGTTATTATTTTGGATAAATTGCAAAGTTTCTTGTCCTTCCTTTTTGTTTCCTAAAAAGGTGATGTTGATTTGGTTATGCTTGCAGTTAATGGACAGATGAGATTGGAAGGGAAGAGAGGTTTGTACTTTGTAGTGCTGGCAGCAGCTAAACCAGGTAATGGCGCGTCCCTTCTGTAACTATAAATTTATAATCGATCACAATATGAGTACGTGTCACAATGTCTGTTGAATCATATTACGTGTCAGTCTCTATGCATGCTTCTTGTAAGTTCTACCTTGAAAGTTCTGTAGTGCTCTCGAGCTATAAAATGAATTCTAGCCCCCAAAGCTGAAAAGCCCATTGCAAGAGAAAGGTTGTAAGATGTATAGTCTTTTGGTAATTAGAATAAGTAGCATGATTCTGTGATACTGACTTTAAATTCAAGTTAAGCTATTTTGGAGTTGCAAAATTGAATACTGTATTTGCACAAAGTCCAGAGATCATATTGCAGATGGATTTGAATGTGATAACAGAGAGAGCCTTATAACTCTAATTACATCAGTGAGAGATACAATCCCCAGAAGCAAACCCTCTTCATCCACCACCCAAACTCGATGTACATGCTTAGTGATTGCTTTTTCAATCACCTCGGATAAGGAGGATTCAGCACGGCAAGTCACAAGTTCCCTTGTCGAACTGCCTGTGTTCTGCGTGAACAACGGACTCGTTCCAATTTCTTCTGTGAATGCTAGCGCACTTATCCCCAACCATGATTTCAGTGTGGCTACGTAACATCCCCTTAAATCAGTTGCAGAAAATGTACCTATAAGCTTCCTGCATCTTCCCTGCAAGCACATATTCTGCATCAGAGGGACAGTCCCTTTACACTCACCGGACAATATAAATAGGGTATGGTGAGACTGAGAAGCTTACATTTATAAGCTGCTTGTGATCTTCCTCGCCTATATCAGAGGCTCTAACAATAGGAACAGCGTTCAACATGGCAGTTTTTAAGCACTTTACGGCATCGATGAGTCTTGTGCGATCAGTAATGGCATAAACATTCTGATTGTTGGCCCCCAGTTCTTGAACCGAGCATGCCAGAATGGTCTCTAATTCATGATCACCCCCATGTTCTTTCACGAACCTAAGCACGTCCATTTGAGTGACCATTCGGTAGCTCGAAGCAGACTCGACTAGTTCTACTCCCTCTGATACGTTCTCCATATGGCTGTCTACTGGTACCATTGCACGATGCACCCCTTTGCTGAACACTTGCAAACATTCTAACGTGCTACAAATTAATCAAAGATTTATTAATAAAATATTGAAATGAAGGAAATCAATATGATAAAAGAACAGTATTAGTGACCTGGTATTGGGATTCAGAGTCCATAAGCTAAGACCTTCAAAGCAGTGACCTATGATGGAGGAAACGAGGACAGACATTTTTTGATCCAGATCTTCAGTCCCATCATCGCCAGCTATGTGTGCCACGACATCAAGCATGGTGACCATGCCTATGTAGTGCTTTCGCACGACCCCAGTTTGCTTATCTGACTCCAAGATCATGGACCCACCGGCTCCGATCCATTGCCCAGGCGGCGCAGCCACCGGCACCGCCACCACCTTGTTAGCCACCAGTGCATTCATGGTTTGAGCCAGCGACGCCGTGTACGGCACCTCCACTAGCCTTTTCTTACCCACAAGTAAATCTCTCACCTTCCTCTCGCTAAACCTTCCACTTTCAGTCCGTTGCATCTTTCTTTGCTGTATTTTTTCAAGTATCAAATGCTTTAGCCTTCAAGTCAAGCTTTTTGGCTTTCAATCACCAAAAGCTGGTTAATATAGATAAGCAAAGCGGCGTTTGGAATGTACATGTTAATACTACGTGTCCTTTTGCCAAGGTTTAAAACCTTGCATGGCATGGTCTAAGCTTGCCAAGTGTCACTGATTACCAGATGACTCGTCATATTTGGGCTAGGGTTTGGTCCAAAGGAACCCAAGGCCTAGGAGACCACGTTCTTTTTAAAAACTCCAGGATAAGGCCCAGATTTCCCAAAACAGCCAATTCAACGACTCCTTTCTCTCCGTATATCCTTCCAAGTTTCAAGCAAAGGGTCAACTCAACTCAGCCCAGCAAAACGTGGGAAGTGAATATCATTGCAAAATATATGTCAGAATGCAAGAATTTCATAGTTTATGTATTATAAAGTGAATTATTGATAGGTGTAGCTAATAAGGACAAATATATATTAATACAATTAAATATGCCACTTTCACTCACCATTGAACTAAACCCACAAAACCAAGTCACACTCTCTTCCCCGATTTTATGGACCCCAAACTAAAGATTCTCCCATTTTCTTTATTTTGGATATTCAAGAGATGCAAACTGGTGAGTTTCTTTTTATTACGTAGACGTCAAATACAGACCTCTATCAACATGTACCCAATAATTTTTTAGTGAAGAAAAACTAGACACAAGCAAGAATGGTTACTTGGGTTTATGATTTAAGAAAATGATTTTGTTGTATCATTTGACAGCAAAAGTTAATTAGTTTTCTTCAACATATATATATATATATACCCAACAAAACAATGGGGCAAGTTATATAGGCTGCCAAAACTTTCGTCTCTTTATTCTAATCAGTCTAAACGGCGACGTGGGACAAAGACAATAATATTACTTTATTTAGTACCAGTCATGGCTCGTGATGGAAAACCGGAGTTAGCAGGACAACATATTGTCCAACTTGTCAAAGTTAATTTCTAAACGCTATTATCTTATCAATTATTGTATTATAAAATCTAGTAGTAGTTTTTTTTAATAATTGTTGTTAGAAAATTGTATTATAAATTCTAGAAGTAGTTTTTTTTTAATAATTGTTGTTAGAAAACCAGAAGATTAACAGTAGTACTAAGAGAGTATTAAAAATATATAAGTTTATAATTCAAACAATAAATAAATTTGAATGTAATTGTTAAAATATTTTTGTAATATCAAAAATTTGAATTTGTAAAAAAAAAAAGTAGTTAAATAAAATTAATTTTATATTTAAATAGTATGATATATAAAGACTGTGAATAAATATAAAATTGCATGACATAAAATAGAAAAAAAAAAATAATAAGAAGAGAAGAAACAATATACTTTCCGACGTCTGCGCCAAACCTTGGGAACTCTCACTTAACTACCATTGACTTGAGCTACCATCCATGACCAAACGATACTGGTTTAGTGGTCCTCTTCATACAAGTAGTAATATAAGAATTAGCACTGTAAATTTGGACTACGGACGATCTTTAAAGGTATAAAAATGTGAACTTTATAAATTCCAGTTCCTACTTCCTATTGGAATCAAAACCACTGGCCGTGAAAGGATGAGATTTATAATGCAAGCAACCAAAGGAGTTTCAAAAGGCTTATGGGATCAATTATATTATTTATCATTATCAAACTCTGTTCAAGGGATTTTAAAAAAAAAAATTAATTTGGCTCAAAAACATAACAAGATACCATAAGATGGCCCCTGTAAATTTATTTTCCACAGAGCAACGGCTCATAGAAATTTGAATTTTACGTTTACCCATTTCTATTTTACAAACGGAAAATGGACCCCATTGCAGTTGCAAACAGCTGCACTTCAGGTTGACAAAAGACTTGGCTTGCACATCTCTTCATCTGCGAAGCCAAACAACAAATATTTATCCCCTCTCTTCTGGGTTTTCCACAGCACAACGTACGCATGACATCATAACTTTTGCCCACGAAACCATGCCTTCAGTCTCTCTCGAAGCGTTATGTTTGGTACATCGTCCCTGTCATGTTTCTCGATCACGCCTGTCAATTCACCATCACGCTAGAACGTGCTAGGCAGCGAACACGGTAAAACGAAAAAAAAAAAAAAAACAGCTTCTGGAGTGGAGGAACATTTCAGAATCTGATTTTGTTTGGTGGGTCAATTCGAAGTTCGGATTTTGTTTGCTTTCTCGGATTAGCTGGGAAGTGGGAAGGAAGAGGGTGCAGAGAAGGTGGCACTGATTGGTGGGAAGGTTATGGCTTTTTGCTCTATATTTTTCTGTGGAAAGGGTTCGGATCGGTATGTCAATCATCCATTCATCTTCTGTTAAAATAACTGTCCACGGTTCTCTGTTTCTTTTACTCTATCATTGTGGTTTTGGGTCAGATATTTGTGTAATATGACTGTTAAGGCATTGTCCGTATTAGTTGTATTTTTGGTGGAAAATGAGAACTAAAGAGGGTTTTAGATTCTAGATTTGTATCAGATTCCTGAGATGAGCAATTTGGGGTTAATTTGGTTGGTAAAACTAGGAGGCAAAATTGAGAGAGATAATTTAGAGAGTATTCTTAATCACTGAAAAGACATAATTGGTGAATCGTTTTGGGCATACCAATAAATTTAAAATCTGAAGACGTTTTAAAGTACCTTTTTTAGATTCAAACTTTTGGTACTATTTCTTGTCTTTCCAATGGCTAGTTGATAGTAGAGTCTTCATTCATGCAGCAAAGCAAGAGGAAAGAAAGTAACTACATGGAGGGTCTTTTCTTTGAAGGAACTACACTCGGCTACAAATAATTTCAACTATGATAACAAGCTTGGAGAAGGGGGATTTGGCAGTGTTTACTGGGGCCAGCTTTGGGATGGATCACAAGTAAGATACTTTCTTTTCTATTCTTTGTTGCATGTTATCAAATCTGCTTTAGTTTATGGCCACTTTTAATCATCCTAGTTGTGATTGCAAATGCACAATGAGTAGTCGCGGTGATTAATTTTACACAAAATTGCGTACCTACTGATATCATTGCTTTCTGCCATGAATATGATTTTCTTCTCAGAAATGTCTATTTTCAATTATTTAGATCCTTCATGTTTTTACTGCAAGATTCAGTCGGCTAGTATCTTTACTACTACTGGGATCGTACATTCAAGTACTAGTCCAGATCAATTATTCTAACAAAAATGTGTAAAATATAGGAAGTTGGCATGCTTTTCAAGGCAAAATGATGAAGAGTTTCATAAAATAAGTTGATGAAACTCGTCAAAGTGCACTACAATGGTTTAGTAAAATTTATTTAGTAAATGCAGTGAAAAACATGCTAGTTGAAGGGGCTTAGTTTAGCCCTTCCTTCTCATCAAAGTGCACTTCAATGATTTATTAGTTCCTTCCTTTTTTGATGGTTGAGACATTTACAAGGAAGTGGAATATTTGATGGGGTTCTTAGTTGTTAGATTTGATCTTTGAAGCACCGACACTTCAAAAGTTTATCGTGTCATCAATTGAACACTCCAATACGTCTAAACATTACTCCTTAATTTTTTTTAAAAAGTATGAATGTTAGCATTTGACACTTTTTATATATTTTGTAAACATGTTTTAACATTTACGAGACCTACTTTAGGTATCTATTTATATACGTGCTGATGTTTCATATTATATACTAATACTAGTAGTTATTCATTTGTATAACTTTTTAAATATGAATATACATTCTTGTGCATGTCCTTCATGTTCATGCCCATGCTTCATAGGTTTGAAGTGCTAAATTTTTGTATGGACCAACAAATTAGCCATGTGAGTACATCAGTTTTCTTATCATGATTTGCAAGTGAACCTAAACAAATTATTTGTTCTAAATATTGGACTGGGATGACTATTGTGTGTATCTAAGACAAAGAATAAGCGTGCTTACTTACTGGTTCCTTGAAGGATAGATCTTTAGTATTAGGATAAGGTCATAATGTGATATCTGTCGAAAGAATAGTATCAAAAGTTTCAGGTGAAAATGCTGTTTAACCTCTGGTCAAGTTATTTTTAGCACCTTTGAAAATGAAGCTATTCAGAATATGCTGATGGCATATAGTAGTATAGTTTTATTACCTTTTTCCTGTTCCTGATTTCTCTTCAGACTGGCTGGTTGCCATTTTGATCCATGTACACCTTTAGATTGCAGTGAAAAGATTGAAAGTTTGGAGCAACAAAGCAGATATGGAATTTGCTGCCGAAGTTGAGATATTGGCAAGAGTACGACACAAGAATCTTCTTAGTCTTCGTGGGTATTGTGCTGAAGGGCAGGAACGGCTAATTGTATATGACTATATGCCGAATTTGAGCCTACTCTCTCATCTTCATGGACACCACTCGGCAGAATGCCTTCTTGATTGGAACAGACGGATGAATATTGCAATTGGGTCAGCTGAGGGAATTGCGTAAGTGCTGACCTGGCTTTCCTTAGACCTTCTATCTAATAAATTCTTATGTAGACCTGATCTATAAAAAAATTGAATGACCAAATCAATCACTAATGAACATGAAGTATGTTAATATACTTTCTAGTGGGACTTCTAACATTTTACATGTTAATCCATAATTAGTTTAGTCTACTAATTTCTTATAAACAGAGTCTATCTAAAAAATTTCTCTTTCCCGTGGCTTTCAATTTATTAAATCTACAATTTTTTTCTTTGTTCTTTCAGATATCTCCACCACCAAGCAACACCACACATCATCCACAGAGATATCAAAGCAAGCAATGTGTTATTGGATGCAGATTTCAAGGCTCAGGTTGCTGATTTTGGTTTTGCTAAGTTGATCCCTGATGGAGCAACACATGTGACTACAAGAGTTAAGGGAACCCTTGGCTACCTTGCACCAGAATATGCCATGTTGGGTAAAGCGTCTGAGAGTTGTGATGTCTACAGTTTTGGAATTCTGCTGCTAGAACTTGCTAGTGGCAAGAGACCAATTGTAAAACTGAATACCACAACGAAGCGATCAATAACTGATTGGGCATTACCGTTGGCTTGTGACAAGAAATTTAGTGAAATTGCAGATCCGAGGCTAAATAGTAACTACATGGAGGAAGAGCTCAAAAGGATCATTTTTGTTGCACTCATATGTGCTCAGAACCAGCCTGACAAGAGACCTAAAATGCTTGAGGTCGTAGAGCTGCTGAAGGGAAATTCTAAAGATGAGTTTTCTCAGCTAGAAAATAATGAATTGTTTAAAAGCCCTCCAGCTTCAGCTTCTGAAGAGAGTTTAGACTTCATCTCAGAAGAGAAGGAATCGAAATATGAGTTCAAAGAGAATACTGAGCTATAAACTATGCAGGAAAACAGAAACTATGGGTTTAATACAGATTGTAAAGCTTTCACGAGTTGCAGTTCATTGTTATTGCCAAGAGGCACTGGGTGCCCATAGAGTAGATTAGGCATGTTGCAGTGCATGGGGTTTGTGTGCATGTCAGTTTTCTGATGTTTAGAGCAACTAATATTTGTGCAGTGTTTTTTTTTTCTTTTGGTTATCAGTTCCTGGATCTATCCAGCCTTTGTGATTAAGCCATTGAACTTGGCACAAACAGCTGCTGTATAAAACATTGTCAAACGCCCTCAAGAAGACCTTTATTTGGTTGTGTTATATTGATGAGAACGTCATACCGAAAGCAATTTTATGCTAAAGCTGCAGAGGCTAGTCGCTGTTCTTTCTTTAGTTTACAAAAGAGTGTCTGACTCAACTCTAACGCGTAAAAAAATTTCTTACTTCGGGGTTTCACGCGATGCAGACTGGTAAGTTTCTTTTTATTACGTAGATGTCAAATGCAGCTCTCTAGCAATATGTACCCATTAATTTTTTTATTGAAGAAAAACTAGACAGGTGTAAGAATGGCTAATTGGGTTTTCGATTTAAGAAAATGATGTTGTATCATTTGACAACAAAAGTTAATTTACTTTCCTCAACCCTTATGTCCAAAATATATAGATGTTTATTAACTAAATCTGTATATTTCCCAACAATGCTGCAAGCTACGTAGGCTGCCTAAGTTTCGTCTCTTTATTCTAATCTGTCTAAAGTGCGACGTGGGATGCAGACAATAATGTTACTTACTACCAACCATGACTCATGACGGAGAACCATAGTTAGCAGGAAAACATATTATCCAACTTATCAAAGTTAATATCTAAACACTGTTATTTTATCAATTATTGTATCATAAATTCTAGTAGTAGTTGTTCAAAAAAAAAAAGAACGGAAGAAACAACATATTTTCTGCAGTCTGCGCTAAACCTTAGGAACTCTCATTTGTGACTTGACTAGTATTGGCTTGAACTACCATCCAATGATACAGTCCAGTGGTCCTCTTCACACAGAAAGTAATAAAAAAATTAGCTAGGGATGACAAAAACAGAGTATAAGAATTAGCACAGTCAATTGGACTATGGACAATTTTTGAAAGTATACAAATTTGAACCTTATAAATTCCAGTTCCTGTTGGAATCAAGCTCACTGGCTGTGAGAGAAGGAGATTTATAACGCAACCAACCAAAGGAGTTTAAAAAGGCTTATGGGATCAATTTATATTATTTCCCATCAGTTATTTTAAGAGGATAAATAATAATATGTTTTTTAAAATTTATCATTATCCAACTACCGTCATTCAGAAATATTACAAGCATATTAGGCCATGTCGTGAGGTAACCCATTTCCCTCGAGTGGAACCCAAGCCACAGAGAGAAAGGAGAAAGCTCTCTGCATGAGAAAAAAAAGTCTTCCAACCATAAGCCCAAGTTAGAGAGGTCATCCTTGTTCCAGTTCTTCCTACCGAAGCTAACAATTTCAACGGACCCCATTGAAATTGCAAACAGCTGCACTTCAGCTTGACAAAAGACTTGGCTTGCACATCACTTCATCTTCGAAACCAAACAATAAATATTTACCCTCTTTCTTCTGGTTTTTCCACAGCACAGCGTACGCATGACATCATTACTTTTGCCCACGAAACCATGCCTTCAGTCTCTCTCGAAGCGTTATGTTTGGCACATCGTTCCTGTCATCTTTCTAAATCACGCATGTCAATTCATTATCACGCTAAAACGTGCTAGGCAGAGAATACGGAAAAGAAACAGCTTCTGCTGGAGTGGAGGAACATTAAGAATCTGATTTTCTTTGGTGGGTCAATTTGAAGTTTGGATTTTGTTTGCTTTCTCTGATTAACTGGGAAGCGGAAAAGTAGAGAGTGCAGAGAAGTTGGAGAGAGAGAAATAGGACAAGGTAGCACTGACTGGTGGGAAGGTTATGGCTTTTTGCTCGCTATTTTTCAGTGGAAAGGGTTCGGATCGGTATGTCAAATATTCATTCATCTTCTGTTAAAATAACTGTTCATGCTTCTCTATTTCTTTTACTCTATCATTGTTGTTTTGGATCAGATATTTGTGTAATGTGACTTTTAAGGCATTGTCCTTGTTAGTTGTATTTTTGGTGGAAAATGGGAACTAAGTTTAGACTCTGGGTTTTTATCAGATTCCGGGGATAAGCAAATGGGGTTAGTTTGGTAGGTAAAAATAGGAGGCAAAATAGAGAGATAATTTAGAGAGTATTCTTAATCACTGAAAAGACATAATTGGTGAACTGTTTTGGGCATACCAATAAATTTGAAACACGAAGACGTTTTAAACTACATTTTTTATATTCAAACTTATTTGCTAGTGGCAAGAGAGTGCCAATTGTAAGTCTGAATACCACAACGAAGCGATCAATAACTGATTAGACATTACCGATGGCTTGTGACAAGGAATTTTGTGAACTTGCAGATCCGAGGCTAAATGGTAACTATATAGAAGAAGAGCTCGAAAGGGTTATTTTTGTTGCGTGCTCAGAACCAGGCTGACAAGAGACCCATCATGCTTGAGGTCGAAAAGCTGCTGAAGGGAGATTCTGAAGATACGTTTTCTCAGCTAGAAAATAATGCACTGTTTTAAAGTCCTCCAGCTTTAGAAAACAATGACGGGGCGTCAGCTGCTGAAGGAATCGAAATATGAGTTGAAAGAGAGTACTGTGCTATAAACTACGCAAGAAAACAGAAACTACGGGTTTAATACATTTGATAATTAATACAAATTGCAGAGCTTTCACCAGTTGCAGTTCATTGTTATCGCCAAGCGGCACCGGGTACCCGCACGGTTACGTAGGCACGTTCAGTGCGTGGGGTTTGTGCATGAGCAACTAATTTTTGTGCAGTGCTTTCCTATTTCTTTTTCTTTTGGTTCAGTTTCTGGATCTACTCAACCTTATCCAATGACACAAACCAGCCATATAAAAAATTGTCAAATGCCCTCACGAAGACCTCGTGTTGTTATATATTGATGACATTGGGAATGTCAAACCAAATCCCCCCCCCCAACCGACAGCGATATCATGCAAAATCTGTAGAGTGGAGTCCCTACTCTTTGTCTAGTTTACCAAAGAGTGTAAGACGACTCAACTCTAACGCGTGAAAAAATGTAGATAAAGTTGCGTGACTAAAATGTAACCACCATAGACCTCTGCTGTTCATTGTAGGCCGAGGTCCTTAATAAGATAATAGTGTTACAACCACTTAGCCAAAAAAGGGAAAAAGTCAAAAGATAAAGCTCAAAGCATTTCGACATTCAAAACTTCAACCCAACTGCAGAAGCAGACGAGTCTTGACTGTTATATTTGACTCGTAATTCTGTAACATATTTACAAAGATTTACCAATTGCTACAAGTACTCAACAATTTCTTACGAGTTTTAAAGGTCAGCTGTTATATACTCAAACCCAAGCATCAACATGTTCAATCCTGACACTAACATTTCAATTTAAACTAAGCAATGATGTCTCAAGAAAATGTATCCTCTCGATCTCCCTCAGCGATTGTTTCACCTTCCTCCATATTGCTGAACTCTAAGTAATGAGTAGGTCTATGATCCTCGTGGTAATACTCCCGAGGTGTCCCAAGTTTCACTCCATACTTCATCCCCGATGCGTGCCTCACTCCCATGAAGTTGTAATTCCATGGACCATTATCAGGAACCTAGAAAATTGAAGCCAGAAAACAATCAAGACACCAGCAAAAAAATGTCCTCTATCGTCTATACATATAATCGTTAAACTAACCAATCATGCAAAAGAATAAAAACTAGAAAATTCCAGGCAGGCTGGAAAGCTTACCATGTAGAAACCAAGGAAGCGATCACTAAGGAGCATCTGAACCTTCTCATAATGAGTAGGAAGGTAACCATGAGGATTGCTTCCTGTGTCCTTATTGATGCGCCCCCATTCATAGCCAGATGGAGTGAGCTTGTAGGCAGTTAATGAACAGGAACCTGGAGTAAAACTGCAAGTCAAAATAATACATTTCTCGCCATCCCACTGCTTACTGCTCTCTAAGACCTTAGCATGTGTAGTGAGATCCTGCAATATTTATTTCTCAGGTGAGATGATGTATGGATCATAGATATACTCCACTATCACAAACTAAAACAATAATCCCAAGATTTTCTGTTTATTAATATTATTGGAAGGTGGGGAGTCTCTCATTCTAGTGGTATTCTGAAAGTGGGGACAATATACTATTACGCTCATCTTGTAAGTAAAATTTTAAGCAACAGAATAAAAATGCAATAAAAAATAACTAAAGCAAAAACCTGAGGGGACAACTGAGGAAGTTCATTTGGTTGAGTATGCATCCATCCCAAAGGCTCCAAATCGTTTAAGAAATCATGCTCTGGAAGGGCTGATGGGAGATGGACCTGCTGATGAGTCCCCCATTGTGGCGGCATCGCAATGCATCGGATCTCTTTAACCTGGGGATTATCTGGAGGACTTATGCCATATAAGTATCCAGCAATTTGAGTTCGAAGATCTGCTATGCAGATAAATTTTTTCAAGATGTTCTTAGGCATAATATAGGTGTACCCAGTTTCCTGCACCACACACTCCAATATTACCATATGAATGAATAGCAATATGATTTGTCAGAAATGGGATTGGAGAATATAATGCAAACCTTTATATCCTCAGAGTTCACATATATATGGTTTACACGAAGATATAAATTTGTGGCTGATATTGCTCTGACACGCCAGTCAGTCTTAGAGCCAAATGCAGCTTGCTCATAGGGACTAGTGGTGGTTACTATGAGTTCATCACCATGAACATTTGTGGTCTTTGTTGTTACAGCTGTCAGCTGACTTGCTTCTTTCGCCTGCAAAACAGTAAATACAGAACTTGATTGAATAACTCACAAATAAGATGGCAGGCAAAATCCACACTTAAAAATGGATACAGGGGAAAAGGAGATATTGTGTTGAACTCAGTGTCTAGAGAGCAACAAGGAAATATCATAACCTGTTTCTCAATCTCTGCTATCTGTTGCCGCTGTTGAGAAGGTGGCGTAATCTCAGCTCCTAGTATAATATCACGAATCTCAGACTGAGTTAGGGCGGATGTATTCACATTATTCTTCTTGGCATAATCTGAGAGTATAAGATCTCTCAATGCAACTTCCACCTGTCACCATATGTTTAGGTTATGAATCTACCAACAAATAACATAAAGCTGTAGAACAAGTTATTATTACCCTTAATTACAAAGGCATGTCATTACTTAATGTCATGTCACTCTTGATTACAAAAGCAAATCATCATCCTAAGACAATTATGAAAAATATATAAATTTATAGGGGAAGAATTTTAAACAAATTTGATATAAAAGTCTGCTATTTTGACCACCCAACTCTAGTCTTAGATAATTGACCTCTAATGACAATCAAGGTGTAGCAACTGGATATCAAAGCTCAAACATTGAACTTTCTACAGAGAGGTTTGACATTAGAAGTTAAATTCTAATGACTTAAAACCAGGGAAGAAAAGTCTTATCCTTCTAAAAGATTAAAATTACCTTCATCCACTGATCATCACTGAGAGAAGGCCAGATGTGATGAGGTTCGGTAATGACTGTTTTGTCAGGCTTTAGTAACATTTTTGCCTTCTCATTGTTCACATGAAGTGCACGCAGAATCAGAATCAGCCTAGAAAATGCAGTGTAAGATGAAATACTCTTCAGCCAATCATCATAAATGTTGAACAAAACCATTTGTGGTTCTGTGGCCTTCAAAATAAGATCCCCAAATTTCTCAATCTTCAAGCATGCTTGGAATGGAAGCTGAAGCTCACTTCCTTTTATCACAATGTTAGGGAAGTCCAGTAGGTGAACCTCCAATGGATCCAACATTCCTTTACGAGTAACAATAATTTGTTTTGGTTGTTCTTCAACAGGCAGAGACCGTACAAGTGCAGCAACTTCTTCTGCTGTTTTCCACTTTGCCAACTGACCAAGACGCTTCTGACCAGCCCAGACACTTGTATGGATAACCTGCAATGTATGATATGAAAGATCAAAACCTGAACAACTAATGTCAGAAATATACCAGTATGGAGGAGGGAAGCAAGCAAGCAAACCTTGAGAAACAACTGGCCAGTCCTAGGATTAAAAATAAAGATGGCACCATTAATGGGTTTTGTTGTGAGATTCCCTTCAAATGTCTTGTGGATTGTAACACGATACACATTAGTGTCATCAACAAACCATATTATTTGATTGCTAAAGATTTCTCCGTAGTTTTGGGAAGACAAATATGGTTCTGTAGGCTCAGAAGAATACAGCTGCAGACCTTTCCTTATCCGCTCTCTCAAGACGTATAATGCAGGATTTGACTGCAAATGCACAAGACCATTAGTAAAACTATAATTGGTTACATAATGAAAGAAATAACACATGCTCAGATTTACAACAAGGCCGCCTGGGTTTAGCACAGGTGATTGGGGTGAATGGGGATTTTTAAAGAGGTCCTATGTTCAAGTCATAGTAATGACTTCTTGGCCTACTGAAAAAATAATTACGCCATGACTTTTAAGTGCATAATTATGTTACCTTCATGATCTTATTCATGGCCTGCTGAAGCAGTGGCTTTGACCCAGGGAACCAGTTTCCGAATGCAGAGTGCAAATTATAAGCCAGATCAAGGCCAATCATCACCCCTGCAAGGAAAGAATTGATTAGATCAA
This sequence comes from Gleditsia sinensis, assembly GCA_037074535.1. NCBI lineage: Eukaryota > Viridiplantae > Streptophyta > Magnoliopsida > Fabales > Fabaceae > Gleditsia > Gleditsia sinensis. The sequence goes on along the minus strand of CM073469.1, from coordinate 1,186,974 downwards.
GTACACAAAGTATACACAGGAACAGAGGAAACTGACAGAAATGTACCAGTAGGCGATGGATATATAGACATGTTATCTGTTGTGTAATCCATAAATTTGGCTCGTGTATAACGCTCAATATCATGAGAGTCATAATCCCCCCATCGAAGCTGTACATCAATCCAGTACTTATTGCTTGCCTTCTGATCAAAGACATCCTTAGATTCAGCAACTAGACTAGGCTTTGACATTGGCCATCTATGAGCTGCAAAAAGAAGAACGTCTGCACAAGAACTGTTCATTTTGTAGCTTTTCCTTGGATGGATTGTTTCCTTCTGGACAGTTTCAATCTCCAAAGCATCCAACTCCTGATCCAAAACCTGACAGAGATCCATAACAACACTCTCATGGATCTTCTGCCATAAGTGGGCTCGGAATATCTGAATAAGAGATATTTTTAAGGTTGGTATCTTCCCGTGCATGAAAATCCCAGTCAGATCTAGCTGCACTTGAAAACCCACATAAACATTGGCTCGATTTATAGTTGGTGACCACCAAAGTGTAAACCTACGGTTAGGTATCTGGTTGAGACCAGATCTCTGAGCATTGGTTAGCTTCTTATACTTCATAGATTCCTCAAAACCTGAAGCCTTCTCCCAGAAGAGACCTTCCCAAGTTGGAAAGCTGCAAGTGAGAAATGACAGCAAGTAAATTACATTTTTTTCCATAGTTTCAACAATAAATACTTATAATGGAAATATATAAATTGTAACAATCTATTTAAGGAGAGAAAAATGACTTCATCTTTAAACAAGGGGAAGTCATTTTCCAGAAACACTAAAAAAGAGGGGAAAACAAAGATGCATTGTCTTCGCTAAAAAATATTTTATAGGAAAATATCCTTACTTAAAAATGTTTTCAACGAAGCTTTTTCTACTGAACATTTTTCACAATCAAGTTATTTACCATAAAAACAAATGGACAATAAGGTACTGGCTCTATTTTATGCTTCCTACTCCTGCAGTGATGTAATAACATGGAATGAATGCCCCATGACTCAAAAGCAGGTGATGAAATAACTACCGGTATAAAGAAAATGAATTTTATACGAGATGAATTTAAGGAAAAGATTTTTTCTGCTTCATACACCTCCCCCAAATGCAACAGCAAAAGAAATTTAAGGAAAAATGAACTTACTATGTTCCTTTGAATAAGGTATGTTCAAGAATTCCTTCAACACCTCCAAGGGCTTGAATAACATCAGTTCGGTAATTGTTCAAATTCCACAACTTCCCATCATGCCTCTGGTGAGTCCACCAGAAGGGATTTTGTTTCAGAACTTGGTACTGCTTGAAATCTGTACGCACCCTCCATCCTTTATCATAAGCCAAAGTGTGTCTATCCTTCTGGAACAAAGTGTTTATCCGTGGTATTCCCCTATCCCATGAATCCTGTCAAACAGATCAAGACTATCTTTCATAAAAAGAATATATTATTAAAACAAAAGGAGAGGAAGTACAAGTGGGCTAAATAATAAACCATCCTAAATAGGGAAATGAAAAGAAAACAGCGAGCCAAGGTGGCTCAAAAAAGCAACAAAACTATCCAATCTCTTTGCATATCAGTAATAGAAAATTCCTTGAAACAATCATAAGCAAAGCACCAAAGAGAAGCCAGCAACATAATCTTATCCTTTATCAAATTTATGTGTAAAGAGACTAATGCAGTTAGGAGTATCAGAAGAAAAAAAATTGTTATTTATATTAGATTATAATATCTTTGTAATTTGGAATCTAAGATTTGTAATTGGAAATTTTAGGGTTACTTATTATTAATTTGGGATTTTAATTTAGTTGTTTGGAACTTGAGATATCTTATCCCCTAGTAGTCTTTTACAAGGATATCCTTAGCTGAGCTTAAGTTAAGATTGTTTGAACTGTAGTTAAACTGGATATCAGTCTTAGGACTTTTACCCCCATATTGAATCTGAAAAAAAGAAATCTGTGTTTTTCATTAGTTTCCTTGGTTGTTCTCGTTCTACATCAGAAACAACCTTGAAAATATTGGCATTTCTCTCAAACCAAAATACACCGGAGAATTGCATAAACCGCACACTGCCATAACGTTATAGCCTTCTTATTCCTGCCATAGTCTTTTAAACATATCATGAGAGAATGCTCCAACTCCAAGGTGAAAGGACAAGCCCATTGTGCCTCAAGCACCACAAACAGGTTATTCCACAAGAACATAGCAACCTCACAAGAGAAACACAAAGGCATATTACTCCCACCAAATTAGAGATTAAATACTAAAGACACAACCTGCCGTTGTTTCTGCAAATTCAGACACAACCACCCAAACCCCAATAATTCCTGTGTTAAGAAAAAAGCATTAGAACACTCACTTCCAGATCTTCAAGGGTCAAACGCCTGTTTTGTGCCTGAGCTTCCTGCCTCTTCAATGCATATTCAGCCCAGACACGCTGTGAATCAATGAATTCACTCTCCCACGGCTGTCAATGGTCCAAGAAAAGAAAATACTACATTAAAATATATTGCAATATTGTATTAGGCACAGATGCACATAGAATATAACATACTGGGGAAAAAAGAAAGAGGTTCACCTGTATGTAGCGATAAAGGTTGGGAATTAGTTGGTCCTCTTCATGACTCATACCACTCCTGAAGTGGGTTACACCAACATCAGTCTGCTGACTGTATCGGAGATCACTTTGAGGTATCAAAATGTGACCCATAGACAACATGCCAAGCCCTCCAATTTCTTTTGGGGTGTAGAAAATGACAGGAGGAAACCTGATAGAAAATACATTAGAATTAATGTGAACCCAAAAGCTCCAAATAAAATACTAAAAATATCTAATTATCTACCTGCTAGGCATCTTTGAGTTGAGTCCAATTTTAATACGAGTCTGAATTTTATTTTCACATTTAACCAGCAAATCTAACAGCTCTTGAGTATGTACAGTTGCCTCCCGAAAGTAAGTCATTAGACCTAATTAGAGCCAAAGTCAATTAGCAAACTGATGATAACAGCTGCATGGAGGCCCAACAGTTAACCATACAACTTCACTTACCTATTAAAGCTGTGTTCCATTTATTGACAATTTTTGTGAATGTAGTAGATCCTGAAGACATAAGAATCTGCCTCACACGATTCTCAAACACTTTCATGTGTTCATCATCAACTCTTAAGAAAGCAACTGCTGTCCTTTCTTTAGTCTGTTCATTTTGCAGATTCCAGACACCATCTTTTGTGTTACTGAATGCTTCTTGAGTCATCCTGATTTTAGGAAGTATCCGCACTTCAAATCCACACCTGTAGATAGTTGGGAGGTACAGCAAAGAGAATTTCATTCATCATATAAAAAATGTAAGAATGCCCAGCCCAATCACTAATGACAATTTGATAAGAAAAATGGCAACAAATAAATATAATTGCAGAATATTTCATCCAGAAAAAAATGGATAGTTACTTAGAAATTGTATAAGACAATGCAAAGCTACAAATTCAAACACTTGACCAGGTTATCCACGGCAAGTTTAAAACTCTGAATCATCACCACAGGAAAATATTTTGACAAAGGTAACCATATAATATCACAACCAAATAAATAAAAATAGAAGCTTAAGTATTTACTTAAAATCAATCAACACTTACATACTAAAAAGCAAGTTTGGATTATCCTTGCTGTAAACAGAAACAAAGCCGTTCTCCCACTCTACAGTTGTGATGCTTCGAGGAAGACGATTCTTCATATCCCAAAAGACACTCCTCCCAAGATTGACTGAAAAAGGACACAGCAAAAGAAAATGTCAAACAAACCAAAACTAATTTTCAAAATAACATTACCAATCCACCCAAGGCAAAAGGAAAACAACTACCATCATGTTTCATGAGCCTCATTCTTGCATCTCTTGGCCAGCATTTCTTATTGTTGTAACCCACCATGTTCTCATTGTTAGGATCAGGATGCTCAGTGAGATATCGCTGAATAAGGTCTCGAGCCTCTTCATGAGTGAAGCGGAACAATATATGAACACGATCTATGTATCGGGAATAAAGCCTAATTGGATGCCTTGTCTCAACTTTTGTGTCCCAGTATGTGATGAACTCATTTGGCATCTGCGGTGGACCAGCAATCTCACTGGCTCGAGTCAATCCAAGAAGCAATAAATCCAGCACCAGTCCATAATATTGAACAACAAATGATGCAAATTGTAAACCACGTATTAAACCATATGAATTTGTGTGGCTCATGTCCTTGTATGACAACACAACATTGTTCTTTGCAGTGACATAATCCGCAATATTATGGTCAAGAACCAAACGCAGAAGCCTGCAATAACCCAAGTTAGATAGAAGTAAAGAAAGCCCTGACACCATTCAGAAAGTGACTAAGTACATACCTGTTTAGCATGGTTAAATCAATCTTATCAAAAAATTTCTCAAACTTGGTCTGCAGCATCACGACACACTGTCCTTCACTGGTATCCCATACCCCTTGCAAATTGTTTATACCCTGACACCATTTGTAAACCAAAAGTGGAGGTGGCTCTGAATCCGCTGGCTTGATCCAATTGGGAAAGAGATGGCGCTTGTCACCCTCATACCAAAGATACTGATCGAGATAGGCATCAGTAATCTTCTCAAGAGGCTCTATTTCATAGACTGGAATCAAGTAGCTATATAAATCCATAAACTCTATTCCAACCTGCCAGAAAATAACAGAGTCATACTTCTCCCATGCTAGGAATCAACATCCTAAAGCTAGCTAATGTCTCATTAAATTACAACATACTTCTTTGAAGGCACGCTGAGTGAGGAGATGTCGCTTGATTCGTGATAAAGCCTCGTGCGGATTGTCATAAGCTTGCTCAATCAGCCCCAACTCTTCTCTTTGCAGTTGATTTAACCTTACTGCCACACTATAAGATTCTTTCAACCTCTCAAGAGCAAGAATAAGTAATTTTGTATCGTGCTTGTATGATAAAGGTGGAAATGGAATGGGGGAGAACTTCCTTGATTCCAGCCAATGTACTGTTGTTGTATAGATAGCAACTGCTTCTTCAGGGGTAACATACGGACCATCTTTCAAATAATTGTGTTGGCGTTCCTGCAACAAGAATAACTGATCAGTGAAAGACTAGACTAAAATAATAGCACTTTTTTAAGACAATTAACCAAGAGTAAAACAACTTATATTAAAACAATACTATCAATTCTTTGATAAGGAACAAGGCAACAGAAACTTAAATGATTCATGGAGGACACTAAACACACCTGCTCTGCTTTCAGCCAGAGACGTGTCAATCTTCCTAGATTCTTGCGACAAACAGTCTTATCAACAGTTGCACCTCTTCGTATACGTTCACGGTTATAATGAGCAACATTTGTCCACCAGTCTGCTTTTGACTTCACATAACGAAGGATCATGTTCTCTATGGGAACTGGCAAACCAGGAACCTACATATTAACAAGGTAAGAAAATTGAGAATTGAATTGAACTAGATTTAAATGAGAAATAACAACAACAATAACCAAGCTTTTTCCAATTCGGTAGGGTCAGTTACATGGATCAAACGCCGCTACAATAGCAGATTTAAATGAGAAAGTTAAAAAAAAAAGGTTGCTCACTTTGGCTGAAATTATTAGATAAGTTTTTATTGGTAACTGTTCCTCTGCGAGCAAAGAACTTAAACAGACAATGCATAAATCAATATTCTCCAAACCCATGCATGTGCTGTATATTTTTACAAATTCACCTGCGATCCACCTCACTCTTGAAAAGAAGAAACAATTAGTCATTTACCTTCCAAGGAATATTTGCTTTCCAGCAGCGCCAAGCCTCACTCAAATGCTGCAATATAGTTCTTGCCTTATTTTGCTTAATACCCTCTGGCATGGCATCAAGCACATCATGCATAACTGCCGCTCGAAGCTCTAAGTCAAAGTGGCTCTCAACACGCTGCTTAGTAACAGTCTTTGCAACTCCTTTTGAGTGACGCCCCTCAAATTGTCGTGCAAGTAAATTGCCTAGCCATCGTTCAAGAAGAGGCACAATACCACGAAGGAAGAATAACCAAACCCTCCACATTGGTGCCCAAACCCCACAGCCAGGTCCTTTCCCAACAGGTCCAGTGTTAAAGCGGTAGTATATCAAGTGCTTCAAGTCTTTGCACATTCTGATTTGCCTCATAAGCCTGTACTTGTAACGATACATACCAGTCAACTGACCAACATGCGAAAAAGTATATTGCAGGCCATCAGCAAGCTGAAAAGCATCCACATTACCCAGACGGAACTGAACATTGGCATCCACCACAAGCTTAGTCAAACGAAGGATTTCACGGCAAAGATGAAAAGCATTACCAAACCGTGATTTCTTCCGTTCTTTTGTAGTAAGGGTTTTGACAGGCTTTAGATTGAAATTATAATCAAGGTGAAGATAGTTCAAATTTTTCCTGTGTATCAACAGATTCAACATATTATACCCCTGTCTACAAACTTGAAGACCTGCTTCAACCCAATCAAGTTCTGTGGTTTGGAAAAACTTTGTTGCTTGAAGAGATCGGAATAAGTGCTTCTTTTTTTGAGCCTTAGGAGGTCTGTGATGCAGCTCGTTCAACACAAAACATTTCAACAACTTTTGATAACTAACCCGAACTTTGACTGGATATGAGGGAGGGCTGCCAGAAAAATACAAAAATAAATTATTTATGTCCATGTTAAGAGGAAATGAGTTAACATATGCATACAGCATACTTAACCAATGAAAGACTCACTAGGAGCCTAGGATTATAGGGTGTACAAAACTGAACAAAACTAATCAAACCGAACCAATCCAAAATCGAATAAAACCGATAATGAGTAGTTTATATTGTTTTTTCATATCAGAAATCGATCTCAGTTGTTAGTTGGAAAAAATTCCAACCAAATCAGACCGAACTTACTGCTACAAATAATATAACTACTTATTTTATATTTTATATATACCCCCTCCCCTCCTTTCGTTTCTCTTTCCCCTCAACCCCCCTTCTGCCTTCATCCCCTTTAGCCTCTCATTTTCATTTCTCTTCATGACTTGTATTGCACCCCCACAATTAGACAATCCAGATTGATGGAAGCAAAGTCCTAAACAGAGGAACGAGCTCCACAAGGGGCAGCTAAGAACTGGTTGACAATTTCAGCCCTTGAAGGAAAGGCCCATCTATCAACTGTGATATTTCGCGTTATGCCACTCATAACCCATGAGGGTGGCCCCAACCCCAACCCCAACCCCCTCTTCCACTCAATTATTTCAAGCTCATCTCCTCAATTTTACAACAAAAACAGTGCTTTACTAATGATATTACCTTATAATTATGCTTATAATAACATAAAACAAAATACCATCAATAGATGCAAATCGCTCAAAGTCATATTCCAAATGGTAAAATGGTCATTTGGGAGATCACTAAAAGGAAAACCCCACTAGATTCCCAAAAGGAATTTGTGCTAAGACAGCTTAGGTTGAAGGGCACATTACTGTGTGTAATTTTTTTAGTTCTAAAATGTCAACAAAAGGGTAAGTTTGCTTATTTGAAACTTGGGCCATAAAACTGTTAAGAGTGAAAAAATGGGCCAGCTAGAAAAAGGCCTAAAAGAAAGAAAGAAAAAATCCCAAAACCGAATGGATTGAACCAAACCAAACCAACTTCCAACAGTTTGGTTTGGTTCAGTTCTCCAAACTTGAACCAAACCAATCAATTCAATTTTTTTTCTTCTCCTTGTAATTGGTTCAATTTGGTTGGTGCTCAAACACCAACCAAACCAAACTGCTAGACACCCCTACCTAGGAAGCATGTAAGAGAGTGAGGTCACAACTTACCAATGCTCCTTAAACCATTCTGAAACAAGTGGAATATCTTCTGCCCGTCTCATGCGACCAGATCTCATATTAAAAGGACGAGGTGCAAATAGTAGGGAGATTCCAGCAGCTGTGGTGTCTGTATAAAGCTGAGTATCTCTAAGCAAAGGTTCCACACCTTCAGGCAATTCCCACTCCTCATCATCATCCTCGTCGTGGATTCTCTTCTCACGCCTCTCCTTGTTAGCACTGGTTATTGGGTGTATCAATGGGTCATAATAAAATGCAGGTAGATCAGGATCTTCAGTTTTAATATACATGATCATGGGAGTATGGTAAACACCCAGCTTTACTTTGCGAGGCCTATTGTTATAAAGATAAGGAAATGCAATTCTGTACTCTGTCCTAAGAGGTGACCTTATAATGAGTTTATTGATATCATTAAACTCATTCCAATCCTCATCTCCCTTCTCCATGTCACGGTACAGAGGCTCAAACTTAGGGCCACCTACAGGGCATTATTAGTAAAAGAACATGAGTACAGAATTTTGAATTTCCAAATTAATAATATATTTTTCTCTCTTCATTTATTTAGTAGAACCACATTAACATAATACTATAAGCAACAAAATCTTTTATGACTTAAAAAGTATATTAGAAATAGAATCTGCATGGAAACCTAGTTTTACAAATGCCAAGTTTCCAGTAACCTTGGTAACCACACCTAATAATGAATATATCCCACAATAGCAGGATAACCAACATCTAACCTAGTTAATAAAAAATTTACAACTTTTTAAAATATGAATATATAGAAGAAAGATAACCACATACCAGGTATGCACATGTTCAACGCCTTCGCTGTAAAAAATGACTCCATGTCAAACAAGTAGAAATAGTTGCGGTCAATCAAATCAGAAAGAAGCTGTCCAGCCAGCCGATGCAGAGTTGCCATTATAGGAAGGGAAAGATGCCATTTACGGTAACTAGGACCGTTTATAAGCTTTGTTTTCACAAGAGGCTTATGATCATAAAACCAAGTACAAACAGCAGAATCTTCCTCTTCATCCAACTCCAACTGAATTGGCTCTAGAGGATCGACATCTAACAAATTATCAGCATAGTCTAATGGAGGCTCCTCATCATCAAATGGGGGAAACCGCATCCTCTTGAAATGACGACGATCCCTCTTCTCCCTTCTCATCATGATCCACATGGTGCCCCACTGTACAATAATAAATTAAAACCCATCAAGGAAAGAAATGTATATCTTGATGATACAATGTAAAGCAGCACCAGTGGCAATTGAAATTCTACAAGCTGCTACATGTGTACAGAGGGAGAGATCAACATACCTGAGCCAGATAAATAGGCTCAACAACCCATGGTATTTCATTAACAAATGTGATTGCCCCAGAAATATGATACAAAACCTTCACATCTCGTACCTATATTAACAAGAGACGTCCTTAGTCCTTATAATAAGCAAAGAGAATAAGAAAATAAAAAAATTGATCAACAAATGAAGAAAAGATGAATACCTGCTCCCACGGCATCGGCATATTCTCCAGGAGCTTGTAAACTGCATGTGGGATGAATTTAAGTGCTCCAAGATAAACACGTTTATCATGACGGTATTTTTTTGATGACATATCTCCATGGTCCCTGTTGTGAAAAACAGCAAGGAAAAGTAAGAAAATGTATCTACCGATAAAATAAAAATAAAAAAAGGTAGTGCCAGCACAATTACATAGAATTATCTTCAGTGGTACGATAGGTAAGGGCACAAAGATAACAAAAAACGACAAAACAATTCAGGATCTCGATATAAGAGATCTCCATATTATCATCCAACTTATATTTAGGGTGAGCAGAATTTCGGGTGCATCAAGGTTGCTCATCACTATGCTCTCCAACAACTACATTCAGGCTAACTGGAAGCCTCGTTTAAAATTAGCTTGGATACAACCAGCAAAACTTATGTCTGCATTACTTAAGAAAATCATAATTAAACGGGGTTAATCAACTTCTAATCTGTTGCTCATAATGACCAACAAACAGCTCGCACCCCAGCAGGTATAATATTTGAGTCTGAGAGCTTCTTTCAACACCCCAGCGAAGCAATTCGTTCAAATTCATAACTTCTAAGAACGACACGAAATTCAGAGATATCATGCTACTGCCTTTTGCCACCAGAATTCACGAATAGTTAAAAATATCGATCACCAACTGTAATGAATTATTTGTTTTGCTGAGGCTCTTCACGCAAATAGTTTGAAAAGAAAAACTAAATAAATGGAAATTTAAAGTGTGGCCGGGTGTAGATAAAATTCGTCAGAGATGTACAACATGTGACCCAGAAGTTCAAATTTTGAAGAACAGAGGAATCTTAGCAACAAAATCACCAATAAACTTTCAAGGAACTCCGATACAGCATAAATTGCAAAGAAGGCAACGCTTGCCTGATTATTTTCCTAACATGTTCAGGTGGCATATCCTCTTTCTGCGTCTCAACAAACCCAAACTTCCTCTTGTCACTGTATCGCTTTGAATTCAGCTGCTGCCATTTTCTAGCCTTCTCCTCGAGCCTCGCCTCTGCATCAGCCTCGGTCTCCGCTGGGGTCGGGGGCTGGGGCGGAGGCGGAAGCACCGTGTACGATGGTTGTGCTGTCGGAGGCGGAGGAATCAAAGAGCCAGTAGTTCCTGGCGGTGCAATCTGGCCGTTGTTCCACATATTGAAAGACTCTATAAGGCTTGAAACCTTGGGAAGTCAGAAGAACTCGAACAGAAACAGAATGCTAAAACCTCTGTAGCATATGTAGCGGATACTGTCAGAGCTTTAAGGGCTCTGGTAGCAGCTTCTAGGGTTTATGAGTCCCTCTCAGTGCAGAGAGAAAGGAAGAGAGAGAACGAGAGCTCAGTGAGACTACAGAATATGAAATGGTTCATAGTTTGTCGATGATCATGGCGGTAGCACGTGCCGACATTCGGAGGCCACCTTCATTTCAGGATTGGGCTTTCGGGTTACTTGACTGGGCTGATTTATGAAGATAATGCCCATGTTCCGGTAGTCCCTTTCCTCTAACCGATGAACAAGAGCCTCTCCTCCCAGTCCCAAACAAAAAAAAGAGCCTCTCTTGGGCCTGATTTGAATAACAAAGTATATAAATAAATAATAATAAAAAATTCAAATAAGGGACCAAAATGGAGGGTGTCCTCTCATCATCCTCTTCTCTCTTTTTTTCTGTTCTATTTCATGTTTTTTTTATTTATATTTATTTAAAAATATTTTTTTTCTTTTTAAAAGAGTAATTTTGTCCTTTAAAAAAATGTATTCTTCTTGTTGTAGAAAAAGTGTCAAATTTTCAAAAAATGCTTTTTATTTGTTTAAATTTACAAAGTGAACTTAAATTTAAATAAAAAAAAATCAAATTTACAATATTAAATTTGTGTTTGCGTAGAAAATACTTAAAAGAGAATTAATTTTAAAAAAAAATTAAAAAATGTGTTGTCTCTCACTTTTTCTTATTTATTTTATTATTATATCAGTTATATTTTTAAATTTTAATATATAATATTTGACATATTATAATTTGATAAGTATGTTGTCTCTTTATTTTTTAATCATAATATTAATTTTTGTTTTATATTTTTAAGAGGTGTAAGATTTGTCTATCTCATATTTGTCTTCTATTTGTTAGTTTTAGTACTTGATGTATTATTTATCTTGTATGAATTTTCACTTGTTTAAAAAAAATAGACAACAATTTGTAATCTTATGTATGTTCAAGTGTTCTCTTATATTGCGGTAATAAAATAATAATAATTTTTTATATGATTAACAGTATTTTAAATTTAAAACTTTTGAGTAATTATTCACATTTTGTGTCGCAAAATAACACTTGATAAATTTTATTATAATGAAAGTGAATAATTTGGGGTAAAAAAATAATTAAAAGGGAATCAAATCATCCAAAACTCGCAATTTAAACGGTTGAGAGATTAGTGCGTGTATTGAGAAGTTAAGGACTTGGATCCATCGTAATTCATCCCACTCTTTTACTCTTTAACCATTCAAGCAATAATTTAAGTCATTTTTTTCATTACATCTCACTCCGTTGTCTCAAATAAGTTATTAAGGTCTTTAAACTTGAAATATGGGTTAAAAGACAATCAACATGCCATTAAGCTCGTTTAATACATCATTTGGACATTTAATAGTATATGCCACACTCATTGACAATTTTGATAGAAGGATTAATGTCTAGTGAATTGATACTACTCAATGGTGCACTAACATTTTTTTTTTGTAAGAAAGTCCACTAACTAGGAATCGTAACCCATGCCACGTACATGTCCCTTCATAACTTCACAATTTGATTGTTTGTCAATTTTGATTAGTTATATTTGCACAGATACATAGTAGGGGTGTACAAAATTGAATCATAAAAAAAAATTAAAAATTTTTTTTTTGAGATTTATACTAATTTTTTTACATAATAAATAATTTTCGATTGAAATTCTAACTAAATCAACAAAACCAACTGTTACATTATTTAATATTATATTTTATTAATTTTAATATTATATTTATTATTTAATACTTTTATTTTCTTTGCATCCTCACATATATGCTTTTCGTTCTTTTACTTGATGTCTCTCTCCCTTAGCATTGCCATTTTTTGATACTTAAACTGCAAGTCTTTTTTGAGAAAGAGTGCATATGATGTACTTTCACAACTTTTAATAAATTATTATTTTTATAATAAATACATAATTTATTTTTTAAATTTATTAAGTCAATATACTTTAATTCTTAAATTTAATTTATTATACAATTTAATCTTTAAATTTATCAAATGTTAAATAATTTAATTTTTTTATTATTTTACATTAACTGCTTATTGACATGACCGTTAAGTCCTTACGTTTCATGTTAAATGACAATTAATCGTACTATATCAATATTGACTCAATTTAAATAAAATAATAAATATACAATTTAGTTTCTAAATTTATTAAACTTCTACAATTTAGTCATTGAATTTACTATATATTTACACTTTAATTTCTAAATTCATGTTATTATACAATTTAGTTTTTAAAATTTTCAAACATTAAATAATTTAGTCCTTATGTTATTTTTATATTAATTGTTTGCTGAAGTGACATGTTTAGTGTTTACATAACATGTTAAATACTAATTAATTATGCTACGTTAACATTGACTCATTCATAAAAATTTGAAATGAAATTGTTCCCTCAATCTTATGTTGTGTTGTTTGTTTTAAGTTATTGAACTAATTATTGTATTTATATTATGGGACAATGGAAATCGTAGAAACATTCAAATAAAAATGGAGGTCATGTATTTACAATTCAATACAAAATTTCTCTATTCTGTCAACTATTTAATAATATATTTCATAAGTTAAAACACATTTTTTTTGTTTTAATATATATATCTCAAACAAAAAGATTTGTAAAAAAAAAATATTTTATTAAAATATACAACAACATTCAAACATAATCATAAAAATTAACTAATAAATATTAACTATAAATCTTTTAGCATTAAAATACTTAAATTAGAGCAAAAATTATAAAAAAGTGACACAACATTAAACAATAAAAGATTAAGAACGTTGAAATCATAGTCTCTTATTATAACTAAAAGCATATAAAGTGTCAAACTAACTATTTATGGTTGTTAATATCACAAATTTCAGAATAAATTTATTATTTTTAGTCATAAAAAACTTATTAAAATAATTTTGTAGTAAAAAAGTGTTTCACAGTATTGTCAGTTGAAGACATAAAATATGATTTTTCATATGAGAAGAAAAAAAAAATAGAGTGAAAAATGAAATATTTTATATTTATTTTTTAAACTGAGTCACCATTAATGTAATAAATTATATTACAAACAGTTAGTGTAAAAATAATATAAGTACTAAATTGTTTGACTCTTGGTAAATTTAAAAATTAAATTGTACAATAACTTAATTTAAATATTTAATTATAATTATTTAATAAATTTATAGATTAAATTGTTTTAAGCTCAATCAGCACTAATGTAGTATGATTAGTTGGTATTTAATATGCCACTTAACGGATTACATTAGTAAGTAATTAATGTAGAGATAACAGAATGATTAAATTATCTGACATTTGATAAATTTAGAGATTAAATTGTACAATGACTTAAATTTAAAAATTAAAATATAATAATATAATAAATTTATAAATTAAATTATGTATTACTTTTTTAATTTTTTTAAAAAGCAAGCTCTGTGAGCCCCACTTTTTTAAGTACTCACGTAAACTTTCATATAAAGTACCACCAATGCTTATTTTTTACTGCTCATTCCAATTTTTAAAATAAATTTTTGACATTTTCGATGTGCAGAGCAGAATACTAAATGGCCATTATATATGCTTAAAAGAAAATTTCACTACAACTGCCGCAAAAACGTGAGTAGAGATAATTTTCATGCAAAACTTGTCGTCAAGCCCATTGTAACAGAAGAACAGCGCTTGTGGTCAAGAAACTAAATTTTTTTTCTTTTTTATCGAAACGACCGAAACGTTTTCGTTTTCTGAGTCACCAATGCGAAACAGAGTTATCGAAACAAAACGAAGTGTTTGTTAAGGAATTATGCTATTTCAATTAAAATTGTTATATTTTAAAATGTTTCGATAAAAATACTCTTGTTTCAATAAAATTTTTGATGAAAATACTCTTATTTCGAGTTGTTTCAATAAAAATACTCTTGTTTCGAGTTATTTTCATAGAAATACTATTGTTTCGAGTTATTTTGATAGAAATACTCTTGTTTCGAGTTATTTCGATGAAAATACTATTGTTTCGAATTATTTTGATGGAAATACTCTTGTTTCAATGGAAATTTGGGTGAAAATACTCTTATTTCGAGTTGTTTCAATAGAAATACTCTTGTTTCGAGTTATTTCGATAGAAATACTCTTGTTTCGAGTTATTTCGATGGAAATACTCTTATTTCGATGAAAAAGTACTAAACTAATTTGAAAAATAAAAAAATTGACAATATAAAAGTAGATGAAAATAACATTATATCATATCTAACATTAAGTTACTTTCTCTCACAAGTCACAACATTTTTATTAATTTCATACTCTCCCCCTTTATTCTTATGACATTATTTTCCTTCATTATCTTTATTTTAAAGAAGAAACTACAAAAATGATACAAAGAGATATTAAAAGGCAAAGAGAGAGAAATATACCTAAAGATAGAGATAGAATTATGGTCGACAGAGAAAAAGACTTAAATATAAATGTCACGAAAGAGTTAAGAAGAAGATGGAGAGATAGATGCAATAGAGAGATTGTTGTTGAATACTATTAGGATTTGAGTTGAAGTCCCTACTGTAGTAGTACGTTTACTTACTATTCAATTATAAACATTAATTCAAATTAATTTTAGTATAATTTTATATATCTATATCATTAATATTATGTTAAAATTTTTTAAAATTAAAAAAATATATTATTTGAAATTATTTGAAACGTTTCTTAAAAAATCTTTCATTTTTTCAAAATTTTTGAAACGTTTCGAAATATTTTTGTTTTTAGAGTTACCGAAACGGTACATCAAAACAAAATTTAATATCTTGCTTGTAACAAACTGACGAATACACAATAGTAGTATCGATCCGGTCACGAGGGAGGGTCACTAGCTTGCTTCGCGGTGAGTCCCTACCTCGTCTCTCAGCCGTTCCCTCACGACACACTAGCCAACGACCATTCCGCAAGAGCCTCTGTGTTACAATTGATGGTAGTATTCGAATAAGTGTTATTAGGTGCGAATGGAAATCCATTTGGTTTTGATCATACCGTCACAGTTGAGGTTATTAATGGACTTAACCGAGAGATTTTTAATCAAACAAGTCTTGCAATTGATGGTAGTATTACAAAAGATGCAGCCATAAATCTTGGGAACAGGTAATAATAGGATCCCGTCCTTATCTAAACTAGGAATTGCTTACTATCCTTTTGTCTTTATAAGTTTTCTCCTAATGGGCAACCGGAGAATTTGCAGAAGTGCACCTAGGAACCATAGAATAAAAAGAAAAAATAATTGATAAATCGAAATAAATTGAACTAATTTTTTATGAGTTCGATTTTATTTAGTTTCATAATACTCAATAAATTTGAATAAGTCTATTTTTTTTAAATCATGTAATTAATTTAATTTGTTTAAACCTTTAAAATAGATCAAACCTTTAAACTTTTAAAAATAATTTTTTAAAAACAATGCTAAAAATTGTTTTTTAGAACAAAAAAATAAAAAATTTATTTGAATGTAAATTTTAAAAATAATGTTTGAGAACATAATGATGAAATTTACTTGATGATTGTAGATTAATTTTAATAAATTATTTATAACTTTGTATAATTTTTTTTATTTTTTAAAAAAATTGAAAACAATTTTGCACAAAAATAAAAAAAACAATAAATTTAAAAACTATTTTTTAAGTTACATTTTTAAAAACAGTTTTTTAAAATAATTTATAAAAATAACACAAACATATTTTTTTTATTTTTGTAAAACAAAAAAATAAAAAAATTATTTTGAAATAGTTTTCAAACAAGTCAGAAATTTTTTTTTTACTATTGTCCAAAGAGAGCTAAAATGATTTTTTTTAATTAACTTTCTAAAATAACCTCAAAGGCTTTATTTAATTTTATCTTATAATTTCAAGTTTCATGAGAAATTAATAATAAAATAATATATTGTTCATTATTTTAAAATTATATATTAATAAGTTTAATTATTATAATGAATCGTTTTAATTAGAAATAAATTTCTAAAATATATTATAATTAATTATTTTATTATTAATTTTAAATTTCTAAACAAAAAGATAAAAATTGTCATTTAATTATTTGTTTTTCTTGTTCCCTTCTATTTTTTTTTTTTCCTTTGCATTCTTTATTTTCCGCCAAACATGCCCAAGTGGACCGGTGCCAGGAATGGCCCCTTTTGGCAATTTCAAATAACATAAACTTCTCTTCCTAAATTGACTCCCTAAATCCACGAACTGAAGGAAACGACTAAAACACAAAAGAGCCTAATCCCCAAGAAAACTCTCCAAAACCCCTATCTTCAGAACCCTAACCATTAACCCTTTTCCTTTGTTCGATTATCTGATTGAATTGGTGTTTGGGAATCAGGGTCGGACGAACAGGAAGAGACGCCGAACGCTTTAGTATTTGAACGATGTCTGCAGCAGTGTGTGGAAGCAAGAGATCTTTCTTTGAAGACCTTCCTCCATCACCCCCAGTATCCAAGAGGCTTCGTTGTTCACCCTCAACATCGCCGATTCGTTTCCCGGCTCCGAGTCTCATCGATCAGCTTCGGGCTTTGTTTCCTGACATGGAAGTCCAGGTATTTCTATGAGCTTCTGGGTTTTAAGTTATAACCTTATGCATTGATTTGATGTGGTTCAGGATGATTATTTGTTTTAATTTTAACGTAATTCGTTTAATTATGGGAAAGCGGCCGAGAAAAAAGTTAGGAATTAAAGCATATAATTTTTTTCCTTAATGCATTTCCAATATAGGTTTAGTGATTCAATGTCTTTTTTGACTTTGAGTTTAGATTATCAATTCCCTCTAATTTTAGCTTTCATTGTGAATGGATCCTGTAAGTTTGGGTAATGACAAATTAGTATTTATATGCTAATTATTATGGAGTAACCCATAGTTTATTCATTTAGGACCAAATAGAAATAAAGCAACCAATGGTTTTTCAACATCCCTTTTTATTTATTTTTTGATCTGTTCACTTACCCTTTGTAGAAGAGATAATAACGTAATGTCTGTCACTTGTGACACTTTCGGTTGAGAGAAGACTTTTTTGGCTATATTAGTCAGTTATTTGTATTGTTACGTAGGTTGATGTTAGAAAATGGATTGCATAGTTGATAGTTGGCACCCTTCTACATTTTTCCTATAAGTATCTTTTATCAGTTGATATTTTAATTTCAGGAACTTGAGAGCGCCCTCCAAGAATGTGGCAATGATCTAGATGCTGCCATCGAGAGGCTACATGAGCTTTGCTTGGGATCTGCTGATGAAAATTGTGTAACTGCTAAAGAATCAGAAGTTAATGCTGAGACAGGTATGTTTGATATCTTCAGTTAAACTTATTGTGAGAAATTAGGAATTTTCAGCCTTAAGTGAACCTTGCGTGTGGGTGTTAGTGAATTAAGTCATTAACAATTGTTTAGGAGAAGAAAATTCATCTTTTACCTATCCTCTAATAGGACATTTTACTTGCTATTCACCTTAAGTTACTACTATTCTTCTATTGTGACCTGATCAAGGGCTAAAGGATAGGGAACTGAGTTGAATAAGTTGTCATCAAGAAGTTTATTTTTACAAGACTGCTAGTTATGAAGCCAACTGAAAGCAGCCTTTGCTAGTCCATAGTGATTTCTAACTGCAATAACAACAACAACAACAACTTAACCTTTTCTCATCAAGTGGAGTCGGTTACATGCATCAAACGACGCCACAGTGGCCTATTATAAATGAAATCAATATATAGATTATTAATTATTAAATTCTTCTTAATAGTTTCATCTATTGTTTTTTAACTGCAAACACGAATTTTTGTCATGGTGCCTAGTTTGGTTGGATCCACTTTTTGAAAAGAACTCTACAAATTTAACCTGATATCATATCTTTTTATCTAATATGCATCTGTTTTACTAAATGTTCCTCTTTAATTTCATGAAAATTAGACTGCAGCAGACAGTGTTCAAATTTGTTTATCTATCTTTTAAAATGAAAGTTAAGAAATGCAAATGGTTTAGCATCCTTCCCAGGAAGTCTTTTTGGTTGTGGGATGGATTCATTTATGTCTATGTTTATGTGCGGTTACATTATCTTCTAGAGCTGTTTCCTCTTCTTTCATAATGTTTATTTATTTCATTTTGTTTATTATTTTGGCACATATTTTCTATCTTCTGAAACTCTTACTAGCTTGATCCACCGGTCTTTTGTATCTGATCTGTCTAAATAGACCTTCTATCTGTTAAGCAATAGTATGGAGGACAGTACAGTTTAAGCTGCTAGCAGGGAGTACTCTGTGTATGTCATGCCACAAAAAAAAAAGGAGTTTCATACAGGATGTTCTTTATGTTTTCTTGCTATAACTATAAACTGCAATTTTTTATACCATTTAGTGTCTCTTTTGGATGAGGCGTTGACAGCTTTTGAAAATCTGGCAGTTACATGGAAAGATGATGTGGATGCTTCTCCTTCCGAGAATAAGTTGGCTTCAAACAACCTTCCTGCAGATGGAGCAGAATGGGTTGACCTGTTGGTGAGAGAAACTATAAGTGCTACTAGTTTTGATGTTGCCAGAGCCCGTGTTGCTAGAATTCTGGA
Organism: Gleditsia sinensis; assembly: GCA_037074535.1. Taxonomy (NCBI): domain Eukaryota; kingdom Viridiplantae; phylum Streptophyta; class Magnoliopsida; order Fabales; family Fabaceae; genus Gleditsia; species Gleditsia sinensis. The sequence goes on along the minus strand of CM073469.1, from coordinate 1,167,689 downwards.
GGTATTAGCAAAATTAATCAGTGAACGTGCAAGTGCCGAGGCAACACATGTTATTCAGAAGGTATATGTTTGCTAAAATCATAAATGATACCTGCACATTCCTTTAGAGTTGGATCTTTAAAATTTTGGGAAGCAATTATTTGGTAAAAGAGCTTGTCGAGGATACAACTGAGAATGCCAACAGCCTTCTCAAGATTGATATTAACAACCAGTTTCCTATCTCTTGATTGTAGCTAAATAAATGTCATATGTGGGGGTCAACTTAGGTCAATGCTTTATGCTATGTGCAAGGGATTATTGAAGTAGAAGTTGGAAGATATTTGGAGTTTGAAGACTGATTAATTAGAGGAGGAATGTTGATTAGGGCTGAGGATGATGTATCCAAATTTTGGACCATAATATCTTTCCTCTACTGTCATGTGTTACTATTGTGTGTATCCCTTCTTAGTTCACATGCTTTTTTTTTTTTGGGGGGGGGGGGAGAGGATGCAAAACATGCTCAGCTGAGACATTTTGTTCTATAAGGATCTTCTTGGAATAGACATGCAAACCATATTGAGCCCTTGAGGGCATTAGTGCCCGATACTCTGTCTCCTAATATGTTTTAATGTCAAAATATTTTGCAATTTTTGCTGACATGAATAGGAGGTAGGAGTATAATGATTAGGCATGCATCTTTCATGATAGCTTTCCTGGAATGGATTTGATTATATGTTAGAGTACCAGGTTTAAGTTCGTCAATAGTCTTTGTGCTGCACAGTTGACCTCTATTCACATGTTTACACTTAACAGATATTTTTAGAAGTTAATGTTTCAGGAATGAAAACCTAATTTTTCTTTCTCCTTTCTTGGTTGGGCCTGTATGATAATTTTCATAAGATTTTTTTCATTTTCAGGAAAATGTGGGGCTGAAAGTGCAAAAGGAGGGGGTGATTAAGGAGAACACAATTCTTAAGCAAGCAGTGAAAATCCAGCATGAACGACTTTCTGAATATGAGAATAAGAACCAAGAGGTGCAGCTTTTGAAGCAGATGGTGTCTCAATACCAGGAGCGGTTAAGAACTCTTGAGGTCAGAATTAGCTTTATCCCTGATCTCTTTACCCTTTGAGCGAGAGGTTTTAGTAACTTTCATAATTGATTCTAAAAATTTTATAAATGTTTGGAAATTCAGCTATTATCTAAATATATTTTAAAACCCTTTTCCTCTTTTAAATGAAATGGAAAGGTAATGAAGTGAACACTTCTATGAAGCACCGACACTTTAAAATTGAAGCTTTATTGTGTTTGATACGTATCCGATATGACATGACAATTCAAATTTAGACTACCATTTTTATTGTTGCAGTTTTAATATTGTGTTGTATCCTATATCTGTGTCAATATTTGTACTTTTTAGAAATACAGATTTTAGAAATGACTTAATGATGAGAAGTATAGTCAATTTCTGAAATGCAATGTTACTAGAAAATTGGTAGCTAGCACTGAGAATGCATCCCAGAGCCTTTGCCTGGTGTTTAGCTGTCATGTACTATAACATGGGGTTGAAAGTTCTTGCTCTATTGACAATCAACCACAGGTCGTATAAGTGAGTGTACCTGTCAGTAATGTTTCCATCATCAGTTCTTTTCCCATTTTCCTCCTCTCCTTCTTACTCGGTAACTGTGCTTGTGTCAAAAATGGGCAAGGGAAATGCCATACTTGTCGTAGTTGTTGATGGTGGGGTGCAGCATATTGCAACATTGAAGTGCGGTTCATGTAATTATATAATTTAAAATTAAAATCAAAGACAAGTGAAACTAAATATTTATACATAAGAAACTTATTCATTTATGGATAGAAAAAGGAAAAAAAATTAACTCATGCTTTAAACATAGCTTATACCAAATCCCACAATTATCCAAAATCGTAGAAATTATTTGATGAGTAAATAAAGAAAAAAGAGAGTAAAGCATAGTTAGTTACTATAAGATAAATTCATAAACAAGAGAAGCACAAAGAAGAAAAAACAGAAGAAAAGAGTGCAGAAAAGCATGAAAAAAAGAGAGGGTGGATAATAAAAAGAGACAGAACAAAAAAGAAGAGAGATGGAGGACAAAACAGAGAAGGATGGAGAGAAATAAAACAGAGGGGGAGAAAGTCTAAACCTGGTGAAAAGGGGAAGGCTGCGAACTTGGTGCGGGTATGTTTGACTGCTTCAGAATGGGGGAGATGGGCTTCTAATGGGGGGGTTTTGATCAACCCTTAGACATGGCTGTGGCACATATAGCTCACCTTGGTGCTGCACAAGAACCAAAGCATGCTTTTAATAACTACAGTATCTGTTTGGTTGTGTCCTTGTACATTGGAAGAGTTTCTTCAAACTCGTTTTAAAGATTTTGGTACTAAGAAGGACAACAAAGCTTTGTGGCAATGTGCTGTTTATGGGATTTTTTGGTTAGTTGGTTGGAAAGGAATAGTCGCATTTTTAAAAGCTTATCTTCTTCTTTGGATGTGTTATGGGATGAAATTATGTATACAGCTTCTCTTTAGTGTTCAGCTCAAGTCTTCTTTAAAGGAATTATTTTAATTGAGTGCCAAGAGATTAGACAATTCCTTTGCACTAATAGGTTCTACAGGGTCTATGTGACATTATTTTGCTTTGATTAGTTGCTCTTTAGTTTTTGAGAATATCTTATCCTCATCCTCGTTGTATTCTTCCCTTCTTTCTAGTAATATTTCTTTTTCTATATAAAAAAAAACTATTTTATCTTTTGCATTGTAACAAAAACTCACTCTATTATTTTTGTCTGTTGTTAACTTCAGACAAAGGTATTAGTAATTGGGCAGGCAAATAGTGAATGAAAATCAAAGATTTACCTTTTGTTTTGTTTATCTATGTTCATGTGTCTACGACAAAGAATTATTTTTGCATTAAAGAATTATACTTTTTGTAAATGCTGAATCCCTAATGGATGGTTTTGCTTACAGGTGGAGAACTATGGTTTGGTGATGCATTTGAAGCAGGCTCAACAGTGCAACTCCTTTCCTGGGCATTTCCCTCCTGATGTATACTAATAGAGTCAATGTGTGGAATATCATAATAGAGGCGGCAAAATAGCTGCATCCTGCTAATTATTTCTCGCGTTGTCATAGTTGGACTAGCTCCTGTAGGTCTAAGCATGTGGTTGCTGTTCCTAGTCCAGGGATGATTCTATCTCATCGTCCCGGGATAGAATTTGACACAAGATTTGTCAATTAATTCAATGATCTCTCATTTTATCGTAAGGTTTTCTTTTATTTTATCTGCATTTGTATTCATCTGCTAGTAATGTCATGGATTGAGTTTAGAAACCTATAGGCTTGTCTGCTGTTTCCTCGAGCATAATGCGCATGAATTACTATGTTTGGGCAGTCCAAATTAATATCATATACTGTTAAAGTTTTGACGTTGTGCTATAGTAGGCGTAATTGTGGTTTCCTTCCTCCCTCTTTGGGGTTTTATATTGTTATCTTCATTATTTTAAGAGGACTACTTTGGAAGGACTATTTGAGAATTTTTTATTTTAAATAAACAATCGTCTTGTGACCTTCAATTTTAAGTGTTTTTAACAATTAATTAAAAAGTTCACTCCGAACACATTAGTACTTCTAAATGGGGTTATAATATTATTACCTAATTGAAAATGGGAGATTATTTTTACAAAATTCCAATTTTTTGGCAAAAGAATTTAAAAAATTTAATTAAGTGACTTAGTTATTTACTACATTCGAACATTAAATGACCAGCTAAACTGTTAGTTCGTCGCTTGGCTTCACATTGGTACATGCTTATCTGACTTTATAAACAAAAACACTGCATTTAACAAAATTTACAATCGACACAAAATCCCACATTCCCTCACTTGTGACCGAGCTCTTCCATTTCTCCGACCCATTCTTCCTATCCACACAAAGAAACCCATCGTCAAGTCCTCATGACCTGGTTCTTCCATTTCTCAGCCCCAATCTACAGAAACCCATCATAGAAATGAGCAACCGTGTCAATTGGTTTTATAGTTTTAACTCTCTCCGAAACCTTTAATTTGGAGGTTTGAGGAGACATGTGAATTCCCATCTACCTTATTTGCGCAGCAATGATCCACAATCTTAACCACGGCAGTGCCAATATTTTGAATCGATGGTGTTAACCACGATATGGAAGCAAATCACGCTCAGATCATGAACGGATAGCACGGATTTTGGGGGGATTTCGGTTATAGGGTTCTTGTTTCTCCCAATTTGTGTTTCTGGCGAATTTAACCGTTTATTTTAAAAAAGCAGGTGAGCATATACCAACATTGGAGTCAGGCAAGTTAAATTGACAGTCTGAATAGCCCTTTAATATTTGATGTGTTGTAGATAATTAGTTATGTCATCGAATGTATTAAATTATTTAGTGACATGATTTAATATGCGAAAAATTAATATAAAATTTTAGTCAGAAGAAGAATTTATATGAAAACTTGCGGGAGCGTTTGTTTCAAGTTATCTTTTAAATATTCTTAAAAAATTTTAAAAAAAATTTTAAAAAAAATACATTAACATGTTTGTTATATGATAAAATAAATTTATTTTCAAATTACAAACATTCTTAGGCATATAAAAATGTAAAAGCTCACTAAAATTTGTCTTCTCAAACTTTTTCACCTATAAGGATGGGAATAAAATTTCTGAGAATGACATTTCCTGAACCAAATGCTCCCTACACAGTATATAGTGTTATAAGATTTTAATTGATAACTTCCATAGATTTCCAAATGCACCCAACGACATTTAGATTTTCACATAGATTTCCAAACAGCCCTAGCATTAATTATCAAAATTATTGTATTGTCAATAGTTATAATATAGAAGATAAATTATATCCATTAATTGAGTTTAAAATATACGAAAAGTTGTCTATATCTAAACTAATCTATTTATCATAAAAATCTATTATTTCATTTGATATGTAATAAAAAAAAGTGAAATAATATAATATTTTATTATTTAATATAAAAATAAATAGAAAGAATAAAAAAATAATATAAATAAAAAAATTAAATTATTTTTAAATTTAAATTATAAATTTTTTTATTTTAATATGAATAAATTGAATATCTATTTCTTTCTTTAAAATTCAAACATATTATCTGACGATAATCTAAGCAAAATAAAAAAAGTAAATATTACTTTAATTGATATCTAATAAAATATTAAGATATTACTTACTCAATAAAATATTAAGATATTACTATTATCAATCAAACAGGTAGGCGGTTCTTGCGTTCGAACGTTGGAATTCTAACGTTAAAAGGAGTTTTATAATATCAAAAATTTGAAATTGTTAAAAAATTATTTATAAAAAAAATACTTTTAATAACAAGTGAAATTAATTTTATATAAAAAAATATAAATATATTTATCTTAAAACAAACACACACATATATATTTGGCACCTCACAATAAACGTGCCTTCGTAGCTACCACAACTTATCGTTTGGATCCCATTCCTCCTTCCTTTTCTAATGTTTATTTCATTCATACTCTTAGAGAACATTTGATACACAGTAACATTTTTTATGGGTGAGAGAACCAACAAGGTCCCGGCACAAGTGTTCTCAGACTTTCTTAAAAAATCTATCTACCAAACACCCCAAAAGAAAACTCTCTCGTTCTCAGACTCTCTTTCGATTCCCAGTTTCTTGAGGTAAAAGATGAACAAAATCAAGCCCTGCCTCCTCTTATTGTTCTCTTAAAATATACAGTTATCTAACATTGTAGCATCTTCTGCATTCAATGGCCATTATATCTCTCTCATTTCTCCCTCCTCTACTCCCACCCTCCACTTCTATTTCTTCCTCTTCTTCTTACTTATTTGGCGGGATCCATCTCCGCTCCCATCAAAACTTCATCTCTGTCCATTCTCCTTCTACTTTGCTTTCTTCGACGTTAAATACGAAGCTCTCTTCTAGGCGCCTGGGAACAGTGGCTGTTGCTTCTGGCGATTATTATTCTACTCTTGGTGTCCCCAAATCTGCCACGGGCAAGGAAATTAAAGCTGCTTATCGAAGGTTAGCTCGCCAGGTATCGAATTTTCATTGCGGGATTTTGATTCTTTATTTAGAAGGGAAGTTAATTCTAAGACTGTTGCAACAATTATAAGAAACGGTGAAGTATAAAACTTCTCATTTTGAGGATGACTTCAAGTGGGTATCTATTTTCCAGTGCAAATTTTCATCCTCTCATAGTTAGTTGTTAGAACTAACATATGCATCTAGAGTCATTTCTTCTTGGCCTAATTTTATATTTCTTATTTCATCTCCAGTACCATCCTGATGTGAACAAGGAACCTGGAGCAACTGAAAAGTTCAAAGAGATCAGTGCAGCATATGAGGTATGCACGTAAAGTACTGTACTTACTGTGAACCCATCTTCACTGGTCCAGTACTTATGCTATGAAACCCCCTGACTTTTAATTTTAGTAAACCAGTAGGCGTTTGGTTTTATCATTTATTTCCGCACGTCGGGTTAATTATTATAGAGAATCTTCGTTCTTCAACTTGAATGTATGGGTTATAGTTAATGGCCTTGGACGAATAAGAAAGACAAGAAGTACTAGTTATTCTAAATGTGCTGCTGATAAACCTCTTCTGAGTATGCCCACAGGCTAAATTGTTTGGAAGGCTTCTGCAAAGGATCGTTAATAATTTGTAGTTGATGGATTTGATTTAGATGCGTGTAAGTCTCTTCTCTGCTATGCTATTTCTCAGAGCAAGTTGTTATCTGGCCTGTAAGGCATAGCATTTTTTTATCTGATAATTTTTCATCCCAAAAGATACAAATTGTTCCTTTCCCTCAATTGATAAAAGGGGGTAAAGGGAAAACCATTTGTGCCAATCAAACATTAACCTATATGTTTTTAACTTGTATCAAGGCATAGCTTCAAGGAACGAAGATTGTTGCTGGATTGTACAGCATCTAGTTTTATCTTCTAAGTTCTAAATGAGACTAAGCATGAGTTAGGTGCTTTATATTGTAATTTAGGCTACTTTATGTTATCTAGATGGTGATGGTCTTGGAGTAACTGCCAAGCACTGATATTTATGTTGTTCTCCTTATCTTCTTTTGCAACCCATTCTATATGTCAATACCTTTGAAGTACATGCTTGTCCGAGGATGATAGACATGTATGATTGGATATGATAGACCTTAAAACTCATTGGGTAATGAGCAATTCAGTAGTATTGAGACTGCAAGAAACTTTTAGAATCAATTTACTTTCTTGCTTGGGCAATTTACCAGGCAATTTCCTTTCAAGTTTGGAGATGAAGTATAGAGAGAGAAAATATTTATGTAATTTTTACTGATTTGGGGCAAGTATGATATAGATTCTAAAGGAGATAAAAGGTTTTAGAAAACAATGATTCTCTTGTAGTATATTTATGTGTAATGAGTTGTGGTTTCCAAGCTAATGAGATTTATTGAATGTCTATTTGTTATGTGCTTTTTGAAAGCAATACATTCTCAGCAGATGAACATTAATTGTATACTCTATGTTGCAAATATGGAAAAAAAGAACTCTTAAATCTTGGGTTGTTAAGTTAATTTGGGCTAAGGCTGAATTTTGGAGTCTGCTATCTGCAAAAGCAGGAGAACTTGGTCAACTTCAAAATATAGGGGTCTTTTTTAATGTTTAAAATGCTGATGAAATTGAAGGAATTTATCTAGATGAGTGAAATGGAGAAATGCATTTAGAGTTGTTATATTGATCAAAGGATATCCTGGAAGCTAGAGGACAAGTTTTGTTTCTTTGACATTTACTCTGATTTTGAAGTACAAAATCTTGGGCTAGACAGTGATAATAAATGGATGTCAGGGAAATGTAAATGTGTTGTCAGATATGTGGTCACGAGTGGAAAGATAGGATGAGAAGTGCAGATATTCAATTGGAGCTGGAGGCATCTTTAATTCATTAATTGAATGTAGAATGAAGGAGAATCATCTTGATGATCTCATCATGTACAATAAAGAGATGCTGATATATTGGGAAAGAAGGTGATAAAAAATGTAAGTAGGATAGAAGATGATGAGAGTGAGATAAAGAATGATATGGCTAAAGTGGTAAAGAAGGCTGCTTTACCCTGCACCCCGCCGTCATAATTTTTTTTTTAAAAAGGGAAGAGTGGCAAAGAAAGTAATTTCCATGACTTTTGGAATAGTGTCTACAGTAAGGATTTTAATTAGAATTTGTCTAGGTGTTCTGGCAGACCAATATTTTTGGGATTAAGTATATCATTATTTTTTTAAAATTGTTTTTATATTATTGTTGGCGTTATTTGATCCATGTAACCGACCCCATTTAGTGGAAAAATGCTTTGTTGTTGTTGTTGTTGTATTTATATTATCATCTTTTGAATTTTGAAGCACAACACTGTCAGGTGCTATCAGATGATAAAAAGAGGGCTTTATATGATCAATATGGAGAGGCTGGAGTTAAGAGCACAGTGGGAGGAGCATCAAATACTTACGCGGTATTCATAAGATTTTTTTTTTTAAATTTTCATTTTCTGATTGACATATAATTATTAGAGAGCAGCACATATTCGAAAGGATGAAAGAACTTGCTTGTTGGGCAATTACTGCTTATACGCCAAGTCACACATTTTTGAAAGAATTTCCACGTTTCTTTTCCAAATTTCTCTATGATATTTATGTGGATATGCCTTTTTTTTTTCAGACTAGTGCATTTGATTTATTTGAAACATTTTTTGGGCCAAGTATGGGTGGCTTCCCTGGCATGGATCCAACTGGATTTGGAACACGTCGTCGCAGTACTGTTACTAAGGGTGAAGATATCCGGTGAGTTATGGTGTGGCTAGTCTGGTGAATGTTTCTGCTCAGTAAAAAAAAATTATCACTAGTTGCTTCAGAGATAAGATAAGACACCTTTTACTTATCATTAATATGTTGCTCAGTCTGATGCTTCATCTGGTTGCCACTTTCCTATTTGTTAACAAGTATGTCTTTGCTTATTCATTGTATTTAGGATACTCTGGTTTCTCATATATGAAATCTAGGTATGTTCATATATATTATGATCCTGCCTTTAACTGTTTGTTCATTGCATGGGTTGGGGGAGGGATTACGAGAGGTGATTCAATGTGAGACAATAAGTTCAGACTCAAATACTTCTTGTGTAAACATTTTTACACTAAAAATGTGAGCAAGAATTGTTTCTCACGAAGATATTTTCTCATGGCATTCTTTATCAATAAGCATATAAATATTTTGCAGTTTGATTGATTGTCCATAGTGTCGGGATTAAAGTTTTTCCAAGTTGGATGTAGAGCAGAATGGAAAATTTTGCATTAGTTAAAAATATTTGAAAATGATTATTTTTTCGGCTAGGTGCATGACTAGTTGCACATGTTGGGGTGTTTTATATTTAGTCTGAGAACAAGCATATGGAAATACATGCAGTAATGATGAATATTGAGAGTATTTTTCCTCATATTCAACTAAAAAGAAAGGTCTGTATGATTCATTCTCTGATAGTCCGACATTCTATCTTTTCGACTTCATTTACTATTGTAGAATTATGTCCTATCAGTGCTCCGTTCAGAAGATGTGACTTGACAGTTCTACATATGAAAAATTTACAGCATTCAAACTTTTTATTAGAGTTTGCTGGAATTTGAAGTTGACTTTTCTTTCAAATGTCAACAGTTATGATATCTCCTTGGAATTTTCTGAGGTAATTTTTGGAGCAGAAAAAGAATTTGAGCTTTCCCATTTGGAAACTTGTGAAGTCTGTATTGGTACTGGATCAAAGATGGACTCCAAGATGAGAATATGCTCAACTTGTGGTGGGAGGGGTCAGGTGATGAGGACAGAACAAACACCTTTTGGATTGTTCTCACAGGTAATTTAAGTTCTTTTTCCTGATGATCTGGATACTATCACTCTTAAATCTTAATGTTGCATGCTGTCCTGAAGTGAAGGAAAAGAAAAAATAACTCTTCATGATTGGTATTGGAACTTTAGATTTGAGATCTTTTCTACCGATTAGCCTTTGATGTTATTAATTTCCACCAACTAATTTCTCGTGAAAGAATTCCATAATCTGCATGAAATGACTGTGCAAGAAACAAGTAATGAATGGAGTGAAGCTCTTGGTACCATCTCTGTTAGTCATACAATGTTCATATTACCTTTTGTTTGATTTGTTTAAAATAAAATTCTTTAAAATTTGAGTACAATTTGATGAGTGGTTAGAGTAGTCGCATGATATGAATATTTTTTTGAGAAGTTAGGTTCCGTTTGGTTAGTAGTTTAGGAAGAAACGAAAATGAGAATTGAAAATAGAATGAAATGTTATTATTAAAATTATGTTTGATATGACATGGAAATGAATAGAATCAAAACTGACAAAAAGACAAAAATATCATTGAAAAATAAAATTATTAAAATAATATTTTTTTAACTTAAAAAATTATTTTAAATAAAAAATAAAATAAATTATTAGTAATATAAAAATTTAAATTAACTTTTGTTAAACAGTATTGAAAATTTTAATTTAAATATATATATTTTTAATTATAGAAAAATTTATAAATAACTAAAATGGTCAAAGTATTTTAATCTTTTTGTTTTTCTTTTCATTGTATTGTTTATTTTCCACCCGTTTTTGAAGATAATATTAATTCTTTCCTAAGAGGTAATAAGCATTCCATGGGACTTATATTTTTTTATCAATTCCGCCAACCAAACGAACAATTGGAATAAGAATTGCCATTCAATCACCCCAATTCCACCAACCAATCAGGACCTTAATACTGAACTATTGATCAATTAGAAAAATTCTGAGAGATGAAATGATTATATTTATAACTAACTGAATACTTTTGAGATGCCATGCATTGAGCACAGAACAAAAGGTAAGATCTTTAGTGGCAATAAAAAAATTGATATGCTGGCTGTGTCTTGCAAAGAAGATTCTATATTGTGCAGACAATATGCATGTCCTATTCAATCCAAATTAATAATTCTGTAGTTTTATTTTTGTTAACACTTTCTCATCTTATTGCTTTTGGGATTGGTTGATTTTTCTTTTCATCACCTCCATATATTACTTCATTTTCATTTTGTGCACCTAATTAATGACTTAAGGTCCCAATGGAATTCTAAACAGTTTACAGTTGAAAATATAATACCTTTTCTCTGCTTGAATGTAACTTTTAATCTCTTTTGCAAGATTAGGTTTCAGTATGTCCAAACTGTGGAGGGGATGGTGAAGTCATATCTGAATATTGCAGTAAATGCAGTGGGAAAGGACATCTACGGGTTAAGAAAAATATTAAAGTGAAAGTTCCTCCTGGGGTTAGCTCAGGCAGTATATTGAGAGTTGCTGGGGAGGGTGACGCTGGACCAAGAGGGTATGCTTGTTTTTCTTTTTTTAATAATGTTATTGTATGAGCAACATGAAATACTTGTTTCTATCAGTTAAAAAGTCTTTTTTTTTACTTTGATAAAGAAAAAGGAAGATAAGATATCTTCCATAGACAAAACAGAAAAAATAAGTAAAGAAGATACAAACAAAGACAATCGAATGAAAGAACTTTTTGATCCCTTTGTATGTGTACCAAGCAGACTGCCTCAGAGAAGTCATGTGCTCATACCACAAAGGCTACTTGAACACGAGAAAGCCACAAGTATTAATCCTAAATCAGTCATGTCATAGTGATATGATATCTTTCCAATTTTTATGCTTTAATCAAATTTACAACATTTTGGGTTGTATGTTATGCTGCAAATACTTTGGGCTTCTGTATAGACAGGAACTCATCTCTACCATATATGGACTTTGAGGAATTTAGTGGCTCTTATTCTGCTTTATGAAAATTGTTGGGAGATGGGCAGAAGAATGTCTATCCAATAAAAAAAGTTACACATATTGTTTAGGGCCATAAACTATTAAGATGCTCTGTATGTATATTAATGCAGAACCTGCACAATATTGGGATATATGTATATTTTGGCAGTGATAATACAGAGTTTTATGATGTGAACTGATTATATTATATGTGCAGGACTCTGCTGCCTCTAGAGACATAATTATGCTACCAATATTTCCAACTAAGAGAAATTTAAAAATGAATTCTTTGTTAGGATATTACTGTTGCCTTTTCTCTTTGTTGTGAAGACATTTATGTATACCTATTCTAGGATTTACGTCTAGTTTGGCTTAAGAAGTTCTGATCTGTAATTGAGAATTTGACTTGTTTGAAGTATGGACACCAGTATTATGTTCTTGAAAATTTTGAAAAGAACACAGAACTACAGAAGACATTAGATATGAAGAAAACTGTTCATAGAAAGTCACATTCTTTCTTTTCAAGTTCTTCCCCGACAAAAGACCTATATAGAAATGGTTTACTTTTGCTTCTGCACCTGAGTTATATACTTTCTTATGTAAATTGAGACAATTTTTTGCCTTAGTGCTTGCATACATGTTTTAGAAGCAGCTGTTGTTTTTCTTGTTATAGCAGGGGCCCTCCAGGAGACCTTTATGTGTATCTTGATGTGGAAGAAATACCAGGAATTCAAAGAGATGGCATTAATCTCTGGTCAACTATAACAATCAGTTATCTAGACGCCATACTAGGGTCCATTGTCAAGGTAAATTATTTTAGTCGGTATTCATGCTTCTCGCAATCTAGCTTAAGTTTTGTTTTTCAATGTAATACTTATCTTCTACCAGTCCATTAAGTATTAACTCTATTTGGATAAAGTGGAAGCTCAAAATGGGGTTCCTATTACAAGTTGGTCTGTGTACAAAATCTGAGACGCTGTTAAGAGCCAATTTGGTAAAGTTGCACAAACTATTATTGAAAATTCGTATAAAACATATATTTTTGCTCAACAATACCAAAAAAAAAAAAAAGAGATGGCTGCTAATTCTGACCCATGATTGACAAGCAAGCTTAATCAATGTACTCCAGTGTGCTTGCTAATTTAGAAGTTTTCAATAAATGCAGATAAAGCAAGGAAAATTATCACACATCATTGGTAGTTGGTCTGAGTGCCACCAAGCACGCAGTCTTTAAGAACTATATGCCCTGATTATATGTTCATGTTAATGTTATTACCATATGCTATCAATTAATTGATTCTTTAGCCCCTGAACAGGTAAAGACAGTTGAAGGCATTTCTGAACTACGAATACCTCCTGGTACACAACCTGGAGATGTCCTTGTCCTTGCAAGGAAAGGTGCACCAAAATTGAACAAACCATCAATTCGCGGTGACCACTTATTTACAGTTAAAGTTACAATACCAAAACGTATTAGGTAATGGGTCATTTTGAAATTTTGATTTATAGTTAAATCTCTCTCTTTATATGAGTTGTTCACTGTTCCTGTCTTGTGAAGCTTTGTTAGTAGTTTTAATGTGAATTTTCCCCTGTTTTGCATCTTCAGTATAAAGGAACGTGAGCTGCTTGAAGAACTTGCTTTGCTAGGCAACACAACAAACAACCGTTCAAAATCTCATCCTAGAATTCAATCTTCCAGTATGTGGTTTCCTTATATTTGCAACTTATTTGTATCTTTCTCCAACATTCTACGGAAATATATAGTCATTTAATAATTTCTTGAATGTGTGAAAATAGATGCCTTTTGAGCTGGTCTTACTTTTCACCACATTTGCAAGTTGGAATAGAGAAATTTTATAAGCCAATGAGTAGACTGTAGATATTTGAGTTGTGAACCATGATGTTTACCTTCTGCAGCAGGAAGTACTGAAGGTCCAGCATCTCAAATTGAAGAAAGTCCATCGGCGACAGTTGCAGAAAAAGATGAAAAATTAGGAGATCAAAATGATATATGGAAGAAGTTAAGGGATATTGCTGGGTAATAATTTTCTCTCCTTTATTTTTATTTTTTTTTCCCTTTGTTTCATCAATGTATGGAGTGCATGCAATACGACTTTTATAGTTTGGAAACTTCAATTCTGTTGTAATTACTGATTGTAAAGATTCTCTCTAAATTAAATAAATCATTTCACCAATGAGCTTATAGATCATAGGACACCAACCTTAGTCTTTAAGATTGAGGTGAGCTTGATTTGCTTGGGTTTAATCCCGCCCTTTGCTCTTTCCTAGTTTCCCTAGTCCCTACTTCCCAGGTTATATACCTTCTATGTAACCAAAAAAGAAAAAAGAAAAAAGCGAAAAAGATTTCAGTTTTAATAGTGCAGAATTAAAGAATCCATAGTATAACATGAGCTCTTAAAAGGACTCATAAATTTGCTGGTTTGAGCATAGGTTTTGTTCTACACCAGTTGCTTTATGAATTCTAATTCGGTTTTCCTAGGAGGAACTCATGATCAGCACAAAAGTCTCATTTGCATTTAATTGATGCAACAGACTTGAGACTATGGCTATCTTGTTGGTGCTTATTTGTTACTGATCGAGCCTGCACATTTGGTTTGACAGGAAAAGAAATGATTAACTGGTTTTATCTTCGCTAATTGACAGATTGTTGTAAATATGCCATCAGTTTATTGTCATCCATGGGGATGCTATTAGTTGCCATCTTTGTTTGTATTTTTTGCAGTCTTGTTATTTGTATGGAAGTTTCCTTATTCACCAAATTTGTCATCGTGCCTGACTGCCATTATTGAGTTGACTGAGAAGTATTGCTGAATTTGCAGGTCTGTTGCAAATGGAGCTTTAAAGTGGCTAAAAGATAATCTCTAGTTCCATTGTTTTATAAGGTGGTCCGGAGTCTCTAGGATGCATTTTATCTAGTTGAGCTAGATTTTTATGATTCTAAAAGCAACTAAAATGGAAGGGCTATGCAGACATTTCAATCAAATGCATGAACTGAAAATTGTTGTCATTCTACAACAAAATCAATCAAGATTAGGAAGTCATGCATATTCTTTTATTTGTTTGATTGTACTTGTAAATTTTGATATGAGGCGGTTTATACAGAATCACTTGTTCAAGGATTCAAATTGTATTCCATTAGCACGTAGGAAAAGATAGTGTATATTTGATAGGAAGTTTAAGCTCTATTGAATCAATAAAAACTAACTAGCATTAATTAATTGCTTATGGTTAATTGTGAAAATTTAGCTTCCTAAGTCCTTTTTATCAATGCTATTAAAATTGAATTGGACCGATCACTGAAAAACTGGTGAATTAGTATGCTATTTAGTCTGAGTGATCCGTGGAAACCAAGGGGTCAATAATCGGTCAGTTCAACACCTGAACTAGAATGTTGGGGATTGAACTTTTAGCAGGGTGGTTTTATGTTAGCTGTGTTACCATGAAACCACATGACTTTTATTAGTTAATAATTGTGCCACAGTTATATATATATATATATATATATATATATATATATATATATATATATAATAGTTATTATCATTCAATCTGAAAAAATATGATGAGAACACAGATAGAAACGAAGAATATAAGTTATGATTGGAAGGTAGAGTCAGCATTACTTTTTTTGTTTTTTTGTTTTTGTTTTTTGGACAAGTATAGTCAATATTACTGAAGAAAAGGGTTTTCTCCATGTTGGGTATGCTTGACTTCACATGGCTTTTGTTTTATTTTATTTCTTTTTTTATTATTCAAATTGAGTTGAAATCAATCATAAGTATTAACTATATTTATATTAATTTAAAACATCATTTAAAAATTATAATAAATTGTTGCATGAAAATTAATTATTTTATTGATAAAATATTATATATATATATATAAATTTTTAAATAATTTAATACTATGTTAAGGTATTCAAAGTTATTATTTTTATTGATATTTTTAATAGATATTATTATATTTTTAGTAAATTATATATATAATATTAAATAACAATTTCACTAGATTCAATTACTGAACTGTGAATTGTTTATTTATTTTTTATTCAACGACTGATCTAATTTTAAACCAGTTCTATTTATTTCATGTTTAGCCGGACAAAATTATACATAAAATACTCGAGAAGATATCAATATCATATTTCTTTGTATCTAACCATTCCCTAGTTTTGGCATTCCAAACTTGACTATCCATGGATACTCAAAATATCATGTTATCTTACGTACTAACGAAGAATATAAGTGCCATTCAAAGCAAAATACAGAAGATCAATTGCGCTCTGATATGACTAACGATAAGAACAAAAAATTATGTCTTGCAAGAGACTTCTGAGGCACTAAAATTTTATTTCTTTCAGAACATTCCTATTTTTGCCTTTGGTGGTCTACTTGCCTACAACCTATCCTGCTTATCCATTTTCCCGTTGTTCTACATTTTCTTTATTGAGTAGGTTCAAGTTAAAACTATAGGTTTTATGTTTCTGCTTCCCAATTACTGCCCCCATGTCTTTTTTTCTGATTAAAAAGGCAAACAAAAAGAGAAAGAAGATGCAAATAATCGATAATCACAGCTTGGCACAACAAAAATCACTTTCTTTCAGTGCTCCTTACATCAGTATTTCCACCATTAAAATCCAGGTGGAGCAGAAGCCATGAATAGCAGCAGACAAGGTATCTAATCTCTTCTATCTAATCGACTTTCCTTTATCAAAAGAAAAACAGCTACAACCACGGGCGTTGTTATCATTATCATAGCCTGCACAATGTTGGGTCTGGTTATTGCAGGGTATAGTGCACTTCCATACTTGATTGCAGCAGCACCCACAACAGAACCCACCAACAATTTTGAGAGATACCCCAAATCCTCCTATTTACACCATACATTAGCTGAACGCAGCAAAAACTACGAAGGCATGTTCATTTCAAAATCAAAACTTGAGAAGAACAGCATTGACATCAGAAAAACCAAGTACCTGAGAAACAAAAACGCTGGTGCTCTTTCTGGAGTTTTCTTCTGCATCCTCCTTACTTCCTCTCTTGGGATCGAGAGCTCGAATAACAAAAGACCTCTCCGACCTCGTTGTAGAGAAGCGAATTGGGTTTTCATAAATATACTTCGTAATTCCCAACCGCTTGCTTCTGGGGTTAACCCTTCCTGACAAACTGAAGCTCCAACCGACAATGTTGGTAGCTGAGACTGCCATATCTGTTAAGCACAACCTCCCACCGTTGAAAGAATGTAAAATGGCGTGGGATCAATCTGTCTTAGACGTCGTCGTTTTCCTGGTGTATCATTAAGTTTGTATATTAAACTATTAATTAGAGTTGTTGAAATAATTTATTTAGTTTTTAATTTTTATATAACAAAAAATTTAAATTTGATAATGTAAAAATGTATGAAAAAAATAGAGGTCAAAATGCATGATAAATTCTTTTTAATTATACATTTGATATTTTAAAATTTTATAAAGTAAATATAATTTAATAATTAATCATTAACATGTGAAAATTAATTTTTAAAACTTTAAATTAACTATTACTACTTTTTATTTTTTGAAAAACCCATAATGCACATTAAAAGAGCATGATATGTCAAGGTGTGAGGCTCAAAATTTGTTGCTATTTATCTTAGTGTAATTATTAGGTTTAAAAAGGGTTATTTAGTACTAATACACTAAATTGTAATTAATTTGAGTGGGACTAGTAAATAGTGTAAGAAACAGCCTCTGGTTTTTCACGGGCCTCATGGGTTTGAATAATTGAATTGGGATTATACCACCGTGGGCCAAGATGATATTTTGTTTTACATGAATGAGGCTCATTTGATCCACTACGGATTTACGGTTTAACGTCATCTCACCGGCGGTGGCAGACAAATCTCACTCTCCTCCCAGCGGAGCTATCCTACGTTTTCATCCTCCAAACCCTAATTTTGCAATTGATTTCTCAGCCAATATTAACCCAGAAATTCATCAACCTAATATATCCATTCCTTCTTTTCCTTCTTCAAGCAGCCAAGATGGTTCTAGCTCAGTTAGGGGGGAGCATATCTCGTGCTCTCCAGCAGATGAGCAATGCCACCATAATCGATGAGAAGGTCCTCAACGAATGCCTCAACGAGATCACGCGTGCTCTTCTTCAATCTGATGTTCAATTCAAGCTCGTACGAGACATGCAGACTAACATCAAGAAGATTGTCAACCTCGACGATCTCGCTGCTGGCCACAACAAACGCAGGATCATCCAACAAGTACAATTTTTCCTAATATATTTTGGTTTTAAAGAAGATGAAGTTTTAAATTTTTTATGAGGAACTATGAAGCACCAATTCATCAAACATATCGTGTTTAATAAGCATCCAATTGGACGTAAACACTAAATATTTTGTAATAGGAATCCGTGTCATCCTGGTATCGAGTCGTATCCTGTGTCCCTATCACTATCCATTTTTTCTTAGATGGAGAATAGTCATTTGCTATTTATAAATGCTGGGCATGATGGAAATCTCATTTTGGTTTTCGGAAATTTCCGCTGCAAGATAATTAAATTTTTGAAACCCAGTGCGATGTCGTAGTCTGCATTAAAATTTATTGCGAAGCAATTAAATTTCCCTTGGCAGTACATCTTCTTTACACTTTGTCCAGTCTTTTAATATTTTTTTTTTGTTCTGATAGATTCGTTATAGTGCAGTTTGATGGATTTTCTACTTCTTTATATTCATGCAGTATGTCTTATGACGGTTTTTGCCAGTTATTTTCTGGTTAGACTAGTGAATTTATTGGTTCTCTCTCGAGTTTCTTTAGTAAATTTACTTCCTCATTGGGAGGGGACTGTTGGTTTTTGAAAATATTTAAGCATATGAATATTATCATGTGATCATTGAGAAAATACTTTGTGATTTTTTTTTTTACTTTTGGAAGAAATGATCAAATACAAAAGACCCTATATGTTGCCTCGGGATAACACATTGAGCAGCAACATTTGTATGCTTGCTAGGGTATTTAGAAAGAAGACATTGTCTCCATTTACTTGTCTTTTTGTTTTAGCCGACAAAATTCAAGCTCAACTATGAAATATTATTGACTAATTACTTGAATCTCTATTTGAATTGTATGGGGATAAATCAATTGTTTATACTTTTACCTTATAAATCTTTCTCCATAGACCATTTTTCTGTTGCATATGCTACCCTCTTAGGGCTGGTTTGGATAGCTGGGTATATACTTCATTGTGCATCTATGCTGGCTTCTTTGGGTTTGATGTGCAGTTGTCTTAGTATCTTCTTGCAATCATTAATGGATTCCATTGATTCTAGGCCGTTTTTAATGAACTCTGCAAAATACTGGATCCTGGGAAGCCCTCTTTCACTCCAAAAAAAGGAAAAACTAGTGTCGTCATGTTTGTTGGCTTACAAGGTTTGTTGCGTTCTAAATAAGTTTACTAATTAGATTATGCTTTTGTTTCCAATTGATGCAAATGGTATTAGTATTTAAAAAATCATCATGAAGCATAAATATCAAATTTGATTATAGAGAATTATATGTTATCCTATGCAATATAAAGAAAAAAGCACCTATTTTATGATGCTTATTAGTTTAAAAAATAAGTGCAGGATCTGGAAAAACCACAACTTGTACAAAATATGCTTATTATCATCAGAAGAAAGGCTGGAAGCCTGCTCTAGTATGTGCAGATACATTCAGAGCAGGTGCTTTTGATCAATTGAAGCAGAATGCCACTAAAGCTAAGATCCCTTTCTATGGCAGGTACTCATTTGCTTTGGTTATACGTTAAAATTGTATGTAAACTCAGAATCTAGTACTGTTGCCTTAATGATGAGAATTGCAATGGTGGAGGTAGTTAATTTAAACTGTAGACTAATGTTTCATAATTGAACATGCTGCATATATACCTGTTGACATCAAAGTCAAGGCTGTAAATTGTTGGAGTCATGGAGCACCGCCACTATTAGATTTTTAGATGATGCATGTCTTGGCTGGTTATTTGTTACTTTTCTTTTGTAGATTTTGAAATTATGAGATGAATAATATTCCTAGGGATTGAGCTTTTTCTTTCTGGAGATGCAATCTGAAGATTTGCTTCTACAAGAATGGTGTGTAGTTGTTAGAGGAGATTGAAATTGCTATTTTTGAAGGTCATGTAGTCTACAATGTTTTGTTGTCTTAGAATTTAGTAATTTCATTTTGGGAGTTTTGCCTTCAAAAAAGTAATGACTCATTTCATGCATTTTTAATTACTATTGGCATTATGAAGTATGAAGTCGGGACAAGGGTAGTATTCGTGATGCACAATAATCTTTAACAACAGCTGAGTCTGGGGCCTATCTGTGGCTGTTTTTATCGTATCTAGAAATTATACTCTAGCTTGTAAACCTTTTAAATCTTACTAACATATTTTGTAGTTTGTAAGTGAGTTAGGACTTAGGATCTGCTATGTCTAATATCATTTGTTTATGGAAACTTCTAAATCAATTGCATTTCATTGCCTATGACCTCAATGCTTAAGTAATTATTGGATTGCCATGCCCCCTCTCTTCTACAGCTATATGGAGTCAGATCCTGTGAAAATTGCTGTGGAAGGTGTGGAAACATTCAAGAAAGAAAATTGTGATCTTATAATTGTTGACACCAGTGGGCGGCACAAGCAAGAGGCTGCCCTTTTTGAAGAAATGCGCCAAGTTTTAGAAGCAACGGTATAATTTTTGTATGATGCATGCATTTGCGTCTGTTTATAAAAGCCAAAATTGCTAATATCATTTCTTTGCATTGTTCAGAAACCAGATCTTGTTATATTTGTTATGGATAGCAGTATTGGTCAGGCTGCATTTGATCAGGCTCAAGCATTTAAACAAAGTGTTGCAGTTGGAGCTGTAATTGTTACCAAAATGGATGGCCATGCAAAGGGTGGTGGTGCTCTTAGTGCGTAAGTGTTGCCAGGATGATTGTATTGTATTATTTTAACACCAACTCTTGCAACTATCAATGAGTCAATTTAGTAGTTAATCTTAGTCTAAACAAAGAGCTTCTGTTTTGAACCTCGCAAATGGTAGTTTTTGCTTTACATCAGTTTGGTTAAACTTTATGAAGAATATAGTGGAACTGTAATGCTTTCATGGATGAATGTTCATCTCTTTTTTCCTGTCACTAGAGCAATAGAGCATTGGTGAATGATGTTTTTATGGCTTTCATCTACAATTTATTCAGCACTTTATACCATGTTTGTGTATATCTTTAATTCTTTGCTGCACATCTTCTTGATGGAATTCTAGGTATTGTCAAGTTATGCTTCTATCATATGCATACCCTACTTCTAATGAAGCATCAAATGTTTCCCTATGCTGAAGACACTTAATAGGTTTAAGGATTTATGTCCTCTTCACATACAAGTAGGTTGTATCCACTGCTAGGATTTCCCAAAAAAAAAAAAATACTTATTAGATATTTTATCTGAGCATTTTTTCTTCCAAACAGCGATTAGTATTTGGATTGGGAACATAAATTTTCTTTTCAAAGTTATCTTGGATAATGTGTGGCAAGATGCACTAGACTAGACTTAATCATCTAATCAGTCCATAAAACAATTTTCCCAATGGAAAGTGCAGTATTCCTGATTTGAATTACATTATACAGAGATTGGACAGTTCTTATGCAAAATGTTTTACAAGGTCTCTGTTACATTGTTTCTGTTTTGAGTTATTTTTGTTCTGTTTTTGAGTATTTATTATCTTCCTCCTAGATATATTTTTCTTTTCTTACTAATAATATTTCTTTTTCTATAAAAAACATAAATAAAAAAAAGTACACTATACAGAAATTTTTATACATTTAATTTAAGGATTTGAAAAATTAGTATCATGTGCCTTTGTCTTTGAAATTGAATGTGTGTATATAAACTTTGTGGTTTGAATGCATAGTCCTATTAATTTTGTATGTGCAGTGTTGCAGCAACAAAGAGTCCTGTCATATTCATTGGAACCGGAGAACATATGGATGAGTTTGAAGTTTTTGATGTTAAACCATTCGTCAGTCGTCTGTTAGGTGTGTATTTTTTGGTTTTTGTCTTGACTGAATTTTATATTATGCCCAACTTTATTTGTCTTCTTTTCACTCCTTAATATATCATTATTTTATTATTTATCAAGGATAGGTCTTCCTGTAAATATTTAATGTTAAATCGTGTCATATGGCTTTTCAACTAGGCATGGGTGATTGGTCTGGGTTTATGGACAAGATTCATGAAGTTGTTCCTATGGATCAACAGCCTGAACTGCTTCAAAAGCTATCAGAAGGGAACTTCACCTTG
This sequence comes from Gleditsia sinensis, assembly GCA_037074535.1. NCBI lineage: Eukaryota > Viridiplantae > Streptophyta > Magnoliopsida > Fabales > Fabaceae > Gleditsia > Gleditsia sinensis. The sequence continues at coordinate 1,145,470 of CM073469.1, read as the reverse complement.
AGGATTATGTATGAACAGTTTCAGAACATACTTAAAATGGGTCCTATCAGCCAGGTTTTACCTCCGTAAACTTTTACATTTGATGGTGCTATGCGGATACTAAATAGCAATGACTTCTTAGTTCCCCTTTATTAAGAGATTGCTCTCTTATGTTAATTTAATTTTTTGGTCGATTTGTGTAGGTGTTCTCAATGCTTCCAGGATTTAGTGCTGAATTGATGCCGAAAGGCCGAGAGAAGGAAAGCCAGGCTAAAATTAAGCGTTACATGACAATGATGGACTCAATGACAAATGAAGGCAAGCAGTGTGAATTATTTATTTATTTATTTCTTTTTGCAAATTTAGCCTCATGAATACAAAACATTAACGTAAATGGAATTTATTCTCACTGAAATTATGCACTTTTACCCCCTAATATTAACTGTTAACATGTTTCAGAGTTGGATAGTTCAAACCCAAAGCTCATTAACGAGTCACGTATGATGCGAATAGCTCGAGGTTCTGGTCGTCAAGTTCGGGAAGTAATGGAGATGTTGGAGGAGTACAAACGTCTTGCGAAGATATGGAGCAAAATGAAAGGGCTTAAAATACCAAAGAAGGGCGACATGAGTGCACTATCCCGAAATATGAATGCCCAGCACATGAGCAAAGTCCTACCTCCACAGATGCTTAAGCAAATAGGAGGTATGGGTGGGTTACAAAACTTAATGAAGCAGATGGGTTCTAGTAAAGACATGATGGGAATGTTTGGTGGTGGTGATAAGTAGGTTGACCGGGATTATGAGCTGAGGTGTCAGGTATGTCTCTGACCGCGACTACATGCATTATTATGCGGAAGTGCTAGACTCGTCATTACGCAAGTTATGCAGCTACGTTGGCCTTTGATATGTTATTAACCACTCTGCGGAGATATTTCCCAAATGGGCAGAAGAGTTAATTTCAATTGTACCTCGACAGTTTACCCCCTGTAAAATTAAAGTTGTTCTTGCTTTTTATGTATACTTAATCTTAAGATATGTTTTAAATGTAGTAGTTAAAGCAATCTATTGTTGTAAACCAGAATTTTTGGGTGGATTAACATTAAAAACCAAATGATATATTATTTCTCTCAATAATGATATAAGGAAGATTTGCAACACTATCATAGAACAACGAATTTGTGCTCTTAGCAATCGGTGTGGCATGTGTGGTAGTCAAATTGGCCTCAACCATGCATATTATTTCACGCGGAACACTCATTTTTCATAAACATGACATATGCTTCGAGTTCCCTATTGAAGCAAGCAGGACTTGGTTTATTTGTTCAGGATCAAACTTGCAACAAGTTCAGCTACATAATCTACCCGACAACCAAATTATTGGCTTTATGAATAAGACGTCACTGTTTGTTTCTTCAAGAAATTATACTAAGGATTGCTGTGAAGGATGCTCTCTAGGCGGTGAACTCACTCATTAATACATATTGGGCAAACATGCAGTATCAACTATGTTATCTTTCTAAGAACTTGCTTAGAACAGTTTTTCTCAAATTGATTTCATCTCCCTCTTCCTCTTCGTCCTCCTCAGATTTGATATTTGCATTTAGAGCACAACGAATAACTGAATTGTTCTGCTTCCGCAAAATAGAATTGTCTACAAACATATGTGCCAGCAGCTTCCTCAACTCAGCATCAGTTGTCACTGTATCACCTGTAGTTTTACTTTGTGTCTCATCCACAGCGTCAGCAGCATTTTCTACATCTTGTGCTAAGAGCTGTGCCTGTTACCCGTATGCAGACATGTAAATAAAACAGAGTTGACTAGACAGCAAAATGAAACTTCTGAACAGCAACTAATAAAAGAAATGATGTTTGCTATATAGAATCCTGTCTGAGCAAATTGTAGAGAAGCCAATCTCTTTACTGAAACAACAACAACAACAACTAAATCTTTTCCCACTAATTTCTTTACTGAAACACCTTAATTAAATTTTGATAGAATTTTACAAACAATCTAAGTATCATAATTGTGCCAAATACATATAGAATCTAAAATGTACAGCCATTGTGTGGGGCTGGGTGGGGTGGCCCTGTTTAGGCTGTAATACGGCCACTATTGTTACTTTACTTCATCCATCACTCCTCATAGCATTCAAGTAAACAGATGCTAAAGAAAGAAATCGGGGAAAAATGGATTTTGATGTCTTAGGTTGGAGCTACAATATAAATAGAACAAGGAATATAAGGGGGAAAATCCAAGAGATAGAAGATTTTTAAGAATGAAATAAAAGTAGTTTGTGAACGCAACTTGTAAAATCATAAAGCACCATCAACTACAAAGGTATTAGTTAATTTCAACATAATACTGATAAATCCATTTATCAATTTGTAAACGGATCCCATAAATGGGATAATTCCAAGGCAATAATTAGGATGAAATCTGAAGGAAATCATATTAACTTGTTCAAGTCCTCAAGCAATGTGATAACTGATGCAAGATCTGAAATTTCTCCCTTTGATATATAGGTCGGTATTCCCGAGAAACTCCATCATGGTCCACACCTTTAATTAATATCTAGGAGAGCATAAGGGAGAAAAGAGAAGGACAACGAAAAAAAAAGGTCCCACCGTCACACCAATTATTAAGATTTAAGACAATTGAGAAGCCCACTAGTTTATGAATCTAGACAAAACTAAATAATAAAAATGGATCAATGTAGCCCGAGTCATTGGAAAGAAAATTTCTCACTTGGTTGAATCTTAAAGCGACAAAAATATATAAATCATCTGGTCTAGTCATATCAGTTCACTTTGCAGTAGTTCTAATATACAGCCAAGGTTCACAAAGCAAAGCTTTATCAGGCTGGACTAATGAGATCTTATGCACTACATGAGCCCTTAAATAAACATATTATAAAAATGCAAAGTAAAAAACAGAATCAAAGGAAAAAAAGATGTGTAGATTCAAACGAGTACTTCAAACATCAAGTGCCCCAGAAAAGACGTTTCTGAGGACAAAAATGACACAAGGTAGAGAGCACACCTCTGCAAGTAGGAGACCAATTCGATTGTCTGACATTGCCAACAAATCCAAAGCATCAGATGGTGAAGTGTCAACAATTAGTTTATCTTCCTCTTCGACAAGGAAGTTTACACTACACTCTTGAAGCCTCTGTTGAAGAATTCCGCACTCATGAAGCAACTTTGCGTTAGCCTCATATGAAAGTTCCATTCTTTGCTTTTCTTTATGGAGAATTCTCTGAATTAGAGGCAGTAAAAGAATCGCATATATTTAATCAGAATTTAAGTAAAATGACAGCATGAAATTAACTGGATTTCAAAACACAACAGAAGAAAGAAAGAAAGATTAAACCCAAATTTGTTTTTTTTTTACAAATAAAGTCAAGAGTAAGAAGAAATTATAAATCTTTTTCAGAGCGATATTTGTAAATCAGAGGAACTAGTCAGAGTAGGATAACTACATCTCTCTCTCTCCTCCATGTGTGTGTGTGTGTGTGTTGCTCTTTCTACACATCCACGCACAAGCAAACTCGTGGAACCAGTCAAATTTATAGTTTCCTAGTCTACAAAAATATGTAAAACTATTTTGCAGTAGTTGCAACATACACTAACAAGAAAGTAGCCATACCTCTGCATCTAATTTTTCCTTTACCAATTCACTGAGCTGCTGCTTCAATTCTGACTGAGAACTTCTAAGGGATTTGACCTCCTTTATTAGCAACTTCATATCCGTCTTTGATTTCATCTCGAGCTCATCATAATGTTTCTGCAAGTGCTGAAGTTGTTCTCTAGCAACATCAAGCTCTTGCTGCAACATTTCATTTTCCTGAATGGTAGATGCTTTTGATAACTCCACTTGCTGCCTTTGATCCTAAATTATTAACAATGTTCACTAAAGGCCCCCCAAAATGGAATGATGAGATGTTAATTAAAGTTAATAATCACAACCAAACCTCTTCAAACTTCAATTTCATTTCCATCTCCAGGCACTTCCTCCGAAGTTCCTCCATATCCCACTGCATTTGTGTAAACCTTTCCTTTTCAGTTAGAATAGCCTGCTGCATATTTTCTCTGCAGTTCAGTTGAGTTGTTTCAAGTTCAACTTCCAAATCTTTGACCTACAATAAAAAAGGAATTGATGATCAACATGTGAATATCTAATATGATATCATAATTTCTTCACTGTTCCACCTCTGAGCTGGCCATCATTTTAATTAACATAGCTCAGCAAACAATCAATTCAGTCACCAATTATATTTTACAAGGTAAAACTAGCTCATATGTATAGGTTCAATTGTTCATCAGTGCCTTAATTTTGTCAGCCATTCACTCTTGATCTCGAGTAATGTCCCTCAATCCATATGAATGTAAGTCAGCTTGATGGTAGATGATACACGTAGAAAACACAGAATATCACACCTTAAATTCTGATACTATCACTATTCAAATTCCAAGCATTTGTCCAATATTAGTTCTGAAAGATAAACAAAAAGGAATTTCATAACATTATAATGATTTTACTTAGAAACTTGGGAAGATAAATTTAGCCAACAAAGTTATTGGATGATAAATAATTTAAATATGGCAGAATTTTAAACCAGGATAATGGAAACTAATCCCGCATGAGATTTGTCAACTTTTCTATTTAATAACTGCTAATGAACTACCTTGTTGGACCTCCTAAAGACAATATTCTGGACATCTTATAGCTTTATAATCAAACAACTAATATTTCTGCAAATCTACTAATGGTATGGACAGACTTCTGAAAGCTTGGTCTAGTTCTGTCAACAGGAAACTTTTTCAATGGACTTAAAATCTTTGCATGGAAGAACAACCTAAGTACTTCATATTGGTAATTTGTTTAATACTATTTGGAGTACAAACTTAGAAGATTACATCTGCAGTGAACCTACAGCATGAAAGATACTTTAGCCAGTAAAGGGCAGTTTAGAATATATGTACAGTACTGACATGCTGTGACATGAACATGACAGGATCATGATGCAGTGTATTAAACAAGTTGTAGTGACTCCCTGATAGTTTTACGTGCTAAAGTGTGCTTAACAAATAAAGAACTAAATCTAAATCTATAGAATGGTACTGATTTTAGGTTTAAAGAATTGAGAAACCACATTCTGCCAATGAATAACCTCATCAAACTCATGAAGAACTTATACTAACTAATTTAACGGAAATGGATTGGCCATGTAAGAAATAAAAACCTATATTTAAAAAAAGAAGACTAAAGTATGCTCTTCATCCCTTAACTTTGAGGTGAATTTCAATTTCATCCTAAATTTTTTATTTGTATCAATGTTGTCCTAGGTTATTATAAAACGTTTCAATGTTTTCCTCATAGCTAACTCCGTCTAAATCATTGACAGAAATTGCTGACTTCTACATTATTGTCAACGGAGATCTTGCATGGCAAATATGAGTCCCAAAATTCATTCGTGAACATCACCTCCCTCATTAATGTCTTCTCCAGACACTGCTGAAAAGGAGCTTCTCCTTCATTCTCAAATAAACCCCATAGTTAACATTACTTAAAAGAAGCTTCTCCTTCACTAATCAACCAAGGAGTACTGCTCCTTCACTAATCAAGCAATAAAGAAAAAGAGGGTTGAGATAAGACAAAGATCTACTACCATATCAATGGCCCCACCTCTATAATGAAGAACTCCTCTCAACCAAGGAGTACTGCTCCTTGTTAAATAAACCTTGGGAAAAAAACTTTTCTCCTTGACTTAGAAATTATATTCTACTAGTTATGTTTATCTTTTGAAATACAGTTTATCCAATAAATTTTTGAAAATAGAATCTTCAGGGAGAAAAAGAGACTGCACAAGTGGATTTCCATATTGTGAGTGGCTGTTTGCAGGAAAATGGGTTCAAATATGAAAGGTTATGATTTTTTGAAGAAAATTGGTCTGGATTCCATCTATTATATAAATGACCAAAACAGTTCGTTTACCACTTCTTTGATTCCTTCTAACAATCAGGTTTAGGACAAAATCGTGATCATTATTCTTTGTTTTTGTTGACAAAGATGGTCTATGGGGATTTGGCTGTAGGTAAAGTGAAACCCTAAAAATTTGGATTTGGGGCTTAACGAAGATGATGATGGGAAGAAGGATATTTTGGTCATTTTGATAATTTGTATGATGTGTTTGACAAATGAGTCATAATAGGCTACTGTGACGGCGTTTGATTCATATAGCCGACTTCACCTAGTAAGAAAAGACTTAATTATTGTTGTTGTTGTTTGTTTGACAAATGAAATCATATTAGCCACGTAGGAGACAAATCAGCCTTTTTTGTTATTCATTTAAACGGAGTTAGTCATTAGAAAAATATTGCAACTTTTTTAGATAATGTAGGACTTGATTGACACAAATGGACAAAATTGAAATTCACTTCAAAGTTTAGGGACAAAAAGAATTCTTTAGACTAAAAAAAGTAATGAAAGAAATTCTTCAACATTTTTGGATACCTTTGTCATGAGAAATTGTCTTGCAGCCATTTCTTGATTCAATCTTGCTAGAAGATCCTCCACATCTGTTTTTGCTGTGGTCAGTCTCTGCTGCAGGGTAACAAGAATTCTGTTTAATTTGTGTTGCTCATCAGATGGAAAAGTCACCAATAAATCTGCGCTCCTGGGAGGTTCACAACTCCCCAGAAGGTCAGAGGTCTCAGCTAGATTTGATGCTTCACTATTCCTTATAGAACTCAAGTCACTTCTAATTCTATCTGTTGATAGTCTCCAATCATGACCATCCAACTTACAATCTTGTATTCTAGGAGTAAACTCAGTTCCATCTAAGCGGAGAGCTTTAACATTAACAGTATTCTTGGTGACTTTGTCTGTAATACTGTTGTCACTGCGTATATTATGCTGGGAAAATTTTGCCATATCCTCATAAATAAAGTCTTTGGTTAACTTGGCATGATTGATAGATGTTCTTGTTGAATTAATCAAGTCATGTTCTGATATTGAATTGTCCATGCTTAGCTCAGAATCTCTATCTTTTCCGTGCCTTGGTGTTCCAAGCTCAGATACCTCATAAGGAGTATCATTACCAGAATCTGATGCAATGGATGAACTACGGGCTTTTACAGAAACATATGAGTTATCATGGAACATATATGACGAAGTAGTACCACTAGCAGAAGTTACATCTGACATTGGCTGACTGACATCATGGAATGCTGAAAAAAAGCAACAGAGGTTTTAATATGTTTGTGCAAAATTATGGACTATATTTTACTCTTCCAAATCCAAACTATGGAGGATTGCTTGATTTCTTTAAAGGTTTACTAAAATGATGGAAAATTCTAGTGTACACCATACACAAATGGTGCATCATTCAGTTCATACACTAGACCAATGAGAGCATGCAGTAGTTTGTCATTTTCAAATTTGGGTCTAATCATCTAATTTGTCAGTGTAACTGTGAGTTCTAATTGGTCCAGTGCACAAGCTGGGGTGTATTTATATTAGTAAGAATCTCTCCAAAATGATAGAAAGACAGTTCTAGGCATATAAGAAAAACATACAAGATCTAGCAGCAGCTTCTAGTTCAAGAAATATAGCTACTGGGGCACTTCTTGATACATCAATGTCTGATAACAGTTTTTCCATCCACTCCTCTAATAAATGCCTTCGCTGAAAGTAACCAGTTTGTTAGTATCTAACTGCAATAAAGTCATTTCACAAATATAATAAAAATTAAAGAAAAAACAAATTTCCAAGTTTAGTGAGATGGTTAAAGAAAAAATTATTACATAGTAGAAAAGGGGTAGAATATGGATAAGTGATCTACCTCTTCCCACAGTTTCGACCTTTTAAAAATCATTAACCTTTTCTCTGGAGGTGAAGGCAAATTTTTCACGGGAAATTCTTCTTTCAGCTGGAAAAAAAAAAGTGAAATAAATGAGTTGCTCTTTTACTGCAGATAAAACAAGAATATTTAAATTCACTGAAAGGAAATATGGTTTTCCACATAAAAGTAAACTGATGCAATCTCATTAATAAAATGTCAAAGACTGGGAATAAAAGAGATTGGGACTATGAATGCTATATGCATGTGCACTGAAAACACCACTTACATCTGAGAATAGCTTCAGAAAATCACTAAATCGGCGTAATATTACTCGAGTAGTGGTGATTCCTTCTGGGGATTGTATACCAACTTGAACCCTGTAAAACTGTTATTTTAAATGTTAAAACCGACAATAATTGAAGGAGAAAAGCTTTACCTGAAGTTAAATAAATGCGAGAAGATGTGTGATCTGTGGTGCAGAATGACTGAAAGTCTGAAACCATTCAACAGTCTCCCAAAAGAATACAACAATACCTCACACAACTTGCATGAAATTAATAAGAGAAAAAGAAGGTTCTTCTTCCTGAAAGTCTAAAGAATAAAAAAAGTTTGCAAATGGCTAAACAGAAAAGAAATTTCCAGAAAACTAGAACTGCTTATTGATGTTGACAAGAAAATATAGGCAAATGCAAGCTACCAAAAAAAATAAAAAATGAAGCAGTGTAAGAATGTAAAACTTAACTGGAGAAAAAGTAAAACATTTGAAAAACATCTCCGCCAAGTGTGTCTCTTTCCATTTGGATTCAAGAAAAATAAAACAAAAAGGAAGGAGATTTTTCTTTCTTTTAACATATTAGTTTTTTTTCCATTCAACTAAAACAAAAATCAATACAATTTGCATAAAGTGTAAGAGAAACGTACTCCAAACTTGGAACCTACAAGTGGGTTCGAAGATTCTATTTCTACTATCTTTTTCCTTTGGTTTACATTTTTTTTTTTTAATAGTATGGAGGTACGGGGTTGGAGTAGATAGCTGAAGATGAAGGGAAAAGAAAAAGACAAAAATTATTACCACAACAGGATCAGAACCTCTTGATTCGAAAGGGACATCCCAGGGGGGAAATGTCACACAGTAACTCCAACCAGCGTGAGGATCATGGGGCCAAACAGAATTCCGTCCATCCTACATATGAAACAGTTGAACATTTAAACATGGACTGAGCATATTAAATAATGAGAACATCAAACATGCAATTGTATCAGCAAGTTGAATTCATATCGTTATATTTCAATCATCATATAATGTCTCTGGCGGCATTCAAGATTAATTTCGAAGCGTTAGCCCGCTCAATAGCCGGCTAAAGCAAATTCTAAAAAATTATTAATACCTTTTAATAAAAATGTAGACTTCAAAAGCTTCTGACCAAAAGAAACCACTATTTGTATATGGAGTTCCATAAATGTAAATAATTTACTCCTAATTCGATCAAGTAGTGAGAAGACAAAGTACCCATTTGCGAGGAGGAGGACTCCAGTCCATTCCCAGAGGCAAAGGCGACGTGCCATCGTGGCGGTGCTTGGGCGGACTTCGATTTTGCACAACCGGCTTGTTCCTGTCATAGTTGCTCCTTCCATCACCGATAGCATCATAATCATTTTCATAACCAGGCAGTAAGTTGAATGAATTTGTCAAATAAGCGCGACGATGTGCATAAGGGTTGAGGATTGGATCCGAATAATTGAAATTGAAGTCGACTATAGAAAGGTCGCTTCCATAATGATGCATCTTTGGGTGTCTTCGTCTTCTATATTTGGTGTTTGAATTAGCAAGTGGTTAAGATGAGCTGCAACTGAAGCTTAATGAAGACATGCAACATCCACAAAAGTACAATCAAATTCAACACAATCCCTCTTCCAGTTCGATCCTTGGCGCCGGGAACACGAGGCCCTTTATCTGATTAATTTACTAATTATTTTGAACTGCTTTTGCACGTGTACAATAATATAAGTTGCGAAGTTTATCTATTACCTCAAAAACAAAAATAAAAATATAAAAATGATATTTTGTAATTAGTTTAATTTTTTAAAATATTTTACTAAAAATACATTATTTTTAATAATAAAATATGAAAATAAATTATTATATATTTTTATATTTTATTCTCATAAGGGAGATGAGAATAATATTGGCATGGAATGTAATATTTTTTTAAGTTACAAATATTTCTCTTTCTTACTCTATTTTTATATTTAATTTTAAATTTTAAAATTTTGACACTCTAAATTTTATAATCTTAAAATTTTAAATTATTTTTTATTTAATTTTTTTAATATTTTATTTAACTGCATATGTATTTTTCCTTTACTATATGTTAAAAATTGATAAGGTTAAATTTGAAAAAAAATTAATTTTTTTTTGAGAATTTTGACATCAATCAAATGTAAAAATATTAGATTTATAATGAATTAAACATGAAAATATTATATTTCTTAAAAAAAAACTACTCTACCAACGAACGTTTTCGCGATACTGTTTTACGGTTTTATTTCTTTTTTTGGTTTACCTTTTTTTTTTTTTGGTTTACTTTACGGTTTTATTTCAATACTCTTTCCCTTTTCTGTTATATTTTTCATCACTTTCTGGAAATTATATAATCATATATTTTCAATAAAAGTTTAGAAATTAATTATTCAAACAACAAGATCTCCTCAAATTCGATCTCATTTAAGTAATTATAAAAATAATTTTTTCTTAAAAATTTAGTCTTACAAATTATGTATTTTTTTCTTTTAAAATTCATTTACCTTTAGTGGTATTATTCACCACTTTAAGACTATTGTAAATAAAATTAATCTAATATTTTTCAAAATTTATAAAAATTTAAAATAAAATAAAAAATTGAGATATTTTTAATAAAAAAAATTTAAAACCTAAAATTTAATAAATAAATAAAAAATTTAAAAAGAATTTAAAATTTTAATTTTAATTTCATCTTCAAACTTATAAATCATTCAAATATTTATTTATTTATTTTTATTATATTTATTTTAAGTTTATATATTTGATTTGTATATTAATACTAAAAATTTCAATATGTCAATTTGATGACATTAATTTATTAAATCTAGTTATTATATTGAAAAGTTGATTATTTTATAGTCATGGATAAAGTAGAATAAGCCTAATTAACATAAACTTGCAAACCCTATATCTTCCAATTTACTCATCCCGTCCACAGGGACTCCCCTGCCTTCTCTACTCTCAGGTTTTTCTGCTCCTCCATTATTCAAGCTTTCTTTGCCTGGGTTTACCTTCTATGCTTCTTCTAATCAAGTTATTGGTCATTATAAAATTATACATAATTCTTAGTTTAACTAAGGAGGTGGCTTTGGTTCCATCTCCTCTGACTATCAAAGTTAGAAAAATGATTATAATCTCCAACTATCTTTGATAAAAAAAAAAATTAATATTTTCCATTTAATAAATTTAATATGAATATTTTTATTATATTTATTCCCCCTTAGTATAAATTTTGATAATTCAATTGTTAATAAGCATATTTTATGTCAATAACGAAAATTAATATATATTATATTTGTAGATTGTTATTAGAAAATGCTTTATATATATATATATCTGTCTAATATTAAATATAAAAATAGGTCGTAGAGAAGAAGGAAACCTAAAGAAAATTAATGCTTTCTAAAAGAAATTATTATACTTTTGAAAGCTGCGTAACAAATAATTAATACTCTTTAAAAATAAAATAAAAAAATTTGAAATAAATATAAGCTCTTTGGTATTCTTTACGATCGATCATTGTTTTTACTTTTTACATCTTTTTTTTTTTTGGATCGTCAACCCTATTTTCTTTTTCTCTTATAATTCAATTTATACATTTTGAACCCTGAATTGGGCTCTTGCCTTGGCACACGGCGGCTCGCAACGTTAATCGTAGCTCTGTTCGGTTCGGTAGCGGCCAGGCCACCTCTGTCTTTCACTTCAAATTCTTAGGCCGCTCTCCACACTCTGCACAACCACTCATCCCCCACACTCCGCTGCCGTCGCCGTCGGTAGCATGTGGTTTTAGAACTCCGGCTTCCGAAGGTTTTTCTCTCTCCCGGCCCTCTCTCCTTCCCCCGTTAATTATCATTTGTAATAATAATCATATGGCCCATATTTCTCTTTCTCTGTTTCGTGTGTAATGTACTGGTACTGCTTCTGGTTTAGTTATTCTTTTCGGTTGTAGTGTTGTACGTGATTATCGTGTCATGGATTGATTGTTTCCCGCTCTTTTTTGAGCCCCTGGTCTAGTGACTATTAGTACTCGGAAAGGTTATAAGCTTTTTGCCAAAATGCATTTGGTTACGGGGGATGATCGATTTAAGGTAGATGAATGAAAAAATCCTTTTGAAAGATTCATGTTTTGAAGTACAAGAATTACGGCAATCGAGATATGCGTATTGGAATTGGATGCCAGGAATGATTCTGTGGAATTGGCCATCCCCACGTCTAATGCAGCTTTGAGGCTAGATTATTCATTCCAAATATGAAGCATTGACGAAGACACTGGACTTAACACTATAAAATTAGAAATATAAGGACATGCATGGCCTGGATGTATATATGAAAAGAATGTTGATGTTTACATGAAAATTTAGCCAAAATATGTTTATAATGTATCTAAGAAGTGTCTAATATTAAAGGTTTAAACATGAGGAATTGAACCTACAGCCTCTGTAAAACTCCTCCTGCCCAACCACATGATCTAAGTGTAGGTGGCACAAAATGTAATTCTTTTATTCTTGAGAGTACTGTTTAGACATGTAGTTCATGTATGACACGTGCCACATATGGACATGGCTCATCTGTCTAAAGTGTCATTCCCTCATAGCTTTCCATGATTGAGCTTTTCTCCCTTGAAAGAACTGCAAACAAGGGACTGGAATAGTCATTTTCCTAAAAGACAAAACTTCCATATATATATATATATATACACACACGCTCGCGCGCCCGCATACATACATATGTATAATTTTCCCTTCCACATCCCTCAAGTATCGCTTTTGGTGGCTGCAATCCCTTGCCATTTTGGATTTCATCTCCCTCCTACCAATTATTGTTACTATGTTTACAATCTTGTTAATTTTTTACCTCTATAGCATCGATACAGGTATGCGATAATATGTGGATATGACATTTCCAAAACTATAGGATACAAGTATTGCGGGAATATTATATAGTGTTCAGAATAAATTTATACATATAGAATTTGATTAAGAGTTAATTTTTTAAAAAAATACTTTTTAATGAATATTCATACCAAAATTCACAGTTAACAAAATATAAACATTATAAAGCTTAACTCCAGCACAAAACTATGCTGATAGTACTCTATATCAGGGGCAGGCATATGCTAGACTGATATTGATATGATAGAGGTACAGTACAGATGCTCCTAATTTAGTATCAGTGTCTTTATGGTTTTTTTAATGGTGCTTCTAGGCTTCAATTCTTTGTTCTTGGAGTTATGTTGTTGCATTTTTCTTCCAGAATGCCATTAACTATCATTTGTATACAATCCTGATTCCATTCTTCTGTTCTAGTTTTGGAAATACTTTATCATTGTTGATGGTATAAGTAATATTGGAGCCATAATAATTTTTTGAATGTCAAAATAAATTGGAGCTTTAGTTCTATTTCTAATTAATAATCTTTCTATAGATTTAATTCATAATAGGTCACTTTAACGGCGTTTGAATGAACTAGCATATTGATCAGTTTTGGCTTTCATTAGGGTGTTTTGTTTTGGGGCATGATTTGTCATTGGTTCATTGCCAATCATATACTAGAAAGTTTAAATTGCTTTTTCCTGATGCCTTGTCATTCTCAGGCTAAGATTGATAAGGAATTTTGAACCCAAAAATTAGTTGCAAAGTTGTTTAAAGTAAAGGAGTATCAGGGTTTCTTTATGTTGTTTCAGGCTTGTGGGACTAGTTAACTTTAAAAGAATAAGAAATTTTCAATTTACATACTTTACAGCTTAGTCTTACAACTTCCTTGTGCTCTTGACCTTTATGCTAATTATTGGCGTCGATAGTGAATTGAGTTTGCTACATCTTTAGAATTTAGATCTGGCTGTGGAATTTTCATTGTTGAATACATACATATATATATATATATATATATATATATATATATATATATATATATACACACATATGTATACATATGTATATATATATGTATGTATGTATGTAGTTTAAAACAACTTTTTGTTGTCCTTTTTTGATACACAGTATAGATTTGTTTCTATGAAGCATTTTTTCCCTTTCTTTTTTTGGCCATTTATGTAATTTCTTTTTAAATAAAATTTATTTTTCTATATTAAAAATTATATTAATTGATTTCCTGAGTTACAAGATTGTTGAAATGTTTCTAAAATTTTATGGTTGCTATCACAACTTTGATTTTTTTTTTAATGAACTTTGTTTTGCCTTATGTTATTATGGTTATTGGTGATGGCCTTTTTTCATTCTTTGAATGTATAGAATGGAATCTAATAATTTGATTTGATGTTATTATCTGTGTCACCAGTATACATTCTCACTGTGATGCTAAGAGTTAATATAGTTATTGACCTAAAAATAGGATTCAAGGAACCATTTGCTTGTGTATGCTTGTAATTAATGAAAAGATATCATGATTTTTATTTTCTTTTAGCAAAAACAATTTTTTGCTTGTAATTTTGTTGCATTTGACAACTGTCTAACTACAGTAGATTATTTCTAAATATTACAGAGAAAGACAATGTGAAAGATAACTGTTTTTATCAATTTTATGTGATAATAGAGAGATAAATGTAGAGAAGTTACTCAGTTATTTGTAGGGTTGATTTTAAGTGAACAACTTGCAATTGTGAGAAAGGGGGGCAACTTTAAACTATTAAATTAGAAAGAAATTGAGAGAAGGTATTTGGTTAGAATTAGAAACATGAGGAAGCTAGATAGGTAATTAAAATATAGATGGAGGGATGATTTTTTTTTTTTTTGGGGGGGGGGGGGGGAGAGAGACGTAAAAGAGCATGTGTCACTCTTCCAATTGAATATGTATAAAAGCACTAAAATGAACATGAGGCGGAAGTAGCTTGTTATTTTTCCTGTTTTGAACTTTGTTATCCTGGACTGTATCATTGGATTCTTGACATGATCATTTTCACTTTACATCATGTGAATTAATCTTGCTTTGAAACTGGGCTCTCCCATAAGCATAGAGGACCAGGGTCTTTGTTTTGCATCTATTTTCCTTTTCAGTTATATTATTATCTAAGTTCTTTGCAGCTGAAGTTTGATAGGATTTTAAATTCTTAGTATTGCTGGTTCAATTTGTTATTTCTGTTTTATAAGAAAGATAATTCTTGCCTTGATGTGCTAATTTGTGAGTTCAACTTCCTATTGATTCTCTTCTCATGTTCCATTCTTTTTGTTTTCAAGGATTATACCTGCTATCATGGAGATTGATGCACTTGTTAGCCCTATTAATAGCAATGAGCAACCTGATTCAGAAACACAACCCAATAAGTGCAGGAGAAAGAAATCTATTGTGTGGGAACACTTCACAGTAAAAACTGTTGGAGCTGGATGTACTAGGGCTTACTGTAAACAGTGCCAAAAATCATTTGCTTATATATCTGGTTCAAAACTTGCTGGCACGAGCCATCTGAAGCGACACATTGCTTTGGGAATCTGTCCAGTAAGTCGCCAGAAAAATCAGCAAAGCCATTATTTCAAAACTGGCAGTTCTGGAGATACTGCCCCACCTAAGAAACGTGCAAGAGCAACCCCTGGGTTTGCTGGTGTCTCATTTGATCAGGACCATGTCAACCATGAGATTGCTAAATTGGTAATTTTGCAAGATTATCCACTTCATATTGTGGAACATCAGGGTTTCATTGATTTTGTGCGGACTCTTCAGCCCCAGTTCAATGCACTGAGCTTTAATGCTGTCCAAGGGGATTGTGTCTCTATGTACCTAAGAGAGAAGCAAAACCTGTTGAATCTTATCAATGGAATTCCAGGACGAGTCAACCTGACCTTGGACTTATGGACTTCAAACCAGACAGTTGGCTATGTTTTTCTTCGAGGACATTTCATTGATGGTGATTGGAACGCACATCATCCTATTCTTAATGTGATTATGGTACCATTTCCCGATTCTGATGATTCCTATAATAAAACTATTGTGACCTGCCTAACTGATTGGCATTTGGAGGGTCGGTTATTTACCGTTGCACTTGATCGATCCTTCTCAAATGAGACTGTGATGGGAAATCTTAGAGGCCTCCTCTCTGTTAAGAACCCTGTGATTTTCAATGGACAGTTATTAAGCCAGAATTGTTTTGCTCGTGTTCTTAGTCGCCTTGCTCTAGATGCACTATGGGCAATGAGAGAAACCATTGGTAAAATTCGCGAGTGTGTGAAATTAGTGATATCATCAGAATCTCATGAAGAAAATTTCTGTAAGCTGAAGCAACAACTTCTAGTCCCTAGTATGAAGGACCTTTTAATTGACGACCAAACTAAATGGGACACAACTTACCATATGCTTGTTGCTGCTTGTGAATCAAAGGAAGTCTTTTCTTGCTTTGGTACCTCTGATCCTGATTACAGAATGATGCTGTCGATGGGTGAATGGAAGCAGTTAGAAACTCTCTGCACATATTTGAAGCATCTGTTTGATGCAGCTACCATTTTAACTGCCCAACCATACCCAACCGCAAACTTATTTTTCTCTCAAGTGTCAAAGCTTCAGGTGGAGTTGACTCATGCGGCTTTCAGCCAGGATCTGTTCCTCAGTAATCTGATTAAGCCTTTGCAAGAGAAGTTTGATCAATATTGGAGAGAGAGTTGCATTGTCTTGGCAGTTGCGGTAGCCATGGACCCCAGGTATAAAATGAAACTTGTGGAACTAACCTTTGCTAAGATCTTTGGTGAGAATGCTGAGCCATGGATCCGGGTTGTTGAGGATGGTCTTCAAGAACTCTTTAGTGAATATATTGCAGAACTGCTTCCTTTTATAGCCACGAATGGGGATGAAGGGAATGAGATTATGATTAAGACAGAGCCATGTCAAGAAGGGTCTCTTGATGGATCTTTCTTTGCTGCAGAAGATGGATTTTCAGACTTTGAGATTTATATTTCTGATATTACCAGTAACCGAATCAAGTCAGAATTGGATCAGTATCTGGAAGAGCCTCTGCTAGCAGGAGGACAAGAATTTGACATTCTGAGTTGGTGGAGACTAAACGGATTTATATACCCAACTTTGTCTAGAATGGCATCTGACATTTTGTCTATACCATTATCCACTCTGTCCGCAGATTCTGTTTTTGACACAGAAATTAGAAAAATGAATAGTTACCGGAGTTCATTAGGCTCGATGACTCTTGAGGCCCTTTTTTGTGCCAAGGACTGGTTCCATTATGAATCATTACCTATGGATGCTTCAAATGCACTTGTGAAAATGGAATTTTGACTTTAGGTTTCTTCATGTAGGGATAGATCCTCAAGTAGCTTTTAGGTTTTTTAGTATTGAAACTGTGATTAATGTCAATTAATTGATGAGATTGACTGTGAGGTTATTTTTTTTACGTGTTTATAGTATAGCAATTATTCTATTTTAAATTTTTGGGGCAAATTAGTTCCTTTGTATACAAGAAATCGATTGTATTCATGGTTTCAATGAAACACCTGGAAGATTTTATTCTCTGGGAATGGATACTGTTTTTAATGGATCTGGATAGTAGATAACAGTTGCTTCCAATTGATTGACAAATTGCTCATGTACCAAGTCAACTGTTGGGCATTTTGAGTACTTCACCTGTGTCTGTCTCTTTTCACATGCCCCTTCTTGCTCTCGAGATCGTTTGTCCTTTAGGTGAAAAAAAAATGTCTAATTCTATGTATACTTTTTTTATGTGAATACTGAATATAGTTTTCGAAATTTTGTCAAACCAGCTCATGAAGTGGTATTCATATCACTGCTGGATGGTAATGCCCATATATAAGTTGAATTAATCCAATTTAATTTTACGTTAATTACAAAAATGATCATTTAAATTAACATATTATATTTAGCTTAATCACTAATTTGAGTGAGTAATATGAACTCAACTTAGTAGTTAATTAAATTTAATGTAAAATAGAGTGAAAAGTGATGTCAATATCAATTTTGACCCAATTGTACCTTGTCTCTCAATGGGGATTTGAGAAATTTTTTTACGCAGTTACAGATTATAAAAAAAAAAAATAGATTAATAAAGTCAAGAATTAGAAAGTGAATTTGACATATATTTCGTACATATCTGTCCTTAATTTACCAATCTTCCGTAGAACAAATCATTCTTAACATTTTTTCCATATATACTGTACCTAAGACCCTGGAGGCCACAGACTGACAGCCATTTTAAGTTATAAAGCGAGTTCACGAGGAGTCGCGATCACCCCAACAATCCCCGCTGTTCCCCGAAACAAACGAGGGGGAGAAAGAAACCAAGGATCAATTCGTTTTCTGCTTCGTTGCATGTATGCCACCCCTGCTTTTCTTTAAAACTCCTCCGTCCTTTCCACCTGTAAGCTTCGCAATTTCACGTTCGTTTTCCCTGAATGCATTGATTTCTAATGCTCCCACTCCTCCAATTCACGGTTCTTCACACACTGACCACCACTGCTTTCGAGAATCTCTGCTCTCTTTACTTGAAAGGTGCAAGTCTATGGACCAGCTAAAGCAAATTCACTCGCAAACCATCAAAATGGGTTTTAGTTCAGACCCCGTTGTTCGAAATAGAGTTATAGCCTTCTGTTGTACTCAGGAATCAGGGGACGTGAACTATGCTCGTCAGTTGTTTGACACAATCCCTGATCCAACTGTGTTCATATGGAATACCATAGTCAAAGGCTATTCTAGGATGTACAGTCCTGCAAATGGAGTTTATATGTATCTACAGATGCTGAGGAAGAACATCAAGCCTGACCGTTATACATTTCCCTTCCTGTTGAAGGGCTTTAAACGTGATGAAGATCTGCAGTATGGGAAAGAGTTATTTAACCATGCAATAAAATATGGGTTTGGTTCAAATTTGTTTGTTCAAAAGGCTTTCATACATATGTTTTCCTTGTGTGGCCTAGTGGATGTGGCTCACAAGGTTTTTAACATGGGCGATGCATGGGATGTGGTTACCTGGAACGCAATGATATCTGGGTACAATAGAGTTAAGCGATTTGAGAAATCAAAGAAGCTTTTTAATACAATGGAGAAGAATGGAGTATTGCCCAATTCAGTTACCCTAGTTTTGATGCTTTCAGTAACCTCCAATTTGAAGGATTTAGATGGGGGTAAGCACATCCATAAGTATGTCAAAGAAGGCATTATTGAACCTAATCTCATATTGGAAAATGCCCTAATTGATACGTTTGCAGCTTGTGGAGAGATGGATGTTGCACAAGAGATTTTTGACAATATGAAGACTCGTGATGTAATCTCTTGGACTTCCATTGTCACTGGGTTTGCCAATTCTGGTCGAATTGATTTGGCTCGGAAGTATTTTGATCAAATGCCTGGAAGAGATTATGTTTCCTGGACTGCCATGATTGATGGGTACCTTAGAGTGAACCGTTTCAGAGAAGCTTTGGCACTTTTCCGGGAGATGCAAATCTCAAATGTAAAACCAGATGAATTCACCATGGTTAGCGTTCTAACAGCATGCGCGCATCTGGGAGCACTTGAACTAGGGGAATGGGTAAAGACTTACATTGACAAAAACAGTATAAAAAATGATACATTTGTTGGGAATGCTCTAATAGACATGTACTTCAAATGCGGAAACGTTGAAAAGGCAAGAAAAGCATTTAAGGAAATGCATCATAAAGACAAATTTACATGGACAGCAATGATAGTTGGTCTTGCCATTAATGGCCATGGTGAAGAAGCTCTTAATATGTTTTCAGATATGATAGAAGCTTCAGTTATACCAGACGAGATAACCTACATTGGTGTCTTGTGTGCATGTACACACACAGGCATGGTGGAGATAGGAAGACAATTTTTTGTGAGCATGACCACCCAATACGGAATTAAGCCCAATCTGACACATTATGGATGCATGGTTGACCTTCTTGGTCGAGCTGGTAATTTAAGAGAAGCATATGAAGTCATTGAGAATATGCCAGTAGAACCAAATTCAATTGTCTGGGGATCTCTTCTTGGTGCTTGTCGTGTCCACAAAAATGTGGAACTGGCAGAAATGGCAGCTAACAAGATTCTTGAGCTAGAGCCTGAAAACGGAGCTGTTTATGTCCTGATATGCAATATATATGCCGCCTGCAAAAGATGGGAGAGGTTGCGTGAAGTAAGGAAAATCATGATGGATCGGGGAATTAAGAAAATACCAGGTTGCAGTTTGATCGAGATGAATGGTACTGTTCATGAATTTGTTGCTGGAGACCAGTCACATCCTCAATCTAAAGAGATATATGCCAAGTTAGAAAGCATGATGCAAGACTTGAAATATGCTGGGTATTCACCTGATACATCAGAAGTCTTCCTTGATATAGGGGAAGAGGATAAGGAAACTGCACTTTACCGGCATAGTGAGAAGTTGGCTATTGCCTACGCCCTCATTTGTTCAGGATCTGGAGTTGCAATAAGAATTGTGAAGAACCTCAGAATGTGCGTGGACTGTCACCATATGGCAAAATTGGTGTCAGAGGCTTACAGTAGGGAACTAATAGTGAGGGATAGAACTAGATTCCACCATTTTAAGCATGGTTCATGTTCATGTAATGATTTTTGGTGAAGAGCGAAAAAAAAAAAAATACTTGAGAGGGGCTGCTGGGTAACATGATGTGAAAGTTTTATAAAAACATTTTTTTTCCACTTCCTTGTCAAATATCAACTTTGGTTTTCAGTTAATCATTAAAATCGTATTTAATTCATTTTGTAACTCGCTATATTCGGTACCACATGCTAATCTTGGATTCTTGGCGGAGCTGGTATATAAACAATAATAGATTCTCCATTGCTGGTCTGAAGGGCTTTAATTAGTAACACTGCGAACTAGTTACTATACAAACAATTTGTTGTCCTCATGGTTTACATGCCCCAAAAAAGTTAAGAAACTAAAGACTAGTTCATGATAGCTAGGCAGTAAAGTTCAACACAACCAAAAATCTTCTATATTATCATCGGACAAACTTTTGCTGTGTAAACCAAAATATAAAAGGGTGAATAGACGTACACGGGAGCTAACTCCAGCAATAGTGATACAGTTTTTAACCGTCTCATATTCTTATATTTGGACGAAATACGATGACAAGTACTACCGGGAGAAAAGTGAGTAGAAACAAAACGATAAGCTGGATCTCCATAATCAGCAAAATGAATCTAACAGCCAGAAAACTGTCAACATTTTAACTAGAACCAGGGTCACGTACGGGGAGCCTGCAATGCAAGCTAATTGATTTATCAGTCTGATGAGAACCAGGAATGAAAAACTGGAATATAACTGTCAAACAAGCGCCCTGTGGAGCAATCCCGTAGAAAGCACAATCTGGTTTGGCCAAGTGATACTGGAGGCTCTTAGCAAAGTGCTTCACACTCACTTCCACAGATTGAGCATCTCCTCTCGAAACTGACCTCGTTGACCGAGTCTGAGCACTCAGATTTTGGTCTTCAGGAGGGGCATTTGCTTGCTCTCCAATCACCAACAATTTTCGAAACTCAGCACCAAGAGTGATCAGTGTTGTAGAAACTTGTATGTGTAAATCCCCGCACTTACTTATGGAGACATTGAGCACATCACCTACATGCTTCATCCGATCTACAAAATTCTGCAATTGATTCAAATCTGGCACTTGAACTAGAGTTTGAGGCAGATCTTGGGCCATATCCAAAGCATTCTGAAGTTCAAGAACTTGAGCTCTTGACATTGGCTTTGAAATTGGGATATCCTGAATAACTGCAGATTTATAACCTTTGGTTTCGAAGGTAAGGAAAGGCATTGGTTGGGTACAATTTGGTGGAAGCTTTTTCACCAACTTAATCTGAAGACGGTTAGCAGTAGCTCCACCACCAAGTTCAGAACAAATGCTGACACTGCTACGAACAGCACGTTGGAGAAGAGAAACATCAATGGCAAAAGCAATGCGGTCTTCATTCTGGCTGGAGATGCGGTAGTCGTCAAAAAGAGCTTCTTTGCGAAACTGGGCTATGGATTGAATACCATCGCCATTGAGAAGGTTGTGAAGGAAGATGGCATGGTCTCTAGTGAGGTAGAGGTGGCATATCTTTCCCATCTTGTCAAGGGCTGGCAGGAACCTCTTCTCCAAAAGACTCACTCCATTCTCCGTGAGAAAAGCCTTGAACTTCATCTTAGAGAAAACAATTCATAGAAGACGCTTTCCGTTAGTCCTTCATAATATGCATATCATGGTTGAAGAATTCAAGTACTCGATAAACGATTAATATGAAATCCGGTTTCAATTTCAGATATAAAAACCACTTTTTATGGATAATTTTCTATTATAATACATCACATTTGGAAATCGATTTCTCAAAACCGAAGTGTTTGGTTGATCTGAAGATGCAGGGAGAGAAAAAGAAAATTCACAAGGAAGCGCGAAAAAATAAGTTGTGTTTCACAGTGTCATAAACTCAAATCTGTGGAATTCTCGTTTTAAATCAGAAGGAAAGAACATATACATTAATAACGAAAATTTTCTCAGCATCCAAACGGAACTAGGAAATTGAATCGCCTGAAAAATTTTACCTTGGGATTGATGGATGAGTATTTCCTCACTAGGAAGAAGAAAGGATCAAGCGCGCCAACGCTTTCGCAAGTATATAGCAGGTACACACAGTCGAGCGCTGAGTTTGGATTTTTTTTCTTTTAATTTTTTTTTTGGTCAAAACAAATGAGGTCAAATGTTGAAAACTGATGTAGGGGCACTAGTTTTCACTATTTAAGTTCAACCCTCAACGAAATTGGGGAAACATTAAAAATAAATTTAAGAGGCATGTAAATTTTTTAAGTATTTTAAATATTTTTGTATTTTATCTAAATGCTTAGAATATGAGAATAAATTTTTTTAAGTAAATTCAATCAATAAACAAAATTAATTATAAACAAACATCTTAAATATGCTTATATATCTATTAAAGATTGATTTGGTCTATAATTTTTTTTTTTGTAAATTGAATTTACTTAAAAAAAAATTTCAGTAACACATAATTTAGGAACATCTCATTTCATGTTTGCTTCTGTGATAAGGGTAAACTTGTATGGAGCCATTCATCCGGCTAAAACCTGGTGGAAAGAAATGAAGACGTGAAAGTAACAAGCAGAACATGCCAAATACGCAATGAAAATGCCCTGGTTATACAGGCATCAATCTTTGTACTCTATGTTGGGTGATCCTCTACATTTACACGATTAAGTTTGTTCAATATATCATCAAATGACTGTACCGCAGTCCTGTAACGGTTATGCGATTTCCTAGCTTCCTCCACAACCTGCACTATGCGTCTGTATAAATGATCATACCTATGAACTGGGTTATTAATATCAATGCCACTCGAGGTGTGATCAATGACGTAAGTACGCTTCATATCTTTTCTCCATCTTGGAAGAAGGTATTGAGGTGGGATCTCTTCTATGCCATTTTGGTCTAAGATTGAAAGTGCATGCCTGCACAAGTAACCTCTGAAGTTGAACAAACCACAACTGCAAAGGACCTCCATGTCAGATTCATTGTAATACACCTCATAATCTCTTGTAACTCTCTGATTTCCCTCAACTTCAACTTGCTCCTTAATGATGTACGAGACGACTGCCCCATCCACATTTATCTGTCTGGTGTTTAAACAGGAGTACATGCCTTCCACTTCCCTTTCAAACATTCTAAATAGTTCGTTTGTGTACAATTTTGATACCTGCAACTCAAAGTAACACCTTGGCTTTTGCATAAAGCTGAAATTTTTAGAGTCCAAATCTGCCAAAGCCTCGAGCTGCCCCTTAGTCTGCAAAGCCTGATTATATTTTTCCAAAAATTCTTTTAGAGATGTTTGTTTATTAAGGTACCCTTCAAAAAACAAAGTTACAGCATCACTTGGTTGTATTGGAAACATTCCTGCCAAGAAAGTATCCTTCAGATAAACTGGAACCCACCGTTTCCTATCCTCATATAATGCTTGGAGCCACTCATGACCTCCAATTTCATATCGCTGCATCATGTCCTCCCAAGCTGCTTCAAATTCCTCAGCCCTAAGAGAGTAATAAACTGCTCCATTCAAGCCTGCTTTGATTGCTTCATATTCTGGCAAAACCCCCAGTTTTTCTGGAATTTTTTGCATGATATTGGATAAGCAAAGACAGTGAGAAGCTCTTGGAAAAACATCACCAACCGCAGTTTGCAAGATTCCACATTGGTCAGTAATGATAACTTGTGGAGGGCGTCCTACTATACATGTAAGCCATGCCCTGAATAGCCATGTGTATGATTCAATGGTGTCACTAGCAAGTAATCCACAACCAAACAGAATGGATTGTTTATGGTGATTTACTCCAAGAAAAAGAACCATAGGAACTTCATACTCACTTGTCAAACATGTAGTATTGATTGTGACCACATCTCCAAAATAATTGTATGCTACTCTGGACCTTGCATTGGCCCAAAACAAATTCCTCAAGCATCCCTTCTCATTAATATCTACCACGTAAAAAAAGTCTGGATCTGTTAATTGCAAGTCACTAAAAAAATTCAGAATTGCTTCAGCATCACCTTTCTTTAGCTTCAATTCATTGGAGTACACAGCTTTGTTTTTAGATTCTCCTTTATCATCAACATCTACACTTCCATTAGCCTCAGCATCAATTATTTCTGTTCGAAACAGCCTAATTTTCTGAACTTCTTCAGGGCTATCTAATTGCAATGTTCTTTTGGAACCCGAACCCAGGTGCTTATGGGATTTGTAGAACTTTCCACTTGTTGGGTTAATCAAGTGATTGTGCTCAAGCTCAACTTCTATAATTCTCCACCTTTTGGAATCCATCAGCCTGAACTTTATCATTGCTGGACAACCAGTTCTTGTTTCAGGTCTTGGGCGATTTGCTTCACTTTTTTTCTTGAACCCAGCACTACTGCAGCTAAGTTTTCCTCTGTATCGTTCCTTACTCTTTCTATACCAAGTATTACTTACTCTAACCCCAAATCCTTGATCCTTGGCATAGCAATTGTAGAAATAATAGACATCCTCATAGCTCTCAAATTCCATTCCAACAGCAGGAGGAAGAGGGTTCTCTCCTTGGATTATGCCGGTTTGACTGACAAAATCTGCCATTCCACAGTCCCCTTCAATCTCAAATCCATCAGCATCATCATCTGCTAATGGTTCACTGTTGAGAGAAACTTCATCCATCTAACAGGCTAAACCAAGATGCTGTTAAAAGACAAATGTAAGCTTCAAATAAAGAAAACAGAATCTGATTAAAATCAAACATATAAGAATGAAAAGACACATTGTAGTCAATTACTATATTACTGAGGACTCCATTTTGGACGATGACCCTCAATCATGCCCAAACAACAGATTGCATTTAATCTAATGTCTCTTCTGTTTAAAAAAATGAAATTATTCAGTTATGGACAGTGGCTATTACTTTTGGGCATCCTTCAGAGTCACTTTTCTCAATGGCAAACTACATATAACTAGAAATTAAATGCAATCTGAGAGAGATTTTAATGAAGTTTACTTAACAAAGACACTGACAGTAATATTATTCTTACTTTACTAGAAGTGACACACATGATGCGGCATTGCATCTTGAAAGGTGATATATATTATGTACTACGATAGCAGCATCCCACACATAAAATGACGCTGAAGTTCACTCATTAATGCCTGATGACCTGGACTATGTCAATCAGCTAATGACAAAGCAACTAATACAATAAGAAAAGGCTAAACTGACAGGTATATAAGTATATACATAAAGCATAGAGGGGTAATGATCTATTTCTTTTTTTGGGTAAAACAAGAGGGCAACAGCCCGGGTAATGATCTATTCAAGTTCATGGCCAATAATGATATTCTTTTTGGCCCCGAATGGCCTACCCTACAATAACATGAACATCACTTCAACAGCTTTCTACCCCTGCCGCACCCCCAAAAACAAAAGGGAGAACACTCTTTTGCTGACTTCTCTTTCACACCCTGACCCACCAATAGAAGATAGAAACAAATATGTCTTTTCAGTTCTTCATCTTCAGCAGCAAAGAAGTTGAGATGCCTGAAACAACAAATCTTTCAATTTTTGATGCTACAACCAATAGTATAAAACGACCTATGCACAGAGATGGAAAGCATGAATCTTGTTTATAATAATAATAATATAGCAAAAGTAGTAGAGTTTATAGGTAGAACACCAATAACTAGTTTTATAAAGGAAAAAACCATGTATAGCAAAGTAAAGAGTTATAGGCCCATAAAATTGTTCTCTTGATATGGAAACCCCATTTTCAGGAAAAACCATGTTCCCAGGAAATCATGTGCTCCCAGAGTGATATAAACACACAATATATTTTAATTCTACCATTCTTGCCTCCGACTTTCTCTCCTTTGCATGGTGGTATTCTCAGTCCAACATCCCCATATGTAAACTCTTCTTTTATGGTTTTTGGACAATTTAAGCATTGTATTACTCTTGAGAATAGGGAAAATACGCAAGAGGAATTCCTATATAATAAAAAAAATCAAGAATTAAAGAATACAAAAGAAATTGAAAGAAGTTCAAATTAATTATGTTGTATGATGATCCCCCAAGGAATTCAAGCTAGATGAGAGATTTTTCTCCTTCAAAAGCACACCTCTTCCTCTTCTTTATTATTTTATTTATCTATTTGATAAAAGAAGAAAATACGCAAGAGGAATTCCTATATAATAAAAAAATCAAGAATTAAATAAGAATACGAAAGAAATTGAAAGAAGTTCAAATTAATTATGTTGTACGATGATCCCCCAAGGAATTCAAGCTAGATGAGAGATTTTTCTCCTTCAAAAGCACACCTCTTCCTCTTCTTTATTATTTTATTTATCTATTTGATAAAAGAAGAAAGTATTATTATAAAGTAAGGAACAAAAAAGTACAGTTCATCTTCTTGTTATATACGCTTATATGATACATGATGGTGGCCTTGTGTTTGTTGAAACGCCATTTTTAAAGAGCACACACCTCTACACTATCTTAGGCTCCATCCATGATCATGACAGGTCAAAAAAGAAAGAAAACCAAGAGCAACAATTACCTAGCATATTAACCTCCAAGGGGATGTTGATGCAGTGTCTCTATTAAGTTTACAAAATCGCAACCTACCATGATTTTCTCATGCTTTACTTAGTGGCCTCTAGAGCAACTACCCAGAGAATGATAGTGATTTACAGCAGAGCAGAACTTAACAAGACAAATTTTTTACCTCGAAGGAAATGGGTCCTGAGCTTCTCTTAAATGCATAATAGGACTTTCCAGCAAATGAACTTTCTCTATAGACTCCATCCTAACCAATCTACTTTTGCTCTAACTTAGTGCAACAATGCATTCCAATAGCAAGTGAGCAACTGCATCTTTTCAAATCATGGCCATGTAGAAACCAGGCTAATTTAGGACATGAATCTACTTCACTCTGTTTACCCTATACAACCTACAATAATGCCTCTATCCTTTGCAATGTTATCAATATCAGAGAACAAATGTTTTAAAGTTGTCTCCCCATGTAAAAGCTAGCTCAAAACATCTGTTCTAAGTGCACATTAGAACTAACAATTTAGTAAATGAACACCATCTCCAGGCCCACACCCCCCCGTAACTAATTTTAAACACCATTCTGTAGCCAATCCCATGAACACTTTAATTGTTGATCTGGCAACCCAATTAGCTATTTATTAATTATCATGATGCATAGAAAAATATTTCTCAATATCAACAGCAGCTAAGTAATAATTGACCAGCCATCTAAGTCCTCGGATTGAGAGACATCATTACTTTCACTACATGAACCATAGTCATTGAATAATTAGCAACTGAAACTACAGAAAAAGGACGGCCAGTGCACAAGACTGCCATCTAATGGGGTCTAAAGAAGGTAGGTGTACTCAACCTTACTTCCTCAACCGGAGAGGCTGTTTCCAAGACTTAAAACCGTGATCTCCAAAAAATAGTTGTTTCACCCAAAAGTTAGGTCAAGTATGCGTCAGAACTTAACACCTCTTCCTCCATTAGTTAATTATTGAAAGAGAAGCATCAGGAAAAAAAAAATTGATACCAAGCAATTTCACTATTCTTTTTTTTTTAAAAAAAAAAAAAGAACTCCTAAGCTAGTTCCAATTGCTGTTCCAAAATCCAAAATTCAGTCCAAAAGAAGAGAATATCACAGTGACCATAATAAAGAACATCACAGGGTCAGAAGAGAAAAAGGATCATAAGTAATGAAAATAAAACCTAATTATAGCATGCCTTGCACACAAAACTTCAAAATTGAACAAAGGAGTTCAATGTAGAAGTCTCTCCAAAATATCATAGAACCTTGTCGATTTGGAGGGATCAAGTTGCATTGCACAAGGAAAAGCAAATATTTGATGTTGGCGCATTATGCTAAACACTGATGCAGTCAATTTATCCTTCATGAACTATGTCATACAATATTTTACTTGCAGTCATATAGCACATTTTGACATCATCTCAAATTATCAATGTTGAAACTGCTAAAACCATTTGTATCTATCAAAGAGGTTTGTCCATTTTATTTCTATAATGTTCCTGCACACGGTCAACTTCTCCACGATGTATTTGAAATTTTTGACTTGATGCTTGAGATTTCCACTTCCAGATAGAAATGAACACGATATTCAATCAAACCCAAAGATATAACACCAAATGGGGTAATACCGTAATAGTGACTCCACCCTCTTTTCCTTTCCCAACTCCTTTTGTTTGGAGTATTTTCTACTGGCGATGAACCCATGGAAGTATGAACTTCTCAAAACTAACTTTTTGCTTGCGCGCGTTAAACTTCTTCGGAGTGAACTGATAATCTTCACAAATTAGAGGGAGCACACGAAGAGGTTGTAAGAGAAAATTCTCATTATCTGTGACTTATCAGTGCTGGAATCACGGCGATTAGACGTTAGATATATAGACGTTTTAGACTATGTAGTTCATATAGTTATTACAATTTATAGAACTAGATTGTCGTAGAATATATTCTAATTTTGTTTATGTGCATAAGAAAAAAAAATACAATCACATCTCATACATAAAAGTCCTAATACTGAGCTTAATGCGCTTAACATTCTCTCATCGTATTGTTCAAAGAAGAAGAATAAGGTTCACCAGGAAGAAAATTTGTCAATTGACCGTTACCCAGCAAAGATATCAACGGAAAATGAACAATTTGAACATTTTCTGACTGAAATTGAGAAGCTAATCTACGAAGTGAATTAAGCCTAGTCAAACTCAAAGGAACAACGGTGTCGTAATGGGGAAAGTATCCGACAAATATTTGAGAGAAGGAGCTTACAGTAATTCGATGACAGGAAAGACGTCTAGTTGATTATTGGCTCGGAGCAAGGAGGGAGTCTTCCAATGGGAATGCCATCGCCCGGCTGGAGCAGTTGCAAATAACTAAAGACCACGACTTGCTTTTGCTACAAGTCAAACCTGGCCTCGGACTCCTTAATTCTGTCTTTTTTTTTAAAGCGTCCCAACCAACATAGAATACTGGAAATAATAGGAGAACGACTGATAGCTGCTACCTCGACAATTGAAGACCATTAATGGGAAAACGCAATGAGAGGAAGAGGGGAACGCCAATGGGAATCAAATGGGTCAAGAAACTTTTTTTTTTTCTCTTTTTCTTTTTATGCAAAGGAATTAATTAAGAATTTTAGATCATGTCTTGGTACAGTATTGGAAGAATTTTCTAGGATTTATAAAATTTCCCGACCCAAGAAGAAAATGCATAAAATGAATAAAAATAAGACCAATTTTTGTTTTAAAGACTCTTCGACGATTTTCTCATGTTAGAAAAAATAAGTCATCCAACAGGGTGAATGACTGCATTGACCATCTGAATCATGCCCCTTTTATGGGACCATCCAAAATGAATCAAGTTTACTTCAAATTTTTCTTTGGTTCAACGGACGAGAGAGACGAGGGATTTTAATGGAGAGAAAAGAGAAAAAGAAAAATTAATTTTTTATTTGATTTATAAAAAATAAAAATAAAAATTATTATATTTTTTAAATTTTAAACAAATAAAAAAAACAAGAATAATGTATTAAAAAAATTAATAAATATATTTTTATTTTTTTACTATCTCACAATTTTTTTCTCATTTAAATCTCTACACTTTTAGCAGAAAAAAAATTATCCCTTTATTTTTTTTTTATAAATTATTAAAACAAATAAAAAAATTTCGATTCTCTCCTTCTTCATATTTTCTTCACACCAAACACTACTTAAAATCTTGTCATCACAAGATTGGTACATGTAATCATGAACGAAAAAGAAAGAGCTTGGAATTTCTTAGATACAGTCTACAAAATTAAATATTCAAGATTAAGGAAACTTCTAGAGGATGAGGGAGGTTGACAACTGGGGACTTGGGTCGTGAAAGGGGCAGGTATTACAAGCTAATGGTAACGACTAGAGAAATGACATTGGGGGACGGGAGAGTATCACCAGACCAATCAAATCCAACATCAGAGGAGGAAAAAATTCTTTATTCCCGGTAGGGGTGGATGAATTTAACATCTATAAGAACAGCCTTGGCCAACAGCTATAAACATTGCCCAAAGAAGAACCATATGTGCGTGTGAATGCTTGACAAAAGTAAAAATGAATAAGAAATTCTACAGGTACAAATTATGTGCATCATTTTATTAGTACTATTTCTGATATATTTATTCAATCTTGTCTGCTACAAGGCGGACCTTATTCAAAGATTCTTTAAATGCCTGCCAGGCAACCATATAATGATCTTGAGATATCATTCCTTCCTCAACAACCTGCATAGCCCGTCTGTACAAATGATCGTAACACTGAACAGGGTTGGTGATATCAACATTATTGGAGCTGAGAAGGGGTACATACAATCGCTTATAATCCTTCCTCCATCTTGACAAAATATACTGACATGGAATTTCCTCCACACCATTGTAATTAAGGACGCACAATGCATGCCTACATAGATAGCCTTTGAAGTTAAAGCAACTGCAGATACAGCGAACTTCAGCTCCTGCTTTATCATACATGACTTCGAAATTCCTTACATCCCTCACTGATTCTTCCCCCCCATGTTCTTTAAGTATGAACGTCACCGTAGGCCCATTTGTTTGATTTTGTGTGATGCTGAAACAAGAAGACATCATCACTACCTCATCTTGGAACTTTCTGAATATTGCATTTGTGTACAATTTCGAGAGCTGCAGCTCATAGTAGCATCTTGTTTTCAGTAAGGGGCTTGAATCTCTTGACTCCAAATCAGAAAGAGCTTCTTCTTTATGCTTCTTTTGTAGAACTAATTCAAAAATGTCAAAAAATTCTTTCAAAGAAGTTTGTTGATGCACATGACCATTGAAAAAGGGACTCATGGACTCACCCTTTTCATAATGAGAAATTCCAGCAAAAAAAGTGTCCTTGGAATAAACTGGGGCCCAACGCTCCCTTTCTTCATGCAAGGTTTGGAGCTTCTCGTGATTGCTTATTCCAAAATGTTGGGTCAGATCATCCCAAGCCCCCTCAAATTCATCTACAGTCTTAGAGTCATATACCACTTTTGTCAATGCAATCTGGAAGGCGTCATATTCCTGCAACTGCGCCAAATCTCCAGGAATGCTCTGCATGACTTGTGACAGACAAATTTTATGGTGAGCTCGTGGGAAAACCTCCGCTATTGCACTTTGCACAGTTTTACACTGGTTTGTAATGATAGTTTGTGGAGGGCGACCAGACATACATGTCAGCCATGCCCTAAATAACCAAATGTATGTTTCATAAGTCTCATCTGCAAGCAGACCACATCCTAGCAAAATAGATTGCCCATGGTGATTAACACCAACAAACGCAACCAGTGGAATCTCATAATTGTTTGACAAACATGTTGAGTCAAATACAACCACATCACCAAAGTAACCATACGCAGCCCTTGATCTAGAGTCAATCCAAAAGACGTTCCTCAAGTGCCCATCATCATTCAGATCTGTCACATAGAAAAAATTAGGATTCATCAATTGACTGCGGCAGAAATAATTTGAAATAACTTCTGCATCTCCCTTTTTAAGTTTCAAATGCCTTGAAAAGTTAACATGGTTGTTAATTCCTCCTTCATTAGAATTTAAGCTTCCATAACCTGATGCTTCTACAACTGGTGTTCGATATAACTTGATTGTTCGAACTTCAACATCTAGAGTTGGCTCGACCTTTCTTTTAGCCCCAGTATCCATCCTCTTATGTGATTTAGAGTTTTGTGCTCTCTCAGGATCAAATGAATGATTATGCTCAAGCTTGACTTCATCCACCCTCCACCTATTAGACTCCACCAATCTTAACCTAATCATTGCTAGACAGCCTGTTCTTGTCTCTTTTCTACGACTATTTGCTTCCTTAGATGTTTTGAAACCCTCACAGTTGCAGCAGAGCACGGCACCACGCTTCTCTTTGCTGTTACGTTTGGTCCACGAAGATTTAACCCTGATAGCAAATCCAAGTTCCTTGGCATAACTATTATAGTAGTTATAGGCATCATCATATGTATCAAACTCCATGCCTACAACTGGTGGAGGGTA
Organism: Gleditsia sinensis; assembly: GCA_037074535.1. Taxonomy (NCBI): domain Eukaryota; kingdom Viridiplantae; phylum Streptophyta; class Magnoliopsida; order Fabales; family Fabaceae; genus Gleditsia; species Gleditsia sinensis. Next base: position 1,112,750 of record CM073469.1, on the reverse strand, counting down.
GTCTTTTACTTGAGATTCCCCATTATAACAATCCACGACGGTTATTTCATCTCTCCCATCTTCCTGTTCACTTTCATCAATCTCAAATAGTTGCCCACAGTCATTCCCAAGGTCATTGCTCTCATCCTCAACCTCGAGCAATTGCTCACTGTTTGGAGATCCTTCCTCTATCTGGAAAAATGGAATAAACATTCAATAACAAAACAAGATCTAATAGAAATGAGTATGCTTGAAATTGACAACCAAGTTCGTAGATGTCCTTGCCACCTTGAAAATTATGTTGACAGGTAATGAAGTTTCTCTGTTCTTTGTTTCCTCTTCAAGACCCTTGACCCACCCCGTTTCCTCTCACTATATGATTATACTTTTAACTCTCATCTGATAAGCACTCAATCTATTTTTTGGAAGCAATAACTCAGCTATTTCTTAAACACTACTAACTCAGAAAGGCATGACATGTGTGTATAAATTTAATGATTGAGTCCCTTGATTATTCTTTGCTGGAATGCTCGCTGCTTGATAAAGGATCAGAAAATTCCAATGACATTTGAGAACTTTGTCATTCCGACTTCAAATCATTTTAAAGGTTCTACAAACTAATAGTAACAGTAATTTGAAGCCATACACTAAATAATTAACATCAATTCAAGATTCATTTTTCTTATAGTGACTTTAAAACAAGTGATACACCTCATCCCCCGCTTAATTGACAAGAAATTCACCGGTGCCAGAAACTTGTCAGTCCAATTGCACCATTTTCTCAACTGGGAGGACCCCTAGAAATTGAGTAACTAGAATTAATGTACAGTCTCAAAATAAGAAGGATCGAGGGGTTCTTTTAAAAAATAAAAGATTAATTACCAACGAATTATAATTAAATATTCCAAAAATAAGTCAGAAATGTCATATTTCTATTATTTAGTTCACTTGCCTAAACCCTTACTAAACCTAGTTGAACTAACCGCAACACTATTTACAACAATGTTTAGATTGTATAGCAAAATTCAGAGCCAAAAGAACCATCTTCATCCCTCTGTTTCCTTTCCAACCGAAGGTGGGAGTGGATTATGGAACATGGAACACACCAAAAAGGCATCCATGAGAAAAAGGGACAGACTTTTTTTTTTCTTTTGGACATGTAAAATCCTAATTATAGCTAAAATTTGGGCAATAGCCAAAGAAACGGAGATTCTCTAAGCACAGTTTATTGAAACACGGGCACAAAATTTTAAGATTTAGGTGAAGAATTACCGTGATGTCGAGGTTATGACTCGGCGACAAGGTCTTGTCGTCCGGAGAATATGTGGTATCGCCGGTCATGGTCTGGCGAGAGGCTCATATGCGTTCCGTCGAAGGGTTAGAGGTCAGCTTTGCCCTAACCTCCTCTGCTTTGCGTATTGGACTAAGGCCCCCTCATTTCATATCAATACTTTTTTGACCCCATAATTTTGGAAAGTAATAAATCATGATAGTTTTGGGCTAAAATTGGAGTTAAAAAGAAATAAAAGGGGCTCAGAAGAACAGATAAAAGAATCATCTGCGTTCACAGGAAAATAAATAAATAAAATGAGAAAATGCGAACGTCGAACATCTCACGCGTCATTTAGATGCAAAACTAGCACGCCCTACTCAACAATCCAATTATACGAAACGTTGTGAGATTTTTTTTTTTTAAAACAAAAAAATTATAATATATATGATGACAAGTCACCGAATAAGATCAAGATGAGTCCGTATAATTGGCAGATCGGTTGAATTGATAAGATCAATATGTAGTCCGGGGGACATTACCCCCAGTTCTTCTTCAAGAATTATGTTACTAATTTTCTTAAAATAGAGATATGAATATGAGTAAGACAACTATTTTTATCATGTCAAAATATTTCTTTTATATTTTATGATAGTTTCTTCATCCATCCGGGTCAAATTAATTTTGATACCATTTGTTATAGTATTATTGTCTTTTCTCTCAAAAATTAATTTATAAAAATATACAACGTACCATATAAATTAGCTAAAATTTTGAAAATTAATTTTTAATTTAAAATTAAAAACTGTTAAATTAATTTATTAAATTTAAAATATTTGATAAAATTAACTAAAAAATATAAATTAATATAAAAAAATATTTATATAAATTTATTATTTTTTATTAATAGTTATATTTTCTTATATAATTTTAAAAAATATAAAATAAATATATTATTTAGAGTCCCATAATAAATTAGTAATATTATTACGAATTTTTTTCATCTCAGTAGATGTCTCTAAATTTTTATTATTTATATCACTATCAATAATATTTAAAAATTTATCATGGGGTATATAATTTAAATGTTTCTCAAATATAATAAAAATAATATCATATTGTGAATAAAATAATATTAAAATTTGAATAAAATAATAAGGATAAAAAAATTATAAAAACTATCAGTTAAAAACTATACGTTACTTAAAGTAACGTATAATAAAAAATTATAAGTTATCCAAATAAATTTGTTTATCAAACACTTCTAATTTAGTCAAACAAACTTATAAATTAGTTAAATAAATTATAAGATAACTTATTTGATTTGTCATACATACTTTAATTCTATAATTTATCTTAATGATATTCTCATCACCGAATAGAATTTTTTTCTCTAAATAAAATCCACATCTTCTCATCACAAAATAAAAATAAAAATTGAATTAATTTTGATACTACTTGTTACAATACCATTATCTTATTTCTTAAAAGCTAATTTATGAAAGTGTATAATATGTCATGTTATATATTTTAGACTTATTTAATTACTATTTAATATAAGACATTGGACTCTATTAGATACTATTATCTTGTATATAAATCTATACCAGACCAAAGTTTACTTGTCATTAGGGTAGAGATTGCCATCACTAATACAAGATAAAAGAAGTGATTATTTCAATAAAATGACTCTATATATAAATTAATTAAATTTACTTTTAACCACATTTTTTCTCTTTATTAAAAGGGTTTTTTTTCTGTAAAAATTAAACTACATTTATTTAATTTTTTTTTTATCAAAGATATTGTGTAAAAAAAAGAGAGAAATATATTAAAACTTTTAACACACGTATCGTAAAATTGCCAATTGAATCAATACTTTTTTTACTGAATTAATTTGTGAAAATTATTATACTCATTTGAGGTCTTCGTCACAAGTCTGATCGTGATTAAAACCTTAACCACGAGTTTATCGTGACGTGTTAAGACGCGTTCTTACGGTGCGCGTTGTCTTATTACTCCCCCTATCGTCAGCCACAATTTATTACAATATTACGAAAACAAAAACAAGAAAACATTGGCCACTGATCAGTTTTGTTCGTTACACACACACTTCTGACCTCTGCCACTCAAAAAACCCGACAATGGCTTCTGCTCTGCTTTCTCTCTCTGCCAACGTTGCCATTTCTTCCTCTACAAACAATAGGAATGCCTTTAGCAGCTATAGAAGAAAACGATCAACAACATTACTGACAGTTCGAGCTAGCTCTACAGAAAAGGGCGAAGCCAAGGACAAAGACAAGCCGGAATTCAATCCTTTTGGCTTCGTCACTGACAACCCATCCAGCCGCAGCGCAATTCAGTTGCCTGAAAGCCCTGCCGAGGATGGCAATGTCGGCCAAATGCTCTATGTAATGCTTGTTTGAAGTTTTATCCTTCTTTGTATTCATGGCTCTGATTCTTTTGAACTTGATATTGCGAGGTTGTGTCGGTTATGCATAGTAGTTCCTAGTTTTTCGTGTATCTGTGTCATGTTTCTCTGGATTATGTCTGATTTTGAAAGGATTTGCTTTTCGTAATGGTGATAATATTATTCATAAAAAAGTAGCGCAGTGGTAGTAATATCTATAACTTGTGTGTTTTACATTATTCTAGAGGATAGAAGACAAGGGCAAGGAATATGGGTCATACATTAAATCTGGGAAGTTTAGATGGTTTGTCAGGGAAACTGGTAATCCTTACTTTGCTGGGAACTAATTTCCTCTTTAGATTTCCATTTTCAGGTTTAAGAAAAGCTTCATCTAATTTATATGTTTTTCCCTTGCTTTTAGGATCAGCGGAAAGCAGACGAGGAACTATTGTCTTCCTTCATGGGGCTCCAACTCAATCGTTTAGCTACCGAAATGTTATGTCTCAGGTTATCTTGCTACATCTATATGTTCATAGATTTAATAGCATATCTCTCCTTTCCATTTGATGCCTAACGAGAAAGTAAATTAGATAAGTGAGAAGCCGGAGAAAAAAAGTCATATCCAAACTATGTAATTAACAAACCTCCTCGTCAGCTTGGTTTGTATTCAAGTTGTCCTCTGGTAACATAACCATCTTAGCTGAAGAAATTATTTTGTCTATCTGAGATAATTGTTGATACTATCTAATATCTGCCTTCTCAGCATAAGCATTTCCAGCAACCTGAGATAGTTTATTCTTCCCTTCTTTTTTCAGACCATCAGCATAACAAAAGATGTTTCTCTTGAATGAATTTTTAAAAATTCCTTCTCTCAAATAGTTGGCAGATGCAGGGTTCCACTGCCTTGCGCCTGACTGGATAGGATTTGGTTTCAGTGACAAACCACAGCCAGGATACGGTTTTAATTACACAGGTTATTTTATTTTTCTAATAAGAATGATCTCAAACCATCAACAATTATTCCTGTAGAAAGTAACAACCTCACACAGTTACACTTAATATATGTTGTTCTTACAATTCTTACAGAACAGGAGTTTCATGAGGAATTTGATAAATTGCGCGAGGTGCTAGGGGTCAAATCTCCTTTTTTCCTAGTCGTTCAGGTATGAAAAAACACGAAGGATGTGTCTGTGGAAGTTTTTTTTGTTTGTTTTTAATCTGAAAGTTTAGCAGGTTGAATACAGTTATATAGTACATTTAAACATGCACCTTAAGCTCTTAACATTGGAATGCATCAGTTAGAAATAGTTTTGTACTATAGCTTCATTTATTTTGGGTGCATTTTAGTACTTAAATAATATGTCTAACGTAATGCCACACTCCTCCTTAAGGGTTTCATTGTAGGTTCATATGGATTAACTTGGGCCCTGAAGAACTCAAGCATGATATCAAAGCTAGCAATACTGAACAGTCCATTAACAGTTTCATCTCCCATTCCTAGTCTTTTTCAGCAGCTAAGGTTTTGCTCTTATTATACCATCAAAGAATATGGTACTAAACTGCTAATGCTAATGTATATATCTTGGCTGAATCTGTATGGAAGTTTCTTAGATATTTCTTTGGCTTCAACCATTGGAAGGTTATGAGCATTGAGTAAACCCAATATTTGCTTCCAACAGAGATTGGAAATGAAATATATATATAAGAATGCTCGGTGACAATTTTTAGCTGAATTCGAATAATGTAACACAACATATTATAATCTTAATTTTTATATTATATTGACTATATGTTTCTTCTTTCCTTTCTAGAATTCCTCTATTCGGTGAGTTTACAAGCCAGAATGCCATTATAGCTGAGCGGTTTATTGAAGCAGGTAGCCCGTATGTATCCAAAAGTGTATTTGACTATTGGATAGAGTAATTCTTTAAATTACAGTTGTGTCCTGTGATATCTTCCATCTCTAATATATTATGGTATTTTCACTATGCTAAAATTCTTGTATAGCCTTGCAAGTAAGATCGAAGCTGACATTATAGTTAGCTGAGAAATATGATTAACAACAGTTTAGCATCTCTTTCTATCCCTTTCTAGATCTTTCTACATAAATACATTAACCACCATTAGGTGTCAGCTAGCACTATGTTAAATAAAGGCTAAACCTTTTATAAGGTATCTTCACCTTTGTCCTGATCCTGCATTTATTGCATTGCTCATAGAGTTTATATGCATGAAGTATACAGCATACCTATTCGGATTGTCTTAGTCCATGTCATCTTCATAATTTTAATCTCATTCCTCAAATTTCATGTTATTTTCCCTAGGATATGATGAGACAGGAGATAATATCTTCTCAAATTGTTACTTCTTTTGGGTATTCCTCTCATAGATACTTTATTTTGCAGTTACGTCCTGAAAAATGAAAAAGCTGACGTCTATCGGCTACCTTATTTGGCAAGCAGTGGACCTGGATTTGGTTTGGGGCATTGACTTCCTTTTAAAGATTTCAATTTTTATTCTGTACCTATTTGCAAAGTATCATAAAAGATTTTGTGTTAGTCTATGAATATTTGATATAGCGGATATTGAAGAAACACGGTGAAACCATCTCAAAGGCAATAATTTAAATACTAGAAAATTCCTTCAACAAGAAAATTTTGACCATCTCTCTTCTTTATTCATAATTCTGAGCATCCAGTAAGATAAAATTTGTGGTCAAATTACTTCTATGAAGAAGGATAAAATTTATTTGCTTTCCAGTCAGCATAGGTAACATCCACAGCTAATGTTTCGTTGATCTAGGCAGGTATTTATTTATGTGCTTGGTGAAAAACTTTTTGCTTCTTTCTTGTTACACTTTATGCAGTTACAAAAGTCAGACAGTTGCTTGTCCATATCCTCTTCGATGAACATAACACCATGAGATCTTAAGATGAAATTAGTTATCTTCAGCAACCTCTTGCATCAATCTAATAACAGATACAGTCAGTATTTATGCTAGGTTGAGCAGCGCCTGCTCATCTAAATTCTGAAATATATTAATAAATCTGATGTGGAACAGAAGTTGTTGTACTCTCTGGGTTTAACAGCAGTGAATCTTTCTGTAGGCTTGTAGCGCTGCATTGTCTTACACTAATACTATTATGAGTGATCTTGATGTGCTGGATCAAATGAGCTGGAATTCTTGATCTGAAATAACACAATATAATTCCAAACTCTAGTTTAATTGAAAAGCTAGGAATTATTAATATGAATGAACTGCATTGCTATGAGGATAATGAAGTACTTGGTGCCATTTTTCTGGGTTATGTCAATGATAAGTTGTGGTTATTGGGGTTTCTTATATTAACAACATTGAGAATTTATTCTTGATTATGGAGTTGATGTTCTATGTGCAAAATAGAATGAAAATTTATTTAATAGTCAGTTTAGTTTCTATAAAATCGTTAGTTCACTCATGATCAATAAATGTAATGAACGGGAGCACCTAGTAATATTTAAGTTGTTGGGTTTCAGCTCTGCTTGAAGCTGCAAGAAAAACTAACTTCAAAGGTAATTTCAGTGAAATAGCAGCAGGATTTGCAACAGAAAGGTATATTTTCTATCTCCATCTTCTTTCGTCCATTTAACTAGATTTGCTGAATTTGATCCTGCAAAAATTCGAAAATAAATGAAACAGATTCTAGAATTGATAACTCGTAAGAAGGTTTATATCCCAGAATTAAATATTTATGCTGGCAAACTCTTCTCTAAGTTTACACGGAGAGGTCTGTGGGGAACAAGGCACCTAGATGTAATTAGCTGAAAGTTACATGTTTGGAATATGTTTGACATAAGTGGCTGATTCTACTCATTTTAAACGTCTAGTTCAACACTAGGCATTGTGATGACTACATTTCTAACAGGATAAACCTACATAGACACTTATGCAGCATTTGTTTGGCAATATGCATTGATTTTTGTAGTTAAATCTATTTGTTTTTGGATAGCAAAATCCTTCTCTGAACCTGAAGTGACAAATTCAGATGGGATAAACCGGTATTACTTGCTTGGGGAATATCAGACAAGCACCTGCCCCAGTCTGTGGCAGAGGAGTTTCAGAAAGGAAATCCAGCAAGCATCAAGCTTAACTTGATGGAAGGAGCTGGGCATATGCCACAAGAGGATTGGTGAGTAACTTCAAATTAAATTAGATTGAACTGAATAGAGAAGATCTCTGAGAAAAAATAACCTTTATATCTTTGCAGGCCTGAGAAAGTCGTTGATGCTTTGAGAATGTTTTTCTGAATTCAACAGCGAACTCACTCAGCAGGCGTTTGAAGTTTAAAAAAGGTGCTTATTTCTCTTTCCTTCTCGAAGGTTAAAGCAGACTCTGTTTCCTTCATTGAAATTAGTCATTTGTAAATTGTAAACTTGTTACCCCTTGAAGTTTTACGTTGGTTAATAAAATTTATAAAAAATAATAATAATAATGCTTTGTTCGAAATGAATATGTTCCCAATTTCCTCGTAGTAAATGGAATCATAAACTTTCTGACCTTCCAATAAACATAAAAGATCATTAAACAAACCAAATTCAAGTTAATGAAACAGCGGTACATGACATGATCGGCAGAAGCATATAGACAACACATAGTAGACAGCTAGCCTTAGTTTCGGGAACACTTAAACCCATCCTTCCATTGTTCCAACGCATAACATTGTAGATAGTAAACTACACAACGCTTGCTGCCTCTTAAATATTTAGTAATTTTTTAATTTCTAAATATCCTCTACTTTTTTGTATAAAAATTTCAACTCTTTATACCAAACACACAAGACAAGTGCCAAATACTTTATGCATGACTCGCCTTGCCTTTCGTGCACGAGGCTAAAGCTATCAAAGGGTTAACCCTTGGTGCATAGCCAGCGCAGTGCTGACTTGAGAAGAACCGTGTTAAGATTATTCTCGATGTGTTTGACACAAGCCTAAGTACCTCCAGCACCCTAAATCAGACAAGGTTAAAAGCGTTGTGAAGGAGTAACCATCGCCCTTCTTTTGTTCTCTCAGGACACACCTAATATTTTATACCTAAATACTCAATAACAGCAAATCCACCCTTGTTGACATTTGATATATTTAATAATATTGTTCCCTCAAGCATCGTACTTAGCTTGGGTGCCGGAGCCACCATTATTGAAAGGCAATTGCATCAGAAAGCGCCGTTTGGATTATAGGTACTAGACAAAAGGGTAATACAATGTTAAAGACAACGTTTACTCATTCCTCCCCATGTTTTTGGGGAAGGCCAGAGCGTCGATTTGTTTTCAGGGTTTTTTCTCTTCGATTTGCAACTCATTATGATGTGTTTAAGAGCATCACATTCTAGGAAGCCGCCCCGGCCTGGCCTGTCCGAAAATTTGTGTCAATGGCAGACATTCATTGGTGTAATACGTTCGTGATAAACTCATCGTACTCTCCGTCCATATATAATATTTTCTTCATGGAAATTTCATTTTGGCGTTTTTCCATTCTCATCCTTCTGGATCGATATACTCAATTATTTGCAAACTCATATTTAGCAGTTTAATCACCTTCAATCAATAATTAATTTGATAACAGACTTATACAAATGAATTTACTTTTTTTTAAACAAATAAAATATTAATTATGTATTTAAGACATCATAAAATTCATCGACATGGATTGCAAACAGTTTTAAATTGTCGATGAAAAGTGTGGTTGAACATATTTGATTGTTTATTCGTCGTTCATTTTATCAACTTTTTTGGTAAACCGAATTTATCTAAATTCTCTTTTTCAAAGTACAATTAATTGACTAATTGAGTTCAATACTTTATAGGTCTTGACTCGAAGCTTTCACAAACCGTATCATTTTATGGTTCTTGAAAATTAGAGAGGTGGGGCCATCTTTTTATTTTATTATTTAATTGTTTTCTATTTTGTTCTTTGCGTTGTCTTTTTTATTTAATGAAATCATATTTTTATCAGAAATGAAAGCTTATCATATCTTGTTTGAAAATAGAGTTCACAGAAAATAATTAAGCGTTTTGGTGTTTGTCGTTTTCGATCAACCATTTGATTACCGGACTCTCCTTCCCAAACCTTGCAAACGCCAGCAGTTGCCTAATTAACTTGGCCTTTGCCGTTGCCCCAGCTCCCTGTATGTAAGAGTACTTGTTAATCTTTTCATCTATAATTTAAAAAGAGGGAATAGAAAAATGAGGCCCTATTTCAACTCTATTTTTATTATAATCTTTAATACCTTATATCTTTTTTTTTAAAGGAATTCGTTTGAGTTTGATTTATTTTATTTAAGAAGATTAGTAAAATTATAATTTTTAACTGTTTTAGCAAAAAAAATTTAATATTATATTTAAATTATTTTAACTCAAGAATTTCAACCGATATATGAATAGCTTTTATTATTATATATAATAAAATTATATAAAAAAAATATTTAATCTATCAACGGTGAATAATTTTTTATTTATCAGTGATATTCAAATCGTAACACGTAATAAAAATAATATTTATTAAAATTATTTTTGTTATGTATGATGATTTGAACACTGTTGATGAATAAAAACGTGTTTATCATCGGTAGATCAAATACTAACTCAAATTATATTTAGTTTTAAAATTTTATAAATAATGTTTGAAATACTGTTATTTTTATTATAATATTTAAGAGAAATCTTAAACCTTCTAAAATAATGTTTATGCGTGGTTATAATAAACTATACAGAGTGAATGCCAGAGCATTTAAACACACAATGTGTGTCAGATGAGTTACGAGAGATTTAGACGGGTCGATCGAATATTTCTCATATTTCGCATTGATACGTACGATAGTGAACCAATAATTTTTAAATATAAATACTGGGATCGAACTTTTAAATAATATATTATAATGTTATTTTTATTGTGCACGTGGTAAACAAGTAAAATATATTTGTCGGTCACAGTATATTTCGAATTTCCCAGGGACATTCATATCTTCAACCTACTTTCAAACTTCTCTACCGTTCCAAGTTTGAATTGAAATGTTCGTTGTTCGCATTCCTCGCATGTATTTGGTATACAAATCTATTGGAGAATCTATCATATATCCGAATTTTAAATATTAATTTTTTTAATTAAGTTATGTGATTTTTTTTTCTTTTATAAATCTCTTAATATCAATGTTAATAATTAGTTTTTAACAAAGACTTTAATTAATAAAAATAATTTATTAATTAATTTAAAATTTAAAATTTACAAATTACACATTATTTAGGCTCTTTTTGGTAAAGTTAGCTGACTAACTTATAAATTTTACGTTATTTGAAGTAGCGTATAGTTTATAAATTTTTAATTAATTTAAATTATTCAAATAAATTTTATTTATTAAACACCTCTAATTTAATCAAATAAGTTTATAAGTTAATTAAATACGCTATAAGTTAACTTATTGGACTTACCAAACAAATTCTTAAAATAGTATATAATTTATAAAATTTTAATTAATTTAAATTATTTAAATAAATTTTTTTATTAAATACTTTTAATTTAATCAAATAAATTATAAATTAATTTATTTAATTTACAAACATATTTAAAATAACAAAAAGAATATTTCACCGTCTTAATTTAGTTAATAGTCTCTAATATCACATATCTAATAATGTCGTGCTATGAGCAAACTAAGAGGGCAAATATTTTCTTCAAATCATGATTATTGATAACACGACCTTGGGTTTTGGATTCGCAGGATATAAGATTTATACTATATATGCAGCTCTAGCAGCCATTAAATAAATGATGGTTGCAGGACATTATATACAGTTTTTTTAAAAAAAGATTTTAATTTCATGACGTTTGTATATGTCTATGTTCATGCAACTTGCGCAAAGAGACAAAGAGTAATTATATATTAATTAATCGTGATTAAAAATAATATTCATTTTCAATTCCGTTCTTCAATCCAGCCAATGCGTATACTTATTATAATCGTGATTAAAAAGGTCATAATTGTATGGAAATGAGAGCTGAGTAAAATGAATCTACTACAGGAAAACAAAAATTAGTATTTCTTTCCTTTTCCAATACACCTTGGGAAAAAGAACACGGAGACAAATAGAATCGTTTTACCAATAATCTATTATCATTATTTTTATCCAACTCTTTTCCTGCATGTTCTGGGAAAATAAACGACCCCAAAATATAGGACTTGCAGTATTTGACAGAAGATAAAGAAAATGATTGGTAAAATTAGTTTATAAATTAATAAAAAATTTATAAATTTTATTCTATTTTAAACAGTGTATGATTTATAAATTTTTTGTTAGTTTAAATTATTTAAATAAATTTATTTATTAAATATTTTTAATTTAATCAAATAATTTTATAAATTAGTTAAATACGTTATTTAACAGAAAATAAAATTAAAATATTTTGAAAGAAAAAAAAGAAAAATTAGAAAGAAAACTGACATAGTGGTTTTCCGAGCTAATTATACAAGTAATTAGGAAATGAAAAGCCTTGCCCTTACGAAATCAATATTTGAATTATTGCTAAAAAAATGACATTTTAGTTTTTATGTTTATCCTTCAAATATATTTGTTTGAATTCTAATTCATGTTTAAGGTGAACCAAAAATACATAGTATCCAAAATTTCTCCCCCACGACAGAAGTCAGATAACCCGCCTCCTGTCCCTCACCAAAAGTTTGGAAGTCAATAAATATTATAAAAAAATATATAATTTTAATAATTTAATATCAAAATTTAGACGAGTGAATTTATAAATATTTTTTATATAAAGAACTAAACTTTAAAAAAATTAATTTAAAAAATGATTAAATTAAAAATTTATTTATTTATGAGAAATAAAAAATAATAATTTTTCTCCAAATTAATTCCCGTCCATTGTCACGCATTGTACGAGTAACACGCGGCAGTGACTATATATTTGTTTTGACAGTACGGTTCCTTCCGTCCCTTTCCTTTTTTGTCTTTCCTTCCTTTATTTGTTTACTTTTCTATTTCTAATTAAAACTTTGGTAACTTAAGCAGCCATGAGAATGCGGTGGCGAGGAAATATTGACCCTTCAAAGTGTGACGCCGATGTGTTAAATAATCCGATTAAATATATTTTAAATTTACAAAGATCAAAGAAAAATGAATATTTAAAAGAAATTTCAAACTCAAAACCGATTGTTTGGGAGAAAAAATTGGCTTATTTGGTTTCAACAACGCAGTAATATAATAATAGTGTCAAAATTTGAACGGAGCAATGCAATCAATATCAAAATTGTTCGCAAAAATGTTCTTTGAACGTAATGATAAACAATTATCATATTGAATACATTTTCATTATTTTACAAACAAAAAAATTATTTGTAAAACAATTATCATATCAAACAGATTTTTTTTTTTATTTTGGCAAAAACAAGTGAAGAACTAATTTTTCTATAATTCCCTCCTATCAATTTATGTGAGTTATGGCTCTCTGTTTGTGATGTGCACCCTTAGCAAACCAAATTATAATGGTCGTTGATATTATGGACCGAATTTAAAACTATATGAAACTGTAAAGTCTCTATCACAAAAAATAAAATAAAAATGAAATAAAGTTGACAATTGGGTGAAATTATCAAAATTAAATGTTTAATTAAACCTTATTGTAACTATTATATTTCTTAGCGTATGAAAGAAATTTTAGTTAGTAGTTAGAATATTTTATTTGTCTCTCCAAGATAAATCTGTCGAAATTAATATGATATTTCACTCATATGATAGGATAGTTTATATTAGTTTTGATTGATTAATTTTATTCTATTATATATTATAGAAAGTCTTCATTTATGCACTGAATTTGTTTAGACGAAATATATTAATAGAAAATATGCAAAATATATTTAATAAAAAGAATTAATTTTTGAATTAAAACAACCAAGGAAAGAATGTCATGTGTATTTTTTTTTAATAATTTTTATTTTCATGGTATATATGAATTTACATCGAAATTTATTTATTTTTTAATTTAAATATTTTGAAAATTAATAAAAATCAAGCGAAATAATTTGGTGTAACATGAGGCCAAGGAACAATAGTACTACTACGTAGTCCTGGACTAAATACAAGGAATAGCGGTCGCTAATTATTATTATTATTATTATTATTATTATTATTTATTTATTTTAGAATAAAAGCAGCCGCGAATATTCAGAAGAGAAAAAAGGGACTAGCAGCCGCTAAAAATATGACAAGCTTGGGAGTTGGGATTCAGCTATGGAGTAAGGAGATTCTTTATGTGGTCAAACATGGCAAATGAGCGGTCCATGATTACTCACTCAGCGGTGAAAAAACTAAAGGCCTCACACGTGATAAAACAAAATTGAATCAGCTACACAATTCATATGCCACGTGTCTCGAAATCAACGGTCACTCTGACCCTACCACGGCCTTGTTTTGTTTCTAGCCTGACGCACGGGCTCCCCCAGCTAACTTACAAGGGGCGTCACATGGGTATGGCAGAGAGAGAGAAAGAGAGAGAGAGAGAGAGGGCAATCAGGTTATTAGCAACAAGGTGAGGCCAGGATTGCTCACGAATCTTCAAAGGCTTGAAACTCCAATACCCTTATCCTATCTTCTTCTACACAAAATAAATTTCCCTTCATCCTCACTTCATAAATCCCCTCCTCTTTCCCCGAGCTTCTGCGTCATTCACCCAGTGATTGTTTTCTGCTACCAGCAATCAAACTGGGATTGCTGATAACTTCTGAAGTGGAGTTTCGAGCTTTTCGTCCAGAATTACCTTCTGCTTAACTCGACGGCAGAAGGAAATAATGGCCCCAAGATCAGGGAGAGGGAGATCGAATAAAGCCAAGGCAGACAAGAAGAAAAAGGAAGAGAAAGGTTTGTCTCTTTTTTGCTATAAAATCCTACACTACCTTCTTCTCTCTAAACTAATTTGGTTTTCTTTGTTCATGCGTTGTTTTAGCCGCAGTGCCTTCTCTGGTTGACATAAATGTGGTCACTCCGTATGAATCACAAGTCGTCCTCAAGGTTCATAATTTACTTTTGATTCCACCAGAAATGATAAATTCAATTTCTAAAAATCAAAGTTTAGCATTATTAATTGTTCGTGTGATGGGAAATTTCTGAAGGGTATCTCTACCGATAAGATACTCGATGTAAGAAGGCTATTGGCTGTCAATGTGGAGACCTGCCATTTTACAAATTATTCTTTGTCCCACGAGGTTCGTTTTCCCAGTTATTCAATTAAATAGTTCTTAATTTTTAATTCAATAATTTATTCTATATAAACCAAATTTTGTAGTTTTTTTAAATTGATTTACTTATTAATATTGGCTTACGGCAATACAAGTTCAACTAATTCAATCTTCTACTGTTAGGTTAAAGGGCAGAGTTTGAATGACAGAGTAGAAGTAGTTGCTCTGAAGCCATGTCTTCTAAAAATGGTTGAAGGTAGGTGTAGTGTACCTCCCATACTTGTCATTCCGCATCCACCCCAATTGCCCCTTCATTCGCTATTACATTTTAGTTGAATCTGCTAGTTTTAGGTATATTCCTGCAACTGTAGTTCACTTTATTGCCATCTTTCTTTTTCTTTGACATTTCGCCTGAAAAAATGCAATATAACTGGGAATGATTACCAAAATGATTTCTTGAAGACAAATAAATTTGAAAAACAAAAACACTTTTCCTGACACAACATAAAAAAAGGAAAAAAGGTTGTGTTTAGTCCTGGGTTTGTGGGTTGTTGTGGGGTTGGACCTTTTAGTCAATAGTTTGTCCTTTCCTCATGCCGTAGAAAGTGACGAAAAAGAACTTGCATTGTCGTTTGGTGACAAAGGTCGAAGCCTCAAAATAATCGTTCGATCAATTACGATGGCGTCTTTGAAGATTGTTCCCCCTCGTACAATTCGACATTTTTAATTACTTTTACCTGACACTTTCAGTCAGTCAGAGACATTTTTCCTTAAACAATTTTGGGAGAATTATAATTAACAAAAATCAGAGTATAGTAATTTATGCCAAAAAAAAATTATTGACTACTGTGATTAATATTTAAGAACGGTTTAATAGAATTAACCAAAGTGGTTCATGAATCCTTTATAAAGTGAACCAGAAAAGATTTTGAACCCTTTTTTATTTTATTTTATTGGACTTAGAAAGGGTTAAAAATTAATATTCAGGAGCAAATTCCCTAAATTGACCGGTATTGTCAAGTTATTTACGTTTATGCTTCTGTCTTACAGAGGATTACATAGAGGAAGACCAGGCAATTGCACAAGTGCGGCGAGTCTTGGACATCGTGGCCTGCACAACCAGGTTTGCGAAGCCCAGACGAGCCTTGACAAGCCCGGACTCCAAAGCCAAGAAGAACACTAAGGCCCAACATCATAATAAGCATAATCCGAGCCCGCCAACGACGCCCAATGGGGAAATCCGGGTCGCGTCCCCGTCATCGGAGCCGTCGGTGTCGCCGATCTCGGATAGCGTCGGCATGGTGGCCATTCATCCGACGCCGAAGCTTTCAGATTTCTACGAGTTCTTCTCTTTGTCTCACCTTTCTCCTCCGATTCTACGTGAGTATTCCTTCTGCTCTGTTAAGATTTTTCGTTCTTATTCGTCTGTTTGGCTTGAGATAACTATGCGAGTTCCGAGAAAATCATAGGCTTGAATTGAAATGTTTGATGATGGGCAATGGAGATTATGGTTCAGACATAGTAAAGTCATGATTTTGGCTGCATGGGTAATCGTTGCTGTCTTCGGAAATTGTATTGCAGATTTGAATAGATGTGAACTGAAGAATGGAGATGATAGGCGCAAAGAAGACTACTTTCAGCTTCAGGTTGCCGCTTTTTCTTGTTTCATTTCTTATATTTTTTGGCATTTTTTTCCCTTGAATGTGAACCGCTTAAATCTAAAAATGTCATTGCTGCGTGCAGATTAAAATCTGCAACGGGAAGCTGATAAAAGTGGTTGCATCAGAAAAAGGATTTTATACTGTTGGAAAGCAGTTACTTCAGAGCCATTCTTTAGTTGATCTTCTGAAACAGCTCAGCCGAGGTTTTGCTAACGTATGTTTCTTCTTCACAAGGTTATTTCATTATTTTCTTGCGCATAATAATGTGAACTAAATATAAAGTTGGTACATTTTAAGTCCAGGTGCCCTCTCTGTCCCTTGAGATTGCGTGGAGAGGAAACCCGGACAATGTTTGAAGATATTTCTGACCATAATACAAATATATATATTTGGTGTTATAAAATATTTTTAGTTACAAAAAATTATTTTTTTAAAAAAAAATTCTAGTCCCTAACTATGTGGCAAAAAAGGAAGGATTTCTTTGTTAATTAGTAAGCCGGTTTCTCATAAATTTTACTCTACAGTATCTAGTTACCCCTTTTGGCTTTTGTTGTGGTCCCACTGCATAAACTGACAATACCAAACACTCGACTTTCAGAAAACACAAAACATGTAAATGTGTCTATGAATACTTCGCCCTGGCATATTTTCATCTGCAGCTAGTAGTTTCATGTTGTCACTCGTGACAATTACGTGTTACTGATTAATGCAGGCATATGGATCGCTGATGAAAGCTTTTGCCGAACACAATAAGGTGGCACTTTATATCCGACTGAAATAAAAAACATTTACATTTCTTTCAAAAAATACTTATGCATTTTCTGATATTGTTGCACCTTCAGTTTGGTAATCTCCCGTACGGATTCCGAGCTAATACATGGCTTGTCCCTCCTTCGGTTGCTGAGTGTCCTTTAAACTTTCCTGCCCTACCTAGTGAGGATGAAAACTGGGGTGGAAATGGCGGTGGCCAGGGAAGGTGTGGTGAATGCGATCTTAGACCATGGGCTACAGATTATGCAATATTGGCTTCCCTTCCTTGCAAAACTGAGGAGGAGAGAGTTGTCAGAGACAGAAAAGCTTTTCTGCTTCACAGTCAATTCGTTGACACCTCAATATTTAAGGCTGTTGCAGCTATACGGCATGTTATAGAGTCAAAGTCAAGTGAGAAGAACAAATTGAATTGTTCTCCAGGTTCAATCTTGCATGAAGAGCGTGTGGGGGACTTATCCATTGCCGTCAAACATGATATGATAGATGCGAATAAAATGTATGATACGGAACTTTCTTGCATTGAGTCCACACTGCCTAAGGAGGATGCTCAGAAGAATTTACTCAAAGGGTTGACTGCAGATGAAAGTGTAATTATTCATGTAAGTCATAATCCCGCTATATATACATAGATAGATTGCTGGATGGATAGATATAGATATAGATATAGACATGTGAGTTATAATGCATATTCAATATGTGTCCATATAAGGATGTGGAAGTGGCCACTAGCACCATCATAGGGAAAAGTGAACCTTTGTGTCTCATTCCTGATTGATTATATATATCTTCACATCGACATCACTCAGCAAGTATAAACAATCTCCTTTCATCTCCATTTGTTTTGTCCATGTGCCAACTGCCAAACATCAAATGGAATTTTGTGTTTTTCATTCTTATTTATAGAATAGAAACTCAAGCCTTTGTTCTTCTACATCAATCCGCATTTATTTGTTGTGTCCTTTCATGTAGCACCCTCAATTTAGGTGTTTAAATCTCATTGTTGAGAGATCCAAAATTTTCTACAGGATACTGCCTCCTTGGCTGTCGTTGTTGTACATTACTGTGGATACACTGCAACAGTAAGGGCGATAGGTAACATCAAGGGGAAGAAGCCTGAATTTCAAGATATCCAAATAGATGATCATCCCGATGGAGGAGCAAATGCTCTCAACGTCAACAGGTTTGAACCACAAGCTATTCTCCCCATTGTTATCTTTGAATAATCTGAAGATGCATGCACTTCCGGATAACATATCATACCAAGCAAGAAATTTGTCCTTCCTCTATGTGTTGGTGGGGTCCATGGCAATGCAAGCGCTGACATAAATACATATTAGTAGCATACTAATGATGTCAGCCATATATTTACTTAACATACTCAAGGTTGAGCTATGCTGTTTTAAAGGTGTGGTATCCCCCTTCCTCACAAGAAAAATTGAAATTTCAAAATTTTCCTTGCCTTATAGTTTTTCTTTTTAATAATATGTCTATGTTCGGTCCCTTTAATCTTCGAGAAGTTATTCTTTTTTGTACTTTCTAAGGGTAAAAGTAATAAAACGAGAGTATAAAGAGTGAAACTTCTTCACACTTTCATTATTTTATTGTCATTTATGTCTGTAAGCTGCTTTTGTTTTCGGAGGTCATCTTTGAACTAAATGAATTTAATATCTATACAGTTTGAGGATACTGCTTCACAAGTTTGGAGCTGAGCCATCAGAAGGGAGATCATCACTATCAAATTTGAATGATTTAGACTCATCTAGAAATCTAGTTCAGAAGGTGGTTAAAGAAAGCTTGGAAAAGATAAACGAGGAGCCAATTGTTTCAGAAAGGTCTATTCGGTGGGAACTTGGTTCTTTTTGGGTTCAGCATCTGCAAAAGCAAGAAACTTCAACAGATAAAAGTTCCAAAAACAGAGAAGATGGCAATGAAGTTGAACAAGCTGTCCAAGGTCTTGGAAAACAATTCAAATTTTTGAAGAGGAGGGAAAAGAAACCAAGTAGTCTTGATAGCACAGATTTTAGAGAGAAAAATGAATCTAGACCTGGAAGCTTGAATGTGGGAACTGATAATTTTGAGCCAAACAACGATGACTTAAGTAGCTCTACTGAATTAGAGAAACTACTTTCAGAAGAAGCATTTTTGCGTCTGAAAGAATCTGGAACTGGTCTTCATCTAAAGGTTTGTGAAACATTTTGAAGATGGTCTTACTGCCTATTTCTAAATTCTCTTCTGCTGCTATTTGTTTGGGTAGTTTCTTTTCGTGATTGTTGTCATTCTCATTTTTTCTTACTGAATTTATTCTTGTATTTAGCCTTTGTTATGCTTGTTATGTTTATGTTATATTTTTGGCTTTTTAAAGCTGACCATTTGAATTACCTTCTTAAAACAGACAGTTGATGAGCTTATCAACATGGCACACAAGTACTATGATGAAACTGCCTTGCCAAAGCTGGTACTATCATATTTATACATGGATTCTACAATAACTATGAAGATTATAGACATGGTTGAAGAACTGAATGTCTTACTTTTATAGGTTACAGACTTTGGATCGCTTGAACTCTCTCCGGTTGATGGCCGTACATTAACTGACTTCATGCATTTAAGAGGATTAAAGATGCGCTCCTTGGGTGAAGTGGTAAGAATTATTTTCTCAGCTTCCTTGATCCCTCTAGCAACATCTTTGCAAACTGAAGATAAACCTTCTGGGTCCAGTAATGCTCCCTCTATCTTCAAAGCATCTCTTTGAATAAATGTTAACATGTCCTAAGCCCCAACCATAACAATTCTTTAAAGCTACTATTGTAGTCTAAATTTTGTGGCCAGATAAACTTGCTTTGGTAGTATAGTTTGCTTTAGTTCTAATTTCGTGTATAATTCAGGTTAAACTTGCAGAGAATCTTCCACACATACAATCCCTTTGTATTCATGAGATGGTTACTCGAGCTTTCAAGCATTTACTTAAAGCAGTTATCGCCTCTGTTGACAATGTAGCAGACTTATCTCCAGCCATTGCATCAACGCTGAATTTCTTACTTGGAAGCTGTCGGTTGGAAAATACTGACCAAAATTTAGGTGACAACAATCATCTCAGATTGCAGTGGTTACGAGTATATTTATCCAAAAGATTTGGATGGACATTGAATGATGAATTTCAACATTTGAGGAAGTTATCGATTCTTAGAGGGCTCTGTCATAAGGTACCACCGCTTTGACTTGTGCTATTCTTTTTACATGAAGCATTCATTTAATTGAATTTTTGTATTCTTTTCCCAGGTTGGCTTGGAATTGTTCCCAAGAGATTATGACATGGAGACCCCCAACCCCTTCGGGAAATA
This sequence comes from Gleditsia sinensis, assembly GCA_037074535.1. Taxonomy (NCBI): domain Eukaryota; kingdom Viridiplantae; phylum Streptophyta; class Magnoliopsida; order Fabales; family Fabaceae; genus Gleditsia; species Gleditsia sinensis. The sequence continues at coordinate 1,092,100 of CM073469.1, read as the reverse complement.
TGATATTATCAGCATGGTTCCTGTTTGCAAGGTGGGATACTGTCTGTCTATCAGCACCTCCCTCCCTCCCTCTTCCTTCCTCATTGAGCCACTTACCAACAAGAATATATTTTGTTCAACAGTATGTAGGGTACACGCCAGCAGATGGACGCAATTTATTGGAATCATCCAAAATTGCTCTTGATAAAGGAAAGCTTGAAGATGCTGTAATTTATGGAACAAAGGTACCAGTCATTTTGTTCATTCTCTGTATGAAGCATCATTCTGTTGTTCATTATTACAATGGTCCAGTAGTTGACCTCGCTGTCACATTGCAGGCATTGGCAAAGATGATGGCCGTCTGTGGTCCCTATCATCGAACTACTGCTAGTGCTTACAGTCTTCTAGCTGTGGTTCTCTACCACACTGGAGATTTTAATCAGGTAAAGAATCTTTTATTTCCCTATTTCTTGTGGCCCAAATTATTGTTTATACAGTAATATTCTTTTAAGAGAATAGCACATTTTAGCTACTTTTGCTTAATACTTTATTCAAATAAAGCCATATTGAAATACTGTTTCATTTTTCCTAGGCTCCTACCTTAAACAACAATAAAAACATGCTGAACGTAAATATGCCTCTGAATCAATAGCTCTTCATGGTTTTGGGGATCCTAAATATTCATATTATTCTATGTGGTCATGTTGGCCTGTGTTAAATCTTGAGGTAGACAATGACAGAATGTCCAGTTGTTTACATAAATTTCTTTTTACATTTTCTTTATTTAGGCAACCATATATCAGCAGAAGGCCTTGGATATAAATGAGAGAGAGCTTGGGCTTGACCATCCAGACACAATGAAAAGCTATGGGGATCTTTCAGTCTTTTATTATCGTCTGCAACACATTGAGCTGGCTCTGAAGTAAGCTAAACTGTCTTTTTATGTTGTAGTGTTATTGTTGCCTAAGTGATGACTTTCTCTTGATTATTTTAAATTTGACTAAATTCTTATATTTTTATATTGTCAAACACCAAAATTCCATCACCTCCTGTAGAAATTTTAACTAAATTAGTTGCTCAGGTTCCTCTCATTCATTAACTGCTCATTACTTGCCACTTCTTTTCTCTTCTCACTGAATTTAATGTATTTTCCGGCAGGTATGTCAACCGTGCTCTATTCCTTCTTCACTTTACATGTGGACTGTCTCATCCAAACACAGCTGCAACATATATAAATGTGGCTATGATGGAAGAGGGCATGGGAAATGTTCACTTGGCGCTCAGATACTTACATGAAGCTCTTAAATGCAACAAAAAATTGTTAGGAGAAGATCATATACAGGTCTCTCTCTCTCTTTCTCTCTCTCTCTCTCTCTCTCTCTCTCTCTCTTTCTCTCTCTCTCTCTATATATATATATATGTATGTATCTAACATATGCCCTTCCCTTATGGTTGGGACAAAGTGTTTTATATGATGTTATTCTTGTTGTAGACTGCTGCAAGCTTTCATGCCATAGCCATAGCTCTTTCATTGATGGAAGCATATTCTCTGAGTGTGCAACATGAGCAAACTACCCTCAAGATACTTAAAGAAAAGCTTGGATCAGAAGATCTTCGTACACAGGTCATTATTTCTTATGGTTTTAATAGTCTATTTATTGTCGAAGAATTTACAATTTGTTAGCTGTCTTGGTTTAAACTCTATGAAAGGCTTTTCCCAACAATGGGCCGATAATTGGTGTTAAAAATTGTTTCCAAATCTTTTCCCCAATGCAGGATGCTGCTGCATGGCTTGAATATTTTGAATCAAAAGCAATAGAGCAGCAAGAAGCGGCTAAAAATGGGATTCCAAAGCCAGATGCATCCATTGCAAGTAAAGGCCACCTTAGGTACTGATATGGTATCCCCATATACTTGGTTTCAAATGAAAGATTATATTTCAGGGTACAAAAAAATTTGACCGTTTTTATGCAGTGTGTCAGATCTCCTGGATTTTATAAGTCCTGAACATGAGTCAAAAAGAAATTATGCTCAGAGGAAACAGCGGCGTGCAAAGGTGGGCAAATATTTTTCTAGCTGTTTTCTGATCTTAAAACAATATTTACATATGTTTTTCCTTTATGGGCTTGCATATAACCAACAGATCTGCATGGTTCTGATTAGATTGATGACATATTCTCATGATACAGTGCAGCAACCTGTGTTTCCTCTCGACTAAGTACTTCTTTTTCCAGCCTCATAACCCAACCTACCTTAAATTACTCACCTTCAGAGAATGATTTTCCCAAACTACAAAATTTTTTCCTTGTTTACGTTAAAATTGGATGACATTTAACCTATTGTGTTCTTTTGGAGTTAACTGTTCTTTGTAAGTTGCAGAAGTTCCAAAATGGATGCATTCTGAAAACTTTTTGTTTCATGTTACCTTATTTTGCATTTGACATTTTTTGGTTTTTTTATATGATTTAGCAGATAAACCCAATAACTGATCAAAACCATCAAGAACATGATGGTTTGATAGCTGCTGAGGACATTCTCTTTGATGGTTCAAAAGATGGTACAAGTATGGAAGAAGGCAACACTCAAGGAACGAATGGCACACTTCATTCTGAAGAGCTGAAAGAAAATGGTGGTTTCACTAGTTACAGGCCAGTGACGAGTGAAGTTGTTGAGGAAACTTCATCTGATGAAGGCTGGCAAGAAGCCAATCCAAAAGGGAGGTCAGGGAACACTGCTAACCATAAGTTTAATCGGAGACGACCTATTGTTGCAAAGCTGAAGATTAATAGTTCTGAGAATTTTGTCAGAGAGAACAGTTATAGGAATGACATTACTTCACCACTGCAAAAAGGAACTTCAAAAATCATGTCAACCATGTCATCTCCACCTGGACAATCAAAAGCTAGAAACTTAGCTTCAAAAAAAGAGGACCCTGTTAACCATCCAACAAAAGCTTCAGTGTCCAAAATTTCTTCTACTCCAGCAGCTCTAAGTTCTTTGGCTTCAAAGTCTATATCTTACAAAGAAGTGGCTCTGGCACCGCCTGGTACGGTTTTAAAGCCCTTGTTGGAGAAAGCTGAAGTGGACAGGGTAAAGGCTGAAGATGAGATGTGCAACAGTCCACCTGTGATATCAATAAATGAAGAAAGCTGCCAAAGCTCCATAGTTGAAGCGGTTTCCGAGCATGATAAAATGGAGGGAACTTGTGAAACTGATACTCAACAAGAAGATTCTGCATCAGAAATTGAGGAGGTTTCCCTCTTGGCAGAGCAGGCAAAACCTACAGACACAAATGGTACTAAGCTTTCAGCTGCAGCCAAACCGTTCAATCCAGGAATGCTGTGCATTCCTCATCATTTAAATTCAGTCGCTGTCACAAACATTTATGATGCAAATGCTAGTCAAGGCATGTTTGTGGAGCCTGTGCTTCCTCCTGTTGCTGCTAGGGTCCCTTGTGGGCCTAGATCACCTCTATATTATAGAACCAACTATACTTTTCGCATGAAACATGGTTATACAAAACATCAAACCCCTATCAGGGAAATAAGTGGATTTGGGGCTCCAAGAATCATGAACCCACATGCACCTGAGTTTTTTCCCAGAAAAGCTTCACAAATGGAAACTGGTGATGCCAATTCAGAAGTTTCCTGCGGGCTTAATACTTCATTTGAAACAAGTGTGGCAGAACACAATAAGCTGGATGAAAATTTCATCAAAAAAATCAAGGATAGTTCCAAAAGAAAGAGTATTTCTGAATCTGAGAAGTCAGAACTAGCAAGGCAGATATTGCTTAGTCTGCTTGTGAAATCAGTTCAGCAAAATATTGATTCTGCAGATGATTCTAAAGTAAGTGAAGAAAAGCACGAGAATTTGGAAAATTCTTCTGATGCAATAGCCAAAGACACTGCTATAATAAAAATTCTATACGGGAATGAAGAAAAGAAGATGGTTCCTCAATCCTGTGATAGTGAAGAGCAAGAAAAAGTAGATGTAACTAAGAAAAAGAATGGAGATAGTGAAGGATTTATGGTTGTCACAAAGAGGAGAAGAAGCAGGCAGAAGTTCACAAATGGAGTAACAAGATTGTACAACCAGCAGTCCATCTGTGCTTCAGTCCGTTGAATAGAGTTACGAAATGAATTACCAGTGCACTAATAATTTGTCTGTTCATCTAAGTTTATGTCAGGCAAAACCTCTTGACATTATACTGTAACAATGTATAATCCATAGCTTAGAAGTTTTGGTGATTATATCCGTGTATTTTTTTTTTTTTGGTTATTTTAGAAGTCCATCCTGGGCTTCTTGGATCTCCATATAGTAAAATTTTCCTTCATCTTCAGAGATTTTATTTGATCAATAAAAATCGAATTGGCAAGTTCATTTTGGTATTATTATTGTCATCGGTGGTGATGATGGTGTTTTTCTCAACTGGGGTTAAGTTATAGCTGACTGCACTCCCTTCCTGCTTCCGATGGTGCTGCATCTGAAGTTCACTTCAAGAAACACGAAGTTTTAGAATTTGAGTTTTGCTTACTAATGTATGCTCATTTACAAATGCAATTTTGGTAACGCCATCTGGTATTGTTTTTATTCTTCTCAAGTTCACAATCTCGGTTATCTCAAATGTTCAAAATAAATCAATCCAATTTTGGTCAGCCAGCTAGCTCCCAAAGTATCAAGGTACCTCCAAACTCCAATGCCTGAGCGGGAACCTTGTGGGTATCAAACCATGCACTAACCAAAAGCAAAATTCAACAACGATGAACCCAATTTTGAATATTGAGATATTTAACTGTATTCTTATATTAGTATTCAAAGTGGACAGAAAGAAGAGAGAAGAATGCACCAGAACCACTGTTGTTATTTTCAGGATTAGACGGGAGATGAATAGCATATTAGGGCATAATTCCACTTTAGTTTTGCCAAATAAAGTTGAGACACATCACATCTGAGTGGGTTAGAACTTAGAATTGGAACCACTGCCTAGTGGGAGAGGAATTGGCTTGACGGTGAAAACAGAGAGCAATCATTATGAGCATAATGGTGCATCATGAATAAGAGACTTTGGGACGGTAGATTCTCTTAAATATTTGTTTGTCAAAGCAGAGGGAATCAAAAAGGGCCAAGGTTGTTGGAGTGATTAACTTATTATTTTACATGCACTTTTTTTTTTTTTGGTTGGATTCTAGGAGAGACGCTCATTCAACAGTTCAATTTATTAACAAAGTTACAACTTCAGATAATTTAATATTATTAGGAAGCATATTAACATTTGAACAGAAATTGAATAGACTATTATTTCGTTATCTTTTTTCTATTTATATTTTTTTTAAAATAGTGACTTGAAAACCCATAAGAAATTGGTATAAGATTATAGTAACCATATGCTTTGAGGTTTCAATTGAATTGGGGGAATTATTTTTAACAATTTCAAAGGAAACTCAAAAGTGAAAATGAATTTATTGATGTAAGAAAAGAAGCTTGTGAAATAAGTGACACTATAGCTCTAAGGTTGTGTGCATGCATCTACGAGAGTATGTGAGTGATTTGATAAGGAAACCACACATTGAAAGAAAAGAATATGGTTCAAGCATTGTTTTCTGGATTAGAGTTTGATACTATATCACAATCCAAAACTAATTACAAACTTGATTTGTCTAAGTGTATGTTTATCTCATGATCAGCTCTGTACTTCCAAATAGTACTGCCATAACAAACATCACAACCTTCTTTAGGGGAAGCCAATCTGTCTTTCTCACACCAAAATCTTTGAGCTTTTCCCTTTCCTGTTTGTTTCAACAGTGCCATTATCTGAAATGATTTTTGTTATGCACCTTTCTTCTTTATTTCTCTGCCATACTAGTATTTGTAAAATTATATTAACTGTAAAAAGGTTTCCCAAAAGTGGGATGTTATATTTATTTTGCAGTTTTTCCTTTCATTTTTATTCCTTAAAATTAACTATTTTTGATTAATCACTATTTCTCAATGGTAAAAGAAACAGTTGGGAGTTGGGAGTTGTGGAAGAAAACCATTGTGTAATTACTGTTTCTCAAGTTAAAAAGTTAAAGCTGTAAAAGGTTAAAACCACTTTTAGCATTTTTTTTTTTTGGGCAAAGATATATGGACGGTTGAGATTGTAAGTACTAGATTGACTTTTCTGAGTTTCTGAACAATGTCAGAATTGAGAGCGGTCTATTTGCAACACTCACACGCCAATATTGCTCACACTCCCTGCCACCCACCTGCAAATTTCATAAACACCAATCCTATACTATAGTCCCTTGTTTTTTTTTTTTTCAAATAATAATAATAATAATTTAATATTTTATTATCATATTTAAATTTTGAAATTGAAATTATTATGTAGTCATGATGATAAATCAATAATTGGAGAAAAGTCTGGTTATCAATTTCATCATATTTTGAAACAAACACACCCGTTGGCAGTGGCAGAGGCCAAATAATTAATGACTTATTTCAAAAGTTCTACGTCTTCAATGGATACTGCTTTTAAGTCATTAATAACTTCTTTTGTCTTCAATTTATTGCAGTGTAAAATTTCAAGAATAAAATAATATTTTAAATATATTAGAGTATCTTGTTCTCGACTTTTGCAGGTTGGAAGAGCAAAACGTAACCAGGTTGACACTGACACCGTATTCTTTTTATACGCCCATTTGTTCAAAAGTGGATAATGAAGCAGTAAACAAAGGTTAATTTAATTGGTAGAATAGAATTAGTATTAGATTTGATTTTTGTTGATAATCATTTGTTACTTTCTAAATTTTGTTAATTAAAGATAAAGAAGTGGATAATGACTTGTATTTAAGTTTTAAAAATATGTAGTTAGTGAGCAAATAGGAACGCTCGTTTTGTGGATTGTTACACAAGAAAACACCAATGATTGTGAAATGGACAGTGGCAATGATTGTGCAGTTTAACTAAATCATAGACATTCTACCTTGCTTCCACATAAATTAGTTCATGCAGCAAAACTAAACTGAAATGATAATAAATTTCCAATTTTTTTTTTTTTTTTTTTACTTTCAAAGTTTCAATTCAATAGTAGAACCACATTTTCTATCAAAAAGTAGAATTTAATTACTTCTACATAAATTAATATTTTGAAATGACAAATAAATTTTATTTTCTTTTGGTACGAGAAAAGATTAAACTTAAAATCTCTTACTAAATTATCCACTCCTCTCACCATTAGATCACACCTAGTGACTTAATAATAAATTTTATTTAAGCTACTAAAAGATCTTCTTATTTGAAAATATTTACCAAAAAATTCAATTATATATTTGTAGAGTTTAAGAGTGTTTGATAAATACTCATGTCAGAATCAAAATACGAACAATTAACTGTTTAAATTGAGCATAAACTATAATTACATTTTTTTCATTTTTGGGTTGAAGATGGTTCAAAAATTCATATATAAGTAGTTTGCTGGAAACCAACTTTATGTCCAGAAAAATGGCGTCATTTCAGTGAACGGAGATGGAGGAGAAATTAGTTTTGAGTTAGCGCCAATATTCCCTTTCTATCAGTATATTAGAAAGTCATTAATTATAACGACATCCTCCAACATTTACTCAAATCTCCACGGCCAAATTCATTTTTAATTCAACTTTAAAATGGTTCCTCAGAATTGATTGGCCCAACCGTTGAATGGGATTCTCAGTTTTTCTCGTATGACTGATTGATTGGTCATTTATGGAACATTAGTACGAACCCAGCTTACTTAAATCCATTTAGTATGAAAACTACCAACCAAAACTTCTTAGCCAAACAGGAAGGAAACGAAAGTACCAATTAGAATCACAACTTTTTTAAATAAATAAATAATAAAAAATAATTTAATCTATTTCTTTTATAAATAATATTTTATTTATTAATAATATTTAAATTATATAATACATAAATTATATTTATTATATATTATAATCTAAACACAATTAATAAATAAATAAAATATCAATTCATAAATAAATTGTTAATTTATATATATTTTTTTGTAAAAAAATATTTAAGATATGTCAATTTACGAAATGTAATAAAAATTTATAATAATATTTATAAATTATTTATTAACACCAAAAATTGAACTTAAACTTTCATGCTATCCATTTTATACATACAACTCATAATTTTATTTTCCAAACTAATGAATATAAAAAAGTTTTTAATGTGGAGGTATTGGTAATACAATTAATCAGCTAAATTTGACAAACTGGTGCCGATGAATAAACTGGGGGTGATGACAATTCATGAATTATTCTAACCTTTCAAGCTTGACTTTAGCTCTATAATTGGAATCATCCATTCTTTTGTTTTCTTCATTTTTGTTGTTTAATTATAAGTTGTTTTCTTAAAATTGCAGTCTTCTTGCATTCTTAGCCTGCCATTTACGTAAAAATCTTGTAAAAAAATAGAAATGCAAATCCCTTGTTTTCAAATTCAAGTTTCCAAGTTCTCCTCATATAATATCAGTATCCACTATACATCAAGTTTCTTAACGTAGAAATAAGAGTTACAGAGAGTCTCTACAGCATGGACAAATCTCAGCCGTAAATTTGGCCGACTCAATCTAAAATTAATCCATCAACGGTCACCAGCCGCAGAACAAAATAACATGTTCTGCCAACATTTTTTTTTTTTTTAAAAAAAGCATTCGTACTAGTATTTAATTAATTAATATTAAAAATGAAAATAAAAAAAAACCAAATCCCACAAATAATAATTACGATAATAATAGGTAATAACATTTAGTTAGGAAGGAAGCTAAGAGGAATTGGTTTCGTTGGTTCTGGGAGAATGCAAAGGAAACAGAGGCAATAGCTCGGGAGGCTCAGACCCTCTTGGCGTGCTCAGTGGACTTGGGTGCAAGTAGAATCCTTTCTCAGCTATGGCTCGTTCTTCCTCTTCATGCGGTGACCTCGGTGTTCGTGGGCTTCCACGCGCCAAAAGTTCTAATGGGGACACCGGCGAAGCCATTAACATCTCGCTCCCTAAACCCATGAACCCTCCCCCTGCTCTGTTTCGAATATAAGCTCCATAAGAGGAGGGTGATGGGCTCGGGCTGCTATTAATGAAGATGGACCTTTCTGAAACGCCGATGCTCAGCTCCATCTTCTTCGCCGAGGGCCTCCGCTCGTGGAGCTTAAAGTTTGGTCTTTTTGGGCCAATCTCGGCGGCGGAGGTCGTGGGTTTGTGGTTTTGGGCGGCGAGTCGCGAAGGCAGAGTGAGAGGGAGTTTCTGAGCTGATGGGTCATCCGGTGCTCCGGTTAGCTTTTGGACAACGGCTCGGAAGTTTGATGGGTCAGCTTGGACGAACGTGGTGTTGGGTGTTGTCAGGTCGGATCCATAGGTGGGTGATTGGATGCTGGCGGTGCTGGTGCCGGAAGCCATGAGGATAGAGATTTCTCAGAGCTTGTGGGTTGGAGAGGAAGCGGGAAGAAAGGAATGAAATGTGGGCTTATATACTCTTAAAACAAGAGAGAGAGAGAGATTTCTAAACCGTAAAATTTCTTTTGAGGTTTTTTTTTTGGGTACATAATTTCTTTTGAGGTTGAGTTGTGGTTGCTTTGCTTTAAGAGGGTGATGTGTAGTGGAAGTGTCAGATACACGGAGGAAAAAAAGAAAAGTAACACTAAAAGAAGTCAAAAGGAGAACCATAAATTAATACTTTTATAAATAGGGATGTGATTCTTATTATTCTATTCTCACACTCCGATTTGCTATTTCAATTTTATCTGAAAGTCTTGGAGCCTATTTTTGACTCTCAGTTAATTGTAAATACTATTTCGAAGTAAAACAGAGACTTTCTAACAGAGCTTTGTAATTATGTCTCTTCGAAAAAAAAAAAAAAGAGAGGGAGGGAGAATGCAAACTTTGGCTACATTGCAGGGCTTTATAAGCCTCTTCCAAGCATTTTAAAAGGGAGAAAAGAAAAGTGCAATACTTTACCATGAGTGCAACTCAAGATCTTTTTTAAAATCCTAGTAAGTGAAAATTCATTATCATCGGGTTAAGCTTTAATCTGAGTGTCATTGAAGATTACTGCAAAGGCATATGGGCTTGTTATAGAAATTTTGTTATAAACCAATTTAAAAAGAGAACGAAAGAAACCCAAAACCATACGAATTATAGTCTAATCTCACAGCAAAGCACATGAAGGCAACTCCAAAAAGGACCCCATGTTCATGATTTTCTGAGAATGATTGCCATTGATACACGAAGACTTTGTAGAAAGGCTCTTGTAATGCAATAATAAGATCAATGACAAAAAGGGGTTTTACTTTTTCACTTCAAGTAATGATCAATTGGGAGTGGGAGGGATTAGAGAGAGAATCAATGGTGGTCCAGTTTTGAATTTGAAAAAGGGACAATGAATGAATGAAGGGTAAGCTGGCATTGAATGATGAGTCCTGCGGGGTCAGCGGAGCATTGAAACAAGAAACAGGGTAAGTGAGAAGGAGAGAGAAAGAGACTATTTGCAAAGGCAGAGTCTGGGTTTGGTCAGAGTCTCAGAGAACCTTATGTGCCTTGTGATTCTGTCTTTCTTTTTTCTGCATCTTCTTCTTCCGTCTTTCAATTATTTTATTTTATTTTATTTTGGGTGCATGCCAATGCCAACCTGGTGTAGTGGGGGGGGGGGGTAAAATTTTCCACTGCTATCTCTTTCTATGCATTTTCCTTTCCTGAGTTTGCGTGAGGAATTGCACTTTGACATTGATGAAAAAGTTGTCGTAGGGCAATTCTTTTTGGCTTGGTTCGTTGGAGTTTCCTTGCTTTACTCTTTCTTCGTTTTGGATTGCTTTGTTGGTTGGTTTGGTTTTTCCAAGCGGTGACCCTCTTTGACATCTATAGTTTCTTGTCTTTCAGGTGTCGTCCCACTCTTTTCTTATTTTCAAACAGTTTGGCCTCCACATTAAACACAAGATGGCTATGCAACTCTACATATTCATTTGGGGAGGTTTTTAAGTGTACTTGAATCTCTTATAAATTAGTCCCTTTTCAAGCACAATTAGTGACTTACATACACTATTTTTTTTTACCTGCTTTTTAGTTATGCTTTCATATAACATCATTTTTATTTGAAATATTAAAGTTTTTTTTTTTACAATTTTTTTTGTACTGATTCAGTCTTTTGACCTTACAAAATCTCTTTGATTTCAATTAAACTTTTTTTTTTTATGAGAAAGTTGTGAATTAATTGGGGAAGTGAAAAATATTAGGTCGGAATGTTCTGAAAAATCTTGGAAGTACACTATGAAACTCTCTTTGAGTCTATAAATCTTTCACGTGACACGCTATGCCTTGGGTAACATGTCTTAAAGGGAAAATATATCCCACAACAAGAGGCTACTTTTAAAATTATAATTTGTGGTTTTTTTTCCCTTTAAAATTTATGTTGTCCAAATATATTTGCAGTCAATTAATTAATGTTACAACTTGGTCTTGCATAGTTGAAAATAAATTTAAAAAAAAATTGAGAAATTTATGAAAGAAGAATAAAAAGAAAGGAATGAGTTGTAAATGCAAAGATTTCTACAAGAACCCTTTGTGAGTAGCTTTGTCTATTTTACAATGAAATCATCACTCTTCTCCTTACTAATAACAACCACTCGTTGAAGAGAGCCACGGTCGCCACCACTTACCATTTACCCAGGACGAGGACCCCAACGATATTCTCTCTTTATTATGGAATTACTTTCCTTCAAATCCCTCAATCCTCTCTAGGATGACTTGGTTTTTACCATAAAATTGAATTAATTGAGGTACACACAAATTGACTTACTTAGGCATTCTGATTGCAATTTAAAAAAAAAAATTTGAGTAAACTTGGTAATAAACATTTAAAAACTAGCTTCTTCTTTTTTTGAAAACAAAAACTTATTCAAATAACCAGCTTGCTGAATTACTCTTGGGCTAAATGTTGGTTAAATTTGAGGAAGAGAGGACAGGTTGGTCCTACCCGAGCTTCTTATTTCCAAAATTTGATAATTAATTTGGTGAAGCAACTTGTTTAGCTACTGAATGGTCTAGTCAGTAACTACCAACCAGTTCATTTTCTGTTTATGTCATTAGACAGCTTTAATTTATTAAGCAACTTGTTTAGCCTAACCCTTGTGAGACTGACCAAGACAGGTACTCTCACTGTCTTTCCCTTTCTACTGAAATTTCATGGGCATCTTTATCAGATGCCACAATTGGACCATAATGAGTTTCAGCAAAAACTTCGTATAGTAAAGGGGATGGAATTAAGATGGTCAGTGTTTAGACTTTTAAGACTTTTAGGATAAGATGACAAGAATATATTCCTCATTAAACGTAGTGATGCATTTGTTCAAACCAAAATAGGAAGACGAGAATAAGCTGTCTTGTTATTTGTCTTCATACTGCATGTGAATCAACCTAGCCGGCTAGATCACGTACGTATGTGTACATTTTACAACCGTCCGATTTTGATTTGGATTTTTGGAATGGGTCCACCCTGAGAAACTTTTGCTAATGCTTGATGAAGAAGTGAACGAAGGTTAATTAACATTCTTGAGAAAATTAACAAAAAGGTTTTAGTACCCTTTCTTTAATTTGGTAGTCTTAAAGGCCACTTACAGAAAATCAATCATCGTTTTGAGTTGTTTCAAAGCGCGAATGATGTCGAGGGAACATTAAATCATAAAGAAGCATCTGTGGAGAACACTATAATTGCCCAAGAAGACTTACTCTGAATAAGAAATTAATGGCAGAGTAGTGTGTTAACCAAGGCAACAACAGACTCAACCAAAACTAGTTTAATATTTAAGGTATTCATAGAAACTGTTGGTTCAAACTCCTCTATCGTTATATCATGGTTGGTGACTAAACAAGTATGATGAATTGGATGAACTGGTTTTGAGAAGGTTATGTTGTATGATATTGTTGTAGGGGGGATGGGTTCTTTTTTGCAATGGGGACAAGTGTTGGGTGTGCATGACAAAGTATAAAATCATGGGCGTGTTGGATTTTAGTGGACTTGTAACAGATGAAAATTTGACATTTGAGGATAAGGCGACAACAAAACGTACTTTTGTGCTTTGGATTGTCGTTGGTATGGTAGGGTTGATTTTTTAGTCCCCTGTGAATGAGTGTGAAGCATCTTTTAAGATTCTCCAATGGGAAGGAAGGACAACCTAAGCCCTATACTCCAATGTCACGGAAATCTCTAAGAACTTACTAAATAAATGCATATGATATGACTATGCAAATTGACAAGTAATTCCTTCTTTTTCTCTATAAATAAAATAATGTTTTCCTTGTTTTTTTGGGTCTAGAATTAGATGCGCTATCTTGTAATTGGGCTTTGTAAATTCTGAAGAAACTCTCTCTTTTGGACCCATGCCTCCTCCTTCCTGGGACTTTCGCTTGAGCTTGGATTACAAAAGAATTGTGAATATCCACAAAGAATTGTCACCATATAAGGTCAAGCGTCAACAACATAATTTTTTTTTTAATGAAATGAATGTAATAAAAGATTTGAGAACAGTTGTAATGTTATGGTAGATTTATGTTCTGAATTCTGATTACCTCATTCCTGCGTTAACATGTCGAATGCTAAGGAAGATAGAGCAAAGACTTTTAATCGCCCACTCAATACACAAATATCACTGTATGATGAGCGAGATTTTCCAAGTCAAAGTTGTCCACTATTTTAAGGCTCTTTTTCATTCCAAGACAGGAGCGAGGGTCCCAATGAAGAAAGTGCTGGGATTTTTCTAGTTATTTTAAAATAATATTTTTTTTAATGTCTGATATGTAATAAATCTGTCATAAATAAAGAAAGCTTTTTTCTTTTAAATTATGATTTATTTTTCAAGTATTTCATTATAATATTATATATATGACCTTAAAAAATAAAATAGAAAATTATTTACTGTCAATATCTTCTTTATTTTTCTGTGATTCTTCTAACAAAGTCATACTTTAAATATTAAAAATTTAAAATTTTAGGTTCCTATAAAAACTTTTTTTGCTTTAGTGGATGATTATTCAATTTTTTTTTAATGGCACTACTAGTCTTCAATGGAGAAAATTATCAAGCCTGGACACCCAAGATGAGTGTTTATCTACACGCACCGAACCTTTGGGAGGCTGTGGAAGAAGACTATGAAATCTCTTAACAGAGAGGCAACCTAACAGTAGCACTATTCAAAATGCATAAGGAGAAAAAGACAAAGAAAGTTTAGTCAAAGTTTGTTTATTCGTGACAATTTCACCATTAATTCTCTATGGAATTCTGAAATTGAGATAAGTTGTAACAATTTGAGAATATTTTAAAAACAAATATCAAGGCAACGAAAGAGTAAAGAACATGTAAGTGATGAATCTGTTTCAAGAATTTGAGATAAAGAGAATGAAAGAGTCATAAACCATCAAAGATTATGTTAAATAGCTTCTCAACATAGTAAATAAGGTGAGATTGTTTGGTAAAGAATTTTTTGATGAAAGAATAGTTCATAAAACTTTAGTTACATTACTTGAGAAACATGAAGCCACAGTCTCCGCTCTAGAGAACTCTAAGGATCTGTCAAGTATCAATTTGACAAAACTTTTACATGCACTATAGGCATTACAGTAAAAGAGGCTTATCAAGGAGGAAAGCTTTGTTGAAGGTGCTTTTCTAGAAAATTTACAAAATAATGAAGGAGACAAGAAAAGAAGAAAAAACACAATGACAACAAAAATAAAAGTAGAAATTATCCACTATGTCCTCATTGCAAAAAGACAAATCATCCTCACTAAAAGTGTTAGTAGAAACTAGACATCCAATACAACAAATGTGGTAAAAAAGAACACATAGACAAGATATGCAAGGTTCAACATCAACAGCAAGAAGCCAAAGTTGTTGTTGATCAAAATGGGAACGAGCATTTGTTTGTGACAATCTACTTTGACAACAAAAGTATCTCAAAAGGCTAACTTATTGACAGTAATTGTACAAGCTACATGGCTCATGATGCTCTTGAAGGAGCTTGAGAAGGCTACACATAGTAATGAAAAGTATGTTGATGTTAAAGGAAAGTTTTGTTGCCAATGAAACACTCTCGGTACAAAACTTATATCAAATATTTTATTTGTGCTTAAAATATGTCAAAATTTATGGAATGTCGGACAAATATTAGAAAGACATTATGCTTTATATTTTCAAGATATATTTTATATCATATTTGATCTATGTGGTTAAGAGTTGATGACTGATAAAATAAAAGACAAAAAATTTTCAAATTGAATGAAATTGCATTGTGTTGAAAAGAATTTAGGTAATCAAGATAAATTTTATAAACTTCCAATTGAATCCTCAAATTATGAGGACGCAACAAGAAAAATTAGCCGAAAAGTTCTAATGCAAGAGGAGTTGAACATGTTTTAAGAAGAATGCTATTTTAAAAGAGGATATTTTAAGTTGAGCAATCAAAAATTTTACGAGTTCCTAATAGTGAAGACAACAAGCACACAAATATCAAGTTTATGGAATTAGAAAAAAGCTCGGTGAAGTCAGTTTGGTGCATTGCAAGTTAAAGGACCAAACTGCTGACATGTTGAATATCTCCAAGGTCAAATTCAAAATTTCAAAATTAAATCTTGGAGTCTTGAGTAAAAATCTCAAACAGAAATGACAAGTTTTCTGTTATTTTAAAATAATGTATTTTTTAATGTTCGATAAGTAGTAATCTACAGTAGATAAGGAAAGCTTTATCTTTAGAATTTATTATTTTAGTTTTCTATATATATGACTTTGAAAAAAAACAACCATTTGCTACCAATACCTTTTTCTTTTTTTTACTTTACATTAATATTTTTCTGCCATTCCTGGGTTTTATGTGACCAAAAAACCAATAAAACCATGCTCCGCTGAATATCAAAGAAGCTAAAATCAAATCATAAAGCACCTGCTATTATCCAAAGCAGCAAGATATGAAAAACACAAGCACATGTCTCTCAGTAAGTATGATCCATAGTCACACTCGCTAATGATGTATTTTAATTGCTACATAATATTGAACTATTAACCATTGAATGGAGAGACCAAGCTCCTTGTGATGACCGGCAGTTTGTGGGTAGACTTACCCAATGAACTACTTTGCTAGTGCTATTATTGTCAGTAGAATCATCCATCTTAACTAAGACTACTTCCATTAATCTGTAAAAATTATGTAATTAAGATTCACTTACATTAAGGTCAGAAGGTTATAATTGAAAAACCCCAAGTTGACAACTCACCGAGTACTCATTTTGGGGATAATGAGATACTATTTAAGTGGGATCATGCATGAGCTAGTGAGTTACCAAATAAGATAGTTTATAGATTGTAAGGGTATGTGAATAACTGGTGATGAAAATATTAACGGTTCAGATTTTAATAAAGTGAACAGTGTGTGATTATGACATTGCGTATAAATTTGTATATTAAGGCTTTCCTTGTGAGTCATTGTAATTAAACTATACTAACTATATACGATGGAGTTGTATATGGTGAGGTACTTCTTGTAGCCTCTGATGCT
The DNA here is from genome assembly GCA_037074535.1 of Gleditsia sinensis. Classification (NCBI taxonomy): domain Eukaryota; kingdom Viridiplantae; phylum Streptophyta; class Magnoliopsida; order Fabales; family Fabaceae; genus Gleditsia; species Gleditsia sinensis. The sequence continues at coordinate 1,075,568 of CM073469.1, read as the reverse complement.
TTTGGTTATGATTAATGGGAACAAAGGGTGCTTAGAAGAAGAGAGGAAGGGTCTGCTAGAATTCAAGGCATTTCTTGAATCCAATGGAGATGATGGAGACCACCTTCTTCCTTCCTGGGTTGATGATACTGATATTAATCAGAGTGAGTGTTGTAATTGGGAGTGGATCAGGTGCAACTCCACCACAGGTCACGTGACTGTATTCTCCCTCAATAGGACTACAGGGACCTTCCTGGATGGTGACAAAGCTTGGCTTCTTAATCTTACTCTCTCCAACCTTTCAAGAACCTAAAGCTTCTTAACTTGTCCTACAATGGATTGTCGGGTTGAAATCAGAATGAGGGTAAATAATAATAAGCTCAATATTAACTCATTTTTACAATTCTCTTCACTTTTCCTCCTACATTTTAAAACACTTCAATTAATGGTGGTGTAGGTTTGGAAAGGTTTTCAATATTGAAAATGCTGGAGACATTAGATCTTAGCAACAACAACTTCAATGAAAGCGTCATAAGATCATTGACTGTGCTCATGTCCCTTAAGAATCTAAATATTGCACAAAATCAACTAGAAGGATCCCTTCCTGTCCAAGGAATGACTAACTTTTCCATTTAACTTTCACACTACCTATAATCATTTTAAAACAATTCATTTTTTTTTTCTTTTCACAGAATTATCTGTTTTCAGAAACTTGGAGATGTTGAATCTAAGTTTTAATGGGCTTTGTGGCTCTCCAACGATGGCAGGTTAGAAAGATTTATTTTCTAGAATGAAATTTTCTCTTAAACGCATACTGATCTTTTACAACTTTTCAAAGTCCAAAAGTTTGTCGAGATTGAAACGACTGAGGACTTCAGATATCAGCTTTGACATGTTTGATGGTAGCATCATGCAGTACTTGAGTCCACTCATTTCCCTCACGAATTTATTTCTTGCTATCCATCAGTTGGAGGGACCATTGCCTGCCCAAGGTATTTATATTCTTTCAATTTTTCTCTTCCAAATAAAAATGGTGAAAACAGGGGTCTTTAAATCATTGTTCTTACAGTGATTTTAAGGTTTATTCGTCATTTGCATAAATTATTTGCATAGTCGCTTGGCTGTGCAAAGAAAGGTATTGATTTAGTGGGCTACACTAAGTTTAAGGTATTTATTAGTATTATGTCTATAATAATATAATTTAGTAAGTCTTGATACAACGATAAAGTTGCTGTCTTGTGATTTAAAGGTCACGGATTCAAATTCTGAAAACAATCTCTCGCTGAAGTAAGACTGCGTATATTTATCCTGCACAGACTCCACTAAATAAGAGTCTTGTGCACTGAGCCATTCTTTTATGTCTATAATAATATGATGTGGCTATTATAGACAAATTAATTTTTTTTATATCTTAAGTTTAGAATATCCTATAGAAAGAGTTAACTAAAGCATACCTCATTTTTATGCTGTTTACATAAAATGCCACAAAAAGAGTTATTTTACACGTTGAGTCCTCACAACTCCCTTTAGCATCTCCCATGAGCATCTTCCATAAGATACTCTCTCTAAGCTTCAGCATAGGATCCATTAGTCTCAAGTCTCTCTCTTCTTCTTCATCTCCTCCCACTAATCCTATCTTCTTTTCTCTCTCTCTCTCAAGGCACAACAGTTACGAAATTCACTCAAAACCAATCACAAACCAAGCATAAATGGACCAGTGAACTGCAAACCTAACCAGTTAGAATCCACAATTCATTTCAAACTCTCTCAAGAACTTTGAGATGTTGGATTTAAGTAGCAATAGCCTCAGTGGCCCCTTGAGAATGCAAGGTAGTAGTCGCCCCTCTACATTTCTGTGCATGTCTCTAAGTATTGAATTCACATAATATACCAGAAGGGAAGAAGATAAAGAGAATTTTAAATTCTAGAAAGTACCTGCATGAACACAACAATAGCAGTCTAGTTTCTCTTCTACTTTTAGAATCGACATGTCTGTCCCATATGAGAAAGCTAAAGACGGTACATTTGAGTTCTAACTATTTTGACAAGGAAATGTTGAGTTTTTTGGGTGCTCTTCCGGCTCTTGGGACTCCTTACCTAAACAACAACATGATGGAAGGGCATATTTCTGACCAAGGTGAATACTACTCTCAACCTTGCTGTTACACCTTCTATTAAATATTATGTCTCTTGATTTTTGGTACAGCTTAATTTGTCTTGTCTCAGAAACTTGAAAGTCCTAATGTTGCGAGAATGTGGCTTCAAGGGAACCCTGCCAAATCAAGGTCAGAATCATCAATAAAAGGCTAAATCTCTGCCCCCTCCCCTGTATATTTTCATTAAGGCTACTTTAATACTTTGATGTCCTAATACCTCCTAATCAACCTGAATTTGACTCTTCTAACAAACATTGTTGGTGTAAAATTCTAGTACACCAAGTTGATTTGTCTTGTCTCAGAAACTTGAAAGTCCTAATGTTGCCAGTGGCTTCAAGGGAACCCTGCCAAATCAAGGTCAGAATCATCAATAAAGGCTAAATCTCTGCCCCCCTCCCCCCTGTATATTTTCATTAAGGCTACTTTAATACTTTGATGTCCTAATACCCCCTTATCAACCTGAATTCGATTCTTCTAACAAACATTGTTGGTGTAAACTTCTAGTACACCAAGTTGATGTTGATATCACCAATAGATTGAATCTCTACTAAAGTTGAGGGAGTAGGTTCGATAGCTCCATAAGAGAAAGTACCCATATTTTAATATTGCTACTTTTTGTAAGGTCTCTAGTTATCTTTTTATTTGCTATAGAAACTGAAGTAAAAGAAGAAAAATAGGACAAGCTATAAGGTTAAAATTCCAACCTTCTACGAGGTGAATGCCATTTTTTTTCCTTTCAAATTTTTATGTCCTCATCAATTGATACATTGTTATTGGCACATTTAGCTCCTTGGTTTCTGATTATTATAGGGCTATGTGGTTCGAAGAACCTCCTAATGCTAGATCTCAGCGGAAATAACTTGAGAGGTGGCCTACCTCCCTGCCTTGGCAACTTTACTTCGAGCTCTAGATCTCTCAAGTAATCATCTAAGCGGAAACATATCGCCCTTACATCCCTTGAGTACCTTTCTCTTTCGGGTAACTATTTTGGAGACTAATTCCTTTTGAGCTCATTGGCTAATCACTCAAAACTTGGGTTACTAACTCTTGCAATGCGTAGGAACAGGTTTCAAGTTGAGACAGAGAGCCCCCCTTGGGTCCCCTCATTTCAACTAAAGGTCCTCCACACCCCCAATAGTACTGTCAATACAAACAAGAGCACCATTCCCAGCTTTTTTTTTCTACCAACATGACTTGAAAAACATTTATCTTTCATGCAATCAACTGGTTGGAACGTTCCCAAATTGGTTGCTGCAAAATAACTCAAAACTAGAAGTGATAAATTTGAATGATAACTCATTCACAGGATCTCTGGAACTACCCCCTGATCCAAATAAATGCATGCACCAGTTACACAGATTGAACATATCAAGCAACAATTTGGGAGGTCAGTTTGCACAAGTTATTGGGTTCTTCCTTCCAAACCTAGGGTCTCTAGATGTGTGTCAAGCCATGCATTTCATGGTAGCATTCCTTCTTCATTTGGACAGATGTAGCTCTCAAGTTGCACCTCTTCGTTGGTCTTGAGATTAACAAATAACAGTTTGCATGGTCAGTTATCTCCTAGTTATTGGAACCTGACTTCTCTGAGGGTATGGTCTTTAGAAAACAACGCCTTCTGTGGAACAATGCTGGACGGTCTTCTAAGTAGCCCTGAATTACTACGTTTAGGTATCTCTGACAACCAGTTTTCAGGAATCCTTCCCATTTGGCTTGCCAGACTTCAACTTCTTTATGTGCTAAGCATGTCTGGGAATAATTTTGAAGGAGAGATTTCACATCACTTTTGCAAACTAAATCTTGTATACATAAATCTCTCTCAGAACAGATGATCAGGGTACACACTTTCCTGCTTGAGTCATCCAAACTTAAAGTTCATTCATCTGCAAGGAAACAAGCCATTTGGTTCAATATCAGAAGCAATTTCTTGAAGGTCCAAATTAGCGACACTTGATTTGAGGGATACTAAGCTATCTGGAAATATACTAAACTAGATATATCAGCTTGGCCATTTGCAATTCCTGCTCTTGGCCGGGGAACCACTTTGAAGGTCACCTTCCTCTGCAACTATGGCTACTTCAGGAACTCAGTTTTCTAGACCGTTCACATAACAGCTTTACAGGGTCCATACTCTATGCCTCAACAATGTGTCTTTTGAGCAGAAAGGAGTTGGTTTACGTAATGGGGGCTAAACTTTTATGACCACATTTTGTTTGAAGCTTCCTGCACGTTCTGCAGACATATACAGGTATGATCATTTTGAAGTGGATCGATTTTCTGAATAACCCCGTACATTACATCTGAATCAGGAGGACATCAAGAGGTGGATTTTACGACAAAAAGTATATCCTTTTCCTATGAAGGTAGCATTCTTGATTATATGTCTGGATTAGACTTATCATGCAACCAGTTTTCAGGAGAGTTCCGGAGCAAATAGGAGGTCTACTTGCAATCCGTGCTTTGAATCTGTCAAGAAACTACTTCGGTGGTTCCATTCCAGCAAGTCTGCGTAAGCTGGAGATAGTAGAGAATTTAGACCTTTCCTACAATAGCTTGAGTGGTTAGATCCCTTGGCAACTGAATGAGCTGCACTGTTTGGCTAGATTCAATGTGCCGTATTATCATCTATCTGGTGTGCCGCCTAGTGAGGGACAGTTTGCAACATTTGACGAAAGCAGCTACATTGGCAACCCTGATCTTCGTTGGTCTGTTGTGAATAACCACATCAAAGGCAATGCAGCAGCTACGCCACCAACCCCTTCAACGGCCAAACAAGAAGACGATGATGATAACTTTGAGGCATTCTATTGGAGTTTTTGTACGGCGTATGTCATGGTCTTGGTGGCACTAGCACAAACTCTCATTGGAAAGCTTTATGGTTCTATTTCATTGATAGATGTGTTCATACCTCCTTTCATTGGTTTCTGAAAGATTGTACTACACTCGGTTTTAGAGGAATTTACTGTCAGGAAGCACCAGAATCCAGGTCACTTTTTTTCTAGCACTGAACAAATCCTTTGCTTTGAATAATATTAAACCACCACTGATAAATTTTGTCCAGTGTATACAACTTAACGTTGTATGCTTGCTTATTGCTTAATTTGTTCTTGTCTTCCAAGGTTTAACCTTTACCAAAGGTCAAACCAACTTACAGTGGTCGTTACCTGAGCCATAGTCTAAGACAAGGACTTTAAGTTCTGCAATTTATGGAAGGCCCTTTTGAAAAAAAAAATGGAATTGTCGCGGAAACTGGAAAGATGGAATAAAAGCCATGGATAAAACGTCAAAACTAACTGCAGCGGCGTAGACTAGCAGTATCAGAGGGGGATTAGATGGCTCCAAGCAATCATAGGCACACAATTTTTTGATCCTTCAGAAAATAACATTTATTTAGATAATTATTCATTTCATTTTAGTTTCTAATGCTAGCTGCAGTCATTCACAAAAGTGTACAGAAGGATTTAAAGAAATAAGACCCTCCCCATATGTAGAAGAGTAAAAGTACTCAAGAATAAGACAAACAAGAGACGAAGAAACTGAAGTATAATTGACAGCATTGAGAAGAAACCATCAAAGAGAAAGATCAGCCAAGTCAAAGGTTCTGGTAAGAGCTTTGCCCCAAGATTCCAATTTCTTCTTCCTCGGTTCCTCGTCTAATTTTGGACGAAAAACAGTAGAAGTCTTTACCTTCTCATCAGAAGCAAAAATCTCATCTTCTTTCCAAATTCCAACAGCCAGCCCAGCAGCATAGGCTGCTCCAAGTGCAGTTGTCTCTATGTCAGATGGTCTAATTACCGGACTTCCCAACAAGTCAGCCTGTAGAACATTGTATTAAAAAATTTATCAAACATGGAATATTTTACAGCAGTTGTCTACAATAGGTCAAATGAGAAAAAATAATGGAAGTTTTCAAAACCATACCCTATAAGGTCATTCTCCTCTAACATTTTTACACATTTAGTATAACCTGTTGAGATACAACCAAATTTCCATGCTCTCAAAGTAATATGATATTTGCAATAACCTATTACTAGAAATGTTTTCGGTAATTCTTGAAAGAGATGTGCCACATATGAAAACAATATAACACAAGTATCATGATACAAATTCTCTATGTTACTCATATTCTTTTCTATAAATCAGGTTTATTAATTCGTTTAATAATTCCAGGGAGTCAGATATTGCATAAGACAAATACATCTGGAGAGTTTGATTGGCGAAAATCAAGCATATGTTACTTTAAGAGTGATAGAAACACGAAGCCTAACTTTTCAAATTGAGGATCAATAACCCAAACTCAATTCATGCCATTAAAGACAAGGCACGTAGAACTTGAAAGATATTGACCGTGAAGAAGCATTACAAACCCAAAATCAAATTAGGAAGAAAAAAACATAAGAACAGGACACTCAGCAAAAGAAATAGTCATGCAGAATGCACATGTATAATAGATGAAATGCAAACAGTCCAAACCTGAATCTGCATCAAAAGGTTGTTAACAGTCGCCCCACCATCCACTCTGAGCAAAAATTCCTTCTTTTCCTTCTTATCTTCCCCTGAATCTTTGTGCATTGAATCCAAGACATCTTTCACTTGAAAACACATGCTCTCAAGCACAGCTCTAGCAATGTGAGCCTTGTTTGTAAACCTTGTTATTCCAATGCAAACCCCACGAGCATCATCACGCCACCATGGGGCAAACAATCCATTAAATGCAGGAACAAAATAAACCCCACCTGTGGAGTCGACCTGTAAAGCTAGATCCTCAATCTCCTTAGCACTATTAATGATCCCAAGACTATCTCTTAGCCACTGTACTGCAGCTCCAGCAATCGCAATTGATCCTTCCAGTGCATAATTTGTTGGAGCTTTCGGGCCAAGCTTGAAAGCTAAAGTGGTTAAAAGACCGTGGTTTGACTGAATTATCTCTTGGCCAGTATTTAGGAGTATGAAGGCACCGGTGCCATAAGTGCTTTTAGCCTCACCTTTGCGGCATGCTTGTCCTAGCATTGCTGCATGTTGATCCCCTAAACATCCAGAAATTGGGATATCAATGATTGGCCATCCAGAAGCGATTTTTCCAATGATTTCAGAATTACTAACAATCTTAGGCAGAATTTCAGCAGGAATTCCGAGAGTTTTTAAGGTGGATGCATCCCAGTCAAGGGTTTTGAGATTCATCAGCATTGTCCGTGAAGCGTTTGAAACATCAGTGACATGCAGTCCCCCCTTCACCCCACCTGTCAAATTCCATATTAACCAAGTGTCTACAGTTCCAAATAGAGCATCTCCTTTCTTTATAGCATCCTTGACCGCATCCACATTTTCCATCAACCATAGCAGTTTAACGGCACTGAAATAAGTGCTTATAGGCAAACCGCATGACTTCACAAAATGGGTTCTGCCGTCTGGTAACTCCTTTTCCAGTTTCCTGTTTCAAAACGATCCAAGAAAATCGATGGCATCTCTGACAATGATGAATCATACAATTCCAAAAAACAACTACGAAGAAGAGAGGCCAACCAATTCCAAACATGAGAGATAATCCACATATGCATATGATACGTCGTTTGAATTTATCTAAACATCTAACAAGCGGCTTCTTTTCTAAATCCAAGTCTAATAAACGACCCAGGTTATCTTTATATCGAAAGAAATACTATTGATCTAAAGTATGAAATAAACCCAAAACGTTTTTAAAGGTCAGTATTGGATTGAGAAATAAGTCACATATGGCGTAAACCAGAAATAAAACGATAATTATTCAAGGTTACGTTGTCTAACAGATGACTATCAATTAGATGCAGAATTACGACGTTCAAAATTCTAAATTTCAAGAAGGGAGCACAAAGCAAAGGACGAAAAACGAAAAGGGACCAACGAGCACCTGCAAACAGAACTCGTACGAACATCCATCCAAACAATAGCGTTGTAGAGAGGACAACCAGTGGATTTGCTCCAAAGTAGAGTCGTCTCCCTTTGATTGGTTACACCAATAGCCTTCAATCCGTTGTCTACGTTGAAGCCACCTGTCGTCGCCTTGTCCAGAGCCTTCGCAATGCACACCCTAACGCTCTCTAAGATCTCCATTGGATCATGCTCCACCCATCTACCGCCACATATTACCAGAGAATCAAAAAGCCAGAAAAAATTTCAAAAAGAAAAAGATAAAAATTTGGAAGGGAGAGAAGGAGAAACAATCATGGATACCCTGCTTCTGGGTAGAACTGAGTAAACTCGACCTGGTGGGATCCGATTACGCGCGCTGAGCGATCGTAGATTAAGAATCTGGTGCTGGTGGTTCCTTGGTCAATTGAGCCAATAAACACATCCTCTTGCGACATTTTTCTCACCCTGTTTCTCTCCTCCTCCTCGTTCTCAAGCTAAACTCCGACAGTTGACTTAAAAACCGTTTCTTGGAAATGCCAAGAGAGAATACATCCAAAGTGGATTCAAAATATTATCGACAGATTCTTAGTACACGTCTAAATTCATTATATATATAAAAAAAATTGATATTATCTATACGATGACAATGATTAATAAATAAAAAATTTATCTTATCTCAAATTTGCATATAAATCCGTTTTTATTTAATTGTTGAATTTTGTTATTCAGTGTCAGTTTATATCATTCTTCTATCCATTATCTTTTCGTTAAGATGCAGGCGATGCTATTTTAAAGTTCAAATACCTAATTTGGCGTAGATTTTTAGTTGAGCCAATGATTATAATTCTTAACTTTGAAACTTTAATTATTTTTTCTCTTTTTACAATAAAAAATAATAATTAAAAATGGCTCTCTTTAGTTGAACCCCTTAAAAAAGAGTTTTGGTCCAAATCAGTATCACAGGCAGAAAGGATGTACGTATGGGCGGAAAGCACGAGAAGAGGTACAATATCTCCGGAGTTCTCCGCTTGCTAACAACTTTGGAGGACATCCAACTGCCACGTGACTTGTCTTCACGCTCTTTCAATGTGTTACCGTTATGGTTGTTGACCTTGCCCGCTTTGCGATAAATACAAGGTTTAGCTTTTCGTTTTATTGTGAAAATTAGCAATTTCTGAGTCAAAAATTCTCTCCTTTTTCGGTTGAAATTTTATATTAGCGTTGCTTATTAAATTGATCAACTTTTTCGTTGATATTGAAGACAATTCACGGGCTTCCGTCACATTATAGCCGAATACCATCATCAAAAAATGCAACCCCAATGAGACTAACAATATTTGAGGAAGTTAGCCTCAAACAAGCCCAGAGAGGCCCAGAAGAAGCCCATAACTTGCCCCATTTTCCCCGTAGGCGTTTTTAATCTTTAAATTGTTCGTAAAGTTTGTATTTCATCAGTTTTTCTTCTCCAAAATTTTAATATTAGCTTTACCTTCTCCTGAGGAGGATTTACCCAACACTGGTAGTACTCGGAGTCGGGTGGGCAAACTTTGAGTGGAGCCGGGTTCAGACCAAGTTCATTCTTAATAATAGCACTCCATATTTGAGTTCGAGTTCGATCCTTTTCGTTTCGAAACAATTTAACCATGTTTGTCTCAATTTTTCATTTTAAGTTTTAAACGTAGTCACCAAATTTCATTTTTAATATATTTTTTCCTCAAATTTGCATTATACAACAGGTCCAACCAAAGTGTTATTATTATAATTATTGTGGGTATGAAATTTCCTTTTGAAGTGGAGTAGTTGGCTCTTGGTAGACTAAAATGCAGAAAACTTTGGGTTTATGTATCACAAAGTAACAAATTGAGTGCTCGAACCCACTTATACCGAGGATTAACGATAATGAAACACGTGGCACTATTTTAACGTCTTGTTACGACTTCCTCCTTACGCCATAGGTATATATATATATATCTATATAGCCCTGTCCGAATAAAGCCTTTCCCAGTAACTACCTTCCCAAAGTTTTGGTTAAAAGCATTTCTGATAGGGTTTTTAGTCTCCATTAAAAATTATTTATAGTAGACTATAATTTATTTTAACATAAAGTGATATAAATAGAGATATTTAATTTAAACAGCGTAGTAACGTAGTAACAATGTTTAAATAAAAAAATTATTTTTATTATTTTTAATTATTATTATTAAAAATAATTTTATATTATTTTAAAAATTGTATTTATGTATTTATTATTTTAAAATTTATATTAAAGTTTTCGTTGTATTTAAAAATTTATATTAAAATATTATTATTAAAAATATTACTTAACATTTTTTATATATTTATTATTTTAAAATTAAAATATAATTAAATATGAATAAAATATAAAAATATAAAATAATTTGTAAATTTATTTAATAATTTTTTAAAATTATATTATTAGAATGAAAAATTATTTAAAATAATGTAGAGTTATTTAACATCAAAAAGTGGTGATCTCCTAATTAATTATTCATACCTCACTAGTTAATTATTAATCTTAAAATACTGCTTTTTGTACTATTAGTATTTATTCATAAATTTTAAATTTAGATTCCAAAATAGGGAAATCATGGTCTGTAAAGCGTAGGGTGCTCCCCATAAGCCGACAGCACAGTGAGTTGAAACTGAGCTAATGAATAAGTATCCATTATTCAATATATATATATATATATATATATATATATATATATATATATATATATATATATATTGGCTATGGTATTATGATCTGTACCATCTAAAATTATATATTGAGAAATTTCTTAAACTACCCTTCCAATCTTTCCTAAATAAAACTCCACTATGTTGTTGGATTTTTATGTGTCGTTTAATCAATTGAAGTTTCAAGTTTTTTGTCACTCAAAATAATTTGAACGTAAAGATTAGTCACTCTTTTATTTTTTCTTAGAATGCTATTTTCACGAGCATTGTTATAACAACAAAGGGGAAAATTGTACACTCATATTTTATATTCTATTATATTTTTAATACCCTGATCCGAATTATAAATGTATAAAATTATTACGATCGATTGGAAAAATTAATGAAACTCAAGATTTGAGACTGTAAATTTTATTTTATTTTTAAAAAAGTTGAATACAGATCCACGCAAAACTGGCATTCCAGCTGCGGTGCTTGACACGGGGTGTGATGACGGTACATTCTGTCGCTTTTATGGCGCTTCTTGTCGTAGTTAATAACATAGATAATTGAGAAATTATTGAGATGCACGCGACAAACACTATAATGCCAATGATAGTTACTTTATGGAATTACTTTACGAAGTGCTCCATTTAAAGGAATTCAGATTTGACAGAATATGAATCCACCCACCTTTTATTTATTTATTTCTCAATTCCCACGTATTCTCTATGTATCCCATCCTTCCACAATTTCTTCTATTTTGGGTTTTACTTCAATTTTCGAAACAAGATCAAATGAAACTCTCAGTATTAGATTACGAAAACTTAGTAATAAAAATATAGAAATATTTAATAATATTATTAATAATGATACAATAATTATAATTCAATTATTTATAATCCCGAAAGATATTATTATCGAGGTAATAATAATAATAATGACAATACGACACATTCTCTAAAGGACAAAAAGAAAAGAATAAAAAGAAAGCGTAATAATAAGGCGAGGTACGTTTCTGGCCAAGCATGGGGCTTGTGAGATGCGACTTGCTAATAATATGTTGGGTTCCTTCCTTCAGAGTGGGCCATGAGAAGGCAATCAAGGGCCAGAAGGCGGGGAGGGACGTCTCGTGCCTTGACTATCATCGGATTTGGACTGAAGCCAACCAATCGAGATTCAAGAACCTCGTGGGTCCCATTCCAAGACCCAATCCCAAGTGGGGACCCCTGGCCCAGCCTCGAGAGGCGAGTTACTACGAAAACACTGACACAGGCAATCACATCCTCTCCATTTCTTTTGTGCGACTCTACGCTTGGCACTTGAAGTTGAAAGATAAAGCGAGGGAAACCCAATTTACAAGCTACATGGGTGGTGATAGACCGCCCAAAACGCTTAGACACCGTTTTAGGATTCCTGAATTGAAATGATTATACTGAAATCGACCTAGCCTTTCTTTTTAAAGCTTTATAGATGGAGTTATCCTTGTTTTGTTTTGTTTTTCTAAATATTCCTTGATTTACAATGCAAATTTAAATTAGAATTTAAAAAAATAAATGAAATCTACATCTTAAGGGACATTTGTGTCATAGCCAATTAGCTATACCTGTTATCCACGAAATCTTTACCTGTTTTATTTGATATCACATAAAAAAATACAGTTAAGATTATATTGGATAAGAGGATAGCGTTTTTGGGTCTAATATTTATTGGATAATAATTCTTACAAAATGATTAGAGTGGCACGTCTACTCCAAATTTAATTCACTGTTTTAGGATTGGATTAGATTTGTGAGGTTGTCATGGAATATTTATTGTATAATTCATATTAAATATAAAAAGTATATATATTTAGTATCTAATATTTTTTATATAAACAAAAAAAGCAAAGGACTGTTATCCGATAAGGATGCTTTGCACGCCTTTCAACACAGCCTACGTCAGACTCATAAAAGCCGTTCGATGAAAAAACCCACAATATCCTCGAGTCTCAACTTCAATTTACGCAGTTAAGCAATCCCGTGCTATGACGCAAACTGAACCCGATAATCAGACACCGTTCGCTCTTCATCAAAACTAGTGACCGACACCGTCAACGGTCACCATTGCTCAATTTCTGGTTCCACGCACTTCCCCTGTCCTACTTATTACCCGACGCCCATGCAATCTTCCATGCAAACCACGAAAAGGACGCGTTGGCGGTATATCAGGCGAGTACCAAATATCTGCGTTTAACGTACTCGCTAAAGCTAGTTCATATCTCCCGCCTCTTTTTTCATCTGGCATCCACTTTTGGATCATCGCAAATCTCCAGGCACGAATCGAACGGTGAGAAATTCATATGCAACTTGTTGCCCCGATAATGAGTGTACCTTAACATTCTCTCCACATCTTCGAATCTGGTCTCGCTATAAATCTTTAGTTCTTGACTTGCCTCGCCGCACGCAAGCTCACTCCGTGACTGTCTCTGTTTCCATTGCCGGTAGTAGAGATTGCTTTTTCCGTCTAAGAATACCGGCGGTGCTATTTTTTCGGTCAGGATGGGTGCGGCTCTGTTGTCGGAGCTTGCGACGGAGGTAGTGATCCCGGTTTGCGCTGTAGTCGGGGTCGTTTTCTCATTGCTGCAGTGGTTCCTGGTTTCGCGCGTAAAGGTCACGCCCGAGCGGCACGGGCCGTCGTCGTCTCCACGCAACAAAAAGAATGGCTACGGCGACTACCTGATCGAAGAAGAAGAGGGTATCAATGACCACAACGTCATCGTCAAATGTGCTGACATACAGAACGCTATCTCTGAAGGTGAGCTCGTAGTGTAGATCTGAAGATTTATCTGAGATCTGGCTTTGAAAATTTGGAAAGAATTTGGCGAAAGCCGAAATTTTGACCTTCTCTGGCGTTGCAGTATGTGTTTTGAACTGGAATGAATCCAAGTTCTGTGAATGGTTTTTGGTTCACCGGAGGATCTAGTTTTTTCTTAAGTTTCAAATGTTTTATACTGTTAAGATTAAGAAGATCTCTTTTTCATTTCTTTCAGTTATAACAAATTCATAGAGCTTCTACCTTTGTGATACTTCATACAAATCGGATGTTTATCGTGGATATTTTGCTTTATAAACACTTATGTTAGAGCTTCAAAAGCCAAAAGTTGTTCATTCTAACATTAGATCTTTTTTTCCCGTATCAGCATTCATTTTTTACAGTTGATTTTATTTGGGAGAAGAATATTTGTAATATAGTTTTTTTTTTACGATTTGTAATCTCTATTCCAGAATTATAGGAGTTGGGAGTCTTGGATTCTACTAGGCATTATTATTTAATAGTAGTGTTATCTGCCCAATGTAAAAGATTAAGTGTTATCTATTCATTGCAATGCACGTGAGCTATTCTTTACGGCGAAGCATCCCTGATTGTCGCATTTTATTATTTTAAGTTGTTGAAATATTCTATCCATGTTGTGATCTGCGTTAGTATTGTTGCTTTTTGTTATGGTGTTAATGTTTTGCTTCTAAATCAATAAAGTTTTATGTAGTTTTACATATCAACGTATATGTAAGGGGCATTCAGCGTACTATTATCCAGTGCTACGGACAGGATAATACTGCGTGTATTAACATCATCAATATTTTTTAACATTTTATTTTCTGGCATACCTTGTACAGCTTAGAGTCACGAACCACTTTACTATGGTTTAATGTCCTACTGCGGAATTTTTTAATTTTCAACAATTATGGAAATCAGCGACGATAGAACTAGGTTGTCTGTATCTATAATGCTGGATGGCCCGCAATTACCACCTATAATGAAATTCTTATAGGTTCCTGGAAATGGGTCAATACTATAAAACACTTGAAATTTGGACCTTGCATAGTCTTTTTGCGAAGTTCCCCGTAATAAAATCTGCCTCTAGTTGTTCCTTTATACCGCAAGGCTTTATACTGAAAGTACTTCCTCTAATGTTAGACCGTTGTCCGTCGTCTAATTCATATGTAACGTGGTACGGTACCTGTTCAGTGTTAAATTGTTGGTATACATGTTAATGTATGGGGATGGGTATCTTGGTTTTTGGATAATCTGAATGCATGGACTAGCTTATGATTCACTTGTCTGCACGTATGTACTTGTGACTTAGCTTGTAGGCTCTGGGCTTGATGTGAATTCTAAATTCGTTAGGTTATATTGTTCTTTTACTGACACATTGTGCGTGTCTTTTCCAGGTGCAACGTCCTTCCTTTTTACTGAATACCAATATGTGGGAGTCTTCATGGCTGCTTTTGCAATTCTGATCTTCCTTTTCCTGGGTTCTGTGGAGGGCTTCAGCACCAAGAGCCAGCCCTGCACATATGCTAAGGACAAGATATGCAAGCCAGCACTTGCAACTGCAATCTTTAGCACCCTATCTTTCTTGCTTGGTGCTATAACTTCTGTCCTATCTGGTTTCCTTGGGATGAAAATAGCCACCTATGCCAATGCAAGGACAACATTGGAAGCGAGAAAGGGAGTTGGAAAGGCTTTCATTGTTGCATTTAGGTCTGGAGCTGTGATGGGTTTCCTTCTTGCAGCAAATGGTCTTTTGGTGCTCTACATTGCTATCAATCTTTTCAAGCTATATTATGGTGATGATTGGGAAGGCCTTTTCGAGGCTATTACTGGTTATGGTTTGGGTGGATCCTCCATGGCTCTGTTTGGGAGAGTTGGCGGTGGTATCTATACCAAGGCTGCTGATGTTGGTGCTGATCTGGTTGGAAAAGTTGAGAGAAATATCCCCGAGGACGACCCAAGAAACCCAGCTGTAAGCCATACTGGAACTTTTCCCTCCTCCTTCCTCTAGCTCTTGAAGAATTTATGCTTTTCCATCACAAATCAGTCTTTGTTATGAGCTTGTAATATTAATGAGCCTTTTCTATTGTCTCTTCAGGTGATTGCTGACAATGTTGGAGACAATGTTGGAGATATTGCTGGGATGGGTTCTGATCTATTTGGCTCATATGCTGAATCATCATGTGCTGCTCTTGTTGTTGCTTCCATTTCTTCATTTGGAATCAACCATGAGTTTACTGCCATGTTGTATCCCCTACTCATCAGTTCTATGGGCATTCTTGTGTGTTTGATCACTACTCTCTTTGCTACTGACTTTTTTGAGATCAAGGCTGTCAAGGAAATTGAACCAGCATTGAAAAAGCAACTTATCATCTCTACAGTTCTTATGACTGTTGGAATTGCAATAATTTCTTGGATTGCTCTGCCATCCTCCTTCACAATTTTCAACTTTGGTGCTCAAAAAGTTGTTAAGAGCTGGTAAAAAAGCCTTTGTTAAAATGAGACAATTAGACATTATTCTGATTTAGGAGTATATTTTATGTTAATAAACTAACATTTTACTTTTTTTCTTCTGTGGAGATAACAATTGAACTTCACCTATTGATTGACATGGTTGAAATTTCCAGGCAACTGTTCCTATGTGTTGGTGTTGGTCTCTGGGCTGGACTTATTATTGGGTTTGTGACTGAATATTATACAAGCAATGCTTACAGGTAGCTAAATGTTAGTGAAGTAACAATGCAAGCTTTAATTTGTCATTGTTTTAATGATATTGATCCGAAATATTGATTGTTTGCAGCCCTGTACAAGATGTTGCTGACTCCTGCCGGACTGGAGCTGCAACCAATGTTATCTTTGGCCTTGCTCTGGGATACAAGTCTGTCATTATTCCTATTTTTGCCATTGCAGTCAGCATTTTTGTGAGTTTCAGTTTTGCCGCAATGTATGGTATTGCTGTTGCTGCCCTTGGGATGCTGAGTACCATTGCTACTGGGTTGGCTATTGATGCCTATGGACCCATCAGTGACAATGCTGGAGGTATTGCAGAGATGGCAGGCATGAGCCATCGTATCCGTGAGAGAACTGATGCCCTTGATGCTGCTGGGAACACCACTGCTGCCATTGGCAAGGTACTGTGGTATTCTTTTTGGGTTGCTTGCCCTTCATGTCTGAGTAGCCTGTGTCAAGTTTTCTTGTTCAAACTAAGTAGGGAAGTAGATTGTGTGCGCCGAAGTTCTGAAGCCACACCATCTCACCTGCAGCTTTTATCCATGATATGGGTATGGATGTTGTAGATGATCTATTAACTCAATCAATTTGCAGTGACAAGAGAGAGCCTTGATAGATTTTCCCAAGTCTACTTATATTACATTTCTGCAAAGCCATTTTGATCAGCTCCAAGCCGTGGGCTGATATATGTGTCTATGAATAAGAGCTTTGTGTTCGCTTTCTTTGAAAATGGAGAAATCTATTAATATTTGGTTGTTTTGTTTCATATGACCATTAAATGTAATTCCCTTCATGTGATTGGCAACCTATTTAACTATATGATGTAACCTAGTCTTCAGCTGATGCCATAGTTCTTACCCTCCTACAGCTTTCCTTTAGTCATGCAATGTGAACTCAGTTATATCTAATTAATTATGCTTATCCATCATGTAATTTATCACTCTGCTTTCTCTTGTATTTAGGGATTTGCCATTGGATCTGCTGCATTAGTGTCTTTGGCACTATTTGGTGCTTTCGTCAGCAGGGCAGAAATCTCAACTGTTGATGTCTTGACCCCTAAGGTCTTCATTGGACTCATAGTTGGTGCCATGCTTCCTTACTGGTTTTCTGCCATGACCATGAAGAGCGTAGGAAGTGCTGCTTTGAAGATGGTTGAGGAGGTTCGTAGGCAGTTCAACACCATTCCAGGCATCATGGAGGGTCTTGCCAAACCTGATTATGCTACCTGTGTCAAAATCTCAACTGATGCATCCATCAAGGAGATGATTCCTCCTGGTGCCCTTGTCATGCTCACACCACTCATCGTGGGCACATTTTTTGGTGTGGAAACTCTTTCAGGTGTTCTTGCTGGTTCTCTAGTTTCGGGTGTTCAGG
This sequence comes from Gleditsia sinensis, assembly GCA_037074535.1. NCBI lineage: Eukaryota > Viridiplantae > Streptophyta > Magnoliopsida > Fabales > Fabaceae > Gleditsia > Gleditsia sinensis. The sequence goes on along the minus strand of CM073469.1, from coordinate 1,057,947 downwards.
TAATGATGTTGGCTTGTTTTAGGGGAAAAAGGATCAGCGTTACATGACCAAAATTGTTTAGTATTACTGCTTTATGTGAAGTTTGCTGAATATTGTTTTTCTGCATTTGTTTTTTTTTTTGAGTAGATTGCAATTTCAGCATCCAACACTGGTGGTGCATGGGACAATGCCAAGAAGTACATTGAGGTAAAAATTCTAGCTTCTAACTCAACTTTACGAATTGCTTCCAAAATCATTTTCATAGGATTTTCTGGTTTTTGATGAGTAATGAAATTCCTTATGTTGATCAAACTTCAGGCTGGTGCATCTGAGCATGCTAGGACCTTGGGACCAAAGGGATCTGAACCACACAAAGCAGCTGTTATCGGTGACACTATTGGAGACCCTCTGAAGGACACTTCAGGCCCTTCGCTCAACATCCTTATTAAGCTCATGGCGGTCGAGTCACTCGTCTTTGCCCCATTTTTCGCCACTCACGGTGGCTTGCTTTTTAAGATCTTTTGAGGGAATGGGAAATACATGGGGGTTGAGGGTTCTTTCCATTAATCTTATTTTTGTCGGAGCGGAATAGGTCTGTCATTGACAAATCAAAGGCATTCTTCTTTGTACCCAATAGCCTTTCCACCTTTAGGAAGGTCTTGAACTATGAGAACTTTAAATTTGTTACTAAAACTACTTTTTACCCAAATGAATTTTCAATTATCCAGCTATCTCCATTGATTGCATGCTTTGAAGGTTATGGAGTATAGACTACATTGAAGATTGATGGGTCGAGTAGTGCTATTCATAAATGATAGCCTGTTGATTAGCCTCACTCTAAACCTTTTACCATTGGCAGATCGTAATGACGAACCTAAATTCAAAAATGTACATGATATCCCATGATTTATTGCCCGAAATTCCAGAGAAAAGGTACACAGTAGGTTATAGGCTCATTTATGGGGATGTCATACATAAGGAAACAGAAATGTAGTACTTCGAATGGACCTGAGAATCTCTAAGATGAGAGTGCTGATTCTTTTTGGAGGGTGCCTGGTTTTGGTAATGGAACGAGCCCCAATGTTACTAAAATGGTGTAAAGCTTTGAAGTCAACAATATATAGAATGACAAGCAGACTAAACAATTTTAATGTTTACTTGTTCTCTGTAACCTTAAAACCATTTAGTTTCAAATTTTTTCCCTGATATTCGATAGAATCATGATAAATAGACTTAGTAACTGATTTAGATACCCTTAATGAAGAAGATACATTTTCAAACGACCCTCTTAATAATTGAATGAAAAAAAAGTTATACTCTGCAGCAGCCAATCAGAAACTAAACAGGTGAGGAAGGTAAATTAATGGATATTGACATAGCGGAGATCCAATGTAAATAAAGCAAAGCCGAAGAAGCTGATTTGAGAACCAAGTAACTAGAGCTGAGAAACTCGAACTTCGCATTCTATATTTTGTGAGCCATTTTCAGGTAGATTGGTCCATGCCATAAAGTTATCGAAATCTTAGTTCTTGTTTTGCCTCTTACTCCTCAGCCCTATAAATGATGTGAGTATTTATGTTATTGTGTTATATAATGCCTAAACACTCCATATCTTGAAAAATAAGTGAATATTTTACGTGAATTTTAAGTGCATAGTGTAATTTGTAAAGTTCATTTCTGTTTTTTTTTTTAAACACAATAAAGTCCATTTCTTGAGGAATGGAATTGTGTAAGAAAACCCAATTAAGGAAATGACATTTTTATCCAACCTCCTTTTCTCTTTTGTATTGTTATCTTGTGCCAACAATTACACTCGCAAGCTCTCCGTCCCTGACTTCGATCTCTTCTTTTCGAGACCGACTCTCGCTCGTCGTTCAAAATGCTCGCGCGTCTCGCAGCGAATCGTCTCAACGGGATCCGTCAAGTTTTCCGCCAGGTTTTTGTTCAATTATGGCTTGAACTATCTCTCATTTTCCTCTCGTCCGATCACTTTCTTACCTCTTTTTACTGTTCCGTTGCTTCTTTTTTTTTTTCTGTAGCCTTCGAGGGCCTTCTCTACGGCTCTGAACTATGTAAGTGCTCAATATTTTTTCTCCAATTTTGCACCCGCATGTTTGTTTATACATATATTCATTTCCCTAAATGAATCTTCACCAATTTGACAGCACATTGACTCTCCGGATAACAACCCGGACCTTCCCTGGGAATTCACCGAGACCAACAAGGAGAAGGTATGGTTTTTATTCCCTGGTATTATAGAACTTCGAGTTTGAACTTTTCTTGATTCTCGATTGTTATTTGGTAATGCGGGTTGTTGCCAGTATTGTTTGTATGTCATATCCTTGGAAAGGAGCTTCAAAAGATTCCTTTTGCCTTTACGTGTAATGTATTTTATAATCTTATTTGTCCTATGATTGTTATAAATTAAAGCAAATATGTGGCAATTAATAATATAGTTGACAGACAATGTTAAAATGCAAAAAGGTGGAAAGATCCAGGGTGGATGCTTAATCCAGTTGTCCTTATATAATAAATTTTGTATGGATTGGGAAGTGTCTAAAGCTATTATCAAAGTTTTGCTTTTTACGGGGAGAGGAGTGGGCGTTCTAAGGTTTCTCCAAGGGTTGCCTTCAAGCATAGTAAGAGGATGCTATAGGGGCTGAGAGCTTAATGGTTAGTTTTAAAGAATTCCATTATTTGATCATATTTATCTGTTTATGGATGTGTATGTGTGCATGAGGCTGTTGTTCAGTGACAGTTGCTCGGCATCCTGATTTAGCAGGAGGAATGTGTTGGATTTTATGAACTTTTACTATTTTAATTCCTAAAGGTGGTATAATTCTGTGTACATCTTTTGTTCTTGATATTTGATACTTCACTACAAAAAGTTCTATGCTAAGGTTTTTTTTTTCTTACAAAAGAAACGTGAAAATGATGTACTGTGCTATGCATGGCTGAGAAGGCAGTGCAGTTTATTTTGTAATATGTTATTCTTGCTTCATTTTGAACATTCAAAAGGTTATCAAGGATTCACATACTTGCTGGTTTGTCTAGACAGTTGACTTTAGATCTATTGCTGCCCTATGCCATGCTACATGTTCCTATCCTTGTTACAGTAACATAAAATACTCCTCCACTACCCCGCCCCTCATTTGATAAAAGAATAAAAGTGTGGAAAACATAAGAATATGGATATAGTATGAAAAAATTAGGATTTAAGGTTTTTTTATGACTTGATTTAAGTACACAGGTATAGCTCCATTTAATCACAAAATTTGTACTATTTTAACAATTCTAAAGTTATCTAGCAGCCAATAAAATCCTATATTTTTTTTACTGCTTAGACAAAGGAAAAATTATGAGTTATTATAGCAAATCTGGCTTTAGACCTATGAAATTTAGTGTACGTGAACTCTCCAAGGTTGGGTTGCACTTTATCATGCTCATTGTGACCTGCTATTACTATTTTGCCTGCAATTTCTTTATACTCAATCACTTCATTGAGTGACTCAAACATGTAAAAGCAGCTTATCAAAGCAAAAATTATTAAAAGAAAAGCTAAGTTTTGTGGGATGATGCTTTATTGATTGGTTCAACTGTAATGTTTCTAATTAACATTATGGATCTTAATTCATCACTTTTATATTATATTTCAAGTTCTGATGATATTAAGCTATGTTAAATACAGGCTAAGGAGATTTTATCCCACTATCCATCCAACTATAAGCAGTCTGCAGTGATTCCTCTTCTTGATCTTGCACAGCAGCAGCATGGGGGCTGGCTCCCTGTTTCGGCAATGAATGCGGTATGTTGGCCTCATGCTTTTAGGTTTCTTCTTATTATGTCTAGAAACACATCAAAGGGGTATGTCTGATGCTCTGAGCAAGTCCAACACCTCTGTGGGGGAAAAAGGTGATACACATAGGATTGTTTATAAGTGAACTGAATCTATTGTGCATGATAGATAATTTCGATTAGGTACAAAGTATAACTGTGTTAAATGGCCCTTTAATTTGAATTTTATCTTTTGAGGGGGAAGTGGGCAACCGGGGGGGGGGGTGATATTGTATCTCTTACAAAGTTGTAAAGTTTCTTAACTAGCAAAGTGATAGAGTTCCAAAAGTCAAATTATAAAAAACACAGAATATTACTAAATTTAACATTGAGTACAACAATTTGCACCCCAAAATCTGGTTAAGAGACTCTCATTCAGTCAAGGCCTAAGCTTTCTTCTAAGAACAATTTCCCATACCTTTCACAGTCCAAAAAAATACCACCCCCTCTAGACCATTAATTTACACCTTTAAATACCACTACATACACTTAGATAACTAACCCTAAAAACTGTCATACATAAACTGCCATAGAAATAACTGACTAACTTAACTTCCTTTATACTAAGTCAATGTAGGCCCATTCTATTTCTTATTCCTGCCGGAACAAATAGCTTATTTTTAAGTTTGTTTCCCTCATGATCCAACACCACATGGCCCACATCCAGGGTCCTAACATTACCGCCTGCTGCACTTTAGCTTTGTCCTCAAGGCTAAAATTAAAAAATTGAGTTCATGGTTCTGTTTTTATTTGCCATTGTTGAATTTATACCCAATAATCCCATAGTGTTACACTCTAGTTCTCCTCCAGCTTCTGAGTTCCTTGCATCAAGGCCAACTATTTTCCTTTTTGGGTTTAACATTTCATTTTCTTCCAGTACTAGCAATCCCATTTGCTTCTCTGGACACCGATGAAGGGGATGAGCTTTCTCACCACATTTGAAATAAAGTCCCCTGGCCCTTCGTTCCATCAATTCTAGATAGCTAATGGGGTGCACCTGGAAATTTTGCCCACACTCCCACTTTTTTCTCCATTTTTGGTCTTTGCGGTGTGTGACAGGGAAGAATCGACCCCTCCATTTGCAACTAGAACCGAAGAACTCGATGCATGGGAGTTGCGGCTTCTGTTGGAACCTCACCTTGCTGTGGTTCTAGGTCGACTTCCTTGGTAGGAGTGACTCGAGTCTCTCTAACCTGAATTGGGTACTGGGTTGGACTGGACGTAGCCTAAACTGGTAGTGCCCTATTCATAACCATCCCATGATAGGCCCTTCCCTATCGTGTTCTAGGTAGTTTCTCCTTCTCCCATTAGTTCATCTTCAACGTCCCTTGCCATGCGAATGAGTTGTCCACAAAATTGGGGGTTCAAAGTCCTTACTCACCGTTTGATAGAAAGCAGCCCACTCATGAAGTATCTAATGTACTGCTCTTTTGGGAGTCGTGGAACTTATAAGGAAATCATCTCAAAAGCTTCAATATACTCCTGAACTTCACCAGTCTGTTTCAATGCAGACAACTCCTCAAAAAGATTTTCATGTCTACGTCCTTCGTAACGTGCTATAAGTGCTTTTTTGAGTTTTTTCCATGTTAAATTATCTTCTGTCTCTTTGAGTAGATTAAACCAGTGAATTGTGGGGTTTTTCATACTATTCAGGAGTATTTTGAACCTCAAAATAAATTTCAACCTTAGTGATCCAAGCTACTGGATCCATGCCATCAAACATGAGTAATTCAACTCTCTTCGCAGATAACTTATACTCTTCCATGTGATCACCTCACGAGTCTAATGCTTCTGGTCGAGAGATTTTAGCATTAAAAAAGGATGCTTCCCCTGATGCTATTTCCTCAGCCCTTTTTTTTAACTGCATACTGATCTCTTGCAAAAGAGAACCATGCTGCTAGAACTTAGAGATCATTCTCTGCATAGTAACTCTCATATCCTCCATATGTCCTTTTTGCAATGTCATCCGCTCCTCCAAAATATCAACCCTATCTAACATGCATCCCTTCAAGACCACAACACCTACTCTCAAATTTGGCAAGTCGAACCAATGATAGGGTTCCAAAAGTTAAATTATAGAAAAACATATAATATTACTAAATTCAACACTGAGTATAACAATTTGCACCCTCAAATCTCGTTGGGAGACTCTCTCATCCAGCCAAAAACGTAAGTTTTTTTCTGAGAACAAATTCTCAGACCTTTCACAATCTAGAAAAATACCACCCCCCTCTAGACCACTAACTTGCACTTTTAAATACCACTACATACACTTAGGTGACTAACTCTAAAAACTGTCATACATAAACCACCAAGTAATTAACTGACTAACATAACTTCCTATTAAATAACTTTCTATATACTAAGTCTATGTAGGCCCATTCTGTTTTTTATTCCTGCTAACCCATTTTTAAGTTTGTTTCTCTCATGATCCAACACCACATGGCCCACATCCAGGGTCCTAACACAAAGTGTAGGACTTAACTCATTAGTAAAGGATTTCTAGATGAGAAGGCACAAAAGATCTATATTTTTTAGACGGTTGTGTTGTTTATACTGAAAGCCAGGTACAGTGTTTTAGATTTAAAAAAAAAAAGAATATTCTGCTGAAGCCATCATGCAATGACTTTGACTAGTACTTGGAGTTCATGTTGGAATATCGAATTTCTATCAAGGTTTTCATCTGATGACTTTAAGAGCCTATCTTTAATCAATGATAGATTAGCTGTGAGGAGTGAACCTTAAAATATTGGAAATTATTTGCAATATGCATACCCTCTGTTGTGATACAACCAAAAAAAAAATTATGCCCTAATTTTATCATTAATTAAAGCTCACTTGCTAGTTGTGCTGTGACTTTAAGAGCCTATCTTTAATCAATGATAGATTAGCTGTGAGGAGCGAACCTTAAAATATTGGAAATTATTTGTAATATGCATACCCTCTGTTGTGATACAACCAAAAAAAAAAATTATGCCCTAATTTGATCATTAATTAAGATTGTCTAATTTCTAATGTTTGTTAATGGGTTGGTAGTGGTCCTGCTAGAACCTAAAAGAAGTTCTGATCAGTAAGTTATTGCATATTATATGTTATTGCCAAAGTCCAGTAAACATGATTCATTTTCAATTCTTGCTTGGGTTCCAGATTGAATATTTTTATGTTCGTGATAGTTTTTGATACATACCTCATTTTGCTAAAGCATCACTATGTTGGAATAACATACATATATGTTCTGAAATCTCTTGCAATGATGCCATGGTCAACATAACATGGCCAAACTGATTTGCAAAATTCTTAAAATGCTGGAAGCTATTTGAATTGTTTATTGATAAACTATATCATCAACTATTCAGGTGGCTAAGATTATAGAGGTTGCTCCTATTCGGGTATATGAAGTTGCCACATTTTACTCAATGTTCAATCGGACCAAGGTGAAACAAATAATGTGATTTAAGACTCCAATTTGTATTAATCCACATTAATGCTAGTCTAAGCTGTCTGCATATAATCTGCTCTGATTTTTCAGGTTGGGAAGTATCATCTATTGGTTTGTGGAACAACACCTTGTATGATACGTGGTTCGCGAGAGATTGAAGAAACTTTATTGAAACACTTGGAAGTGAAGCGCAATGGTTAGTTCATCTGTCTTGTTTTGTACCCTTACCTTTCGTTAAACTTGATCTTCTTGTTGACATATTCTTAAGTATAAATTTCTTTGCGCCTCTTATTTGCAGAAGTAACAAAGGATGGTTTATTTTCTGTTGGAGAGATGGAATGCATGGTGAGTCTTCAAAAATTTAGTTTTGAAACTAAAAAATGTGGTTCAGATAAGTTGGATATCTAGAAATGGTTGTTAACTTTATGTTGTAAATAGTAATGCACAGCTACAGAATCTTCTGGGAAGTGCCTGTGGATCATATTTTTATATAACATGTAGCTTTGAAATTGTAGCAGAATTTAATTGAAACTAAAAAATGTGGTTCAGATAAGTTGGGTATCTAAAAATGGTTGTTAACTTTATATTGTAAATAGTAATGCCTGTGGATCATATTTCTAAATAACATGTAACTTTGAAATTGTAGCAGAATTTAATTGGATATTTATATGTAACCAAAAGAAATAAGAATTATCAATTCTGGTAGATGGCTTTAGCTATGACAAAATTAAAACATTGTGCAAGAGCATTTAGGTTAAAGAGATGCATGCTTGATTCTATGTTCACAAGAGTCCAGACTTGACTCCTATATGAAATCTAACGGAGTGACAATTATTGTGTGATGTTCTTGGCAATAATTTTAGTATCCATTGGATGGAATGATGGAAGTTATTGGTGTTATGCAGGGATGCTGTGTGAATGCTCCTATGATTACAGTGGCTGATTATTCAAATGGATCTGAAGGATATACTTACAATTACTATGTATGGCTTTTTTATTTTTTTTATTTTATCGCGTTGTCATGGATTTTATGCTTGTATATCTAAAAGATTTTGGAGCTTTACATCTCTAATATGTGTTAAATTAGGAAGATGTAACTCCAGAGAAGGTAGTTGAGATAGTAGAGAAGCTGAGAAGGGGTGAGAAGCCACCGGTAAGGATATTGGTCAGGAGCTATTCTTTTGTTGTTCATGTTTAAGAATCTTATTACCTAGTGAGAATTTGAATCTGTTTTTTAGCATGGCACTCAAAATCCACGAAGGATTAAGTGTGGTCCTGAAGGAGGGAATACAACTTTGTTGAGTGAGCCCAAACCTCCTCCATGTCGTGACTTGGATTCCTGCTGAAGCATAATAGGTTTTGCCTTCAATAATGTAAGGCTCGCACGTATTCAAGCTTATTTTAATCGAAATATTGTTACATTGTTAGATGCTCAGCCTATTTTTGTACTTTTCTGCCAGGATGGCTTTTCTGTCAAATATTTGTTCTATAAATCCATAAATCTGTTGGCTTATTTCTTTTTATAACAGTGTTATCTATGTATTTCTGTATTTTATGACGAATGATATTTGAGCTTATGATGTTATCAAATAAAGTAATTTGTAAATTTATATTTACATTATTAGTTAATAATTACCACGACCAGTCAGTGTTTTTCATACTATTCTTTCTAAAATATCTTTTAAGTTAATTTTTTTGGGGAAGCAGAATGCAATTATTAGAAGTTAAATTTAGAATGAGAAGAAGAAATAGGATATAATGACACCTTTTCAAGAGAGAAAAAAAAATTAGTTTAACACGTAACATTGGCAGGTGTTATCCATGTGGACGGATGGAATTCAATTAAACCCTTTCATGACGATGTACGAGTGCTTATTGAAACATGCGTTTTAGCCAAATTTTAAATCAGTTTTTTCAACTTAACTCTTTTAATAAATAAATAATCTTAATTATAGTAATTAATTTATTAAAACTCTAAAGGTATAAAAAATAGTCTATTTCAATCCAAGACGACACAAATTTATGAACTAGAACCTAAAATTATAATTGATTGCAATCATTAAATTAAGAGATATTTTTAATTTTAATTGAGATTTTTTCCTTGTTTTTTACTTTGTAGTATTAATACTTGGTGTAAAAAACAGATAACAACAATGACACCAACCAACTTGAGTCTCAGTCCGACAAGTCATTTGGGGCCAAATAGACCCGAAGATGAAATAGCTCGTCATGATCCTCATCCATCTTATGCCTCTTATATTCAGTCTTCTTGGTTCTCCGTCTACAGAATTTTAGAAGATAACCTTGATGGCTTGATCCTTACAAGTCCTTTTCTTTTATGACAAGTTCTTAAAGTTCGCTTTTTGGTTTTTTCTTTTTTTTTTTCTAAGACCCCTCTCAAAAAAGTTTATTTTTGTCAATGGGGGCAAGGTACTAAATTTCGTTTCGAGGTACCATTTCGGTAACTTCAGAAATGAAAACATTTCGAAAATTTCAAAGAAATTGAAGAATTTTTAACAAACGTTTTAAATAATATTTTTTAAAAATTTTAAAATATTTTAACATAATATTAATGATATAAATATATAAAATTATATTAAAATTAATTCGAATTAATGTCTATAATTGAATAATAAGTAAACATACTATTACAGTAGGGACTTCAACTCAAATCCTAACAGCATTCAGCAACAATCTCTCTCTTGCATCTATCTCTCCATCTTCTTCTTAAACTCTTTCGTGATATTTATATTTAAATTTCTTTCTCTGTCGACCATGATTCTATCTCTATCTTTAGGTATATTTTTTTTTCTTTACCTTTCAATCTCTCTTTACATCATTTTTGTAGTTTTCTCTTTAAAATGAAAAAAAAAATGTCATGAGAACAAAAGGGGAAAGTATGAAGTTAATAAAGATATTGTGATTTGTGAGAGAAAATAACTTGATGTTAGATGTGATATAATGCTATTTTCATCTATTTTTAGATTGTCAATTTTTTTATTTTTTAAATTAGTTTAATACTTTTTCATCGAAACAACTCGAAACAAAAGTATTTCTATCGAAATAATTCGAAATAAGAGTATTTTCATCGAAATAATTCAAAACAAGAATATTTTTATCGAAATAATTAACTCAAAACAAGAATATTTTTTATCGAAATAATTCGAAATAAGATTATTTTTATTAAAATTTCTATTGAAATAAGAATATTTCTACCGAAATATTTTAAAATATAATAATTTTAATTGAAATAGTATAATTTTTTAACAAATATTTTATTTTGTTTCGATAATTTTGTTTGGTATCGATAATTCAAAAAATAAAAATATTTTAATCGTTTTAATAATAAATAAATAAAAAAATTAATTCCTTGAGGGTTGATTTTTTGTAATTTGTCCTTTGCGCACGTTATCATCGGTTACTCGAGTTAAGGGGATAATCATTAAAGTGCCCGTCGTCGCAGAATGAGAGTTGCGACAAAAACGGTTGCTGCGTTTCGAGTGAGTCGATGTTGACAGGGTGACCCACGTGTATATTTCTCCAATCCTTTCTGGTCTCAACTCCGAAGCATCCTAAGGTGTCAGCTCAGAGCTTTCAGAGTTTCAGGTCTCTATTCGTTTCCCTCTCCTTATTGCAGTAATTTTGGCTGCCGATAAAATTCAGCTGGATTAAGTTATCAATTTGATTCTGTTACTGCACTCTGCTATTTCTAACTGATAACACGTGTTCAGTCTGTTAGCTGTCTTTCTTTCGTCCAGAATTTCTCGGCAAACAAACAGAGCTCTTTTATTGGGGGTATTTCTATAACCCGTTTATGGACTGAAAAAGAAGTGTTGAATCATTTACTTGATTATGGTTATCAGCTTGTTTGATGAAGTGTGAAATATTCTTCGGTTTATAGGTTGAAGCGGAGTACTGATGGGGAGTGCATCATCTATGCTAACTCAATATGATATCGAGGAAGTCCAAAAGCACTGCAATACTTTATGTGAGTCTGCCTTTCGTGTTCTTCACTGTTCATTTCTGTTTTCTCAGTTAGATATGCTTTTGGTATGAAACAGTTTCCCAGCAGGAAATAGTCTCCTTGTACCAAAGGTTTTGTCAACTTGATCGTAATGCGAAAGGATTTATCTCAGCAGATGAGTTCTTATCTGTCCCTGAGTTTGCAATGAATCCACTTTCTCAGGTAGAGAGTTGATTCATTTGATGGAAATATAAAGATTTTGAATCTACTTTGGAACTTATGCAGTTTGTTATGTCCCATTGTATGATTTTGGTTGGTTGATGCTTTATGTGGCAATTTGCAGAGGCTACTCAAAATGATAGATGGTTTGAATTTCAAAGACTTCGTGGCCTTCTTGTCTGCATTCAATGCCAAAGCTAGTGCACAGCAAAAAATAGAATGTATGTGTCAGTTATACGGCAGATTTATCTCAGTAACTTTTCCAAAGCCATTAGGAATTTGGTGAAAGTGTATCAGCGCTCACAAGAGCTATTGCAATCTCTAAGAAGGCTAATCAAACAGTTAAGAATTGTTTATTCAAATATGAAATTTGAAAAATTTGAATTATTTAAGTGCCTTTTTTCCCATTCTCAAAAGGTACATTTTTTTAGGGGAAGGGGCAGGAGAGGAAATGTAGTTTTTGCTTTTCTACTACTATATTCTTTTTCTCATTCTTTATGATACTATCTTATACTAATGACTAGTTCTTATTAAAAAATTTCAGTAATTACAAGCTGCATTAGTAATAATAATTTGTATGTGGATTGAAATTGTCTGATTGCTTTCAAGTGTTTATGGTTAACACTTACCAGTTTTTTTTTTAACATTTTCTTTGTCTCAGTTATTTTCAAGGTGTACGATACAGACCATAACGGAAAAGTGTCTTTTAAAGATATACTGGTAGTACTACAGGATTTGTCAGGTCCATTTATATCTGATGAACAGAGAGAGGTATCCCCAAAGATCTATATACTTTCCTTGATACAAGATTAGGTTTTCATTGAGGTGCATTATATGTTACTGTTTTTACAACCCTTTTGAAAGATTGTTATACTAAAGTCTGATTCCAGTGAAATAGGGGATGAAGTTTTCATCCAGTTTCCTTAAGATGAGTATCTCAGTCATTTGTTTTTGTGTAATAATGTTTCACGATGTAGATTTGGTGTTTGTTTTAATTTGTTGGTCTCCCTTGTTCGGCTTTTCTCCGAAGGGGACAATGAACACTTATCCATGTGAAAGAAATGCCTAAAATGGTATCCAACAGAAGTTTAGTTGTGATTTAGTTTAATTTGTTTTTACTGTTCGTATTACCCGTCTATGAACTGCATTTCTATCTAATGAAAGTGAAAAAAAAAAAACAAATCTTTCTTTTTAGTTTTTCTACTGAGCTATTAATTATATGGTCTCATGTCATGGGACAGCATGAGTTTGTTATTTTCATACAGCTCTTTAGTTATGCTGATAGCTGTAGAATTAAGAGGAGCTTTGACTAATTTTGTTCCCTGTTCTATAATTTGCAGCAAATCCTGAGTCAACTTCTCAAAGACGCAGGATGCACAAAAGACTCCTACTTGACATTGGATGACTTCATTAAGGTCTGTTCAATCTTGTGGCAAATTTTTCACATAATCATGAAAGGAAGAACAATTGAAATATTGCTAAATTTAAGTTATTTTTCCATTGTATCTGTGGGCCACATAATGGAATCTACTTGAGTTACTTGATTTTATTCTTTCTCTATACTTTTTCTGGCCTCAGTGGTAGGGCTTAAGTGATATGATTTGATTACCTAAAGAAACTAAAGAAATGAAGTATAAAAAAGGATGTTTTGCAGGAAAGATTTGTATTGTGAAAGCATTTTAAAAACAATTTGTCTAGTGCCTTGTTAATCCAGAAATATGGCCTGATTTAGGTATCTATATATGCAAATGATTAGATATCAGAAATTAATAATTAGTTAAGATTATTGGGCATTTCAATTGGCATTTTTTATCATTTAAGAATTTTTTTTGCCACATTAGGTTAAGAAAAGAAAAAGAAAAAAAAGACTCATAATTAGGTTTAGTTATACATCAAAATCTGATATGGGTCACTTGGGAGTTTATTTGTGTTAGGAGACTGCTTTCTTTCCCTTCTTTCTCTTTCTGTTTGCTGATATGTTTAAAATGATGTTTTTTTGTTATTTGTCACAGGTTCTTGGCCAATCAGACCTAAAAATGGATGTTGAAGTTCCTGTGGATTAAGACCGCCTGCAATTTACCCTGCTTTCTTAAGAGATAGAAGTTGTAATATATATTCATCGGTTCCTTGAATATAGTTCATACTTCGTATTGAAATGCAAGTGAATAAAAAGGCATAATTGCAGATGAAAAGAAATTACTCTCTCTTATTATGAGATTCCTGTTTACTTGCAGATCTTTGTTAAAACTATTATTTAATAATTAAGTCATAATTACCTTTTCTATTTGATATGACTTCTGATTCGTGAACTCTGTAAGGAAATTTGGAAGACTCATCTAGACCGGTACATGACATCAACTGAGGTTATCAACTTTGGTTTAGTTGAGAGTGCCATTGATTTTTGCTCTAGACACATTCTCTGGCCAGTTAAAATGATTATTTCCACCGTAGTTTGTGTCTTTTTGTTGTGTTGAGATTAAACTATGTGTAATAAATACATCAGGTTGAGGTTAGATAGTTGAGGTGATATTTAATCATAATTTTTTATTTATCAATAATATTTAAATTTGATACATAATAAAAATAATTTTAAAAAATATTATTTTTATTATATGTTATAACTAGCAAAATTGTTCATTAGCAATAACTATATACTTCAAACCAATGCTAGCCCTGAATGAAACCAAAAGCTGTCTGATGCACTAAGCAAGAAAAGCATGTTAATAGCTAAAGTATTTTCCAATAGGATTAACAACCTGGTAACTCGAGGGAAACTGAAGCTCAAATCTGTTAATAAAGAAACCCAAGGTTCTGACTTCTGCACAATGCAACACTTCCATAGAACAACAATTCAACCACATCAAATTATCAGAACAAATTCTGACAAATTAATTAGATATCGTCTTACAAAGAGTACAAATTGCAGAAATATTACATTACCCAGTGCCGTTTAAAGAAAAGAAAAGAAAAGCAAAACAAGGGATTGGTGCCTTTCAAATTTCCCCTCTGTAACCACCAGATCCAAAATAATCCCTTCTATTATTCGCAATTGCCATGCTCTTCTGATGTTCTAATTTGGGACAATCACGGATGCGATGACCAAGCCCACCACAATATGCACAACCCTTGACCCCACTTTTGTCTGTGATCTCTTCATTATCTTCCGTGGGATCATTCAACTCAGCCAAAACTGGGGGGATTCTCTGTTTTGCTTCTTGCAAGAGATGTTTCAAATCAAGTAATGTCGTCTCACTTTGATTCTTGTTTATAAATGTTGTGGCTATACCTGTCTTGCCACATCTTCCAGTTCGTCCAATCCTATGGACATAATTTTCAATTTCAGCTGGCATGTCATAGTTAATAACATGCTGAATATCAGGAAAATCCAAACCTTTGGATGCAACATCTGTTGCAACCAACACATCTTTCTTTCCAGCCTTAAAAGCTGAGATGGCATACTCTCTCTCTTCCTGGTCCTTCCCTCCATGTATAGCAACTGCTTCCACTCCTTTCAAGAGAAGATATTCATGAATGTCATCCACGTCTGCCTTGTTCTCACAGAATATTAAAACAGGAGGTGGGGTCTTTTGCAGGCACTCGAGGAGATAAACTATTTTTGCCTCTTGTTTAACGTACTCTACCTCCTGTATTACATCAAGATTTGCTGCCCCAGCCCTTCCCACATTGACAATAACAGGTTTCACCAAAGCACTTCGAGCAAAATTCTGAATTTTGGTTGGCATAGTGGCAGAAAATAAGAGTGTTTGCCTTTGAGCTTTGAAGTGATCAAACACTTCTCTTATGTCATCTTCAAATCCCAAATCTACCAATCTATCAGCCTCATCTAATGTCAAGTATCTGCAATTATCAAGATTCATTTTCTTCTTTGCTAACATATCCTTCAACCTCCCTGGAGTGGCAACCACAATATGAACACCCTTCTTCACAACCTCTAGCTGTGATCTCATATCGACTCCACCGATACAAAGCAAAGGCCTGAGCTCTGGATATCCAGCTTCTCTCAAAGGTACCAAGAACTCTTCAACCACCTCATAAGTCTGCCTAGCCAGTTCCCTTGATGGGCAAACAACCAAACCAAATGGACCTTCTCCTGGAACAACGGGCATCATAATTTCCTCCTGCAATGCCACCATGATCATTGGCAACACGAAGACCAGAGTTTTCCCTGAACCCGTGAACGCAATCCCAATCATATCTCGCCCAGATAATATAACAGGAAGGCCTTGGACCTGAATGGGTGTTGGTTGCACAATCCCCTTAGCTTTCAACTTCTTCAAAATTGGCTCAGGAAATCTCATATCCTTGAAATTCTTAATAGGGGGTGGGATTTCTTCACCATCAACTATTATATGCCACTGTTTTCGAATCAAATCACATTCCTTTCTAGACATCCTCCGAACATGCAATGGCGGCTTCCATCCAGTAGGCAAAGGCTCTTTATAAGTGATTCCCTTAGCCAATTCACGAACAGACATAAGGGTTTTGCGATCCGACAAGTTCTCGATCATCTCCTTCTCCTGTTGAACAATCTGCTCCGTCGCACTAATCTCGGGTTGATCCCGTTTCAACTGCGACGCCTTAACCAGAAGACTTGGCTTAACTTCGACAACTCCCGATTTCTCCAAATCATCGTCAACAGCAGAAGAGGAGTTCCCTTTGCGCTGAAGAATTTTCTGAGCTTCCATGGCCCTCCGCTTAGCCACGGGTACGTACTCCACGTAGCCATCATCTTCTTCCATATTTGCTACGCAATTGACTTCAAAACTACAGTTCTTTCGGTCCTATATGGATTCCAAAGAAAAATTAAAGCTAACACAAGAAGCAGAGATTCATAACCATTAAACAATGGAAAAGAAAAGATAAAACACTTCCCTTTATGTTCTAATAGAGATTGAAAAAAAAAAAATCAATCCTTGTGAAGCCAAGTTCGTAAAAATATGAACTTTAGTGAATATGAATATGTATACGAGAAGATAGAGACAAGAGGAAGTCTCACCGTGAAATGAACAGCAGACCGAAAAAGTACAGAGGCGCGGTTGCTTGTCGCGTCTACGGTCCGATGCTAAAAGGAGCCAGAGAACAGAGCGAGAGCGAGGGAGAAGTGCCGAACAAAAGAGAGAACACACAGGGAACGAAAACTGCAACTATTCGCAAAACAAGAAAAAAGAAAGTAACAAATATAGGTTTTTTTTTTTTTTTGGTTAAAGTTGACAATAAAAAATTTATTTATATCCTGAAAAGACTAAAAAAATACCATAATATAAAAAAAAAAATTTGGTATAACGTTGGTGAATATTTTTTTATCCATTAGCGGTGTCCAAATTATACCATGTGTCCAAAGTAATATTTTTTAAAATTGTCTTGGATATATGACAAAATTTGGACACCGTTGGTGGACAGAAAAATGTTCACCGATGGTGTACCAAATTTTTACTCTAATATAAAACTAAAAAGTTGACAATTAAATGAAAATAAATATAGGATAAAAAATTTAGGGCTAAGAAAATTGTGCATAAAGGAAGATGCATGTAGGCTAGAAGAGTACAAAACTTTGGATCGCACTTTGTTTTGTTAAAAGTTGACTATCACGTTTTCAAATGATCAAATTCAAAGTATTTTTTTGTGAGCCTTTTGATAATTGATAAAAATTTTACCGTAATTTAATACAAATATTAAACTATACAATTAAATAATTTTTTTAGAGAAAGGATGAGCATAGCAACTTATTCATAATAAGAACAACTAAGAAACCAAAAAAAAAAAAACAATTGAGATTGAGAGAGAAAGAGAAATTGAGTAAACTCCTCCAACTCTCCAAGTCTCCAACATTGTGTCCCTATAGAGAATAGACCCAGTGGCCAGTTCGCGCTTGTCGGAGTATGCAGCAGGCAAATTTTTATGGCCGGAGACGATTCAAGCTGGGCTGGCCTTTGCAATCCCCATTGGTAACAAAGCTTTGTTCGCAGTGTTTTTTCATGTTGCTCCTTTCGTCCTCCACTGCACTTCACGATCACTTTTCTCCACCCCTCTCTTCTACCTTCGTATAATCAAATATTATGGTCTACTACCTTGACATGATCTAAAACCTATATGATGATAACTAAAGAATATATAATGTATTTAACTTTTACTTCTTAATATATAATATATGTTATGTTTCTTCCTTTTTAGGAGTGAACCGTCATGGCTTTGAGAACGGTGACTAGAAAGTTGGGGAATAAGCTCTTGCTCACATTCGCATGCCACCACTTTTGGTTGGTTTAGAATCTCTTCCTTTCTAACTCTTACTTTGGGCGAATGCATCGGATCTGTTCTCTGTTCATGGAACCTTTAATTAATTCTTCAATTTCCCTATTGTTTAGAGGTGTCCTTAAGTCAGGACAAGGTGAGAGCTAATGTATAATGAGAAGTTTTATCCAAAATTCAAGATCTTATTGCTAGGAAACTACCAAATCAACCGAGCGTTTATTAATAGTTAATATCTTGTATTAAAACATTAGTTCCATGAAAAATTGTAGGAGTAATTGCTTTGGCTTAGCTTGAATTCGATGTCAATGTCCAGAACATATATTATATTAATAAGTAATACCATCCCGGATATTGATTATAAAGGAGAACAGAAAGGCGAAGGCATATTGCTGACACTGTTTGAAATCTGAATCTGTTCTGAAAATGATAAAGTTTATGAAATGAAAACTGATATTTCCTCCTCCTTCTTTATTGTTACTTGATGCTACACTCTATGCCTGAGCATCATCAAATTGCCATGTTTTTCTTTTTTGGGTCTTCTTTCCGATATTGTGATATGCATTCAGGGTTCAAAGGAATAAGAAAAGGCCTGCATTTGGGATTAGGAATGTCAGACGCTCTTGGTGAAGCTCATAGGAAAGCTTGACACTTTTTAAGAGTTTGTTTATATTAGCAGCTGATTGCATTGAAATATGTGGTTAAGACCCTTTATCCTGTCAATAACAAAGCCAAGTTAAACAGTGAATATGCATATTCGAATTTCAAAATAATTGGATTGGATTGGATTGGCTTTCTTTTGGCATGTTAATCAACATGGAGATTGTACAGAAGTCTCTCTATTGAAAATATAAATGGCAAGGAAGGTTGCTATTGAGTTCTCTACTTGGATGTGGCTATTGTCCTATTCTATATTGACTAATCCGTCGTAGCTGATGAATTGCAGGAGAAATTTGCTTCAATGGTTGTGGATGCAGGGTTTCAGATAGTGAAGAATGAAAAAAATCTGATTTTATATTTATGAACTTCACTGTCAAATATTTGACTGTTCATGCATCTTTCTGAACTAGGAGAATGCAGATCAAGAATAATTTTGCTATAACTCGGTAGTGAATTTGAGTTGGTTAGAATGTGGTTTTGTAGTATTTGCAGTTGGTGCAGGGAAGGAATGATCGAGTTTTATTTACAAGAATCCAGTCCCCCGTAAAAACAAAATGACTTGAGAATTGGAGTTAGACTTCGCACCTATTTTTTTTAAAAGGAAAAGAGCGGTGCTACTTTTGTAATTATCTCAATATGACTACGTAATCACGTACAAACGATAAACAATTATTTATCAACAAGGATACCATCCTTCCTTAACGAATTTATTATTAATGCAATTGTCGTTAATGAGCGTCATAACCTATAAAATTAATGAAATGATTAAGAAAAATAGAAAGGACATTGCGTGCAAAATCTTCCAAAGGCATCTGGTGGGGCCCAGCTCCTCCTCCAAGTGGATAAAGTCAAGAGCCTCATTATTGGAATTTTGTAATCCCTCCCCATTCATTCTTTTCCTTCTTATCTGACTCTTCAGCGCACCAAATTCCAAACTTTCTTGGTTGAATATACAAATCCTCCTCCACGTGTCCATCATTGGTTGGCTCGGATATCGGTTCGGTCTTGGCCTCGTCGCACTTTATGCCACCCCCCCTCCAGTCCTCTCTTGCACTGTCTCCATTTTCAGCTTTTCTGTTTTTGTTGTCGTCGCTGAAACTCAAAAGAGCTTCCTTGATTGTTTCTACCCGAAAATCTAATTTTTAGATCATTCATCATGTCAGGGTACAATTACTGCCTCTGAATTTTTCATCTTCAGTTATGTTTTATTTGTTTCGGTAGAAAGTGTGTCTACCATTTTCTCTCGTTTTCTGGTGATCACTCTGTTTCTAATATTATTTACCCTTATATGTATAGCTTAAAAGTGCACTCTTTCTGGCGGGTCGTACATAGAATTTGAATACCGTCTTTCCTTTGCTAATTTCCTTGGAAAATATTGGTGGTTGTTTTACGAAGAGTTCGATCACGGCTTGTATTAGCTTATTCCGATGTCGTTTGATTATGGAGATGGCGCTGGCTTAATTATTTTATGTTAGTTATTTAACTGTAATTTTCAGTGATAGTGTTCTAACTTTACCAGTTTGGCAGTTTAAGCTATACACCGAGGCATGATTGCATGAACATTGTTGGTTTCAACGTAAAGTCATGTCACAGGTCATATGTTAAGGTTACGTACTAAATTTTGTTGTTTATGATGGGATTTTCTGGGAATAGCAATATATATCGGAAAGGATTCTTGATTTTTGGTGTTTTCTGTCGACAGTTATGTCAGTTAGATAGTTCTACTAGGGAAGGAGATTGAGTTTATTGAAGCGAGAGATGTGCTTGATTGATCATCCTCACCTTGAGATATCTTAAGGCAATTTACATTATCCAGTTTTTATTTATAAGGATGAATCTGTATTTCAAAAGGTTTTGCTTATGGGCGTTCTTTTTTGGATCATAGTTAATAGTTTTGCTTGTCCAGTTGATGTATCCACGCTTTAGCACTAGCTGTTTGCATTCAATTGCTTGCTTGGGCATGTTGAAGTATACAAAAGTAATAAAACATGCTCACACTCCTTATCAATCCAAGGGATGAGAAGCCTGCAGCCTACAGCCTTTAAGGACCTCTCTTCCCTCGTCAAGAGGTGACCCAGATCGTGACTAATTGACAATTATATACCAAATTAGGAAATTACAACCAAATAACTTGGAAGGTTGTGTCTCTTTGACATAGTAGCTACATTAAATTGATATGTTCGATGGTTACAATTCACTTTTTTATTTTCTATCTTGGTCATTTGTTTACATTAATAGCCATCTCTGGCTTTTAAGAAAATGTGAAACAAATTTGTGTTGGATTTCAAATACTATAAGATGTTTTACTCCTTTCAATATTTGGTATTCTGGGTTTCGCGTAGAGACTGGGACGGATGGTTTGATATAACCATTACATCTTTAATATAGATGTTTGGTTTTAAGACGCACAGCTTTGAACACCCTCATGAGTACTAGATGTCCTCCACTAGTCTGACGTTTTGACTGTCATGCACTATGAACTGGTAATTATATTTTTCTATAAATATTCTATAGAAACGCGCTTAAGAGAAAGACGGTAAATGCTGATTTTCTGTACTGGTGCTGAAATCTTTGAACTGGTTCAGTAGTTTTAGTCTCTGGGCTTTAGTAGATGGAGTTGATTGCAAACAAAACTGTTTGTCTTCTTCATAATTTTCAATAGTTGTTGAGAATGGTTTCAAAAGAATTCAATTCCTGAATGATCAAGTCTGCTGAAAACTTATTCAGCTGTGCTCTTCCCTTTTATTTTTACAGGGTGAAGTAGAGTGCATATATTCATTTTTGGTAATTGAATGGATTACACTAGTGTCCTGCTGCAATTTTTATGACATATATTGATTACGAGATATTTCCTCGATGGGGGGAGCTTGTTCTAGGAAGCAAGAACAGGACAGTGAAGATAGTTCTCACAGAGGACTTTCACGAAGATATTGCAAAAGTGGGAGTTTGAAATGGTTGACTTCATTTTCTTATCCTACTATAGATTGTCAATTACGTAAAGGAGAATTTCCATCACTATTGGACTTGTGCATTCGGAAAATATGTGAGGTACTTTCTAAACAAGATGTTATGCTTGGTCCAAAACTTTTCTATTTTGATCTAACAACAAAAATCTTTTTTTGATAGGACATTGATAAGTATAGCACATTTTCCATGGTCCCAAGGGATATAAGTCAGCAAATTTTTAATGAATTGGTGTACTCTCAACATCTAACTGCTGCTTCCCTCGAAGCTTTTCGAGATTGCGCTCTCCAGGTAGGTCATTTTAAATTTTATGACATATTGGAATAAATTATTTGTCAATTTTGGTTAGTTATTTGTTCTTGACTTAAAATGACCAGAGCTGGTACGCCATGTTCAACAGGATATTTACCTGGGAGAATATCCTGGTGTGAATGACAATTGGATGCTCATCATTTCATCACAGGGATCGTCTTTACTTTCTGTGGATCTTTCTGGGTCTGATGTCACTGATTATGGGCTGACTTATCTTAAAGACTGCAAAAATCTTCTGACCTTAAATCTTAATCAATGCGACCAGATTTCAGACCATAGTCTGGACTATATCAGTGGTAGTCTTTCTTTTTCTGCTTTTCTTTAGGCCTTTCTTGTGGGCTCAGTCTATGCATCAGCCATACTTCATATATATCCAATATTTTTACTTAGGTGTTGATCCCTTGGCATCTTTCTAATGTATTTTATTCATCAGAAGAAAAGAACTAAAAATCTCATCACTTATATCAGGAATGACATATCAATTGTGTAAACTGTGTCTAAGTATTGGAGTGGAAGTGGATGTACACGCTTCCTTGTTTTTTACTTGGCATGATAACTTATAACTATTTAGTCTATTATACTAATTCTGCCAATTTGTATAAATATTTCTTATCCTTACATATATGGCTTCCACATAATTTTTTCTCCCTTTTACATAATGAGTTCTGCATATTTGAGATTTTTTATCATAGTTGAAGTGTATGCATATTTTATTTGTAACAGGTTGTAGTTGAAGTATCACTATTTCTGTTTAACTCTCAATCAGCTGCCTTAGGCATTTTTTTTTCATACATAATATTTTCCAAAATTTTTTCCTTCCATATAGTGCTTATAGTGTAGTTACTTAGTTGTGAACTTTGTCCGTAAGTTGCATATTTCCTGAAGGTTTAAAAAAACTGCAATTGAATCTTCCAGGTCTGTCGAACTTGACGTGTTTAAGTTTTAGAAGAAACAATTCCATTTCTGCTCAAGGATTGAGTGCCCTTTCTGGTCTTGTTAACTTGGTCAAGTTGGATTTGGAGAAATGTCCTGGGATTCATGGAGGCCTTGTTCATCTGCAAGGTTGGTTCTTATATGTAATATTGTGTTAAAACTTAAGTAACCACTGGTCTTTAGTGAACTTCAACAACCCATTTATTATGCTACATTTGGAAGATGTTTGAAATTTCTATCTCCTAAACTTATCTGGTTCTTGATGTTGCTAATAGATCCCATGCTGTTGCATCATGGATTGCACTCTATCTGATTGCAGTTGTTAGTTCTTACATGTGACATTGTGCTGCCAATGAAGTGGAATGTAACTCACAGAAAACCCAGTTGGGCGTAATTGTTCCTTTTTAAGCAAGTTTCTGGTATATACTTTCCTGAGTACTCTGGATAGATAAAATTAGAAATCAATGGCTGATGACACTTTTGCCTAGTTTAATTATTTGACAGCATTCGTGTATGGTTGTTATAGAATAAAACTTTTTAAACAGACATTTAGAGGAGTAAGGATTGGGCACATGAAATCAGAATACTGCCAGAAAGGGGCTGGCGTTCACATTTTACTCCTTGGGTTCAAGTCCTTTCCCATTGAGTAAAAGTGTGTTCCTTTACAATGTTGAGTTTTAAAACTAAAATTTGAAAGGAAATCACTACCAGAGCAAGATGGATTATGTTCCTCAGGTCCATTATAACTCTTGGTTATGCAGTTTCCACTTGTTGCAGCCTATATTGAGTAAAAGGTGTTCCTCTACGATGTTGAGTTTTAAAACTAAAATTTGAAAGGGAAATTGCTACCAGAGCAAGGTGGATTCTGTACCTCAGGTCCTTTATAGCTCTTGGTTATGCAGTTACCATCTGTTGCAGCCTATGACTGAATATAGTTGTCAGAAACTTGCCATTTATCTTGTTATAAAAAAAGTTGCATATGTGTGTCTGAATGGAGAAAGGGATCAAGTTTACGTGGGTTCTTCAATTATTACTTTAGAGTTTGGGGGATTGTATTAGTATCAATCTAAGAGGCGTGAATACTGACATAGACATGGAAAACAGTATGAATATGGACACTGAAATAGCAAAATCTAGATAATCCTGGCACTTTTGAGGTTTTGTGTTGTGCTTGACATATGTCAAATGTGGTCCCACAAACACAACTCTTGTTTAATTGTTTGTGCTTTCAAGGTATCAACCTCCTGAGTCTCTCTGCCATCTCTATGTTTGAGTGTTGATCTAGAGTGACTATAATGAAAGAAAATTGAGTCAAGGGGGGCATGCAACTTATAAATGCTGTCTTCCTCTTTTGATGGTAAAAATTGGATGATGTTTGTGTGCTTGGCCTTAGTGGGTGTACATCAGAGTAATTTATCCACTTCAATTCAATGATATTGTACATATTCCAGGTTTAACCAAGTTGGAATCTCTCAATATGAAGTGGTGTAAGTGCATAACAGATTCTGACATGAAGCCTCTATCAGGTTAGTTGCATTATGAAGGATGCCTTATATTATGCGTAGGTTTAGCTGCATAAATCTTCTTGCTCTATGTCTGTTAATATGCTGCTTTTGAAAATTGTTTTCTTCACTAGATGCTAAAAATGAAAGACAATAAAAGCAATTTTAAAAACATAATGGTTGTGTTTAAGAAAAGTATATTTGTTATTATGCAGTTATGTTTATAGAAGTATTATGATTGCCTTAGTATTACAATCACTGAAAGGGATATATTGTTTAGTAAGTAACACTACAGTTTATTCAATTCCATTCCAGATCTTACAAACTTGAAAACTCTAGAGATTTCATGCAGTAAAGTCACAGATTTTGGCATCACTTTCTTAAAAGGTATTGTGCCTGACCTTTGTAGTATTGTGATCTTTCAGAGCATTAGGGATATACAATTATCTTTGGCCAGGAACTTGTCTTATAGTTTTGTGTTTAGAAAAGGTTTTGTATTCATGTAATATTGCTTGTTTATGCTATTTTCCTCTCCTGGAAAGTGAAGTTTGAAATTGATAGGCTCAATCTAGCACTGTCATCTTCTTCATTGGTTACAGCAATTTCAACTTCTAGTCTATAAGTTATCTCCCCGTGTTTGTGTGTCTAGTGGGAAGAAGATGCAAGGGATGGTAGATAATTGGTGCTGACAACCAGGTTTTCATGTAACATGATTTTCTTCAAGTAAATTGTCATTAAAGAAGAATATATACAGATCATCAAATAACTGTTTATAAGATTTGTTGTTTGACTTCAGACATATTTAAAGTGTAATTTTCCAGATTTAAGGGATTTTTTTTAAAAAAATTTGTTAGATATTCAATATTAATTGTGTTTCAGTTAGACTTTAATTGTGTAAAATCCTGAGTTCAGTTGTAAATGAGCATTCATCGAAAATCTGTTTCTTTGGTGGTTTGAAATATTTCCATCTATCCTTCTAAAGTTGGTTAGCAGACAAGTTGTACATTCAAGTTTGTCGATGACAGAACACTTATGTTGCATGCATTTCATTACCAGCATGCAATCATTAATTCCGATCTGCACTGATTTTGCAATTTGCACTGGATGTGTGCCAACATTGTCTCAGTGCCAATTTATGAGTATATCAGCCCACCAAATAAAAGGGGGAATTGAATTTCATATTTCCATATCCATTTCCCTTTCTTCCATTTTTAACATTGTCTTGGTTCATTTCAGGATTACAAAAACTTGCTCTGTTAAATTTGGAAGGATGCCATGTAACAGCTGCATGCTTGGATTCTCTAGCAGGTTGCATTAGTTCATAGATTGTTACACATTTTAGTAGTGTTATAATATTTTACTTGCACTATTTAGTCTTTAGAATCATAATCTTGGTTATTGGTCCATAAATGCTTTAAGCTTGAAGCTTAGCCACATTGTGGAGTCTGGGGATGCCTTCAGCATATCACTCTCTTCAGAGTGATTTGAGAAAGTAAGATTCATTAATTGTGAAAATTCAAAGAAAAAAGGAGGCGGGGGGACATGATTTTAGGCTTACATTCAAAGATATATATTATTATTATTATTTTGGGCTCATGTGTAGGGATTTCAAACAACCTTAAATGTTTTTCCAATATTGTCAGTACAGTGTTCAGCTTTTTGCTTTATTCAGTTGCTGAGATTCTAATATTTGATGTCTCTGCTTATCTCATTTAAAAAGAAGAGGTGTCGACTTGAATGTTATCCAATAGACACCCATATTACTATATGCTTCATTGGTGAACCTTTTTTGTTGGATGTAAGAAGTTCTCCTTCGTAGTACAATGAGATTTAACTGTCCATTCAAGTTTTGATTTGCATTTGTTTTCTTTCCTGCCAGAGCTTCCTGCCCTGTCAAACCTGAATCTTAATAGATGTAAACTTTTGGATGGTGGATGTGAAAATTTTTCTCGTAAGTTGTCAAGACTTATACAATTACTTCTTTCAGGGTGTAATTATACATGATGTGCTTACCTGTTTTCAGTTTTTGGCCATGAGAATTCTTAGGGTCACTAAATGAGTAGCATTGCCTAATTTTTTTTTTTTTTTTTGCAGGATTGGAAAATTTGAAAGTACTAAACTTGGGATTTAGTGATGTAAAAGATGCATGTTTAGCACACTTAAAAGGTGATTTAATATATTTACCCAATTTTTTTCTCTTTTTCTTGTTTCCTCCCCCTCCCTTTTCCTCTGGATAGACCATGGGTAACTTGGTTTATTAAGGAATACAGTGAAGTGAGAATTTTAGGAAATAAAAGAGGAGAACAGAGAAATTATATTTCGCTGTATATTAGAATAGAAAAGATATACAAATATATATACACATCTGCAGTAACACTGCTAGCAGAATCCCGTGGGAGAAATCCCTATGATCTTGGTATTAGGGGCCCTTGATTAGAGAGAGATGAATCTCCTAGAATCATGGGCAAAACAGAAAAAAAAAACAGAAGATTACAATAAATAAAATACATAAAAATCAGGAGAGAGGATCTTAAAAGATCCTAATCCTATCCACGCAGTGGATTTTAATAAACTACCCAAATTTTTTACATGAAGGAACAAACCATCTATAAACCAAAGAAATAGATACCTGTATTGTTCACTCTCTAAAATGGAATTTTACATTCCTCTCAGGCTGCTAGACAGCGAGATCTAACCTTGCCATTATTGCAAGATGTGAATTCAAAATCATAACTCTCTATGAAAAGGCTACCTTTCTAGCAATATATATATATGCACATAAATATTTAGTTCAAAATCTTCCATATTTTTTGAGTTTTGAGTTTAAATATAATAATCTTGAACTGATTTTGCACACACACAATTAACTTTTTTGTGCAGAAATTTTCCAATTAATGGATTTATCAGAAAAAAGTTATGTTGATGTGGAATGAAAAAAAGAGAGCAATTGAAAGAGGATAGTTCTATCTAACATGTTGATCCATTTTTTCAAGCAGGATTGACAAAGTTAGAGAGCTTGAATCTAGATTCATGTAGGATTGGTGATGAGGGATTAGTCAACCTGGCAGGTAAAATTTGATTCTCTTCATACTTTTTCCCTGTCTCTTTGTAATGACTTCCTGGATGAAAACTTTGCCAAAAGATTTAGGAGAAAAAAAATGCAGAGATTTACTCACAATATGAAGTATAGCTTTATCTTCTTGACTTCATTGGTTGCAAATTATTTAATGGAAGAATGCTGCTTTGCATATGTTTAATCATTGGAAATACAAATTTCTTCCTTCAGGAAAGTTGTGACTCACATTTTCTTGTCAATGCTTTTTAGGCCTTCGGCTATTGAAATGCTTGGAATTGTCTGATACAGTAGTTGGCAGCAATGGGCTACACCATTTATCAGGTCCTTATATTTATGATCTATTAAATACTGACTCGGTGGGAATTATTTGCTTTGAGATGCTCCCTGTTCTTTCTAAAAACCAGCTTATACACAGTAGTGAAAACTCCTGAAAAAATTTGTATATCTAGAACCCCTCTTGAGGAACTAATGTTGTAAAATAATTTTTTTTTGCCAATATGTTCTGTGTGTGTGTCTGTTTTGGGTTGTATTTCTTCTTGTTGAAGTTAGATACAGACATGTATTCCTTTTTACACTTGAATGTACTGATAAATTGCTTTTTTATCATAAGCTCTCTTGACATGGTTTACTGCAGAGTCCCGAATTACGCCCGTAATTTACTGCTATAGCAATTGTACTGCTCTCTTGACATGGTTTACTGCTATAGAATTGTACTGCAGAATTGTGTTACCATCTTTTCCTTTGACTCTTGATTTTCTATTCTGCTTTTTTTGTTATTCTATCTCTTATAGGATTGTCTACTCTGGAGAAAATAAACCTGTCATTCACTGAGGTTAGTGACAGTGGTTTAAGGAAATTGTGTGGACTCTCATCCCTGAAGTCACTTAATTTGGATGCTGGCCAAATTACTGATACTGGACTGGCAGCCCTTACGAGTATGTATTCCTAGCCCTATGTAGAAGTTACAATTTGAAGAATGGTTTGTCTATTTTTGCATCCTACTTAGGCTCTAAGTCCAGTTTAATCTTATTGATTTGGTACAAAATCTTTTTTTTTTTTTGGGTTTGAAATTTTTACTCTTATTCTGACTATTTTTCTTCCAAGACTTGCTCATAATGTTCTTTTTTTTTCTTCCCCCAAAAACATGGATTGCATGAAATTTATTTCTGGCTATATGGTTTTTTAAGGTTAAAGCTTAATGTGGTAGAATGCATCAATTTGAATTTACTGATGCAGGTTTGACTGGGCTTACTGATCTGGACTTGTTTGGTGCACGAATCACAGATTCTGGAACTAACTATTTAAGAAGTGGGTAAAATGTTACTAATATTCAATTTTCCTACAATTATCCTAATAAATTTCAGTTGCACTTTACTGGATGCTGAAATTTGGTTATTTATAGAAATATTTGTCCAAAAATGTGGTTTTCTTGTTTCTGTCAACTCTTTTTTTGTTTCTGCCTACTATGTCTAATTATAATTATTACAGTCAAGTTACACCCATGAACTTGATTTTATCTTTAGGAAATTACAAAAATGCTTGTTTCTCTTAGTTCAATAGGCTTAGTTTATGGGAAATGTAACCCTTATGGTCTCGTAATTTTGATCTGACCTCTAAATCTTGAAAAAGAAACTGTAATATCTTTACTTCCCTCTCTCAGTCAAGGTTCGATTGTCTTTCACGTAATGATTATACACCTACTGTATTGGTATCCGCCACACATTTTGTGAACTTTGGTTGTCAAAAAAGCTTCAAAAATGAAATTAATTCCCTTTGTGGTCTGCTGTGTTTTGTAGAATCAACTTCATGTGATATTAGTGTTATTTCTTTGATTGAGTCCATATTAATTATGATTTTCTTTTTTACCGTTTTGCCAACTGCTTTTATGGTGAAACAGACCTTAAGAACCTGAGGTCCCTGGAAATATGTGGAGGAGGGTTGACTGATGCTGGTGTCAAAAATATCAAAGAGCTTTCGTCTCTGATGTGCTTAAATTTATCACAAAACTGCAATCTTACAGACAAAGCCCTGGAGTTAATTTCTGGTATTTTCACAGACCTTTGCTTTGTTTGAGAAACACACGGGCTTGTTCTATTTGCTTTTTTTGCTTTGGCCAGTGGAAAACTGAAATAAACAAATAAAGAATATAGACTAGAAAAAGAAAGTTGTCAGGTTAGGATTATAAGTGGAAATTTTTTTTTTTCTGATGTCTGCTTGTGAAACTTTTAAATGCATAAATTATTTGGCTGATCGTGGTGCTTCTATTTAGAAATGTTATAATATAGCTGGGCAACTTTTTTTTTTCCTGATATAATGCTTGATTGTCATAAGAACGACCATTTCAAAGCTAAAAGGAAGCTCTAGACATAACGATCTCTAGATTTGAGAATAACATCTGCAATGTATTTCCCCCATATTTAGCTTTATTAGTGTTTGTTACTTAAAAATGAAAAACACATGGTTTGCATTTTATTGCGTTGGGTATAGGTGTCAAACCTAGAAGATGGTTGTAATTATCTCCTGCTGCTCACATGTTTATGCATGCAATTTCAGGGCTGACGAGGTTGATCTCTTTGAATGTTTCCAATTCTCGTGTCACCAGTTCCGGGCTGCAGCATTTGAAAACACTCAAAAATTTGAGATCTCTTACATTGGAGTCCTGTAAAGTGACAGCAAATGATATTAAGAAACTTCAATCAGCAGACCTCCCGAATCTGGTTAGCTTTCGGCCGGAGTAGTTAGAGAGGTATTCTATGTTAGTATGATATTATAATGTACATTACTTATTTAGCCAGGTTTGGTCATTTGTTCTTTTACGGAGGTTTCTATTATTTGATGTATTGATATGAAAAATATGGAAAGAATACGTCATATTGTACATAAGCTGATGGCTTCATAGTATGTGTGAATTGCTCTCGTTGGTGTGAGGTTCTTCCATTTTATTATGATATAAAAATGTACATGATTTACTTAACAAGGTTTGTTCTTTTTTTTTCCTTTCTACTTTCATTAAGTGTTTGCTTCCAAAAGCTTCTAGTATTGACGTTCTTACCAATCTGTCGATATAACACTATTCTCTCTTCTTCGCTCAGTAAAGCAAAAGGGAATATTTCTTTAATTGTTATTTTTCATGTAGAAAACTGAATCTATGACGAAAATGGCAAAAGTCCTCTGAAAAAACAAGTTATCTACTCTGGAATTTTCCTAGGAAGGTGCGTCAGACGCAAGTCTATTGCCAGCAAGAATGTTTATAGGGGCTCAATTACAACATCGAAAAAGGCATAAATGTTCTACGTCCTTGTGACCGTACATAAATAAACCTTTAACCAGGAAGGGCTGCAAAACCTGGCCCTACCAGCGAAGGTATTCAAAATGGGATTGAAATCTTGTAAAAATTTTATAGAATTTTACAAGTTTAAATTGAAAAACAAAATACAATTCATGAAATTTACATTTGAATCAGTTAAATATTAATTTTATCAATATTTATTTTTCTCTTTTCAACTTTTAATGAGAATCCAAACCCATGAATGCACTCATATAGATGCAACAAATTGGTTTGTGTCGTTTAGATTTTATCGATTAAAGA
The DNA here is from genome assembly GCA_037074535.1 of Gleditsia sinensis. Taxonomy (NCBI): domain Eukaryota; kingdom Viridiplantae; phylum Streptophyta; class Magnoliopsida; order Fabales; family Fabaceae; genus Gleditsia; species Gleditsia sinensis. The sequence continues at coordinate 1,027,209 of CM073469.1, read as the reverse complement.
GTATGTAAAAAAATTTCATCTCATGGACGACGAAGCATGGACCCAGTTCTGTTTCTTTTTTTTTTCTTTAGTTGAATAAATATGATAGAACAAATTACCACAGAAGATAAACATGAGGTTTGAAGCAACCTGAAAATATGCCATCAGCAGGCACCAAGCAATGTTGAAAAAAATTGCAAGTCACGGGAGTCTTTGTTAATTCATAATTGACCAAATATGTAATATTCTTATATCTCCTGCGCTGTGAGATTAAGTGACTGTAATTTCATTTAGAGATGATATTTGATTTATTATCGATGAATAATTTTTTATCTATTAATAATATTTAAATCATGATAAATGATAAAAATAATATTTTTTAAAATTATTTTTATTATATGTCACAATCTAAATATTATTTACAGATAAAAAATTGTCTAGTAGATTAAATTATTTTTTTTTTAAGCTTAAACAAACTAAAATTAAATAGGACTGGTAATCAACATTTAAATGACGTAACTGGTAAAAATATCAAGACATTTCAAGAACCTTTGTGAAAAATTTGCTAGTAAAACTCCTAAAGCAAATAACTTACACAGATCCTAAACCAACTTGTCAAATCTACAATTTTTGCATGTCATTCTTCAGTACATTACATGTCCTAAATCACAAACTGCACAATATAAAGGTATCGATGAATGAAAAGGAGACTAGGAGGAAGATTAAGACAAGAATAGCCAAGTTACGTGCAGACTGGAAGAGGCAAACAAATATAATAATTTGTGTTCAACCAATCTACATATATCTAGCCAGAATCTTGAAAGTACTCAAAAGAACTTCCACATCTGCAGCACTGAACTTGAAAGATATTTTCACATATTTTGGCAATTACAATGCATTTGGTTGAACCAAATGTGTTGCTCCATATATCCCGTACGTAATTGTGAACAAGACAGAGAACACAATGGATCTAACCTTGGAGAATGCTCTGCATAAACTAGATTGCATACCCAGTTCTTGGAATGGCCAGCAAGCCAAGTATGTAAAAGAAACTTGCCTTTGGCTAACATGGATCATCTCTGGGCTTGATCTGAAGAAACTACAACTGAATTAGCTGCAACATTGCTTGCTGACCCATTCTCAATGGGTGGAGGCACACCCCACTTACCTTCAGACTCAAGGGGCTCAAAGACATGAACTCCACCATCTGACAGTCCTACAGCAAACTGATTTGGTTCTTGTGGATGTGCTGCGACCACAAGTGGTTGTATACTGGAACTGAAGCATAAAAACCAAGGTTAGGATTCAACAATTAGAACTTCACAAAAGATTATAAAAATAAAGGAAGCAAATTGTAAATTTAGAATAACCTAGAATAAACTTCATGAAGAAAGGATTAATTATTTTCAATGGCACAACTAGATTCACTCTGGATTGACTCCCTTCCATCTCAGATAAAATTATAGAAATGAAAGCATGCTAGTCATTGTTGTCTAAATTCATAGGAGTAGTCATTTACATATCCAGGCACGGTTTCTGCATTCATATTACCTTTAAGAATTTTAGAGATTTTAAATTCCTCCAATGTGAAAATTTGCAGAACTTGAATCTTTAAATATATTAGTACCAGCCAAACACAAATTGTGCCCCCGACTTCAATGACTTGTTATCCCATAATGGAGAGGTCAAAGTAAGAATACAGGTGAAGGACTACTTTGGGTTTTGGCTATGATTTCTATTCCAATACCTTGTTAAAAATAATAATTTGAGATAAATGACAATTAACGTTCTGGTACAAGTATCATGCCAAGTGAGACAAACTGTCTGGTAAAAGATGGCTTTACCTGACACTCGCAGAGAGATAAGCAGAACGATCGATACGACAACGTAATATGAGGTTTGCAGCACTAAATACACAAACTGCTGCATCTAAAAAGCTGGCATATATCAGCTGACTATCACATGAGAAAGTTGCAGCTGATATTGGTGCACTAGAATCTCTTGGGAACCACTACATTTCAAACTCTTTATATCAGATAGAGGGGGGAAAAAGAAGTTAATCACCCAACACATTGAACTTAAAAGAACTCACCTGCTTCAGACACTCAAGTTTTGTTGTTTCATATATGGCAAGCTGGGTTTCATGTACAACCAAGAAGTGTATCTGATCCTGATGAAACTGTACCCGGGTCTCGGCCTGTGCTGTTGGAGTCCTCCCAGCAGGAAGCTGCAAGAATCTGGTCTTCTGCTTTTCCCATTCATCAGTATTCCACACGCAAAGCTGCACAATGAAAAGGGCTCAGTGGCAACTCTCTGTTTGACAACTTATGAAGACATAACTTTAATGGCATGCTCAAAGATGTCAGTGCTTCATGAAAACTCATTAAAAGACGCAAAATCAGTAGTTCTTGTAAATACCATTTAATCATATAAAAGCAAGATTCTGGAGATAGATCTACACTGGAAAATTATTACCTGAGCATCTGCCCCAGATGAAACTAGCACATTCAATGAATGAGAGAAAGCAAGGCCAGTTATTCTTTTAGTGTGACCTTTGAGTTTACTTTTAACCTGCACAAAGAACTCAGCATAAACATCAAATATCTTAAATCAGAAGTGAGAAAGGAAACTGTTTACGGACAGCACCTCATCCACACGAACATTATATATCTGAATGGTAGAATCGTCCATGCCAATAGCAATAATATTGTTATCCTGAGGATGGAAAGCAAGAAAAGTTGCTGCAGGTGGCGGAGGCATGAAAGTTGTCATTGTCTGCATTTATCCAAGATTGAGGTTGGTTAATTGCAACAAAATGTAATCATAAATAACAAATAGGGCTCATAGGTCACCTTAAAAGTCATCATATTGAAGAGGGAAATCTTCCCCCCTGATGCTGACATTACATAAGAATCATTTTTGGAGAGAGCAAAGCAGGGCACAGCATCCTCCGGATTGATGTCAGTAACATCATTTGTCATCAGGATGCCACTTGATGGTTGCCACAAGTGAGGTAACACGCTAGCAGTGGCCTACAGGATGAAGGACCGACATGAAGAAACAATATCACTCCCATTCCAAATTTTATGAGTAATAATCAAAAATCGGACAAAGTAACTTCACATATTGTCACACCTTGCCAGATGAGTGGCGGTCACTTCGCTGCCATTTCCAGAGCAAATGAATGGCATTTGATGCTAATGCCAGTATGGCATTACCTGAATTTGTATATATCAACCTAGATATCTGTCAGAACAAGATAATCAGAACAATTTCATTTTGAAGAGGGCTGATGCAAATAAATCTTACAAGAAGGAAGTTCAAGGGTGGTCTTACTACAGTGCCTACCAAGGAATAAAGAAATAAAGGCCAGACTTCGTTAGTAGTCTATCTAATTTTTTTCTTCTTTTTCCTTTGCTCACTTTCAGGGATTAAATTGATTTAGGATCCTCTAAATCTTTCACTATATTATAATAAACACTTTTGTGAGATAACATACTGTGGAATTAACATAAATGACTACAATAAAATTACAGATAAACACAACATCCAAGGTTTGCATATGAACAAGGAAAAAAAATGCAGACTGAAATTTGTTCACTCAAAAGGCCATAGGGAAAGGTACTTGATTTGATACGTAATTTGAAGGTCCAAAATTGAATACAGCTAATAAGTTATTAGCATAGCATACCTTGGTTACTCTTAGGTTCTCCGGTAGCTTCAAGGATCTACATTGAGATGGTTCATTGATTTCAGTGAGCTTCCATATCTTTGACTTGTCATTGGATTCTTCACTTATTCTAGGTTTGACATCACCCAGTTTCCGGGAATCCCCATTCTGGTGAGATGAGATTGGCTTGTAGTTAGATTAGTATTAATAATAACTAGCACTAACATTCATGGTAGGAGGATCAACTTCTTTTTCCGGGAGAAAGGAGCAGAAGAGAAAATATATCTTAAAAAACAAGAGTTGCATCTTAAGCACATAAACCAAACGACAAATATACAAGTAAATGACAAGTCCTGTTGGTACAAGGACAAGATTGACAGACCATAATAGCTATAACAGATGAGCCCCTCTCTGCAAGTGCAGCACTAGTTGCAGCAGCGGAAATTGGATTTATTGTAGGCTGCCACAAAACACCATATTTTAGACTAGGTATTATAAGGAAGAGGTCAGAAAAGCTTGACATCTACAAGTATACCTTTGCCATGGCTTCAGATGTTCTTGATGCCTCATATAAAGAATTCTCTACTGTACGCAACAATCGAATGCCTTCTGCATTGGCTAAAATTTTAATCCCATTCTCATTTGCAGAAACAGCTAAGAGAGTTCCATCCTTGTTGAAGCGGATGCGTGGGCTTGCCTAGAGATCAAGTAAGGTAATAATAAGTAACTACTATTTCAGGAGAACATTTTCCCAATTTACAATAAAAGAAGGAACCTACAGGTAGACCTCCATCAGCATCAATTGTTGTCAAAAGTTGAACATTGTCCATATCCCAGAATTTAATGGAGAAATCATCACCAGCTGCCAAGAATCGATTCTTTGTAGTATCAAATTGCACAACACCTAAAGATCGTTTACGAAATCCATGATAAGTCCTTTTGACAGCTCCTTCACTTTCATTCCACTCAACAATAGAGGATTCCCCATCTTTGCTTGTCCCACATGAAAAGAGCCTGCAATATAAATTTACAACCAAAATCACTTTTTACAGAAAGTGATGAAACAGAGTAAAAATTTAATCATACAGCAAAAAAGAGCACAAGTAACCCTGGTTGAGAATATGGACCTTGTACCATCTGCACTATAAGCCATGGTTGTGCACCAACGACCAGGAGCATCGTAATCAACACGAGACCCCAAATTGTCATACAGCCATGCTTTTATCTTTCCATCTAATGCTGTTGAAAATATGAACTACACCATCAAAGCACAAAGCATTAAAAAGAAAACCAACAAGAAAAGAGTAGGATAGTTAAAGGAATCGTACTAAATCAATTAACATTCTCAGCAAAAGTATCAAAGTTCAATTTCTACCTGAATGTTTTCTTTATAATGAGGGCAAACAGAATAGACCGGAGCCTCATGACCTTCGAAAGTATACTGTTTTACACCCGTAGCAGCATCCCACACCTTAAATTACAATACTTGGTTAGAAACATATATCAGCTTCTGCACTTGAGAAAACCAAGCTCATGTTCGGACAAACTTACCTTAATGGTCTTGTCATCACCACAGGTTATGACACATAGTTGCTTATTTGGGTGGGAAAATGCTAGATCGTTCACTCCACCAGCATGAGCATCAATCTACATAAAAGAGGTTAATAATTGAAGAATCACAGAACAAATGGGCATCAATAAAATAAGCAAGCAGAGAGAAAACATTCTCAAGAATATACCTCCAGGTGCTGCCGCACGTCATCCCCACCATGGTAAGCGTGTATCTGAACAATATGCCTTGAGTAAGCAACTCCTGATTATTAAACAAGCTGAGACATTAGTAATTGGTCTAGTTGACTTCTTAAATTGTATGTTAATTAAATTATCAAATCCAACGTTTAAGTATCCAAAGACACTTAACTTACCAAATAAAGCACCATCAGGACTCCAAATCACACGGTTGACAGAAACACTTGGATCTTTGACAAGAGCAGCCTGGTTTTGGTCATAGTTAGTTTTCTATTCAGTTATTACAATATTACAAATCTCAGAGTTTTGGCTCATCAAGGGCATCAATGAACTGGGGAGACAACCTGAAGTGGCATTGAACAAGCACTAAGATCCCAAACTTTGAAGTTCCTCGAGACCAGTCGCTCTCGAGAACCCACTTCCCACAAAGCAATGTCTCCCACATTGGTACCAACTGAAACATCGCATCAAGAAAAATTCAGGGTCAATTGTCAATATGATATGAATAGCAAATACATGTAAATGTTAACCATATCAATGACATTATCTAAAGGCCTTGGAATCGCAGCAGACCAAGAAGTAAACTCTGTTGAACTGGATGAAAATCCATGCTCATAGGAGATGAACCCTGATTCAGAGTTCGTGTGACGGTCTTTGGTAAGTCATCTGGTGCATTAAAAGATTGGCCATGCCCATGACTTGGGAATGTTGCTGGCAACACATTGACAGGTAGATTCATCTGCCCAAAGCAATTAAACATTGATAGCATAATTGTGAGGGGTCAAAACTTGCTTTTAACCAATCAATAAAATAACAAACCCAGAATTGCAAGACAAGGCATAAACATTTGGTACCACATTACCTCCTCCGACATTCCCATTGTCCTTGTTCTCTTAGAAACATGATCAGAATCTCCAGATGGGTAGTCAACGGAAGGGTTAGTTGGAGGGGTCCTTGGGTGCTTCAAAGCAGCTTAAAAAGGCAATGAAACAGGTTCAAGTTCATAGATCAAATTAAATATAGCCATTGATAATTATGCACCACTACACATGATGACTTGGAGAATGAGAGCAAAAGAATTTATTACCAGGGATTGATGGAGCACCAAGACCTATAGCTCCTCCTCCAGAAACTGCAGCATGAGCTACAGTGGTAGGATTTGATATCCAACTTGCCAGGGGTGTTGGCACTGGTGCTGGCGTGGGCTGAAAAGGCTGTACCAGGGTCCAGTGAAGTCCACCACAATGATAGCCCCAAAATAAGAACCAAAAGTAACCAAAGAGACACATAATGCAACGCCTAAGAAACCAAAAGAATGCTGATAATCAGTTAGTAGCTTACCCCATGAGCACCAAGTGGAGGAAACCCTCCAGCCTTTGGTAAGGATCCAAGTAGAGGATTATTAGCGGGTGATGGAGCCCGTGCACCATTTGGTTGTCCACATGAATGATCCACAAAAAGAGTTTTTATATCTGGATTTGGCCGCGGGTTCTTACAAAGTTGATGTTGCCAATTCAAGCTGTAGTTAAATAAATAAATAAACCAGTTCTCTGTTAGAAAAAGACAACCCAATCAATTGTTAGCGAAAGAATAGGCAGTAGATGAATTGAAGAACACACTGCACGGCCAAATACTGCACCACATTGTACAGGAGGTTGATTCTATTTACATGAGAATTCAATGGCTAAACTACATAATGCATGTATACACCAAGGTGCACAGAATTCTAAATTGAGTCTTATAATATGTTAGGATGTTGGACTTGATGAAGTATTACCTTTGATTGATGAGAGTCCGTAACCTTGAGTTTTTAAGGTTGGGAAACTGCAATTTGTCACGGAATAAGGGATTTGCTTCAATTAGCTTTTTAAGCTCAACCAACATGATTGCCCTTGCAGACTTGGTATCACCATACTTTGACAATTGTTCATTTTCCCTGTAATACAAGAAACTCATTGTCTACAGAAATTTCACAGTGAAACTGGAGGAGGGGGGGAATATATTTATACCTAAAGTTCTCCAATGTCAAGAGCTGTGTGATTTCCTTGAATAGATCTTCATTGAACGTGGCAAAAACTTTCAAATCCTTCACCAATATTTCTACCGCCTTGGACCTGTCGTGCCTAAAAAAACATAAACAGTTCAACTGAAGTTTTATACTAGAAGTCTAGAACATTTAGAGTCTACCGAATATAATGTGAATTTGGAAGCTTACTTATCTAATGCCTCGAGGTACTTCTGCTTCCTTATCTCAAAAAATATTTTCATTGAATACCTATTATCGTCAACTTTTGTGAAACCAGAGAGGTATCTTTCAACCTCATCCCAATTGCCATTGTGCACTTCATCCTCAAAATATTTCATGTTAAAGAAAAACCCAGACTCCTGTTCAAGCCTATTACAAAAAGGAGAACAAAAGAAATTAATGCGGTCAAAAATCTATAAAAAAAAAACCATAAAAAAACAAATAACAAACTTAAATGGCATGAGCCCCACTTATGAACAGTCTCTTTGAACTTTTCCTCATCAAGAAACTGTAAAATCAAGAACACCAATTCTCTACTGAGAGACGACATCGTAACTGCTCCGGCTTCGATTAGAAACGCACTAAAATGAGCAATAGCAAACTAGATCTGCAAATCTTATACATGGAAAAGAAAATTAGAGGAATTCTACAACGTTAAGATAGCTCATTAATCCAATGAAAAGACTGATAATTCGACTCCAAAACGTGAATGAAATTATTTAACTATACCCAGGGGAGCATTTAAGAAAGAAAACTACCATGACTGCAAAATTATCTAAAACCAATCGATGTGGGTCGTGAAATCAGGTTTTGTGGGAAAAAGTGAAAAACAAGTTGACTCTGTCCTAGACGATCAAAAGGGACAAGAAAGCAGCTTTAATTCATATGGGAATCCAGGATGCAAGAAGGAGAAGTGTATAAAAGAGAGAAACAAAAGAGAAGCGAACTTAAAATTACAAAGAAAAACCGAAGACTTTAAAGCAACAGATTCGGAAATTAGAGAGAGAGTCATGAGAAGCTCTCACCTCCAAAACCAGCAAAGAGTAACAACACATGGGAAGAAGGGTCAGAATATCGAACCGAACAAACGCACCAGAAAAGAACCAAGGGGGAAAGTTTTCTCTCCCTTGAGCCTTCTCGCTCTTGAACTTTCTCTCTCCTGAAATAAACTATTATACTACTCGCTTCTGACTCCTGAGAAGACTCTCTCTCTCTCTCTCTCTAGAAATATATACAGGACATTTGAACTTGCAGAAATGGGAGTTTTTTTATATAGGAAGCAACAGTTGAAGAGATGATAAGTAGAGGTAATTATCTTTGATAAGTTATCGCAAGAATGATAAGTTATGACATAACTCGAATGACTTATATTATATGTCCAGTTAATTGCGGGGCCTACTGAGCCGGCTACAATTTGTCTAAATAATCGGCTCGGAATCTCTAGCTGACAGCTGTCTTTCAGCTTGGAGTAAACTGGACCAAGAGTAGCGATCATCTACAGATAGAGGACACAATATCTTTGAATATTGACCGTCGGATTTATATCTGTAGTTACTGAAATGATGTGGTGATAGTTCCTACGGTTGAGAACTGAGAAAGAACGGGTAGAGAAAGAGTGGAGTAGTTTCTGAGAAAGCGAATTTCACTGGGTTGAGATCCCGCAGGTAACGACAAACTTTCTTGGAGGGGCCTCTGAGCATTTGGCCCCAGATTTTGAAGCAAATTACGGTGCCTGCCATCACGGTTTGGTTTGTGACAATCAAGAGATGTGGGCATAATTGTATCACGTGATACAGTGACACGGTCATGATTAGCAAACGAGATGATACATTGAGCGGTCCTTTTTTTCGTGGGAGATAGCGAGATGGAAATGAATAAAGTGAGTGGAAGCGAATTAGATGAGTTTTTAAGAAAAGAAAGTGTAGAGGAGAAAATGTGTGGCGAGATAGAAGAGTGTTGGTTGTCGTCGGTGTCAGGTGTGTACGTCTGGGTGTTGCTGTGTTGTCCACGTAGCATCACACAGGGAATGCATGTGGATACTAAAAATTATAAACAGTACAGAAGTATAATTTTATGATTTATTAAAAATTAATACATCATATTAAATATAAATATATTAAAGATAATTTTATTAAAAATATGTCTTATAACCTTCGTACAAATAAGATTTGAATAACTAAGCCATCAATTTAATTCAATTCTCCATTTATGTTGACTTGAAATTCAAGAGTTAATTTAATTTATAAGAGAGAATTATATTTTTTTATTAACTTCAATTTAATTTGTTCGGTATAATTCATTTATAAAAATTAATTTTAAATAAAATTTGAGAATATTCTTAACTATAATAAAAAAAATAAGGGACAAAAATTGAAAGGGAAAAAGAAACGTAATCCGAAAGGAGAAGAAAAAAGTCAATGATTTTAATGGGAAAAGAGCAATGAATGATAAGGCAGTCAAGAAAGAAATGGTCACGCCCGTGCTGGGAGCAGTGGCGCCCACGACACTCTGATGAATTGACGTTGACAAGGTAGTGAAGGTACAAACGACAAAGCTGGAGGGGGTGGTGCAACTTGGGCAGGGGTGGGCCCCGCATCCTTTGTGTCTAAAACTCTGGAAAGTGGAGTGAAGTAGCTGTGGGGTAGCTTTCGTAATTCGTATCCTCCCTCCGTGAGCGTGTGTCTGTCGATGAATTCTTTTTTTTTTTTTTTTGGTTATTTGGAATTTTCGATTATTGGATGGAAGCGGTGGTTCGGACATCCCCTAACCAAGAAGTGGGGCCACTGCCTACAGTAGACCGCACATTTTTTACTTTGAAATCCCAATTTTTAATATTTTCGGTGTGTTTAATTTTGCCATTGATAAAATTAAAAGTCTATTTTTTTTTATATAAACATAATTTTTGTAAAAATAATATATTATTATTTTTATAAAAATTACGTTGACACAAAAATTATCGTTAATTCAAACACACACTTTATTAATCAATCTATTTTTTGATTGTTTAAACATATTTTAAAAATATTAATAATCGCACAATATTTGTCTATGTTAAAAAAATTATTATTTTACTCTCAATTTTCTTTAACTAGAAAAAAAACTTTCTTAAAAAGAATTTCATAAAAAAATTACTAAAAAATTCACAATTAAGAATAAAACGGAACGGAGGGAGACTCGCCATTGACAACAGTTCCCCCTAAGGTTGAAGCTCTCCTCTACATGGAGAAAATGAGAGGCAGGGCAACCTGAGAGATCAAATAATAAAACTTCTTGATGGAGCTTCCATTGCATTGTGTAGAGTTAAAGGGAAGTCTTGGGCATACCATTGACCACTTACATGCAATATTGCAGCTAGCGAACCTCTAGCCTTGCCAGTTTTGAAAAATTATTCTTTTTTTTTTTTACTTTGATAAATTTAATCTTAATCATTGGTGTCTCTTACTATTAATTTTTAAATTTTATAATAATTCTATTAAATACTGATATTATAAAATTCTCAATAAAGCATAAAAATAAATGTTCAAATTCACTGTGGTCGAACAAATTAAACGCTCCATCTACAATGAATTATGACTGTATTTTATTATTTAAATATTTGTTTTACGGAGTCAGAGGACAAAAAACACAACGGTTAGTACACTAAAAGAAGTAAAAAAAGAAGTGACGGGTACATGATTGAATGTTAGCAATGTACCCTAATATTTTAAATTTTTTTCACTTCAATCATTGATACCTCTCTCTATCTCTCTAGAATGCCAAATGCCAAGCGTGAAGATTGAGATTGCGGGTAGTTTTTGTGGGGAACAGTTAATCTTTTTGTATTTCTTTATTATTATTGTTATTATTATGTAATAAATATGTATTTAAAAAATTATTTTTAGATGTGCAGTAATAAAAAATATATAAAAAGAAGAAGAGTTTGTTGGCATCCCTGCACATGATGAATCTAGTCTATAGTGGACGTGTCCAAACTCCAAAAATAATGCAAGTCACCACCTCCTTTGATTTTTCCCACCAAACCAAGGTGTGGCTTTATATGGACTGGTTGTCGTAGTCAAACTATAAATGCCCACTATATCTTTACGTTTATGCTTCGGATAGATGATTATAATAATGTCCACAAAACCAGTAGCTAGGCTACGGTCCCGAAGAGAAAAGAATGAATAATATGCTCAAAATTGCTGAATCAGTTAAATAGAGAAACGTATCTTTAATCTAACTCATGCGCTTTGATACCTAGATCACTGACGTGCTCAATTATACCCCACCTTCATAGGTACTACTAGAACAATCTTTATTCAATATAATCCTTGTTTAATTGCACGGGCTTTAATATTTAAATCAAACAATACTTTAAAAATATATATATGATCCGCTGCACCTCCTGAAAAATCATCTCTTGCATCTATATATATTTCGGGTATTTAATTTTTTGTATTTTACATATATGAGTTATAAATAATTTACCCAATTTTCTAAATGAAAATTAATAATTTTATTTCAACGAAATAAAAATAAAAAACTTCTCAATATATTAAAAATAATTTTATAAAATCTTAAAATATACAATCAAATTTACAAAATATTATAAAAAGTGTAAAAAAATGATTGGTAAGACGACAGAGAGACTAAACTTTATATGGTAATAAAGAAATACTTATTAAAACCTATTTTGACTGCAATTGTTTATTGTCCAATTTTGACAAATTTTTAATTTTTAATTTTTTTATACTAATATTTTAAAAACTCTGACAATATTTTCTTAATAAATAAATAAATAAAAAGAGAAACAAAAATAAGATTTTCCTTATAGCAATCATCACCCTATCAGTTGACGCAAAAGAGGTTGAACCGTTGAAGAGAAGCAATAAGAACACTGGGCTTTTCCTAGGTGCAGGCAGCTGTTGAATAATTTACCAAATTTGATTCGCACAATGTACATTTTTTTATAAATTATAATATTTTTACGAGTGATTATGATTTCACTGTTCTAATTAAATTTTTTAGAACACAATAAAAAAATTTAACGAATAAAATTGGATAGATTTAAACATATAAAATTTTAAATTAATTTAAGTGAATCATACAACGTTTTTTTAAAATTTTCTTAAATTTAATCAAATAATTCAAAATTCAAAATTTTAAAGTCTATATAATTAAAGATTTAAACGTTAATTTTGTAAATCATATATCTTTCATTCGGGTTGTCCACCCCAAAATGTCACCGTCACGCTAAAAGGAAATAAATTTAATTCGTGTATGTGTCAATCTTTTCACATGATATGATTTAAATACAAAAAGAAGCTTTTTTAGGCAACTAGCCAGGGAGTAGGAGGACGTGGATTGCACGCCCGACGAAGAGAGTGAAGTTACAGATAAGTGAAGATATTTATGATGAGTCACTTTCATAATATAATAGTAATTGTTATGGGTAAAATCTACTAATTCTATTAAGACTAAAAGGAGTCAATCCGGTTGCGTTGGGCCACCCGCCTCCACCGTTTAACAGTTCCGATATTTATGACAGCTTTTTGCATACCGCGAGAAATTCCGTTTATATGAATAGTGAAGTCGGTAAATTACTTTTCGGTACAGGTTCATATTCTCTTTTCTTTTTCGGCTTTTGATTATTCCCATGTCATGTTTGTTTTGTTTACTGTATTTTCCATTTTTCCTTAATTCTGGCTCGGTCTGTTAGGGTTGTCAGACGGTGCCCACTTTTTGTTTGTCAAAGTGGAGCTACCCGCCTGTCCCGTCGTTCGCAAAAAATAAAATCAAGATTTTTTTTTAATGCGATATAATCATTATATAAAATGTAGAAATAAAATGATTTATTATAAAAAGTAAAATATTTTTTATTTATGTTTTAGATTTATTTTAAAGAGGGAAAAACTGACGATGATAAGTCTAATTAGTAAACATCAATCTTTCCGACAAACCAAGAGCAGGTGGAGAAGTAATAGTAAATTGGCGGCCACGAACAAAAAAAGAAAAAAGAAAAAAAGAGGGAGAATGCCGACAAGTACTATAGAAGAGAGACAAGGATGTACACTTTTGAGGCGTGAACAGAACAAATAGAAGTAAAATTCTTAAATGTCTGTTTTGAGATTTTTTTAAAATAATAATATACTCTACAAAAAAAAAAAGTAATTATAAAAAAATATCTATATCTCGTATTTTGATTATAAAATTTAATAACAAATATTTAAAAATTATATCTAAATTTGGTGTTATGTGAACTATGATTAGTTTTTTGTTTTTTGGGCCCAAACTCTGATCGGTGTTTGTTTGTGCCATCATCACTTTAACAAACCAAGGACGAAAATTAACCAAAACAACAATAAACCAACGAAATTTTTTCCTGAAGTACATTTTTTTTTTAAATGAAAGTTACTTTTCATACGTCTACTGTCATTTAATTCCTGGTTAGATTATTGAATATTCAAAATATTAATTCAGATATTTTTAGACAGACAATATTTATATAAATTCATCTTCAATAAATAATTACCACACATAATTTAAAGTTTTATTATACTATAATTTAATTTTTTTTAATTGTTAATCCAACGTGTTAATATTCATTAATTGGTAATATTTATCTTTAAAACAGCAAATATTAAAGATAATAGACAAAATAAAATTAACATGATTCAATAACGAAATAGTTTTCATGGCACGATCCCACTTATTATCATAAAAAAATTCAATAGATATATGGATTGAATTGCGTATTGTTTTAACTTTTTATATATTTTTCATAATTTTAATTAAATGTATTATAACTGACAAAAATATGAATGATTTAAAAATTAGAAACATATTAGTCTATGTATATGGTGTATTGCTTCTACTAATTTGTTTTATTAACGAGTGGTAATGCAACTTCAAATTATATATATATGAAATTAATGTGTTGACCCAATTTCTTATTTTTGATTATAAATGTGACATTTTAATAGTATTAATTTATGTTTGAGCCCTATTTTTTTTTTGGAGTTACATACTTGATATAGTGATATATTTCACTTGAGCCTTTTTTTAAATTACTGAATTTTTTTCATCGGTGACATACATAGAGTAAATTATATTCATATTTTTTAAAATTTATAAAAATCATATTCATATTTATTTAATTTTAAATTAATACAAAAATCTCTATTAAAATTTATAATTACGTCTTCACAAGTTTTTAAAAATATTGTACTAGTTTTTTTATAAATATTAATTTTTTATAAATATTAATTTAATGTTTGATGATTTATATTATATTAAATGATTTTAAAAGTAAATAAAATATAAATTTTTATTAATAATTTTATGAATAAAATTTTTTATATAAATAAAAAATAAAAAAATGTAAATATAATTTTCGCAGCTTGATTATTACGATAGCCTTGACCCACCCACCATCTTGTGGTCCGTACAATAATAATATTGCAGATGAGGTCCGTCGGTCGCCCTATTCCTATCTTAGAGAATCTTTCCCCACAACTTCTTATATATATTCCCATTTTTTTAAATTTTATCACGAGATATTGATGCTCCCTTTCAATCAAAGGAGTTATTGGTTTATTATTCCTTACGTGTGAATAACAATAAGTGTGGGATTTTTTTTTAAAATTAAAATAACATTATGCCTCAGTTATATTTTATTCTATGTAGTTTATTGGAGAAAGCAGTTTAGTTTATTATTTTTTATGTTAAATAATATAATTATATATTTTGACTTACTTATAAATATAATCTATCTTATTTCATCAGTTTCATTATTAAATAATAATAATAATTAATCAGGTTCCTTAGAGTGAACAAAAACGATATCTTTACATTAAAAATTAATTAATTATAGATAAAATAAAAATATATCTCTTATGAGAAATTCAAGAGAAGTTTTTTTAATTTGTCTTCACGAAAGAATTGAAAGCTTTTCGGTCGTTTGATATATTTTGTAACAGATTCGAAAAGTTTTCCACCCAACTTTCTTGATACATTAAAAGATTATTTAGTTTCATTTTAGTTGGTGTTGCTATCTATGTTTAATTTGAGCTTTTGTTATTTTCAACTATTTTAAATAAGAATTATATATTTTTGTGGATATTATTCGATTTAAAACAATAAGCGAATACGTGTGCGAGCGTCTTGTTATATCGATAACGACCCATCATTTTACATCCTTAAAATGCAATTCAATAAATTAATATTAGAGTTTTTATTTGTCATTTCATTTAATAAAAAAATTAAAATACTTATGTGTTGTTGAATTTAAAATTTGTATAATTATTGTAAGTGTTATTATATTTTTTATTTACACTTTATAATTATTATATATACTTATTTATAGAGGTGATTTTTTTTTCAAAAAATTATATTTTTATTTGACTGTAATTTCTTTTGTAATTTATTTATTTTTTTAATTGACCCTTTAATTTTTTTATTTTATTATAATTTACTTTCTAATTTTGGTATTAATTATGTGAAATTATTAAATAATAAATTTTATTTTCTTAAATAAAAGGATAAAATGAGATATTAATGAAATAAAAGAGTATTATGGTAATTTTATACGGTTGTTATTAAAAATTAATGTGTAATTTAGATTATATAAAAGAAAGAATAATAGAATATAATTTTGACTAAAACCTTGTGTTAGTCTTTTAAAGACGAGTTAACCTATTCCCTTTCTTACAAAGTTTCTGTTTCAATTTGTTACTCCAAATATATTTTTTATATTATGTTTATCATTTCATTATACTTTTATATTTTTTTATTAAAAAATTATTAATAGTCTAATTCAATATATTAGAAATTATTAAAATTTTAAATTAATTTTTATTAAAACATAAAATCAAGAAAATTAGTACGATCTTTTTAAAATTTGAGGAAAGAGATACTTCTATCTTGATTTGAAAATAAAAAGTATATAAATATAATTTATATAAATTGATATTATATCTATTTTTTAGAGAACTAAAATAGAATTTTAATACAATATTTTTACTTTATATTGACCTTTTTGTTAAAAATATAATATGAAACTAGTGTAATCTTATCACAATAAATATGGTCATAATAAGCTCAGGGGCTAGTGGTAGAAACCAACGTGGGAAACATAGTGGGGGTTGTTTGAATTAGAAGAATACAAATGAATTCACATACCGATTGATCAAAATGAAAAAGATTTTTGTAAACAGTAAACAGAAACATCTTGTCAGCATTTTTGTTTTGGGCGATTTGTCAGCATTAAAGTGGGGAGTCAATTGAAAGATACGTTTTGGGAACAAGAGCTGTAAGATGCCAAAAACATTAACTTCCTAACTATGTTTCATTGTTTCAAGACGCTCCAACCGATGTGTACCTCTACCTCCCGTGCTCCGTGCTCCGTGCTCATAAACACCTAACTATCCTATTTATTATTTTAAAATTTTCAACAAATAAAATTAATGTGGTAGCGTTTTTTAATTTATGGATTTGGAGAAACGTCGTTTTCAACCATCTCTTCAGCTTGTAGTTGTAGTGCGCTCATTCGAGATTTTTTTTTTTTTGAGTAGTTAAAAAAAATTACAGTGAAACTTTACTAAAGTTTAACAGTTAGTACTTACTTTATTTATTGCAAAACGTAACGTGATTGTAATTGAATTTTGTGATACGCCATATTATATCTTGAATAATAAAGAGAGTATATTATAAAATATTAATTTATTGAGTGAAACAAATTTTATTTTAAATTTAAAGAATAAATTGCATATCTTTAAATATTTTGACTAGTTTCAGATTTTTTTTATACAAAAAAGAGAGAATTTTTATAATAAAAAAGGACTTTAATAAAATAAAATAAAAAGACATGCACGAAGAAAGTAAAATTTTCTTGAAAAAGGAAAATAATTATATAAAAAAAAAAACTAAAATGAATGAGAAGAAGTAAAAATAGGTAGAGTAGGGGCCACTGTTCGCTGTAGCACCAGTTTTTGTTTGTGTTTGCGGCACTCGGTTTTAAAAATTTTATGATTTTAAGTATTAATTTAAAATTTGATAGATGTTGAAAATAAAACATTTCATTTTATATTTATTTTATGTGACGGTCTACTTTGCGTAGCTCTTCACTCTTAAAGGTCTTATAGACCGACCTCTTAAACATTAGATAATCTTTTCACGTATTGTTTATTCTTCTTAAATTTATTAATGAATAAAAACATAAAATGTTTGGAATACACAATCTCAAAGGGTTAATATACCTATAAAGTATAAATAATTAAGATAAATATCATGATTTTATTAATCAGTAAACTAATTTCATGAAATTATTATTATTTTATACTATTTTTCATTTATTAATTAATGTTATTTTTATTTATTTTTGGAAGAGTGTGATGTTTTGTTAATTGAGGAAGGAAGAAAGACGGTATATTGAAGAGAGAAGGAAAAACGTTGGTGACGGGAATCCCGCAGCGTATGGCGGGTCCCGGATGCAGTAAGTGAGAGTGGTGTGGACGTGACTCGCTGCATCTGAAGCATCCAAAAGCTTTTGTTTTTGCTTCCCTACTTTGCTTTATATATAAGGCACATACTTTTACACTTACACCACCCCTCTTCCTTCCCACGCGCTTCTCATCCTCCAACACAGGAACATCTTTCAATAAGTCAAATATTCACAATGAAAATATGGCAATCCTTTTTTCTTTTCTTTTCCTTGGACTACGAAATATAGCAATTTTTTTTTGAATATTCATTTATAAAATTACGATAAAAAAGATTATATCAACGTAAGTAAAGACAAACAACAAAAGACTAAAACAAATAAGAAATAGTAATTTTGTACTTTTGAACAAACAATAAAAAAAAAATAGACAATAAACTAATTTAAAAACACTATATCTAAAAATATAACTTAATATTACAGGAATATAATTGACAAAATAAAATATTAAAGAAAAACTCATCTCTTAGTTTTACGTGAAAATGAGTTCTTTCTAAATGTCTTAATCTCATAGCTGGCCCCTTCACTTTGGGTTGGAAGCCCAATCTCCTCGCCGTACACTCCTCTAAGTCTGGGTCGCCCATTGCCCCAATATAACAGTAACGAAACTCAGCCCATGCCCTAAATAGTTTTTAATAACAATCTCATCTACATGTCCCCCAAAAAACAAAAAACAAAAAACAAAGTAACAATCTAATCTTTAACTTAAAAGACCAAAATAAAAACATAATAATTTCATGGTTTATATATTAAGGATAGGGAATCAACGTTAAATAACATATAGTCATGAAAATAAAAAATATAAGTAACATATTAATTTTTTTTAAAATAAATAATCATATCACCAAGTTATACTAATAATCACCAAAAAAAAAATTATACCCAGTGACCAAAAATAAATTTAAATTATTACATTATAAAATAATTACTAGAAGGTTTTTTTAGTCGTACAATAAAAATATTATCGAACTTTAAACTAAATGTATATGAGCTGATACAATTAAATTTATTAATACAATCATTAATTTCTTAACCTTTCTTTGTTTTTTGTTCGTGTTTGGCTAAATTCTAAACAGTTTCTTTCGTCCTCTTTTTTCAATAGTCAGAACAAGGGATGGTGTCGGTCCATTTTAATAATTCACGCGTTTTATTCTGTAGATATTATTATTTTGATTAACACTAAAAAAATTAAATTACTCTAATGAAAAAAAAATGTAAAATAGTATATTTGAATTTAAATTAGTTTCAATAAATTAGACGAATGCTTGAGAGAGAAACGTTCTTCCTATGGAAAATGCGAGGATCTGTCAAAATTGAAAATTCCATGGGTCGTGTCCACACCGAACGCAGAGGGCTGGAACTACCTGCCAATGAGTTGCGTTGAACGTGGCAGAACTCTGCATGACGCGGAGTTACATAAAAATTAAATAATCCAGAGTCCACGTCGGAATTTCCGACGACCAATACCAAAACCATTCTCTCCCCAAAAATTGGCGTACCTTCCGTTGGTTCTTTCTCTGCTGCTGCTCGGAGCGAGAGAGAGCGAGATTAGCCATTGACCCGGAGATCTAGCTTTACTCTGCAAATTCGTTTTTGTAGGTTTTCCAATTAGACAACTTCTCGATCTGGGTAAGTTTTGCAATTCTTTTTTTTCTCCTCTCCTAGATCTGCAGTTTTATCTCGACATTGTTTTGATCTTTCTTTACTTCGAAATCATGTCTCATAAGACGGGTCTTAATTATTCTCCAATACCCAAAAGCTCATATGTAGAGTTACAGCCTCAAAATGATTACCCAAGCCCTGGAACCTCTTTTAAAAGTTCATCTTTTGATGAAGGCGGGTATATGGGATCCAAGGTTGTTTACGATGATAATATCGATGATGATTTTGAGATTGACATTGATGATTTTCCGCTAGTTGTTGTTCCGCCTAATAATGGTTCTGGCATACCTGGGGCTGTCTTCAATCTGACTACGACGATTATTGGGGCAGGGATTATGGCCCTCCCTGCCACTATGAAAGTTCTTGGAGTAGTTTTGGGGATCGTTTTGATCATTTTGATCGGGGTTTTATCAGAAATTAGTGTCGAACTTCTATTACGTTTCACAGTTTTGTGTAAAGCATCGTCGTATGGAGAGATTGTTCAACATGCTATGGGAAGACCGGCGAAGATTTTGTCTGAAATCTGTATTATAGTCAACAATGCTGGTGTTTTGGTGGTTTACTTGATAATCATGGGGGATGTTATGTCTGGTTCTGTTCGTCATATGGGAGTTTTTGATCAGTTATTAGGAAATGGGATGTGGGATCATAGAAAGATCGTGGTTTTGGTTATCATGGTGATTTTTCTCGCACCACTTTGTTCACTAGAGAAGATTGATTCATTGAGCTTGACTTCAGCTGCCTCAGTTGCTCTTGCCATTGTGTTTGTTGTGGTTGCTTTTGTCGTTGCTTTCATTAAGCTTGTTGAAGGAAAGATTGATGCGCCAAGGATGAGTCCTGATTTTAGCTCAAAATCGGCCATCTTGGATTTGCTTGTGGTGATCCCAATCATGACAAATGCATTTATTTGTCATTTTAACGTGCAGCCAATATACAATGAGCTTGAAGGGCGATCTCCTCAGAAGATGAACCGGGTAGGAAGGATCACCACTATCTTATGCATCCTGGTATATTCTTCAACAGCTGTATCAGGTTATCTACTATTTGGGAAGGATACAGAATCTGATGTACTGACTAATTTTGACAAGGATCTTGGAATTCGTTTTAGCTCAGTCTTGAACTATATTGTCCGGCTTGGTTATATTCTTCATTTAATACTTGTTTTCCCTGTTATTCATTTCTCCCTACGGCAAACGGTGGATGCCTTGGTGTTTGAGGGATCGCCTCCCCTTTCAGAGAGTAGGAAGAGATCTTTGGGTTTGACAGTGGTTCTGTTGGTCCTCATATATATTGGATCTACCATGGTTCCAAACATTTGGACGGCTTTTAAATTCACTGGGGCAACAACGGCTGTTTCATTGGGTTTCATATTTCCATCTCTTGTTGCATTAAGACTAGGTCATCAGGGCGATTTGAGCCAGGGAGAATGGTTTTTATCATGGTTTATGTTGGTACTGGCAGTGATTGTTAGCATAGTTGGAGTCATTGGCAATGTCTATAGCATCAACAGTAAATCTTAGTGACCATATGTTTAAGGATCCTTTTGCTTTGAATCAGGTGGATTTTAATGTTAAAAGCATAGGAAGCCGGGAGCCAACGCCCCTGCTGCATATGTTATTTAAGCAGCGGAATAGAAGTGATGAGAGGATCCTCCAGTAATGTGGGATAGATACATGTTCCTTTCCCACCTCATTTATGATAATTAGGATAGGAGATGCACATAAAAGCTTCAAAAGACCTAGAATTTTTTGTTCTGATTCATTAAATGTCAATCTGTTATTCTGCGGAATGTGACTGGTTGATTCAGTATGACAGGAATCTTGTGGCGGATTAGTTTTCCATGGACATATATAGCTACCATATAAGTATTGATCTTTAGTCCTCATGCCACTCCTATTTTCATGTTCATTATATTAAAGAAGAATGATGTTGTAAGTTGTTATTTTCATAAGAGAGTATTACCATTGTTTAACTTGAACTATTTGGAGATTTATTTTCATCTTCTGGCAGAAAAATAATGATGCTTCAAGCATGCCGTCTACCAATTTTCTCTTTGAACAGTGCTCTGTTATCACCTCGTGTAGATATTTGAAACATTTGAACTTGGTAATTATCCGCTGTTGAATGGTTCAACAGGGATTCTTTTGCTTCAACATAAGCAGGAGGACCCCGTACAAAGCGCAAATACACCAGAATAAGATACAACAGACAAGACACTGCAACATATTACGTGAGAATATTCTCTTGATGTCCACCTATACAATTTTTCTATTCACAGTAAGAACTAAGAAAGAATAACGCGTATAACGGTAGCTCATATTTGACCATAAAGTTTGATCCTCTGTGGATGTCATTGTCTCAAAATTCCATTAGCTGTTTTTTTTTTTTTATGTCATTAGTTATGTCTGCTTCCTTGCTTTCTCTTTCAGGACCTCTGCCATACCACTAGTGCAATAGCATCACCCAATTTACCACACTCAGAAAACGCTACAATAATTGCATTACAAGAGTTATCATTTCTTTCTGGAATCGTCTGAATGAACTCAAATGCATGATCCAAACTGCCATTCGTAATATTTCCGATCTTGTAGTTCCTCATATTCTCCTGTCTTGCTAATCTGTTTTTCTCAAGTTCTCCAGCAAATTCTAATCGGTGCAAAGGTCAAGCACAAATTATTTTGACATGTTTCAATTCTAAGGTTTAGACATGTTTGTTTATGTTTAATTTGATTTATTTATTATTTGTAGACTAGATTTACTTAAAAATCTGTTGAAAGGATCTACAATAATAGGATATATAATTTGTTTCACTTTTATTGATTTTTCAAGTAAGCTTTGCGTGTTTAACTAACTTTGCTTGGCAAAGAAATATGGATTAGGTTTGAAAGGTCGATGCTTAACAGTTAACACTCGGTGGATAGACACGTAAACTCAATTATGACGTCCACAAACAAACATGCCCTTACCAACCAAAAGCAAGCAACTAATTATCATTTTCTCTTTCCTAAAAAAAAACAATAAATCCAAACACAACTACAGAAACTCACTGTTCATAAACACTCATAGGTAGGCTCTCACCTTCAATTATATATATAATGATGCATTATTTGTTTTTCTCCAGACAGGAACAACAAATTCATTCGCTTATGCACTGCCGAGAACTCAAATGATGCCATTCCCTCTTGTTTGCATCAAACACTCCAAATCCAATATTAATAAAAAATGGAATGGTTAACCAAAGATGAAGAAACACACTATTTAGTTATATCCAGAAAGTGATGTATATTCTGCTTTCACATGGGAACAGTATAACTATCTTTAAACTTGTGCCCGTGAACTTCTATAGATTCAAATTGTGATTGATGAAAGCATGTGAAGGTCAAGGCAAACTAGGGAAACCAACAAAACTATTTAATAGTGCCTTTGTGAGACAATGAATGGTGTTTGAGCCATTTACTAAGCATTGTGACAAGATCTTCCGATTTGGAGAAAAAAGTGACTTGTCATGGAGCCAAACCAATGTGTCTTACTTTTTGTTCTTTCTTGTAGCTTATCTTTTATTCTGGACAAAGATGCATGCATTAAGCTTTGGAAGTTAATGAAATATATAGATGATTATGAAATTTTGAAAAGAAAAACAAGGAAAAGAATCTCACATGGCAACCGACAGCGTTATCTGACAGTAGTATAGCTTAGGTGACCAAAACATTTTGAGGTTAATAATAATAAACAAAACCCATTATACACATCTTACATCTATAGGTTCATAACTAGCATGTTTGTTACTTTTTTTACCTTATTAAGAAGTGAGACAAAAGATGAAAATGGTGAAGGCGGCCTATTTCACCACTTCTTTCCAAAGGGAAAGTGCAGCTAGAAAAGCAAAGCCCGGAATGGAGTGTCATGCTTTATCAAGTTAAGGGAAATCAATTATAATTCATAACGTTTGGTAGTAAAAGAATGGAGGGAGGGCCTTGTTTAGTCTAACCAAAGCCCCTATCAATGTTTTACAGAACGCCTTAATGGCTTATTATATACCAAGCGTTGAAGACTCTCGTCACATTTTCTACTTTCCTGTCGACTACATATACACCGAGCAAGCAAGAGTGTTCCACACAGAGCTCTTTTCCTTAGCCGTGATCGATGGCATTACGGACCCTACGTCATTATCTTCATTTTGGTAACTTAATGTTACGAGGTATTAAAAATGTCAGTATTTAATGTATTTGTATTCAATATGTGATGTGTGATGTCATTTAAGATATTATACGAGACTTTAATATTATAACTTTGTTAATTTTTATAAAATATTATTTTTTTATGACAACTTTCATGTAAAAAATATTATGAGATTCAATATTGTAAAATACCAATTTGACAAATGACTACTGCATTTTCACAATTTCATTTGGTCACTTGGCCTATTTTTGGAGGGAACGGGAACATGGGGGTAACATACCCCACATTCACACACTCCTCTTCCTTTTTCTTTAGTCACTCTCAAGATTCAAATAATACCCATTTCACAAAAGCATAGCCACCACATAAAGTCTATGTCACTCCTCAGATTTAACCACTTTCTTTTCAGATTCTCTTTACCCCTTCCCACTTTATATATATCTCTCTCTTTGAGACATAATGAACAAACAGACTCATTACTCTAACTGAGAAGCCATGGATTGGTTCTCATGGCTTTCAAAAACTGGCCTTGAGCCCTCTCTGGTCTATGAGTATGGCGTTGCTTTTGCTCACAATGAGCTTGAAGAAGACGACATAATTTACCTCAACCATGAGTTACTGCAGAGCATGGGAATCTCCATAGCGAAGCACAGGCTAGAAATTCTCAAGCTTGCTAAGAAGAAGGGAAAGAGCCCACGTCCAGTGGCAAGACTCATTGTGGCAATCAAGAGGACAAAGAATTGCTTATCTAATTACATTCGGTCATTGGTTCATGCCGAAAAATCAGCTCTTGTGGTGGTGCCAACACCAAGGCCAAGGGGCCATGGGACAAGATGGAAGAGTGCCATGGGGAAGAGAAACAGAAACAAAAAGCTGATGTTGGCTAAGCAAGAGAGGCTCTTCCTCACAAATGGAAGTCCTACAGTAGTGCCTAGTGTGCCTCTTGATGGCTTTTCAAGTCCAATGGTGTACAATCTGCAGAAGGAGGTAAGGATGGAAGGAGATGATGACGATGGGTATTGGTCAGCAGCTCTTGAAGAGATCAGGTGGGATACCATGTTCCAGGATTTAAAGCCAAACTGAGATTTTTTCCTTTCCCTTAATTTTTCCAGTGAGAGATGGGGTTTTTGGGTTTTTCCACGAGAGAGATTTGAATGTGAAAATCACTCTTTTCCTTTAGGGATGGGTCTTGCAGATGGGTAACTTCAGCACCTGTCTGATTCAGTAACAAGATTGTCTGCTTTGCTTTCTGAGCATTAGATTAGCATCTTCTTGGAGATAGAATGATTGAGGTAGATATTTAGATCTGCAGGAAGAAATATATAATTTCAGGACCAAACAGTTGGTTTACAGTTTGCTTGAGTTTATGCCTTGTACCATACTGATAGAGTGTATTTAATACTTATTACCTTGGCATTAATGTCTTAGCATTCGTGAGCATTTCTCCCCATTGTTTTTGCGTTTTTTACTTGTCACTTTCATGGGCATAACATAAAAATGAGTGTCCACCCAAGCAAAACAAGAGTATCCGCAAAAAAAGTTTAAGAAACTAGAACAAAACCAAGCAAATGATGTCAGAAACATGGACATGGATGTTTTACAGAGATTGGGGCATCAAAATTCGGTTAAAATAAATCATAAGCCTTCCAGGGAGGAAAGGGGAAGCATTTTTACTACTCCCACAGTGTGGATACTCCATACATTGTGATTCTTAGCCCTTTTAATGGAGTTTCCCCCTTAATATAGTACTTATTTATAGGATTTACCACATTGCGTAGATCACTTTAAAACAGAGCTACACCCACCTCCTGACATGCCAAAAATGGACCAAGAATAGAGGATTGTGGGACAAAATTGTGTATGCCTCATGCAATGAAATGGAATTTTAGTGCATTCCAATTTGCAGGCACTGTTCTATAATTTTTTGGGGAAAATTATAAGACAAAATAGGGAAACCCCATTGTGAAGTTTTCTCATTGAGAATAATTTAAAGCATTACCAATAATTTCTAATAAACTTAGCATCATGATATGCCATAGACAAATACCGTGATTTAAATAATGAGAATACACTAATCTAGGCCCCTGAAATGATCATATTCTTACAGCCACAACAGGATAATAATTTCCTAGAATTGTTCCCAATGAAAAGCCCAAAAGCAGGGTTAGCCTAATGCTCAGAATTTTTCAATGGTACAACATATTAAAAGCCATGGATAGGAAGAGTAGTCGTTATATATCTTATTGAAGAGTGGCCTTGGAAACTTGGCACATGTTGTTCATACCGTTACTTTTTCACTCATTAGTGATGTTCTAAGAGGGAGAGATAATGACATGAATATTGACACCACAGATTCTGTATTGTAACGTAACTTGAAGTATTGCTTAGTATTTAATACGAGTATCAGAAACATATAACATATGTTTATATTCAGGAGAATGGTCAAATTCTGACAGTCAAAATTGAACTAAAGATGGTATCCACTCCACAGACGCCAGCCAAAATCAGAAAGACGAGCCTGAAGCAATTTTCACCATAGCAGCTAGATCCTGTTTGCTTTGCAGTTCCTTCATCATAATATAATCAGCAAGCAAAGTGGATAAAAGAAGGGCAACAATCGATTTGCCTAGCAACATAAAGCTACCAACAACACCAAAGTGTTTCAAAGCGAAAAGCTCAGAGACATGGTCTGACTGCTTTGCAGGGAAATTAGAGTGTGGCACTGAGCTTAGACGAGTTTATGGCTTGGTAGGCAAGAAAGTAAACGAGACGCTTTATGGATCCCAACTCTGGGCAAAGTGGACCCTCCACTTGCCTTATTTCTGTGCGGTGTGACTCTGAGCCTAATTAACAACAACACTGACCTGAATCAAGGGCCCAAGGAGAGAGGAAAAGACAAGGCTGTATTCTTTTTGGGTCAAAACAGCAGGTTACATCACGCAATGGACCTTAACTTGGAAGGAAAGTAGCAAGGTAAAAAATGTACTCTTGATTTTTATATAGTAGCACATGCCTAGGGTTGAATCTCAGAAGCCCTCCTACGATTAAAAAAACAAAGTATATAGAGTGCAGCTAATAATTGAAGACATTGGTAGATCATCAATTATATGAGGATAGAGAGCCTGGAGAAGATACATTGGTTTTAGTTGGTAATAGATTTGGAAGTCAGAGGTTGCGTCTACAACTTAAAGAAATATGTGTCAGGCAGACAGGGAATCCACGATGCCATTCCCAACCCAATTGGTCCCATTTCCCAAAAGGCATAGCCATTCAATATGTCACCTTCCCTGAAACACGGATGCAGTGGCTTCTACCTGTTTAAATCAATGATCCCTCATTTGTTGAAGTCGCAACCCAAAATTGTTATTGTCGTTTTAAGCATTGTATTGCTTTAATAGGATGAGTAACAAGTATTTTGTGACTATACTTAACAATATTCAAACTTCATGCGTGTTTAATACGAGAATGGATAGAAGAACCTAAACTGAGTTCCTTTACTTTCCTTCTTTCAATGCAAGAATTTGTTCCTAATTATGGAAAATACCTAACTAAATTGGTAGTAAATGGATTACAAGATCCAAATCGATTTAATAAGAGAGAGTTTAGATGTTGTCGAGAATCTTATGTGTTTTTTCTTTTTCGCATAAAAATATAGAAATCCTTGTTTCCATGATTGCAGCATCAAAATTAAACAATGGAAAAAAGATTAGCATGTGACTGCATTAACACAATCAATATTAGAATAATCCACAAGTTGGATGTGGAATTCAAAACTTTAGCGTAGGCACGGGAGAATTTATTCAGTTGCAATTATAAACACCAAATTAATTTGTATTCACAAGTCACAATTCAACCCAATCAAATTCCGATTTCAAACATGAAATAGCATAAGCGAATTTTGCAGATACCACTAGTATTTCTTGAAAGGAAGATTATTTACAGATTAGCCCCAGATTTACAAATAATTCTATTCTATTCACCACTACAAAAAATTGTTCCCATTCCTACAAGAATATCTTATCTTACTCCAGAGTTAGTATTGATTCAGAGAGAAGAGTAATCTTGCAAAGAGTAAAGAATGAGGAAAGGGATTGATTCAAAAAGAGTTCAGTCTTCGGCTTCGGACATGACCGAGAGACGGCTCGGCCTGGCTTGAAATGCTTCTCGTCGCCGCTGCTGGTGAGATGAGGGTCTGATCAAAGCGGTTAATGTCCTTTTTACCAATTCACCCTCCACTCCTCCGATCCTTACCAGAGAGTTCTTCATCGCCGACCTCCGAAGATTAAGCCTGCTACTCAAGGAATCACAAGACGCCGTCCGCTGCTGTTGATCAGCGAGCCGCCTGTGGTAGGAGCACCGGAACGACCCCGGGTGCGTCGTAGGGGAACACATACACATCTTCTTGTTATTAGATACCACGTTGTTCCTCTGCTTGGTCACAGACATCGAGCGCCCAGGGGAGGTTGGCCTGTCTATCCGGAATCTCACGGACGACGAGGACGAAGACGCCGGGCTCAAGCGCGTGGGGGTGGAGGAGCGAGTCAAGAAAGGGGACGACCGTGGAGCGAAACTCGAAGAAGACGACGCGAACGCCGACGAAGAAGAGCGCGACGCCGTCTTGTTTCTTGAAGAAGGGGATACTATGCAAGCTGAAGAAGCCATTGTGGACGCAGTGGAGAAAGAGTGTGTGGAAGTAGTTTTAGAGTGAGAAAGAGATATTTTTGGGATGGAAAAGAGGAGGTTCCGGGAATCAGTTGCGCAAACAGAGATTGAAAGAAAGCAGGTTTATATAGGAAGGTGAGAAGAAGAAGAAGAAGAAGGAGGGTTTAATCGTAATTATGATGGTTTCGTAGGGCGGTTAGGACTTTGAGTGAGTGAAGGGTGGTTAATGCAGAAACCGGGTGTGGGTTAGATAGAGTTTCGCTATACGGTCAGCATAAGAATCTATGGGTGGGAATGCAAATCCGCTGTTCACGCGCTCTTTCAAAGAATATGTACTTTACACCTGCGTTGTTAGCCAGCTTCGTAACCGTAATGTGTGAATTTTGAAGTCGAGACGCGGGTAATGAGAGTAGGGGAATCAGTTTAATCCGAAATGACCCAGGTGGAATATTAAGTGTATCTAGTTAATGCAGTTTGAGGTTGCTCGAGGGTTTGCCACGTATAGAGAGTTTCTGTTTTCGTATTGGGCTAAGTTCAAGGAAACTAGTTATGAAATTACGTCACTGTCCTTGTACTATACCCAGTACAGTTGTCATTATTTGGTACTCTGTTTTTCCGTTTTAAATTTTTAATTTTTAATTTATCTAAGCCGGAGAAATTGAGATAATCTAAAACTAAAGAAAAATGATTACATATACCTGAATAAATGTAATATTTAATTATTTATAATAAAATAGTAATTGTTTTATTCTATTCATATACAAATGATGAAGGTAGAGTTATAATTTTATTTTGTTATATAATATTAATATAATTGTTCTTAAAATTTATAAGGTTATAATTAATTATATGAGGAGAACTTATGATTAATTAGGAATTATCATCTGAGTTTACGTAATTTTTATATTTTAATTTAATTTTATTAAAATTGTTATTATTTAAATATTTGAATCTTAAATATTGTTAAAATTATTGGAATTATAATTTTTTATTTATATAAATTTTAAAAAATAAAACAGAGATCCATTATTATTGAAAAATTAATTTATAAAGTTTATTGAATTATTATTTTTAAAATTATCTAATTATTTTTCTCTTTTTTAGACTCAAACACTTTCAATCATTATCATAACTAATCTTATAATTGCTATAAATCTTTAAATTTTAAATATTATGAAATAATCATTTGTATTTATCATTCTATATACAATTATAATATTAATAGTAATATATAAATAATTGAATTTAATTCAATGAAAATGTTATTTTTAATTAAATTTTTAAAAAATTAATAGAAAATTAAAGACTTGTTTGAAAGTATTTTTAAGTGTTTTTTTTAAAATAATGTTAAAAATTATTTTTTAAAATAAAAAATTTGTTTAGATGTAAATTTTAAAAATAATATTTAAGAATATAATAGTATGATTTACATGATAGTTAAAAATTAATTTTGATAAATTATTTATAATTTTGTATAATTCTCTTTATTTTTTAAAATAATTTAGAACAATTTTGTACAAAAATAAAAAAATAGTGTTTTTTGAAAATTATTTTGAGTTATACTTTCAGTTTTTAAAAATAATTTATAAAAATAATACAATAAATAAATTTTTTTGTTTTCATAGGGGCAAAAATAAGAAAAAGAGAAAGATAATTGTGAAGGCACACGGTATTTTCCCAAACATAGGGCGGTGGAGCGGCCCACCGTTTCTTGGTGTTGGGGATATTGTGGGCCGCTTTGACAATCCAGCTATCATTTCTCTGTTTTTTAATTTTTTAAAATATTATTAATTTGGCCTTTTTGTGGATTTGTTGATAAAAAAAATGATGAGGCATTTGTTTAATAGTTTAGATTTTGCATCCAATTTTAACCTTTTTAATGTTGGACATAACGTGCCGGCTCGGTTTCTGTTCAACGGGCAACAGTGCCACGTGTATTTTCTTGTTTGGTGACATCTGCAATGGTGTTGTCACAGTCTGCTCACAACACAAGGTGCTCTATTTATTATTTGCATAAGAATAGAGAATGCAATTTATCTGCAAAGTGGTAGTTATCTTAAATTATCCAATTAAATTGTGGTAATATGCTTAAATAAAAACAAAGATAACGATGGACAAGGCTTGGTCCCCCAGGTTACCGCTTTATGGTAT
Source organism: Gleditsia sinensis (assembly GCA_037074535.1). Taxonomy (NCBI): domain Eukaryota; kingdom Viridiplantae; phylum Streptophyta; class Magnoliopsida; order Fabales; family Fabaceae; genus Gleditsia; species Gleditsia sinensis. The sequence continues at coordinate 996,654 of CM073469.1, read as the reverse complement.
CTTGCATTCGAAAGCGCTCCCTCGTGCACGTGGCATCTCTACGGTCAAAGAGAAAAAGATAATACAATGTATCGTGGACCCCACACATTTTAACAGTCGACAGTTGACACCGTCGGTGGCGGATGTCTATCATTCCTTCGAAGTGTTGGAGGATACATTTCAATACCACCCATTCGGAGTAGAATTCCAATTAGACTTTTTAAAATAAGCACCTTTTTCATTAATATAAAAATAGGTAAATGCATTACTTATCAAATAGCACATTTTTTTGAAAGTATGTTACCCTAACAGATGGACACACACATTGTGAGCTTGTTGGAATTGTTTTTAGTATAGTTATGCTATTGTGCAATAGAATATAAAATTTTTAATTCAAATCTTCACTCTTATTAGGAGCAGAGCAATATTGCATGAAGATTACCTGTTACCTTTGGTTTGGGGCAATATCCAACTAGCTCTCGGGCTATACCTTGGCTGCCATTGTTAATCGCTGGTATTACCGCAGAAAACTAGCAGTAAAATCCCACAAGCTGGCATGCTGCCTCAAGTAAAATTCACAACGTTATTTCTTTGATAACCTTCGGGCTACTTTATGAACAAGCCCGTGGTATTCTGATTCACTTATATAATTTATTACATAAGAATGTGCTTAGGCAACAAAAGGCATGATATAATGTACATTACCAGAAAAATGGATATTCTACTTCAAACACATTATAATTACCAGCAAAACTGGAGATAAACATGCCATCGCAACTACACCCAAAAACTACTCATTCAAGTTGACAAACTTCATCGTGTGTTAATCTCATTAACCGTGCTTTCCTCTACGTTCAAGAGCTGCTCATTCAATCATTACAATAGATGCTTTGGCTAGTTCTGTGCCAATACACCAAAAAAGTCTGCATTGCAAGGATCACCATGCAGCGCTCAAGCAATTCTCCCAAGTCCCATACTTAGAGCTGAAACTCCCTCCACCACTCTGTTGTGCATGCTCGGATATAATAGCACGAGCACAAACATCCCAGGTCCTTGCTATCTCCCCAAGTGACATAGGTTGTGATAAACTTCGTAGGGATATACTAAACCTTGACTTTGCCTTCACTGAAAGATCTTCATTCTCCTTGCTGTCGGAATGTAATGACATGCAATATCAATTTGTGTTAAAAACAACAGATTACTCAACAAATGTAAGCTAAACTAGAGACGCCAAAATGCACTTTCACCTGGATTCAACTGGAAACTTGTCTAGGAGTATTGGAGAACAATTGGGATAATTTGCAGGAACAAGCAACCGTAGGGGTTGAATTGGTGACTGCAAGGTGGTAAAACATGAATAAAGACGAAGTTCAATAACCACAAGAAAAAAAAAAAGAACTTAATATGTATGTGATTTAAAAAATTTTGCAGTAAGAAGGCCTAAACCCACCATCTGTACCGAGGCATATTGTGATTTCAAGCTTGGACTGAGCGCTACAGCACTGAAAGAACACTTGACAATGGTCCCTTCTGCTCCTTCAGCCGCAGCAGCAGCAGTTGGGTCAACATCTTCATCAGTTATATCAACCACGGTGTCTATAAGTCGCTGATTAATCTCCCTTATTTCTTCCAATAGGGCATGATTAGCCTGCCATATATGTCACATAAGTTCCATATACCTAAGGTTGTTTGATCAGCAATCAAGCACCAATCCCAGTTATACTGTAATTCTTGAGCAAAAACTACTAATTCCAGTAATTATATATTGTGTTTGGAACCTTTAACATAAGAAAATTAATTTCATATACAAATCATATTATCAATAATATTGGAAGATTCATAAATATTTCATTTCAAATATATTACTTTCAATGTAATTTACACCAAAAATACAGACATAGTGACTACCTAGCAACGATAATTTTAAAATATTATTCTAAACCCTATGATATGATGAAATATGATGCTCTAATGAAAAGGATTTAACAGGCAATTCAGATGACGGAGAATCCTAGTCATTACATATTGAATCCAATGGTGTGTCCAAGTTACTAATTTAAGACCTAAAATTATTTACAGAAGAGACGAGGTTTTAAGTCCGTGTAATCCTTAATCATTCTTCATAAATGGTGTGGATAAATGTCATTGGTGAACATGAGACAAATTATTAATCAAAATAATAATTGAAAGAAAAACATCAGCCTCACTACTAATATAATTGTTGTTAATATGACTACTATTATTTTCTGTTTGTTGGCTGTTATTCTTTCGTATTGTTTTATTATATCCTTTAGTTACATTTAAATCTTTAAAAGTCAGGTTAGCTTGTAAATTTGTTCCAATTATAACCGGAAATAATTCTGATTCTTATCTCATATCTTTGACTAAACGCATTAACAACCATACTAGTCTCAAATACATAATTATGATACAATAATTTTCTTCCCCATTAATTGTTTATAATATTAAGTAAATAACTTCATGTTTAAGCAAAATAAAAAGTGTACATCAGTTTATATGACCAACTACTTGTTTCTTGTTTCCACTTTTCCCTCCCCCTCTCCTTTTTACATTCTAATTTTACCCGAAAAAAAAGGTCCAAAAGTTATGTAGGTAATGTCGAGCCCAATAAAAAAAGCACTGACAGTAAGGGTGTGTTTAGTTCATCGGAAGGGAGGGAAGGAGAAGGAAGGGAAAGGAAAATAATTTTTTTTTTGTTTGGTGTAGTTTAAGGATAGGGGAGGAGAGAGATAATAAATTTTATTTGTTTGATTTGTAAAGAGAGGGGAGGAAAAATAAAATACTATGACCATTATATCTATTATTTTATTTTTACTAAAAATAAATTTTTTTATATTAATTTTTTTTATTGAAATTTTTTATGAAGGATTTTTGATTTATTATTCTTTTATTAAAAAAAAATTGTATTTTTTTTAATATTTTGGCTTTTTATTCAGAAAAAAAGGGGAATAATATAGGAAAATCGGAACCAGCGCTGGTTCAGCGCTTCCCCTCCCCTCCAAATCCCCCCATTTTTGGAGGGGAGGGATTTTGCCTCCCCATATTCCCTCCCCTCCCCTCCAAAATGCTGACCCAAATGAGGGGAATTTCAAAAAACCCCTCCCCTCCAACCAAACAGCCCCTAAAAGAAGATAGAATATAAAACATAGCATAATTTAGTACCTCAATTCTTGGCTTCTTGATACTTGATGTTGCAGTTGACTCCAGATCAGAGACCTCCGATGCAGTTAACTGCTTGATGCTATCATTCATGCTGCCGGCAGATGATCCAACATTCAAAGGCAAGGCGCTGGTGTAGCGCCTCATCTTCTTGGTTCCATTGGTTCCATCTTGGGTAACAAAATTTCTGGCCTGAAGACGGCACTTAGTCATTGCAACCAAATCCTCACCAACTGCAGCTCTGGATCCATTGCCAGGAGCTGATCCTGCTATCCTATCAATCATGCTGACTACTGAGCCAATATCACTGACAGCGGCACTTAATGCTTTAGGTGACATTGATTTCACCTGGAATCATGATTTAGACATAAATTTGTCATCTAGAACTCCGAAAATAAAATAGTAGAATAATCAAGGAAAACTTTCTCCATAAAACTTGTTCTCATATTCAGCAGAAATTTTTTTAGGCAAAATAACTTATCAGACCAGGATCAGATCAGCTTGACTAACCGCTTTAACTAAGCGTTCAAGAGTCTGCTCTGTAAGAGAAGTGGCTGCTAAAGCATTACCATGAGCTCCATCTGGACCACTGAACTCTGCCAGCAAAGGAGAGGCTGATATCCCAGGAGTCCCAATGGCAAGGGATTGAGATGGTGCTGCTGCACCCCCAGTTTGTTGATGTGCCATATTTGCAGCATTTGTTATTGATGAAACACCAGAAATCGGTTTCTCAGAATCTACTGGCATAGGAGATGGAGCCAAAGGAGGTGAAGGAGTGGGGACCACAAATGGTGAGTTAGCAGATTGCAGAGGGGTCCCAACTTTTGTGAGAGATGGAAGATGATTTTGTTGATCAACTTGGGGAGATGAATGTTGTGAAATCTGAGGAGATGCAGCCTGCAGGAGTTGGGGTGAAGAAACAGGAAATGGACTCCCTTGTTTCAACTGTTGATGGGAATAAGCTTGGCGTTGACCTGAGGAAAGATGTTGCTGAAAGACCCCTGGCTTAACACCCATTCCTTGTCTCATCTTTATATCATTCATTTGGGGAAGCTGCGACATTTGATGTGTCTGCAATTGTCCAGGCATCTGTTGCTTTACTGACTGGTGTAACTGTTGCTGCTGTTGCATCATCTGCTGTCTCTGCATCAATTGCCGCTGCTGAAATTGTTGTTTGAGCTGTTGAGCCTGCAACATCTGCTGTTCCTGCTGCTGTTTCAGTTGCTGGTGTTGAAGCATACTGGAACTTGACTGAAGGGGATTTAGATTTGGTTGGATCACATTTACCCCACCTTGCGATGATAAGGGATTCATGTTAGTCTGTTGGGAAGCACTCACAGTGTTTTGTTGAAGAGAGCTCACTGGAACCTGCTGCAGAGAGTTCATAGTATTTCCTTGTCCTGAATCTAAATTGGCACCAGGTTGCACTGAATTCATCATATTCTGCTGTGCAGGTGATATCCCAGACATAGAATTGTGCTGCAAACTTGGCATACTGTTCTGCGACATTGTTGCTACAGGACCTTGTATATTTGTTGGTTGCAACTGAGAGTTTATTTGATTTTCATGAGAGTGCACTTGAGTAAGTTGGGATTGTGGCTGTGGCATGGAGTGCATAGAAGGTGGGGGAAGCTGTCCTGACTGAAGTGAAGGCATGGCTTTCCTGGGCCTATTTGTATTTATAAAATTTATAATCTGCTTCTCATAAGAACCCAATTTATCCTTGAAATTAGGTAAAATGTTGCTCTTGGAAACTTGTAGGAATGATATAATACGCTCCAACATTGTTTTAAATAATTTCAGCTTTCCAAGCTGATCTGACTTTGGTTGTTGCGGAAGGGAATCATGCTGATAGAGAAATGCAGATACAAGGTTAAATAAAATTATATTATTAAGTTATGGGCGAACTCATTGGCAATAAAGGGCTTTCTTTCCAGAAAGGGCGATGATTTGATAGTGCTTAGCACAAGTAGCAATGGTTGAACAGCACATTAAATATTCCAGAGTTAAAGCCATCATTACCACAAGAGTTCCAAGCAAAATGACATCTTTATCCATAGATGGTGTTAATATTGTAGAGTTCATATATCAATACTTAACATACCTGCTGAAGTTTAGTAGCAATTTTCTGGTACATTTCATTCAATTCTGGCAAGTACGTTTCTTTCATAATTTTGATCTGTAAGTTGAAATCAACAGAATCAGATAATCAAAACATTTGAAATCTTGAGTTCACCCAAGCAAGCAGATTTGTATCACTGTTGCAATTATACATAGGCATGTGCGTACCCATGAACTGATAACAAAGTCACTTGAAGGTAACTAACCAATAACATAAGTTTGCACTGAAGTAACACCATTCTTAATTTCTTATCAATATAACATCAGGTTAACGATTACAATGAGTCTTTCTCAATGGAAGTGACTAATAGAGGAAAAAAAGGTAGTGATAACGAAAATGCACTCAAGACTGAAAACCCAAAAATTTCTTTTTGCAGGTGTCAGCTTCCACTGCTGCAGTGCATATATTTTCATATGTCAAGGTTAGAAATTATTCAGTTTAACATTAAACTGTATAAATTAAAAATATCAGAAATATGAGTGTAAAATAAAAGTTTTCATAGGGTTAATTAATAACATGTTGCAGGTTAGATGGCCCCATATAGCTCTCTCTCCTGACATGTGTATTATGTGGAGACTTGAGTCAAACTTTGCCTCATTTATTTCTCCATTGTTCAGCTTTTGGAATAAGCTCTTTCGCATTTTTGGTGAGAGTTGAGTGTATCCTAGTTTGTTGGATTAGTTTCTTCAGATTCATTTTCAAAGGTTTGGTAACAGAAGGTAAACAAAACCAAGTGGCCATGTGCAGTTTACGGGATTTTGTGGCTTTAGTGGTTGGAAAATAATGCTCACATCTTCAAGGGTGTATCTTCCCCTTTAAATTTGTTATGGAATAGAATTTTGTATATGGGTTATCTTTGGTGTTCAGCACATGGTTTATTTAAGGGAATCACTATTTCGGATATGCAAAAAGATTGGACAGCTCTTCTACACTGATTAGATTCAAAGAGCTTTTGTTTCTTTGACTCTGTAATGGTTCTGTTTTACTGTTTTTCTGGTGTGAGGATATCTTATCGTCCAACCTTTTGTACTGTTATCACTTTCTTTCTCTAATACATTTTCTTCTTTTATTAAAAAAAAGAAGATAAAAGTTCTCATACTTTTCCTCTAAGATTCATGACTTCATGTTCTTATAATTAAGTAGATCCCTCCCAATAAAAGCTATCAAGTAACTCTTCTAAATATTACTTTGGGGCTCATTTGATTAATTTCTATTATTCCAGCCAACTTTAGTGAGGAAATGGATATAACAGCAATTGGCATATTTACCTTTTGGTATACTTCTTCTTGCCAATCACCCCCACTTGATTGTCCAGTCTGTGCTGTTGAATCCAGAGAAGCTACAATAGATATTATACAATACGCACAAAAGCATTAAGGCACAAATAAAAAAAGCAAAATAATATTGTCATTTGTCATTATTTTTTTAAAGAAAAGGAATAGACTAGGTAATCGTCATCAATCACAATAAACTCATTCATGAGATATGCAGCCATGACAGTACTTATGATGGAAGTGTAACTTTCCAAAAATGATAAATTTTAAGGCAGATATCTAAATTTTTTTTCTTTTGAATGAAATAAGACTATTCTTATAATTTAAAAAGCAGGAGAAGAACAAAAATAAAGTTTCTCAATACAAGCACAGTAAAGAAAGCATAAATAGAAAGCTTGGTTAATATGCTAAAACTCCTTTTATCTCCTTCATTTTTTCTCAAAGGATCAATGATAGCATAACATAGACATCAATAGACCAAAAATACAAGACAAAAAGTAATGCAAAGATGCAATTAGATACTTGATGATGTTTCTGGAAGGGCTCTTTGGGATTGATACAACTGCTTTTGTTGATCAAGTACATTTTGCTGTTGAAGTAAGGAACCTGATGCTTGAAGCCTTTGCTGCATATCTCGTTGCAAGGAATTTGGCTGCTGTTGCAAACCCAATTGCTGTTGCATCTGCGGAGGCTGAGATTGAATCTGTGGCATCAATTGCTGCTGTGAAGACTGTGGCTGTGGTTGCTGCACTTGAGATGGTAACAAATTTGATCCATTTTGTTGTGATTGCTGCTGCATCGGTACCTTTGATTGTTGTAGCATGTGTGCAGAGTGCTGGCTAGTTTGCATGCCAGAGTTGCCAGAACGAGGTCCAAGCAACTGCTGCTGTTGCTGCTGCTGCTGCTGTAGCCCAGGGACATTACTTCCCAACTGTTGTTGATGCATATTTGAGAGGTTGTTTTGCTGATTTATTAACTGTTGTTGTTGCTGGTGCTGCTGCAGGTTTGTAAGATTAGTTTGCTGTCCAATTAACCTCTGTTGTTGTTGGATATCACCAACGCCGCTCTGTTGCCCAAGCAGCTGAGTATGTTGCAAGTTCGTTGCATTTGGCTGTTGCCCCATAAGCTGCTGCTGCTGTGAAGGCAATATTGGCTGTTGGGTCATTGGTGTTTGTTGCTGATGCATAATAGAAGCCTGTTGTTGTTGCTGCTGCCTCATAATTGGTTGTGGATGTTGCTGAAGCATGGATTGTGTTGACTGTTGAACATTATTAGACTGTTGATTCTGCTGAAGGCTAGATGGAGGAGTTTGCATACTAGATTGCTGATTAGACTGCAACTGATTTGGTTGCAGAAGGTTCTGCTGTTGCTGTGCTTGCTGCTGCTGCTGCTGGATTTGCATGAGTGAGTGTGGGTGCTGGAGCTTATGCTTCAAAAGCTGCTGCTGAAGTTGTTGCTGTTGGTAAAGATACTGCTGCTGATTCTGTGGTTGCTGTTGGGTAACAACCTGCTGTCTTCCTGGCATTTGTCTCTGAGGACCCGGAAACATATTCTGCATGTTAGAATTCTGGCCAATACTGCTCCCCACTGAATTCTGTCCAGGCATGCTCTGCATATTGGAATTCTGGCCAATGTTTTGCATTGGATTCTGGCCTCCATTAGCTGCCGATGACAGGTTAGGTTGAGATGCAATGTTATTTTGAAGGTTTGGAGATAGAATCTGTTGATGTGATTGGGGCTGATTAGGCAAAGGAATAGGATGTGACTGCCCTGGATTTTGAGCCTGAGACGGCATTATTCCTATTAAAATATTTGACCACCCAAATTAGAGGAATGGAAATAATCCCAAAAAAGAAAGCGAATATGAATCACAGTCAAACGGGCAATAATCCACAAAATATATCAATAACAACCAAGTCTTTTTCTAAGTAGAGTCAGCTACGTGGATCAAACGATGCTAAAGTAACTTATTATAAATTTTATCAATGCATGAATGAAGTCAATGTAAAATTTAAAAATGAGAAAGACAAAGGACAAGGATAGGATGTAGGGGCACCGGAGAAAAAAACTAGAAATATTAGTGATATGTAGAGCAACAGGACACTAGAGTCCCAACGGATTAAGCTGATAGAAAATGTGCTGTGTCAATGTGCAAGTTATCACTCATCACATCCACTATCACTTTCACCTAAGTGAATGTCCAGAATTGCATGTGCAAAAGGAATACAACTAAGAAAAGATGAAACAACTCAGAAAGTCAGAATAATTAATGAAGGAACAGGATGGCAATATCTAGTCAAACGCTGATTACGTATATAGGCTTTGCAACCACGGAAGAATAGTTTAACCATGCCAAGGCTCTTAGATGCTAACCTGGATCAGAAGGTTTATTGCTAGGGCCACCTGGGTTTGATGACATAGGGTTGCCCATGGTGTTCTGGGATTTATTCTCCATTGTAAGCATCTTCAAAGATATTTTCCGTAGATAATCAGGCTGTAATTAGGAATACCATATTAAATCATCAATCTTATATATTGCATGTGTTTGCATGGGTAACCATAAATGTACATGATAACTGTGAGGCTCCTCATTGTGAATTTACCTGGCTTGTTGCAGCAGTATAAATCTTCTCTTCAAACCTTTGAGCAATCTTCCGAAGCTCATGTAATCCCTCTTGACCAGAAAATGGAAGATGTCTTTTCAATGTGTCCATTCTACAAAATGAAAGCAATGGTTTATTATTACATGTCATCAAGATGTTAAGAACATTAGACAATCCTCAAAAGACAACATCATGTACACGCAAAAAACTTGCAGAGATTATTTTGATAACACCTTAGAAAGTCTTGCATCCTGGATACAAATGGTAAGGATAAGGAATCCTCCAACTATAGCTTTCTACCCAATGTCTATAAGTATCCATGCATGACAAATCCCAGCAACCAAAAAACATATAAACAAGCCACATACAGTTTTTTGTTCAAAAATTATACTGATACACCAAACGTTTTCAAAACTAGCACATTGCCAAAAAAACCAAACAATCAAATTAATATCCTAAATTAATAATTAAACCCAAAATTACCCCAAATTTCCAATTACAAACCCTAATTCCCAAATTACAATTACATCAAAAATTAAAAAAATAAAAACATTTTTTTTCTTCTCATACTGCATTAAAAACCTTTGTTCCCCCCCTTCCAAACCTCTAAAGTAAATAAACCAGAAGTGCTCCATCTTCAGAGGACAAACCCAGAACTCAACAATGATACAAAATGTTGATTCCAAAATATTTCAACATATTAGCAATGCAACAGCAAATGATTAGCAAACTTTAAAATCACATATTTTGATGTTTTAAAACACAATAATAGTCATGGGATGCTAAAGAGCTAAAGCTCAAGCATGGACTTCGAATACAACGTTGAAAAAATCAATATTCTGCACAGATTCAAATGGACAACGTTGGTTTGGCAAAGAGAATGAATAGGTTTCATTATTGTTCTTCACCTCTCAAATAGAATTTTGGACACAATTTAACTGCATTAGATAATTATACAGAACGGCGATGTGTGTCTGTTTTAGGTTTTTAGCTGTTCCACCTTGCATTTATTTATATTTTATAAAATTATTTATATATGACAAACAAGAGGAACCTCATGGAAATGTTGCCTATTGGTAAAATTCTTATTTAAATTTTATTTTTCTTTTGATATCCAACAAAGGAAAAAAATATTCAATTCACCTCAGTGATACAATATTAAAACTGAAACATACATTTTGTTGACAATTCTTTGTCGTGAATCATGTTGCAGTTGAGCTCTCCAATCACTTGTATCCATAGCTGGCTCAATGCCTTGAGTAGGTCTCCAATTATTGTTATCCATCAAATTTAAATTGACTGAAGAACCAAAAAAAGAACTATCCAATCAAATCAAACTCTAAAAGGAAACACATAAAGGGGGCATATATATATGTATATGTACAAGTATGAGAGACATTATAAAGATAATCGATAAAATTACTAATTTTCCAAAAACCCAAAAGGGTCATCCATAAAGCCATATTTCAGAACTTGAGATAGTAATAACACAAATAAAAGTAGCGAAAAATGGCAACTTAATCCATGGGGAGAGAGAAGCTAGATTTTTAGCCCCCGTGGGCCAAATTACTCTTTTTTCTTCCCTCAAGCCAAAAATTTAAATATGATGGACAAAGGAATGTAGAGGATCATACAGTTTATACAAGCTTGTAGTGGTGTATGGGAAGCAATATTAGCTGTGATGTCTCTTAATTGTACAAAAAAAAAACCTCCCACATAAAAAAAGCCTGAGTTTCCGAAACACTTTAGAAAGTTCCAAAGGCGGCAGTCAAATCAATAAGCAAAATCATTTGTCAGATAATTATGTGAATTATCCTTCCTGAAAACCATAACTATAACATAAATTATTCATTTTCCAATGCCCTAAAATTGTTGGATTTCCAAAAAAAAAAAAAAAAAAAAGCTTTTGAAAGGTTCCACAAATAGTAGTTAAATGAAGCTAAATACTAAACATTCCACCATCAATAGACAATAGTTATATTACCAAGAATGCTATTTAACTAGCCTACCAAAGATGCATATACTCAAACACAAAACATAGGACATGACACAAACACAATGATGCAGCAAAATTCAAAACATAAGACATGACTTGGTGTGGCTATGTGTATCATGAAATCATATGCATACTTTATATATTGATAAATAAACATGAAATACCAAGAACATTTTGAAAATATCCCTAAAATATACCTTGTATGCATTAAAGCATGTTTATAAAGTATCTAAGATGTGCCAAAATTAAATTTATTTTTAATTCCTATAAGAAATTTTTAAGTTCTCAGAAGTATCTGTTAGAATTAATATAAACAGACTATGTGTAATTAGAGGGTATTGATTATACCCCTTGATTTAAGAGATTATAGTAACCGTCTTTTATCTCTTGATTAAGTAAATTATAACTATATTCGTAATTATTTGTAAATTTTTCTATAAATATCAGAGATTGATATAAGCCTTTCATATGGATTACACTTTACAATTCTGTTTTTCCTTTATTTTTCTCTGACTTAACGCGGTATCAGAGCCTTGAGAAAAACAAAAAATCAGTAGTCCTTTCTTTTTCTTTTATCAGTTTCCTAGTTTCTTTAAAACAAAAGGAAAAATCCTCAGTAGAGCATCATGACAAGGGCGAATCATTCCAGCCCCTACAAGGACTGCTTCTGCTTACGTTATAGTTTATATTGTAAAGTGTAATCTATATGAAAGGCCTACATCAATCTATGATATTTACAGGCAAAAATACAAATAAGTAGATAATTATGAATATAATTATAATTCCGTTAATAAAGGGATAAGATGATTACTATAATCTCTTAAATTAAGGAATATAACCGATAGTCTTTAATCATACATAATTTATTTACATTAATTTTGACACTCCCCCTCGAACTGGAATATATAGATCATATGCAATAAGTTTGTTACATATATAATTTATTCGTAAACTTCTTAAGGATTTGATGAAAATGACAGATAGTTGAACATAAGAATTGACAAAACTTGTGATAAGAGTCCTGATAAAATCTCTCTCTAATAAAGTGACAATCAACTTCTATATACTTTGTTCGTTCATGAAACATAGGATTAAAGGTAATGTGTAAAGCCGCTTGATTGCCACAAATGAGTTCCATTTTATCAATTTCTCTAAATTGCAACTCTTGAAGCAATTGCCTAATCCATACTAGCTCACACGTAGCTAGGACCATTGTTTGATATTCAGTCTTTGTACCAGATTTAACTACCACTTCTTATTTCTTGCTATTTTAAGATACCAGGTTTTCTCCTACAAATATACAATAACTTGTCGTAGATTGTTGATCTAAAAGAAATCTTGTCCAATTTGCATCTGCATAGTCAATTATCCGAACAAGTTGATGATTCTCATATAACAGTCTTTTTTCAAGAATACCTTTGATATATCTTAGAATACATATCACAGCATCTCAGTGACTTATGCATGAAAATTGTAAGAATTGACTTACAACACTTACTACAAAAGAGATATTTGGTTGAGTGATTATGAGATAGTTTAATTTTCTCACAAGTCTCCCACAAGCCAACATCCACAAGGTAATTTTTCCTTATAATCAAGGTAAATAATCAATATGATAGTTTGAAAATAAACAAATGAACTATTTCATTATAATACAAGTCCTCAATTGTTTTTAAGAATTTTCTTAAATGCTAAAACAAATTGCCTTCCAAGAATTTTAAGACTATCTTCTCGACTTAATGTATTTTTAATAATTCTTGAGTCAAAGGCGGTGCCTTCCCATCCAAGGAGCACATAAGTGAACTTTAAATCAAATGTGCATGCAGATAACACATTTTGTGTCAGGTATTCTTTCCTACCACTATATCAGGGAGCATCTATAGACAATACTTTGACACGTATATGTGTTCTGTCTATGGCACCAACACAATCCTGACATTATATATACATATATATACATCTATATTAATATAGTTTAAGGTCATCATGCTAAAGTTTGAGCACATACTAATTTAATGATAAACGTTTACCTTAAATATGGGTAGAATTGACTACTAACATGAATTTCAGGAGTGATTGTTGAGCCATCAGGTTTTACAATCAATTTTCCTTCTAATTCAATGATTGGTCTCAACACGACTAATTGTCTCACCAGAAACGGCGAAATCAAAGGTTCACTTTACGATTTTTTGCATTATGTGTTAATATGTAAATAGTTTTTGCAACTTGTTCTTCCACACTTGACCATCGTGTGAGTTCTAAGCCACCCTCACTTTCTAACATACCACACAATGTTAAGAAGACTTCAGGACCCATTCTAATAATATTTCTACTAGGTTCACTACTAGTAATTCGACACATTATTTCTTCAGGTACCCTTTCTCTCTTGGAGCTTAAAGTGTAAATAATTTTTTCCTTATGAGACATCTGAGTGACATAGCAATAGATAATACCACATATCAATAGAGCTACAGTTCTTCGGAGCAAATCAAACCATTTTTCTTCAATTCCCATCTAATAGATAAACATAAGAGATATTGCATTAATATCCTAGCTCATGTAGTTCATAAATATTTTTCATTAATCCTTTAAGACCAACAAGCATTGAGCAATAATAAAAGTTCACCATTAAAACAGATAAAAGGGTTCTAACAGAGAAATGGCAAGTGAGGACCAGAAATGGCAAGAAAGGGGATCCAATCACTATCAGAAATAGTGCTTCACCTTCTGCCTCAATCAACCCAAAGATATGGATATAAGCTTAATGACTGGGTGTGGGCTAAAATCAATACGTACAGCAAGGCTCCAGATAAATGCTTTTGTGTTTGAACAGATAAAAATTGATCCAAGTAGAGTTATACAGAAAACAAAATTCTTGACAACAAGCCTTGACCAGTTTAAAGAACAAAAACGAGCATACAGAGAATAGCAACAGGGAAGGGGGTTTAGTCAGATCGGAAAGGTGGAAGCATCCCCGCATGGATGGTTGAAGATAAACACAGATGCAGCTTTTCCCAATCAGAATGCAGAGTGTTACCTCCCTGCAGGGATGATAGAGGATCTATGCTCACGGGCAACGTCAAACAGAGCTTGGCACACTCGGCTTTGGAAGCAGAATGCAGAGCAACTGAAGAAGCTCTAATTTTAATCAACAACCTGCAGTTGAACCGGTTGATTACGGAGTCTGATTGCAAGCATATGGTAGAGGTGTGCAATCAGAAAAGACAAATCAGGCAAACGCATCCACTGTATGATCAGGGAGATTACCTCAGATGGAAGACAGATCAAATTTGAATGGATCCAGAGGGAAAAGAACGTAGCCCACACGGTTGCTAAACTCTTCACGCAAAGGAGGCTTCAGAGAAATTCGGTCTCCCACTCACCGATTAGCCTCAGGAAGATGTTGAGAAACGAGGCTGAGCTAGATGCAGACAGTCCCTAGGCTTTATTCGGTTCTCCGAAGCAAACCGTGGTTTGCCGAGAGCCAGAGAAGAACGATCCCCGCCGAGAGCCAGAGAAGAACGAACCCAATCGTGTTGTTTCTCCCGTAAGCGAGCTGTGAAGCGAACCGTGGTTTGCCGAGAGCCAGAGAAAAACGAACCCTATCGTGTTGTTTCTCCCGCGAGCGACGTTGCGTGTAGCCTTATTTACTTGCCATTTCGTCCAGGCAACAAAAAAGAAGAAGGGTAATTTAGGTATTAATGCAAATAAATTGTTTTATAAAAAATTGAAAAATTAAATAAATTGTTTTAACTACATGACATCTTGATTAATAAATGTCCATCAATAAAAAATCACTAACAGAAATTGGATGAAAAACTTTTTGAAAACGCAATTTGACTTTAATCCTTGCAAATTGAGTCAATTTTTATACACAGAAATGAGTGCAAAATCGATCTTTATTATTATATAAAAATTCATATTTTAATTTTTAAAATATAAATTATATAAATAACAAACATTAGAGGCCCTCTTTGGGTGTGAAAGTGCTCAATAGTTAATACTAAACCCACCAAGATGACATTTCAATGAATTGCATGCAATTATATAATCAAGTTAGCATCTTAATGTAATAATAATCAACAAAGAAGCCGAAGAGTCTTCATAACTTGACCATACACGAGGGGAGACTATTGCAAATCCCCTTTTTGTAAAGGTTCGAGACCTTATTAGTTGAAATACAGAAGACACAAAATACAATAGTCTGGCAACCTATTATGCTGCATTACTGCTACTTGCTAGAGTTTATTTGACTTTCAAAAGACCGCACTTGAGTAACATGGGATTGTGGCTGTGGCACGGAGTGCAAAGGAGGTGGTCGGGGAAGCGGTTCTCCTGGCCGCAGTGAAGACCAGGTTTTCCTAGGCCTATTTTCATATATGAAAAGTAAAACCTGCGGCTCATATGAATCCCAGTTTCTCTTGAAATTAGGTGAAATGCTGCTCTTGGAAACCCGTAGGAATTCTACGCTCCAACTTAACTTTACAGATCTCCATCTTTTCAAGCCGATCTGACTTTGGTTGTTCTGGAAGGGAGTCATACTATAGAGAAATGCAGATTCAAGGTTAAATACGGTTATATTGATAAGCGAACTCATTGGCAATTAAGGGGTTTATTTCAGAAAGAGATTTGATTTGATAGTGCTCTGCTCAGCAAAGGTTGCAATGGCTGAACAGCGCATGAATTACTCCAGAGTTAAAACCATCGTTACCACCACAATGGCAAGGGAAAAGAGTGCTTCATCCGTAGGTGGAGTTAACAAGTTCAAAAAGGAATATTAAACATACCTACCTGCTGAATATCAGTAACAAGTTTCTCGTAAATTTCAATTAATTCTGGCAAGTACGTTTGTTTCATGATTTTGATCTGCAAGGTGAAATAAACAGAATCAGATAATCGAAACATCTAAAACCTTGAGATCACCATGCAAGCAGATCTGTTTCACTGCAGCGTCTATCTTTTCAAATGTCAAGGTAAATATTCCTGTGCCAATTAAACATGTCACAAATATGAGTATTATATAAGTGTGTATAATTTTCCTCCAAGACTAATGGTGAGTTCATGTTCCTACTATTATGTAAATTCCTCACAATAAAAGCAACGAAGGAGCTCTCATATACTTCATTTTTGGGGTCCTTTTGACTATTGTCTGTTGTTCAAGCCAACTTCATTAAGTAAAAAAAGGTGATAAAAATGGCATATTCACCTTTCCGTACGCTTCTTCTTGCAGTTGGCAGAGCATATAAGGCTCAAATAAATAAATCAAAATAGTACTCGTCATTTGCTTTATTTGAAAGGCAAAAGAAACTAATAAAGAAAATATTATTCTACCAATCGCAGAAAAAAAAATCATGAGATCTGGCTATATCATATGTTCTCACATGTACACTTTCGACAGATGTGGAGTTTCCCAACCGGTTATCTATCTGTAGGCTAAGAAGCAAAGGCCCTGTTTTATAGAAGTGAATAGAGATCACCAACTCGAGTTACGGCACAAGGCAAGGGCATAACTACAGAATTTCTGAAGACTGTCCACAAATGCACAAACTTTTCATATGATATTTGAATCGACAATAGAAAGTATTTAATTGATATGCCCTAAAATTAATATAAAAAAATAAGAAAACTTTAGAAGGTTTCATGAATGGGAGTCAAATCAATAGCAACAAACCAAATATTTTGTCAACAGTAAGAAATATCTACATGAACAAGAACTATTTGAGTAATTTCTAGTCTACTTTGTACCTACAAAACCACGAGTTTTGAAGCTTCGAGGTAAAGAAACTCCAAAAGCTAAAATAGACTAATAACTGAATTTGATGGCATAGAGTTGAACATTATGTTTAGGGACTTACTCTTCACCGAAACCAGCTTCAAAAATATTTTCTGTTGATAGTCCGGCTGAAATTGGGAGTATCAAGGCAAACCATGAAGTGGAAAAGAAAAATAGGACGTCCACAACATTCCATGCTCAGTATTCTAAATTGTATCTGTCAATATTGGTGACCATAAATGATCATGATAACAGTGAGATCCACATTATGAGCATACCTGGCTAGTTGCACCAGCCCAAGTCTTCTGCTCCAAACTTCGAGCAACTTTTAGAAGTTCATGAATTTCATCTTCATCAGTAAGACAATGACTCGCCTTTAACACATCCATTCTACAAAATCAAAAGAATAGTTTTGTAAGTCATCAAGAAGTTGATGATATTAAATAAACAGATAAAAATACATGATCATTATACAAAATTCAATTTTCTCTTTTTTTTAAGATACATAGAATACAAATTGTGATTGAAATATAAAATCTTTTTACTCACAAACCAATTATCCTCTCCTATATAAACCATCATTGGCACTTTTATAACAAAAGGGCCCAAATAAACCAAAAACGAAAAAAAAGAGAGGGAAAGAAAAACAAGATCAACAGCAATTGAAGAGACAATAGTTGCTAATATGATGAGATGAACTCCATATCATATTAGCAACTGTAGTCTCCAGAATTTAAAAGAAAAGAATAAGAAATTGTACAGCTAATCAATTTTACCAAAACTAAAGAAAAATAAAACTACGATGAAACACCAAAAAAGTAAAAGAAAACACTAGCAAATCACTCCAAATATCTATCAAGGATTTCTTTTAAGAAAATAGTGGAACAAAGTAGCAAAAACCACAATCCTATAGGCTGTAGCTAATAATAAAGCTGACATCTGCCTGAAACTTATGGTATCACACTCAAACCAAATATACCAAAAGCTTGACATCTGCTTGAAAATTATGGTATCACACTCCAAACAAATATATCAAGGCATGCAAGATAGAAAATTGCCAACAGAAAAGTCCTTCTTCCTTCTCCCAAAACTGTAAGAATAATAAACCAAAACTATTCCACATGCCCAAGGAGGGGCGGAACTAGACAATTTCTATTGGAGGGGCTGAAAGAGAAAAAATTTAAAAATATTATTTATAAAAACTAAAAATTAAAAATAATTAAATATATACATAATTTATAAATTAAAAAAATTATAAATAATTACTTACAATTATTTTTTACTCTTTTTTTTATAAAATTAAGTTATAAAAATTTTAATTACAATAATAATTTAGTTGAAGATGGCTAAATTCTTATATATTTATATATAAATAATAAATATTGTATTATTATTAAACAAATTTAACATGGTTTGTGTGTAGACCTTGACACATTAGCGCTACGTAGGCACGACGTGGACATGATTTGACGTTCAGTAAGCAAATGTGCCATGCGAGCATCTAGAAGGTTCTAGAACATTCTAGATAATTCTAATACATTCTGGAAGTTTCTAAAATCTAATGAAAGTCTCTAGAACATATTAGAATACTCTAGAATATGGTAGAATACTCTAGAATGTAGTAGAAACATCCTGTAAGTTCTAGAATACTGTAGAACCATGTAGAAATATCATGTAAATACAAGTAGACCTAGAATACTCTAGAAACTTAATGTGGACCGTTGGATCGAATTGATCCCAACCGTTGATTCAAGGGGAGGTGGCATATATAAACCCCTCACCCCCTTATTTGTAATCAATCCAAGAAGTTCTCTAACATTCTTCAAATTCTCTAAGTTCTCTTACTTTCTCTCTTGCTCTCTTTAGTCACTTTGTCTCTGGGAGAGGTGTCTTGAGAAGGCTAACTTAGTTAAGCATCAAGAGAAACGTCTTAACTAAGTGCCGCACGGTTCTTATTAGGGAAAAAAGAGTAAATCCATGACAAGTGGTATCAGAGCTCGGTTCGCGAAGGGCGTGAACGACTCTATCAGTATTATGTCGCACATGACAGAGGAGCAAGCAGAATGTGTGGGGGGAAGGGATGTTTCCATTCCCGCTGGTGGTGGCAAGAAGTCCCGTGGTGCAAGCAGGCCAAAGACTGAAGACTTTGTTGTCTTGGAGGAAAGAGTTACGCTGTTGGAGAACGCCTTGGAGGCCATGGATATGCGCCTACAAAAGGGTGAACACGACAAGGAGATCTTAGAGTCTCATATATTGAGACAACTTGATCTCATAAAGGAGGACGTGTTCAATGTTCAAAAGGGTGAGGAGGAAAGGGCTGGGCGCCTTAATACCCTAGAGAGCAAGATAGAGATTGTCATAAGGCAACTTGATAGCCTTAAGGCATCTCTGGATGAAGTCAGGACGCGATCTAGCAGTTCTGCAGGTTCGAGTGGTGTGCGGGAAACTCCAAGGATCGATCTCCCCAAGTCAAAGGAGTTCAAAGGTGTGAGGGACGCCAAAGAAGTGGAAAACTTCCTCTAGTAGATAGAGAGATATTTCGAATGCATGAGTATTGAGGAGGAACATATAAAGGTACGCAATACTTCCCTTTATCTCACTAACAATACAACTCTATGGTGGAGAAGAAAGCACGCAGACATGGAGAAATGTCTGTGCACCATCAATACATGGGAAGAATTCAAGAAAGAGTTGAAGAGGCAATTCTTTCCAGAAAATGTGGTCTATGAAGCTAAGAAGAAACTGAGGGAACTTAAGCACAGGACTACCATAAGTGACTATGTTAGGGAGTTCACATCTCTCACACTCCAAATCCCTAACCTAGCCACTGAGGATGCTCTTTTCTTCTTTGTTGATGGTCTCCAACCATGGGCCAAGCAGGAGTTGCAGCGAAGAGGAGTCAAGGACCTTGATGAGGCTATCTCTGCAGCTGAATCATTCACTGACTACCATCGAGGTGAGTCTAAACCCAAACCCCCTTCTAAGTATAACTTTGGTAAAGGTGGGGGAGACAAAGGGAAGAGTACTTTCAAGAAGGAAAGTAAGTACCCTTCAAGGAGGGAGTACGAGGATAAGAAGAAGGCGTTTACATATAGAAGTGGATGCTTCATATGCAAGGGTCCACACCAGATGAAAGATTGCCCCAAACTAGGGACTCTAGCATCTATTGTCGAAGAAAGGGAGTCCCAGGAGGTAGCCAATATGGGAACTCTCCAGTTGTTGAATGTCGCAAAGGCTAAAGAGCCTTCTCCTAACAAGGAGAGAAAGGGGCTAATGTTCGTGATCATCCATTTAAACGGGAAGCCTGTTGAAGCGATGGTAGATACTGGGACTACCCACAACTTCATCACACCGAGGGAAGCCGAGAGACTTGGACTAAGAGTCTCTCAAAAGATGGGGTGGCTCAAGACTGTCAATGCTAGTGGTCACGCCATTGTTGGAGCAGCTTACGGGGTAGACATGACCATGTGTTCTTGGAAGAGAGCTGTGGATTTCTCTGTTGTATGCATGGACGATTTCAAGATAATCCTGGAGATGGATTTCTTGAGACGGGTAAATGTCGTACCCATGCCATTCTGTGACTCAGTGTGCATCATGGAGCAGGGGTCTCTATGTATGGTTCCCACATTTTCCAAGCAGAAGGGAACTCAATAGATCTCTGCTATGCAGCTGAAAAAGGGACTTAAAAAAGGGGAAGTCACCTATTTGGCTATTCTAAAGGAAAAGTCCACAACAAAGAGAGAGGAGGATCTCCCATCTAGCATCAAGAAGGTCTTAGAAGAGAATAAGGATATTATGCCCCCAAAGCTGCCGAAACAACTTCCACCTAGGAAGAGGGTGGATCATAAAATTGAGTTGGAGCCGGGAACAAAGATACCTACTATGGCGCCTTACAGGATAGCACCTCCAGAGTTAGAGGAACTAAGAAGACAACTTAAGAAACTCCTGGATACTGGTTATATTCGACCATCTAAAGCACCTTTTGGGGCATCAGTGTTATTTCAAAAAAAGCACAATGGGTCATTGAGGATGTGCATCGACTACCGGGCT
Source organism: Gleditsia sinensis (assembly GCA_037074535.1). NCBI lineage: Eukaryota > Viridiplantae > Streptophyta > Magnoliopsida > Fabales > Fabaceae > Gleditsia > Gleditsia sinensis. The sequence continues at coordinate 975,677 of CM073469.1, read as the reverse complement.
CTAAATAAGGTAACTATAAAAAATAAATACCCCATTCCTTTGATATTTGACCTATTTGATAGACTTGGAGGGGCCAAGTGGTTCACAAAATTAGACTTAAGGTCAGGTTATCACCAAGTGAGGATTACCGATGGTGATGAACCCAAAATCACTTGTGTCATACGATATGAATCTTATGAGTGGTTGGTGATGCCTTTCGGCTTTAACCAATGCACCAGCCACATTTTGCACTTTAATGGACGAGATCTTCCATCCATATCTTGATCAGTTCGTGGTGGTGTACTTGGATGATATTGTCATCTACAGTAACACCTTGGAGGAACATCTTAAACACCTCCAGATCGTATTCAAGGTATTGCGGGAGAATTCTCTATATGTGAAGAAGGAAAAATGCTCTTTTGCGAAGAGTGAAGTACACTTCTTAGGGCACGTTATCAAGGACGAGACCCTAATGATGGATCAGGCTAAGGTGAAGGTTATACAGGAATGGGAGCCACCAACCAAAGTCTCAGAGTTAAGATCTTTTCTTGGGTTGACAAATTACTACAGGCGGTTCATTCAGAACTATTCTGCCATAGCCGCACCCCTCACCAACCTTCTGAAGAAGGATCATGCATGAAAATGGAGTGAGCGGTGCCAACAAGCCTTTGAGGAGTTAAAGGCTGCAGTGACGAAGGAACTAGTGTTATCTCTCCCGGATCACTCAAAGATGTTTGAGGTATATACTGATGCCTCTGACTTTGCTATTGGAGGAGTTCTTATGCAAGAGGGGCATCCAATAGCATATGAAAGCCGCAAGTTGAATGATGCGGAACGGCGCTATACAGTGCAAGAGAAGGAGATGACAACGGTGGTGCATTGCTTGAGAACCTGGTAACATTATCTACTAGGGTCACACTTTGTCATCAAGACAAACAATGTGGCTACTAGCTATTTTCAGACTCAGAAGAAGTTGACACCAAAGCAGGCAAGGTGGCAATACTTCTTGGCTGAGTTCGACTACACGATGGAGTACAAGCCAAGGAAGGCAAATGTGGTAGCAGATGCACTAAGTAGAAAGGCTGAATTAGCTGCCATCTCTCAAGCCCAAGGGAACATCATAGAGCTTAGCAAGGAGGGAATGAGCCATGATCCCTTGGCAAAACAATTAATAGGACTTGTAAGAGAAGGCAAAACCAGAAGATTCTGGGTGGAGGATGGCCTTCTCTACACCAAAGGAAGGAAACTCTATATTCTGAAATGGAACAGCTTAAGGAGGGACCTCATTAAGGAGTGCCACGACACAAAATTGGCTGGTCATCCAGGACAGAGAAGGACCTTGGCACTACTGGATTCAACCTACTACTGGCCTCAAATGCGAGATGAAGTGGAGAGTTATGTGAAGACTTGTCTTGTATGCCAATAAGACAAGGTGGAAAACAGAGCTCCGAGTGGGTTGTTGGAGCCCTTACCAACACCGGAGCAACCGTGGAAAAGTATCTCAATAGACTTCATCTCTGCATTGCCTAAGTCTGAGGGGTTTGGCTCCATCATGGTGGTAGTGGACAGATTCTCAAAGTATGCTACATTCATACCTGCCTCTACAGATTGCACAGCCGAGGAAGCTACCCGCTTATTCTTCAAGAATGTGGTTAAGTATTGGGGATTGCCTAAGACAATCATAAGTGACAGGGATCTCAGCTTCACTGGCCGCTTATGGACTGAGCTGTTCAAACTTTTGGGTTCGGAGCTACACTTTTCCACAAGCTTTCATCCTCAGACTGATGGGCAGACTGAGAGGGTGAATGCCTTGTTGGAATGCTATCTAAGACATTTTGTGAGTGCGAATCAGAAGGACTGGGCAAAACTCTTGGACGTGGCACAATTCTCTTATAATCTTCAGAAGAGCGAGTCCACGGGGGAAAAGTCCTTTTGAGATTGTGACCGGACAACAACCATTCACACCCCATACCCTTTCAAACTCTTATTAGGGGAGGAGCCTCGGAGCTTACCATATGGTGAAATCTTGGCAAGAGCAAGCCGATATTGCACGATCTTACCTGAATAAAGCGGCAAGGAGGATGAAGAAGTGGGCAGATAAAAAGAGGTGGGACGTGGAATACTAGGTGGGAGACATGGTCATGGTGAAACTTCTCCCACAACAGTTCAAGGCCTTCAGAAAGGTGTACAAAGGCCTAATTCGTAAGTACGAAGGCCCGTTTGAGGTTGTTGGGCGAGTAAGAAAGGTTTCCTACAAGCTCAATCTTCCTCCAAGGATGAAGATACATTCGGTCTTCTATGCCAGTATACTCAAACCCTACCATGAGGACAAGAAAGACCACGTAAGGAGTGACTCCAGGCGATCGCCTTCCATTGTTATCTAGTCTTTTGATCGAGAAGTGGAGGAAGTTTTGGCTAGCCGAATCTAGAGAAGGAGAGGGGTACCACCAAGTACCCAATATCTCATCAAATGGAAGGGATTGCCAGAGAGTGAGGCTAGCTGAGAAGCAAAAGAAGATCTTTGGCAGTTCCAAGACCACCTAAAGCGCTTTCACGAGATGAGCGCGATGAGGACGTCTGAGCTATAGGTGGGGGAGAGTGTCACACCCTGACACATTAGCACTACGTAGGCATGATGTGGACATGATTTGGTGCCCAGTAAGCAAATGTGCCATGCGAGTATCTAGAAGGTTTTAGAACATTCTAGATAATTCTGGTACATTCTGGAAGTCTCTAGAATCTAGTGGAAGTCTCTAGAACATATTAGAATATTCTAGAATATGGTAGAATACTCTAGAATGTAGTAGAAACATCCTGTAGGTTCTAGAATACTCTAGAACCATGTAGAGACATCATGTAAATACAAGTAGACTTAGAATACTCTAGAAGCTTAATGTGGATCGTTGGATCGAATTGATCCCAACCATTAATTCAAGGGGAGGTGGCTTATATAAACCCCTCACCCCCCCTTATTTGTAATCAATCCAAGAAGTTCTCTAGCATTCTCCAAATTCTCTAAATTCTCTTACTTTCTCTCTTGCTTTCTCTAGTCACTTTGCCTCTGGGAGAGGTGTCTAGAGGAATGCTGACTTAGTTAAGCATCAAGAGGAGCGTTTTAGCTAAGTGCCGCACAGTTTTTACTAGGAAAAAAAGAGTAAGTCCGTGACATACAGCCCTCTCAAAGTTCAATGACGCTCTTGCCCGTGTCCAAGGTTGACCTATCAAGCCAAAAAGTTTATTTTAGAAACTCTAAGCTATAGAGCAATGCAACATCAAACATTATCAGACTTCAAGTCAAGAACCATGGACACGAACACCGCAGCATAGGAAATCTCAAGTATCCAAGTGCAATTTGAAATATGTCATGTATGATATGTGCTTGACACATGTTAGACATGATCACAGGTCTTCTTTTGAAGTATTTATGTTTCATACCTCTAAAGTCACATTCATCAATGTTAAATAGACAATACTGTGTTAGTAATGATAAAAAATCGTTAACCAGGCTTCTTCTTGCACATGTGGTCCTACATTTTGTTGACAATTCTTCTTGCACATGGGTTCTCCATTTAGTGTGGTCTCCAATTATTGATACCTATCAAATCTAATTTTATTGAGGTCCCAAAACAGGAACATTTAAATCAAATCAAACTATAAAAACAAACATATGAAAGAGGAAGGTATATGAACATAAGTTAAAACAAAGACAATCAATATAATTTTTTTTTGCCAATTGAAAAGATTAAAACCCGCCATCTAGCAAATAATTTTATATTTTATATTCAGATTCTAATAACATCAATGTACAAAATTTTTTATGGCAATCAAATTAATTATAGTGTTTGTTCAGCATGTTCTAAATTTAATTGAGAATTCAAAAAAATTTTAGAAGGTCTCATGGATGGTAGCCAAATTAATAGTTACAATAAAATAATTTGGTTATTAATATATAATAATTACCAGTAATCTTTGAGGGCTCTAAGTATTCGCAGTGCTTTCTCTCTTAATTTCTGACAACTTTGCTTCCACTCTACATTTTTCCTTGTTGTCAATCTACATAACTTCAAAATTGTTTTCAATGAATATGCTTTGATACCTTTCCTTCAAAATATATTGGCAACAAATAATTCCTTGTAAATTCTGATTCGTTTGAAAACACCTCTTTCATAAACAAGCAATCAAATATTTCAACGAAAAGTGACGAGGTTCCTCTGAAAACTAATGGATTCTTTAAAAAGGATGTGGAACTATCATTTTTTCACAATTCACAATGCAAACAACAATAAAAATAAGTGGTTTAAAGAGTACTTTTATGTAGGAAGAACCTGAAGGTTTATGATCGAAAAATGGAAACGAAAAAAGCAAGACGACATTGCTGCGAGCAGATGGCGAGGGGATAACAACTTTACCTTCTCATCAACTAAGCCAATCCACACGTTTCTCGTTTATTATGCTTTTACTTGATCAATGTAGACCATGGAACTGAATTATACATTTTGTTTCTACTGAAGATATTGAGAGAGTAGGGAATCTCACTATAGGACACTCTGAGAAGTTGAAATTCTTGGACAAAAAGAAAGACCAACCCACCCATAAGAGAAGACATTGGAGTGATCATTATTAGTTGGAACACCTTCTGAGTAAATCGGCTTCTTCGGGACGTGGGCATGAGACCTCAGCCAGCAGAGGAAATTGTACACCAAATTGATGAGGCATAAGGAACCCAGCATTCTTAAATACTGAATCCCAATAGGATCTATTATTATACTGCTTCAAACGATATCTAAAAGTAAAATGATATAATATATATGCTTTGGAGATTCATAATAACATAAAATCGTTCACTTAAAAATTTTCTATCTATAATTTTGACATAAATACTATAATAGTGTGTTTGTGCTATTTGATATCTTAAAATAATTTAAAAAGGGGCACATGACACTTGATATTATACTTTCTCACTTTTTACAAATTTTTACTTATTTTAAACATCTAAATTAAAAAAAATCATTTAACTTCCATTCTTTTCTCTTTTCTTTACTTTTTGTCTTAAATTTCTTCCATTCTTTGCGTCCCAAACCTAACGGAAGTATTCAAACTGCACGTATATCTCGTAAAATTTAATTGAAAAACATAGTACAAAGCATTCTACACCAACGGAAATCTACAATAAATCGAACCCCATATAATAGTTGGCCAAGGCCTATGTTTCAAACAAGTTTTTCATCCCTTGAAAATATGTCCCTCATAAATGTCCATCTGTAATTTGATTGCTCATTACTACCCTCACCAAGATGACATTTCAATAATTTTTCCGTGTAGTACATGATAAAGTTAACATCTCAATAGCACGAGATGTTTCTATAATATGATAATAATCAACAAAGCCGAATGTAATATTGAAAAGAAAAAAAAAAATATTCATAACTAGGCCATACATAATTAGAGATTAATGTAAATCCCCTTCTTGTAAAGGTTCCAGACTAATTAGTTCATTTCTGTCGCGCTATCCATACAGAAGACACAAATAGTACTACAAAGTCGACATACTATTCTGCTGCATTATTGCTACTTGCTACAGAACCTTGCATATTTGTTGGTTGCAACAGAGTTTATTTGACTTTTAAAAGACTGAACTCGAGTAACTTGGGATTGTGGCTGTAACACGGACTGCATAGCAGGTGGGGAAAACTGTCCCAGCAGCAGTGAAGACACGGATTTAATGGGCCTATCTGCCTTTATGAAATTTACAATCAACATGCCAACCGCCACCATGTAACTGTTGAATCTAGAGAAGCTACATAGACATTATACAATACCCACATGAACACCAGGAATAAAATAAATAAAGCAAAATAATTCTTGTCACCAGGTTGCACGGAATTCATCATATTCTGCTGTGCAGGTGATATCCCAGGCATCTGTACCGAGGCATATTGTGATTTCGAGCTTGGACTGAGCGCTACAGCACTGAAAGAACACTTGACAATGGTCCCTTCTGCTCCTTCAGCCGCAGCAGCAGCAGTTGGGTCAACATCTTCATCAGTTATATCAACCACGGTGTCTATAAGTCGCTGATTAATCTCCCTTATTTCTTCCAATAGGGCATGATTAGCCTGCCATATATGTCACATAAGTTCCATATACCTAAGGTTGTTTGATCAGCAATCAAGCACCAATCCCAGTTATACTGTAATTCTTGAGCAAAAACTACTAATTCCAGTAATTATATATTGTGTTTGGAACCTTAACATAAGAAAATCAATTTCATATACAAATCATATTATCAATAATATTGGAAGATTCATAAATATTTCATTTCAAATGTATTACTTTCAATGTAATTTACACCAAAAATACAGACATAGTGACTACCTAGCAATGATAATTTTAAAAATTATTCTAAACCCTATGATATGATGAAATATCATGCTCTAATGAAAAGGATTTAACAGGCAATTCAGATGATGGAGAATCCTAGTCATTACATATTGAATCCAATGATGTGTCCAAGTTACTAATTTAAGACCTAAAATTATTTACAGAAGAGACGAGGTTTTAAGTCCGTGTAATCCTTGATCATTCTTCATAAATGGGGTGGATAAATGTCATTGGTAAACATGAGACAAATTATTAATCAAAATAATAATTGAAAGAAAAACATCAGCCTCACTACTAATATAATTGTTGTTAATATGACTACTATTATTTTCTTTTTGTTGGCGGTTATTCTTTCGTATTGTTTTATTATATCCTTTAGTTACATTTAAATCCTTAAAAGTCAGGTTAGCTTGTAAATTTGTTCCAATTATAACCTGAAATAATTCTGATTCCTATCTCATATCTTTGACTAAACGCATTAACAACCATACTAGTCTCAAATACATAATTATGATACAAAAGTTTTCTTCCCCATTAAGTGTTTATAATATTAAGTAACTAACTTCATGTTTAAGCAAAATAAAAAATGTACATCAGTTTATATGACCAACTACTTGTTTCTTGTTTCCACTTTTCCCTCCCCCTCTCCTTTTTACATTCTAATTTTACCAACAACAAAAAAAGGTCCAAAAGTTATGTAGGTGACATATTAATGCAAATATATAATCCTTGCATTGATGTCCGTTTTTATATAATGTAATGTCCAGCCCAATAAAAAAAGCACTGACAGTAAAAGAAGATAGAGTATAAAACATAGCATAATTTAGTACCTCAATTCTTGGCTTCTTGATAAAAGTATTACCATGAGTTCCATCTGGACCACTGAACTCTGCCAGCAAAGGAGAGGCTGATATCCCAGGAGTCCCAACGGCAAGAGATTGAGATGGTGCTGCTGCACCCCCTGTTTGTTGATGCGCAATATTTGCAGCATTTGTTATTGACGAAACACCAGAAATCGGTTTCTCAGAATCTACTGGCATAGGAGATAGAGCCAAAGGAGGTGAAGGAGTGGGGACCATAAATGGTGAGTTAGCAGATTGCAGAGGGGTCCCAACTTTTGTGAGAGATGGAAGATGATTTTGTTGATCAACTTGGGGAGATGAATGTTGTGAAATCTGAGGAGATGCAGCCTGCAGGAGTTGGGGTGAAGAAACAGGAAATGGACTCCCTTGTTTCAACTGTTGATGGGGATAAGCTTGGCGTTGACCCGAGGAAAGATGTTGCTGAAAGACCCCTGGCTTAACACCCATTCCTTGTCTCATCTTTATATCATTCATTTGGGGAAGCTGTGGCATTTGATGTGTCTGCAATTGTCCAGGCATCTGTTGCTTTACTGACTGGTGTAACTGTTGCTGCTGTTGCATCATTTGCTGTCTCTGCATCAATTGCCGCTGCTGCAATTGTTGTTTGAGCTGTTGAGCCTGCAACATCTGCTGTTCCTGCTGCTGTTTCAGTTGCTCGTATTGAAGCATACTGGAACTTGACTGAAGGGGATTTAGATTTGGTTGGATCACATTTACCCCGCCTTGCGATGATAAGGGATTCATGTTAGTCTGTTGGGGAGCACTCACAGTGTTTTGTTGAAGAGAGCTCACTGGAACCTGCTGCAGAGAGTTCATAGTATTTCCTTGTCCTGAATCAAAATTGGCACCAGGCTGCACTGAATTCATCATATTCTGCTGTGCAGGTGATATCCCAGACATAGAATTGTGCTGCAAACTTGGCATACTGTTATGCGACATTGTTGCTACAGGACCTTGTATATTGGTTGGTTGCAACTGAGAGTTTATTTGATTTTCATGAGAGTGCACTTGAGTAAGTTGGGATTGTGGCTGTGGCATGGAGTGCATAGAAGGTGGGGGAAGCTGTCCTGACTGAAGTGAAGGCATGGCTTTCCTGGGCCTATTTGTATTTATAAAATTTATAATCTGCTTCTCATAAGAACCCAATTTATCCTTGAAATTAGGTAAAATGTTGCACTTGGAAACTTGTAGGAATGATATAATACGCTCCAACATTGTTTTAAATAATTTCAGCTTTCCAAGCTGATCTGACTTTGGTTGTTGCGGAAGGGAATCATGCTGATAGAGAAATGCAGATACAAGGTTAAATAAAATTATATTATTAAGTTATGGGCGAACTCATTGGCAATAAAGGGCTTTCTTTCCAGAAAGGGCGATGATTTGATAGTGCTTAGCACAAGTAGCAATGGTTGAACAGCACATTAAATATTCCAGAGTTAAAGCCATCATTACCACAAGAGTTCCAAGCAAAATGACATCTTTATCCACAGATGGCGTTAATATTGTAGAGGTCATATATCAATACTTAACATACCTGCTGCAGTTTAGTAGCAATTTTCTGGTACATTTCATTCAATTCTTGCAAGTACGTTTCTTTCATAATTTTGATCTGTAAGTTGAAATCAACAGAATCAGATAATCAAAACATTTGAAGTCTTGAGATCACCCAAGCAAGCAGATTTGTATCACTGTTGCAATTATACATATGCATGTGTGTACCCATGAACTGATAACAAAGTCACTTGAAGGTAACTAAACAATAACATAAGTTTGCACTGAAGTAACACCATTCTTATCAATATAACATCAGGTTAACGATTACAACGAGTCTTTCTCAATGGAAGTGACTAATAGAGGAAAAAAGGGTAGTGATAACGAAAATGCACTCAAGACTGAAAATCGAAAAATTCCTTTTTGCAGGTGTCAGCTTCCACTGCTGCAGTGCATATATTTTCATATGTCAAGGTTAGAAATTATTCAGTTTAACATTAAACTGTATAAATTACAAATATCAGAAATATGAGTGTAAAATAAAAGTTTTCATAGGGTTAACTAATAACATGGTGCAGGTTAGATGGCCCCATATAGCTCTCTCTCCTGACATGTGTATTATGTGGAGACTTGAGTCAAACTTTGCCTCATTTATTTCTCCATTGTTCAGCTTTTGGAATAAGCTCTTTGGCATTTTTGGTGAGAGTTGAGTGTATCCTAGTTTGTTGGATTAGTTTCTTCAGATTCATTTTCAAGGGTTTGGTAACAGAAGGTAAACAAAACCATGTGGCCACGTGCAGTTTATGGGATTTTGTGGCTTTTGTGGTTGGAAAGTAATGCTCACATCTTCAAGGGTGTATCTTCCCCTTTAAATTTGTTACGGAATAGAATTGTGTATATGGGTTCTCTTTGGTGTTCAGCACATGGTTTATTTGAGGGAATCGCTATTTCGGATATACAAAAAAATTGGACAGCTCTTCTACACTGATTAGATTCATAGAGCATTTGTTTCTTTGACTCTGTAATGGTTCTGTTTTACTGTTTTTCTGGTGTGAGGATATCTTAACCTCCAACCTTTTGTACTGTTATCACTTTCTTTCTCTAATACAATTTCTTCTTTTATTAAAAAAAAGAAAGATAAAAGTTCTCATACTTTTCCTCTAAGATTCATGAGTTCATGTTCTTATAATTAAGTAGATGCCTCCCAATAAAAGCCATCAAGTAACTCTTCTAAATATTACTTTGGGGCTTATTGGATTAATTTCAATTATTCCAGCCAACTTTAGTGAGGAAATAGATATAACAGCAATTGGCATATTTACCTTTTGGTATACTTCTTCTTGCCAATCACCCCCACTTGATTGTCCAGTCTGCGCTGTTGAATCCAGAGAAGCTACAAGAGATATTATACAATACGCACAAAATCATTAAGGCTCAAATAAATAAAGCAAAATAATATTGTCATTTGTCATTATTTTTTTAAAGAAAATATACTAGGTAATCGTAATCAATCACAATAAACACACTCATGATATATGCAGGCATGACAGTACTTATGATGGAAGTGTACTTTCCAAAAATGATAAATTTTAAGGCAGATATCTAATTTTTTTTTCTTTTGAATGAAATAAGATGATTCATATAATTTAAAAAGCAGGAGAAGAACAAAAATAATGTTTCTCAATACAAGCACAGTAAAGAAAGCATAAATGGAAAGCTTGGTTAATATGCTAAAACTCCTTTTATCTCCTTCTTCATTTTTTCTCAAAGGATCAATGATAGCATAACATAGACATTAATAGACCAAAAATACGAGACAAAAAGTAATGCAAAGATGCAATTAGATACTTGATGATGTTTCTGGAAGGGCTCTTTGGGATTGATACAACTGCTTTTGTTGATCAAGTACATTTTGCTGTTGAAGTAAGGAACCTGATGCTTGAAGCCTTTGCTGCATATCTCGTTGCAAGGAATTTGGCTGCTGTTGCAAACCCAATTGCTGTTGCAGCTGTGGAGGCTGAGATTGAATCTGTGGCATCAATTGCTGCTGTGAAGACTGCGGCTGCGGTTGCTGCACTTGAGATGGTAACAAATTCGATCCATTTTGTTGTGATTGCTGCTGCATTAGTACCTTTGATTGTTGTAGCATGTGTGCAGAGTGCTGGCTAGTTTGCATGCCAGAGTTGCCAGAACGAGGTCCAAGCAACTGCTGCTGCTGTAGCCCAGGGACATTACTTCCCAACTGTTGTTGATGCATATTTGAGAGGTTGTTTTGCTGATTCATTAACTGTTGTTGCTGGTACTGCTGCAGGTTTGTAAGATTATTTTGCTGTCCAATTAACCTCTGTTGTTGTTGGATATCACCAACGCCGCTCTGTTGCCCAAGCAGCTGAGTATGTTGCAAGTTTGTTGCATTTGGCTGTTGCCCCAAAAGCTGCTGCTGCTGTGGAGGCAATATTGGCTGTTGGGTCATTGGTGTTTGTTGCTGATGCATAATAGAAGCCTGTTGTTGTTGCTGCTGCCTCATAATTGGTGGTGGATGTTGCTGAAGCATGGATTGTGTTGACTGTTGAACATTATTAGACTGTTGATTCTGCTGAAGGCTAGACGGAGGAGTTTGCATCATGGAAGGCTGCATCACAGATGATGTTTGCATAGTAGATTGCTGATTAGACTGCAACTGATTTGGTTGCAGAAGGTTCTGCTGTTGCTGTGCTTGCTGCTGCTGGATTTGCATGAGTGAGTGTGGGTGCTGGAGCTTATGCTTAAGAAGCTGCTGCTGAAGTTGTTGCTGTTGGTAAAGATACTGCTGCTGATTCTGTGGTTGCTGTTGGGTAACAACCTGCTGTCTTCCTGGCATTTGTCTCTGAGGACCAGGAAACATATTCTGCATATTAAAATTCTTGCCAATAGTGCTCCCCACTAAATTCTGTCCAGGAAAGCTCTGCATATTGGAATTTTGGCCAATGTTTTGCATTGGATTCTGGCCTCCATTAGTTGCCCATGACAGGTTAGGTTGAGATAGAATCTGTTGATGTGATTGGGGCTGATTAGGAGCCTGAGCCAGCATTATTCCTATTGAAATATTTGACCACCCAAGTTAGAGGAACGGAAACAATCCCAAAAAAGAAAGCGAATATGAATGGCAGTCAAACCAGGGAAATAACCCACAAAATATAACAACAACAGCAGCCAAGTCTTTTTCTTTTTTCATTAGGTAAAGTCGGCTAAATGGATCAAATGACGTTACAGTAGTCTATTATAAATTTTATCAATGCATGAATGAAGTCAATGTAAAATAAAAAAATGAGAAAGACAAAGGACAAGGATAGGATGTAGGTATTAGCGATATGTAGAGCAATAGGACACTAGAGTCCTAACGGATTAAGCTGATAGAAAATGTGCTCTGTCAATGTGCAAGTTATCACTCATCCCATCCACTATCACTTTCAACTAAGTGAAGGTCCAGAATTGCATGTGCAAAAGGAATACAACTAAGAAAAGATGAAACAACTCAGAAAGTCAGAATAATTAATAAAGGAACAGGATGGCAATATCTAGTCAAACGCTGATTACGAATATAGGCTTTGCAACCACGGAAGAATAGTTTAACCATGCCAAGTCTCTTAGATGCTAACCTGGATCTGAAGGTTTATTGCTAGGGCCACCTGGGTTTGATAGCATGGGGTTGCCCATGGTGTTCTGGGATTTATTCTCCATTGTAAGCATCTTCAAAGATATTTTCAGTAGATAATCAGGCTGTAATTAGGAATACCATATTAAATCATCAATCTTATATATTGCATGTGTTTGCATGGGTAACCATAAATGTACACGATAACTGTGAGGCTCCTCATTGTGAATTTACCTGGCTTGTTGCAGCAGTATAAATCTTCTCTTCAAAACTTTGAGCAATCTTCCGAAGCTCATGTAATCCCTCTTGACCAGAAAATGGAAGATGTCTTTTCAATGTGTCCATTCTACAAAATGAAAACAATGGTTTATTATTACATGTCATCAAGATGTTAAGAACATTAGACAATCCTCAAAAGACAACATGATTTACATGCAAAAAGCTTGCAGAGATTATTTTGATAACACCTTAGAAAGTCTTGCATCCTGGATACAAATGGTAAGGATAAGGAATCCTCCAACTATAGCTTTCTACCCAATGTCTCTTAAGTATCCATGCTTGACAAATCCCAGCAACCAAAAAATATATAAACAAGCCAAATACACAGTTTTTTGTTCAAAAATTATACTGATACACCAAATTTTTTCAAAACTAGCACATTGCCAAAAAAACCAAACAATCAAATTAATATCCTAAATTAATAATTAAACCCAAAATTACCCCAAATTTCCAATACAAAACCTAATTCCCAAATTACAATTACATCATAAATAACAAAATAAAAACATTTTTTTTCTTCTCATACTGCATTAAAAACCTTTGTTCCCCCTCCTTCCAAACCTCTAAAGTAAATAAACCAGAAGTGCTCCGTCTTCAGAGGACAAACCCAGAACTCAACAATGATACAAAATGTTGATTCCAAAATATTTCAACATATTATCAATACAACAGCAAATGATCAGCAAACTGCTAAAGCTCAAGCATGGACTTCAAATACAATATTGAAAAAATCAATATTCTGCACAGATTCAAATGGACAACGTTGGTTTGGCAAAGAGAATGAATAGGTTTCATTATTGTTCTTCACCTATCAAATAGAATTTTGGACACAATATACTGCATTAGATAATTATATAGAATGGTGCTGTGTGTCTGTTTTAGGCTTTTAGCTCTTCCAACTTGCATTTATTTATATTTTATAAAATTATTTATTTATGACAAACAAGAGGAACCTTACGGAAATGTTGCCCATTTGTAAAATTCTTATTTAAATTTTATTTTTCTTTTGATAACCAACAAAAGAAAAAAAAATTATTCAATTCACCTCAGTGATACAATATTAAAACTGAAACATACATTTTCACGACAATTCTTTGTCGAGAATCAGGTTGCAGTTGAGCTCTCCAATCACTTGTATCCATAGCTGGCTCAATGCCTTGAATAGGTCTCCAATTATTGTTATCCATCGAACTTGAATTGGCTGAATAACCAAAAAAAGAACTATCCAATCAAATCAGACTCTAAAAGGAAACACATAAAGGGGGCATATATATATGTACATGTACAAGTATGAGAGACATTATAAAGATAATCGATAAAATTACTGATTTTCCAAAGACTCAAAATGGTCATCCATAAAGCCATATTTCAGAACTTGAGATAGTAATAACACAAATACGAGTAGTGAAAAATGGCAACTTAATTCATGGGGAGAGAGAAGCTAGAATTTTGGTCCCCATGGGGCAAGTTACTCTTTTTTCTTCCCTCAAGCCCAAAATTAAAATATGATGGACAAAGGAATGTAGAGGATCATACAGTTTATACAAGCTTGTAGTGGTGTATGGGAAGCAATATTAGCTGTGATGTCTCTTAATTGTACCAAAAAAAAAACCCTCCCGCATAAAAAAAAAATCCTGAGTTTCCAGAACACTTTAGAAAGTTCCACAGATGGCAGTCAAATCAATAAGCAAAATCATTTCTCAGATAATTATGTGAATTATTCTTACTTAAAACCATATCTATAACATGAGGTATTCATTTTCCAATGCCCTAAAATTGTTGTTGGATTTCCGAAAAAAAGCTTTTGAAAGGTTCCACAAATAGTAGTTAAAAGAAGCTAAATACTAAATATTCCGTCATCAATAGACAATACTTATACTACTAATAATTCTATTTAACTAGCCTACCATAGACTCGAACACAAAACATAGGACATGACACAAACCAAATGATGCAGCAAAATTCAAAACATAAGACATGACTCGGTGTTGCTATGTGTATCATGAAATCGTATGCATACTTTATGTATTGATAAATAAACATGAAATACCAAGAACATTTTGAAAATATCCCTAAAATATACCTAGTATGCATTAAAGCATGTTTATAAAGTATCAAAGATGTGCCAAAATTAAATTTATTTTTAATTCCTAAAGGAACTTTTTTTTTTTTTGGTGGGACTGAAGGAACTTTTTAAGTTGTTGAAGTGTCAATATGTAGGGGTCCGCTACATTTTTACAGTGAAACAGTTCCTTCCTGAAGTTTTGATGCTTTACAGGCTACATTTCAAGGCCAAAACTAAAAGGGTGGCCCAATGCATGAGACTCCCACTTGGAGTCTGGGAAAGGTAGATATACGCAGCTGTTTTTAAAACTTGAATCCGTGACTTCTAGATCACAAAACAGCAGCAACATTGCCGTTGCCGTTGTGCCAAGGCTCACCCTCTAAAACTAAGAATTAAAAAAATTTGACATAAATATGCCTCCAAAGCCTAGAATGGGATAAAGTACTCCATTGTAATAGCAGTTTTGACTTCATATAAAACGTTCCCTCTCATCATGAAAAAAATGATAACTGATTTCTCTCCATATTGTGACTTAGGTGTTCTCCAGCAATTAATTTCTATAAAAAAAAAAATAAACTTCCTACTACATATCTTTAGTTCTTCAAGTTAAAATGCTTTTCCCATTTTCCCATCTTCCCATCTTTGAGGGATCCACCTATTCCCACTTCTGAAGATTCCTCTTCTCAGTCTATTATACTTCAAATTTGGTTTCAGTTATTTATTTTGTTACGTTTCATTAAAAATACATTGGTTTTCGACAATTTAAACTTTTCAGAACTTTTGATTCTATATCATTTCCCTTAAAGGATCTCAAGTTTATTTCCCCCTTTACCTCCTTAAGGGAAAACAACGATTGTGTAATAGAATAATCTTATCCCAAGAGAGAGAATGTGGAGGAAGGAAGAGGTCTATGAAAAGAATCTACCATCAAGGTCAACGATGACAGTGAAACTGATAAGGCGGCGAAGAGAGATAGGGAAATCGCCCGATGGTGGTGTGTGGAGGTGTGTGTGACGATCCGGCTCCAGGTGGAAACTTAGACTGACATTTTATAGGCGAAATTAAGGTTGGGGCAAGACAATTGAACTATGAAGGCTTCAAAAGTGGTAACTTCTAGTTACCACCTTTTACTTTTTACTCTATTATGTGACCAAATTTGATAGAAACAGGATAGGTAATCTGACATTAACCAGTAAGGATTACAGTGATTAATCCCCTCAGGAGTCAAGCTCCTCTCCAATACTCAGACTCTACCCTTCTATCCCTCACTGATAAAGTTTGTTACCCTTCTCCCCTGCTTCTCACCTCCCATGTCTCCTATATTCTCCCCACTACTAACTAACTTCTCAGTTAAAGTCCCTTTTGCCCCTACCCTCCTATTCTTCCTTTCATACACTCTCCATATCCTGGGCCTATTATTGTGGCCCACCCACTGATCCCCAGTTTTATTATTCTCACACTCAAGCTCATCCCTAAGCTCATTCCTAACAATACCCCCTGCTGGATCAGCAGCCTTGTCCTCAAGGCTGAAGTGTGGGAACTGGTGGATTAAAGATGAGGCTTCCTCCCAGGTTGCATCCTCCGAGGCCAGACCTGTCCATTGAATAAGATATTCCCGTGAGTCCTGTCCCTTTTTTTCTCTAACAGCCAAAACCTTCATAGGTTCTATCACCACATCAGACTCCATGTCAGCAGGTAATGTTGCAGCAGCAGTGTGATCTCCAATGGCATGTTTTACCAGCGAGACATGGAATATGGGGTGCACCCGACTCTGGGGAGGGAAACTGAGTTTATAAGCTACCTCCCCATGGCGGCCAATGATTTGAAATGGGCCATAATATCGGGGAGACAACTTGGAGTAGATGCGTGGTGACAAGGATGCTTGTTTATGGGGCCTTAGTTTTAAATATACCCAATCACCAACAGCAAATTCTACCCTCCTCCGTTTTTTATTAGCATAGTACTGCATTTGCTCTTAAGCCTTACTAAGATGGCCCTTTAATTGTCTTACGGCCTCATCACGATCTAAGAGGTCATTTGCCACAGCTTCTACCTTAGTTTCCCCACGGAGGAATTTAACTATGGGAGGGGGTGGATGCCCATAAACTACCTCAAATTGCGTAGTACCCGTGGAGACGTGGAATGTAGTATTATACCATAGTTCAGCCCATGGCACCCAATAGGACCAATTGCGTGGCTGTTCAGAGGCAAAGCACCTTAGATAGGATTCCAGACAGCGATTCACTACTTCGGTTTGCCCATCGGTCTCCGGATGATAAGAAGAACTCATTTTTAAGGCTGTCCCTTGCAAATGAAAGATCTCCCTCCAAAATCCACTCACAAAAATAGGGTCTCGGTCACTTAAGATTGATAAAGGAACACCATGCAGCCGTATGATTTCCTTAATGAAGATAGCAGCAATACTTTTGGCCGAATAAGGGTGCTTCAAGAGGATAAAATGTGCAGATTTGGAAAGACGATCCACCACTACTAAAATTGCATCATACCCCTTGGATTTTGGGAGTCCGGTAATAAAATCCAATGAAATGTCTTCCCAAATTCTTTCTGGAATAGGTAAGGGCTGCAACAATCCCCCAGGTACAACTGATGCACTTTTCATTTGTTGGCATGTAGGACAAGCTTGAACAAACTCCATTACTGCTTTCTTCATTCCCACCCAATATAAATTAGCTGCCAATCTCCTATAGGTTCTTAAATAACCAAAATGTCCCCCTGAAGCTGAAGAATGAAATTCTTTGAATAACATAGGGATTAATGTTGACTTGGCAGAGATCACCAACCTTTCTTTAAAAAACAGCACCCCATTGTGCATTAAAAAACCAGGTTTACAGTGTGGGTCAGATTCTAGTGCTTCCCTTATTTTCTGCAATTCAACATCCTTCTGTATTTCAGCCAACAGTTCATCCTCCTGCAGCCAAATGGGAGATGATCTGATGGCAGCCAGCTCCTCTTCCATTGGTAATCTGGATAAAGTATCTGCTGCTTTGTTTTTCGGTCCCGGTTTATACACTACTTCAAACTTGAATCCCAACAACTTGGCCATCCAATTTTGTTGGTCAACATTAATTATTCTCTGTGTCAGTAAATCTTTCAAACTTCTCTGATCAGAATAGACTATAAATTCTCTTCCCATCAAATAATGCCTCCAATGTCGAATGGGTAATACCACTGCCATGAGTTCCTTCTCGTAGATGGATTTAGGAAGGTGACCAGAGGACAAAGCCTTGCTGTAATATGCCAGGGGCCTTCCCTCTTGCATTAAGACAGCACCCAAACCAATACCTGATGCATCACACTCCAGTGCAAAAGGCTTAGAAAAATCTGGGAGGGCTAGTACAAGAGCTACAGTAATTGCCCTTTTTAAATCTTCAAAAGCTTGCTGTGGTGCCGGTCCCCAAGTGAAAGAATCCTTCTTGGTCAGCTCTGTGAGAGGCTTAGCCAACTTTCCATACCCCATAATGAATTTTCGGTAATACCCAGTCAAGCCTAAGAACCCCCTGACTCCTTTGACATTGTGAGGGATAGGCCATTCTAACACACTGGACACTTTTTTTGGATCCACTGCCACCCCATCCTTGGATAAAATGTGGCCTAAATACTCCACTGTGTTCTGTCCAAAACTGTACTTGCTTTTGTTAGCCACAAAATGATTATTCTGAAGCATCTTTAAAACAATAGCCAAATGCTGCAAATGAGAACTCCAATCTGCACTATATACAAGTATGTCGTCAAAAAATACTAATACAAATTTGCGCAGAAATGGCTTGAAAATCTGGTTCATGGTTGCTTGAAAAGTTGCCGAAGCATTCATTAACCCAAAGGGCGTAACCAAATACTCATAGTGGCCTTCGTGAGTGCGGAATGCAGTCTTTTCCACATCTTCCTCCTTCATTCGGATTTGATGGTACCCTGATTTGAGATCTAGCTTTGAGAAAAAACTTGCTCCATGTAGTTCATCAATTAACTCTTCAACTACCGGTATTGGAAACTTGTCTTGAATTGTGACTTTATTCAAAGCCCTATAATCCACACACATCCTCCAAGAGCCATCTTTCTTCTTCACTAAGATGACTGGACTAGAGAATGGGCTTGAGCTATTACGAATAATTCCCAGCTTAAGCAACTCAACGACTTGTCGCTCTATCTCATCCTTTTGGTGATTAGGATACCGGTAGGGTCTCACATTGACCGGTTATGTTCCTGCTTTCAGTACAATATGATGAGCAACATCCCGAGGGGGTGGAAGGCCTAACATTTCCCTAAACACCTCTAGAAAATTCCCCCACAAGGTTCTCTAAGTCCTGTTTCTGCTGTATTGTACATTCCTCCTCTTCCTCCTCTTTTAGATCACCCGTAATCTGCCATAACACTCCTTCAACCATTCTAGTACATGGATCCATAATTCCTAAGAGAGAGCCAGCACTAATCTCAGTCCTGTCACGACCTGTACCAACATCTTTGACCCCCTGAAGCTTGACCACTCCCTTGTCAGATTGGAAAGTCATGGACATTGCTTTCTAGTCTATCGCAACCTTTCCCAGAGTCTCCAGCCAAGCTACTCCCAAAATCATATCTACTCCCCCCAGATCCAGGACGTAAGCATCAATTACAATGTTATTGTCACCCAATTGCAGAGGCAACCCTTCACATTTCCCTTTCGTAAGGATCCTGTGGCCATCACACAACCTTACTCCAAATCTTTTGTGCGAGTCTACTAGAACATTTAAGGCACACACTACCTATGGAGCCACGAAATTATGGCTGGCTCCACTGTCCACTAACACCAAGATGGGTACTCCCATGAGCTCACCTTCCAACTTCATGGTCTTTAACGTTGTTATTTCCGGTCCCACTGCGCCCAACAATCCCATTAATTTGCACTCCAATCCTTCTCCTTCCTTTTCTTGCTCGATTTCGAGTGCCAAGACTTCTGCGCATCCCTCTTCGTCCGTGTCTTCCAGAACTACTAATCGATGGGTCTTTTCGGAGCACTGATGCAATGGGTGGAATTTCTCCCCACATTTAAAACAAAGCCCCTTGCTGCGACGATCCATCAGTTCTTGGTAAGACAAATATTTGGTTCCTTTTGCTCTCTCAAACGCAGGTCTCCCATCGCTGAGATATGTTTGTCGCGTTGGAGGCCACTGAAACAGGGGCTTTCAACAAAGAAGAGGCTGACGGGGTTCCTCTCCCTGGCCCATGTGATCCCGTCCCACTTACATTCGAAATGGGCTTAACCGAATTGGGCCCTTCATGGGTCCTGTGGAATGTACCTGACCCAAAGAACCTACCCGCAGTATTTTGCCCCATCCTCGCACGGTACGTAGCTACCTCTGCGTCAACAACGGTGCCTTCCATTTCGCGTTCCATGTCTCTTGCAATCTGCATTGCGCGCCACCGTGATTATGGGTGAAAAGATCTTACTCTCTGTCGCAGGTCTGGTCGCAAGCCCCCCATGAAGTATCCCAGATACTGACTCTCTGTTAACCGGGGTACTTAGGCTGACACCAACTCAAAATGATCGATATACTCCTCAACTATTCCAGCTTGATGCAGCACAGACAATTCTTCATATGGATTGTCGTAAATCATTCCCCCATACCTTAGTAATAATGCTTGCTTGAATTTTACCCATGAAAGATTGGGCTCCGTCTCCCTCAATAATGTGAACCAATGTATAGTGTTATCTTCCATACAGAGTCGCGACAACTTCACCTTCAAGTCTTCCGGAGTATTGTGTACTTCAAAATAGGCCTCTGCTCTCTGAATCCAGCCCATTGGGTCCGTTCCATGGAAACCGGGAAGCTCCACCTTCTTCGCTGAAATGCGATACTCATCCCACCCATCATGGGACACTCCCAACCTTGGTTGTCTCGTGGTGTTTCTCATTGGCCTTTCTGCAGAGGAAGAACCCTCCGATGGTCCAGACCTCCCTTGGTCCCTTTCTACCCTTTTTCCAGCTGCTTTCTCCATCTTCTTCTGTAGTATCATTAGTAATTGTTCCTGTGACTGTTGCATCTTCTCAAACATTGACCTCTGCATCTCTAGTTGAGACTGCTGCATTTCAGCTAATGCTGCCCGAAAATCCCCCAAGGTTGTTTCCAATCCTTCCACTCGCGTGCCAACCGCTTCCATTGCAGACAACCGAGCCTCCAGTGCTTCTCCAGTTGGTTTTGGTGGCAGTGAATCCGGCAGGTCGGACCAATTAATAGAAACAGGATAGGTAATATGATATTAACCAGTAAGGATTACAGTGATTAATCCCCTCAGGAGTCAAGCTCCTCTCCAATACTCAGACTCTACCCTTCTATCCTTCACTGATAAAGTTTGTTACCCTTCTCCCCCTGCTTCTCACCTCCCACGTCTCCTATATTCTCCCCACTACTAACTAACTTCTTAGTTAAAGTCCCTTTTGCCCCTACCCTCCTATTCTTCCTTTCATACACTCTCCATATCCTGGGCCTATTATTGTGGCCCACCCACTGATCCCCGGTTTTATTATTCTCACACTCAAGCTCATCAAAAGTACTTCGTTGAGTTACCTCGTGAAGATGAAGCAGAAGAAGATACAAGAGGAAAAGAGGAAGATGGTAGAGATATATGGGCATTAGTAGAAAATGACCCGGCAACAGCTATAGTAAAATACCTAAATCTAAAAAGACAAGCTATAATAGAGGTGGAAAGCACACAAGACTAGGAAAATTTCTTACAAGGGATGACTAGAGAGGATAGGGCAAAAGAGAGTGGTAAGATTAAGAAGATAAGGTGTATGAAGCAAGAAGACAGAGTGAAAGGGGAAGAGCAACTAGACCAAAAGATCAAAATGGCTTAAGAGGCAGGCCTCACCAAGTCCCACCCTTCAAAATGACGACCATAAACTGAAACTATCGAGGGGTGGAGGTCATCTTGACATTTTGAAATCTTTAAGACTTATATCTCAAGAATAAACCCTCACTTTTATTTCTCATTGAAACAAAAGCTAAAAAGAAAAAGATGAACATTTTGAAGAGAATGCTTAATTTTAAAGAAATGGCAGTTGTTAATCCAATAGGAAGAGCAAGTGGCCTCTGCTTAATGTAGAAGAATGGATGTGAGGTGGAAGTGTTAGATAAGTGCCAAAGCTACATCCACACAAGAATTAGAATGGAAGAGGAGACAGACAAAGAACCACTTCAACACCTTTATCTGCGATAACCCGGATCCTAGAGAAAGAAGGCAGCTATGGGGAGCTGTAGCATATTTAAATCCCAATAAGTTTTATGCTTGCCAATGCATAGGGGATTTTGATGAAATTCTATATCAATGGGAAAAAGATGGTGTTAGACCCCATACTAACAAATAAATTGAGATTTTTAGAAATTTTTTGATTAATGATGATCTTTTTAATTCCCATGTCAAGGGTTGCAAGTTCACATGGTGTAACATGAAAGAGGTGGGCGAGGTGAAAGAGAAAATTAACAGACATATAGCAAATGAGAAGTGGCTAAATAAATATAACAATGCCAACATAATTACCCTTCCAGCAGTGGACTCTGACCACAGTCCCCTTCTTCTGAAATTAAAAACCCCCCAAGGAAAAGAGAAAAAATTTTAAGTTTGAAGCCTGGGCAGATCATGAAAACTTCAAAGGAGAAGTAGAGAAGAGCTGGAACAACAGTGAATCTACAAAGAACCTAGCTGATTTTGCATCTAAGGTCAACAACATGGTTGTACATTTAGAAGATTGGAAGAAAAAATGCTTCAAAAGGGCTAATATCCAGATTACTAAACTCAAAAAAAGGCTACAGCAGTTACAAAATGGTACCCAAAGCAGGGAGGCAATAAAAGAAAGAAACAAAGTCAAGGAGAAAATCAATTACCTACGAAAACAAGAAGAAAAATATTGGGCACAGAGAGATAGAATCAAGTGGCTAGAATGTGGTGACAAAAATATTAAATTCTTCCATCAAACCACCATGCAGAGAAGAAAACAAAATATGATAGCAAGAATCAAAGATGGAGAAGGATATGGGCTGAAGGAGAGAACAACATTCAAGAGGCTTTCCCAAATCTCTATATGAAGCTCTTTGAATCCACTAATCCTAGTGACATCACACACATCACCTTAATTCCTAAGACAACAGCTAGAGACAGTGGGACAATTTTGCCCTGTAAGTTGCAAGAATTTTAGCTATAAAATTGTATATAAGATCATGGTCAACCTGATGAAACCTCTTATGAATGAGCTGATATCACAAAATCAAAGTGTATTTATTAGTCGAAGACTAATTCAAGATAATATCCTACTTGCACAAGAAGCTTTTCATGCCTTGAAACACAAAAGGAATAAAAAGAAGCATTACATGGCCCTCAAGTAAAGCCTATGATAGATTGGAATGGGTCTTCTTAAAAAAAGTTTTGGAAACAATGGGCTTTGAGGAGAGGTGGTTGGTAAGGCTGATCATGAGCTATATTACATCAATCAGCTATAAAATCAAAGTTAATGGAACTTAGGCCCAGTTTTCTGCCCCTAAAGAGTTTTGAGACAAGGAGATCCCCTATCCCCCTATCTTTTCATCATGGCAACTGAAGTTTTGTTGAGGGGAATAGTTATAGCTATGGAAAACAAGACTATAAATGGGATCAAATTAGCAGAAAAGTCTCTGAACTATCTCACATCTTCTTTACTAATGACTAAATTATTTTTGTGGCTACAAATAAACAAACAACAACAACTAAGTATTTTCTCACTAGGTGGGACCAGCTACATAAATCAAATGGCGCCAGTGGCATATCATGAATGAGTTTAACACTATTGCATTATTTATCTATTTCATGTAACTACAACAAGTTGTCGCACGTCTAACACAACTCTCCTCTTTTATCCGACTCGAGACCAGCTGTACGTTGGGACCTACAAATAAACAACAGGCAAAAAAGCTAAGAGGAATCCTAGAAAAATACTCAAAACACTCAGGTCAACTAATCAATCTAGATAAATCTGAAATAATTTTCAACAAAGGCGCTCCTAATGGTATTAAAGAAAAGGTACAAAGGGAGCTCAACATGAGTATATGGGACAATCCAAACAAATATCTAGCAATGCCAGCTGTTTGAGACAAATCTAAAAAGCAAGCCCTTAACTGAATCATGGACAGAGTGAAACAGAAATTATCTAATTGGAAGATGAAGTTTTTATCTCAAGGGAGAAGGGACATCCGAATCAAAGCTGTGATCCAAGCCATCCCCACCTATGCCATGTCCTCCATATTACTTCCCAAAAATATTTGTGCTAATCTTTGTTCAGAGATTGCTAAGTTCTGGTGGAGAAACAGAGAAAATGACAATAGCATTCACTAATAAACTGGGAAAAGTTGACAAGAAGAAAGAGGAAGGAATGGGTTTTAGAGACTTTAAAAGAATGAATATAGCCCTGTTGGGAAAACAAGGCTTGAAGGATTGTAGAAGCACCTAATTCCCTATGGGCAACAATTATTAATCAGAGATACTTCCCAAATTCAAACTTGCAAAAAGCAAAAAGAGGAAGATGTAACTCCTGGAGTTGGCTAAGCTTATGGGTAGGAAAGAAGTTTCTTTTCAAGCACGGAAGATGGAGAGTTAGAAATAGGGAAAACATTAATATTTAGGAGGATAAGTGGCGTAGGTGTGGAGAACTACTTGAAAACATTTCTAATAGCAGCTTGGAGAAGGTAGCCTCTCTCATTGTCCATGAAAATAAGATCTGGAGAATTGAGATTCTTAGATAAATGCTCCGCTACTGCCAACTCAAGTATGTCCTTGCAACATCCATTCCTTTCCCTACTCAGCCCGATAAATTCATTTTGCCTTTGGCAAGTGAAGGCCAGTATAGGGTCAAGAGTGGATATGACACTGCTAAGGAGTGGGGACCTAAAACAAGCAGAAACAATGCGTCTACCTCTGCCTCTAACAACACAAAAACCTGGGGAAAGATTTGAGATTCTCCAATCCCTCCCAAAATCAGAATTTTTATCTGGAGGATCCTGCACAATGCTTTGCTCAGTACGGAGAACCTATATAATAGAAGAATTGTACAAGACCCTTTATGCCCTATATGCAACGAGGCCCCGGAAACAATAGAACACATCTTGTTGAAGTGTGGCTGGACAAGACTAGCTTGGTTTGGAGCTGATATTCAAACCCATATCGGTCTCAATGAAGGATATAAAATAGGTGATTGGCTGGGGGCAAAAATAGAGATGTACAGTATGGCACAAGAAATAGATGAGAAGGAAGCTATAGCTAAATGTTTCATTTTGATGTGGTTCATCTGGAAGCAGAGAAATAATTTTGTGTTTGATCAGATGAAAATTTACCCTAGTAGACCCATACAGAAATCACTCTCCTTGTTATCTAATCTATCCAGTTTGCAGAACCGAAGAGAACAAATGAGGATAAATAACAGGGATGGGGAAGCAGATCAAGTGATAAGGTGAAAACCCCCACCGGAGGGATCGATAAAGATAAATACTGATGCAGCTATACCTCGCTGCTGTAGTAAGAGATGACAGAGGATCGCTTCTTACAGGCCACGTTAAACAGAGCCTTGCTCACTCAGTTTGGAAGCGGAATGCAGAGCTATGGAGGAAGCTTTACTCTTGATTCGTAACCTGCGTCTCAACAAAGTAATAATTGAGACGGACTGCAAACAACTGGTGGAAGTGTGCAATCAAAAAAGACAGATCTGGAGTGTGAACCATATCCTCAGCACGATCAAGGAGATTACCTCAAATGGCAGACAAATCAGGGTCGCCTGGATGCAGCGCAACGGGAATAAAGTAGCTCACCCGGTTGCAAAACTCTTCGCTCGAAGGAGTCTCCAAGGAAACTGGATCATCAACCCACCAAGCAGCCTCAAGACGTTACTGAGGAAGGAAGCGGAGGTAGGCAAGGATAATCCCCCGATTTAGATCTGTCCACGGATGGGTTCCCTTGCAGAGGTTTCTGAGTTTTTCTCAAAAGTGTGATGCTTTGTTTTTCTCACCCTTATGTCGGTAGTTACTTTTTTTTTTTTTTTGGACATCATGTCGGTGGTTACTGAGAGCCAGACTTGTATCATCCCATCCAGTTTGGTTTTTAGGCCTTGGCCTATGTCCAAAAAAAAAAAAAAGTGTTGCCTAATTTGCACTACACTACGTCGTATGCAAAACAATATTATGCATGATTTGTTTCAACAAAAAATACATATATTTCAGATATTTATTTCAAAAACTAAGTATTTTTAAGCAAAAATTAATTAATAACTCTAATTAAATAATTTTATCCTTATACTAATTCTTTTCTTTAAATAAATTTATAATATTTTATATTTTATATTTTAATTTATCTTTTATTCTTCCAAAATCTTCTGATCTTCTTCGCCATCATATTTATTTAAAATATTTCTCCTTTGTCACCTTCAAATACAATAGGCCAACTTACCTCCCAGCATGTTCACCATCGCCACCCAATCTCCTTTCGGCTGAAGACGCAGCAAAGCAGGATCCTTATTTCACCTGACTAATTTGTTGCTTGGAGCATTGGACAACATAATATAGAGAAATAAAAGCAAACAGAGCAAGTTTCATGGACCAGAGCAAGTAAATAGGGGAGGTTTCGCAGAGGACCCAAAGTCGGAGTTGCAGAGCCAAACCACGAAGTATAACAGCATAGACCTACAATTCTCTGGAATGCTCTGGTTCGTTCATTTTAGTGTTCCAGTACGCTAATGTATCGCATTTTGGAATTAACGAATGAGACAGGGAATCAGAGGGGATTACTGAATTAGGTAACACAAATACGGATACCGTGACAGTACGTTGACTGATGAAGTGCATCCAATATCTATTCTCAGCGAAGGAAAAGAAAAAAAATAAATGCAAAATCGAAATAAAGACTCCCAAATTTACTTTTGAAACACAGTGGACGATAGATGATGAATTTTTAATTTACATTAACTTTTTAATTTAATTTTTAATTAAAATTTTATAATATTTTTTTTAATTAAGTTATTTTTAAAAATGTAATATTAAATTTAATTTTTTATTAAAATTATAATTTTTTATCGTATTTATTTAATTTAATATATGAACTAATATTTAGTTATCATTGATTACATTTGCCTTATAGTTAAATTTTTTAATTTTTCAATTAATATTAAATAACTCACGTTAAATTAGATAAAGAAAATAAAAAAAATTATAATTTTAATAATAAATTTAATTTAATATTAAATGTTTAATAATAATTTAATTAAATAGAGACATTATAAATGATTAAATTAAAAGTTTAACAATCCATCGTCCATGAAACTTTTGTTGATTCATTTAATTAAACTAAAATTCAAAATTCTTTCCACTATAACTCTGGAACTCTTGAACTATTAATTTATTAATTAATATTTTATAATGATAAAAAAAGGGCACATGCACCAGATATTATAATTTTTTTATTTTCAATTTTTTATTAATTTTAAATATCCAAATAAAAGAGAAAAAAACATTACTCATAAATTTCGATTCCTTTACTCACAAAAATTACAAATACATTGGTATATCTCTTAGGATTTAATTTTAAAATATAGTACAAAGGATTCTGGACAATTGGAAGTCATCGATAAATCAAACCCCATATAATAATAGTTTTAGAAGGCCTAGGTTTCAAACAAGTTTTTCATCCCTTGCAAATATGCCCGTCATATCATAACGTCAACGTTTACGCTTGGTAGAGACTTTTCGTTTTTGATTGGGACCTCCATCACGTTGACGCTCACGAGACTGCTCTTGATTCGCAGCGTGAGACTGCATACCAGACCCTATTCAAGATTATAAAACTTGATTCACTTAGTACCACAAATAAATGATATGCATAAAAAATTAACAATCAAGTAAGTGAGCAATAATGCATCAAGAAAATGCTATTCTTGCATTCAAAAAACATAATGCTTTTAGATTACCAATACCCCTGTCCGAAGGTCCCTCGCTACTGCCTCCTGGGTTTGATGGCATAGGGTTGGCCATAGTGTTCTGAGCTTTATTCTCCATTGTAAGCATCTTCAAAGATATTTTCCGCAGATAATCAGCCTAAAATAAGGGAATATGAAAGATGTAAGATTTCATTACAATCCATGACATTGAAAGAGACATAGGTCCACTATTGCAGTCTTCTGTCTCTTCTGTCTACATAGGTGATAATGACTAAACATGATTGAGAATCCAAATTATGACTTTACCTGGCTTGTTGCGGCTGTATAAGTCTTCTCCTCAAATCTTTGAGCAATTCTACGAAGTTCATCTAGTCCCTCTTGGCCAGAAACAGGAAGATGTCTTCTTAATGTATCCAGTCTATAAAATGAATAACACGAATTTAATTACTACAAGTCATCAAAAAGTAAAGAACATTGTTCATTAAAATAAAAAAGAAAAAAAGTAAAGAACATTGTTCAGATTTCGATTAGAAATATAAACGATGAGACTGTTAAGTACTATTTTTTTTTTTCATTCTTGACAAATATAAATTTTCATAACAAAAAGACAAACAACAAAAACAATAGAATGGACTCATTAAGCTCTGCTCTCCTGAAGTACACGTGGATATCAGTAATGGATCCCCTTATTTGAAGAGATGATCTTCTTTACATCTTAAAAGCTCTCACCTTCACGATACAAAAGGGAAGGATAAGAAATTCTCTAACTATATCAACACCAAAATAAAATAGAACTATGATAAAACACATAGAGGGTGAGTCTTGGCGCAACGGCAAGATTGCTGCCTTGTGACCTGGAGGTCAAGGGTTCAAGTCTTGGAAACATCCTCTCCACTTGTGGGGGTAAGACTGCGTACATCTTCCCCTCTCCAGACCCCACCAGGTGGGAGCCTTGTGCACTGGGCCGCCCTTTTTTTTTTTATGATAAAACACATAATTAGGAGTACACCAGATCAAGGAGTGGACAAACCCCTTAAAGAAAATTGAAATTATCAGAAGTTCAGAACACCATAAAAGATGCCAAATAGCCATAAGCAAGATTTTTTTAAAAAGCTATGGCATAACAACTAAATATTCGAAGGCTTGCAAAGATTTTTTAAAAAGCTATAGCATCACACCTGACCTGACACTGGCCAATTAAGCCAAAAATATGTTCCAATTTGAGAAATTGATACACAGAAAGACTATTAAATGAAGAACATTCGGTTGTCAAAAAAAAAATGAATGGCTCCAATTATAGTTCCTGATGTCTCAAACAGAGTTTTGAGCATTTGTCTTACATCAGTTGGTTGATTATACACCACGGTGCTGTGTGTCTGGTGTAGTTCCTTTATCAAATGTATGTTCCCTTATCAGATTAATCCCACATGACAAACAAGGGAAACTTCAGGGAAGTATGGTATATGATTTTTCCCCCTGATTAGCAAGTGTTATGCAGATCAATAAAGTAAAACAATATAACAATTAATACATTTTGTTGGTAATTCTTTGGCGGGATTCAGGATGCAGCTGAGGTCTCCAATCAATTGTATCTGCAAAGGGAGATCCAACTTGAGTATGTCTCCATATATTGGTAGTTACATATATAAATTGAGGTACCAAACATAGAGCATTTAAATCAGATTCGATTGTAAAAGGGAAAGCATAGATAGGGGAGGGGCATGTGCATAAGACAATAAAAAGACCATCAATAGAAACCCTAGAACCAAATTAGCTATATATTAAACCAAAACTAGAATCTTTAAATTATTACAGCAAAACAACACTACTACCAAACACAAATGCACAAAGTATTTGACATGCCCAAAAATAATTGAAAATTCTATAGAACTTTTTAAAATTCTATATATGGTAGTCAAATCAATAATAGCTACAAGTGAAAATTTCCATAAAACTAGGAACACTGTTTGTGTAACCTCTATGCTTTACCTCCAAAACCTTGGTTTCTGAGGTTTTAGAGATAAAGAAACCTCCAAAAGCTAAAATGGGATAACAACTGAATTTGATAGCATAAAATGATTTTCTGGGACTTACTCTCAATTGAAAGCATCTTCGAAGATATTTTTTGCAAATAATCCGACTGAAATAAGGGAGTAACAAAGAAATTAGTATCAAGGCAATCCAAGGAAAAATAGGTCCACTACATGAAATGCATAGACTTTTATATTGTATCTGTCAGCATAGATGACCAAAATGATTAAAATAACTGAGCTTACACATTATGGGCGTACCTGGCTTGTTGCACCAGCATAAGTCTTATTCTCAACACTTTGAGCAATTTTTTGAATTTCAAGTAATTCAACTTCGTCGCTAAGAGGATTATATCTCTTTAATGAAACCAACCTACAAAATAAAGAAGGGTTTTACAATGACAAGTCATAAAGAAGTTGAGGACATATACAATCCTCATATGAAAAAACATGATCATTGTGTAAAAACCCAGCCCCTCCAGTTTTTTAAAAGAGATACACAGAAAAGACATTGTGATTTGATAGCATGAACAATTTACAAAGCCAATAGCATCAAAGCAAAACCTATTCGGATCACCTTAGTAATTAAATTAAAAATTTAGACCTACATGTTGTTGACAATTGTTTGGCGAGAATCAGGCTGCAATTGGGCTCTCCAATCAATTACATCCATAATGGATTCTGCACCTTGTGTAGGTAACTAGGCGTCCAATGTTTGTACCTATCAAATCTAAATCAACAGAGCCACCAAAATTATAACACTTAAATCAAATAAAACTTTAAAAGAAAAAAAAATGAAACCTATTGTGAGATTCAAATCAATAGAAATTATTAAGGCAACTTTGGGCTTAAAAAAAACTACGCCCTTGTGAAAAACCAAAAAAAAAATATATGACACCTGATTTCACCCTATGATCATAGTTTAAGCTATTTCTCAAGTCGAGTGATGAATTACTCTGATATAAATTTGTAAGAGTATTTATCTCTGCCCTTCATGTTGAAAAGCCTCCCCTTATTTTCCCGTTCCCATCTCTAAGGGCTCAAACTACTTCGACTCTTCCTATCGTATATATCTCAAAACCGTTTGAAATGAATATGCTATGTTACGCTCCCTTAAAATAAACTTGCATATCCATTATCTAGAGAACTAACCAAGATTAGTTTCCCAGTAAGTTTAGATTCTTTCGAAGTACTTCAAAAAGCAAAACTCAAATCAAATAATTCCCATATACCACCGAGAAAAGTGGAGAGCTTCCCCCATACGCTGATGAATACCAGTAAAGGATCTTATAAGGGATTACAGAAATATCAATACCTCACAAAGCAAATCAAACTAAATTAGCCACACAAAGAAAGAGGAAAAACAAAATACGAAGATTACTGAAAGAAGCCGGAGGTCTATGATCGTAGTCTACGAGGATGATGATGATGCTGGCTGAGACAGGAAGACGGCGATGCGTCGAGCTGAGGGGCGAATCGAAGAACAATTTTAATCCGCTTAATTTCTACGCAATCCTTTTATATTCTAAACTCTAAAGGGTCTGAAATTTCTCAATGCGGAAATGTGGACGCCGATCTTCTCTTCTAGTTGCCTGATAGGTTCAATGAACGTTAGAATCTTTTTTTTTAAATAAAAAAAAAAAAAAAAATATATATATATATATATATATATATATAATGTTTAAATTTTTTTTATAATAAATTTTTAAATATATAAAAAATTAAAATATTTGTACACCAATCCTCACATAAATGTAACCATTTTCCATTGACATATAAATATTTATTGTTTTCTTTTAAAAAAAAATGAATGATGTTATCGATTTTTTAATTTATTTTTTATTATATTTTAATTATTTAAATAAAAAAATTTAAATTAATATTTATTTCGTAATTAATAAATAATTTTTTTTTATCAATAATAATTAAATTATAATATATATTAAAAATAATTTTAAAAAATATTATTTTTAATATATATATAATAATTTAAAAACTACTTATAAATAAAAATTATTCACCAACCAAATCAATTTAAAAAAAAAGTTAACATACAAGAACTCATTATTTATATTCCTTTCATTAAATCTCTTATCCCAATTGTAGTTACCTTAATCCGTGAATTAGAGCATCTCCAATGGTGATACTCACTCAAGTTTCTTAAGTGAGTCTCACAGGTGTCATATTAGCATTTTTTCTTTTAAACAACTCTATAGTATTTTAAGCAACCCTGCACTCCAATGGTGTAACTCTCAAAAATTCACTAAATGAGTCCCACAGATTACCCCACATCTTTATATTCATTTCTACTTAAAATATTAATTTATTTTTGTAACAACTCCATTTATGTAAATTTTTTTTTTTAAAATACCATGAAGTTATTACCTCGTTACAACTTAACTCAATATAATATTTATTTAATTTATACAATACTGAGTTTCCATACACACTATTATTTTACAAACTACACACCATTATTTTACAAACATTTGTACAAAGATACATATTAGTTCTAATCATCTATATCGACTACTTCCAGGGACACTGGTTCGGGTGGAACGTCCACCGGAATCTCAGTTACATCTACGACAGTTACATCTGAAATAACTGGAAGTTGCCCAAGGTAGGGCACCTCGATCCAACGTACAGAGATAATAAGTGTCATAGAGAATATCTGCATATTTATTCTTCTGAACATGATATGGAAATATAGTGAGAATTAAATCCCAGTAAGTTCAACAATAAATCATAATTTACCATTATAGTTCATCATGTCATGTTCAGCTGTATAAACTACAGAAAATATCTTTAGGTCACATGAATGCACTTTATCATGCACATGAAAATTATACAGTTATGACATGTATGGCATGAATAACTATTTTTTTCGAATTTCATATGATGGCTATCAACTTATTCTTACTTCAAGATACCCCGGTCAGGGTAAGTATTCTCTACTTTTCGGTACGGGCTTATCTCGCTCCGTCCGACATGGCACACTTTCTCTTTCTTTTCTCATGAATATAATTATAACCGTTGGTAGGGCGTCCCCTACTGGTGCACCACACGGATTGCCATGTGACCGTGCTCATTTCTTTTCTTTTCACAATGATAGCCAAAAATATGCTTTCAATAACAAGTATGTTCATCAAAATATAACTATTACCATAAATCATTGGTAATCATGCCATGAACATAACCATTTCAAATATCACTTTATAAAACATTTCCATGTCAAAATTCTATACTAATACCTTGGTAACTGGATAGTAATTGTAGTCTGTAAACAGCGCACCAGAAAAGTTCTCAGGAAAGAGAGGTGGGTCACTAATGGACACGCTTAAGTACCATGTCTTTCCTTGCCAGAGCTTTCCTTAGACATGCACTTTTCACAAATCACAATTTTGTTTTCCAGTAATTAGAATAATTCTTTTTTGATGTGAAAATACTGCAACCACGGAGCATACTAAGATTTTTCAAATAAAACCGGCACTTTCAAAACTTCTTGTAAATTTTATATGAGTACTAGGGTAAACTCCATGTTAAAAATTACACACTTAAAATGGTAGTAAGTTCATGCA
This sequence comes from Gleditsia sinensis, assembly GCA_037074535.1. Classification (NCBI taxonomy): domain Eukaryota; kingdom Viridiplantae; phylum Streptophyta; class Magnoliopsida; order Fabales; family Fabaceae; genus Gleditsia; species Gleditsia sinensis. Next base: position 942,431 of record CM073469.1, on the reverse strand, counting down.
ATGGCAATGGCTATATTAGTCATTTGTTAAGATTCATCTTCTTTTTAAAATACTAATTTTATTTATTTATTTTCTTGATGCAGGTTTTCATCCTATCTAACCTTCTCTTACTAATCAGAGCATAACTCCCTCAATTTAACTCTGATGTAGGTGATCTTAGTGTCAATTTCAAAATAAAACAATTATCTAAAACTATTATGTTGAACATTGTAGCGAAATATTAAGAAATCAAGGTGATATTACTCCCTAAATGTACAGATTATTTCTTCTCGTATAGGTTCTGACATTTACTGACTAATTAGACCATATCTCCAAACTTTGAACTCCAAATTGAGTTATTCCAGTTGGTAAAAATCCATGAGCCCTATATCTATAATTGTTATCTTGGCGTACGATTTTAACTCCCTACAGAATATTTCCCAGAAATTCAAAAATTAAAGCTTTAATAAAATACTCTGAATGAACATTTTCTGACCTCTGCTTACTAATCAGCTTATATCTACCTCAAATGGACTTCAAATTGAATGATTCCAGTGCCTAAAAATTCATGACACATTTATCTTTAATTCTTATGTTAATAATTTATTTTAATTCCTTACAGATACTTCTCAGAAATTAAAATACCGAAGCTATCCTAACATATTTTTCCCTGATGACCCATTTTCTGACCTTTGTCTACTAATCGGCTCATATCTCCCTCATATGGACTCCAAATTGAATGATTCCAGTGGCTAAAATTCCATGACATACATATCTTTAATTCTTATGTTAACCATTTATTTTAATTCCCTACCAATAATTCCCAGAAATTAAATTACCGAAGCTATCCTAACATATTCTTCCCTGATGATTCATTTTCTGACCTTTGACTACTAATTAGACCATAGCTACCTCATATGGACTCCAAATGGAATGATTCCAGTGGCTAAAAATTCGGGACACATATATCTTTAATTCTTATGTTAACCATTTATTTTAATTCCTTATAGATTGTTCCCAGAAATTAAAATACCGAAGCTTAAAATTCTGCCACCCATAGCCATAACCATGCAGAACTATCTACACCAAGCTAAGTATTCAAACATACATCATATGCAAGATCAATATGTAACATGATATAGCAACATCATGACCAATCATAAAAGTTCTAAGATCAAAATCTCATATAAATATTATAAGTTTCAAAAGTTTTCTTCAAAAAGAAATATTGTTAAACTTACTTGGAGCACTTAGTCTTCTAGATTTCTCCTTCCTCTTTCTTCCTTTCTTCCTCTCCTTTCCTCACTCTACCTTGCTTCTATTTTTTTTCTCTCCCTCACTTGGACGAAATTCTAATGTTGTAAGGGTGGGTTTTCTTATATAGACCACCAAATAATTCACCTTTCATGATCATGGGTCTACCTTATCACAATTAAGATATACTTTGTTGAATTTTTGGAAAATAAACAACTTATGTTCTTGTCTTCCTCTTCCTTAGTCAAGATATGCATAGGAAAAGTAGATTTGTATTTTGAAATTTATGATGATATGTTCTTAAGATATGGGACAAGGTCCCTTTGATTTAGGGATTTTTTTCCATTTTCTTTTGTCTTAAACAAGTATGATAGGTTTGCCTTTTTAGGTGGCAAATTTCTAACCCTTGAATCTCCATTATTTGGTTGATATTATTTGTGTGGGCTAGAAATGTTTTGTCCTAATACCATGTATTATCATACCACTTGCTAAAATTATGAGTGTAGGATATAGATGTTTTTGTCCTAAAGCCTTGTATTATCATGCCACTTGCTTAAGTGATGAATGTAGAATCACACCACTTGCTAAATTTTTTGTCTTAATGCCATGTAACCTAATCTTTATTCTTATTATTATATCATCATCTAATTTATTTTATTTTAGTTTTCCTCTTGGATTTGAGCTTATTCCTACCCATTATGGGCTTGTCCTACCCATTTTCTTTGCTTTGGATAAAATTCTTCCTTTCTTGGTGGGCTTGGTCACATTTTCATAATTTTTGGGCTATTTGTGAAATTACTATATCCTAGTCCAAGTCTATGTTTAATTTCTTGTTTAGGTTATCCAATGGGCTTGCTAGAAACTTATGTGAAGTGTCCATAGGTAAAAGCCCAATGTATGGGTAAAGATTTTAAACTTAGTAACTATAGTTCTTGAATTAGGAAAAATTACCCTAATTCAATGTTCTTTGAAAGTTTAAGACCTTTACTTGTTTCTAAAAATTTATCTTCCTTATCCAAGAATTTTGCATCTCTTTAGTATGTTATTTCTAATTTATTTCTTATTAGATTTTCCTTCTTTATTTGTTCTCTTAATGTTAGAAACATTTTCTATGCATATACCTAAGGTGAAAAATTTCTAAGGATTATATTTCCTTAGATATCTAAAATATTGTCTAATAAATTTTATTTCCTTAATTAAATTTTTTATGTACCTTTATCAATAAAAGAAACGAAATTAAGGATGTTACAATTTTCATTTTAATTTTAAAACAATAAATACGTAAAAAAATTAAAATATATTAAAAATAATACAAATAATTATGAAAATACAATAATTAAAAATTATAAAAATACATAACATTATCTTAATTAATTCCATATGATTCTCTAATCACGTCACATAACCTTTCGTGATCTCGTCGTCGTTGTTTCTCTGTCATCTCATATGTATCCTTGAAGAGAAGCTTTTCAAGTATTTTAATCCCCTCCATCTTCAATTCTTTCTCTTTTAACTTGTTTTCTTCCACCTTAATCTTGTTTTCTTCCGCCTTAATTCGTGCGAATTCTTCCACAACAGTCATTCTGCGATTATGTACCTCATCCATCATTTTGTTGTTGTATTTATGTTTGTGAATTTAGAATCGAGACTGCTCATAGCTAATATTTGTGAACGAAAGATATCCATCTCAACCACTGAGATGCAACCCAACAAAAAGGATCACTTGTATAACAGAAAGATCGAGAAGATGACCGTCATTTTTCCAACCTTCTAATGTTGGGTAAGCTAGATCGGAGTCTTGTCTTATCATAACAGAGCTACTTTATTTTTGGGTCCTCCTCGTTGTTTTTTCTCGGGACGTGTTTTTTCTTTCCCTAACCTTCCCTGTTTCTCTCATATCAGATTGCTCCTTTTCTTCGTTTGCCGAGATATTATGAATGGGAGATACAACGTTTTGAAAATCACCCCAACTCCAATTTTCTTCCTCCTTTTTCGCTATGATTTCATTCTCTTCTTGTCTCCTCGATCCCTCAACTTCTCACTCACCTTTGCACGTTTATGGCATTGCTAGTGAGAGAAAGGATAACAAAGGAATAAATGCTATGTAATAATAAAATAGTACTTTGTAGACATACAAAATCTCCACTATGATGCCATATCAGTATTAACATAAAGATTTAATACAGTGTGTACCAAAAAAAAATTAATACAGTTAATCGAACTACAATGATATGATATGGTCTAGGAGGCAGTAGGCGGATAACTTTCCCTAGGTTGTTTCGATCGCAAATGGCCAAATAATCGATTAGCAACATGTCGGAACTCTTCTCTTGAGATGCAGAGTGAACTGTTGGATTAAAAGCTACGATTGCTTTTGTTTCAGAAGTAGTTCTTCCTCTAAATAGATGGCGAGAATATGTTCTTGGACTTTCTTGACTCAGACTAAATACACCTTGGATTTGCTTACTTGCACTCATATGCAAGACAAGACCCCAAGCCATGTCCCTCATCTCTTGCGTCTAGCTCAAAACTCTCTGCATGCGATGTTGACCCTCTCTCTTATTCAACAGAATATCGTCGGCGCCCTTCAGTACCTCGCTTTCACCAGACTTGACATCTGCTATGTTGTCAATCAAGTTTGTCAGTTCACGCACACTTCTACCACCATACATCTCCAGGCTGTAAAGCACATCTTACGGTATCTGCAGGGTTCTCTTGGTCGTGGCCTGGGTTACTCTGCTGCAGGATTGGCAACAAATTGACCTCCTACGGGATCCCGGATGTGCAAACTAGAACCCACTGCTGAACCGACTAGTTGACTGTGTTATTCAAAAGTTTATGATTCTCGTTAAATAATAATTGGATAGATAAGTATCTTAATCTATAATAATTTTGTTAAAGAGAAATCCTCATATAAGCAATCTTGAAGTTTCTTTTTTTCTTAACTCTTTTAAGTTTGAATTACGTTTCTTTTAAGAAAAAAATTGTTATAATGAGCAGATAAAAAATCAATTTTTTAAATAATCACTTAATATACATATACTACCAATATGTATCATTAATAAAAAAAATATCTCGAACAATAAAAATTTAACACTAATTTAATGATCAATAGAAATTTAGCACTTAATTATTATTAAATTATAATTATATTTAAATAAGTAAATATAATAAAATATCTCAAAAGCATGTAGACCACTAATTAAAATATTTAACATTCTCTTACTTGATTTATATGACATCATTCAACTTCACAATTTAAAATAAAATATCATGCACATAATACTAGTTAAATCATTCTTTAAATTAGTCACATCATAAATTATCACTCAACAAAAACTTATAAGAATTATAACAATTGTATGTCATTAGTTCAATATAGTTTCTTCTATATATCATAATATTAATTTTATATTCAACGTGGCTTGTAATAAAAAATAACAAAATGGTTTAATAATAATATTTTAGTTAAAAACAAATTCTGTTAACATAATTTATTTATGTATATATACCAATGATAAATAACATGATACATAAATAAATTAAAAAGGTCAAGTAAATGAACTAATGAGCACAAAACTTCATCATAATTTTAATAATGGTATTCAGTGATGCCTATTCTTTAAACATGTTCATTAAATATCTTTTGCAATAATCCTTTCATTAGTGGATATATAATCATAAATTTTGTGCTAACGTGCTTAGTTAACATTTTTTGTTTCTGAACGTCTTTAAATATTTGTCGTTTTTTTTAAAAAATTGATGCTTAATTTAAATTTTATATAATTGATAATTATATATACTCTAATTTGAGATATTTGTTATTTTGGATATACTAAACGAATCAAATAAAGTATATTAATTATCTATATTAATGTTCTTAACTATAAAATTAATTAATCAATTTTTGGGCGATCCTTAAATATTTTATAGAAAAACTTCAATATATCCATGCTCAAGAAATATATACTGTTATTCTATCTCATTTATTGTATCACATAATTACGAGTAATTGAATTTTGTTTATTTTGACATCTATAAAATCTTTTTAATTTGGACACTTTGGTTACTAAGTAACAAATTATTCATACCATAGACAATAAATTGAGTGGTCACAACAATTATTTATATAATCTAATAAATATAAGACTTTAGGTTTCTGTAAATTTAGTGACAAAAATCATTTATAATATTTATTAAAATTATATAGCATCCATATGTATAAACATTATATATAAAATATTATGAATTTAAAACTTCATTATCAACTCACCAACAACACGCAAAAAAGAAAACTTTAAGACATGTATTAATTTCAAGAGAAAGTGATGAACACCAAAATTAAGTGCATAATTGCATCGGGCACGTGAATTCTGAAATATAAAATTATTGTTGGATTATTGTATAACGATAACCTACCATATCAATTTAATATATCAATTTTGACTGTATGCTAGAGAAATACTTTCATAGTTCTTATCACAAGATCAAGTTGTCTGATATAATAATAAACTTCGACTTTTTCACAAATGGACAATCATCACTTTACAAGTGTTGAAGATCAACACCAACTCAAACTCAATCTATTTTTATTTAAACTTAAGATAATGAAAGTTTCTCAATAAATGTAAAAAAATATATTTTAAGGAGATATTTTAAGAGAAGTGTGTAGAATGATATAAAAAAAAGATATTTTAAGAGAAGTGTACAGAATGATATAAAAAAGAGATTTTTTAGGAGAAGTATGTAAAATGTGGTAATGATGTGTGATTAGAATTATTTTTTAATTTTATATTTATGTGGTCTAGATTGCATGGTGAGGACTATAAAAAGCCTCCTTTGCATTTGGTTTAGGAATCATCCAAAAACACAAGTCTTTGTATTCTTAGTGAGAATGTGGTGTCTTCAAAGTGTGAGTTGTGAGCTTTCATTTGAGTGTTTGAATTATTTTTCAAATTGTGAGTGGTTTTTGAAAGTGTTGTAACGTCTTTTATTGCGGGTATAATACAAGTAATTTGTTTACTTGTTTGGGTCCAACATTAGTAAATTTAGAGTTGTCTACTCTAAATTTTTTTCAACAATTGATATCAAAGCGAAACGGTCAGGGATCGTTCTTAGTTGAGTTATCTTGAGTCATGAGAAGGTTGGTATTATGCAAGTTTGTCAGTCAACTTTGTTGGGTATAGTCGAAGTCTTGCCGGCACAATGAGTGACCTTCAAGTAATTGGAGGATCAAGAAACTCAACAACAAAAACTACAACACGTAGGCAACGTGTATGGAGTCTTACTTACAAGGTCAGAACCTTTGAGAGGTCGTCAGTGATGGTGAAGTTACACAACTAGCAGGAGAAGAGGCCTTGCAAAAGTGAAAAATCAAAGCAAGTAAAACAATGTTTGCTTTAAAGACCATAATTGAAGAAGAAATTTTGGAGCATATTAGGATGCCAAAACACCAAAGGAAGCATGGAACACCTTAGTTACACTCTTTTAAAAGAAGAATGATACAAGACTACAATTTCTCGAGAACGAGTTGCTATTAATGGCGCAACGCGACATGACGATTGTCCATTATTTTCACAAGGTAAAGTCGATATGCCGCGAAATTTCAGAGTTAGATCCAACAGCTCCTATTGGAGAAACCAGGATAAAGAGAATAATTATCTATGATTTAAGACCTGAATATCGAGGGTTCATTGCTGCTGTACAAAGATGACCGACACAACCATCACTTGTTGAGTTTAAAAATTTTCTTGCAGGTTAAGAAGTTATGGCCAAGCAAATGGGAGGAGTCTCGCTAAAGAGTGAAGAGGAAGCTCTTTACACCAACAAAAGCAAAGGTAATTTTAAGCGGCACACTGTAGGTGGATCTAAAAAGGATGGTAACAAAGTAAAATTTTATCAAGGAAAGGGAGGCTCTTGTTTAGGGGGAGCTCTGAAGAATCGTGATAATAGTAAAAAGTTCGATGGTGAGTGTTACAACTACAGGAAGATGGACAACATGGCGAAAGATTGTTGGACCAAGAAAAAGCCTGTCAAAAGTAATACTGCTACTTCTAGTTCTAAAGAGAATAACGAAAATGGTTAAGATGCCGAAGCATTATTCACTACAAAGGAAGAAGAATTAGCTCTCACAGTAACAGCACCAGAACAAATTGATTACAAGAATGACTGGATCATAGATTCAGACTGCTCAAATCATATGACAGGAGATAAACAGAAGTTGCAAAACTTATATGAGTATAAGGGAGGCCGTGTAGTGGTGACAGTCGACAACTTAAGGTTAACAATATTCTACATCGGTAAGATGATAGTTACGCTTCGGCATAATTCTAACCAGGTACTACTTCAAGATGTTTATCATGTCCTAGGAATGAAGAAAAACTCGTTATCTGTGTCTCAATTGACATCATTAGGACACTATATCATGTTCGATCCCCAAGATGTGAAGGTGTATCGTGACCTCAAAATCTCCGAAACACCAATAATGGAAGGGCAACGATTAGAATCAGTCTATGTAATGTTAGCAGAATCTGCACACGTAGATAAGACAAGGAAAATGAGACAGCAAATCTATAGTACATGCGGTTAGGTCATATTAGCTATTTCAAGTTAAGTGAGATGATGAAGAAATTGATGCTTAAAGGGCTTCCTCAACTTGAGGTGCGAAGAGACACAGTATGTGCATGATGTCAGTATGGTAAAGTATACCAACTGATATACGAGGAGTTGAAATTTAAAGCAAAAGAACCGTTAGAGTTAATTCACTTTGATGTGTTCAGACCAGTTAAACAACAATCAATTGACGATATGCGGTACATAGTGACATTCATTAATGACTTCTCAAGGTATGTGTGGGTTTTCTTTATGAAAGAAAAATCTGACACATTCTCAAGGTTTAAAAATTTCAAAGAGTCAACTGAAGGAGAAGTAGGAAAGAAAATCCGTTGCTTGTGCATAGACAATGGGGGAAAATATAGTTCAAGTGAGTTCTCTCAATATCTAAGGGAGTGCCAAATACGTCATCAATACACCTGTGCCAACACGCCACAACAGAATGGTGTAGCAGAGAGAAAGAACTGGCATCTTGCAGAAATTTGCCAGAGCATGCTATATGAAAAGAATGTACCTAGAAGGTTCTGAGTTGAAGCAATGAAAACTGTAGCCTTCGTGATCAACAAACTTCCTCAACCAAGGTTAGGATTTCTTTCACCTTTTGAGAAACTATGGAATATGAAACCTACATTCAGCTACTTTTGAGTATTTGGCTGTGTATGTTATGTATTTGTTCCTGATCATTTTACGGAATAAATTTGACAAGAAAGCTATTAGATGTATCTTCATGGGATACGACAGTCAGAGAAAGGGGTGGAAATGTTGCGATCCAACGAGTAGAAGATGCTACACTTCACGAGATGTGGTGTTTGATGAAACATTTTCTTGATGGTCCTCAGAAAAGGAGGTATTGCCAGATTCTAAAGAATTTGGAGATAAATTATAACAAAGGATGAGAGAGCATACTATTCAATTTCAACCAAGTTCAGATGAATTAAGAGATCTAAACAACGACGATGTCAAACAAATAGTGCTACAAAATCCTTGGTAGAGAGGCATGTATCAACAACAAAATGAAGAAGGTAGGCTAAGTGAAATGGGAGAATCAACCCCATAATCTCAACTCTGAAGGTCAACAAGAATTCGAAGGCCAAATCCTAAATATGCTAATGCAGCAATAGTTGAAGAAGCAATAGAGCCTGAGATGTTCGAAGAAACGTCGCAGAGTTTTGAATGGATGATAGCTATGAAAGGAGATTGATGCACTCCAACAAAATCAAACTTGGGATCTCGTGCCAAAGCCAATAGATGTGAAACTCATATCCTGTAAGTGGATTTACAAGATAAAGCGTCATCTAGATGGGTCAATTGAGAGGTATAAGGCACAATTGGTAGCTTATGGTTTCTCTTAACAATACGGACTAGACTATGACGAAACATTTAATCCAGTGGCGAAACTTACAACTGTACGAGTCCTGCTTATACTTGCAGCCAACAAAGAATAAAATCTATGGCAGATGGATGTGAAGAATGTTTTTCTTCATGGAGAGCTGGACCGAGAAATCTATGTGATCCAACCAATGGGTTTTCAAAACCAAGATCATCCTAAATATGTGTGTAAGCTACGAAAAGCAATTTATGGATTGAAACAAGCACCCAGGGCATGGTATGGTAAGATTGCTGAATTTCTAACACAAAGTGGTTATTCAGTAACACCTGCAGATTCTAACTTATTTGTCAAAACAAATGAAGGAAAGCTAACTATTGTGCTAGTGTACGTGGATGATTTAATCATAACAGGTGATGATGAGGTAAAAATTCTTCAGATAAAAAGAAAATTTATCAGTTCGTTTCTAGATGAAGGAACTTGGACAACTTAAGCACTTCCTTGGTCTAGAGGTTGATCGTACACAAGAAGGAATATTTATTTGTCAGGAAAAATATTCTAAAGATTTGTTGAAAAGGTTCAAAAGGTTAGAATGCAAGTTGATTTCAACACCGATGGAACTAAATGCCAAAATGTGTGCACACGAAGGAAAAGACTTGGAAGATGCTACAATGTAACAAAAATTGGTAGACAGTTTGATCTATTTAACCCTGACTCGGCTTGATATTTCTTATGCTGTAGGTGTGATGAGTCGATACATGCAAAATTCAAAGAAGTATCGTTTGATAGCAGTTCGGCGAATACTAAGATATGTGAAGAGTACAATTGACTATGATTTTTTGTACAAGAAAAAAGGAGACTGCAAGTTAGTTGGTTACTTTGATGGTGACTATGCAGGAGATCATGACACCAGGAGATTTACAATTGATTATGTGTTTAAACTTGGTTTTGGAACAATTTCTTGGTGTAGCAACAGACAACCGACTATATCATTATCAACCATTGAAGCTGAGTATCGAGCAGCGACAATGGCAACTCAAGAGAGTACATGGTTGATACAGCTAATGAAAAATCTACATCAACTAATTGATTATGCAGTGCCATTATACTGTGACAATCAGTCGGCAATTCGCTTGGCGAAAAATCCAGTATTTCATACAAGAACTAAACATGTTGAAGTGCACTATCATTTTATTAGAAAATATTCTGCAAGAAAGAAATTGAGATGAGGCAGATCAAAATAGATGATCAAGTTGATGACTTGTTCACAAAAGATTTGAGCACTGGCAAATTCGAAATGTTTCGCTATCAGTTCGGCACAGTAAAAAGAGCTGGTGTTGAGGGGAAGTGTTGAAGATCAACACCAGCCCAAGCCCAATCCATTTTTATTTAAGCCGAAGATAATGGAAGTTTCTCAACAAATGTAGAAGAAAATATTTTAAGGAGACATTTTAAGAGAAGTGTGTAGAATGATATAGAAAGAATATATTTTAAGAGAAGTATGTAGAATGATATAAAAAAACGATTTTTTAGGAGAAGTGTGTAAAATGTGGTAATGATCTGTGATTAGAATTATTTCTTAATTTTATATTAATGTGGTGTAGATTGCATGGTGAGAACTATAAATAGCCTCTTTTGCATTTGGTTTAGGAATTATCCAAAAACACAAGTTTTTGTATTCTCAGTGAGAGTGTGGTGTCTTCAAAGTGTGAGTTGTGAACTTTTCTTTGAGTATTTGAATTATTCTTCAAATTGCGAGTAGTATTTAAAAGTGTTGTAATATCTTTTATTGTGAGTATAATACAAGTAATTTGTTTACTTGTTTGAGTCTAACATTAATAAATTTAGAGTTGTCTACTCTAAATTTTTCTCAACAATGGGTACCAGGCTGGTCCCTTAAGCATGCTGTCTCAGGTTTAATTTTGGACTGTGTGTATGAAAAAGACTTTATTAACAGAGACAAAATTTACTTCAATGATCTCTACATCTCGGAAGGATTAGTCTTTAACGGTCGGTTGAGAGACACCTACCTAGTATCTGTACCAAAAAAAAAAATAAGAATAAAAATTTATGAGTAATTAAAAATAAAAATACTCTACAATTTGAAACTAATTTTCTTAATTAATGATTTAACCACTTTAAAAATTAACAGATCATACATAATATAATTCTAAAATTACAAACATTAACTTCAAACGATAATCAAATTTATGGACCTTTTATTGCATATCATGAATAAACAGATGATAATAACATCAGTGACAAGCTTTGCTCTGCTGTTACTAATAGATCACATATAATAAGTTATATTCTCCGCCAAACTAGATCAATATAATCGATATTACCAAAAGACGTGGTTCATATTTAGCGCTTTGAGTCTTAATAATGCATCATAAAATCGCGTGAAGGGTGAAATTGCGTCAGTAACATTGCAAAAAACCGTCAAATTGCATAATGTTTAATTGTATTCATATATAAAGACATAATTCATAATGTTAAAAACAATTCCCCAATTGATTATAATAAATTCCTGGTATAGCATTATTCGTGATATAGCCCCAACGACAACAGTCAATCCTTGGATGGAGAACCACAAGTTTTTAAACTAAGGATTCTAATATCACGCTTAAGTTTTTTCAATTAATTAATGCAAATCAATAATTGAATATAATATATTTTATGATTTTCACAAAAAAATAATTAAATACAGGCTTAACTTAATTTATAATTATCTTCTTAAAGATAAATTATTTGAAGAAATCAAATTTCTCTCTCTTGGTTCTTTCAAGTTTGACGTATTTTTCTTAACATAGAGAAAATTATTACACGATGGACGAAAAATGATTAATTTTTTATATAAGGTCATTTAATATATATGTATTATATCAATATGTAATTAATAGAAAATATATTTTCTATTAATCAATAAAATTTTGATACCTAATTATTATTGAGTCATAATTATTAATAAATTACAATTATTATTAAGTCATAATTATATTTAAATAAATAAATAAATAAAATATTTTAAAAGCACGTGTGCTATTAATTAAAATATCTAACAATATCAACCAATAAATGGAAGTTACGTAGGGCACCTCAGCCACTTGCAACGAAGGAAAGCGAACGATTTTTATTTCACTTGGACTCGCACACTAATTAAAATATCTAACAATATCAACCAATAAATGGAAGCTACGTAGTTTCACCTCAGCCACTGGCAACGAAGGAAAGCGAATGATTCTTATTTCACTTGGACTCGCACACTAATTAAAATATCTAACAATATCAACCAATAAATGGAAGCTACGTAGTTTCACCTCAGCCACTTGCAACGAAGGAAAGCGAATGATTCTTATTTCACTTGGAGTCCTTCTATCGAAGCGGAACAAGTAGCGACTTTTTAAATTTTTAAAATATTTAAAAATAAAATTGTTTTTAGCAAAAGAATTAAGAGAGCAATTATTTATTCGATAAAACGAGAACACTAAACACTACCTTGCAACCCATGTTCACTGCCACTTGTTTATGATAACTCACTTGTGATCAAGATTATAAAATTAAAACAAAATTATACCATTGAAAAATTTCGTGAACTAAATTATTATAAAATCTGTCACCAATGAGAAGCATTTTGCTTGCTCAAAAGAGAATGAGAAGGTCTGATTAACTATCAATTTTAACAAAGTTTATTAAATTAAAGACTTTAGTGCCTCCTTTTATTATTTTAACCAAAAGGTGGTTTATCAAGCTTGGCAATTTGAACATGTAATTATGACAATTAAGCACGTAACTAGGCGCTCATCATGACTAATCATTTTGCTTAACCACCCATAAACAATTCCATTTTTTTTTCTTTTTTTGGTACAGATCGACAATACCCATTTTCTACGTTACGTACAGTGTTTTTGTTTGCAGGAAGATATTAGCTAGGTAGAAGAGGAATTACTCATATCAGCATTATTCTTGAGTTTTCAAGCCACTAGGAAAGATTGATTCATTTAAATCGATATTACAGAACTAATCCAACAATTAGGGGTACATTACGCAACAAGCCAACACTTATATGCCATGACAAATTAATTAGATCGAGCTTGATGAATCATGCCGCGGTGGCTGCCTCCCGAAAAAAGCGATTGCAAGTATAGACAGAGCAAAAGGCTTGCAAGGCCATCATAAGCAAGAGCAAGATGGCAGCTAGGAACGTCAAAAACTGCCATGAACTGAAGATATAAACCTTCATAAACTTCCAAGCTTTCACCTTCATTCTCCCATTATAATACTTGTTCACATCTTCAATCACCTTATCCAATAATGGCACCCTCGTCAACTTTATTGACTTGCTCATTCCATTCCACAAGTTAGCCACCTCTGCGTCACTCTTCAAGTGGTTTAGAATAACCCCTTTTTCTCTTAGAATCTTAGCATCCTCTTCAGAGTCTATAATCCCGTTCATTAGTTCTGTGTAACGAGTCAAAACCAATGGCCCTGATGCAACTGATGCTTCATATGCAACCAAATTTCTCAAAAACACTTCAGTATTCACGTCTAAACCAATCGTGGGAAGGTAAAATGTGCATGTCTTTGTGTCGAAATTGATGCTTGATAAAGATCCATTGGTGGCTACGAAGCGCACCCCACAATTTGAGAGTTGAGTAACAGAAGGAATGGTGATTTCCTCCACTAAGGGTGGCTTCTCAATGTGACTCTTGGAGCTTGAACCTCCATTTTCTGGTTTTTCTTCTTTTTTTTCTTGAGAGAAAATGTATTCAACAGGCTGTTTCAGCATTTTAACTCCAGGAAGACTGGAAATGATTGTCCAAGGCAACTTAAAAAGGACTTTTAGAGGTCTAGAAAGCAATACCTTCTTAACTAATCTTACAGGTCCTTTGTTTAGTTTTGAAAGAAGCTTCCATATCTCACTCAGGAATTTCTTCACATAAGTGGGGTCTGTAGTTGATTTTTCGTTGCCTGCTTCCTTGTCTTCAAAATGAACAGTAACTTCAATTATATCAGGCTGTAGTAATTCCACTTTGGACACAATCATCTCATAGAAAAAATCTAGGAGATGAGCACACTCTGAGACTTGGATGTTTGGATAATCCTCCATCATCTTGAAAGGGGAAAGCTCTTCGAACAGTCCAATTATCATCAAAAGCAGCAAATCATCTGCAGATTCCAGTGATGAAAATTTGAACTCCAACATCTTTCTCAAAACAAATAATGGGATTTGAGTCTCAAGCATCACTATGTCCCTCAAAATTGCATTGTGAGCTGATTTCCTCCCAGCATAATCCACCAAGTGAGACATCCTTGAGGAAACCCCAGGTACCTTAGTTCCTTCTTGAATGGCATAGACTTGAAGGAACTCAAGCAAGAACGAGGCATCAACTACCATCATCCACACCAACGTTTCGCCATTGAAATCCAAGTACTTGTGGTAGCTTGCTCTTATCCCTTGCTCCAACTTTGTCAATTGGTCAACAAGATTTTCTAACTTGACGTTTTGTAGTTGTTTTTGGAACCTTTTTGCTGCTGCAAGCTTGTACCTCTCCATTTCATACAGCTCTGGACGCCAATAATGGTAAGGTCCAATTGCAACTTGCTGAGGGACATAAGAATCTGGGTCACTGGCCATGAGGAACTTGGGCACGTTGAAGATGGATACTGGGAATTCACCATCGTCCTCGAGCTCTTCTTCAAGGGTTTTGCGGATTTGAATGACCCATCGAAACTCATCGAAGTTTAATTTAGAGTTATTTGACAAAGTGGATCTCAAGGAATGCATTGTTGGAGAAAGTTACTGGAGAGCAATGGCAGTTTTGGTGGTGTAGTGGGACTTCGGAGATGAAGGTTTTATTGGCAAACAATGAGGAATGCGTTTCACATGCTTGAATAATTTTTTCAAAGAAAAGGATATTCTTCTCACCATCGAGGGTTAGTAATTCCATTCTTTGACGTCTTAACTCAAAGTTTGAATCTGTTGTCACGTGGTTAGCATGGCATAGGTTAAACGTGTTTTTTAACTTTATTGAATATAACAATAATTTCTCATAGATTAGAAACAAGAGTAAAACCATTCATGTTCATCTGGTTGTAGATTTTGATCTTTTGATTGGCTGGCTTAACTACCATCTTACTTAAATAAATCCACCCATTCTCCGCTATAATTTAAATAAAAGTGAAGTTTGTTTTCTTTGAACATTAATCTTTTTTTCTTAATTAAATGTTCTTTAACAATATGTATATAACTTCCTACCCACCAAGCAACTTGCTCATAAATAAATATAATATAATCTGGTTTAATTGAAGATAGCTTTCAAAACTGGCTAAGAGGTCTATTTCATGACAAAACTTGAGAGCAGCTCTGCAGCGTTGTTTTAAGATATGATTAGTCACTTCAATTCTATCTTCTTTTTCCCCACTTTGGCCGAAGTTTCCCGAAAGGAAGGAGGGGGGGGGGGGGGAGGAGAGAGAGAGATGAAAAGACACATTGCATATTGTCGAAATTATTATGCCTCCTTAGAAGGGTAGAAAAATAGAGAACTTTTGATTGACCAAAACAAGCACGACTAATTGGGTTGAAATTGATTGATGTTTTGTTTTGTGCTAATTAAGTTTATTATAACACCGTCCAAAAAGTCTGCTCAGCTTTCATAATATTGAAAAACCCTAACCATTTGTTTAACTGAATTTTAATATATATATATATATATATATATATATATATATATATTATATTCCTACGATTAATTAAAAATTTAGATTAAAGATAATGGTTTAGTGTAGTAGTAGTAGTAATAATGTAAATAAATTAGGATGAGGAGGAACCGGAGAAGTACCTTTGGATCCGGAGAAGTAACTTTGGATCTGTTTGTTTTCCTGTTTTAAAAATTATTTTCTGTTCTTAATTATTTTCAGAATAAAAAAACTCGTTTGGTTATTGTTTTCTATTGTTGTTTCGGAAACAAATTTTGAAAATAAATTATTTTTAAAACAGAAAAACAGAAACAATGAAAAGTTGTTTTTGTTTTCAGAAAAGAAAAGAAGTAAAAAATAATATATTTTTAAAACAGTTTATCAAACGAATTTTTTTTTTTTTTTTTTTTATAGAATAATTTTTAAATATAATTTTTAAAAATAATTTTAAAAACAAAAAATAAGCCCTTTTATTCTTACACGGACAATCTGACATAAAGTATCTCCCATTGACTTTCCTACCCCTCTGGCCCTCTCTTAAAAAAAAAAATGACGGATAGTGAAGGACGTAACGTAAGAACTTAGTTCACATTCGTACTTGTAAAGCTAGATTCATTTGAACTTGAACCATTATTTTGTATTAAACAGTTTTCTTTGACAAGCATTAACAATTTAAAAACAAAAATGGTAAATTAACTTCCCACTACGTACAACTTGCTTATAATTAAAAATAATAATCTATCTGGCTTAAGATAATTAACTCTCCCAATCTTGGGGTGATTTTCATAACAAAGCAATTGCTGACTAGCTCTCCTTATTATAACACATATATAAAATGTAAACACAACTAACCGAAACCATCCATTATAAATTTATAATTTACGGCAATCTCATACAACTAGAAACTGATTTATTTGTACTTTTAACTGTGCGAAACATCAAATTTTGTACATAGAAATTCCGAGCTGGAGAACCAAAATTTGTTGCTAATTAGCTGTCTGTTTTATTAACTTTGAAATGCCTAGCGTCATTGTTTATTAGGAATACAACTATACAATGTGGCTGCTGTAACCGCCTTTGTCAGTGTGCACTTGAAAAATTAGGAGCCCGGGAACATGAATCAGATATGATATACAATGCGGAACTCATCTCATTTCTAAAATACAAGACGTCGACAAAAGGAAACGACATGACCGGCAAAATAGGAACCATTCTAAATTTCATCCACAATTTGTCTCACTTGATGTCAGTATGCCCGAGGCACCTATAATTCTCCCACCGCCAGGACATGTGACACTACCACCCTGGCCAATACGAAATTTTTTGTCTCTCGTATCGGTATGCGCTGCCATTATTTAGACTTTTCTTTTCTGGTAATATAAAAATTAGAGTGAGACAAATTATACTATTTAAAAATCAGAATATTTTATAAGTTTTATTTAAAATTTATCATAGTACTTATTACTAACAACAAACATCAAATTTATATTTTATAAATGGAGTATTTTATTTTTTATGAATTAAATTAATTCTTTCTAACATTATTTAGACATTTTTATTTCGTTGATTTGTTGAAATTTCAAGTATGAGTGTGTGTGTGTGTGTGTGTATATATATATATATATATATATGTATATATAAGTCTTTTGAAATTTTTAAAAAGCTTTGCAATATAAAGTTATAAAGAAAAAGAGGCAATCCTACGTATAAATTAATGTATTCTATTTATTTATTTATTAAATATCAATTTTATTAATTTGTGTTTTTCTCTTTAACATTACCTTTTAAAGTACTTTAGAGGGCTCAAATCGGATCCTGATCAAAGGCAACTTGAGATGAGCTAACACATTCTTTGGTTTTGATGTTTTAACTATGTTCAAAAAAATAAATAAAAAGGTTTTGATGTTTTAAGGACTGAAACCCTCTGCCTTTCTACATGGATTGGGCCAACAAAACCAGATTGCAACGGCACCCAATGAAGCTTTCCAAACTTTGACGGACCGGAAGTACACTGATCTGGGGGCCCGAAACCACCACACTAGAGTTTTATCTTAATCCTCCTGACACATATTAGCCAGCCAAATTCATCATTTTACTTAATTATATTTTCTTATTTTTTAATAAATAATTTAATTTTATGTTTTTATTTTAAAATATACCACTTTAATTTTGTATGTTGTCAAAACATTGTAATCAAAATTTTTCATAAATAATTTTAATATCATTTTCTGTTCAAAACAATAAAAATATGTAAGAATTAGACAGTATGATTATTCATTATTTAGTATTTATCTTATTTACAGATATTTAACATAAAAAACAAAAATTTTGATAACTACATGGCAGCTTTTATTAGTTCAGCACAATTCTAGTTATTCAAAATTACAAGAAAAGAATGGCACCTTGTCTGCATCTCAATGCAAAAGGTTCGAGACCTTCTTCCCAGGATATGGATCCTCCTGTATTTTGGATTTTTTTTTCTATTCTTTTTTATTTTAATATTTGAAATATATATTTTTAATTTATTTTTTAAAATATATTACTTAAAAATTATTTTTTATTTAAAAACATTTCTACACCAAGTCTGTTAATATAAATTTAATAAATTTATTTAACTAATTAAATTTAAATTACATAAACCTTGAGTTATAATAGATAAATAAATGTATTAGATGCACTGTTTTGTTGCGTTTGAATTTTTTCCTGTTTTATTATTTTTAATAACAATAAATTTATTTTAATTTAATTAAATCACTAAAATCCTTTAAAATTTAAAATGAAAGTGTTATTTTATATTTTAATATTTGAAAAATATATATTTTTGATTTAATATTTTAAAATTTTCAACGTATAACTTAAAAAAATTAATTCTTCTTTATAAATGTTCTTATATTAACTATATTAATAAATTAATAATTTTATATAATTAATCATAATGAAAATTAAATTAAATTATATATTCACTTAAATTATGTAAATTTTTAGTTATAACAAATAAAACATGTGTAAAATATTTATTAACAAAATAAATTTGAAAGCATTGTTTAAAATAAGTTAATATTTAAAAACATAAATTGATAAAATTAAAAATTAAAATAACTATTTATTTTAAAACAAATTAGAAATTTTTTTATTGTTATTAAAATAAATTTATATATTAAAAAAACTCAAAAAGCAGCAAAAAAAAGCTGTTTTGGACGCGCAGGATCCATATCCCTTCTTCCCATTTCCAACACTCTATGGCTCCATCCACCCCTTCCTCGAAGACTAGTGGTATCAATGTGAGGTGCTACTTCGCTTACCCTCCTTCCAAACGCTGCTAACCCATTACTTTACTTCTTGGTGATGGCATCGGCCCAGAAGTCATCTCCATAGCCAAAGATGTTCTCGTGCATTTTGGCTCTCTCGAAGGTCCATTCGTTTAAACCCCTCTAGTTTGTTGTCCAGGAAACGGGAATTTTGAAATTACTGTTCTGGGAAATTGCAATTCGGTTATGCTTTTGTTTCCAAGCAAATGCCAATACTTTTCCGAACTGGTTCTCTTGATAATTTCTACTTCAGAATTCACTGCTTTTTGTCCACTTTCTCCCTCTAATTCTTATGTGCCTCCCTGCAATTCTTAGATTTGGAATTTGATACTCTTCCTATGGTTTTTGCATTTGCTATTTGCTACCCTCTGCTCCTTTTTTTTGTTTCCTGTGATTGCTAGCTCAGAAAGGGAGGGGAAGGAAAAGAATAATGACATGAACTACATCAATTCAAATAATCGAGTTAAGCCTCATTGAACTGGGCCTCTTTTTGAAATTTGTTTAATATAGAATCCAGACCTTTTTTTTATTCATTTCAACATAACAGTCTCCGCAACGAGGAGGCCAATTGTATTATTTCGTAAAAAAAAAAAATTATTAAATAAATTATTAAATATTTAAAGAAATATAATTTTTATAAATTTTTTACTTTTCATATATGACGTGTATGTGAACTCTATATTATATAATAAATAATAATAAAAAACAAAATTGTTATACCAATTATAGATGAAAAATCCGGAAAGATAAGATGCACTAAGGTGCCTTTGTTACAATGTTATCTTTCCTTATCTTGGTATATGACACAAATGATATTTTGTAAAAGCTAGCAAGGTTAAAACTTTAGAAATATAAAATGGGATCATCATAATACGCCTTATGATAAAATCTCTTATGTACCATTCTTTATTCTTCTTTTTCTTCTTCCCTTTTTTTGTTTTTGTGTTCCTTATTTTAGGGATCCAATATGAGTTCTGCCAGTGCGAGATGCTTCTTGGTGGAGCTGCATTGGATGCGACAGGAGTCCTATTACCGGATGAGATCCATTCTATGGCAAGGCAATCTGACGCTGTTCTCCTTGGTGCAATTGAAGGGTAGCCATCACATTCTGACCCTCTTCTTCTAGCAAACATTATATATCCTTTTCTTAACTCAACTATTTAAGGTATAAATGGGATGGAAATGAGAAACGTTTGGAGCCAGAGACTGGGTTGCTTCAGATATGGGAAGGCCTTAAAGTATTTGCTAATATGAGACCAGCAACTATATTTTCACAGGCAAGAAATTATCAATCAAGTTAGTGCTTCATATTGAATCATCCTATACCTTATAATTTATATTGGCATACCATATGTTTTGAATAACTTCTCACCTCTCAAGTTTTCTAGGATGACTCTAAATTTTTATATTCTCTTAGATATAAAATTTTTCTCCAATTTTGTAATTGTTTCCAATATTTCTTTAATATACTTCATATTTGTGTTAATTCCTTTATAGTTAGTGGATGCCTCAATTTTGAAGAGAGAGATTGCTGAAGGGGTTGACTTCATGGTTATTAGGGAACTCACTAGAAGTGTGTGGGATCTTTGATTCTGGCTTAAATATTGTCATCTTCCACAATTCTTAAATATTGATTTCATTTTTTTCCTTCTTTAATAATGGATTTGTGGCCCTTGCACATACATCTGGGACTAATTCCTGTTGCTGCTCCATTGTATTTAGGTATCTACTTCGGAAAACCCAGGGGGCTTGGTGCCAATGACAATGTTGAAGAACTAGCTTTAACATTGAGATCTATGTTGAACAAGTCCAAGTGGACATCTAGATAAAATGTCTCTCAAATGATATTATGATGCTTTTTTGCTTTATTCTATTTGTCAAATATAGTGTCGTGCCACACCTTCGAATATAATCTATGGATCCTGATGATGAGTACAACAATTGGCATACCATGTTGATTGCATGGCTCGTTTTGCTTTTGAGATTGCTTGGAAGAGGCATGGGAAACTTGGGTCTATTCACAAAGCCAATGTGATAAAGGTACTAATTGCTGGATTAAGCTATGTGTTACAGCCCCTATAGGAGCAAGCATGTGACCAGCACAAGAATAGGAAAAATGCCACCTGTTGTTGTTTTAATTAAACTCGCAAGTGCATGAATCTGTTGGAGTACAGATTTAATGGTATGCAATGTCAATCTCGCGAGGATTACCAATTGATAGGAAATTCTAATTTGAATCCAAATGAATAACTCTAACCTAATTGTCAAAATATTTGTTTTGTGAGTAGAATATTAAATCAAGTGTGCAGGGAATTGATGTACTCAAATTAAATTGAAATGTATTCAAAGTAAAAGAATGCTAAGGTTAGGGGATCCACTCTTGGTATAAGTAATGATAAATTTAACTATTTTATCACTCAATTGGAATTCCCACATGAATAAAGTTCCAATCGAAAAATGTATTACTTTGAGCTCACTTTTGTTTATACATGAATTATATTTACCTCCTTTTACACCATTAATACATGCTTGTAAAATGGATTCAAGTATATATTGTGCCAATTATTATATTGTCTACAATAAATCAAGATCGATTCAAGAATTTATTGTGCAAAAAATTGTCTACAATGTATCAAGGTTCACACCTTACAAGATTAGAATAAAAAGAGGTACGAAGAAGAAACATAACAAGAGATAGGTGGTAAGGCCAACCATAAACATACTAAGAGATAGGCGGTTTGATAGAATCAGCCAATAAGATAACAAGAGATAAGAAGAAAGAAACTAAGCACACTAACATAATATAACAAGAAATAGGTAGTTTAGTAAAACCAGCTAATAAAAATAATAAGAAATCGGCGGTCTGATAAAACCAACAATTAAGAAGTAACATGAGAAAAGAAATAAGAAGGTAAATACAATATCAAAGATAAACATTAAAATTAAGAGTTAGATTAATTATTATTCTCACACCAAGAGTTTCACCCTTTACCTTAGCATAAGGAGATTAGTTCTCCATAGTCAAATTAAGAAAGCAAAAATGAAAATGAACAAGCATGATGATATTATGAAAGGATAACAAAATATCTAAAGAAATAAGAACATTACAATATTAAAAACTAGAATTTATGGTCTCAAAACTACACTCTCTTCAGATAATTTTTGACCTCTCTTTAGCTCATAAGACCCCTCTATTTATAGATACAACTAATAAGGTAAGTGACAAAGCAAGTTGCACTAAAGTTGGCAGGTTGGATTTCACTATGTCCACCGAAAGTGATCAAGATATTCTTCCTTGATACCGAATTTGCCGTCCATGTGAAAAGAAAAGTTGTAGGTAATTGTGTCGGCTATCTACCTACCAAATTTCATGTACATTGACTACGTATTTTATGAGATACGACCCAAATACTACATCAAGGTTGGGCTGGACTGCAACAGCAAGCAGATTTTCTTACAGCTCAATTTTCGCCCTTTAAACAGTCCAAATTAGCTGATCACGTAAACATGAAAATTATAGAAAATTGTATCAGCTATTCACTTACCAAATTTCACATATATTGGATATTTAATTTATTATTTATGATTAAAATACTAGAGTAAGGTTGGACAAAAAAATAAACAGCACATAGATTTTCCACATTTGAGGTTCCTTGAATCTTATATGGTCATAAGTCAAGATTAAATATATCCATTAGAATACGTCTCAAGAGTCAAAAAGATAATGCTCCTTATTCAGCCATCCTTAATGAATTCATTTTTACCGCTTGATCTATAAACATAATTCCCAAAAAATCACAATTTAGCTTTGATTTCTTCAATTGAGTCAATTTTTTATTTTTTTCTCCATCTGTAGAAGATGCATAAAATTAAAGATAAATATAAAAAATAAATGCTTAAACATGACAAAGAATTAAGATGAAAGTATTCAATTCATGGTTATAAAACTCACTTATCACCACCCCATGAGTTTTAATCAATTTACATCAAGATATTATTATGGCATACAACATATAGACAGATACAACAACATGCGTATCATAAGAAAATTTCAAAAATCATAAATCCACACACAATTGGCACGAAACCAAATAATACAGAAATCATCTGTTTCTCATGCAGTAAAAGTTCTACAAACATCTAGATACATAAGGAAGTAGGGATTTTACCTATAATTCATAGAGCTACCCTTACAGTTCAAAACAAAAAATGTCTAAACAAATTGGGAGCCTTAAAGACAATTTAGACTTACCACAACTTTTTTAACTCACTACATAGTTGGAGCTGGATTTGAGTCTTTTTTATTATCTGAAAAAAAAACATATGATAGGGTGAGTATAAAACTCAATGAGTAAGTAATCCTTACCATAACGAAAATAAGACAAGCAGAGCACGAGTTTTTCTTTTACAAGTAAAAATTTAATACAAAAAAAAATAGCATATGTATCATATGTTTGAAAGACCAATTACAAAAAAAATTCAGTACTAAGAGGCATAAATATTAATGTTATGGTATTCTATAAATAAATGCAAATCAAATTTCTAAAACAATTACTGAAACTTAACTAAAAGATTATGCATAAAATAAAATTAAGAGTCTCTTATATAAAAAAAGAATGCATATCAACAATAGAAAAAATAAATAATTAAAATAAGTTTAAAGTTTTTTATAAATTGAAGGACTGTCTATTAAAACCATCACTATTCTTTAAACGCGCAACAAGAAAAATGTTCACCATCAATCAGGTCAAAAGCCTGTACTCTATCGGGCAAAAACCCGTAATCCATCAAGTAAAAATCTACACAATCCATCAAACAAAAGTCCGTTATGTAGAACTCGAAGTACACTAGGGTTAGCATTCACTGTTGTTAGTTTGCAATATTTTCGATTTAGATTTCTCCATATAAATACAATAAAAAAATAACAATAAATACAAGAAGTAAATGAAATACCACGACATTTTCAGAAAATCATATTTCCACTGATCATCAATAGTCATAACAATTCTAACTTAACTTACACATTTATATTCATAGGCACAAACATGTGATTCATATAATCATTTATCAATCCATATGAAATATAAAACATCACTATGACCCAACATAATTTTTGATGTTTTCAATTAGTATCAATTAATATCAATAGAAAAATAAAGTATATATGATGTTTGTCCTATATTCTTAAAGTTTATACTAAGAGTTATGCTTTGAAATACATGTTCATAATAAAAAAAATGAGTTTTATATTAATAGTATTGTTTCATATGGATATATTAAATGAATAGTTAAAAATTATATTATAGTAAGTATTATCTACTCACAATACTAGGAATTCTAGGTAGTTGAACCCTCTTTGATCACTTCCAAAACTCAATAACCAAATTGATGTTGAAAGTTGTTTTATGCTATCTTAAAACTTAGAAAAACAATTTCGAAAGATCAATTTTTAACCAAACATCACAAAATCACTATTTATGCTAGTCAGAAACAATGTTTACGATGGCTGGAAAAGTATCCTATAGTCTTAAACTCTCAAATTCATCACACTAGCCATATCTAAGATTAGTTATAGCAAAAATTTTAGAAATAGAGCTACCAATCATACCTCATGAAAAACTCACCACGAAGATACTGTTCACAACCCTCTGGCATGATTCTGGCAACGTTTCGATGAAACCAATCAGTGAATTTTGAAACTCTCTTTACCATGAGTCCAACGATCCAAACGGTTCATTAATCGAAGGTTTATAGTTTAAGATATGAGGGTTTGAAGTTGAAAGCAATGAACTAAATTTCTTTTCTTTTCCATTGAAATGACCGAAACGTTTCCGTTTCCTGAGCTACCGACACGAAATAGAGTTATCGAAATGAAACGAAACGAAATGTTTGTTAAAAAATTATGTTATTTCGATTGAAATTACTATGTTTCGAAATGTTTTGATAGAAATACTCTTGTTTCAGTGGAAATTTCGATGGAAATGCTTTTATTTCGATGAAAATATTCTTGTTTTGAATTGTTTCGATGAAAATACTTTTATTTCAAATTGTTTCGATGGAAAAGTACTAAACTAATTTGAAAAATAAAAAAATTGACAATCTAAAAGAAAATGAAAGTAGTATCATATCACATCTAACACCAAATTATTTTTTCCCACAAATTACAATATTTTTATTAACTTTTTACTCTCCCCATTTGTTCTCATGACATTATTTTCCTTCATTATTTTCATTTTAATGAAAAAACTATAAAAATGATAAAAAAAAAGAGATTGAAAGACAAAGAGAGAGGAAAATATCTGAAGATAGAGACAAAATCATAGTCGATAGAGAGAGAGACTTAAATATAGATGCCACCAAAAAAATTAAAAAAAGATGGAGAGATGAATGTAATAGAGAGATTGTTGTTGAATGTTAGTAGGATTTGAGTCAGATTTCCTACTGTAGAAATATGTTTACTTACTATTCAATTATAAATATTAATTCAAAGTAATTTTAATATAATTATATATATTTATATAATTAATATTATATTAAAATCTTTTAAAATTTAAAAAAATATTATTTAAAATTATTTGAAACGTTTCTTAAAAAATCTTCTGTTTTCTCGAAATTTTCGAAATGTTTTGAAATATTTCCGTTTTTAAAGTTACCGAAACAGTACCTCGAAACAAAATTTAGTACCTTGGTTGAGAGAGAAAAATAGTTGTGAGGGTGGCTGCAGGTGTTGCTTCGGTTGCTGAATATGCACCCTCTGCATGCCGCATGCCTATATGAGTGTGTGCAGTGCATTTGCTACAGTACCCAAAATATGCATAGGTATTATTTTTAACATTAATATACATCTATTTTACCTCTTTCCACCATGAATTCAGTAGAATTTGTTAAAATGACCAACATGAAAGTTGTAGCCCAATGTCTTAACTTTCATTTGCCTCTAAAATCACTTAATTTAGAGATAATATAAAGTAGTTACGTACAAAAGAGTGGACAGAGGTTCAGACCACACTAAAACTCTATTTTGTGACTTTTTCCCCTTATCACCCTTATTTTGGCCGAACTAGACAAATTGCCCAACATAAAAATTGTAGCTATATGTCTTAATTTTCAATAAAAATTAGAATCACATCGATTGGAGTTCATATGTGAGAGTTATGCATACAAAAGTGAAGAAAGATCAGAACTACTTTAACACTTCACATTTTTCTTAACCTTTTTATATCAAATGTTTTGTAGCTAGTCTCTAGATGTCCAATTTCTATCTTAAATCATATTATATATTATCAACTGTATTTTAATACCATCATGTTCATATTAACCAAGTATTACGGAATAAAATATAACATGTTGTATCTATACTAATAAGCAACAAATGTAGATAATTGTGTATTGAGGGTCCTTACACTATGATACTTACTCGAAAACTAAAAATGTGTTTGAGTCTGATTATCTTGACTTTGAACACTCACACATGTATGTTGATAATGCTGCAATGCAATTAGTTTGCCACCCAAAATAGGTCTGCTGATGGAATAATATATCTTGGCTTAAATACACTTTTGATTCTTCTGGTATTGTAAATGCTTTAATTTGGTTCCTTTGGTTCAAAAGGAAACAACGTTGCTCTTTTATTTTGTTAAAATTTGCAATTAAATCATTTTTTGGTACCAAAAGTCTATTTAAGCCATACTTCTATCATTTCACTTTCATATGAAGAAAAATGTTCCTATCATGAAGACTCTCGCTTTGAATATTGCAGTTTGACACAACTATAGCCAACAATATATTTCGTGATGTATTATCTAATGAGGCTTTCAGTGATCACTGGAAGTATTGGGATGCTTCCTTCTGCTAACTTTGGGGATTCGGCATGAAAAATGTTAAGAGATATTAAAAACATTAATTATGGGTTTTCACTTAGTAGTTTAAGTCTTGAGTAGAAGTGTTCTTGGATATTGGATATGGTATCAAAGTCTTAACCACTATATGGTCTAGAGTTCGACCATTGTTGCTTCTTATTTTGGAGATGCGTTAGAGATATTAATTAAAACTATTTATAAGCTTTTATTTAAGAGCTTAAACTCGAGTGAAATGATTATAGAAAAAAATGTTCATAATGAATTATAATAAAGTTACTGAGACCATGTTCATCAAGTTTTTCTTGCTATTTTCATCTGTGGATTATAATTGGCACAGGACCTGGCCTTTTTTGAACCTATAGATGTTTCTGCACCTGATATTGTTGGACAGGATAAAGCAAAACCATTTGCTACTGTTCTTAGTCCTACTATGGTTTTGAGATATGGGCTTGGAGAAGAAAGGCAGCTGAAAGAATTGAGAATGCAGTTTTCAACACTTTAAACTGGGGATTTCGAACTGCTGACGTCCATTCTGCTGGAACAGTAAGCATCTCTCTCAGTCTGGACATTAATGTCAAATAACTATACTTCTGTATTGCACTCTAGATTACATTCAACATTTTGATTTAACTTCCGTGAGGGCCTAGAGAAAAACGATACTCCTACTTGGTGAATGGTGACTCCTTGTACACAGTGTGCCTGGTATCTAAACATGTCTTAGTTTGTTTTCACCTTTTCTCTTGGTGTTCTTATAATGGGTGTCTTTCTGCTTAATGAACTTGATTTGCACTTACTAATGTTTGGATTGCATATTTATGCAGAAGCTGGTAGGTGAAGAGATAATGAAGTCAATAGAATTCCAGGTTCCTGGTGCAGCATGAATTGAGTATTTGTTTGGCTTAGAGGTCTGTAATGAGAACCCATGTCCATATGCTAAACTGAAAGAGTTTCCATTGAAGATTTTTTTGGCTTCTTTTTACATTCTAAGGCCCCCCTTGAATACAATAAAGAAATGTATTTTTTATTTTTAATTCACTATAAGAAAATATTTTCAGTAAAGTAAAATATAAAAATAAATTTTTTAAATATATGATAATATAGGGTAATTAAATTCCGTAGCTTTTGTTTGAGAATGTTATAGTTTTCACTTCACACATTTTTATAATAAAAATTATAAATATGTTTGATGAAAAGAAAAAGTTATCCACTTTTCTTGCATGAGAAAACCCTTTTGAATTACGATAAAGTGATACTTAAATTAGTTTGCCTACACCTTAATTAATTCATATTTTTATTTAATAAGGAAAACTTATGTTTATTTGGTTTAACAATATGCCTTTATAGATAAAATTTAGTAAATTTTTGTAATTACCGGGTAACACCGTAGGTATCGTTTGGTGTAGCAAAACATTTTTTTATGTATATATTTTCTTAGTTTGAATTAGCTCATAAGATTAATCTAAATTATAAGTTTAAAAGAAATAATATTAGAAAAACTCGGAGATATTTAATATAATGTTATTTTTATCCATAAAATTATGATTTTTTAGCATATTTAACTTAAATGTTAATGTTATAATTCTATGCATGTATTAAATATATTCCAAAAGTCCATAGTTAATATACATGCATAGAATTATAACATTAGCATTTAAAAAATATTATTAAGTGATCAATTGTATTTCTCAATGTTTTTATATTTTTTACTCAACTTTCAACATATTAGATAGTGTTTGGATGGGGGAATGAAGGTAGAGGGATGAATTTTTTTAAAATTATTTTATTTATTTTAATAATTTTAAAAAAAAGGTGGAGAGAAAGAATAGAAGTACAAAATCTATCACTCGTCTTTATTTTGTTTTTATTTTTATAAGCGGAGAGGTTTAAAGGAAAGAATTTCAGAGAAATTAAAAAAAAAATTGTAAGTAGGTAAAAGAATAAAAATATTTTTTGATAATGAATTTATTTTATTTTATTACATTTTAAAAAATTAAATAATTATAATAATTACTTTATTTTATATTCTTTTTTTTTCTTATAAACCAAATAAAAAATATATTTTCTTTTACCTCTTCTCCTTCCCCCAAATTAAAGCAAACAACAAAAAATTTATTTACCATCCTCTCCTTTCCTTCTCGTTGAATTTAACGTAGAAGAGGAACCAAAGACTACGTTAACGAATGGAAGATATCCGTGTTAGTGTTACCCATAAATATGAACGCCAATAGGCTTTTGGGCGCCAGACCGCCCCCCTGTAAAAGCTAAATTCATCTCCCGCTAAAACTGAAACCACTGTATTGCTGACGCAGCTAATGTCGACTAGTTCTAGTACAGTGATAGGAGGAGCCTCATCGGACGAAGTGATCCGGCCGCCGACTATGCTGGTTCCCGGCGAGAGAAGTGAATCTTCATCCTCCTCCTTCTCCTTGTCCAATTTAACCCAGGCGTTTCCTTTCTCTTCTGGAAACCCTAGAATCGAGGAGACGAGAGGTGTCATGCATCTCTATCGCGAGGATCCCACTTCGTCGTCGGCTTTTGATCTACCTGTAAACTTATTTTCTTAAGCTTATTCGATGAATTTCCTTAATTCAAGCGAACTGAAATTTTCTGGAATTTTATTTTCTTGTGAAGTTGATTGTTGGGGATGGGAGACTAGAAATTTCCTTTATAGTTTCTTAGGCACTTCGTTCGGCAGTTGAAATGCTAATTTCCAAGTAAACATTTTAAATTTTAGAATCTGACGTTTAAATTGTTATTTCTATAGGTTTTTGGTAACATGTTAAATTCAAATATTATTAGATTTAGAAACTATAGGTTCTTTTTTGTTATTAAACTGAACAATAAGTGGCCATTCATTATCAAAATTCAACTTCTTGTCAAATTAGTACTGTTTTCACTGTTAAGACTAATCCCTGAAATTTAATTTCGAATGAGCTTTGTGTTCTTACTCTTTAGATTTGGTCATTGTAAAACAACTTGGAAGACCAGATTATAAGATAATAAATTTCCATGCGTCAAAGGTTGCACGGAAGCCGCTTGTCTGTGTGCTTGGAGTTCCAAATCACATGACCTATGCGGATTTCTGCCAGTTCTGCGGTTCATTTATTCAGCATATCTCAGAGATGCGGATTGTCAGGTTCATCTGTGTACTGAGGAATTAAAGTTTAATCTTGTTCCTTTTCCTGAGTTCCTGTTTAATTTATTAACTTTGGTTTTTAAATTTTTTTTTTTGGGGGGGGGGTGGGTGGTGTTACTTTAGAAACGATGGGATGGAGGATCAGTACAGTGTTTTAATTCGTTTTGATGATCAAGACTCTACGGATGGTTTCTACATTCATTATAATAGGCGCCGTTTCTCATCTTTGGAGGTTTGTCTTGTGTTCAATAATTAATTTCATTTATTGTCCAATCAGTGGACTAGTAATGATTCGATAAGAATTAGATCAATCAATGATTAGGAATGTGTTTCGTTATTAGTGTTATTGCTTTATGTTGCTTTTTCCTGTTCGTAGGTGGAGGTTTGCCGTGTTCTTTTCACATTAGATGTGCAGTATACTGGCTCAATTGAACATGCACAAGCATCTAATGCTAGTTCAACTGAACAGCCTACATGTCCAGTCTGCCTTGGTATGCCCTCTATTTTGTTTTCGGCCTCGTGTTCATGTATGTGTGTGTTATGAACTTATGATATAAATTTTATTTCATTCATTAGCATATTATAAGCCCTATTACTCCACCATGTCTCGCATTAGATAGTTTATTGACATCTTTGAGTCATTTACGAATGCTTTACTTGCAGAGCGATTGGATCAAGATACAAATGGAATTCTTACAACTATATGCAATCATTCATTCCATTGTTCCTGTATTTCAAAATGGGCAGATTCTTCTTGTCCAGTAAGTGGCTCTATTATCTTGGTGTTTTCATACATGCATATGGATATTATACTTTTGGGGCATGCCTTGGAGTAGGCTGCAAATAGTTATACTGTACTTTTGGGGCTGCTTTGGGGGTTGGAGTGTTTGAGGCTCTGTTTGTCTTCTATTTTATTATTTTTTCAGGTGTGATTTCTAGATTAGTTTGATGGTAAGAGTTCATTTATTGAACCCTGATGTATTATTTAATCAAGTATTTACTGGTCTTACAGCTCTTCCATGTTTCATTTCAGGTATGCCGGTACTGCCAGCAGCAAGCTGAAAAATCTATATGTTTTGTTTGTCAAACTACTGAGAACCTCTGGATATGTGTTATATGTGGGTTTGTTGGCTGTGGAAAGTAAGAACTTTTCCTCTTGGAATCTTCTTCTTCTTCTTTACCCATTAACTTAATCCCAGTCATGTGTCTTGTGGAATTCCTAAGAAAATCTTGATTTAGATATAAAGCAGGACATGCCATAATACACTGGAAAGAGACACAGCATTGCTACTCCCTAGAAGTGGAAACACAACGCGTGTGGGATTATGCGGGAGACAACTACGTTCATAGACTAATCCAGTCCAAAACTGATGGAAAATTAGTTGAGTTAAATTCTCACTGTGTGCACACAGACAATGTGTGTGGAAGTTGCAGCTGTGAAGATAATGGCACGAGTGAGGCTATACTTAACAGTAAAGTCGAAGCTGTAATGTTGCAAGACTGGTCTAACAATTCTTAGTCCTAGTTTTTTGTATTTGTGTGAGTTATTATTCTCATTTTCTCTTACAGATTGTCAATGAGTACAATGACTTGCTTGCTACTCAACTTGAAAACCAAAAATCAGTAAGTGCATTTTATTTATTTGTTGGCAGTGAGCCTGCCAAGATTGCCTCCTTTAGTCTAGCATAAATATGTTAGAAATTTTAAGCTTTTATAGATTAATCTTCTCTGTTTCAATTATAGTACTTTGAGTCCTTACTACAAGAAGTAAAAGAAGAAACTGAAAGAGATATTTCCAAAGCTGTTGAGAAGGCTGTCTCTCTTAAACTGCAGAAGTTGCAGTCCAAGCTTGACAGATGTAATAAAGAGAAAAAATTTCTGGATGATGTAAGTCAAAATCCATGGTTGAGAATCTGTTCAGAAATTGTTAGATGATAATGTGCATGCAACCATGCCACAGGTTTCATGTTGTCTCAATAATACTGCATGAGGCTTAGGAACTTTTGTTGCTAATAATGGTGTTAAATTGTATTTGTCTCTGTCTGCAGCTTAATGAGAATCTTCTGAAAAATCAAGATATTTGGAAAGCAAAGATACTTGAGATTGAAGAGAGGTATGCATTTATCATTCCTATATTTTTTGACCTCCTCGTGAAGTTTAAGGTAGATAGAATGATGTTTTAGAAATTATAATGGTTACTGGATTTGTTTGATGTGGATAGAAAATACAGCCTTCTACTATGCAATTAATGATACTTTTTATTAGTGATACTGATCTTTTCCATTTCCACTATGGCACTAAGATATTAAGTAAATTTAGGTTTGAGTATAAGTAACTAGTTTGAATATGCTTTCCTCCCCTTGTTCCTTGTCATAATCTTTTCATCATCTCCCATGCTTATTCTTCGGTGGCCGTCAGCTGTGAGTGGTTCCTGTAGTGTAATGTTCAGATGTAGATGCATGGCATCAAACAGATACCTTAGTAACTTGTCCATGACTGCAACATTATAGTCAGTATTTGAGCTATAATTGAATTTACTGTCAGTACAGCCAAAACTACACCAAAAACCCAGCTTGTTGGAAAGGTCGGGGACTTGCAGTCATTGGTCTCTTGCCAATACTCTGTCATTTTCCTCTGATATTTTTGTCAGAGTTTTGTGGCCCGTTCTTCTTTTTCTAGAAGTTCCATCTTTGTTTCTCATCCTCCACTGCCCTCAAGCTCTTCTCCAGGAGTTTGCATTTATTTATTAGAGATACAAATTTCCTGATCTCCATAGTTACAACAGCATTCCTTATTTCCAGGTTCAATCCTGCTTCAAATTTAACAGCCTTCTATGCTTCATCGGGGTTAAATCGTAGGTAAGAGGAGAACTTAGACAACTCCTTGAAACCTCGCGATGTATTGGTCTATGATTATGTTGCCCTGCCTGAATTGGAGAAATTCAATCGTGATATTTGTAATTCATGTTATTATCTCTTCTCGGCTTTATTTGGTGTTTAGCAGTTTTAGGAATATTTCTTTTCTCGCCTTTCTAATTGTGATGTCATGAATTCCCTTAAGATCAACAAATTGCTTTAGGAACTTATTTGATTGAAAGTTTTACAAACTGATGGTGACCAATGTTTTTTTTCTAGGGAGAAAAAAGCTTTAAAACTGAAGGATGATAAAATAAGGGACCTGGAAGAGCAGGTGAAGTATATGCTCCGGTTCTTTTATTTCTGTTTTTTCTTATTTGTTGGGAGGTAGTGGAGTTTGGCTTGATGTGTTAATTGGAGGCACATCACAACTAATCAAACTGCCATTGATGCATTCTAAAAATCTACAGCTTAGGGATCTCATGGTTTGTCTTGAAGCTGGGAAGACTGTAGAATAGCTGTCCCTGTCCTATGAAATTGAAGATGGAACTGCCTTTACCATATCAATAGAATCCTCATTAATTAGTGGCTCTGAACTGGGCAAGAAAGCTTAGACAGAAGAAACTAATGAAGAATAGATCATTCCATTTATGGCTGTTGTATTCATCACCTGTTGCACGTCACTTGACTTTAGGTCTCAAAATTTCACTCCACCATTCAAGTGTCATGTCAGTATATAATATTTACATGCAACCCCTTCTGCGGGGATTTCCATTTACCCTACATAATTGAATTTGAGTGGAAATATGAGTGGGCTGGGTAAATTAGTTGAGCATAAAGAGGATAACGATTGATGTGATCCAATGTGAGATGATTTTGCAAGAGCACTATGCCAGAAGTTGTGCCATACTCTTGGTCAACATAAAAAAAAAATGTGTTTATTGTTTAACCAATCAAATCATAAATAATTGTGCAGTCACAGTTTTTATTTTATTTTGTTACCAAAACAGGAGAATTAGGAGAAACTATTTCAATAGATTAAAACACATTCAACTCTCGCCCTCAACATCAAAAAGTTTATTCTTATACTAATGAATAATTTTTAAGTAATTACTTAAAAGCTATCTCTTTCTCATTTCTTAAAAATGTGCACTCAATTGTTCTTGAAGTGAAGAATTACAATGATATAGATTGAAGTTCAATCTTTTGAGAGAGTATCTACCTTTCAGAAAAAAGAAAAAAGAAAAAACCACAAGATTTGGGACTTTGGCATGCTAAAAGGCAATGAGAAGAGTACCTATAATTAACATAGAAAGACATTAAAGAGACATAGAAATGGGTGAATGACGGCCAGTGGGTAAATTAGTTGAGCATAGAGAGGATTACAATTGATTTGATCAAATGTCAGATGATTTTGCAAGAGCACCATGTCGGGATGAAAGTTGTGTCATACGCCTGGTCAAGATAAATAAAAAATAAAAAAATTCTGTGTACAAAGAGAAACACAAGATAAATAATGAGAGTGAATGAATAAAAAGTTAGTATTAGTAGGAAATGGAAGTTTATTTATAGAGTTCTAACGTGGATGAATCTTTAAAGATATTTAATATATATTTTTATATGTTAGTTAATACTACTATTAAAGTGAGTCGGCTAACTTATAATGACTGTATTTTGGTGAATCAGACAGAATTAGATTTACAAAACAAATTTACATATAAGGATTGGTCCAACCCAACGCTTTAAGGGCCATTAGTTAGGTCGGATCAGTCTTTCTTTTGTTTTTAACATCCTATCTCTTAAATATTTGACATTTTTATTTTTATATAATAACTACATAGTATACATACATAGAATAAAATAAAATTAGTCTAATTATAAGATATAATTAAATACTAAAAAAATTTATCAGTAAATAATATTATCATAAAATAATGATAAAATTAATATATAGAAATATTAATAATAATGTCAGTATATGTAATCATTATTAGAACAATTACTAATATTATGCCATTTAAATATTTAAACCTAATTCAATAAACCAAAAAAAAAAGCAACATGAATGGCAGTGAAGATTCACAATTAAAAAAGATAGCATTCATTTAAACCCATAATTGACAGTGAATATTCAAAATATAATGATACTAACGTAGGTTATTTGTACCCAAAAAAGAAAAAGAAAAAGCATGTTGGGGCCAACCACTAGTCCAAGGGCTATTAGCCCTTCTTTCAAATGGGTCATAAAAATACTAGCCCAATCCACCTTGTTTATATGCCCTATGGGTCAACCAATTAGTAACAGCTAGCCAGAAGTAATTTTGGTACTTGTCGAAGCTTTTTGAGATTCAATTATGCTAACATAGTTCAATAAGGGAGAGTTCTTTGGTGGAAAGATATACGCTAAGGTATGATTGAGCTTTAGAATTTGAGCCTTCACAGAGTAATTTGGCCCATTAATTGAGCTTGGTCAACCCAATATCTACACCATAAGAATTTAATGCAATAGCTTTTACTTAACAATTTCCATTAGTGAGTGCCAAAGAACCTTAATCCCTCTCGCAAGAAAACTTCGGTTTGTACTCATGTCATCCCCCGCCCCCTTTTTTCAGTCTCTTGTATTTGTTTTCTCTTAGAATTAAGAAACTAAATTTCCTTTTTTTTTATCGAAACGACCGAAACGTTTCCGTTTCCTGAGTCACCAATGCGAAACGGAGTTATCGAAACGAAACGAAGTGTTTGTTAAAGAATTATGCTATTTCAATTAAAATTACTATGTTTTGAAATGTTTCAATAGAAAAACTTTTGTTTCAATGAAAATTTTGGTGAAAATACTCTTATTTCGAGTTGTTTCAATAGAAATACTCTTGTTTCGAGTTATTTCCATAAAAATACTCTTATTTCGAGTTATTTCGATGAAAATACTCTTGTTTCTAATTATTTCGATAGAAATACTCTTATTTCAATGAAAATTTGGGTGAAAATACTCTTATTTCGAGTTGTTTTAATAGAAATACTCTTATTTCGATGGAAATACTCTTGTTTCGAGTTATTTCGATTGAAATATTCTTGTTTCGAATTATTTCGATGGAAATACTCTTATTTCGAATTATTTCGATAGAAATACTCTTATTTCGATGAAAAAGTACTAAATTAATTTGAAAAATAAAAAAATTGACAATATAAAAGTAGATGAAAATAGCATTATATCATATTTAACACTAAGTTACTTTCTCTCACAAGTCACAACACTTTTATTAACTTCATACTCTCCCCCTTTATTCTTATGACATTATTTTCCTTCATTAACTGTATTTTAAAGAGGAAACTACAAAAATAATACAAAGAGATATTGAAAGGCAAAGAGAGAGAAATATACCTAAAAATAGAGATAGAATTATAGTTGACAGAGAAAGAGACTTAAATATAAATGTCACGAAAGAGTTAAGAAGAAGATGGAGAGATAGATGCAATAGAGAGATTGTTGTTGAATACTATTAGGATTTGAGTTGAAGTCTCTACTGTAGTAGTATGTTTACTTACTATTCAATTATAGACATTAATTCAAATTAATTTTAGTATAATTTTATATATCTATATCATTAATATTATGTTAAAATCTTTTAAAATTAAAAAAAAAATTATTTGAAATTATTTGAAACGTTTCTTAAAAAATCTTCCGTTTCTTCGAAATTTCCGAAACGTTTCGAAATGTTTCCATTTTTAGAGTCACCGAAACGGTACCTCGAAACGAAATTTAGTACCTTACCTAGAATCAAACTTTCACATTTTCTTCTCTTCTTGTAAGAGTTATTTAATTTTATCCTCTTTGAAAGGTTTTCCTTCTTCATGATAAGAGTTTTGATTTTTTTATTTTAAGATTTAGAACTCTTTAATTCTACAACTTTGCTCTTCAAAACATAGTAGAAGAAGGTTATAATAAGTTAAGTCTTAGAGAAAGTAGGGAGATGCATGTGTTGCCTCTCCATAAAAATATTTTATTTTCTTCTAATAGTTCTTTTTTGTTACTTTTAGATTAATGTTTAAAAAGTATTATTATATCTATTTTCTCTAGTTATCTCTTGTTTTTTTTATTTGTTTAGAAACGAGCTTAAGATTGGCCAGCTTAGGCCCAGGGTCATATCACCGCCATTTGACTCAACTCTTTCGTCTTTTTTCCTCAGTCTCCCACATCTCATTTTTTTTTTCGCTTAAAAGTGTAGAACTTTTTAAAAGAAAAGAAAAGAAAAGCAAAGTATATTAATAAAACCACCAGTCATATACAAGTAAATGTTTACGATTACTGAGGATATGAGAGCCAATTCCCAATATCCTCTAGAAAAGTTAGCACAATGAAAACCAGGGAATCAACTAGATAAGAAATTAACATCCTGCTTAATGGAATCCATCTCATGAGACTTTTGTGAACACTTGAGGATCTGGCACTTTATGGTGCACTCAGGCAGCCAATTTAGAGGTTGAGATACCATCTATTTCTCCATAGAAAAATAACTTGCCTAAGAAAATCTAAAATTAGAGAACTATAATACTTAGATTTATCAGCTTCCTAAGGTGGATTTGCTTCACTTCAATTCGAACCAAATAATTGCAACAAAAATGACATCCTTGGACCTATCACAAATTCTTTTTCAAAAAAAAGTAAATTGTGATATGATTGCTATGACAAGTAAGTCCTTCATCCTATGAATTGTTTAAAAATATTCTATTATTACAAGATAAAGAATCCATTAGCTTTTGGGCTCCCATTAGCTCCTTCACTGAAGTTTTGATGCAGTTTAACACCTTCTGAGGACTAAGATGTGTTCCTTCGTAAGTAACTTTAGTTCCTACAAAACTAGGTAAGAATCAAAGCAATTATTAGAGTCTGGAGTAAAATTTCCTTGGCTCATTCCATTTTTATGTTAAACCACTGACCCAACCAGCGAAGGAGAGATAAATTCAGTCCTAGTCATGAGATAATACCCAAACCACAAAGCCCTAGCAAAAGGGCACTCTAGAAATAGGTGATCTTTTGTTTGTTGTCCATTATTGCATAGTGCACAATTATCTTCTACTTCCATCTGATGCTTCTGCAAAATTTCTGTCAAAGGAAGTGCATCACTCCTTAATTTTCAAAGAAATAGGACCAACTGAGGCGGCAACTTAGTCCTCCAAAGTCCTTGTCAATTGAAAAATAGAGAAAATGGTAGCCTACCTCTTTTAGAAGTGGTAGAAATGTGATGAAAACCTTCCCTGATAGTATAATTCCCTAAAGCATTTCCATATCAAACCAAAGAGTCACTTGTATATGGAGATACGAATCTTTGAAATGGATATATCATTGTTTAAAGAATAAATCTGTCTAAGCGAAGGAGGATACCAAACTTTATATTCATGATTTATCAAATTAACAATATTGTTGATAGTCTCCACAGAATGAATGGTAGTAAACCCCATAGGCAATTACTAATAGGAATAGAAGACCAATTACCTACATTCCAGTCGAGTTTATCCAGAGTAATGTGCTTTGTTTTTTTTCTATACCTTTT
The DNA here is from genome assembly GCA_037074535.1 of Gleditsia sinensis. Taxonomy (NCBI): domain Eukaryota; kingdom Viridiplantae; phylum Streptophyta; class Magnoliopsida; order Fabales; family Fabaceae; genus Gleditsia; species Gleditsia sinensis. The sequence goes on along the minus strand of CM073469.1, from coordinate 903,853 downwards.
CACACCCAAAAACTTGTTGAGTGTTGATGAAGAACCCCATTAGTTATGCTTGGGCCATATTTAGGTGTTAGAATCCGACTAAAAGACAATTAGGGAGAGACATCAATCTTCAAATATTCTTAACAAGTAAAGCCTAATTAAAATTGAAAGAACTTCCGAGCCCTAAAGCTCATTGGGTCTTAAGAAGAGAAAGCTTATCTCAAGCTAACATATGCACAGAAAATTTATCATTTTTAAAACCTCAAATAAGATCAGTTATGTCGCTATCAATTTTCTAACAATAGGGAGGGCAATGATAGAAAGCGGATAAACAGATAAATTTTGTAGAGTAGATTTGGCTAAAATTATTCTACCAACTTGAGAAGTTTAACCTTCTAACCTTGTAAATTTTTTTTATGAATTTATCAACAATATTTTCTTGATAGTTTTAAGTTTTTGCTTTGTTAAAAATTAGCTAGCTTAGGTTGATAGGCTCACGGTCATGGTTGATGGAGCAGAACAAAGTCAGTAGATTTAATTCCCATTTTGGCATATGGATGGTCAGTGGTAGCTAGCTAGATTTAAAATCTTATCTCTTCCCACTAGCCTTTTTTTTTTTTGGTCTTCTTTTTAATTTCTTATCTCCTTTTCCGCAGCAGCAGCCATCACACCTCCCCATACTTCCTTAAAAGTGCTACCTAAATGCCACTCTGCTAGTTATAATTAGCAATTAGTGTGTCCTCCATAAGGATCTAACAGGATGGCCGAAAGAAAAAGGAGACATGAATTGGCCAACAAGATCTACCACTTTCAACCGTTACAAAATATAGTACTCTATCTCTCATTTCTGCTGAGCCTGCTCCAGCTTTATTATTAATTTACTAATACAAAAACACTTCTATAATTGAAGGCAGCTGTTTCTTTTTGTAATGATTTTATTATTTATTATTCCACATGAGCATTAATTAATGAGCTCATGTGTGATGTTGACACTTGAACAATTAGTTTGACAGAATATTCCACATTAACTAAAAAAAGAAACAAAGTTATATTTCTTAATTATGATATTATATTTTTAACGGTTGCATTAAATGTTTAATTTCTAATGTACATATGCGAAAATAGATAGACAAGGCATATATAGAAGCAACTTCAAGAACACATAGAACAGTTAGAGAAAGGGAACAAGAAGAAAAGTATAGAGTGCGATATTGAGGAAGATCGGAATCCCGTGTTTCCGCAAATACTGAAGGAGTGAAGGACCCTCCACTTGTGGAGTAAACTGTAATGGGATCCCTGAGGTGGAAGCAAGAGTTTTAGAGAGACAAGTATGTACTGATAAGAATTCATAGTAAGAAGTAAAATGGCATTATATTAACGAGGAGAAATAGCATTTATCTACTCTTATTTTTATTACAAATTACATTGTGTCCCCAATCAAAGAATTATTGTAATGTTTCTCTTAATGCAAAACGCTATTGCAAGTAGCAGTTAAAAGGACATCTATAAATACCCCTCTTTCTTATTCTTCCTTACTAATATTTTTTGTCAAATTGCTATTTTGTCTCTTAATTTATTTTTCAATTTCATTTTTATTTTTTTAACTAAAAATAGTTTTTTTAAAATCCCTTAACTTTAAAAAATTATCATTTATATCATAAACCATAGTTTAAATGAAAAAAATAAAAAGAAATACTCTTAAATCCTAAACCCTCAGTACAAGAAAAAAAGTGTATAACCACGGGTTTTTAGTGGCTTTAGTGATGATTTTAACCATCGCTAAAATCATTAATGACAATTAATATAACTGTCGTGGAACCAGTGGGATTGCGACGATTATAATCAATTGTGGGAAAGACGTCGTAAGGACGAGTCATAACGGCAATTTATACACCGTTGTTAAAACTAGAAGCCACCGTTGTTACGATATGCCACAACGATGGTGTGGAAACTGTCGCTATGACATGGCATGACGACAGTTTCAACACTGTCATAATGTCAACACAACGACGGTTTATTAACCATCGTTATCCCGTAGCATAACAATGGTTATAGTAACCATTGTTAAGACTAAGTTTTAACAACGGTTTTCATAACCGTCGTTAAAACTTTAACTTTTTTTCAAATTTTTTTATTCCCACTTAATTTATATTTTTGTTGAATTTTGTATTCCTGTTCTTTAGTAGACTAATTAATTTGATATATTTTTTGATACTTTTACAATCATACTTACAAATTATTTTGTAATGTTCAATTTTTTTAATAGGTTATTGTGGCGTCATTTCATCCATGTAGCCGACCCCATCTAGTGAAAAAAAGTTTGGTTGTTGTTCAATTTTTTTAAATATAAAAAAATATTTAGATGAAAATCAAATATATTAACACATAAATTTTGTACCAAAAATTAATATTCACCGAGAATTTAAAATTACAATGTATAGCATATAAAAATTACATAAAAAGTATACAATATACAATAAAATTATGTTTTCGAGCCTTTGGAGAATTGAGGAGCTTAGTGTTCACTGGCATGATCATTGGAGATTTGAAAAACAGTTACGTTATGTAAGTGTTTTGAGATGAAATGCTAATTATAGCAATAGTTGTTTACAAAATTCAATTAGTATATGTTGCAAAATTAACGTGGAACCTAGATTGTGAGGGAGTACAATCTCAAGCAGCACTTGACCCTAAAAGTTATGAAGCAGGAAAGCCATAGTTGCCTTCATCTATTGCTGTCGTATTGCTATATCAACGTCACTTGTTGCTCGATCGACTTCTTGCTCGGCTCGGCTCATAGGCTGCTCATTCAGCCTCTTGTTGTTGTTGCTCGGCATCCTGCTCCTCTATTGCCACTTTAAGGTGTGCCACCTTGGACTGTAACTCCTTGTAAGAGGGTATAGAGTATGAGTTCGACCTAGCCAGCCATGATCAAACACTTGGCTTGGGCAAACACCCAACCCAAGTCCTTGAATGTGACCCGAGTGCTCCTTCGTTCTAAAGCTCTTGCCAGTGACTCAGCAGTTGAGAGCTTTTGGGAAGAGCTATCCTGCTACTGGATCGAGGTAATGTTTTCCTACAATACTTATACTGACTAGTCAAGCTTCTTTATTGATGTATGATCCGTCAACTCTTTTATGAGATGTCATTCATACATCACCTTGGGTCACTGGGCTCCCAACCTCAGTCTCCTAAAAATTTGAATAATTAATGAATTGTGTATTATGCAAATTAGTATATTATTAAAATTCAGATAGAATACTAAGGAATGGAAGCTTTCCATCTCAGCCTTCTTACGTACATGGCTCTTCTATATAGTGGTAATCGACAATATCTAATGTCTTCTATTTAGTCTATTCTTGGCAACCACATCTTAGTCAATAGCATAAGTAGATTAGTTAGTCACATTATGTAAAAATTAAAATCTATGAATAGATCAATATAGATAATTACCTTGGACTTCACTTCAAGGCGATAGTCAATGAAAGTTGCCCACTGATCACATGGGATTCTAGCTAGGACGTCATTGAGCAACTCTTTCTTGGTCTTCGTCCTATCATACTTTAGCTTAAACAAATTGTAACGTGTAGCTCTCTACTTCACTCCAAGTGACTGCAAAATTAACTTCTTATGGAGGCCTGACATAATAAATTTTGTCTACAATAACAATACAAATGTTAGTAAAACTTCAAAAATAAGCTACTATAATTAATTTAAAAAGGTGTCTGTACATGTACAGTGTTTATGAAGACATTCATCTTGTAATATTTAGGAATACTTCTTTAATCTTTGTAAGAAATCAAGAAGAAGCGGAAGTTATCTCCTATGGTGTCAAGAAAAAAACCAAATAGGACACCATTGTCTCTAATGGGCTAGTGGGTATTGTTGAACTGGACAACCACCTTATGCCCATAGGGTAGTGTCCAAACGTTGTGAACCGTCAATTGTGTGGGCGTCACTTGTCCGGTCCCATCTGACACAGATAAAGTTACCGTGTTACTTCAATAAGAGAAAATTACTATAAAGAAAAGAGTTTTACGATACTTACCAGTGACGTCAACTATTCAACTCTTACTTCTTCTGGGATCTTGGTGAGCAGGTTGATACTCCTCCTCCACATCAGCTAACAGGTTATCAATGTCAATCTCTAAATCATCCTCTAGTGCCTGAGCATTGAGAAGGAAGAGTGTGGATAGGACATCCTCTGACTCTGGTGCCTAAGCACCATAAGGAGGGAGTATGGATGGGATAGCCTTGGACTCCACAATGTCAACTTGACTGGGCTATTTGTGCTCACTGATCACTGAGTAAGGCGTAGGACTATTTGCCATAAGGAGGGAGTATGGATGGGATAGCCTTGGACTCCACAATGTCAACTTGACTGGGCTATCTGTGCTCACTGATCACTGAGTAAGGCGTAGGACTATTTGAATTGGATGCACCTGCCTTGCCTATAAACAATGATCAAGTCCTCCTCATTCTCACAATTCCTAGAAGAACAAGAAAATAATAAGGTAAGTTCCCGCGACAAGCTATAATAAGCAGAACAATCATAAATAAAAATAATAAGATCAATTATAATAAACATGTAATAATCATAAATTAATTGTAAGCATAACAAAATATATTTAAAAAATTAAATAAAAATTAATACCATAACAGGTATAAATTCACTTCCCCTTCTGGAAATAATCTTTTTAAATTTTGAGCATGCAGCGGATCACTCTTATATAAAATATTATTGTCATCTTTGCCCATGTCGTACAAGTCACTGAGTTTCAAATGCAGAACCATAATCAATTTGTTGTTAAATTCATCTTCTACATAGTATACCTGATTCATGCCTTAGATTCTTGGATATATGGCTCATCATCATCATTTTCATCGGTATGAATCAACCGTGAGAAATCAATAGAGGTCACCCCTAATTGCATGTTATTGTCACTACTACTTGCATACGGGAAACCATCGTGTTCAACTTCTTAAGTTATACCTTATGTACTCTCTAAATTTCCTGTAAAGCAAACATAGTACACAAACTTAATGTGACCCATCAACCAAGTAAATTTTTTAAGTTAACAGACTTAGTTTACTGACCTTAAGTAAGAGTTAACTTCTTTGTAGTTTGTGAGCACATGGCGATGTGCTTGCAATTTTTGCTGTAAGGAAAAAGTGAAATATTCAAACCCACCAACTGTTCTTCCTATTTGCAGGAACAAAGTATCTCTATCGTATGTCCCAACATCGGGTTGATCATCCACACGAATAGGACAATTGAATACCATCTTTACCCCATCTAAGTGCCTTGAACAAAAAATTAAAACTTCTCCAGCAAAATACGACTCTGCTATTGAGCTATCTGGCCTTACTTTATTCCCAATGAAAGACTTCAGTTTGCCTAAGTATCTGTACATAATAAATTAACTCAATAAAAATTGAGAAACCAAAAATTGGAAATAAAGCAAATCTGAGTGTTTTTTTTACCTTTCGATGGAATACATCCATCAAAATTGATCTGGTCCTCCTAGTTTGACTTTATTGACCAAGTGAACGGTTAAGTGCACTATGATTGTAAAGAAGAAAGGCGGGAAAAACATCTCCAGATGGCACAACGTCAAAATAATACGATTTTGAAGTTGGTCAAGTTCGTTCAAATTTAAAACACAAACTTGTTGGAAGAATGAATATAGCTTAATTAGAATCGCAGACACCTACTCAGGAAGTGTCTTCCTTGTGGCTAAGGGTAATAGTTGTTCCATAAGAATGTGATAGTGATAAATTTTTAATCCTCCAATCTTACGCTATCTTAAGTTAATGTATCTAGAGATATTATTGAAATATTTGTCGAGCATCTGGAGATATTATGGCATGAACATTCTTTACTTGTCTTAAGATGTATATGCTAGTTAATTGCAAAGGAAGGTTTCTTCTTTCCTCTCTTCCATCATACCTATTGTGTGTCATTCTAAATTTATGACTCGAATTTAGAAAGCGACAGTATCCCATAAAATACCACTTCTAACTGTGAGGTAGGCGCACAGGAGTTGAGTCAAAATTACAGTATGGACATGCTAATCTAGTATGAGTATTTCACCCTGATAAATATTCAAGGCTGAGAAAATCACTGATTGTCCACAAAAGAGTTGTATGTATATTAACATTTAGTTACTGACTGAATTGTAAGTCTAAATACCGTCAAACCATAACTCCTTTAGCTCTTCAATCAGTGGTTGCAAAAATACATCTATATCATTTTTCGATACCTTTCTACTTAGAATTATCATTGAAAGGGTGAAAGAACTCTATTTTATAAACATCCAAGGAGGAAGGTTGTAAGGTATCAGTATGACTATGCATATGTTGTAACTTGTACTTAAGTTGTCAAGTAGATTGAAATCATTAGTGGCTAGCCCCAAACACACATTTTGAGGATCTGATACAAATTAAAGATTCAAAAAGTCAAACATCTTCCATTTCTTGGAGTCCTTTGAATGCCTCATCATTCTGTTAGTATTCTTGTCTGTGGAATGCCATATCAAATATTTAGTAGTCTTAGAAGACATGAAGATCCTTTACAACGGTGGCTTAAGTGGAAAGTATCTAAGGATTTTATTAAACACCTTCTTCCGCTTCTCACATTTCTTTTTCGGTTTCTACCTCTATTTTCATCCTCCCCCTAGTATAATATGCAATCGTTTTGATATACATAGAATTTTTTTGTAATTTTGCCCTAATTTATTAATAATTTTCTTAACTTCATAAAATAAAGGTGGGATATTTATATCTGGAAAGACATCAACCAATAATTTCAGTATCATTGACATGGCCTTATCGCTTATCCCACACAAACACTTAATGTGATACAAATTCACCAAAAAAGATAATTTGGAGTATTTTTTGTACCCTTTATATAGTTGCTGTTGACCATTCTTAAATAACTCGTAAAAATCTTTCACACCATCATTCACCTTTTCTACTAACGGTAGAATTAGTATATCGACAGAATTGATACTTTAATTTTTGTGATGAATCTCAAATGCATCATAGACTATGTCCTGCACAAAGTCATCTCAAGTAATGGTTTTTGTGATGTCTTGTGGTATTATATGATGTCTTGCACCAAGATCTTTTATTGACCTTTCCCCATACATACTCTAGAAATTGTATCATTGTGGGAAATGTTTAACAATCAAGTGTTGGCGCACAATTTTTGTAGCTTGTTATTTCTTAAATCTACATTTAGGGCATGTGCATATTATTCTACCTTCTACACCCGAGTTAGCAATTGCAAAATTCAAAAAACTATCTAGACCATCCAAATATCTATGGGTGTGTCGAGATTTATGGATCCAAGACTTATCTATATCTGAAACCATTATAAAGTTAAATAATTAAATATTACATCTACTAATTAATGTGTTAATAAACTTACCAATTCATCTTCTAACTATTCTTCGAAGATTAACTAATATAGCAAAAAAAAAATTTCATTCACTTTTATTCTATTTAATATATTCATAACTTGTTATATTTGTATTTTTTTTTAATTTACGGTTCACTAACATACTTTCTTTCCATTTATAAGCTAATCTCTTAAATTTTTTTAACAAGTGATTATGACTATCTAATTTGCATAATTACGCTTAAATAATTAAAATTTTTTTTAACAAGTATTTTCCACTAATAATTATATGTTCTTATTTTTCTATTTAATTTTTTTATAACAATTTCGAATATTAACTTTTTATGTAGCTCAATTTTATTTTATACTCCACAATTAATTTACATCGTCCAATCTATTAGTTATTAATATTCATTATTTTATTTAATAATTATCTTGTTCCTTCTAAATAATCATATCAGATGTATCAAAACTACTCTAAATAACTGTCTCTAAATATCTCTTACCCCAGAATTAGGTCTTCTTTATTCTTTTTTAGTAATAATTGTATATTACCAATTGTTTACTTGTAAGTTTATTATAAGAATTATGAACATTAAATAATTCTTACTCCTAATTTTACTATATAAATGTAATACATTCAACACATATAATATAATTAAACAACTTAACAAATGCAATAGATACATATATACATTGTAAAACAATAAAATCAAAAATTATTTTCAGAGCAATATATTATACCACAAAACATATACTTTTTGAACTAAATATGCAGTATAGATTATCAACCATTTCTATAAACTCATACAATAATGTACTACATGAAATTATTCATTAACAAAAGTAAAGATAATAGAATACATACCTTCAGCAAGACTAAAAAGCTACGAACTGCAAATGTTATTCAACGAGCATAAGTTTTTCACATAGAGAAAGGAAAAATTGTTTGAGCTTGCGGTGAAAATAAGAGGAAAAACTAGATTTATAATAGTGAACGTGGTTTAATGACGGTTTTTAGTCGTTGTTAAACCTAGTTTTAACAACAGTTCAATAAAAATCTGTTGTTAAACCTTGTTTTAATGATGGTTAGCACGTAAATCGTCATGAAAATGGGGCATGAAATAACGATGATTAATGTAAACCATAGTTAAAATTGTCATTTAGTTCCCTACTCTTGATGAATGGTCAATTTATGGCAACGGGTTTTTAAAAACTGTCGTTAAGTACGACAGTTATTGACCAAACATCATTAAACTTCATTGATTCCCATAAATGGTCAATTTTTACATGAAGACTCCTGTTAGCCATCGTTATTTAATGACGATTATTATTAAACCATCGTTAAGATCATTGAGATAATGACGGTTTTGCAACCATCGTTATACCTGGTGTTAACGACAGTTATATATGACCATCATTATGTCACTGTCGTTATATCACGCCTTCCTTGTAGTGCCTAAATCTAAAAGTTTAAAAACATAAAACCCAAAATCTTAAACCGTAAACTCAAAAGTTTTAAATTCTAAAACTCTAAACTCTAAATTCTAAAACCTAAACCTCAAACCTTAAAATTCTAAAATCAAAAGTCTAAAATCCTAAAACCCTAAACCCTAAATTCTAAAAGTTAAACCATAAAACCTCAAACCCTAAGCACCAAACCCCAAACCTCAAATGCCATAACTCTAAAACCAAAACATCAAAACCCCTAATACCAATACCCCAAATCCTGAACTTCAAAATCTCAAACCCCAAATCTCTAAACCCTAAACTTCAAACTCTAAAACCCTAAATCCCATCCTCCAATACTCCAAACCCCAAAGCTCGAAACCTTAAAACCTTAAACTTCAAACCCCAAAATCCAATCTCTAAATGCCAAACCTTGAACCTTGAAACAAAACTTCAAAACCCCAATTTCAAAATTCTGAAATCTCAAACCTCAAATTCTAAAACCCAAATTTCAAACTGTAAACTACAAACTTCAAACTTTAAATCCTAAAACCCAAACCTCCAAACTCCAACCTTAAACTCTATACATCCAAGCCCTAAACATCATGACTCTAAAACCCTAAACTTTCCTAAAGCCTAAACCCTAAAACCTCAAACCTGAAACCTGAAACCCCAAACCCCAAATTTTAAACTCAAAAATCCTAAATTCTAAAACCACAAATTGCAAACTCCAAACCCTAAAATCCGAGACTCTAAACTCTAAGTCCCTAACTTTTAAATCTTAAACTTTAAACTCCAAATGTCAAAGCCCTAAAACCTTAAACCTCAAAACCTATAAAATAAAATCTTAAAGCTCAAACCATAAACCTCAAACATGAAAATCCAAACTCAAAAACTCTTAACTCTAAATCGTAACCCATAAACTCCAAAACTTGAACCCTAAACCTCCAAAATCCAAGGCCAATAACTTTAAAATCTCAAATTTGAAACCTTAAAAGCCTAAACCTCGAATTCCTAAACTCTAAAACCCAAACCTAAAACACTGAAAATCTAAACTATCAAACCTCAAACCCCAAAAAAACTCCAAAATCCCAAACCCTAATCCCCAAAATACCAAATCCAAAGACTCCAAATGCCAAATCCCAAACCCCTAAACCCCAAATGTCAAGCATCAAGACCTAAAACACCAAAACTATAAAATCCTAAACCTCAAACCTCAACCATCCAAAATTGAAATCTATAACTAGAAAAGCCTAAACACCAAACTTCAAACACCAAAACCTTATACCCCAAACTAGAAAAATCAAACTCTAAACCCTAAAATTCCAAACCCCAAAACTCAAAACCTCAAACCACAAATTCTTAAACCCTAAGCACAAAACCCAAAACACCAAACTCAAAAACCCCAAACCCCAAACCTCAAACCCCAAAACACAAAACTATAAACACCAAAATCCAAAACTCCAAATTCCAAACCTCAAATTTTAAAACCCCAAATTCTAGACCTCAAATCTCAAAATCCAAACTCTATACATGTTAAGGTTTAGGAGTTTATTTTTTGGGGTTAAGGATTTAGGGTTTAATTTTTAAATTTTGAGGTTCAGGGTTTAGATTTTAGGGTCGAGAGCTTTGGGGTTTAGAGTTTTGACGTTTATGGTTTAGGGACTTAGCTTTTGGGGTTCGGTTTAAAGTTTTAGGGTTTTGATATTTGGAAATTGGAGGTTTGAGGTTTATGATTTGAATTTTGAGATTTTAGGGTTTGGAGCTTGTCTGTAGTTGCATATGTAAGAGGAAGTCAAGTTCTAGGTATTATTCCTACTACTCTAGATGTATCAAACCTAATAGAAAAAGTTGTTGGACAAGAATTTAGGGTATCCTCCATGCACGAACGCATTGCTAGAATGATGAGTAACGCTGATGCCTTCATTGCCTTACCTGGTGGTTTTGGTACTCTGAAAGAAATTTTTCAAATTGTCTCTTGGGCACAACTGAATATCCATCATAAACCAATAGGTTTGTTGAATGTTAACTATTTTTTTGATGGTTTGTTGTTTTTCCTTGATCAAGTTGTGAAACAAATATTTATCTCACATTCAGCATGACGATTCTCATCTCGACTTCAAATGTTGATGAGTTGATTGACGCATTACAAGTGTTTGTTCATGTACTTGATCCAACTATGGCTCAAATAGATTGGACATCAGACAACTTCTTAAAGCACAAATTGGATTTGACTCTTTATCTGTAACTCATTTTATTTGATTGCATAAATTTTGATTTGTATGTTAGTTTGCTGCAGGTTCATCTTTTCCTAAATCTCCTTCAGGTAATATCTCTTTCAATCTTTGTTGTTTGTTTTGTGTTTTTTCATCTTAAAAAAAATCCTGAGTGATGTTTTGGAATTAGGCAAAACTAACACCAATGATAAAAATGGTTTAAAGTGCTTATAACCTTTGAAAAATAGATGAGTTTTGAGTGCTATGTGTGAACCCAAACTCTATTGTAACGTATGTTTTATTCGAGAATCTCAATATTTTGAGCACTTAATCTTTTACATTTGACTAATTGTTTATTCAGAAAAGATTTATGTGATTCAAATATAACAAGTGATCTCATAAGACTTTAGAACTTATTTGATTGTCAGTTGAGGCGAAATTCTAGACTACTCTCTATTTAAGAAATGAATTAGGTATTGTTGGAATCGTTTGAACTTTTCAGACCAACCTATACATTATGCCATCCCTAGTAATCTATTTTGAGCCTATATTTATCCTTTCTTGTACACCTACATTATTATCTAATATTTAAACAAAAATATTTCTAAGTCTTACCTTTTAGTCACAAAAATGATCATTTGAAAAGTTATGGTTCAGGGGTGGATGGAAGGATTTTTTTTTAAAAAATATAGAACTTCCCAAATAAAAAAGTTTGGGGGTTTATGTTCAAAAGAAAAGAGAAGAAAAGGAAAATGTAGTATGAGTAAATAATGTAAAGATGAGACGAAGGTTGGAGATAGAAATTTACATGATAATATCAAAATTATTTGAAAGGACTTAGATGATCATGTATGTTGTAAAGTGAATTGAGCTTTCATTAATATCTTTTTATCTACCTTTAACCTATGCCATACATTACAAGTCTAATAAAAGTCGTAATAATCTTAAATGTTATGACTAGTCTACATTAGTGGAGAGTGACATGAAGAATAAGCTTATAGAGTCTCAAATGTATCTATCTGGAGATTTATTTTAAATATTTAATTACATAAATATATTTTAATGTAAAAAGTTCAATGTTAAAGGATTACCACACACACACACACTTGGTATTCAAGAGTAAACCATACGTTGCATTTGAATTGAAGTTCTACATAACCTTGGGATCTTGATATTTTTCTTGATTGCACATTTTAAATCCTTGAGGAATACTTAGTAAGCCAAATACAACTCATCACTCACTTATCTTTTGAAATTTGAAGTTTGTGTGTCTTACTTGAGGACAAGCAAAAGATTAAGTTTAGGGATGTTTGATGAGTGAGTTTTCTAACCATGAATTAGAAAAAAAAAACTTGTTGTTGTTTAATTAAAATTCGCAAGCACAAGAATTTGGTGGAGTACAGATTTAATGGTATGTAAGGTCGATCCCACAAGGATTGCCAATTGAAAGAAAACTCTAATTTGGACTCAAAATAGATAACTCTAACCTAGTTGTCGAAATATTTGTTTTGTGAGAAGAACATTGAACTAAGTATGCAAGAAATTGATGTACTCAAATTAAATCAAAATTTATTTAAATAAAAAATGAATGCTAAAGTTAGAGAATCCACTTCTGGTATGAATAAAAATAAATTTAGTTTTTTTATTATTCAATTGGAATCCTCACATGAATAAGGTTCAAATTAGAAAATGTGTTATTTTAAGCTTATTTTTGTTTATACAGGAATTATATTTATCTACTTTTTACACAATTAATACATTCTTGTAAAATAGATTCAAGTATACATTGTACCAATCATCATATTGTCTACAATAAATCAAGATTGGTTCAAGCATTTATTGTGCCAAAGATTGTATACAATATCTCAAGATTTACACTTTACAAGATTAAAGTATGCAAAAAAATGAGAAAGGTAGAAAAATAATTAACTTAATAAAATAAAATAGGTGGTAAAGCCATCCATAATAATAACATAAAGTAGGCGGCAAAGTCATCCCCTAAGAAAGAAAATAATAAAAGAGAGAGGCGGCAAAGCCATCCCTTAAGAAAGAAAATAACAAAAGAGAGAAGCGGCAAATCCATCCCCTAAGAAAAAAAAATAACAAGTGATAGGTGGCAAAGCCTGCTGTTAAGAAATAACATAAAAAGAAAAGAAATAAGAAGATAAACACAACATCAAATATAAAAATTAAAATCAAGAGTTAGTTAAATTATTATTCTCATACTAAGAGTTTCAACCTTTACCTTAGTATAAGGAAATTAGTTATCCATATTCAAAGTAAGAAAGCAAAATTGAAGATGAACAAGCATAATGATATTATGAAAGGATAACAAAGTATCCAAAGAAATAAGAACATTACAACAATTAAGAACCAAAAATCATGCTCTCAAAATTAAGCTCTTTCAAGCCTTCCTCAGCTCACAAGATCTCTCTATTTATAGATACAACTAGGGGGTATGTGACAAAGCAAGTTGCACTAAAGTTGACAGGTTGTATTGCATTATGTGCACCGAAAGTAATTATGATATTCCTCTTTGATAACCATCGAATTTTCTGCCCATGTGAAAATAAAAGTTGTAGCAAATTGTGTCAACTATCTACCTGCCAAATCTCGTGCATATTGACTACATATTTTATGAGATACAACCCAAATACTGTAGCAAGGTTTGGCTGGACTACAACAACAAATAATTTTTCTATTAGCCCAATTTTTGCCCTTTTAGTAATTTGCTGATCACGTCAACATGAAAGTTGTAACAAATTGTATCAGCTATTCACTTGCAAAATTTCATACATATTGAATATTTAATTTATGAGTTATGACCAAAATATTAGAGTAAGGTCAAGTTGAAAAGCAAACAGCAAACAGCAAACAGATTTTCAACATTGGATGTTCTTTGAATCTTTATGTTTAAGTTCTTTTAAAAATATGGTCATAAATCAAGATTGAATTGATACTTATATCCATTAAGATGCGTCTAAAGAGTTGAAAAGATAATGTTTCTTACTTAGTCATTCTCAATAAATTTATTTCATCTGCTTGATTTATAGACACTATTCTCAAAGAACCACAATTTAGCTTTGATTCCTCCAATTGAATCCATTTTCTATTCTTCTCTCCATCTGTAAAAGATGCACAGAACTAAAGACAAGTACGAAAAATAAGTGCTTAAATATAAAAAAAAGTTAAGATGAAAGTATCTAATTCATGGTTAAAAAAAATCCACTCATCATCTTGTAATTATCGGTTAGTGGTTTGAAGTTTAAGGTTTAGAGTTTTGAGATTTGGGTTTGAGATTTTAGGGTTTTAGGGTCTTGACGTTTGGGATTTAATTAGAATTGGGGTTTAAGGTTTGGGGGTTTGGTATGAAATTTGGGGTTTTATATTTAGAGTTTGGGGTTTTAGGGTTTGAATTTTATTGTTTGTAGTTTAGGGTTTGGACTTTAGTCAGGGTTTGGGATTTTGGAGTTTGAAATTTTTTATTTAGGATTTAAAATTTAGGGTTTTAGTTTTTATTGTTGAAGATTTGGGGTTTTAGGGTCTTAATGTTTGAAGTTTAGACTTAGAGATTAACATTTGGGGGGTTTTGGGTTAAGGGTTTGAAGTTTGGGATTTAAAGTTTAGATTTTGAGATTTCAGGGGTTGGAGTTTGTGGTTTGCATATTGGTGTTTTGAGATTTAGAGTATGAAAATTTTGGGTTTGAAGTTTGGGTTTTAGGGTTTTGGTATTTGGGGTTTAAGATTTTAGCTTTGGTATTTGACGTTTAGGGTTTAGAGTTGGAGTTTAGGGGTTGAAGTTTAGGTTTAGGATTTAGAGTTTGGGATTTTAGGGTTTGGAGTATGTAGATTAGAGTTTTGGGTTTGGAATTTTTTGTTGTTTATGTTATGGGGTTTGAGATTTGGGATTTGGAGTTTAGGATTTTAGTTTTTAGTGTTTGAGGTTTGGTGTTTATAGATAGGGTTTAAAGTTTGGGGTTTGACATTTAGAGAACTTGGAGGTTTGGGCTTTGGAATTTTTGGATTTGAGGTTTGAGGTTTGGGGTTTGGGTTTTGAGGTTTTGAGTTTGGGGTTTAAGATTTTAGCTTTTAAAGTTTGAGGTTTACGATTTGAGATTTGGAGTTTTGGCATTTGAAGTTTGGGATTTGATGTTTTATGATTTATGCTTTAGAATTTAAGGTTTAGGATTTTAAGAGTTTGTGGTTTAAGTTTTAGAATTTAAGATTTGTGGTTTAGCATTTTAAAAAGTGTTTATGGTTTAGAGTTTCGATTTTTATAATTTTAATCTTATGGGATTAGGGTTTAAGATTTAGGAGTATTTTTTTTTCTTTTTTTTTTTCATTTGAATTATGATTTAAGATATAAATGATTATTTTTTATAGTTAAGGAATTTTTGAAAAATTATTTTTAGTTAAAGGATCACAATGAAATTGAAAAATAAATTAGGGAAGCAAAGAGTCATTTAACAAAAGTTATTAACAAGGAATAGGGATATTTATGTCATTTTTTGTGCTATTTGTAGTAGATTTATAAATTAGTGAAGACACTGCAATGATTATTAGATTATGAGAAAATTACAATTAGTAGTATAAATAAAAGTAGGTAAATACTATTTTTCCTATTAATTATGGTGAAGAAACTAGCTCTACTTGAAACTAGTGATCTCTCTTTTGCCTGCATCTGGAAGCTCTACTTTTTACATTACCATTAATTATTGCCCCAGTACACAACAAGATCATATAGCTTGTTAGCTAGTTCAAATTCTCAATAATAATGAAGAACAAATAATATTTAAGAACGCCTATTGATAATAAATTTATACAAGAAGCTTGAATTACTTGTATGCAGATGGATGACGAATACTGTATTGACGGTGTAAACTTGAGAAAGAGAACTGTTCAAGTTACATGAGGTGCAAAATTAACCCATGCTAGAGCATGAAATAACTTTCGATTTTCTTGGTCATGGACTAGCAAGTTTTGGGGAGGCTATATATTGAACTTTTTATAATTCAGATTATTTTTGTGCCTGTCGCCCCAATAAAAAGGGAAGAAAAGTTATTGATACGAGTCTGTTCTGCGTTGTGACAAAAGTACGTTGGGGAACTACTGTATTATATATACAAAGAAAAGTTGTATTTTTTTTTTATCTCTAACATAAGTATGTATATTAATTTCTTTAATTTAGTTTCTTACACGTGAAAGTGCTTGTAATTCCATTCTTCAATTAAGTCATAATTTAAAATTTAACACTAAAATTAACTTACAATTAATATTGTAGTTTTATATCATATTTATCTGATTATGTATATAAATTAATAGTCACTTAATATTAACTTAATATTTAGACAAATTTTTTAAATAAAATTAATTTGATTGAAATTTTTTGAATATTCTAAATATAATAGTGCATGTGAATACCAATTTATATATCAAGTTAAATTTATTAATATTATAAAAAAAAATTAATATTAACAATGAATTAAATTAAATATTAAATTTTAAACGATTGTTTAATTGAAAGATGATATTGCAAGTAATTTAATTTATGATGAATTAAATTAAAAAAATTAATACAAAAGTTTAAATTATTAGTTCACATATCCTACAAAGATAAAATAGACATTTTCTCATATTTGTTTACATATCCAATCACCATTGAGCTTAATCAAGTAATTAAATACTAAAAAATTTTAATTTAAAGTAATGAAACTTATTAATTTATATCTGATAGATATTATTTGCAGAGAGGTAAGCATAATGATTAAAATGGTTCCCGACAAGAAATTAATTTCACAAAGCTGATGATATAGCCATTGATTGCGCGATTGTTATATTGGAGAAAGGTTGTTATCATTAACTACTTTCTTATTTGATAAAATTGAGGGGGGCTGGAGCCCGGAGGTAAGAAATAGAGTACTTATATCATTGTCTATTTGCTTTTTGGATAAAAAGACAATGAGATCAGGTATGATATGCAAGAAATTTTATTTGTAAATAAGAAAGTGAGTGCATGCAAGAAAGAAAACAAAACTTTAATCTCATGCTTCATCGAATTCTGCATTATTATGATATACACTTGAACACGTGAGAGCTTCTATCATTGAGTTTTAAATTAATTCCCGAAATACATCACGAGATTAGAATAATCAGGTCAAATCAAGGGTACATACACCAATGATATTAATGATTGTTTTATATATGAAATTTTAGTTACACAGTTACACTACCGATATTATAATATACAATCTCATCATTCATTCATATATAATTGAGACAATAATTAATTATTATTATTATTATATATACGCACACACACCCCAATACACGCACGATACAAAACAATTTAATTAATTAAAAAATATTTATGAGTAACACGTGCATTGTTAAGTTTTAGTGACAGGTCCATCTTCACAAACTAATTACCGTAAGTTAATAATGGTTGAATCTGGATGGGACTTCTGTGGCCACCTTAACTTTTATTTGCCTTGTACTATTCTCAGTTTCTCACACCCATTTTTGTCTCATTTATTTTGTGAAAAAAAAAGTAGGTATAACTCATATTAATAAGGCTACCAACGATCCTGTCGGCACCCATTCGTCAGCCATTACGGACAATAACCAGATCTCCCTATCTAAATCCAATTCAACGTTGCGGGTCCCCTTCTAAATCTTGCGTATCATATTGCATGAATCTGCATAAAAAGTAGCTCATCCAATTAATTAAATATAGTATATTGTAGCTAAACTGTTTAAATTCGAATCCCACGAGTTGCATACTGTCGTACATATATATTCATAAACTAAATGTAAGTTAATTATCTGTGAATTCTGAATGGGACTTCTCTCTGATTTTGGTGTGAATTATTGAGTTTCTACCTCGGCTAAATTAATGGAAACATGACCTTCATTAGTGTCCAGTGACCCCCCATGTCAAAAGCATTTGACCTTTTTGAATGCTTCCAGCGCAAATAATTCTAGTGATTGTACAAATGTTAATCAATGAATGATGGATATATTACAAATGTTAATCAATTAATAGATATATTACCACCTATTATAATTTTTAATAGTTTAAAAATTATTATAATATTTTCTCAATTTATATATTCATTAATCAAAAACACTCCACCGCTTAATATTGCTATTAAACCTCGTGTTTTTACTGTTATATGTGTTGTACCTATCATTTTCACCATATAGACTATGTAAAATGACAAAAATAAATTTGAGAAAAATTGCATTCATTTTCTTTGATTTAAATCTCTAATTATAGTTTTCTTCATAATCTAAAAAGCATTGCAATATCCCTCCCAATTTATATGTTTCATTGTAATGAATATTCTTTCATATAAATCAGGCGTTAAGTTTGATATTTTTAAAGTCACATACACTACAAGTGACTTTTGTATCATTCAGCCAACTAAAAAATTTCATTTTAATTGAAGGAAGGAGATGAGCTCGACACTATAAATAGAGAAAATAAACTAGAAAAATATATAAGTAGGTAAAAGATCAAAGGTATAGTAGACTTTTTGGATTATAGGAGTTATATGCAATGCACATAACTTTTAAAATGTTAGATTTAACATATAATTTAAATAGATGAGTGCTTATTGCAGCGCGACATATAAATTGGGAAAGACATCGTAATATTTTTTAAATTAAAGAGAAAATGTAATTGAGGGTATAAATTAAGGTAAATAAGTGCTATTTTCTCTTTAAAAAATTTAAAATTAAGCAGTACAAACCCAAAAAAGAAAATGGATAATATTCAAAATGACCTATATATATATGTATGTATGTATGTATTGAAAACCAAGTAAGATTCCATCACCAAATGTAAATTAAAGGGAATCACATAAAATCAAAGATTCATATATAAAAATTAAGCAATGATTTCTAACTTCTGCACCAGCCCTCGACTAGGTTATATGTATAATCTTCTTGGTCATATATATCCAACCTCATTTGATAATTTTCAAAACTATCGTACAACCATACTATCATCGAATAGCTTGGTACAAAAAACTAATTCTGGAAGAATTAGCTTGAACAAAAGGGTGTTCT
The DNA here is from genome assembly GCA_037074535.1 of Gleditsia sinensis. NCBI lineage: Eukaryota > Viridiplantae > Streptophyta > Magnoliopsida > Fabales > Fabaceae > Gleditsia > Gleditsia sinensis. Next base: position 884,737 of record CM073469.1, on the reverse strand, counting down.
AGATTTCACAACTTCTCCATTTAACACCCAACCATCATACCCTTCCATATATAGAGACACCAGTACAGTTTATATTCTGAAAAGGAATTGATCGTATGTGTAACTCTGATGATTTATCAATATATATTACATACAAAGATATAATATGTTACATAAAATTTGCAAAATATATTCAAATTAAAACATATTCGAATATACTACTAACTTATTATAAGATAACGTACATAGCTATCCTGAGATGGTATTCAAAATCTGTTGCAGAGGTGATAGCTTCCTACACGCCTCCAGTGGAGGAACCATACTGACGCCAATCTTGGATGTCATGATGGGGAAGGTGGTCTGTGACAAGTTAAGATCTCTCCACTACCTCTGCAGAAACAATAAGAACACACTCAAACAGTTTGAGAGCAACTATCTCAAGTAGAAGTAATATAATATAATCAGTGTAGAACCAATAATAATAACTGAAAAATATAAATCAAAGGACACAAGAATTTTTATGAGGTGTCAATAACTATTTCAACTTAAAAGTTTAAATCGTTGAGTGAAGACTTATGTAGTTTTATTTTTATATCTAATAAGCTCTCTTACAAAAATGTTCCTTAAAATTGAAGTGCGAATTTGTCTGTTATACTTTGTGTTAAAGTTAACTTTTTCTTTTTTTACTTGAGAGAACATGGATAGATAAGGATTGAACTTTTGATCATAGAAACTCTGATATTGTATCAATAATCATTTTAACTCAAAAACTTAAGCTATTGAGTGAAGGAGTCTGAATAATTTTATAATAATTTTTAACATAGAAAATCCTCTTAATGTTAGAGGTAAAATTACGAGATCTAGTTCAGTAACTAAATAATAGGATACATAATAGTCTTTTTTAATCACATTGGGGCTCACAATAGATTCAGTTTCTTCACCAACACATTAGAATACAACCATAGCATAAACAATACTCCTATAAGATCGGGATCACAAAATTGCCAGAAGGGAGGATAAATCAACAAACATACTGTTCAATACTTACTACTCACTACCAAGAATAACATACTGAAATTTGTTACAAATGAAACAAGTTTACAGCCAAAACCTAAGATCCCTTCCTCTTCCACTCACGATGCTACTTCTCACACACTGGTTCATTTTCTTCCCTTCTGTTCCCCGCGTCCGCGTCACTCTAGGAAGGCAAAAGGCCACCAAGAGACTTTTGTGATAATACTTATGTGAATAAGCAACTTTGCTATATAATTTGAATAATTGCGTCTTCTCTAGCTTTGTAACACATTTACTTGGCTACTGATCATTTGCAATCCTTAAGCCACCAAAAACTAGAACTAGCATTTTATCTCTTAATCTTGAATCATTATAAAGTTGATCTGAGACCAAGATACAATAATTATAAGCCACGACAATCAATTCATAGCAAACACTCTTAAAATTTTTTTCTATGTGACAAACAAGACAACAATAATTACATTATGAAAGGCCTCTCCAAGACTTGGAAATCATCCTTAAACCAGAATCAGTGGACTTGTTGGATACTCTAGCATGGATCACTCTTGGATGCGAGGTGACTTCAACAGAGTCAGTCTCAGCTTTTTCACTAATTCCTTCACTGTTATGTTGCATTTGTCACCAACCTGCATCAACAAATTTGAGTGTGTGTGTGTATATATATATATATATATATAGTCATGGATAATGTAAACGAATTAATTAGAATCCTAATCAGTGCATATTTTAATTTTTGTGAGAAGTTGATACTATAAGGGTGTGTATACGTACCTCAGCAATAATGGTAATGTCAAGAGTGGAATTCCCAAATGGGACGACGTTATTACTGATTACAGAGAAATGAAGAGTTTGAAGGTGGGCCAATATTTTGAGCATTATGCCGGGATGTTTCTCACAGTGAATTCTGATGCGTATTTGTTTGTGTAAGAGTCTTGCTTCAACTTCGGGGAGCGCCTCATTAAGTCTATAGCAATCACGAGAGCTCATCATTTCACAATCAGAGGTTGTTTCTTCATCAACACTTGTCTTCTTGCTTTGTTGCTCTAACTCTTTTACACGTTCATGAAGTTGTTTCATGTGTTTGACAGCTTCGCTAAGTATAGACGCCTTGTCAATCTGTGCAATCAAAACCCTTAATTAGTGATGGTTGTACGTATCTAACATGTAATTTTAAAATGTGGGAAATAAAAGAGACCTTCTTCAAACCAGGAATAGTAGCTGCAAGTGCTATAAACTTCTCTCTGAGATGCTGTCTCCTATTTCTCTCGGCCACTATGTGATCTAGTGCCTCAGAGGAACTTCTAGCCTTCTTTGATCGTTGATTGGCCTTTGGCTGATCAGTGAGAGAAGAGTTATGGTTTTTTAGGCCCGGTTTTGTGGGTAAATGGGAAGAAAGTGTGGGTTCAGTAATATCTAATTGCTTATGAGTAGGATTGAAGGGGGCAGAGTCACGATGTTTTCTATAATTAGTATCGTGGGTAGCGGCTGGTATTAGAGTCGAATTATCGAAGGATAGAATATAAGTTGATGGAGAAGATGAGGATGAGGGTTTCTTATGTGAAGAAGCAAGTTTGGGGATGGAATTGTTTTGAATAGTGGAAGAGTGACTTTCAGTTTCAGAAGATAAGGAAGGTTGGTGGAGGATCTCCCTCAGGAACTCTTCCTCATCAAATGAGTTCTGGTGGCATTGACTGAAGATATCGCTATCATCTACATCCTACAACAAGTTAAAAAACCCCAAACAAATTATGCGAAACATGAATACATAAACCCTAAAAGAACAATTAATACAGTACTACCTAAGTATAATTCATGATGTAGTTTATATATCCTTACCGAATCAGAGATCCAACTCTGCCATGGCACCTCCATTAGAGTGAGGTTATGGATATGGAGACGAGGGAACAGGAGGCTTCACTTCCAAATAAAGCAAGGGTTAAGGGTATTGCGAGTATCTAAAGAATGAAATGACTCGTTGAACTAGCCGTTTGCATTTCCACCGTTAGATTCATTGCACAGAATGGGATATTCTATTCTGAAACGAGGGAAGCACAACTCTTTATCTTTTTTCCCTTTTTTTTTTATATATATAAACACACACCCGCAGACTTTTCTTTCCCAAGGTACACAAGTTCAATAAATGAGGTGATGGCAATGTTCATTATTTAGCATATGTGGTAATTGTGTTAAAAACCAGAAGCATGCCTTATTATTGAATTAAAATTAAGAAAAAAATATTTTTATTTACCCTCCTCTATACTACCAATTATAATTTTATTATAATATCTTTCCTAATTTATGTATTTATTACAAATAATACCTAAAGTGACACAAGTGCCCATCTATTTTATTCTAACAATTTTGACCAAATTATTATTTTCTTCTCTAATTTTTTTTAATCCCTTAATTAAAAATATTTTTTTTAAAATCCCTTAACTTTAAAAATATATCATTTATATCATAAACCATAGTTTAAATAAAACAAAAAAAAAACTTCTAAATCTTAAACTCTAAAATCATAAACTTTAAACTCAAAAATCAAAAATCATAAAACTTAAAACCCTAAACCATAATCTCAAAAATTTAAAATTCAAAAATCCTAAACCTTAAATTCTTCAATCTAAACATCAAACCCAAAAATCATATACCCAAAAATTTTAAATCTTAAAATTTTAAACCCTAAATTCTAAAACTTAAATAATAAAATCTCAAACTTGAAATCTTAAATGTCCAAATTCCAAACACCAAAACCACGAAACCTTGAACACCAAATTTCAAATCATAATACACCAAACTTTTAACTCCAAATGCTAAACTCTAAAATATCAAATCCCAAACGTCAAACTTTAAAATTTTAAATCCTAACTCCTAATATTTCAAACTCAAAAATTTCCCACATTTCAAAATTTTAAACTTTAAATGCCAAATGCAATTTTCAAATCTTAAACTTCAAACCCCAAAAGCCTAAATCCTCAAAACCTTAAACCCAAAATCCCTAACCCAAAATGATTGCTATTGAATTTGTTTTGTCATTTTCAGGCCATGTCCCTTAGTGTGGATGATGAATGGATTAAGAATCTCTGAAGGTTTTAAAGAATTTTACAAAATAAATTGAAAGATAAAAAAAACACAGTTTGTGACTATATCTTATTAGTTAAATATTAATTTTATTAAATTATATCTTCTCTTTATTTTTTTTTTTGTAGAGTTCTTTAAGAACTTCAAAAGATCCAAAATTCAAGATAAACAAAGTCTCATCCTTTAGATTATATTGGGAACACTAAAAAAAGTTAATTGAATTGATTTTCATTTTTTTAATACTTAACTTCTTTAAAAATTAAAATTTTTTAAAAGGAAATTGGAACTTCTTATAACCATTTAAAGAATTTTACACAATAAATTGAAAGATAAAAAAACACACTAATTTTATTAAATTATATCTTTTATATTTAATTTTTTTTGTAAAGTTCTTTAAGAACTTCAAAAGATCCAAATACAAGATAAAAAAAGTCTCATCCTTTAGATTATATTGGGAACACTAAAAAAATTAATTGAATTGCTTTTCATTTTTTTAATACTTAACTTCTTTAAAAAGTAAAAACATTTTTTTAATGAAAATAGGAACTTCTTATAACCATTTAAAGAATTTTACAAAATAAATTGAAAGATAAAAAAACACAGTTTGTGACTATATCTTATTAGTTAAATATTAATTTTATTAAATAATATCTTTTCTCTTTACTTTTTTTTTAAAGTTCTTTAAGAACTTCAAAAGATCCAAATACAAGATAAACAAAGTCTCATCCTTTAGATTATATTGGGAACACTAAAAAAATTAATTGAATTACTTTTCATTTTTTAAATACTTAACTTCTTTAAAATGTAAAATTTTTCTCAAAGGAAATAGGAACTTCTTATAACCATTCTATTAAAATTTATTATAAAGATTCATTTAATAATAACAAATTTATTTATCCTTTTTTTATGTAACATTATAAAGAATATTATTATCAAATTAGAAATCTAAATAAATTCCATCACTTTAAAATATAATTCAAATATTTAAATTCAATTAAATTTATGATTTATTTCAACACAACAATTAATTAATTAAAATGCCAACATATTAAACTCATTAACAATTTTGGATTTCATGTATAACGGCACTGTCAAGCAGTAGCAGGTCGTTGAGGAGGCTCAAGTTGATGGTAAGAAGATTTATTCTTAGCCAATCATCGGTGCCTTTGAAGAAGTGTACTTCACTCTCCCATTTATTAGAAATGGCAATTGATAGACTATTATAGTACTCAAATTCGGATCCTTAAAAAGCATTAGCCCCATTCCTGGATAGACATCTATACGGATGATAAATTCAAGATTTATTCTGGTCTCTATTGAATTTTCAAATTTACGAAGCTGGTATCCAGAGAAATTTCAAAATAGCTAGTAAGCTTTTCTTAAAACAAGTTAGATAAAAATTTTAAGGTGTTTACCACGAAGTTTCTCAATAAAAATATAATATGCAAAGGAACTTGTATATTTAAAAGAGCCAATTATATAATGCTGAACTACAACATATGTCATGTTTTTATTGTGAAACTTAATAGCAAAAACTTTCAAAATTGCATCTAAGTTTTGTCCATTTTTTCAGACTTATTTAGGTGAAATCTTTCATATAAAATAAAAATAAAAATAAATGTTTCAAAAAAATATTAATATAATTCAAAAGGACTCTCAACAGCATCAATAGCATTATTCTTAAATAGTTATTTAATATATTATAGATTGGTAAACATTTTCTTACCACAACAACTCACAAATATTAGAATTCGAAAATCTTCATTTACTTGCTTTAAAATATTTTTAAGAATTTATCTTTGTTCACATCTTCATAACTGATACCATACGCGCGGACTCGCGCTTACAAACACACCATGGGTTTAGGGTGAGGGTGAGTACGCATTCAGACTCAAACTTGAACTTTTGAGTATATTTTTTTAAAAAATCATACTCAGACCTAGACTCATTTTTTATCCCTATATCCATATCCAAACGGATAAAATTTAAAAATATCTAGATACTTTTTCCATCCCTACATATTAGTCTCAGATTGTCGGAACCTCAGAGAGAAAATTTCAAAGCTGTTGAGAAGGCTGTCACTTTAAACTGCAGAATATGTAATAAGGAGAAGGAACTTCTGTGTTGAGAGAATCTGTTTGATTGATATGATATATGTAACAATGCCTCAGGAATAAAAACTATAAGTGGCAGAAGTCTGAGTCTTTGAACTGGAATTAATGAACGCTCGTCTCTTGACTTGAGGTCTCAAAATTTTCATCATGTATTTATCTCACCTGTCGTCAGTATAGGAGTTATATGTTGGGATTTCATTTTTTCCTATATTATACTTAAATAGTTAAATTTGAGGGGGGGAATAATAATAATGATCTTGGATCAAAGACTTGAAGTTGGTATATAATTGTTTGTTGGTAATCATGGTAAAATGATATGATAATTACCAACAATATTGAAGATATATAGAAAAATAGAAAGAGAAGAAAGTACAGCTATAACACTTATTAGTGTAACAGGTTGTCAAACTTTTTACATATTGAAAACATCGAGTGAGTGAGTACCTTAAAAAAGTCATGTGAGAAGGACAGGAAGGTCATGTACGCAATCCTATTGCATATCACTAATTAAAGGAGAAGATATTCCCTTAAACATGCGGGCATTTTTCTCCACTTAAATAAACGACGGACAAACAAATCATTGTCTTTACAAAGTTTTTATTTTTATTTTTTATTTTTTGTTACCAAAACCCTTAAAAGCGAGGTAGGAGAAACTGTTCTAGAGAATTAGGACACCTCAAATTCTCACCTAATACCAGTAATGATCTCATGAATTTGAATTCATCATGAGCTCTATTTATTACATAATAAGTGGTAAATATAAAACATATATTGTATAATTAATATGTCATTTAGTGAATTTTATTTTATGGTATATTAATTAAAATTTCAAAATAATTTTTTCATTAAAATTATTATAATACATTAATTATAGTTATTAAATTAATGTTTTAATAAAAATAAGAAAACAATTAAACATATTAGATATGTGTAAAATGAATCAAATTTTATCATGATTGAAATTTTCTTATGCAAATAAGGTATAAGTAATTAATGATTTATTTATTTTAAAAAATAAATTTTATTTAATAAAAATAAAAAATTACAAAATTTTATATGGCTTAGAAAAACTTAAGCAGCCTCAAATTTTTTAAAATTTAAAACTTTGAGATCATTTTATAATATTTGTATTATGAATATTTAATAATATGAATACATTATTATTTTATATTTATCAATTATTATATAATTCACAAAATTATTATTCCACCTAAAACACCAAACATGTAACTGAGACTGGGCTCCACCCACTTCTCTTTTGCCTCTCTCCATCTAAGAGGACGTTTGGTACGAGGTAACATTTTTCATTCCTGAGAATCATATTTTTTGAAAATGATGATTAGTGAGAATGTACAAAATGCATTTGGTTAACTTTAAATATTTATTTGAAAATCTTTTATTATTACGTTTGGTTATAATAGAATTTTTCTGAGAATTGTAGTATTTTTTAAAAAATGTTCTTACTTATGTTAAGATGAGAGAGAGAAAATAAGTGCAGAAATGACAGAGAAAGTGATAGAGAAAAGAAAAAAAATTATGAGAAAAAAATAAGAGAGAAAATATGTGTGTGTGTGAGAGAGAAAGAGACGTGTAAGAGAGAAATAAAAAAAATGATAAAATGACAAAATTAAAGATATTATTGTCTTTTTACATTTAAAAAAAATTCTCATAGTATGAAAAACTTGAATTCCCACCCCCTACATAAGAAACTCACCCCCTACATAAGAAATTTTTAGTGAGAATCCTTATAAAAAATCATTTCTAAGAATCTAAAAAAATTTAGAAATCAAACATAAAAATTAAACTTTCTCAAATTCAATTTTTCAGAAGTCCAAAAAAATTTCTTCAACCAAACACCCCCCCCCTAATTGTAAACGATCATCAGCAGCTGGCTAGAGATAAATTCTAATCTCTTTCCACAAAAAGAGAAATTCTTGTCTCCTTTCTGTCCGTTTCAACACCAGCAACCAGCACCTACCGCGCGATCCTTCAATTCCATAAAGCTAATAAAAGTGCTACCTAACCCTAATTGCCACTCTGAAATCTTTGAGATCATTTTATAATGTTTGTATTATGAATATTTAAAAATATGAATAAATTATTATTTTATATTTATCAATTATTATATAATTCACAAAATTATTATTCCACCTAAAACACCAAAAGAGTTTATTCTACATGTAACTCAAGTGATGGGCTCCACTCACTTCTCTTTTGCCTCTCTCCATCTAAGTGTAAATGCTCATCAGCAGCTGGCTAGAAATAAATTCTTATCTCTTCCCACAAAAAGAGAAATTCTTGTCTCCTTTCTGTCCGTTTCAACACCAGCAACCAGCACCTCCCGATCCTTCAATTCATAAAACTAATAAAAGTGCTACCTAACCCTAATCGCCACTCTGCTAATTCTGAACAATTAGGCAATGGGTCCTCCATGAGGATCCAACTTGATGACTCAGAGAGAAAGGAGACATGAATCGGCCGACAAGTTCAGGCGCTTAAGCTACTAGACAGTACGTATACTACTCTATCTGTCATTTCAGCTGTGCATGCGCTATTATTAAATTCCTATTATAGCAATGTTTGAAAAAAGAGATTGGCCGTTGAACTTATTAATAAATAAATAAATAATTGATAGTGAAATATATAATATATTTTTAAAATTTTTTTTATACTATAAAATATAATATATTAAAACTTAATATATAAATTAATTAATAAACCATTTAATATAAAAATAATTAAATAACACATGTTAATATATTTAAAATTTTATTAATAACTCTATTATATATAAAAGAAGTTTATGTTTTTATATTAATAGTCATTAATTATAGTATTATTTTTAATCATAAAAAAATTAAAATACATATATAATCATCATTACTATAATGAATTAGTCAAAATGATATTATTTTGAGTTAACTGTTTTAAATAGTTAAAACAGTGTTTTTTTAATCACAAGAAAATAAAATTAAAAATAATTAGCTGCTGAAACCACTTCGATTAATTGGATTTCAGCTGATTTGACCAATTTTTTATTTCAATTTTTAACTGGTCCACCGGTTGTTTGATTGATTGTTTGTTAAAAGATTTTAGAGTTAAATTAAATTGGTCCCTAATTGGTTCACTGATTTTCTGCTCCAACTAGTCAGTTTGGTTCGATTTTTATAATATTGATATTAATTATTTTATAAGAGCATTAAGGACCTCATGTGTGATGTTGAAATTTGAACAATTAATTAATGACAAAATATTCCACGTTAATTAAAAAAAATATAAAAACCAAAAAGTAGTTATATCACTTTATTATGATAATATATTTTCTAACTGTTGCGCATTAAATGTTTAATGTATAAATTATAATGTATATATACACTAAAATAGATGGAATAGATACAAGGCATGGATCCCTAAGAGCATTAAGGACCTCATGTGTGATGTTGAAATTTGAACAATTAATTAATGACAAAATATTCCACGTTAATTTAAAAAAAAATATAAAACCAAAAAGTAGTTATATCAATTTAATTATTATGATAATATATTTTGTAACTGTTGCGCATTAAATGTTTAATGTGTAAATTGTAATGTATATACACTAAAATAGATGGAATAGATACAAGGCATGGATCCCTAGGGGATCTATCAATTTTACGTGAAGCAACTTCAAGAAAATATAAAAGAGTCAGAGAAAGAGAATTAACAAGTAGAGAAGTTTAGAGTAGTGAAGGATCCTCCACTTTGTGGAACAAACTGTAACGTGATCCCTGATGTGGAAGTAAGAGTTTAGAGAGAGAGGTACTGGATCAGAATTCAAATGCAAGAAGCAAAATGGTATTAATATGGTGAAGATCATAGCTAGCTAGTTTCTTTTTCTCAAGAATAATTAATATGCAAACCTAAGAGCGATTAATTATAATTAATACAACAAGCTTGAATTACATATATGTATGTAGACATGGGTGACGAATAATACAGCATGACAGTGAAAGATCTAGTGAAAAACTTGAGAAGATCTCTTCAAGTCACAATTTCATGTTCAAATCATTAAGGCATATAAAAAAGAGAAGAAGAAAAGACGTTTTTGGAGGAGTCAATCTGATGTTACAATGGCTTTTGTGGTTGTCGTTGGGTCTATATATATGTATCCACTTTTACGACTACAATCCTTTCAGTTGCATTTGTACATATAGCCAGTTATGAATGCATATATATATATATATATATATATGGGTCTATATATATATGTATCCACTTTTACGACTACAATCCTTTCAGTTGCATTTGTACATATAGCCAGTTATGAATGCACATATATATATATATATATATATATATATATATATATATATATATATATATATATATATATATATATATATATATAAATTCGAGATAGTTCAAGATGAGTTGACCAGAAAATTATATATGTTCATCCAAAATCAATTTTTAAACAATCAAAACACAGTCACAAATTTATTTTATGGAAGAAAATTAAAAGCAAAGTTTAAGAAAAACTAAATCACTTTAAATTAAGATTCTTGTACAATCAAACAAATAATTCCCAGTTAATATATTTGCATATGCATGGTTAATTACCTTTTCTTTATACACGGCCAAGTCTATAACATAAACAGTTAATTGAAAACCAACTAGAGTAGCATTAGGATCGTTGCCTTTGCCCATTTAAGTTATCAGTGCTAATGCTTTGCTGTTTCACATTCAGAAAGCTCGTGTTAAGTGCAAGATGGACGAACCATATATTATACTAATTCTTTTAGCAGCTAAATATTATTGAAGTCAAAGTTAAAAAATTTGATTTGTTAACATATGAAAGCGTAAGTGCATGCAAAAAAACAAAACAAAAGATTTATTAAGGGAGAACAAAAGGACAAAAGAAAATTTAATATACAAGTTACAACAGTATTTAAAGCAATTAGAGAAATCCTGACGTTATTCACATGTTCCATCGGACTCTCCATTATTATGATCTATATTCACTTAAACGTGAAAGCTAAGCTTCTATCATTCAATTTTGTTTTGTTTGTAAGTACTATAATAAAAAGGAGAAGCATAAATCTTCTTTTATATATTTAATAGGTACCTAAGCTCTTCATGCAAAACTTTTAGTAACTGTGCGATTACTTTTTAACCTTCAATCTTTATTGTACTAATGGTAGTTGTAACTAATACATATTGTTTATGGTTACTGATGTGCATATTTTCAAACTAATTAATGTAAGATAATTATGGCTGCATCTGAATGGGATTTCTGTGGCTACCTCTACTTTTATTTGCCATATACTATTCTCGGTTTCTCTACCACACTCATTTTGTGGAAAAAAAAGAGAGGAGGTATCGCATGGCTCATATAAAAATAATACCGTGTCGGGCTCCCTCTCTCTCACAAACAATGCAATAATCAAATCCTCCTGTCTAAATCCAATTCAATGTTATGGGTCCCGTTCTAAATCTTTAGTCATCGTATTAGAACATATATAAAGAGTGGCACATCCAATTAATTAAATATAGTATTTTATAACAAAACTGGTTAGGTTCCCATCCCACGAGTTACGTTCTGTTGTGCATATTCACAAACTAAATGCAAGTTAATTATCTGTGAACTCTGAGTGGGATTTCTTTCCTATTTTGGCGTGAATTATTGAGTTTCTAGCTTGGCTTAATTAAAACATGACCTTATATATAATTATTGTCTTCAAAAAAGCAAGTTTAACTTTTCTTTGACCTTTTTGAATGCTTCCAAAGAAAATTACATAATTCTGATCATTGGGCAAATGGATGTATTAATGAGGCAGAGATAGGATCCAAGATACAAATTAAGGGGTCCACTGATTCAAATAATAAAAGTTAAAATGGCCAGTAATAGTTTTTTTGGGACAATCAAAGCAATTATTTACTAGTGACTGATTCAAATAAGAAAAGACAAAGTTTTTCATTTTGTTGTTTAAGAACCACCCCTATGCACTATTTGAATATTTTTTATAAGAAAAAAGAAAAAATATACAGTAAAGCATTTACTTAAGAAGATGAAGATATAGTTGAAATAGTTTAAATTTGAGGTTTCAATTCTTATTTTACTAATGTGAAAAGAGCTGAATATGCTGGACAGATCAAGAAAAAAAAATTAAAATGTGAGAAAAGAAAAAGAAAATATAAATTTAATAGAAAGTTAAATATAAATTTAAATATGAATTAAAATAATAAAAAAAATATTTTATAACCAATCAAATATAAATTTAAGTGTGAATTATTAAATAAATTTTGAAATAGCTTATTTTATAGAGATCAAGTATAAATTTAAAGAGAACCTTCACACACACACGCACATATATATATATATATATATATATATATATATATATATATATATATATATATATATATATATATATATATATATATATATATATATATATATATATATATATATATATATATATATATATATATTTAACAATTTTGTTTTTGAGAAGAGAGAAAAGCAACAAAACTACGTTGCAACCATGCGAACAGATGTACTCCTGTAAAAGTCTTCCACACCCAGATTGTGCTCCTTCCAGCTTGTGTAACCCCATGCGGAGATAAAGGGAGTACTTAGCTAACCAATCTGCCACAAAATTGGCTTCACGATACACATGCACAACTTGAAAAACCCAGGATCCACTTCCCGCTGCATCGATCACGTAGCATCTCACCACAAACACTTGGTGATCGTTGTTCTTAACAGAACCATCTACATTAAATTTTACCCAATCTTCTTGGGGGATGTCCTCTCCTGCTTAGCACCACTCGTGCGAGGATTATCAAAACAGTAAAAAAAAAATTAATTGCTTCCAAAAAGATTTCAGAGGGGCATATTGCTTTGCTGTTTAACATTCATGATGGGGAACGTGGCCCGCTTTGAGGGTCATGATAATTTTTTTCAAAATCTAAAATATAGATACGATAATATTATAGAAATAAAAAATATTTTATAATATCTAACTTTTTATAGTAATAAAAATAGATAATATTTTTTTATAATATGTATAATTAACTAAAATAATAATATAAATTTTTTAATATAAAATGAAACGTTATATGACTTCATTAAAAGTAAATCACAGTAATATATAATATCAAATTTGTATATGCAATTGTATATATATTTTTTAATGATTGTTGAGTTTGTAATATTTTAATTTGAGATTTTTTATATGTACCTATAATTTACTCAATGTGTCTAAACTAAACTTAAAAAAAAAAATACTACATGATGTGTATTTAGAAATACACAAGAGTCGGTGGTAGGTACATACGTAGTACAAGTAGGGTTGAATTTAAAAGTTCCTGTGCTTTATAGGTAGCTAGTGACGAATAAAAATATGTTCACAATCTATGCAAAAACAACAAGAACGTACACATAAACAGCTTGAAAGCAAATATTAATCAATGGACACAATGATTTTTAACGTAATAAATCCCTCAAAATGACAGAAAAAAATAATGGGACATAATCTAATAAAATTTTACCATAACTAAATAATATGACATACAATAGTTTATAGTTTTTTCACTAACACGATAATAAACACACTCCAATTAGGTAGAGATCACAAAATAGTTAATAGAGTAAATCAGCAATCTTTACCACTAAACACCAAGGGTAACATAATAAAATTTCATCAAAATGGAACAAGTTTACCCTTCTAATCTTATTCCCAAAATCTGATGGTCCTTTCCTCTTCCGGTCATTCTAGTTGCTACTATTTACAGTGGTTCATTTTTTTTTCTCTCTTTTCTTCTTACTTCCATTCCCAGCGTCAGGATAGGAAAGCAAAGGGCCAAGATACTTTTGTCTCTTATTTCATTAAACACCATCGAACCACTTTCTGTTCTCCAATAAATTTTTTTTTTTAATTTGTTTGCAAATTCAAAGGGATGTGGGCCTCATTTGAGTAGCTAGGGACCCATCCCGACACGACAGTGATGGATGCTTCGAAGCAGACAAAACTAAATTGTCCTTAACATCTTTTCCAAAAAACTTAAATCAGTTTCAGCATTTTATGGATGGACAGAGAATTATTTTTTATTATGACCCGAATCAGCGAAATCAAGGCGGGTGAAAATAATGAGACATATATGTTTATAACTTACGTAAATTAAATAATACCGTACGTTTATAAGTGGGTATACAGTAACTTTTGATAATGTAAATTAAATTAAATTTAATAACCTCCTTTTCTCTCATGCGTATTTCTTGTATTGTTTCTTAGCATAGCATATAATTCGTATAAGTAGCACATGAGAAAGATAGAACAATTACCAATGTTGATAGAAATATATCCGTGATAATACTTATATAAATACGCAACTTTGCTATATAATTTGAATAATTGCGCCTTCTCTGGCTTTTTAACACATTTACTTGGTTACTGCATGATCATTCGCAATTCTTAAGCCACCAATAACTAGAACTAGCATTTTATCTTTTAATCTTGAATCTTTATAAAGTTGATCCGAGACCAAGATACCATAATTATGAGACACGATAATTAGTTCATAGCAAACACACAATTTTTTTTTCTTTCTGACAAACAAGACAACAATAATTATATTAAGTGAAAAGGCCTCTCCAAGACTTGGAAATCATCCTTAAACCGGAATCAGTGGACTTGTTGGATACTCTAGCATGGATCACTCTTGGATGCGAGGTGACTCCAACAGAGCCAGTCTCAGCTTTTTCACTAATTCCTTCGCTGCTATGTTGTATTTGTCACCAACCTGCATCAACCAATATGTATATATAGTTATTCATGGATAATATACACAAATTAACTAGAATCCGAAATAGCTTATATTTTAATTTTTGTGAGAAGTTGATACTATATGGGTGTGTATACCTCAGCAATAATGGTAATGTCAAGAGTGGAATTCCCAAATGGGAAGACGTTATTACTGATTATAGAGAAATGAAGAGTTTGAAGGTGGGCCAATATTTTGAGCATAATGCCTGGATGTTTCTCACAGTGAATTCTGATGCGTATTTGTTTGTGTAAGAGTCTTGCTTCAACTTCGGGGAGCGCCTCATTAAGTCTATAGCAATCACGAGAGCTCATCATTTCACAATCAGAGGTTGTTTCTTCATCAAAATTTGTCTTCTTGCTCTGTTGCTCTAACTCTTTTACACGTTCTTGAAGTTGTTTCATGTGTTTGACAGCTTCGCTAAGTATAGACGATTTGTCAATCTGTGCAATCAAAACCCTTAATTCTTGATGATTGTACGTATCTAAAATGTACTTTTAAAATGCAGGAAATAAAAGAGACCTTCTTCAAGCCAGGAATAGTAGCTGCAAGTGCTATAAACTTCTCTCTGAGATGCTGTCTCCTATTTCTCTCGGCCACTATGTGATCTAGTGCCTCAGAGGAACTTCTAGCCTTCTTTGATCGTTGATTGGCCTTTGTTTGATCAGTGAGAGTAGAGTTATTGTTTTGTAGGCCCCGTTTTGTGGACAAATGGGAAGAAAGTGTGGGTCCAGTAACGTCTAATTGCTCATGGGTAGGATTGAAGGGTGCAGAGCCACGATGTTTTCTATTATTAGCATCGTGGGTAGCAGCTGGTATTAGAGTTGTATCGAAAGACAGAATATAAGTTGATGGAGACGATGAGGATGAGGGTTTCTTATGTGAAGAAGAAAGTTTTGCCATGGCATTGTTTTGAATAGTGGAAGAGTGACTTTCAGTTTCAGAAGATAAGGAAGGTTGGTCGAGAATCTCCCTCAGGAACTCTTCCTCATCAAATGAGTTTTGGTGGCATTGATTGAAGGTATCGCAGTCATCTACATCCTACAACAAGTTCAAAAACACCCCGCAAATTAAGCGAAACATGAATATATGAACCCTAAAAGAGCAATTAATATAGTACTACCTAATTCATGATTTAGTTTGTAGATCATTACCAAATCAGAGAACCAACTCTGCCATGGCACCTCCATTAGAGTGGGGTTATGGATATGGAGACGAGGGAACAAGAGGCTTCACATACATATAAACCAAGGGTTAAGGGTATGGCGAATATTATATAGAGTGAAGGGATAAAGAAATGACTCGTTAAACAAGCCATTTGCTTTTCCACCGTCAGATTCATTGCACGGAATGGGATATTCTATTATGAAAAGAGGGACGCACAGCTATTTTCTTTTTCTTTATATATATATATGAGATGATATTTAGTTCAGTGCCGTGGACAATTTTGTGTACTAACAATATTTTGATGATGATATAAAATAAAAATAATTTTAAAAATGATCATATATCACAATTTTAGTATTAGATAAAAAAAATTATCAATTACTAATTGACCAAATATACAAACACAGTTTTTTCTTTCCCAAGATACACAAGGTCAACAAATGAGGCGAAGGCAATGCTCATCATCCAGCATATGTGGTAATTGTGTTAAAAGACATGAGCATTCATTATTATTGAATTTCAAACTAATGATTATCGTTGCATAAGTGACATCTCATTTTTGTTAATTTGTTTCCTGTGTTTTGTTAAATTAAGAGATATTAATTTGTTTTCTGTGTTTCGTCATTTTTGTTCAATCCATGTCTCCCAGTGTTGATGATTAATAAAGTATCATTCTTTAGGTTAGGCTTAATTGCATTTTTTTGCTTTTCTATTTTTAAAAATATGTGAATTAATCCTTTTATAATTTGTAATATAAATTTAGATCCTTTAATTTTAATAAGTTAAAATAATTTTTATTAAATTTACTATCTATCTTATCAATAATCTATATCACTAAATCTATTGTTAATGACTTTTTTGAATTAATAGATATAATATATGTTATTTAATAATACATGTAAAATATATGATAAATTAACGATAAAATAAATAATGAAGTTAACGAAATAATTATATATTTTGATTTATTTATTAAAACTAGTAAAATTAAATTTATATTACGAATTATAAAGATATTAAATTGAATTTTTTTAAAAAAATGAGATAAAAATAAAATTAAACCTTTAGATTATGTTGAGAACACTTAAAAACAATTAATTGAATTGATTTTAATTTTTTATATTTAACTTGTTTAAAATAATTTTTTAAGAAAAAAATAAGAACTTCTCTATAACTTTCAAATTCTAGTAAAATTTATAAAAATTGTATTATAAAAAATCATTTTTGTTGATTTAACTTTAATTATAAAAAAATATTATTGTAAAATAATAATATAATATCATCTCACAATATAATTCATTTATGTTGGAAAACGTGAATCATGTGTTGGAAGAAGAATTACTCTTGCTTGGGAACCCAACCCACTCCCCGCGGAAAGAGGTGGCATATGGTATCGTAGGGTAAGCGGTAAGCTAGCTGGGTTTTTTTTTTTTGGAATATTTTATTTAAGGTTTTTCATTATTCAAAAAATACAAGATTAATCTTTCCGAATTTTTGAATGTTTTAGTTATAATAATTTTTAAAATAACCTTTTTAAAACTTGAATCTTTACTATGTCTAGGAGTTCAAATTGCTACTTACTATTGTTGACCAGTCAACTTTAGATAACCTATGTATTAAATGGACTTAGATAATATAATATTTATGTTTCTTTTCCTAATGTTTTAAAACATGAACAAGAAGTAGTGTTTAGTGAAATTAGAAAGAGAGGCCTAGAAAACAAAACAAGTGAATTTATTACTTGAGTTGAGGCATATAGGGGAACCTTCTCTTTTATTTGTGTTCTCTGCCTTACCTCCTTTGTGAAGTACTGTTCATTGCGGTAATTAAACAGGGGAGGGTCTTCCCATTTCCAAGGCTCGATGCAGTAACAGAGATACACGCACCAAGATTTCTGTGTTTCTTTCTCAAACATTGGCAGAATTTTCTTTCTAACAATTTACTATAGAATTAACTTTTTTAATTTATAATTGAGGATAGAATAGCAATCAATCATGACATGAGTGCGGCAGAAGATCACCCTGGAATTCACCTTTCTTTGATCCTTCAACAGACCAAATCAGCATCAGCTTGCTTTCCTGTGTCTGGCTCCTTCTAATTGAACAGAAACGACCCGTAAGGCACCCTTTCATTGACATGTTGAACCCACAAACCACTAAAGTAGTAGTAGAAATTAAAGATAGAGTCGTCTTAACCGTTAAAAATGAAATTCAAATGTCTAAAGATAGCACCGTCTTGTTTTCTTTTCCAGTTCCTACCAATAAAAATAATATGTTATTATGCAATTTTTATACCGTTTTATAATGAGATTTAGATTTCATATATGATGAAAATTTTCCGCATACTTTTAAAGCATTATTTAATAGTATATTTAATGAATAAATCAATCAAAAGTTGCATTCTGAGACCAAGATACCATAATTATAACCCACGATAATCAATTCATAGCAAACACACTCACAATTTTTTTTCTATGTGACAAACAAGACAACAATAATTATATTAAAGAAAAGGTCTGTCAAGACTTGGAAATCATCTTTAAACCAGAATCAGTGGAATTGTTGGATACTCTAGCATGGATCACTCTTGGATGCGAGGTGACTTCAACAGAACCAGTCTCAGCTTTTTCACTAGTTCCTTCACTGCTATGGTGTATATGTCACCAACCTACATCAACAAATTGTAATTTATATATATATATATATATATATATATATATATATATATATATATATAATGTACACAAAATAATTATAATCCTAATTATTGTATATTTTATTTTTTGTGAGAAGTTGATACAGCAATAATGGTAATGTCAATAGTGGAATTCCCAAATGGGAAGACGTTATTACTGATTATAGAGAAATGAAGAGTTTGAAGGCGGGCCAATATTTCGAGCATAATGCCTGGACGTTCCTCACAGTGGATTCTGATGCGCATTTGTTTGTGTAAGAGTCTTGCTTCAACTTCGGGGAGGGCCTCATCAAGTCTATAGCAATCACGAGAGCTCATCATTTCACAATCAGAGGTTGTTTCTTCATCAACACTTGTCTTCTTGCTTTGTTGCTCTAACTCTTTTACACGCTCTTGAAGTTGTTTCATGTGTTTGACAGCTTCGCTAAGTATAGACGCCTTGTCAATCTGTGCAATCAAACCCTTAACTAGTGATGATTGTACGTATCTAACATGTACTTTTAAAATGCAGGAATAAAAGAGACCTTCTTCAAACCAGGAATAGTAGCTGCAAGTGCTATAAACTGCTCTCTGAGACGATGTCTCCTATTTCTCTCGGCCACTATGTGATCTAGTGCCTCAGAGAAACTTCTAGCCTTCTTTGATCGTTGACTGTCCTTTGGTTGATCAGTCAGAGAAGAGTTATGGTTTTGTAGGCCCCGTTTTGTGGACAAATGGGAAGAAAGTGTGGGTCCAGTAATGTCCAATTGCTCATGGGTAGGATTGAAGGGGGCAGAGTCACGATGTTTTCTATAATTAGCATCGTGGGTAGCTGCTGGTTTTAGAGTTGAATTATCGAAAGACAGAATACAAGTTGATGGAGACGATGAGGATGAGGGTTTCTTATGTGAAGAAGCAATTTTAGAGATGAAATTGTTTTGAATAGTGGAAAAGTGACTTTCAGTTTCAGTAGATAAGGAAGGTTGGAGGAGGATTTTCCTCAGGAACTCTTCCTCATCAAATGAGTTCTGATGCCGTTGATTGAAGATATCGCTGTCATCTACATCCTACGAGAAGTTCAAAAACACCAAACAAATTAAGCGAAACACGAATATATAAACCCTAAAAGAACAATTAATGTAGTACTTCTTAGGTAACTTGTTACAAGTCTCGTATCGATGAAACAAGTCATTATAGAGACGGAAATACAACGGGAGTGGGCGACCATAAAAAAGAGCTACTAGAGAAAAGGTTATCTGACAAACAGAGTAAAAATCACTCTAAGTGGACAGTTAAAAATAAAAATGAGCAACTAAAAAAAATTATTTGACAAGTAAAATTCACCTTAAGTAGACAATCAAGAGTGGATCATCTGTGGACGTCCGGTCTTTTAAGGAGAGTAGAATGTTGTAAGTCTCACATTAGTAAAACAAGCCATTGTGGAGTGGTATTTAAATTTGAGAGATTTTCTCACTCAATAAATTAGTCTTTTAGATTAACTCTCCTCTTAAACTTAGTCCTAACATAACTCATCATGTAGTTTATAGATCAGACCGAATCAGAGAACCAACTCTACCATGCATGGCACCTCCATTAGAATGGAGTTATGGATATCGAGACCAGGGAACAAGAGGCGTCACATACATATAAACCAAGGGTCAAGGGTATGGCGAATATTATATAGAATGAAGGGATAAAAGAAATGAGTCGTTCAACAAGCAATTTGCTTTTCCCCCGTTGGATTCATTGCACGGAATGGGATAATCATATTTTGAAAAGAAGAACGCACAGCTGTTTATTTTTTTCCCTTTTTATATAAATATATAAACACACATCCACAGACTTTTCTTTCCCAACGTACACAAGCTCACTAAATGAGGTGAAGGCAATTAATGTTCCTTATCTGCATATGTGGCAATTGTGTTAAAAATCAGAAGCAGGCATTATTATTGAATTTAAAACTATGATTGTTGTCGCATAAGTGTCATCTCATTTTTGTTTATTTGGTGTGTTTTATTAGATTAAGTTATAAGAAAAAGAGCATATTCTCCCTAATTTATATTATCAATTGTAATATCTCTTTTAATATTTGAGTCCATTGTAAATAATATCCAAAATGATATAAATATTTTTCTTTTTTCTTTTTTGTTGCTAATAATTTTGATCAATTGCTTTTTGAATTCCTAACTTATTTTTTTAATTTCACTCTAGTCCTTTAAATAAAAATAGTTTTCCTAAAATAATTTAACTTAAAAAAAATCGTTACTTATATCATAAACCATAATTCAAATAAAAAGAAGAAGAATGACTTCTAAATTTAAAAGTCTAAAATCTTAAATCTTAAATCATAAACTTCCAAACCCTAAATAATAAACTCCAAAATTCAAAATATCAAAATTCCAAACCCAAAACTTAAACACCAACACACTAAATCATAACCCTCAAACATTAAAATGTTAAACCCTTAAACCTCAAAGTCCAAACACCAAAACTGCAAAACCAAATCCCTAAAACCCTAAACCTCAAACACCAAACTCTAAATCCTAAAATTCTAAACTCTAAATCCTAATCCCTAAACTCCTAAATCTCAAATCTCTAAACCCCAAAACTTGAACTCCAAATTCAGAAACCTGAAAACCCTAGACCTTTAAACCCAAAAATCTAGTAACACTAAACTTTAAATTTCAAAACCAAAAATCCCAAACCTCAAACCTTAAAAACCAAAATTTCAAATCCCAAGACACCAAACCTCAAATCTCAAACAATAAAACTATAAACCATAAAAATCAAAACTCCAAAATCTCAAACAATAAACTCCACTCCAAAATCCTAGACCCAAAAACTCCAAATGCCAAATTTCAAACCCTAAAGCCCAAATGCCAAATGCTAAACACCAAACCTTAAACACTCAAACCATAAAACCCCAAATTAGAAAGCCAAAATGGCAAAACTCAAACCACAAATACCAAAATCTTATACCCCCAAACCTTAAAAACTCAAGCCATAAACCCTAAATTTTAAACCCCAAACCTCAAAACCCTAAACACAAAACTTCAAACCCCAAACCCTAAGCCCCAAAAATCCAAACCAAAAAACTCTAAATGCAAAATCCAAAAACTCTAAACCCCAAATGCCAAACACCAAAGCCCTAAATCCCAATCCCTAAACAACAAAACCATAAAACCCCAAACTTCAAACTTGAAACATCCAAACTTGAAACACCAAACTTTAAAAAAGTCAAAATGACAAACCTCAAACCATAAACACTAAAACCTTATACCATCAAAACCCAAAAACTCAAAATGCTAAAATTTCAAATTCTAAACTCCAAAATCTCAAATTGTAAATTGTGAAACCCCAAACACCAAACCCAAAATCATAAATCTCAAACCCTAAAATTGTAAACTCTATACATGTTAGGGTTTAGGATTTTATTGTTCAGGGTTAAGAATTTAGGGATTAGTCTCTATAGTTTAGGGTTTATGATTTGAGGTTTAGGGTTTAGGGTTTGGAGTTTTGAGGTTTAAGGTTTAGGGCTTTGAATTTTGGGATTGAGTTTGAAATTTGAGATTTGTGGTTTTAGAGTCTTGATGTTTGGAGCTTAGAGTTGGAGTTTAAGGTTTGTGGTTTGGGGATTTGGAGTTTAAACGTTTGGGATGAACATGAAATGACTTAGGATGATCATGTGCAATAGGTGATTTGAACCTAATTTAATATCAGTTATCTTACTTTAAACCCAAGCCACATTTCAAGCTTAAGGAAGTCCTATTGATCCTAAGTATGTTACATAATCTACATTAATGGAGAGTGACATAAAAAATAAACTTATGAAGTTCCTAAATTTCAATTATCTAGAGATCTACACTTGAAATATTGGGTTGTATAAGCTCATCTAAGTGCAAGAGGTTCAGTGTCAAATGGTTATTCACACACACACACTTAGGATTCAAAATTGTGAAATATAAATTACATTTGGGTTAAGATTATAGATGATTCTAATTTCTAAAATTTTTCTTGAGCTATAAATACTTTGAAATCTCTGAGATAAGTTTAGTAAGTCAAAAAAAATTTGAAATTCAATACATAATTTTTATTTTTTTCAATTTTTATTAGGGCTGATCATCGGTCGAGTTTAGTCAGGTGGAGGTATAATCTCAACCCGATCGAATAGTGAGCGGGTTAAAAATTGCTCACCCAAAATCGACTGTGAGATTTGGCAATCTGACTACGTCAAATTGAATCGGTTCAAGCATTAATCAGTTGGGTTGAGTCGGTTCAAGCATCATGCAAACTTGCAAAGTGGCATTTAGGAAAAAACCCATAGCTTAAATAGAGCAACCAAGGGTGAGCATCAAAAATATTTTTGCATCAAGTGAGCAACATCAAAGAAAAAATTGGCTAATTGTTTAAAGAAAAGACCCATAGCTCAAAGCATCTAACAATCAACAATAAAATCTCATGCCATGGCAGGGGCTTTGAAGAAAGAAGGTTGAGTGGATGAGTAAATTACCTATGTTGGCAACTAGAGATGAGGAGGAAGAACTCCGGCTACCATCGTTGTGGAGGCTTCAAGCGTGGACCGTGAGCTGGGAAGATTGTGTGCTGCTAGGGTGAGACAAGACTGAGGCATCAAGGTGAGGCGAGTGTGAGACAAATGGCTAAATGTGGCAATAACATACCTAATGGAATGTCTTCATTGAAAGAGAAGCGTAAAAAAGATGCAAGAGGTTGTTGTGACTCGAGGCATTGGGAGAAAACCTAGAGATTGGAACACTACGAGAAGCCAAGGGAGAATGATATTAGGGTTTGTGAATTGTGGGAGAAGAGTATATATAAGTAGCAAAACGACGTCATTTTGTTTAAGGCCACAAAAAATGAAGAAAAGTCACATACTATGACTCGAACCCAATGCCTCACAAAAATAATGAGGAAATCTAACCACAAAACCAGAGCTATATGCAAGCTGCTATGCTTCAAAAATTTTATTTATTATGTTTCTTCGATCGGGTTGAGTTCAAACGGTTTGTTGTCTCCCAATCAAATCCGACTGCCTGAACCCAAAAATTCAAAAAATCTTAATTCGGTGTAACCCGCTTACCCAAATCTATCCATCTGAAGACTCACATTTTAGTTGGTTTAGAATGGGTCCAAAAGGGTTGCACGGGTTGTGCTCACCCCAAAGTTATTTTTTGTTTTTCTTAAGGACAAGAAAAAAGCTAAGTTTGAGATATCTGATCTTTCTTCTCTAAGTCAAAGATTTTCTTCACTTCATTCTACCTCTCCAGGTTCTCTAATTTGAAGCCTAAAGATTAAAATAGGTCTTGCAATCCTCCTCAAACTCTATTTTTTTAAAACTATTGTATTGCCTTGGTGACGCGGCACTACGAATCTAGCATTGCAATGCTCAATTTTGTAAAAATAAAAACACAAAATTGTATATCTTTTTTTTAACTTTCTATAGCCTCTTAAATCATCTCAATCAGAGTTTGAATGAGAGATTTATGCCCAGATTAGTGAAGCAATATTAAAGCAGTTCAAAATCTAAAGTTCTATTTCCTTTACTTTTCTCCAAATTTCTCTCAATTTTTTATCTTCTTTCTACCTACAAAATTAACATTCAATAAAAAAAATCTATACTAACTTTCTCAAAAACTAACAAAAATCTAAGTTAAAGATATATCATTTATGAGTATAAAATTCATTCTTCAAATATCCTCAAACTTAATCTTTTTCTTATCCTCAAGCAAAATAATGAAACTCAAATTTCAGAATTATGCACTGAATGTCAAATTGTTTTAACTTACTAACTTTTGCTTTAGAGATGTCAAATAATCTATAGCTTAAGAAAAACTTCAAACATCATAGTCTTATATAAAATTAATTCAAAAGTAATTTATATTTCATATTTCTAAATCTTGAGTGTGTGTATGTAAATAACCTTATGACACTTAACTTCTTGCACTTAGATGAGTTCATGCAACCAAAAATTTTAGGTGCAAATATCTAGATATCTAAAGTTTTAAGAACTCCATAAATTTATTTTTCATGTCACTTTTTACTAATGTAGGTTAAACACTACACTTAGGATTAGTAGGGCTTCTTATAGCTTGAAATGTGGCTGAGCTTATGGTAGGATAAAGAATATTAATTTAAGCTCAACTCACCCAATACACATGATTATTATGAATACTTTCTTTTGAGATTCTCTAAGCATTCAGGGGATTTTTCCCTAACTTTATTTTATTTTCTCTTTTTTATCGCAATTTTCTTCATCTTTTCTTCCTTTCTCATCATTTTTTTCTTTTCTCAATTCTATTCCTTTTCTCCTCATTCCTATAATTCTTTTTCTTTTCTTTTGAGAATTCTTGAATTTCAACTTCCGTATTTCTTTTTTACTTTCTTTCCATACTCCACCCTTCCATCCTTTAACAATAAAGCTTTCAATATGGTTTTCAAACATAATAATCATGCATATGAGTGAATAGGGTAAAAGTATAAGGATATAATTTTTAATTAGCTTGGTAAAATATGGGTATGAAAGAAAAAGTTCAATATGCTCAAAATAGGGGAACTAAGGATGAAATAATTTGTCAATAGGGTTGAAAGGCTCAATCTATCTAAAAATGTCTAAAGGATCTCCTAAATGAAATGTTAGTTTAGGATTTCGCCTAAGTGACATTTAAATAAGCTCTAAAGTCTTATGAGATCATATATATAATATTTGAGTCACATAAACCTTCTCAAAATGTGAAATAAGTCAAATGCCCAAGGTTAAGTGCTAAAAATTTTTAGTATTCTCAAGTAAAATATAAACTTCATTAAGAGTTAATTTCTCGCATAATTATAATTTTCTATATTTCAAAAGCTACAAAAATTTTAAACCCAATTATATTATAGAATTTTAGTATTCTCTACTCCAACAAGACACACAAAATAGAAATTTGAACATACACTCACACAAATCACACTACTTGCTAAAGCAACAAAAGTGCATTCATTGAGCAAAATTAGAGTTTGTAGTTTAGAACGAGGCTCATTCATTCATTCAAATTAACTATAGGCATTCAAAATTTTGTACCCACCCTCAACTTAAGAGTTCACATTGTCCCCAATGTAAAAATAAAAGAAAAATAAGTATAAAGGACTTCCCTTAGTATTTGATCTATGGATGGGGGATTTCTACATGGTATCGTAGCCAATTCTGGATCCCCTTCTTCTACCTTTCAGGTTGGCATCACGACAGTGAAGATATGTTGTTGTAATGCTGGCTATTCTAGAACTCAGGCTCAAAACAAGGGATTTGGCATCACGATGTTGACTATTCTAGTAAATAGTTTTGTATACTTTATCTTCCACTTCTAGCATTGTGATTCTAGCCTATGGAAAATAATTCTAATTTTTTTCTTTTATTTTTCAATGCCAAGTTGCCTTCCAGTTAGCACTTGCTTTAAAGTCTTTAGCCAAATGGTGATTTCCTCTTAGTTTCTATCAAAGAAGGTAATGAAGAACTTTTGAACATTTTCCCCTCCATAAATTAGATATTCTTTAAGCCTCTGCTAGTTGACCTTAACACACTAGTTCTTTCTTTGTATTTTCACCTCACTATGAGGGGGCCTTAAGTAGGGTAGGGATAATTTATACCTTCTTTAAGAGGCTTCAATATTTATACCCTTTATTTCTCGTTTATACTAGATATTTTTCCATTTTTATTTTTCATTGATGATTTATAGCTCTCATTTTCTTGTTTCTTAGAATTTTTTAAGGCTGCTTTGTGCTCCTTCAACAACGGTAAAGATTTGTTGTTTAGTGGGATAAGTTTAGACTTTTCTTCTTCCAATTTTTAGAAGGCCTTTTTGTAACTGCAAATGGTTTGGATTTTGGCTAAATTTTTTTCTTTATTCTTTTTTCTACACTATCTATTAGCAGGCAATTTTTTGCATTAGTAAGATAATCCATAGTTTTAAAAACCTTAAATGTTACTTGCCCTCCCTGCACTCTCAAGCCAAGCTCTCCTTTTTGCACATCAATATTGCTTTTCTTGTAGTTCAAAATGGTTAACCAAGAATAATAGGAATCTCTTGGTCTTTCTCAATATCATGAACAATAAAATTTGTAGAGAATATCAATTTATCAACATTTATCATAATATCTTCAATCATTTCAAGTGGGTGTTTAATGGATCTATCAGCCATTTGTAAGAAGATTATGGTTAGCTTTGCTTCACCAGTTCCTAGTTTCTTGAAAGAAGATAAAGGCATTTAATTTATATTTGCACCAAGGTCACATAAAGTTTTATTAAAATACAAATTTTTCATAATGCAAAGAATTAAAAAAATCCTTGGATCCTTCAACGTTGGGGACAACTTGTTTTGCAAAATGGCATTGCACTCTCTAGTAAGTGCAACTGTCTCATAGTCCACCAATTTTCTTTTATGGGATAGGATCTCCTTCATTAACTTTATGTAGTTAGGCATTTGTTTCAAGGCATATGCAAAACGAGATATTTATATGTCATTTTTTAAAAATATCAAGAAATTTAGATATTTTCTTATCTAATTATTGCCCTAAAATTGATACACATGAATTAGATATTCATTTAAGTGCAAGAATACACTGTTATTGTTAAGTAATAAAAATAAAATTTCTATAGGTGAGTACAAAGTGTCGATCTCACGAGAATTGATGTTATTAATTACTATACTAACTTAATTTTTATTCCAATTGAATAATCTGAATATTAAATTGAGTAACAATACAAAAATAAAATAAAATAAAACTGCAAAATTTGAAAGAAAAATTAACTCAAAATTGATTGAAATTCTAGGGATTCTAATTTTACCATAATTAATCCATTTTTCTTTTATCTATCTCTTTAATCTAAAAATTATAATCTTAATTGTCAGTTAAGACACACTAAATTATCTACTAACCTCTTTCAAGGTATAACAAATATACTTTTCGAATGTTAACTCACTATGTCTCTATATAAATTATAACAAGTAAAGATTCATTAAGATATATGGCTCTCAATTAAGACTGCACAAACCATATAATTGTATTTCTACCTTACACGTAATCCATAATTAACTACACAATGAATTACACATAAAAATATCCTCTCAGTCTCATTATGATTAACAAATAATCTAATTTGCCTACCAATATAAAACATAATTAGTGGAGTTATGAGAGATGTTTCTATTGAGTTTCTTTCTCTTTTATCTCCCATCTATCTATTCTATTTTCTTATTCACTAGAACAATTATGATCTAGAAGTCAATCCAGGGCAAGTGTTTGGATCTATTATGGTGATCAAACAATTAGAAGCATTATACACAGTATAAAAACTCAATTAAGAAAAATAACTCAGTGATTAAATCGAACATACAATACAAAGTTTTATAATTAGGTTATGTTGTAGCTTTAGAAAATAAACTAATTCATAATAGAAAACATAAAAGAAGAAATCTTAGATATGGAGATAGAGTTAAAGCCATTGTCCAAAGAGAGCCCGAGCTCCACTCCTCCTTCCTAAATTTGGATTGCAATGCCAATATACAACTTCTTGACACCTCTCAAAACTCAAAACACAAAAGTTGTAGATATTTTTATTAAATTTTTGTAGCTACTTAAATAATCTCAATCAGAGCTCAGATGAGAGATTAAAGCCTAAATTAGTTAAACAACATTGAAGTTGTCCCAAATCTACAATTTTTGCTCTTGCTCCTCTTTCTTTATTTTCTACAATTTTTCCTCAATTCTTCATAAATCTCTACAAGTATGGAAGTGGTAGGACATATGGTAGAGGACCATCATAAAATAGCCTTGATTTTGGCTTCTCCACCACTTTCTCTTTACTTTCTTTAGGCATGCTCTCTACCACGTTTTCTTGAGGTTTATCTAACTGGGTGGTATCTACTGATGTTTGAGGCTCTGGTAGCTCTTTACTTCTACAAAGTGTCACATCATTCACCTACTCTCTTGGATTTCTCTTTATATTACTGGGTGGGGACCATGGAAGTCATTAAGTAAGGACATATGAGATTTGGCCAATTTAAACCTCTAAGTTTCTAATTGAGGCTTGTGGCTCTAAAGAGTAGCCTCTATTCTTGCTACAAATTTCTTAGTAGTCTCTTGGAATTGCTTAATATTCTCTTGGAGTCTATTGGTATTTCTTGCAAGCTGGGCAAAGGCCTCTTCTAAAAAAGCCTTAGGTGGTTGAGGCTAATATTAAGGGTAGGGAGCATTGGGTGGCTGCATCATATTTTGGCTATTTTTTCATGAAAAATTAGGGTGATTCTCCCATTTAACACTCAGAATTAGAGTGTTCCCCATTACATAAATTACATACCTCAATTGGGACACAAATAGTTCTCGCATTTGTAATCATAGAGTTGAGTTACTTTGTCAAAGTAGCAACGTGAAATTTCAAAGCTATCAGAGCATCTACCTTATGAATTCTATGGGCTCTTCTAGGTGCATTCCTTTCTATTGGCCACAGATATGCATTAGCAACCATATCTTCTAGTAGTGCATAAGCTTCCTCCTATGTTTTGCTCATCAAATCTCCTTTAATTGTTGCTTCTGCTAAAATTTTAGTAGAATTACCCAAATTATTATAAAATATTTGTACCAATAGCCACTAAGGAAATCCATGATTTGGGCATCATCTCTTTAAATCTCTCTCACACCTTATATAATAAATCATTCTCAAATTGGCCAAAGGTAGTAATTTCATTCTTCATCTTTGTAGTCTTTTCTAGTGAAATTTTTTCAGCAAGGTCATTCCATGTAGTAATAGAACCATCATGTAAGAAATTTAACAAGCTCTTAGCTTTATCCTTTATGTGGCATTTAATTTATGGAATGTTTTATTCTCAGAAAAGTTACATTCTTAGAAATTTCATTCCTAGGAATGAGAGAGATTCCTAGGAATGAGGTACATGAAAATTTTGAAAAAATATGTTTAGTTGCCACTTTGTTTTTCTAAGAATAATTTGTTACATTCCCAACAAAATTTTATTCCCATGTTTAGTTTGTGTGAAATATTATCAGAAATATAATTTAATTTTCCAAAAATACCCTTATAAATGAAAAAATTTCAAAATAAAATGAATGATAAATATGAGAAAAAAAAAAGAAATGAGTAAATAAAGAAATAAGATTTCTTCTTGACAAAAAAAAGAAATTTCTTATTTAATTATTTTTAAAGGCATGAAACATTAAATTTGCATATAAATAAGTTTAAAAACCCAACAATCAAAGAGATTTTAGCACATGAGAAATTTTGACATTGGACAAAAATACATCTTACTAAAAAGGAGGGGCAATTAAGTCATTTCTTCTCTTAAAATTTTTCCATTCCAACCCTCACAGGTGGAAATGAAATTTGCTCCTTTTCCTAATAAATTTTCATTCTTGAGAATCTTTTATACCTAGGAATAAAACTTTATTTCTGATATCAAATGTGGGAAACTTTTATTCCCACCCTACTTTTTTAGGAATCCTAAAAGATACCTAATACCAAACACCACTTTAGTGAAAATAGGAAAATAATAAATCTACTAGCATCTACAAAGACATATTATATTTACAAGTGTTGTTGTTTTAATTAAAACTCACAAACGTACGAATATATTGGGGTATAGATTTAGTGGTATGCGAGGTCGATCCCACAAAGATTATCAATTGAGAGAAAATTTAATTCAGATTCAAAATAAATATTTCTAACTTAATTGCCAAGATTTTCTTTTGTGAGAAGAATTTTGAACAAAATATGCAAGGAATAAAATATTGAAATTCAATAGGAAGGTATTCAAAGTAAAAAATCATGCCAAGGTTAGGGGATCTACTCTTGGTATATCAAATAAAAATAAATTTTAACTCTTTTAATATTTAAATGGAATCCTCACATAAATAAGGTTCTATTCAGAAGATATGTTATCTTAAACTTACTTTGGTTCACATATAAAGTGTATTTGTCTTCTTTTTATTGTATTACTAATAATAAAACAACTCTTGTAAAATGGATTCAAGTATACACTGTGCCAATCATTATATTGTCTACAATAAATCAAGAATGATTCAAACATTTATTGTGCCAAAGATTGTCTATAATGTATCAGCAAGATTCACACTTTACAAAATTAAAAATAAAAAGATGTAAAAGGAAGAAACATATAACAATAGATAAGTGACAGAGTCAATAATAATAATATAAAGTATGTCATAAAACCAACCATTAAAAAATAAAATAACAAGAAAATAAATAACAAATAGATAACAAAATTATCCTCTAAAAAAATAAATAACAAGAAAATAAATAACAGAGGGGCAACAAAGTCATCCTCTAAAAAAATAAATAACAAAGAGGCGGCATAGCCGTCCCTTCAAAAGAAAAATAACAAGAAAATAGTAACAGAAAAAATAACAACAAATGGGGGACAAAGCTATTCTCTAAATAAGAAAATAATAACAGAGAGATAGAAAATAAATAACAGAGGGGTGACAAAGACATCCCTCAAAGAAAAAAATAAATAAAAGGAGCATAAAATAAATAACAGAGGGGCGAAAAAGTCATCCTCTAAGAAAAAAAAATAAAAAAAAAATAAATAAGAAGATAAATACAACATCAGATATAAACATTGAAATTAAGAGTTAGATAAATTATTATTTCATATTAAGAGTTTCACCATTTAATCTTAAGATTAGGAGATTAGTTCTCCATAATCAAGGTAAGAAAGTAAAATGAAAGATAAAGAGGCATGATAAAATTATGAAATAAAGTAAAGATACAAATATTTAAAGAGAAAA
Source organism: Gleditsia sinensis (assembly GCA_037074535.1). Classification (NCBI taxonomy): domain Eukaryota; kingdom Viridiplantae; phylum Streptophyta; class Magnoliopsida; order Fabales; family Fabaceae; genus Gleditsia; species Gleditsia sinensis. The sequence continues at coordinate 853,073 of CM073469.1, read as the reverse complement.
AAAAATTACAAACACTTAGAATTTCAACAAAATTTTTTCAAACTCACTTTTCAGCCTTTTTTTTCTTTTCTAATTCACAAGATGTCTCTATTTATAGACACAACATGGGGAGTTGGTGACAAAGATGGTGAGTAGCAAATTGCACTAAAATTGACAAGTTGTATTGCATTATGTGCACCGAAAGTTATCGTGAAATATCTTCTTGATATCCACTAAATTTGCTAATCCTATCAACATAAAAATTGTAGATATTTTTATTTTATTTTCATATAAGGTGGAGAAAAATTAGCTACGTATTTTATTATTTATGGCCAAAAAATTGGAGTAAGGTCAGGCTGGACTGCAACAGTAAACATAATCTTTTTAGTCTAATTTTGACCCTCTTAATGTCCGAATGTGCTGACCACTTGAACATGAAAGTTTTTAAAAAATTGTATCTTATATTCACCTATCAAATTTTGTATCCATTGAATATGCATTTTTTGAAATAGAGTTCAAATACTACAATAAAGTTGGGTTGGACCGCAACAATAAATATGTTCACTTCTAACCCAATTTTGGCTCTTTGGATGTCTAAATTTACTGATAACATACACATGAAAATTGTATAAAATTGTGTCAGCTATTCATCTATCAAATTTTGTACATAATATATATATATATATATATATATATTCTAAGATACGGCCAAAATACTACAGTAAGATCAAGTTGAAAAGTAAGCAATAAACATATTTTTAGCATTGAATGTTCTACCTTGAATCTTTATGTTTCAATTTTTTTAGAAATATGGTAATAAATCAAGATTGAATTGATACATATATCTATTAGGATGCGTCTTAGGAGTCAAAAAGATAATACTCCTTACTCAATCATCCTTAATTAATTTATTTTATCTGCTTAATTTATAAATATCATTTCTAAAGAACCACAATTTAACTTTGATTCCTCCAATTGAGTCTATTTTTTATTCTTCTCTCCATCTGTAAAAAATACAAAAAATTTAAGACAAATAAGTGAGATAAATTCTTAATTAAAGTAAAAAAATAAAATGAAAATATTTAATTTATAAATATAAAACTCACTCGTTAACAAGTCTTGAAGATCTCTAGGAAATTTGCTATATGGGCATTTGGGTCGTCACTTGGTCAGTCACTAAATTGATTGGCTTGCTCCAATATAATTACAAGCTTGATCTCAAAATTATGGACATCTACTGCTGGGTGTTGAATGACATAATTCACTCCGTTAACTGAGGGCATAGCATAATCCCCTAGTGCCCAACTATTCTGGTTGCTCACAACCTCTAGATTACCTCTAACGTTATCCATGGTTTTCTAAGAATTTCTAGAAGCTTCTCTTTCCTCTTTTCTATTCCTACGACATGTTTGTTTAATCTCAATATCTAATGGCATTAAATTATTGCTTCCAAATTTTCTCATACACTAACGATAACACCTAAAAATTCAAAGGACACAACCATAAGTAGCAGAATTTTTTAAAAAAAATTCAAATTATGATCTGAATCAATAGTAATAGTAATAATATTCAAAAGTGAATGATTAAGAATATGAAAACAAATTAAATACAAAAGAGAGCAGAAAGTCAATCATGTCAAGAAAATTCAATTAATCAACACTCTAGAGTTTTCAATTTTATCATAATTAATCTACCTTGAATTACCAATATTTTTAACTTATAAATTATAATCTAGTTTACAATCAAGTTACCATAATTTATCCACTAAACTTTCTCAAGATCTAACAGAAATATCATTAGATATTAACCCATTATGTCCCCTTTTGAATTAAAGTACCTAAAAATTCATTAAAATTTATGGCACTCAATTATGACTGTATAGACTATGCAAGTGTATTTCTACCTTACATACAATCCATGGTTCCTAACACTATTCTAGACATACAATTCACCTCTTAATCTCATTATGATTAATAGATTATTTAATTAATGGCCAGTTAATCAGAGGCATTATACATAGTATAGTTACTCAATTATAAAAATAATTCATCCATTAAATTGATTTGAAAATTACAAAAGTTCATAATTAGGGGACATTGTAGCTCTAGAAAATAAACTTATACAGTTCATAACTAGAAACAAAATCATCTCAAAATAAAAATCTAAAATCAACCAAAAGAGATAAAAAGGAGAATTAGTGATAGAGTTGGAGCTCTGATCTTCCTTCTCCAAGACAAAGATCTTCACTTCATTCTACCTCTCCAGGTTCTCTAATTTCAAAGCCTTAAGATGAAAATAGGCCGTGCAATCGTCTTCAAACTCTATTTTTTTAAAACTATTTTATTGCCTTGGCATCATGACACTATGGATCTAAAATTGCAACTCTAGATCTTGCAAAACTCAAAACACAAAAATTGTAGATATTTTTCTTAACTTTTTATAATTTCTTAAACCATCTCAATCAGAGTTCAGATGAGAGAATTACGTCCAAATTAGTAAAGTAACATCGAAACTATCTAAAATATACAATTCTTGCTCTTTTTCTTTATTTTTCTCCAAATTTTTCTTAATTCTTCAACTTCTTTCTACCTATAAAATAAATACACAATCAAGCATAAATATAAACTAATTTATTCAAAAACTAACAAAAATCTAAGTTTAAACTACCTAGTTTATGAGTATAAAATCTACTCATAAAAGACAATGCTTCCTTTGATTTCTACTACTACTTTAGTAGTTTGTGGATTCAACAGGTCAATGAAAGGGTGCCGTACGGGTCAGATGCGTACTAGTTTATGTTCAATGAGAAGGAGCCAGATACAAGAAAGCAAGCTGATGCTGGTTTTGTTTGTTTAATGATAAAAGAAAGGTGATTGCAAGGTGATCTTCTGCCCCCACTCATTTCATAATTGATTGCTATCATATCCTCAATTATAAATTTAAAAAAATTAATTCTATCGTAAATTGTTAAAAAGAAAATTCTGCCAACGTTTGAGTTTCATTTTTACCGGTTAAGACGATGCTATCTTTAATTTCGACTACTATTTTAGTAGTTTGTGGGTTCAACAGGTCAATGACAGGGTGCCGTACGGCTCGTTTCTGTTCAATTAGAAGGAGCCAGACACAGGAAAGCAAGCTTGTGCTGATTTGGTCTGTTTAAGGATCAAAGAAAGGTGGATTCCAGGGTGATCTTCTGCCCCACTCGTATCATGATTGATTACTATTCTATCTTCAATTATAAATTATAAGAGTTAATTCTATTGTAAATTGTTAAAAAGAAAATTCTGCCAATGTTTGAGAAAGAAACACAGAAATCTAGGTTACTGCATCGAGTCTTGGAAATGGGAAGACCCTCCCCGGATGAACAGTACCTCACAAAGGAGGTAAGGCAGAGAACACAAAAGAGAAGGTTCCCCTGTATGCCTCCACTCAACTAATAAATTCACTTGTTTTCTAGGGCTCTCTTTTCTAATTTCACTAAACACTACTTCTTGTTAAAGTTTTAAAACATTAGAAAAAGAAACATAAATATTACATTATCTAAGTCCATTCATAACACAGGTTTACCTCAAAATCATGTGCCCCACCAACTAAAAGAAACATAGCTTACCCTACAAATACTATATTCCACTTCTTCCCGTGGGAAGAGTGGGTTGGGTTCACAGGCAAAAGTAATTCTTCTTCCAACACAGCATTCCCATTTCCCAACATAATTGAATTATATTGTGACTTTATTTATATTATTTTTTTACGATTAATATTAAATCAACAAAAATGAATCTTTTTTATAATAAAATTTTATAAGTTTTACTAGAATTTGAAAGTTATAGAGAAGTTTTTATTTTTTATTTTAAAATTATTTTTAAGTGTTTCCCATATAATCTACAGGTTTAATTATACTTTTGGTCTTCCTATTTTTTTTAAAAAAAAATGCCTTTAATTTAATTTTTCTATGATTCGTAATATTTATTAATTGGTTCTTCTAATTTTAATAAACGAATTAAAATAATCAATTTATTAAATTTATTATTTATTTTCTTGCTAATTTGTCTCGTGAATGTCAAATGTGTACCACTAAATAATATATTTATGTCTAGCTAGTCACTTAAAAAAAATATTAATGACAAATTTAGTAATACACAGTTGATGTATGTGGAGTAGATTATTAATATAATAGATGATAAAATTAACAGATAGACTACTTTGATTCCTTTATTAAAATTAGAAAGATTAAATATATATGACAAATTATAAATGAATTAAATTGACTTATTGGCAAAAAATACAATTAAGCCTAACCTAAAGAATGATACTTTATTCATCATTAACACTGGGAGACATGGATTGAACAAAAATGAAGTAACACTGGAAACAAATTATTATCTCTTAATTTGACAAAATACAGGAGACAAATTTGCAAAAATGAGATGTCACCTATGCAACAATAATCGTAGTAATTTGAAATTCAATAATAATGCGTGCTTCGGTTTTTTAACACAATTACCACATATGCTGGAGAGCATTGCCTTTACCTCATTTATTAAGCTTGTGTATCTTGGGAAAGAAAAGTCTGTGGGTTTGTGCTTATATATATAAAAAGAAAAAAAAAATGAGTTGTGCGTCCTTCTTTTCATAATAGAATATCCCACTCCGTTCAATGAATCTAACGGTGGAAAAGCAAATGGCCTGTTTAATATTAAAGTCATTTCTTTTATCCCTTTATTCTGTATATATTCGTCATACCCTTAACCCTTGGTTTATATGTAAGTAAAGCATCTTGCTCCCTCGTCTCCGATTCCATAACTCCATTCTAATGGAGGTGCCATGGCAGAGTTGTTTCTCTGATTTGGTAATGATCTATAGACTACATCATGAATTACGTAGGTACTACTATTTAATTGTTATTTTAGGGTTCATATATTCATGTTTCGCTTAATTTCTTTGGTGTTTTTGAACTTGTTGTAGGATGTAGATGACAGCGATATCTTCAATCAGTGCCACCAGAACTCATTTGATGAGGACGAGTTCCTAAGAGAGATCCTCCTGCGACCTTCCTTATCTTCTGAAACTGAAAGTCACTCTTCCACTATTCAAAAAAATTCCATCTCTAAAGTTGCTTCTTCAGATCAGAAACCCTCGTCCTCATCGTCTCCATCAACTTATATTCTGTCTTTCGATAATTCAACTCTAATACCAGCTGCTACCCACGATGCTAATTATAGAAAACATCATGACTCTGCCACCTTGAAGCCTAGCCATGAGCAGTTAGACATTACTGGACCCACACTTTCTTCCCATTTATTCACAAAACGGGGCCTACAAAACCATAACTCTGCTCTCTCTAATCAACCAAAGGCCAATCAACGATCAAAGAAGGCTAGAAGTTCCTCTGAGGCACTAGATCACATAGTGGCCGAGAGAAATAGGAGACAGCATCTCAGAGAGAAGTTTATAGCACTTGCAGCTACTATTCCTGGTTTGAAGAAGGTCTTTTGTATTTCCCACATTTTAAAATTACATGTTAGATACGTACAATCATCACTAATTAGGGGTTTTGATTGGCCAGATTGACAAGGCGTCTATACTTAGCGAAGCTGTCAAACACATGAAACAACTCCAAGAACGTGTAAAAGAGTTAGAGCAACAAAGCAAGAAGACAAGTATTGATGAAGAAACAACCTCTGATTGTGAAATGATGAGCTCTCGTGATTGCTATAGACTTAATGAGGCGCTCCCCGAAGTTGAAGCAAGACTCTTACACAAACAAATGCGCATCAGAATTCACTGTGAGAAACAACCAGGGATTATGCTCAAAATATCGGCCCACCTTCAAACTCTTCATTTCTCTATAATCAGTAGTAACGTTTTCCCATTTGGGAATTCCACTCTTGACATTACCATTATTGCTGAGGTATACACATCCATATAGTATCAACTTCTCACAAAAATTAAAATATACACTAATTATGATTCTAATTAATTTGTATACATTATCCGTGAATAACTATATATATTACAAATTGGTTGGTGCAGGTTGGTGACAAATACAACATAGCAGTGAAGGAACTAGTGCAAAAACTGAGATTGGCTCTGTTGAAGTAACCTCGCATCCAAAAGTTATATCCATGCTAGAGTATCCAACAAGTCCACTGATTCTGGATTAAGGATGATTTCCAAGTCTTGGAGAGGCCTTTTCATTTAATGTAATTATTGTTGTCTTGTTTGTCACAGAGAAAAAAAAATTGTAAGTGTTTGCTATGAAATAATTATCGTGGCTTATAATTATGGTATCTTGGTCTTGGATCAACTTCATAAAGATTCAAGATTAAAAGATAAAATGCTAGTTCTAGTTATTAGTAGATTAAGGATTGCAAATGATCAGTAGCCAAGTAAATGTGTTAAATAGCTAGAGAAGACGCAATTATTTAAGTTATATAGCAAAGTTGCTTATTCACATAAGTATTCTCACAAAAGTCTCTGGGCGGCCTTTTACCTTCAGAGTGACGCGGGGAAGAGGGAAAAAAAAATGAACGAGTGTGTGAGTGGAAGAGGAAGGGAAAAAGGTTTTGTCTGCAAACTTGTTTCATTTCTGGCAAATTTTCAGTATGTCATTTTTGGTATTGAGTAGTAAATATTGGACTGTCTTGATTGTTGTCTTCCCTTACGACAATTTTGTGATCCCTATTTTATAGGAGTATAGTTTATTATCTGGTTATATTCCAATGTGTTGGTGAAGAAATTGAATTTGTTGTAAGCCTTAGTGTGATTAAAAAGACTATTGTGTATCCTATTATCTAGTTATAGGTGAAAATTTTACTAAACAAGATCTTGTAAGTTTAACATTAAGGAAATTTTCTAGTGTTAGATATTATTATAAAACAATTTATGTGCTTTCACTCAATAGCTTAAACTTTTGAGTGAAAATGGCTATTGATAATATTAGAGTCGTTTAAGACTAAAAAATCCAAGAGTTCGATCTTTATTTATTTCTATTCTCTTAAATAAATAAATAAAAATTTAACATTAAAGTATAGTGGACAAATTCACAATTCAATCGTGAGCCTTCACTCAATAATTTAAAATTTTTTAAGTTAAAATAGTTTTTAACACCTCATAAAAATTCTTGTGTCTTTTGATTTTTATTTTTCAGTTATTATTATGGGTTCTACGCTAATATTATATTTTTACAGCTTGAGATAGTTGCTCTCAAGCTGTTCGAGTGTGTTCTTGTTGTTTCTGCGCAGGTAGTGGAGAGATTTTAATTCGTCACAGGTCAATTTCCTCATCATGACATCCAAGATTGGCGTCAGTATGGTTCCTCCATTGGGGGCTTGTAGGAAGCTATCACCTCTGCAACAGAATACCATCTCAGGATAGCTATGATATTACCTTATAATAAGTTAGTTGTATATTCGAATCTGTTTTAATTTTAATATATTTTGCAAATTTTGAGTAACATACCGTATCTATATCTTTGTATATATTATATATTGATACATTATCAAAATAATGCATACGATCAATTCTTTTTCACAAAGTACGTACATGAAGGGTGTGATGGTTGGGTACTACATGGAGAAGTTTTGAAATCTAGAACAACCTTTTGCTGAAGCGAAATCTCTCAGAATTATTTTCTGTACCAAGTTGCTTAATTTTTATATTATGAATATTTGATCGATCTGATATGATTCGATTTAATCTTACATTTGGAGGTATATAAGTTTGAATTATCTTTTCCTTTTCTGGGTCTGTGCATGTTTATTTTTAATTTTCTTATTCTTTTTATTTGTAATATATATATCCATCATCACTAACCAGTGGCGGAGCCAGTATAGTTCAGGGACATGCCCAAGAAGATTGGGTAAAATTTAATGTAGATGGTTCTGTTGATGAAGATCACCAAGTTGGTGGTGGTGAGGTTCTACGTGATGCAGCTGGAGGGTGGGTCCTGGGCTTTTCAAGAAATTTGGGGAGCAGTAATATCTTGATTGCAGAGCTTTAGGGAATCCCCATGGGCTTACAGATGTCTTGGGAAGCAGGCTACAGGAAGATAACCATCGAAGCTGATTCTCAAACGACTGTTGATATGGTCAATAATGGTTGCAAGGGAGCTCATCCTTGTTGGAATATGCTGACTGCTGCTCGAAGGCTAACTAGCCTAAGATGGTGCATGCGTATCGTGAAGCCAATTTTGTGGCAGATTGGTTAGCAAACTACTCCCCTCCACTTACTATTAAATTTATATTTTATCTTTCTTTTAATTATATTATATTATATTACAAGATATGCACTTAAAATTTAAAATACATTGGGTTAGACGCCATATTAATATTTCACATGTCTCACTCTTTTAACTTCTTTTACTCTTATATCTTTTTTCACATTTTAGTTTTCTATCTTGATCCGTCTAACATACTCAACTCGTCATCCTATTTATCGCGATGGAACATGAATTGAAATTTCAGACTTAAACTGCTTTAGCTACATATTCATCTCCTTATGTAAATAATTTTTTATTTATAAAAAATATTAATTTATAATAGATAATTATAGCATCATTTAATTTATATAGTCAACCCCACCTATAGAAAAAATAGTTCTTAAGCAAAAGAATGGAAAACTATATTTTTCCTTATTTGGCACTTGTGGACAATCGCTTGCATTGTCCAAAAAAGTACTATTGTTTTCCATTTTAACTTTTCTTATTCCAATTAGTGGATTTAACTTAAGGGTCCCTCACTAATACATGCATCCGTCCAATTATCAGAATTATTTAATTTGCTTTGGAAGCATTCAAAAAGGTCAAAGACAAGTTAAACTTGCTTTTTTGTAGACAATTATATATGAGGTCATCTTTTAATTAAGCCAAGCTAGAAACTCAATAATTCACGCCAAAATAGGAAAGAGAAATCCCACTCAGAGTTCACAGATAATTAACTTGCATTTAGTTTGTGAATATGCACAACACAGAACGTAACTCGTGGGATGGTAACCTAACCAGTTTAGTTATAAAATACTATATTTAATTAATTGGATCTGCCACTCTTTATATATGTTCTAATACGATGACTAAAGATTTAGAAGGGGACCCATAACAATGAATTGGATTTAGACAGGAGGATTTGATTATTGCATTGTTTGTGAGAGAGAGGGAGCCCGAGGGGGTATTATTTTTAGATGAGTTATGCGCTACCTCCTCTCTCTTTTTTTTCACAAAACGAGTGCGACAGAGAAACCGAGAATAGTATATGACAAATAAAAGTTGAGATAGCCACAAAAAACCCATTCAGATTATCTTACATTAATTAGTTTGAAAATATGCACATCACTAACCCTAAACAATATGTATTAGATACAACTACGACCATTAGTACAATAAAGATTGAAGGTTAGAAAGTAATACCAGCTACCAAAAGTTTTGCATGAGGTGCTTGGTAGGTAGCTATTAAATATATAAAAGAAGATTTATGATTGCCCTTTTTATAATAATACTTATAAACAAAGCAAAATTGAATGATAGAAGATTTCACTCGTAAGTGAATATAGATCATAATAATGGAGAGTCCGATGGAACACGTGATTAACGTCGGTCGGGCCTTCTCTAGCTAGTTGCTTTAAACTGTCGTAACTTGTATATTAAATTTTCATTGTCCTTTTGTTCTCCCTTAAGAGATCTTTTGTTTTTGTTTTTTTGCATGCACTTTCGCTTTCACACGTTAACAAATCAAATTTATTAACTTCGACTCCAATAATATTTAGCTGCTAAAAAAATTAGTATAATATATAGTTCGTCCATCTTGCACTTAACACGAGGTTTCTGAATGTGAAACCGCGAAGCAATAGTTCTGATGACTTAAATGGGCAAAGGCAACGATCCAAATGCTACTCTAGTTGGTTTTTAATTAACTGTTTATGTTATAGACTTGGCCATATATAAAGAAAATGTAATTAACCATCCATATTGAAATATATTAACTAGGAATTATTTGTTTGATTGTACAAGAATCTTAATTTAAAGGGATTTAGTTTTTCTCAAACTTTGTTTTTAATTTGCTTCAATAAAATAAATTTGTGACTCTGTTTTGATTGTTTAAAAATTGTTTTTGGATGAATATATATAATTTTCTGTTCAGCTCATCTTGAACTATCTCGAATTTTGAAATAAATTTTCTATAAATTAAAATATTTAAAAAAATGGTTGAAATGAATTTCAAGAAGATTTAATTAGTTTTAGACTTATAATAAAATGAACAATTGATTTTTTTTAGTTATAATTTCCCTATATATTTGAAATAAAGTCTATAATTTCGAATTCTAATTTTTTTTTTTTTGCATTAATATTAATTAATTAAAGCAATCTGAAATATATATCTACGTCTTCATAAGTTGCTAAATGTACAAGTGCAACTGAAAGGATTGTAGACGTAAAATTGGACGCACAAGTGGCAATTTTTTTAAGTTTAAAAACTTTTAATTAAAGGATCAAAATAAAATAAAAAAATAAATTAAAATATTAATAAAATAATTTTAATTAGGGGTGTACATAGGTTCGGTTCGGTTTAATTTTGAGACTCAACCAATTGAACCCAAAAAAATTATAAAAAGTGAACATAATCGGTTCGGTTTGGTTCGATTTTTTGATTTTTTTTTGGTCAAATTTTTTTTAATTTTTTAACCTATTTGAATTTTTTTGGGTCCATTTTTTTTAAATTTTTGTATCAATTTCAAATTTTTGTTTGGGCCCAAATAGAGATGGTTAAATCTAAAAAAAATATATAAAATATTTTTAAAATATAATAAAAATTAAATTAATATAAAATTAAAATATTTAAAATAAATCGATCCGGTTCGGTTGGGACCGAAAATCGAACGAACCGATCGATTTTTCAAAATTTTGTTTTATTTTTAATCAATTCGGTTTGATTTTTTCGATTCTGTTTGATTTTTGTACACCCCTAATTTTAATTCTTTTTAAAAAAATAGTGAGTTAATAAATTGAAGTGCTATTCCACATTAAATTTAATTTATTAACAATACATTTAACATGTCTCATTAATATTTTTTTAATAATAATTAAAAATAAAATAATAAAAAGATGAAATGTTTAATAAATTTGATAATTAAATTATATAAACATTGAGTTTGAGTTGATGAAATATATAAATTAATTTTTAAATATTTTATAATCTTAAAATAATAATTAAATTATATAATAATATAAATTTAAAAATTAAAATATAAAATTATAATATATTCAAAGACCAATTTATATATTTACTCAATAGCATTAACTTACTTTCTTTTTCTGTTCTTACCAATAAAAAATGTTATTATGTAATTTTTATACCTTCTATAATTAGATTTAGATTTCACATGATGAAATTTTCCTATATACTTATAAAGCATTATTTAATAGTATATTTAATGACTAAATTAATAAAAATGATGAATAATGTACATTATAGGCACAAGGAATTAACTGAATTGGTATTAATTTCAAATATATTTTGAAACAATATAATAATTTCTCTCTCTGGGACACGTCAGCTTTTATCATCTATTATAGGCAGATTGTCCCACGTATGCTGGTACTTTAATACTTTATCTATCTATTCTCACATTCCTTGTCAGTATGGCGTCGGGTGATCACGGTTAAAATATAAAATTAATTCGATTGACGGGTTGTAAAATATGCAGTCGAATTTGGCCATGATTTCGGATGACCCGAATAATTCAAGTTTAGTTAGATTCTACATGTTTCGATCGGGTCACCCAAAGTAATTGAGTTGTGTGAGTTAGGGCAAAAAATTCAGTTCAAAATAACACATTAATAAAATGCACTAAACAATCAGAATCTTAAAATTTCCTTAAGAATTTCAATCCTTACTCCTGAAGAAGAATTTAGTGAGAGAACAAAAAGATGCACAAAGGAGATTTCTTCGAGAACTTCTCATCTCCTTTCCTTTACAAAAATCTCAAACTATTTGTTTCAAAGCTGCTTCGCCTCCTCCATAGCTATAAGAAATCCCAGGTGAAGAGGACAAAGGAGGAGGAGAGAAAGAAAAGGACAGTTGGGTAATTATTGTACATGAACTAGCTAAAGCTATAAGTAAAGCACTACTTTTGAAGAGTGAAAGAGAAGATGATTTCGAAGGAGGGACAGATTAAAGCAGAGTGAAAAATAAAAGGGGAGAGGGAGTCGAAGAGTTCTATTATGAAGAAGGTGGAAGAAAAATTAAAACACAAATATGAGAAAAGGGAAGAAAAGGGGGAGTGAGAAGGAAGAGTATGTAAATCTTGAGGCCGAGGAGCCAAGCCATATCAAATCCCACCCCTCATTGTGACATATATAAGCTAGAACTATCAAAGGGTGAGGGTAGTCTTGATAGTTTGAAAACTTAGAGACACATCTCAAAAATAAGCCCTCAATCTTGTTTTAGTGGAAATAAAAGCAAAAAGAAAAAAAATGAGTAACTTGAATAGGAAGTTAGGTTTTGATGATATGGAGGTGGTCGATCCAAATTATAGAGCAGGTGGTTTAAGCCTAATGTGGAAGGATGGTGTAAATGTTAAAATCCTTAGAAGTTATGACAATTATATCCATGTTTGGGTAAAGTTTGAAGAGGACCAAGCATCACTACACACCTATATTTATGGTCATCCTAAGTTCAGACAAAGAAGATAGCTCTGGTGAACAATTGCGTCTCTCAATTCGGGTAAAAATGGTCCTTGGCAATGTATTAAAATTTTTAATGAAAATTCATTTTATCATGAAAAAGAAGGAGGAAGACCTTATAGCAGAAAATATATGGAATTATTTGGGATTTCTTAATTGATAATGACCTTTTAGACTCCCCAATTAAAGGATGTAGATTCAGTTGATGTAATATGAAGGAAATTAGAAGAATTAAAAAAATAGACATATTGCTAATGAAGCCTGGAATAGTAGATATAAAGAAGCAAAGGTCATAGCTCTTCCTGTAGAGGGTTCTAATGATAGCCCACTGGTTCTCAAGGGGAAACACGACAGAAGAAGGAAGGAAAAGTCTTTTAAGTTTGAGGTATACTGGGTGGACCAAGAAAATTACTCTGATGGAACAAGGATGGAATGAAGGCTCCTACACTAGCTACCTACAGAGGATATCTAAAAGGCTAAAATCAGTGGCTACCAAGCTAGATGGGTAAAAAAAAAAAAAAAAGATTAAAAAGGCTAACGTGCATATCAATAAGCTTAAAGATGAGCTTAATAATTTACAAAAAAAGGGGCTTAGACAGAGGCAACATAGAAGGGGTAAAAATAATTCAAAAGGAGTTAAATAAGTTACAGAGACGAGGAAATTTACTGGGCCCAAAGAGTTAGAATCAAATGGCTGAACTGTGGAGATAAAAACACAAATTTTTTACCACACAACCCTTAAAAAAAGAAGGCAAAACGGCATTCATAGAATTAGGGATGAAACAAGAGAGTGGAAAGAGAATCAAGAAGAAATTTGGGAGGTTTTTCAAAGGTTTTATAAAGAGCTATTCAGCTCCTCAAATCTAGTTCCTTACCCGACTCTTGAAGGTGTCATCCTTTTGGCCATCACCGAAGAAATCAATGAGGGGTTGTTGAAAAGAGTTACAAATGATGGAAAGAGTTGTTTTCAACCTTGGTGCTATGAAAGCCCCAGGGCGGGATAGAATAAATGGGGTGTTTTACTAGAACTCTTGGAATATTATAAAAGATGAGGTATGTGCTGCTGTTAAGTTTTTTTTTTTTTTTTGTTGAGGAGGGGCAGCTTCCAAAAGAAGTTAATGAGACTCACGTTACTTTGATCCCTAAGATCCAAAACCCAAACAATGTAGGGCAATTTAAGCCCATTAGTTGCAGTAACTTCAGCTACAAATGTATAGCAAAATTATGGTCAACCAAATGAAGACTCATGAATTATATTATTTCTTAAAATTAGAGTGCTTTTGCAAGCCAAAGGTTGATTCAAGATAATATTATGCCCATGCAAAAACCTTTCCATAATCTTAAACACAATAAAAACAAAAAAAAAAAGCACTCCATGGTTATTAAACTGGATATGAATAAAGTGTATGACAAGTTGGAATAGAGTTTTCTTCGACATGTAATAAGAGCTTTCGGATATGCTGAAAAATGGATAAAGCTAATTATAGCCTGTGTTACAACTGTTTCCTACAAGATCAAGGTTAATGGGGAGTTGGGACCTATTATAACCCCTTAAAGGGGACTTAGACCTCTATCCCAATATCTGTTTATCCTGGCAACTGAAGTTCTTTCTAGAGCAATTGCTAAAGCCAACAAAGAAGGTGAAATATGTGGAATAAAGCTGGCTAGAAATGCCCTAGTGTTATCCTATCTTTTCTTTCAGACGATTCCACCTTGTTTGTCAGTGCTAATAAACAACAAGCAAAAGGGATTTTGAAGTTGCTTGACAACTACTCCAAGGCTTCAGGGCAGAGGGTGAACACAAATAAGTTAGGGGCAGTCTTTAGTATATCCACCCCTCATGACATTAAGAGATCCACTATGAGCTGGACAATCCTATGTGGGAGAACCCAGGGAAATACTTAGGAATGCCTATAGTTTGGAGAAGATCTAAAAAACAAGCACTAAGTTGGATCTGGAATAGAGTGGTTCAGAAAGTGGCAAGTTGGAACAAGTTCTTATCCCAAGGTGGAAGAAAAGTGCACATAAAACCTGTAATTCAAGTTATTCCTACCTATGCCATGTCTATCATTCTTTTCCCTAAAAGCTTTTGTTCTATATCATGTTTAAAGGTGGGCAAGTTTTGGTGGAAGAATTTGGGCAGAGAGAAGGGTGTTCACTGGGTGAGGTGGGAAAAGATAACCTTGAGGAAGGAGAATGAGGAATAGGTTTCAAGGATTTCAAAAGCATGAATGTTGCATTACTAGCTAAACAAGCCTAGAGACTTATGGAAGAACCTAATGCTTTATGGGCTAGGATTTGCAAGCAGAAATGCCTTCCCAATTCTAATCTTCAGGAAGCTAAGAGGAAGAGGTGTGACTCATGGGCTTGGCTTAGCATTTTGGAGGGTAGAGAATTATTATTGAAACACAGTAGATGAAGGGTTGGCAATAGAGAGTATATCAGAATTTGGGAGGATAGATGGCTTAGAAGTAGGCAAGTTCCAGAAAATGTCCCTAATAGCAGCTTGGTGAAAGTCTCTTCTCTGATCAACCATTCCTCTAAAGAGTGGAAGATAGAGATCTTAGGGGAGTTTATGCCCAAAAATTTGTACAAAAAAGCACTAGCTAACCCTATTCGTATCACTAATGAGGAGGACAAGCTTGTTTGGCCCTTGTTTACTGATGGCTAGTATAGTGTTAAAAGTGATTATGACATGCTTAAAAAGTAAGAGGATCAGTTCAGAGGAAGAGTTCCTCATTCGCCTCTATCGACCCTAAGTTATGGTCTCTAGTATGGAAATCCTCTGTCCATCCAAGATAAAAATGTTTATATGGAAAATTCTCAACAATGCCCTGCTCACTAAAGCTAACCTATTCAGAAGGAAGATGACCCAAGACCCCTTGCGCTCGATTTGTGGAAAAAAGGATGAAACCCTAGCACACATGTTCTTAGATGGTGATTAGGCAAGACCAACCTGGTTTAGGGCTGACCTACAGTGCATGATTAATGCCAGGAGATGAATAGAATGGAAGACTGGGTGTAGAGTAAGATGGAATTGTGCAAAAAGGCAAGAAGTATATGCAAAGGAAGTAGCAACAAAAATTTTCACGTTTTTCTGGTTTATGTGAAAAGAAAGAAACAGTTTTGTTTTTTAAAACACCCAAATTAACCCCACCAAAGGCATCAATAAAGCACAAAATTTATTCAATAATATCAACGCAATTCAGAATCAGAACATAATTCCAACAGATGCTAGTATTGCAAACATTCAGGATAGAGAGGAAAAGTGGACCTTACTTCTAGTGGGGTGGACTAAACTCAACGTGGATGCTATCTTTGAGAGGACCTGCTTGGAGTGTACCATAGCAGTGGTGGTTAGAAACGATGAAGGAAAGGTGCTCACCAGAATAATGAAGAAAACCCTTGCACTAACGGCACTTGAAGCTGAAGCTAGAGCCTTGGAAGAAGCCTTAGTGCTTGAAAACAATTTTCATATAAATCAAGTTATTATTGAGTCTAATTGCAAGATTTTGGTGGATGAATGTAACAAAAAATCTCAATCTTGGAACTTGAATCACTAAAAAGCTATAATCAGTAAGATTAGTTCGTTAGGGAAATTGTTCCGATTCAGATGGATTTCGAGGGAGTGCAACAAAGTAGCCTACACGGTGGTATTTTTTGGAGCCAAAGGGAGATTATCCCCGAATTGCCCTTTTGGCCTGCC
This sequence comes from Gleditsia sinensis, assembly GCA_037074535.1. Taxonomy (NCBI): domain Eukaryota; kingdom Viridiplantae; phylum Streptophyta; class Magnoliopsida; order Fabales; family Fabaceae; genus Gleditsia; species Gleditsia sinensis. Next base: position 836,712 of record CM073469.1, on the reverse strand, counting down.
AGCTGTGCAGAGATTGATGTAGATGAAGGAAGCTAGTTCGGGAGTGAACCAGAGGGGTTCCGATGGCCAGGGTAGTCAAATTTAAGTAAAATTACAAATTTTTCTCCTTCTCGATAATATGTGTGCTTCGGTTTGGGGTAGGAGATTTAGGGTCCCAAAGTCTTTGGTTCTGAAAGCAAGGTAGCAGACCGTGCTCTATGCCTATTGGTAGCTTTTGGATTGAAAGGTCAGAAGCATCAGTTGCAGTAGAGACTCAACCCAACCCATATTTTTCTCGGAACGTGATGCTTCGGCTTACGATTTGTTTGTTGAGTGTTGAGGGAGCTGGATCAAGAAAACTCCGAGGGACTGTTTGGTAATCTGAAATAAAATAAAATCTGAGATAAAAAGTATAATTTTATTGTTTGATTTGACAGAATGAATCATTTTATAAAATGTTTTATTTGATCGTACAATAGAAAATGGACTCTTGATAGATGAAATCTATGATTCCATCATAAAATAATGCTAACTTCAAAAATTTTATATTAAAATAATTTAATTTAATTATTAAAAAAATTAATTTAATTATATTTTGTAAAAATTAATTTATAAAAAAATTTTTAAAAGAAAATTTATTTTTTTTAAAAAAATTGTTATTTAAAAAAATTAATTTAATTATTTTATATTAAAATTAATTTAATCATTTTATTTATCTTATCTTTCTATTCTTTCAATTTCTATTAATTAAATAATAAAATATCACATTACCTAATTCTTTTCATCACATACCAAACAAGGTAACGGTATTCTATTCTCTTTTTCATTCTCTCTTCCTTTTTTCTTTCTATTTCATTAAAATTTATTCCAACGTACCAAATGAGCCTTAATAAATTTATTTAGCATTTAGTCCAAAAAAAAAAAGGGCAGCAATATTTGTTTAGTTGGCAACAGGTGGGGAGGCAATATTTTGCGAAAACTACCCTTCATATTAGGGGTGATCAAAATCGAGCCGGACCGATTCGGACCGACCAAACTGAACTAAACTGATCAAAAATTGAACAAAACCGATTAAAATCAGTTTTGCTCGCTTTTTTTTTAAACCGACCGATTCGATTCGGTTTGGTTCGATTGGGACTGTCCAACCGAACTAAATCGAACCGAACTAAATTATTTTTAATATATTTAATTCATATTATTAAATTTATTTTTTATTATATTTTAAAAATATTTTACATAATTTTTTCAAATATTTTGAAATGGACCCAAAAAATTCAAAATAAGTCCAAAAATTAAAAAAAAATAAACTCAAAAAAATTTAAATGGGCCAAAAATTAAAAAAATTTGATATATTTTTTTTTTTCAAAAAAATTGAACCAAACCGAACCGCCTTTTGGCGGATCGGTTTGGTTTGATTTTATAAAACTCAACCGAACCGATTAGATCCAAAATTTTTATTTTTTATGGTCAGTTCGATTTGGTTGAAATTTAAAATCGAACCTATGTACACCCCTACTACGTATTGACCAAAACGAGATATTTCTTTTCGGTAAGAATGGGAGCGGTGTTAAGGTTCTCTTGCTTAAAATATGGAAAGGAAGCGAGAGACTATACCCTCTTTCCTACCTTGCTATATTAAAATTACTAAACTAGCTTTAATTTATTTAATTACTTTAATATATATATATATATATATATATATATATATATATATATATATATATATATATATATTATATATATATTTACTGTGTACATTAATTAACTTTAATATATGTTTATTTCTACATATACATATAAATATAATACTATACTAATTAATTTTCATAAAAAATTTACTTAATTTTTTTATAATTTTGATTAATTGTTATAGATATTTAAAAGCATAAGAATTCTTGTATGTCCGCTTACCTCGTGAAAAAAGGAGAAGAGAACACGAAGGATGAAGAGATAGGGGAGTGGTGAGGATGGAGGGCAGGAAAAACCTCACTCCCACCCCACTTCCCTTGCAATAACATACATATACACATATTCCATTTAAGAATACTTACGCAAAAAAAAAAAAAAAAAAGTAACAAAATCACATTAGACTTTGATAATCTCACTATAAGAACCAAAATTCTTGAATTATCATATCTGCCGAATGTGTAATTACATTTATCAGTAAACATTTCTACAATGAGGAAGGAAAAGGATCGAGGGTTGCCCCAAAGAATTTTGGATCAATGTAGAAGCCTATTTAAAAAAAGAAAAAAGAATAGAACTCTGTCTGATATGACGTGTTAGAATCTCTACACTACCATCGGTACCTTCACGAATCAAAAACATAATTTTCACACTGGCTTTGACCAAGTGAGTAAAGTGATTGGTATTCGGACACCTAAAATTACATTAGCACAACCTACATAGCTAGGACTGACCTGTTACAATCTTATTAAGCACACTACTAGCAGTAATCTTGGTCCTATTCATGGATAAGCAAAATATCAATGGACTAGGACAACTAATTATTTACTACCTTATTTCATGTATAGCATTGGAGCTTAAATCCTCCCCTACGGGCAGATTTAGATCAGGCAGCAAGAATGAAGCTTCTAGATTTCTAATCTCTTGAGCTTTGGAGGAAGCATTGGCTGACACATCATCATTAGAAGGATGAGTCTGTGCCACCCCAAGTAGAGGTTGGTCAAAGATGGCTTTCTCAGTGGCCACAAAGACTTCAGCTGTTTTATAGGCCTTTCGTGTCTCCAAATCGAGCTGTTAGTAAAGATTAAGACAATTAGATTCTGATCCCTTTTGGACTTGAATATGTAACAGAAACCACTATACTTATGACAGATACGTCAGCCAGGATGGCGAGGAGACAGAATACAATGGAAAGAATATATATAATGCATGCACTTTGAAGTTGATAAGGCTACCAAAGATTAGCAAAAATCATAATAATGGCCTTATACATAAGATCTGATAGGTCAAAACAGAAAAGTGCATTACAACTAGCAGAAGGAAGTCACTATTTCAGTGACCTCATGGGTGCGGATGATTGCCACACTAGAGCATAATCCTAAAATGCAAGATTTCAAGCATGCCAAAAATGGCATGATAACAAAAGGTCCAACAAAGGTAGAAAAGAAAGGTCACCTTCATTCTCTTTAAGCTTCTGTTTGCGGCCCTATTTTTCTCAACAGTGAGACGTAAGGATGCCAGTTCCTGTTCAAAATTCATAACAATAATCAGAAACAAACCGTAAGAAATACAAGCATGGACCAAAACAAAATTCTATCAAGCCAAGTACAAAACGTACATTTTTCAAATTTTTCATTTCCTTTAACAGCATATTCTCCTCCTCCTTTAATTCAACTAAAGTCTGCAAACACGAAAAATAGGCAACACTATCAATAAATGATAAGCAGGCACACAACACAAACTAGCGTCCATCAATACACACATACAAACAAGAATAAAGAAATAAATCTTCTTTCACCCGTTGTATGATGAAATTAATTTCATATTGAACTGAATATCTGTAATGACAGCAGAATGAGCAAACAAGGTGAAGCTGAATGGGCATGTCTATATATATAGATATCCCCTCCTCATTTCCACTATATTTGATGATACTACGTCCTTAATTCATACTATTCTTACATTTAAATAATCATTCTTGTTTATTCTCCTACCAAAATATTACGATGCATATGAATCACATACTCAGGGTATTTTTGGAAACGTAGAGCTGTATTAACTGCTCTGGGAATATCAACGCCATAAAATAGGTTCTAATTACCTTTTTTCTTCGTAACTTCTTCACGGTGATTGTTTCACTTGGATTAGCAATCTGCCAGACAACAAATATTGGTGTGTTAGATATTCATTATATAAAAATAAAATAATTCTCCAAAAATATGGACTGAAAGATTTTGATAACGTTAATATGGCATTTTTGGCATAAGGACAAATACACAAAGTTGAGAATAATCAGGTCGGGTGGGTCATTCAATTGGTGGTTCTAAAGGCGACACACAGAGAGGAAGTGGACGGATCTTATGGAAAGAAACACTAAATCAAATCAACAACATTGGTTTGAGTTTTGATGAATGCCATTCTACGAGATTGGAGAACAGAGACAAAAGTATCCTAGACTGTCATGAAGGACAGAATGACAAATATTCTTCTCCTTGTTTGTTTAAGCATATGGAAACGCAGGGATGCCAAAAATATGCATACATCAAATTACTGTGCAAATTCATAAATAAATTGATACCAAGATTTTAGTCAGTGTTGTAACAGGAAATTAAAGAACCCAAGTCATTGGTAATACAATAACAGATCTTTTCTTCTTTCAATTACTGTTATGACTAATGAGCTAATTATAAATTCCCTGCGGGCCAGTGGCACAAGTAGGGTATGGAAGGGAGAAAACAGAGACTGAAAAGGTAGAATCTCAATAAACTTCCTCATTACCAATTTAGGTACGCATCTTTGTGAGGACTACGGTACTCAATGCACCATATTCTTCGTTATTGTCATTTCTACTCTACTGTGGTTTTCGTACCATCACGTAAGCCGCACGTATTCTTATTTCCTAGCGAAGAGTAATATTTCTTGGGTTTTTCTTTAGTGGGGTTGGGGGAGGGAGATTTAGAAAAAGGGAGATAGATTAGAAAGAAAGGCACAGGCAACTTTGAGTCCAAGACCCCTCTTAACATGTTCATCCCAAAAAACATACCCCCTCTCAGAAAACGAAAAAGAATTTAAAAAAAAAAATTAAAGAGAGAGAGAGAGAGAGAGAGAGAAATTTGCGTGTTTGGAAGCAATGCTTGGGATTAATAAATACGAATAACCAACGAGGCCGCTTAAGTTGCTTCATGTCCTCAATTTGGTGACAATGTGGTCCCCATTTTGGGAGCTACCAAAATGGCTCTTATTTGACATTCAACAGAGAAAAGCATCTTTTTTATTGGCATCTTCATTTCCTCTTGATCCGGCTTGGTTCAATCATCTTCGATTTCGGTCTAACAAGGGAATAATAGGAAAAGAGCCAACTTCATTCCTAAAACCATCTTTCTGATCTTCGTTTCAATCCCTAATAATGTAACTCAATTTTTGACTTGAGAGTCAAGATTCTTACTTTTTGGACCCTACCAAGCATAAAAAGACTAATATACTATAGCAGCCTGTCATTCTAAGGAATAACAGTCCGAATTTAAAACTTTCCTCCACTTTTGACTTTGCCGATCATATTATTTGTTGTTGTCATTTTTCCCAGTAATAGAAAGGGTTGCCATCAAGCTGTCATGCAGATACAGCAACATATACATTTGTCTCCACCTCACGTGAAACGACGACGCATGGAGAGAATGAACCGTGAAAGGATTACTGTGCGCCCATCACAGGGGATAATTACCCAACCTTAACACAGAAAAACTCAAAAAAGTGCACAAACACAACCAACAATACACCAAACTGTACGCAGACCTATTTGCCACGAAAACACGCCACCAAAAAAGCAGGGGACAAACGTGCGATATTACCGAACTACCCCTCCCAATAAATCTTTTTTGTATCAGATAGATTTGCACCCCCCACCCAATCGTAGTGTTGAAGGCGGGGGCGACAAAGCAGTTAAAAGAGTGTAAAGTTAGTTCCAGTTCCAAGTCCAACAAGGGCGGCTTCATTGGCTGGGGACATTTCGGAAAAGACGAAAACGCCCTTCCAAACGAGGGGCGTTTAAGTCATTTGAAGACGAGGCGTGACACGGAGCGGAGAAGTGCGACGAAGAAACGTGACAAGCAGAGAGAATCATTCAAGCCTTTCTGACTCTCCATGCGTTGAATGAAAGTCACCCATTTTCTCTGAAAAACTTGAAATAGGATTTAATAATAAAATGTAAAAAAAGAAAAAAACAGAAATATTACGGTTGAACTTTTTAAGAGAGCATTTAAGTCAACAAGATTTTCGTAAAGGGAAATGCTCCGGTCATCGGCGACACTCCGACCTGACGAGTGGCATGATGTTGAATTTGCAACGAGGCGGATAAAGGTTGCTCCGAAACTGATTGACAAGAAAGGAAACCGAGATGGATGCCACCTGCTTAAGAAAGGACACTATTTTCACCTGACCTGACCTCTCACCTGGTGGAGTAGTCGAGGTAAATATCCATCTTGCTAAAGGTCATTTTCGTCAATTGAAAACAAAAGTCAGGCCAAATAGAGAGACAAAGAGAACTTTCGCAGTCGGGAATTCGTCGCCGTTAAACTGAGACACACGACACGCTAACCGAACACGTCCGGTGACCGGAGAATAGTCACCGGGAAAGGAACGGAACAGAAAGTTAAATTAAAAAATAAGGAAGCAGCAGCGAACCTTAGATCTTGAGCTTTGCATCGGTTTCGTTGGGCGGCTGGACTCTTCGTAGCCATCAACAGCGCCAGCTCCGCCGCCGCCGCTGGCAGACGTGGCACAGCTCCAGGAGAACGGCGTGGTGGGGCTGGCTCTCGTTGGCTCGTCTTTCTTATCGGAGCCAAGGTGTCTGGGAGCGGACCTAGAACGGCGCTGACGAACGGTCCAGTGGAGGTGAAGACGGGGAGCGGTTTTCTTGGGAGGTGGCGGTGGGTGAGGTTGATGAAGGCGGAGGAGGAGCTCGACGACGAGGGAGTCGTCAGCCATAGCGACGTTAATCCAGTCGTCGTCGCACATCTGGTGGGGAGTGAAAGAGAGGAAGGGAGAGAAGGAAAAAAAGTGGTGGCGAAGGAGGAGAAGAAAATGCTGTATGGGGGTGTGTGTCGTTGGAATGTTAAATAAATAATAATGAATAAGGTGGGGTGGGGTGGGGTGGGGTGGGAAGTGGGGTTACAGACTTCAGAGGAGTGGGGGGCTGTGTGAGAGAGAGTGGATGCTTCTTTGTTGACAAACCCTTCTGGGTTTTGTGGATCAGTCCTCCCCGCTGTGGATCCACCATCCTTCTACGTGTCATTTTAGAACTGTTTCTTCTCTTTCTATTTTTTGTTTCTCTTAAATTTCATTAATTATCAATTCTTTTTTTTTTTATATATATAATATATATAATTGATTATTAATTTTATGTAAATATATTATGTTTTTTAGTAAAATATATTCGTTCATAATTCATATCAATTTTTATAAAATAAAAGCCTCCGAAATTTATGGGATGATATCAATATATTCTTGTAAAATCTTATGAATAATTATGCATATATTTCATAAAAGTAGAGAATGTGCAGTTATCATTACTTTGTTTTCTTAATTTACTAGAGTTACTTGGGACAATGCTACTCTTAGATCGGTTTTGTTTGCAAAATATCAAACCCTTCCCTGGAGAGTAGAGATCATGCACGAATCTTGTAAATAACCAAAGCGTACCTGACGACTTCTACGTACGTAGATAGAGATGTGTGCGTTTGGTTTTGGGTAAAGCCAAATTACCCAAAAGGAATGCGTGCGGGAATAGGAGGTTTCGTTAAATTTACCAACCCAAAGAAAGTTCCTGGAAAATGCACAGTTGTACAGTAATAACTATGGGTATTTGTAGTGAGTAATTATAGTAGGTGAAGGTTCTTTCTGCTCTCTTCTGTCCGTAGGCCATCAAGACATTTCCTTTAGATGCTCCAATCCAATATCTGCTTGCCATTCTAGAAATTATTAGTTCAATTGTTGAATATATATCATGTGAATTACAAGTATCAAATATATATTCAACGTTTTAAACAAACAAACAAAAAACCCTCTTGTTTTAAAAGTATACAAAAAGTTGTTATCTACGAGATTAATGTACTGTCAGAAATATAAGATTAGAGAAAAGTGTGCGCTCTGGTTCATGCACTTTGTTATATCAACGTTTTTTGTTGTGTGATAAGAAAAAGTAATAATAATCAGTTATTTCAAACTCATCAACTCATTAGTAATATGTTTGGAATTTTGTTTCAGACTCATATTTATGTATTTGATATTTTAACATAAGAATTACTCTAAAAAGAGACCTATTGAAGGCAAACAAAGGCTCTTTGAGTTTAGGATTTTTTTTATATACATAAAGAATTGGACATAAACTATTTATTGTCTTACGCTAATTAATAAGCCAACTCTATTTTAAAAAATTGACAACATTCTATTACTACAAGAGTTTGACTTCAATTTTTTAATTTTTCACTTTTTGTTTGGATTATATATTTAGGGAAAAAAATTGACCTCATTTTAGTTGGAATTTAAAATAACTTATTCAGAGAAATAAATTTTTCTTTAATAACATTATATTATACATTTGAATGGGTGGGCACGCTAAAGATGAAACACTGAAATGTCATTTTCAAGCGATAATTTTTTTTTAATTAAGTCAATAAATTAAATATTACATATTTTTAAATTAAATATTTTTAATTAATTTTTTAACAGGATTAGTCTTAAAAATTTTAAAAATAAAGTTATAAAAAATTACATATATATATATATATATATATATATATATTAAAAAAATTAAAATTAAATTAAAAATTAACTACAAATTTTTAGGAAAAAAAAAAGATTTTATCTTTAAAAAAATAAAAATTGCCTAATTTTTTTATTTATTTTCCATTTTCATTTTTTAAGACTCCATCAACCTTTCTGCGGATTTATTGGCCGGGACAAACATAGCCGCTTTCACGCTTCTAAACCCTAACCTTCCGAAACCTCAACCATACGCCATGGCTCTACTTCTCCAATTCAGAACGAGAACCAAAAGGAACACTTTCACAAACCCTTCTCTGCTCCACCTCTTCTCTACTTCCAACTCCAACGACGATGAACCCGACTCTACCGCCACCGATGGTCCTGCCTCTCCAAACTCTAAATCTTCATTCTCATCCTACTTCAGCGATGTCAAGAAGGTGCTCAAACATGGCCAATCCACTTCACCGCCGTCGAGGCCCAGAAATCCTCTAACTCCATCTTCTACTGCTCCCGGTTCTTCGCCAACGAGGTCCTCCAAAGTTGATTCTTTAGAACAAATCCGAAAGGACCTGGCCGAGTTTCGGCGTCGTTCCTCTGATGCAGATTCGGCGCCTTTATCCTCATCGGGTCAAATCTCGTTTCAGGAGCTCTATAAAAGGAATGTGATAGGAAAACCCGGTGAATCGACGCCAAACGCTGATTTGGGGCCTGCAAAAGCCGGAGGCAGTCTCTCTGTTGATGCGATTCGTCAAAGCTTGCGGAATCTTCGACACTCTAGGAGTCCGCAGAGTGACAGGAAAGGCGTGGATCCTTTCTCGTCATCGGCATTTAGAGATAGTTTAAATTGGAAGACTTCAGGCTCCCCTGGTACTGGGACATCGTCAATGGTGATTGGTGGGATGGGAACATTGCCGGCGTCAATTTTTGGCAAGGAGATGAGGGAGAAGGAGGAGGGAGAGAGCTTGGAAGAAATGAAGACGGAGTTAGTGAAGAATTATAATCATGAGCAATTGGGAGACAAATTGAGGCAGCTGAGGCCGGAAGCAAAAGGAGGGAACTGGTTTTCTCTGCGGGAGCTGAACGAGAGGTTGATGAAATTGAAGGAAATGGAATTGAAGTTGAAGGAGACCGAGTCAAAACCTGGAGGGTCTTTCTTCAGAGAAGTGATACAAAACCTCCATAAAATAAAAATTACCAGTGATAATAAGTCCAAGAAAAGTTCGAGTAAGTAAGAAGTTTATTCTAATCGTTAATAATATGTCAATTGTCCCTTGTTTTTATGCTGATCCATGAGAAGGAAATTTGAGCATATATTCATGTAGCCTGAAGTTGATGAAGAGTAGTCCATTAAATTTCATTGAATGATTAACAATTTGATGTGAGAGGAAATAAATATATCACACCTCTGCGTTCATGAAATATGACAATTTTATTCCAAAGTGATCTAATGATATGAATTTTCCAGTGCAGAGAATTGACATATTGGGTGAGCTGGGCAGGACTCCAAGCTTCATGCTGCAGCCTCCTAAAGAGCATCTTGTTGAAAAGGTAAGTATCTATGTTTTATGGGTACGGGATACGGTGATTTATTCAAAACATAGGGTACGAGAGTATGACAATATATACTATATAAATAAAGACTATTTTATAATATATAACAATTTTTACAAACAAAAGAAAAGACAATAAGCTTTCTGTAATATATATAATCAACCAAAATCGTAATCCAAGTTTCTTAATATAATCTCAAAAGTTCATATAACTTTTAAAAAGTAAAATAGAGTATATGCTATCTCTAAAATTCAAAGTTAAAATTTGTTATATGTATCTACAATTTACTCAATATGTGTCCAAACCAAAATTTAAAAGAAAAAAAAAGAAAAGGATACTACATGATATGGATTTTGAAGTATCCAGGAGTACCCAAAGAGTACTGGTACAAGTGCGGCTTGAATCTAGAAGTATTCATGCTTAATAAGGAAGTATAGTTTAGTTGTTGTGTAAATAACATTGTTAACACCTGAAGTTGTCATAAAATTTAACATCTGTGAGCCTAGATTAGAACCCTATAATTTCCTCAAGTTTCAGAAACATACAATTTACCACTGAAGATTCATAATTAAAACTGACAGTGGTTGTGTAAATTACATTTTTGTAGTTCACATGTCCATTATTTAATATCTAATATCATAAGAAGTATTAACTAATTTGATGCCCTAATATTTATGATTTATGTAATCCAGTATTTCCATCCGGATAATATGTCTTCGGCAGAAAAGTTGAAAATCGAGCTTGCTAAGGTTAGGGATGAGTTTAAAATGTCAGAGTCAGATTGTGGATCTGCTCGTGTTCAAGGTAAATAATATCCTTCATTAATTGCTTTTAACTTTGGGGTGACTTGGTGCAATATAGGTCCAGGTGAGAGTTGAAGGGATAGTTTCAAATGTGGTTGGGTCCATGCATATTACAATTGTTGCGAATACATTCTAGGGGAAACTAATACATTCCCCTGAATTATTTGCAGTTGCACAACTCACAACTAAGATTAAGCATCTATCATCAGTTCTACACAAGAAGGTTAGCTGCTTTCTTGTATATCATTTTTTCAATATATAACATCCGAGAATGATGTCACCAGTTTTCTTATTTATTTTCCTTGAGCATGATTTATAATTTCTTTGACTTTACATTAATGAAGTATCCAATATCTGAGGCTATGGCATTTTGAACTTCCTTTCCCTTACAATTGCATGGATATAAGGATTGGAGTTTGTGAATATGTAGCCGAAAAAAGGAAAAAAAGGATTGGAAACCAGGATTGACCAAAAACATAAGGAGAGTGAAAAGGACTAGATCAGTGCTAGTGTGTCAAGTACAGTAGTACCCTTGTTTGTATGTTATTAGCATGTTTAACTAGTCAATGTCTGGACATGATTAGATAGAGTGTTCACTTAACTTTGTTTACAAAAAAAGCATAAGCTTTCATGGATTAATTAATGTTCAATACAAAGGAAGAATTATGACTGATCAAATATCAGATGTCCTAAGTTTTAACTGATAAAAAAGAAACTAACAAAAACTCCAATAAAACTCAACGTCCGAAGTTGATATTTTATTTAACTAGAGGATTGTGTTAAGAATATAAATATTTTTTTTTAGAAGTTGATCTCTTGGAGTTTTATGGACATTGTTAACTTGAAAGTTGAAATTTCCATTTTTTGCCAGTGTTATAAATTTGTTTAGAGAGATAATGTGATTTTTTAGCTCCAGTTGATTCTTTGTCCAAATGCCATTATTTTGGTCTATAGCAAATGTTTTGATGTCCTCTTCTGTCAGCAACATTATGATAGAATTTCTATTTGTGTCTCCACTCTCTACCCCATTATTTTTTCCCTCATTCAAGAGATTGAGGTAATGTCTTGAAGCTTATTTAAATTGATAACCTGGTGCTCTGCCTGGTTTTTCCCCCAGATTTATATAATATGTAAGTCTCATCATAAGCGTAATAACCATTATTAATTTTTCCCGGAAGATTCCGTTATAAGTGTTTGGTATGTGGGCATTTTATTCCCCTGGTACCTTGAAACTTATTTGTGTAATATTTGGGCATTAGATATCTGAAAAATTCAAAATTTCTTTGTTATAGATGTCCTGAACAACAGACAGGGCGTTGGTTTGCAGAATCAAAGAATTTTTTTTCCAGAATGACATATTTTACATTATTAACATTTTCATGTTTGGTTTAGCATAAATATTTCTGGGAATATTTTACTACATTTCTGGAAATCTAGTATTCTTACATTTGATTAATATCAATATTTTTGGGAATGTTTGGAAATTTTATAAAATTATCCTAAAAATGATAAAATACATGTGTAATTAAATACTATATTAAAAAATAAAAAGATAAAAGACACAATAGGATTTAAGATTTAAAGTTTAGAGTTTTAATGTTTAGAGTTTAGTATTTAAATTTAAGGTTTAAGAGTTTATGGTTTTGAAGTTTGAGGCTTGAATTTTAGAGTTCAAAACTTTGTAGTTTTGTGTTTGTAATTTAGAGTTCTCAAATTTAGAGTTCGAGGGTTTTAAGTTTGTAGTTTAGGGTTTAAAGTTAGATATGGGATTAGTAAGATAAATAACGACAACAACAACTAATTTTTTTTATTTATTATATGAGACCGATTATATGGATTAAACGATTACACTAGATATGGGAGTAGTAAAACTGGAGAACAAATTTTTTTTTTAACTTAATAAAAAATATTTTTATCTCATGGGAATCTTACATTCCCACCTCTCCTATGACAATATATTCTTATAAAGCATTCTTCTGAATGTTATATGCTTAAAAATGTTTTTTCAAGACTTGACCCAAACATGGAAATATGTTATTTTCATTAAACATTTTTGGGAATCTTGTTTTCATTATGTGAACCTAACGTCCTTATAGGGTTTAGAATTTTTTTTTCTTATGCTCAAATTTTAAATAACTAACTTTCCAAATATATGGGAAATAAGGGTAGCCACTAACTACACGCTGCCTAATAACTTGTTTCCCCACCTCGTCAATTCTTTAGCTAAATTTTGCGCTTTCTTATGGAATTTAAAAGCAAAGGTTAACTTCGTTGGAAGTTTATCCATAAGCAAAGAAAAGTGGTCAATCCTTGTATTAGGGTAATATTTTCTATTAATGTATAAGTATGATCTTTCCCAACACCTATCTTTTTTTTTTTAATATTAATGATGTATATTGCGTTCATTCTTTTATTGTTGTTGATGTTGATTTTGTCCCCTGACCATTGTACTATTTCCTATCAAATTTATGGTGAAATTCTCTAACGTTATGGCATTACCATTTTATTCCTGATACAATTATTGTATGACATTTTAGGATAAGCATTCTCGTAAAGGTCTGCTAGCAATGGTTCAGATGAGGAAAAGGTTATTGAAATACCTCAGAAGAACTGACTGGGACTCATACTGTTTTGTGATTTCCAAGCTAGGTCTACGTGATAATCCAGATATTAAGTACTGAAGAAATGCCATCACCTTTTGTTTTTTTGTTCTATATGACTAAGAGATTGATAATAACATTAAAAAATTTATATTTTTTGTTATTTATATTTTTTGGTTTTATTTATGTATTGATATTTCTTTTCTAATTAAAAAATTTACAACTTCGAACAGAGATATATTCAATTGAAAGTATTTTCACCGAAAAATGTGTTGCTCATGTTGATATTTATAAATTGAATCAATAAACAAAATCTCATTCTGGGGAAGAATTTTGCATATTTGCATAACGTATGAGAGAATGAAAAATTTGCCAATGCACTGTACTCGTATATTTGGTCTGAATATTGCTTATAACATTTAAAAAGGGTAGGAAAAAAAATTTATTGAATACATATATGAACAATTATATCGTGATATGCAAGTATATGTGAATGTGTATATCCTAATTTAAAATTATCCTTAATTTCAAAATCGGTTCTCTTTAAAGCCAATTCTGCAAAAGCCAAATGAAACAGGCGTAAGAAAAAAAGGCACTTGATATCAGATGATCAATGTTTCGGTAGGGTAAAAATATCTTTGTGGTTTTTTAAGTTTAATTGGAAATTAAATTTTCTCTCTGAAATATTATTATTATTTATTTTATCTCTATTTTTTTTTTTCTAAAAAAAGGTTCAATGTTATCTTGGCTTTCACACAATTAGTGCTTTGATAAAAAAAAAAAAATGTTTATATGACAATTTTATATGTCGCTAGATACCTATTTATTATTATTTTTTAATTTCTTTTTTTTTTCTCTCCAACAACCGAGGAAGGCAGGGGTTTCTGAAATTTAAGTTTTAATTGGGCAGTTGACAATGTCTTAATGTAATGTAGTAGTGTAATATTACTTTAACATCATCAATCAATAAGGGAATTTTATATTGGCAACCAATTTGAAAAAAATTGTTAAGTGAAATAACGAAGGATTGTATTAATGTTTTTTTTAAAGAATAAAAAATGAAATTAGACAAAATAATATTTGCCTACCGTTTCTTTTCACTAAAAAAGGGGGGGAAAAATCGGTAGCTACTTCACCTTGTCCCTTTCCTTATTTCCCATTCCTGAGTTGACGAAATGGAAGCTGCAGCTAAGAAGGTATGCGTAACGGGAGCAGGAGGATTTGTGGCTTCTTGGCTCGTGAAGCTTCTCCTCTCCAAGGGATATGTTGTTCATGGAACCATCAGACAACCGGGTATTTCTCGATTCACTCTTTCTCTCCCATCTACCCTCTTTGTCGTTATCAGTTGGATTAGACACATTTCAGTTACCGCAGAACTGAATCGAAAATCTTTCTTCTTGAAGTCTTATCGGTTATGTTCTTGATTCAGAATGGTAATTATTATGCTATTTTGACTGCATAAATGTATGCTTTCCGTTGACTTGTTCAGAATTATTTTTTTAATCGAAAAGTTAGTGTTTCCTTTAATTCTTAAACCTTCATATTTGACCAGGTAATCCGAAGTATGATCCATTGCTTAAATTCGAGAGAGCTTCTGAGAACCTTAGGCTCTTCAAGGCAGACCTCTTAAGCTACGAATCTCTTTATTCGGCAATTGTTGGATGCAGTGCAGTTTTCCATGTTGCTTGTCCTGTACCCTCTACAACTGTACCCAATCCTGAGGCAAGCTTTTACACCACAGAGTTTTTGGGTTTAGAATAAGCCGAATTTTTACTATTTATCTGTGGATAAAAACTATGTTTAAGCTCATTTTTTCCTATGGAAATTGGAAACTAATTTGAATTTATGTTTTCAACAATATTACTCGAAATCCAAAAATGTATTTTTGAATTTTGACTTACATATGTGTTGAGATGTCATTTTCTTTTTTAAATAGAATTTACTCTCCATGTGAATTCAACCTCCAAATTTCATTTACTCAATGCCATAGTAGTCTCGTATTTGTTCATTAAATTGACATGAAATTATGACAGTTCAAATATTAAGATGTCTGTCACTTCCTAATTATACACAATCCCTTGATATTTGGTAGTATCAGTAAGTTATAGAATTTTCTTATCTAGACCATGGAAACAACATTAATCCACTGTTCCTGAAATTCTTTTTGTCGGTAATATATCATTTCTTCGTTGTAGAGTTTATATCTGAAGTGAATCTGGCTTCTGGCCGACAATACTCATTTGATTGGTGGCATTTTAGTTTTGTGTCTTTTGAGTAAATTCCTATTGAAATTAATGCTATTTCTATATGTTTTATCAATATAATTGTATTACTAGAAGTTAAATTTCACTTCAGAGAATTTCAATATTAGGATACAGATAATTATTGGCCCTGGCGATTTTCTTTACGGGTCTCTGACGCTAGTAGACAAAGTTTTCTACAGGTAGAATTGGTTGAGCCTGCTGTGAAGGGTACTGCTAATGTACTTAAAGCTTGTCTTGAAGCAAAAGTGGAACGGGTTGTCTTTGTATCATCTCAATCTGCGGTTTCCGTAAATCCCACTTTGCCCAGTGATAAAGTGATTGATGAGTCCTGTTGGTCTGATACAGAGTACTGCAAAAAAACTGAGGTCTACAAGTGTAAAATTCTATTAGAAAGAGCTTACGTTTTGGATTTGTGATTGTTCCTTTACTATGGAAGTAGCATTGACACTGTCTTTAATAGGTCATGCTATTTTTCCTCAGATTTTCATTTGGTAGAAAGGCTTTAATTGTCAATAACTCAATTGTCAAGATTACTTCCTTACTCTTGTTTCACATGTGATCCAGAACTGGTATTGTTTTTCCAAGACTGAGGCAGAGTTGCAGGCCCTGGACTTTGCAAAAAGAACTGGACTCGGAGTGGTAACTATTTGTCCTAGCCTTGTGTTGGGACCAATTTTACAGTCAGCCATTGTGAATTCAAGTAGCTTAGCTCTCCTCAAACTATTAAAAGGTGACTACCAATGCCTTATAAAATTCTTTGTCTTGCAATATATAATTGCCTCATTATTTTACTCCATAGTCACAACTTTCTTACATAACATCCTTGGTCCTGTGATGCTGGCATAGAATTTTTGGCATGCATGATAGATTTAGGGTTTAGGGTTGTTCCTGCATCAATTTTAATAGAATAATTACGGCAATTAAGCACCTTTTAGGCAACCGTGCAAGAGATGAGTGTAAAGTACTTATAGCGCTCAAGATCTCAGAATAAAGTCAAAGTAATGAGCATAAGCGCCCAAAAGACCTTGAGAAAAATAAAGAACATGAAGTGCTTTGAGAAATAATTGCTCTTAGGACGGAGTTTTGTTGACTCTGAGAACAAATAGTCAATGAAAGCGTCCCCCAGGCCTTTAGAGATTGAGTACCTAAGACCCAAATGAAAATCTTAGAGAATTAAAGTCTTTGGGGTTGAGCTCATGTGCTTTCAAGACCTACATGGGAGGCTCAGAAAGGCAAAGCTATTTAACTATCTTCTGTTGAGCACCTCAATGAGCAAAGACTTGCTCCCAATAAGCACATCTTAAGTGTTCAATTTGGAGCAGAGTAACAGGAAATCATTCTCAAGAAGCCAGAGAATGAGTAAAGCAAAGGCCTCAAGGGAACAAAAGTTTTCCTGTGAGATTAACCCACGAACAATGAAGTGCTTAAGAGCCTAGTGCTATGACAAATCTTATAGAAACCTGAGATTAGAGCGAGGTCACTTTGAGGGAGTCCAAGACTAGGAGTTAATAGGGTCTACTAAGTGGGCTACTTCGAGAGAAAGCGCTCGAGTGTTTATAGGTTTTAAGATTTAGTCTTATGAATGACATGCCATTTTTACATAATAGTTATCATCACTTCCTCACGTGCATTACATGGTTTTTATATAGACTTGATAATTATCTTTGCATGTGCATGCTTTTAGGAGGGCACTTTAGTAAAAACAAGGCTAAAAGCGCTCCAGCTAAGTGTTTATTTATCTTAATTTTTTTCCTTCTTGGATTTGATTAGTTAAAGTGGTTTGGTTGACTTAGAATGAAGGTTCCTTCATGTCACAAGCTAACATGATCACTTAACCAATTTTGTATGAGTGCTGAGTAAAAAACATGATGGATGCTTGCATGAACAGAGAAAGAATTAGCTCCTTTGAGTATCAATTCTTACACTTAACCCTAATGAGCCTTTACCACACTAGGGTTACATGTCAGTCTCAGAACACTCACCAACTTATCCTTCAAAAATCAGGATTTTAATGATGATTTCTTTTGGACATTTAATGTGTCATTGTACAAAATATCTCTCAAAAGATGGGGAGTTTTAAAGAACATTTATGAATTTGTTACATGGGTAAAAGAAAAATTTCAGAGAGAGCTCTCAACGCCCAGATCCCTCCTCTCCTCTATAAAAGCCTCTGTCTTCTTGCTCAAAAACACAAAACTGGAGATCTTAGTATTGAAACTCTGCCAAACTCTACCCAAAATCACTATCCTCCATTAAAGCTTCCTTTATAAGCTCTTTGAGCCCATTTAATACGCGATGCAGCTTACCATTAATGTTCATGCAAGCAGTGTCTGCATCTCTTGAGTCTTGAGACGAAGAAATCCTTGTTTACCCAGAAAAACCATCTCAAAATTAGGATTGGGGTGAATTAGTCTCTCAGAGATCTTCTTGTCTTGCTAAGCTTGTTTGAGTGTTTTATTTTTGTTAATCAAGCTCTTAATTTAGTCATTTTCCCATTACTTATCTCTGGACCTCTGAGTTAATGAAAACACCCAGAAATAAGGCTTAGCAATTTATTCAATATTGGTGGTGTCATGTCTGGTCATTAAAAGTTAAAACTACGCCTTTGACGATTATTTTTGCTCAGCGCCATTTGCTCAACTGTCCTAAAAAATTTAAAGTTGTGCCATACGTTTTATTTGGTTCATGCTTCATATTATTCATTTCTATTTTTTTTTAACAATAAATGGGTTCATTGTTGATTTTGATCTTGTCTTTCTTGCGATATTTGTCTGAAACTGAAGGTTCTGAGTCATTGGAGAATAAGCTTCGGTGGATAGTGGATGTACGTGATCTAGCTGACGCAATACTTTTGGCTTATGAGAAGCTTGAGGCGGAAGGGAGATACATATGCACTGCACACGCTATCAAGGCACAGGACTTGGTGGATAAACTAAGGAGTATATATCCAAACTACAACTACCCTAAGAAGTAAGCTTCAGTTCCCATGGTCTAGAAAAATAAATGAAGTTTTCAAATAGTGGTCGTAACTCATAAATCACGTGTGGCCATCTTATTCATGAGCAGTAGTTTCTGCTGCTGAAATGTGTTTTATTGCTACCTGCTTAAACGTAAGTGTTATTATTGGCAGCTATATTGAAGTAAATGATTTCGTAAGGCTGAGCTCAGAGAAATTGAGGAGGTTGGGTTGGAGATTCAGGCCAATAGAGGAAACCCTCATCGATTCTGTTGAGAGCTATCGGGAGGCAGGGCTTCTGGAATCAAGATAGATTTCATTTTATGTCATCTCCCCATTGGAAGGGACTTGTGACTCTCAATTGTGAACTTGCGTGGATGTTGGATGATTGCTGTCATTGCAAGTTTGATGTAGTTGTGAGTGAATGAACACTAAAGTGCTCATGTTGATGTTGCAGGGTCTTTCACTGAGGTAGTGTAACAAGCGAGTACTACTGTTTGTTTCTACAACTTGATACGGAGAGCTTTTGAATTTTTCTGGTTTATAAGATGAATTTTTCTGGTTTATAAGATGAAACGTGCTTTGCCTGCCCACATTATTAGCGTAGCTCGGCAGTTATACTTGAAGTGGAGGGAGAAAAAGGTTAAATTTTGAAGGAAAAAAAAATCATCAGGGAGCGTTTGATACACGGTAATATTTGTCATTCTTAATAATTATCTTTCTTGAAAAATATATTTTTTAAAAATGATGATTACTGAGAATTTATTACTACGTTTAGTTATAATAAATTTTTTTTGAGAATTATAGTATTTTTTTAAAAATATTTTTACTTATTTTAAGACGAGAGAGAGAAAATAAGTACAGAAATGACAGAAAAAATAATAAAAAAATTATAAAAAAAAATAAGAGAAAAAATATAAGTTAGAGAAAGAGATATATAAGAGGTAAAAGAAAAAATGATAAAATAAAAGATATTATTATTTTTTTATATTTAAAAAATCTTTCATGTCATAAAAAATTTAAATTCTTAGCTCTCTACGTGTACATGAAAAGATTTTGGTGAGAATTTTTATAAAAAATTATTTTCAAAAATTTAAAATTTTTAAAAATTTTATTTTAAAATTTAAAAATCAAATAAAAAAATTAAACTTTCTCAAATTAAATAGCAACTAACCTATATTGGAGCATTTTTTTGTTACGACACCATCATAATCACCTGTCACTTCTGCCAATTTTGTTCAAATGTAGATCTTTCGGAACTAAGCAACAACAAAATACGCGAAAATTGCGTTGTTGCACAAGTTCTTGTTCTTACCGTGGTTTACGCAGACTCCAGCAAAGAAAAATTCTACTTCGATAATCTGTACTTTTCACTGGTAGATATAAATTGGTCCATAGTGTTAATATACTTGTTTTTCACAAGAAACACCAACATTATTGAAAAGCTTTTATTAGATCAGAACTTTCATTTCACTTCAAATTGTTATTATTATTATTTTTAGGTATTAATAAAACAGAATCCAAGTAATATAAATAGGAATTATATAGTAGAATATTACCCAACTGAACTGCTAATAATGTACATTAATTACATTATCGTAATAAGCAATTACATATTTTACAATGCACAATAACCTCTCGAATTTGAAAGCATAAACATAATAAATGCAAATACATTAGTTTTCTAGCAAATTTCTGAGAAAACTAACGAAGGTATAGTTTACAATTCTACAGAGAAGCCCTTCTAGAATCTCTTAAAAGCTAGCAGTCTGGCACTAACAAACAAGGCATCCATGACGCAAGAAGAGTTTCATCTTTCTCTCACTTCTACCAAAAGCAGGGGGAGCCATTATTTTTCTCAATGAAGGCCTCGAAAATACCATCCAAGCGACAGCATCAGCAGCCACTTTATTACAACATTTCAAATTTATCTCTCTCAGTCCTCTGCAGTTTTCTACGACCTGCTTCACTCCTTTTGCTGTCACATTAAAGCAATTCTGAATGTCCAAATGAGTAAGCCCACAACAATTCTTTGAAATGATCGAGAGTGCTTCATCATCAATTCTTGATCCAGACAAGTTCAACACCTCCAGTTTAGACACTTCAAAATCTATCTCAAATATCTTCAATCCTGCACAGAAAGCTAAGCTCAAGTGCCTAATCTTACAGCACTTCTTTAAAACTTCAACAACTCCTTCTTCTGAGATGCCCCAACAAGAGCTTAAGTCAAGCCGCTGTAAACTGGGGCAAATGGAAGCAAGCATTATGACACTTTCATCGCCCAATTTAAAATTTTGAGCCAAATGGAGAGACTTCACTTGAAAGTTGACAGCAAACCCTGTCAAACAATCGCCTAGCCCTTTGACCCCGAGATATGTTCTCTCCATTTTGATCTCGTTAAGCAAAGGACAGTTTCTTGTGAGTGTGAGAAAGGTAGAATTGGTGAGCTGCAAAGAACCACTAAGGTTTACAAAGGTCACATTACGAAGAAACAAAGATAACTCCCTTACATTTTGGTCACTGAGGAAGTCGGCGTTCTGAAGATCCAAGTACTGAACAGATTGACATTTTGACAGCAAACAAAAGATTCCAGCATATGTATAGTTGCAGCAATCCCTGAGGATAAGCTTGTTCAATGGAAGGCCTTCCTCTGCAACTGAAAAGAGCAACTCATCCGATATAGAAGAGTTTGAAAAATCGATAGCTGTTAAGCTTTTTAAACTCACGAGTGAACAAATGAAATCTGAATTAATGTTGGGTCTTCCATTAATTCTTCCATTTCCAATATTACTGACGGAAATGGAAGTCAAACTGGGTCTCTCGAGGAATGCGGAAGCAATGCCCGCTTGGGTTATGAAATCGCAATCAGAGAGTGCGAGTTCTGTCAGTAACTCACAGTTCTTGCACAAAAAGAGAACGGATACATCAGTAATGAAGTAATTACCACAGAGATTAAGTTTGCGTAGGTTCCTCAACACCATAGTCAACGCTATAATCCCAAAATCAGAAACAGGCACAGGAAAGTTCCTCAAATGATTTACCGAAGTTAAGGAAAAATTAGGACCATTGTCGGGGAAGCTAATATCAAGCTCGTGAAGAAGGGGGAAACAATCAGAGATGAAGAGCAGATCGCCGTCATGAAGAGAGCCCATCTTTGAGCAGCTCAAAACCCTTAAATTTCTCATCTTTGAAGCCAATTCTCGCAACCCATCGGGAAGGGTTCTCTGATTGGAAATATTAAGCGAATATAAGTCCAATCCAGACCTTGAAATTAGATGAAGAACGCCGTCAAGGTCGCCGAGGAAGTGACTGAGGTCGATGGATTTGAGTCTTGGAAACCTGATGAAGAGCTGAGGAAGGAATGGAACCGTTGGTTCAAAGATTGTAAGTGAGGATTGAAGCCGGTTCGTGATGGAAAGGAATTGCTTGCAGACCAAAGATGCAGACTCGTAGTGACAGCGGTCGCCAAATGACATTAATACCAATTCCCAGCATTCAAATGGTAAATATGCGGGTTTCACTGACATTTCTGAGAGAAAGTGAAGCTCAGGCAAGGAAAGTTCTGAGCTTGAAGAGCTTGGGAGGGAAGGGATGTGCGAGCTTTCGAGAGGATCGAGGAATTTTGTAGTCGCAAGTCTGCTACTTTGCTTTATGTGGGTCCCGCAATTGCACTGATTCTCATTTTATTTTATTGTCTGAAATAAATTTGAAATTTAAAATTCAAATACACGGAAGCGCCTGAAGTTTTCAATTTCAGCAAATGAAGCAACACTCAAAAACGCCTTGCATAGAGTGGAAGACAAAGTAGTTTTGTTATGTTCTTTATCTATATTGCGATCAGGATTCATAAGCCAGAAATCCGCATAATGCATGGGAGACATAATTTCTAAGTTAACGATATAATCTCCCATGAATTTGGAGATTTGATCAAAATATTGTATGGAAATAGAGCGTTGAAAATAAAATTCAAGATGTTTGACACTTACGAGTATTACTGGAGTCAAAATTTGTAACAATTTAAAATTTTGATCAAATAAAATAAAACAAAGCATTTAAAGGGTCATTTGGTCAAATATTTAAATTGTGCAGATAAAACCACTCATCGTACTATAATATTAATAAAAACAAAGTCAAAGGATTGTCTAATTATTTAAACACAACCAAATAACTCAGTTTGTAGAAGGAGGAGCATCCGATGGTGGCGACAACTGTACTAGTGGTGGTGAAGGTGGCTCTTGCGATGGCTCTGGAAGAAAACTCTCTGGCGCCGGCGGAGCGGACTCAAATGGAAACGGCTGTTCTGGATCGCCTGGGAGCTCAGGAACCGCTGGCGGCGGGGACGGAAAATTGGGTGGTTCCTCTGGATTATCTGGGAGCTGCGGAACCATCGGAGGCGGCAAGAAAATATCCGGCATCTGTGGGATAGGAAAGGCCGGTGGTTCCTGTGGGGTATCTGGGAGTTGTGGAACCACTGGAGGTGGCAAGAAAATGTCCGGCGTCTGCGGGATGGGAAAGATCGGCGGCGTGGACAGAAATGGTGGGGCTTCCTGTGGATTGTCTGGGGTTTCCGGAAACACCGGGGGTGGCAAGAAAATATCAGGTGCAGTTGGGTTTGATATAAGAGGTGGTGGAAATGAGAATGGCTCTTCCGGTGGCTGTTGTGGTGTCTGAGGCGGCGTGGAAAACATGGGGACCAGGGGCGGTGCTGGGTTGGACCCGTATGGGGGAAAATCTGATGCAGGTGGAGGAAGAGTGAAGTCTGGTTGTGACTGTGGTGGAGGATCAGTTACTATATCAGGAGGTGATAGCCATGGAAATGTTGATGTTGGAGGAGAAAGGATAAGTGGTGGTGGAATTATCAGTGGTGGAAAAACTGCTGGTGGAGGGGCGGGGGATGGTGATGGTGGCGGTGGCGATGAAACCAATGGCGGAAGTGGTGGTGGGGAAGCCGGTGGCGGGTTGGGTGGTGGAGCTGAAGTAGGTGGAGGACAGGGTGGTGGGGATGCAGGCGGTGGCGATGGACAGGGGGAAGGCGGTGGTGATGGACAGGGGCAGATTGGTGGAGATGATGGTGGCGGTAGTGACGGGGGTGGTTGGATGACTGCTGGCGGTGAAGGGATTACTACTGGCGGCGGAGAATATTGGAGTGGTGGTGGGGATGATGCGTAAGGTGGTGGAGAATATTGGACTATTGGAGGTGGAGATGAGATTCTTGGTGTGTAAGGGATTGGTGGAGGAGATGCTACCAGTGGGGGCGTTTGATCAAATGGATTGTCCCGTGAAGGATAGGTGGGGAAAGGCCATTCACCACAGCTTCCAAAAAGATATAGGTAAAATGGATCGCACTTCTGTCCTTTTGTCCTTTTTCCTCCAATCCTTCTACTTCTGCTTCTTCTTTTGCTGCTACTGTGTCTGCTTCCGCTTCTAAATCCTCTCATTTCTTCATCTTCTAGTTCTTTGCCTTCTTGTCTCTTTTGGCAGGGAGGGGTTCTAGTTTCTGCGAGAGACTGGGTGAGCAAAAGAAGTGATAGCAGAGTTACCATCACTATGTTTGCTTTCATTTCTACTGCTTGTTTATCATGTCTTGGTCCTCTGTGTTTGATATTGACATTGTTGAACTATAATGTATTGATATATATAATCTATGTAGTTATAAACAAACTCATTACAATTAATGTGGCGTGTACATTTAGACATGCAGTAAATAGTAAGAGATGTAAGGGCATGACAAAGGCCAGGTAGAAGAGTTGGACTGGTGTCTTTCATCAACATGCGCACTCTTCCATTGACACCCACTCGCTCGAACATGGTGTAGTTGATTGCTGAGCAGAATAGCTAGGTAGTGAATTAATGGAGGTAAGGGCTGCCTAGTTCTACGTGCCAATTTGACAGATTTAAGACTCCAATACTCAATTATAATACATGGCCAAATATATGGATGCAATTGTAACTTGAATCAGGCTCTGGTTTATCTCTCTCTGACTCTATGCGTGTCAAAGCTTTATGCTCGGTATTTGCATGCATAGCAGCAGGTTGGAGCAGCAAGGAACAACTTGGCATAGCAAGCAAAAGTTGACTGAAAGAGTAAACATTTATTTGGGCCAAACAAGAAGACACAGAAACACACAAATTTGTTAAGGGGCCTGTGTTGCTCATTAGGCACAATGATGACGGGCAACAATATTTATCCGTCGGCAGACTCCACGGGCCTAGTTCCCACATGATGTGCCTCTACTACCAACACAAGCAACAATCATCCTAGGTGGCCACAATTTAGATATCTTGTGAAACCACATTTTCGTCGCTAAAGTGACCAAAAAAGGGGTGCTATTAAATATTAGTCATGTTTGACAAAACGGAGGTTTTCCCATGTGGTGTAGTTAACAGAGCAGTGTACGAACACCATAGAAGGCTGTCCTAAAGTTGGCCAACATGTCCATATCTATCTTCCCTATGTGTCCAACGAAACAAAACAAATCTCAAGTTGCCAATTTGGTTGTTGTCTTGGTTTTTTTTTTTTTTTTCCTACTTTATAGATTGAAAAGTTCACGTGACATTTGTGATTTTATCCCACGTCCAGCAGATTTATCCGAGACAGAAGTCATTACAAAAGAAGAGTTGTGGGTCACTTTCTATTTTATATGCCTTTAATTTTCCTTCTTCGGTGGGGTTCATTGGTGAGCTGTCTTGTTAAGTGAAAATCACAGGTCACATAATGACAAATCCATTATTAGCTACTGTGTCTGGTCAACAAATGGTAAACATGCTAACGTTATTAATCTTTGAAATGGTCGAATTATCTTTCTTACAATTGTTATCTAATTATGGTATCAAAAGTTCTTATAGAAATTTCACTGTCTCTTTCAAAATGCTAATCCATATGCATTGTGAGATACGCACTAAGTACACACTGAAACGTGCATAAATCTTAAAATTATTGAAAATGTGAAGATACCAAATCGTAGAGGGGTCGTGAGTTAGAGGATTAGTCTATTATTCCATAAAAGAAGATATAAATAGCGAATAGCCAAAGTGAAAGCTTCGAACTTTAACCTTTATGTTTCAAAAGTTGGCAAAGGCTTATATGATCCTTCCAATAATGTTTTGCTGTAACCTGGATGATGAGTTGAATTGATGACCCACCTGCAGTCAGGTCCCCCAGTATCTCTCCCCACTATCCACATCCCACAATCCCTGTGTCCCCATAACTTTTGAACGCTCACCTTTGGATAACCGCCACATGATAATTTCCTGCCCCAAATTGCCCCTCTCTTCTTATAAACTCATCATCAAAGAGGGTAGTAGATGAATTAAAAAAAGTGCTTTCTTGGTTTCCCTGAAAGAGCCTTTGTCCATTACTGCCAAAATTGATTCAAAATCAAACAACAGAAGAAGTTTCTCTTCTCAAGTTATTGCAGTCATATACTCTTTCTCTGTCTCATTCTCCCTCAATCTCCAATAATAGGGATATGAATTTTTTTGTTTTGTTCCTACCTATTTGGGTGTTAAGCATTTCTCTTTCGCCAGCCATTCTACTTGCTGGGGTAGATCCTGCTGCATCCTCCGTTCCTGGGTCTCTTTCACTTTCTCAATCTTCTGCAAATACAGAAGATGAATCTCCAGGTACTATACACCGTCCTGCATTATCTATTCGTGTCCTTAATTTTACATTATGGAGTTTCTGTTCACTGTATGCTTGATAATGCGTTAGCATAAGTTCGAAACTCAAAAAGTAAAAGAATTGAAACTCCAATCAAAATTCCTGGTCTCATCCTTTTTTCGAGGCATGAGTCATTGATGAATTCGGGTGCGCTTCACCATTATTATACTATATAGAAGTTACCTTCTCTTTGGTTTCTGAAAAGTGCAGTCTTTTGTGACAAACGAGAAGAAAACGCAGTCTTGCAGGTAAACAAACAGACGAAAATCATTAAGTTTGGTGCTCCAATCCCCGGAAAAGCACACGCCCTCCATTTTATGCTCCGACCCCTTCCCCCGGTTCATCCCCTTTGTGAGTCTAAAAACATTTCAGGGAAGAACAGAGTTATCTGTTGGTTTTTTAAGCATTAATAATAATAATTTCTGATAAAACAAGTTTGTTTCTTCATTTCTGCTTAATCATTAGATTTAGACGTTGACATAAATGTAAATTAATCACTCGATGCTAGTGATACAATTGAATTGTAATTCGCCTTTTTACCTCTTTGTTCCCTGCCTTACTGGGCCATTGGTGCTTTTATTTTTGCTTAATTAATTCAGTATATCTGCTTATTGATCAATGTATATATGTCTCTTGTTGAAACAGGGATCGAGGAGGTCAGAAGAGGGCACCACCAGAACTTGAACAAGAGAATTCTAGTAGCACTGATTGTTTGTTCTACTCTTCTTTGTGGAATCTTCCTATTCTTGTCATATGTCTGGTTTCGTCGACATAAAATCTTAGAAGGGGCGGGTAGTAAAAGCCCTGAGACCATGGGTATTCTCACATGAAAAACTCTCTTCTTCTTCTTTTTTTCTATTCATAGATCATGAATGCGCTGTATATTTGCTTTTCTACCTCTCATTTATTTATTTATTAAACTTGCAGAAGCTGCAAAAGGAGGGTCTCTCAGCCCTTCTAACGTTAAACTTAATTACTCAAGGATGGTGGATAAGAAGAGTTCAGTTGCTATATTTGACTTTCAGTTATTAGAGGTTGCAACAAACAGCTTTTGCAAAAGTAATATTCTGGCTGAGAGTGGTTCTAGACTTGTCTACAGAGCTTGTTTTGATGAGCATTTCAAGGCAGCTGTGAAGAAAGCAGATATCAATGCTGATAGGGAATTTGAGGTGATGACCCATTTAAAATAGATTTGAATATACATTTCCTGGGATCTGATTTTGCTCTTACTGAGTTTGCATCCAATTATTGGATGGATTTACAGAATGAAGTGAATTGGTTGAGCAAGATTCGACATCAGAATATTATAAAACTTCTTGGATATTGTATTCATGGTGAATCAAGGTTTCTTGTTTATGAAATGATGGAGAATGGATCTTTGGATACTCAGTTGCATGGTATAATTTTTCATTTGTTAAATCAGAGGAAGTAGTAAAATAATATGTATAGGGAACATAAGCATCATATGTTGTTCATTTCTATTAACAATTGTAGGGCCAAATCGCGGATCATCTTTAAATTGGTATCTCCGGTTAAGAATTGCTGTTGATGTTGCCAGGTGAGTCTATCAAGCTTATGCTGCCCATTACTAATTTTGAATCCCTTGTTTTATTTATATTGGCTGATAGTGATCCTATCATCTTTGGTTCTGCTAGAGCATTAGAATATCTCCATGAGCACTCCAATCCTCCTGTGGTTCATAGAGACCTAGAATCTTCTAATGTTCTTCTGGATTCTAACTTTAATGCCAAGGTTAGATCCTAATCACCTATTGGCATGTCTTGGTTATGCTTGCCTTTACTGAGTTTTGCTTGATTCAGCTATCAGATTTTGAACTTGCTGTGACTTCTGGAGTGCAAGACAAGAACATAAAGATGTCAGGAACTTTGGGTTATGTGGCACCAGAGTACATATCACACGGTACACTAGAAATATTTGTCATAATCAAAACACAATAGATTAGTCCTTGCTACATTGTTTGCTCCTATCTTGAACTGAGTAGTTGTACCATTTCTCTTTCCTTCGAAGTACTACTTGTCTTCACCCTTCAAGTTTCTTTTAAGGTGCTTCACTGCTCCTCCTGTTAGGTATCTTCATTTTTCCGTCAAAAATATTTTCTTGTTAAGTTCCTACAGGTATTGATTTTATTTGAAATTCTTATTTAAAGAATTTTTTTTTTTTTTTAATGAGGGACTAGCTGTCCAGTGTTGCAAATTCTTTATAATTTCCCATTATACTTGTTCCATAGTACTTTGTTGATGCGCTATAACTTTCAAGTTAATTGAAAACACAATTTTCTCATAAAAGTGATCTTCATTTAATCATGGTGATCCTAAGTGCGGATTTGTGCATGAAGTCAGATTTATATAGGGAGGAACTTATTTTTCTTGCGGAAGATGATCGTCAACTTGATAAAGAAAAAGGATGCCTTCCATTATTTTTTATATTTTGAGAATTATAATTTACAAAGTATCATCTTACTTTTGCAAACAATTCTGAGATAGTAGTGAATTCTCTTATATTCAATAGCTTTTAGCTTTAACTAGAAACCTATGAAACTTGATCTTTTTGTTTTTGTTAAAAAGAAAATAACAACTTTAAGTTTTTTCAGGGAAGCTAACTGATAAGAGTGACGTATATGCTTTTGGGGTTGTCCTTTTAGAGCTTCTAACGGGGAGAAAAGCCATGGACAAAATGTCCTCAGACCAATACCAATCCATTGTGACATGGGTATGTTTATTTCAAACCATCAAAGCTGTAATATATGGTGAACTCTAGCAAAAAATTCTCAGTTCTTTGGTGCTTGGTGATTAAAACCTTTGACTTGCAGGCCATGCCTCAGCTAACTGACAGATCAAAGCTTCCAAGTATTCTGGATCCTGTAATCAGAAACACAATGGATTTGAAGCATTTATACCAGGTTCATTGAATAGAAGCACTGTAATCACAAGTTTTCCTGCTGACTGGTTGTTTCTAATTCTAAAATTAATATTAAAATTATACAGGTTGCTGCAGTGGCTGTTCTCTGTGTGCAACCAGAACCAAGCTATAGGCCGCTAATAACAGACGTCCTGCACTCCCTCATCCCTTTGGTACCCATTGAGCTGGGAGGGTCACTCAGAGTTTCAGAATCAGTCCGCTCTGAGTACTTGCAGTGATTTTGAAGATATTTACAACTCTGGTATTACTGCAAATGTATCAAATATCATGTTTTTGTGGTGCAGCATCTTCCTTTTTCCCAACATGTAACAATGCAAGATTACACTTCGGTTCTTCATTGTTGTAGCTGTAAATCCTAGTGAAGTTACCAGCTTGAGCTGCTAGTTATCTTAGCCATTGTTGCATAGCAATCACAAACCTCATCTGAAAGATGCTGGCCAGCTTATGTCAGTTATTGGGTTTTCAGAAGAATGTTCTGCTACATACCATTAATATCTAGGTTTCCAATAAGCTATTATTTTTGTTCTCTCCTGACATATAAAATCGAAAATTATGTGAAAGCCTATCTCAAACCCTGTTGATAGTTCAATCACAACACAATAGTTCAATTGATATTCAATTTCGTCCGTATAATATTATTTTGTTTAATTTTATTCCTATTCTTTTATAAAAGTTCAATGTTTTCCCTTTTTTTGTTAACCACTTGACTGAATCTTCTTAAGTAGCAATTAACATAGACATTATTTGCTGATGACACTGAGGTTTTTGTGACAATTTTGCCTTTTTTTCCCTCGTTGTCTTCTTTCTCTTTCTTTCTTCTCTCTCTCTCTCCCTTCCTCTGCCATGAAACTTCTCAGCCTTCTTCTTCTCACCCCACCACAGTCCCTTCCTCCACCACTCAAGCTTGCTTGTTTTCTCCAATTTCATTCATTGATTGAACTAGATCCTTGACTTCGATTTTAGAAAAGAACCGACCCAAAATCCTCAATTCTTTCCGAATCAAAAACAATTGTTTGGTACCTGTAATACAAGGATTTGAGTTGCAAAACGAAGATTTTGAGAAGGAGACTTTGGATTCAATGGAAAAGGGATTTTGGTTTTTGCAATTTTAAAGAAAGGATTTTTGATATTGCAAGGATTGCAATTTTAAAGAATGGATAATGCAATTTTGGTTTTGGGAACAAGGATTTTGAAGAAGGGTTTTTGCAATGTTGAAGAAAGGATTTCTGCTCTTCTTTCTCTCTTTCCCCTTATTCTTCTTCTTTCTAACATATGCTTCAAATTCAAGTCTAGGTTGATTTGCAATCAAGTCTGGATCAATATTGTAGTTATTTCAACAATGAAGTTGCACACAACTTGAATTTAATCTACCAATGTGAACAACGAAATTGATTATGGCCTCAAACTGCAAATTCATGGTTCTGATTTTGGTACTCCTTTCCCAACAGCAAGTTGGAAGAGAGAGGGAAGAAAGAAAAAGAGAAAGAAGAAGGAGTAAAGAAGATAAAAAAAATTTGATGAGTCATTGGCCACTTATGCTGGTGAGACCCACATAACAGTCAAGTTGAAAGATTCTATCTAGTGTGTTAATAGTGTTAGATTAAAAGATTGAATCTTTTTTAAAATAACAGGGACAAAATTAAATAAAAATTTTAGAGACAAAAGTATTTTTGCCTTTGACTTTCCATTCCATAGTTTTTTTCAAGCATAAATTGATTTTCTCGAGATTCACAATTTTGGATGCTGACTTCCATAAACAATTTCGGATATTCTATATTAGATTTGTTTTCCACGGATAGAACATACAAAAACATTTAACATATTCATCAGTCAAAGCCATTCATCATAATCCAGTGGTTATAGGCTTCTCATTATGTTTTGTCATCTACACACATGCCGGATCGATTTCGACTAGGGACAAACCAAGATAATTGATAATAACGAGGTCCGGCATGGCAACTGCATAAACGCTTATGAAGGATCCAGTTGGAAACTTCTTTGATAGCAACAAAATAGATTAAAAAATGCCTCTGCAATGGAAGACAAATGCATAATACAATCTATTATGCCTCAGTGGGACACAGTTGTTATATAGTTATGATATTATCAATGAATGCGATCAGTAACAGCCAAGAAAAAGGAGCAAGTTTATACATTTAATGACAAACTAAAGTATGTATCTTGTATTTTTCCCCGTTGGCCTTGTTGAGTTACTCGTACTTAATCTTCCCGAAGTGGTTAAGCTGATTGTTCCTTGCCTCCCTCCTCCCCAAAATACAGAGAAACCATGTCACTTTCAAGCTGGATTTGTACCAATAGTTCGAAAACTATGCTTCTTCGGATTGTTCATCCTGGTGGTCATACTGAGCTCCATGACAGGCCTGTGCTTGCAGCTGAGATTATGTGTCGTAACCCAAGATGCTGTGTTGCGTATCCACATGTGTTCCAGCATCCATGGGCAATTGTTGCACCAGACGCCATGCTCATGCTTGGACAGAAGTTCTATGTAGTACCAATAAGCACCATAAGAAAGCTTCAAAGGTTTCCCCAAAGAATTCTCCTTCTCAAGTTCACGAAATTAGAAACGTCCAGTTCAGCAACGAAGGGGAGAATGATGGTATGCTCTCTACTTGCAGTGTCTTCAGGAATAAAATTCCAAAGCAACCATATGACTACGAGAAACATGCAAGAAATAAAACAAAGGAATCAGAAATCAGAATGGATGTAAGAAGTAAGAATTATTGTTTTTCTGATGATAATTGCTTTACTTGTTTGTTTACTGGAGTCAAGATTAAAGAAAATCTTAATGATGATTTGACCAAAGAAAAAAGAAGGTCATCAAGCAGCACTGGATTTTGTGATGCCAATACACTAACCAGAAAGAGGACACAAGATTTGAAAGGAAATGGTATAGGCTCTCTTAGGAGATTATGGTCGTCTGAGCCTTGGCAACCAAGTCTAGAGAGCATCACTGAAGAATGAAATGAATTCAGCTCCAAGTGATTATTGTCCCACTTATTGGTTCTTCCTAACATGGCCGAGTTGCTTTAAATACCACAACGCTCCCTCAGCTGCATGGTCTGCTGCTATTTTCTTCTTTTGACGAGGGGAACCAAAGCACTCTATAATGGTTTTTGATGCTGCTTCTTTCTCAATAATAACCTTGAAGGTGAATCTGTGAAAATCAGCAATTAGTCCCTGAATAACAAAAATATAATTTACTATTGCATAGTGCATATCACCTAGTTTCATAGTGAGTGAGAGAGGCAGCAAACTGGATCACAAGTATCCGATCATTCAAAAACACAAGGACCACTTCTTTGGTCCTTTTTTAAATATTAGAGTATGCCTAATCAAACAATTGAACTTCTGACGTTACATGCCCATCAAAGACTGAATAAAGACAAAATTTTGCAACAGCTGCTGGGAAACTCAGCATCTATGGTAAATATGAACTGGATGCCAACATGCAATAGAAAAAAATCTTGTGAGCGACAATGAACGGAAATATTAATGAGGAAGTGCAGGAGGCGTTAACCATGGTATCTCGTTTTATAAGCTAATTGGAAATCCAATATAAGAAATGTGCAGTCTTCTCTTGTCACTTTTTTTCATCTCAGTCAGTCTGAATTGGGGGATTAGACATTCAAAGACTCCCCCACCCGAAGTATGGAAGGTGGTCAAGGATAGGTAGAAGTAGAAATTAGCTTAAACAAACCACAACCAGAAAAAGGTCTCCTACTTGTTGTATTTAAATTGACATTTCCTGCTTCGTTCAGAATGCATGACCTTGGATTTGAGAACTTCCACTAAATTAACTTTTCACCAAAAAATTCATAAGAGTGGAGAGTTCAAGTTCCTGTCAGGCTTTTTATCTGCTTGGTGTTACAATTCACAAGACTTTGTACACCCAATCCTTGGGTTGTTTATATAAGATAGGTTTATTAAAAAATGTACAGCTGAGAATTCATCCTATAAACTGACACTTACTTAGCATATCTCCTTGTCTTATGTGGCATAGTAGTTCTGTATATTCACGTAACTCCCCATCAGTGGACCTACTTTGAGAACAAAATTAGAATTTCTACCCAACGTTAGTAGTTAATTAATATTAACCTGGTTGGCTCCATTCACATTTATCTGAGTTTGCAGCAGCCAAAACGCAAAATGTGGTTTGTATTGACTTCCAGAATTTTTCATCATTAGAAGCATACTATTTGTCAGTTGTTCATAATCAGATAAGGACCAGTTAAACGCTGCAATATAGAACTATTTACAATTCAGTTCATGTACTCAATGAAATATCAAGCAGGATCGGATGGACATACTTTCTTTGATGACCTGGGCCTTCCTCTTTGCAACATTCGAAAATAGGGGGTTTCCAATGGCTTGCAGCACAGATCTCATACAAATTCGACCGAGCAGATCCTTTCTTCGTACCTAAAAACCAGAGGAGGAGTGTTTAAGATGCTCCACTGCAGCCTAAGGAACTAGCATATTTTAACGACAGTGTTAACAATTTTCTATCTATAGGAAGGATAAAAAGCAATCTATACATTGAAAAAGAAAAGAAAAAGATGTGGATAATAAACCTAAAGAGCGTGTGCACAAGAAGAATAAAAAACAAAAAGAAAACAATAATTTAAATGAAATGATAGCCTCTTGGACGAGTTATGTACGTTCATCTGCAGAATCTGTATGAGAGATTGTGTTCCCACGGGTATCACTTCTCTTGCTAGATGAACTAGAGGTGTCATCAACGTTTCTCAAGGTGGGTGTTTCCATGGTGGCGATGCTGGCAAAATTTGATTTTCTGGGCGCTTCATCAGATCCAACCCGTTTCATTTCCTGATAGGGGCTTGGCTTTACGACTTTAGGAGCAGGTCTGGGGCTCGATTTGCGCAAGTTAACCTGGAAAATCACACCAATTTCAACACATAAAAGAAAAGAAATATTTACATACCCCACCGGGAAAAAGAAAAAATGATGTTCGGGAAACAAAAATTAAGACACAAAAGAGAGAGAAGGAGAGAGATTAAGGGGGCATGAGGATTACGTTGGAGGAGGAGCTCATGACTCTGAATGGATCTATTGGGGGAAGCTGTTTGAGATTAATAAGGTGCGAGGATTTCTTCTCCATCTTCGTCCCCTCCGGTCTCTCTCACAGCTCCAGAAAAATACAGTATTCTTAATTCTCTCTCTCAAGATCCAACCGCCAAGTGTGCGTGGGTGAGAGGGAAATTGAACGAACTGCCGAGAAGCTAGAGTCAGATTTAGGACTGCAATGATGGTGGAAGTTTAGTTAGTTGAACTCACCCGCGAGCCATGACATGTTTCTTTGGGGAAATATATAAAAACCCCGGTTGTTTGGCCTATTTATATTTTTCCCCCATGATATTTTGCAATCCCGCAAGTGGAATGACGTAACAGGTGCTAACAAAATAAACCACCAGAGAAAAAAAAAAAAATTAGAAATCACTAAAATAAAAATAATGGAAATTAGATCAAGTACTATTAGATTTTATCAATGAGTTAGGTTTTCGGTTCATTTGAATAAGCTCAACTCGGGAAAACAATAATTAGGCTAAAAATGTGAACTTTTTACACTTAATTGAAAAAATTGAACCAAAAATCTCTATAAAAGTATACATTCTTTTTTTTTAATTATTATTATCTAAAATTGTATTTTTATTTAAATTTAAATGCAAGCTCTAGGATTGGTTTTCGCTTTTCAGCTTGAATCCAATAATTAAATTAGGTCCAGTCTGAATGATATTCATTCTGCTAATAAAACAAACAACAATAGTGAATCAGTTTATAAAACCAACAGTGGACATGAAGCGATAAAAATTTTGATTAACAAAAATATATCAAAACATCTATCCTTATCTTTATTTGTTTAAATATTTTCCACAAACCAAATATATAAAATGACACTGTACATTCTGGCATATTATTTATTGCAGAAGTTTTAGATCAAGCTTTTATAAAACAGACAGTTGGATATTGTTTGAAAATCAATTTTATATATTTAATTTCAGTTTGGATATACAATTTATTTAAATATTTATAGAATAAAATTTTATATAAAAAGTATTTTAAATTAAATTATTTAATATTTGAATACATATTTTAAAAAAATATTTTTTAAATTTATAAATTTTTTTAAAAATATTTAGATATAATTTTAATAGAAGAAAAAAAATTAATAATATAATTTTGATGAAATTTTAACTTATAAAAAAATAAAATAACTTTTTAATCATATAAATTTGAAATTTTATAGAAATTTTTTTAAAAAAATTTAAAAAATTAGTTTATTTTATAAATTAAAATTAATTTATTAAAGATTAATAAATTATTTATTTACATTTATTTAAATACTATTTTTTAATAAATAAATATTTATATTAACAAATAAGTTTTAATAAATTATAATTTTTTCTATTCAAACGGTTCCTATTTATCATTAACTTGGTTGATCCAGTGCTTTATAGAAAATTTTCTAAAAATTTCGAAAGAAAAAAGAGAGAGAGATGACGGAGCATTAAAGTAGCTAGATGGGATGCCAGTGACATGGCTAAAACCGAAGATAATAAACCTCAACTGCTTTATGACATCGAATAATGGTTCATACTAGAATGAAACAACATCTGCAAAATCATAAGGCCATGTATCCGCCTATAAACCAAATGCGATAAAAATAATAAAAGAATAAATTAATATCGGACAGCGAGAATCCTATATTTGTCTCATTTCTCTTCTAATTCTTCTATCTTCTGCTCCCTCACACGGTGTAGTGTTGCTGGATTGTCTCAATGTCAAGTCCCTTGAGTTTCACTACGGACTCCACGTGCCCCTTCAGCGTATGAAGCTCCCTCAACCTATGATATAATATAACAAAAGTCAACCGGACTCCCGTTGATTTGGATTTTAAATTGGAACCTCGATATAAAATTGCATTACGTTACCTTGCAACTTCAGCACGATTCCTGGCCTGTTCTGCGAGTTCGGTCAAATCCCCGTAGCTCAAGGGTTGCTCTGTTTCGGGAGGATTCAGCCCATGCAGTGTGCGTTGAGCTCTAGCCCATTGTGCCTCTCGCTCTCCTCTTCCATAATCCTTCTTTGTTGTGAAGGCAGTCTTCAGCGTACGCCGCGTCCAACAACAACATGTCAGACGCATATTACTATATAAAATGCTGTACGACGTTCGAATATAATAGTACCTTGTTCTCCGTAATATTATTCCATGCCTTCCCACTCAATGCATATCGGATAATGAATTTGAGAACATCCAAAGGAATGTAGAAAATGATGCTGTAGATCCATATGACACCTGCCCATCCCCACCCAATTCCTTTCATCCTTGCAAACCCCCAGTTTGCGTACACGGCTATCACAGTCGCTATCTACATAGAAACAAATACCACCGCTTGGTAATTAGGATTATTAAGAGAAAACAGCATCGGCAAATTGCAAACTCACCAGCTGTGCTATGAGAAAGGCTGTGACAAGCAAGAGACCGGGGCGTTCAATGAAAGACCAGCTCCTTGACCGAGTAACAAAGATGAGAGCTTGACTTACAATACTCACTTGAAGGTAAACAGCTGCTGTTAGCTCTTCCTGGCTGCCCCTGATAGATCTCACCCCAAATGTGTCCTGTCATTATTATAGTGATTTTGGTTAAGTTAGGCCTGAGATAGGGAAGCCATGTTAAAGATGTAGAGCTTTATTCTTACTGAGAAGAAATCAGATGCATGAGCAGCCCAGAAGAAGACAACAGTCATGACAGCCAGGTAGGAGCCAAGCACTATGCCGGTGGCGAAAATCTCATTGAGCTTCCAGGAATCTGGAGTAGGAGATGGCTTCACCCTGTCCTTGGAAATGGTCATGATAGTCCCATCGTTTAGTATGGCAACGATCAAAACCATGAAAGGTGAGAAATCAAATTTCCAGATAAGAGCAAGCAGCATGAACCCCAGCACGATTCTGATTGTTATAGAAACAGCATAGATGGTGTAGTTCTTCATTCTCTGGAAAATGGCTCTGCTTGTCAACACTGCACTCACAATCACACTCAAACCAGGTTCTGTCAAGACTATGTCAGACGCACTTCGAGCTGCATCGGTTGCGTCAGCCACTGCAATTCCAATATCTGCCCTTTTCAGTGCAGGAGCATCATTCACCCCATCTCCTGTCATCCCACATATGTGCTTTCTGTCTTGGAGTCTCTTCACAATCTCGTATTTGTGCTCTGCACTTCACATCCAAAGTTACTTTTCACAATCTCATACGGTAAATGTTTATAAATTTTTAATTTTTACCTGGAAAGACCCCAGCAAAGCCATCAGCCTTCTCAATAAGCTCATCAATTGGAAGAGCAGCAACAGACTGATCCTTGTGTTCCCCAAGGAGGGAAGAAGAAGGGTACATGTTAACTCCCATGCCAAGCCTGCGTCCAGTCTCTTTCCCAATAGCTAGCTGATCACCGGTAATCATCTTAACGTTCACTCCGAGATGGAGAGCTCGGCGGATGGTCTCAGCACTGTCATGCCTAGGAGGATCAAAGAGAGGCAAGAGACCCACAAACTGCCATGGTTCTCCTGCACTTTCTTTAACCTTTTCTGGCACTACCTGCAAGTAGAAAATTAATCACAAAACTAACTTTAATAATTGACTCATCATGGGCCAAAAAAGAACCAAAACTCACTTGTCTGGCAACAGCAAGGGAACGGAGACCACGATCCGCAAACTTATCAATGATAGAATGAACTTTATTCTTTAAATCTTCCCGGAGGTTGCAAAGATCTACAATCTGTCAAGAATTTCATTATATGTGGACATTGTGCAAGGAAACAAGAGAGATCAATTTTGTGCACTAGAAAATCTCTTTACCTGCTCTGGTGCCCCTTTGCTTACTCGGTGCCAATTGCCGGCAGAGTCAATGTATGTTATGGCCGTACGCTTGTCCACTGGATTAAAGGGCAGAAAATGCACCTCTGTGATGCCTTCTCTGGCCTGCAAAGTAAGAGAGGATTGCCAGTAAAATATAGGCAAGTAGAAACTAGCCAAGGCAAGATATCATCAGGAAGAATTCACAAAGCATACCTCCTTTGGGTCAGCCAACATTCCAACAATGCAAGCATCAATAGCATCTTGATTCTCTACCCTAGATGCCCTAGCTCCGAGCAAAATTACCGTGTCCTTGTCAACATCTTTTGCAAAAATCTGCAAGGAAACCATTAAATTTGTTAATTGAGTATTTAATTTCGTTGATCCTAAATCATCTACTTGATCAATTACCTCAATCAAGTTCTTGTCTACGGTGAGCTTGTTCAGTGTTAAGGTGCCAGTCTTGTCACTACATAAAACATCCATTCCAGCCATCTCCTCGATGGCGGTCATCCTCTTGGTGATAGCACCTTGCTGGGACAACCTATGAGAACCAATAGCCATTGTTACAGACAAGACTGTTGGCATGGCAATTGGAATCCCTCCGATGAGAAGCACCAGGAGATTGTCAATCCCATTCCTATACTTGCGGTGCTGAATCGGGTACATCACAACCACCTCTATAATCATCCCCACAGCAATCGAGCAAATGCAGAAGTTACCAATGGCTGTCAACACCTGACCAAGTCATACCCTTCAGTTTCTCTTCAGAAAAAGTGTAACACAGTCTAACACACAAGAGAAGAGACTAGTATGTACCTTTTGAAAGTGGCCAACTTGGTTAGTACTGTCCACCAAGTGAGCGGCTTTACCAAAGAAGGTGTGCACCCCAGTAGCGATTACAACTGCCTCAATC
The DNA here is from genome assembly GCA_037074535.1 of Gleditsia sinensis. NCBI lineage: Eukaryota > Viridiplantae > Streptophyta > Magnoliopsida > Fabales > Fabaceae > Gleditsia > Gleditsia sinensis. Next base: position 797,703 of record CM073469.1, on the reverse strand, counting down.
TCCCCTTGCTTCACAGTGGACCCAGAGAAGACTTCATCACCTGGATTCTTTGTAGCAGGAAGTGACTCACCAGTAAGTGCAGACTGGTCAATCTTGAGTGGGTCTCCATCCAACAGACGTGCATCTGCAGGGATGATGTCTCCTAATTTGATGCTAATTATATCTCCCGGTACCAATATAGCAGCCTCCTGCTCAGTCCACCTTCCATCCCTTAGAACCTGCCAATCATTGAAAAAGATTGGTCGAAGAACATGCCTTGCGTATATAAATGGGAGGAGCAAGATAAGAACTTGGCTTTTGGGACAATACCTTGGTTTTCGGAGCAAGACCTGCCATAAGTGCAGCAGCTGCATTACCCGCATTGTTTTCTTCTATAAAACTAATAGTGGAGTTTATAATGAGCAATGCCACAATTCCCACAAAATCCTGCCAGTCTGGTGGCTTGCCCTGCATGTTTCAAATACAATATGAAAAAGAGGCAAGACAAGGGCAGAAACATGAGCAAATAATGATATAATATGTAAGCAGAGAGATGTTACCCCTCCATTCGCCAATGCAATGGCCATGATAGCAGCCACTTCCATCACCCACGATAGAGGATTCCACATAAAGCCCAAGAATTTAAGCAACTTACTTTCCTGTTTCAAAATTGTTTGCCAGCAAGTCTTAGCATTATTGTTTTGAAGAGTTGAAGCTAAAACATGTACAAAAATAGTAACAAGAAAAGAATTGCCTTCTTCTCTTCCAGCTTGTTGAGCCCAAAAACTTCCAATCTCTTTTGCCCTTCATCGTTCGTCAGACCTTCTTTGGAACAACTCAATTCTCGGAATACCTCCTCTATAGGGATTCGCTCCTGTAACATAAGATGCACGAGCAGGTATACAGGACATCCTTAACAACTAGGCAAACTTTAAAGGCTACCATGACGTCCTTATCTATGTTCTAGTAGAGACAAACATATTGCGTTCATAAAGTCATGATCCTAATCAGCTGGGAATGGAAATCAGGTCATAATCACAAGAACTTTAGAAATTTTGTAGCATTCTAGTATTATACAGTCAGATACACACACACACACACACATATATATATAACAGCACGTGAATTTCCATAACAAAGTTAAAAAGAACAAAGAAATCAGTACGTTCAACGTGATTAACACACAGCAAGACGCATGCAGATAGAAAAATACATTAAATCATCACATTTTGAAAATCTGTTAGCAAAACAGAGAAAGAGAGAACAGAGCCAAGAATGAAAGAAAAGGAAACAAGAAAAGCAAAAGAAGAAGGAAGAAGGGTCAAGATATATAGAGTATTGGCCATGGCAAACGAAGAAGAAGAAAACTTACGAGGTCGACAGTCTCCCTCTTGATCTCTTCGAGGCCAGTCATTTGAAGAGTTTAATTATTGTTCAGACTCAGAATATGTTTGTTTATGTAGAAAATAAAGATGACAGAGTGTGTCTGTGTGTGTGTGTCTCTTAGTTTGTCACACTGGGCTTATTACGGTGCTTCATATACTAGGCTGAGCGTTGTTGATTCTCTGTTGAGTAATTAGTTTCTCTCTAAAATCACTCATTCCCACTCGTTGTTCTTCTTCAGTTTGTGCCTTCTATTATTAACATAACAACCTCTCTTCCCTTTTTATATGGCAATTCAAGTAGCTCATTTTATTAATAATTAAAAATTGCGAAGGAGCGAGACTCGTGGTCTTCCCCTTTGGCCCCGGTCATACGGCTGCAACTCCCTCGTCAAAATCATCCCATCTTGACCCAATTCACGACCTAATTTCAACTTATAACTTTCTTTTTTTTTTGGACTGGAATTTCAACTTATAACTTGGGTGGGTTGAATTTGCTCCGATTCACCCGACCTTTACACAACCCAATCTCCCCCAATACATTTTTCCCATACATAATAATAAAAGGGGTCTTTGGGCCAAAAAACGTAGCTGGCCCAACTCCACGAAGCAAGACTCCTTTTTCCCTTTCCATTCCGGAACACCAAGATCCCTTTGTTTCTCTTAAAGTGCAGGCCTCATATGCGCACAATCTTTTGTTCTTGCGTCCTGCATTTGATACAATACAATAAAGAGGAGAGATGGGCTTGTGGAACTGTATAAGAATTACCTTTTTTTATTTTTATTTTTTATAAGTAGGAGTGTCCTACTTTGCTGAAAATCCCAATGATTTTAAGGAAGCCACTTTCTTCCATTAGTTTTGAGATATTTAAAATTGTACTCAATAAAAGAATTAAACCTAAATTCATAAGAAAAGATATCATTTTTTCTCACACAATGAACTAAAACTTTTGGATAAATTGTTCATAGTTTGATTAGCGAGTGACTTTACAATATTGTTTGCAGAATTTTTTATATATTAAAAACAACTCTATTTTTATGGTATTTTTGTTCTTATATTTCTGGTAGAAGAACTTTTGAATAAACATACAATTTATTTTCAATTTATTAAAATTCTATAATTTAATTCTTGAATTTAAGTTATTGAATATGTTAATCCTTAAATTTACAAAAAAAATAAACAAATCGATCATTATATTATCTTTATCTTAACTGCATGCTGATCTAGCACATTAAATATCAACTAATCATCTATATCAACAATGACTCAATTTAAAAAAAATGCAATATTTTAAATTTATCGTATCTTCCCTACTCCCCTTTCCTCCCTCAAAAATCTTTGCTCTTGATTTCATTGCATAACTCCATCAAACAACTTACCATGAAGGCCAACGTTCTAGTCACACAAAGCATTATCGATGCCTCGTCTATTTTTGTCTCAGTCATTCATTACAAAGACTATCCTTTTGGCCTCAATTTAAATATTATATCTTTTTTTATTTTCGTTTCCAATCTCCATATCAAAATCTTCAGTCTACTATAAACTCATATGCCTAGATCAAAGACTTTGACATTGGATGGTAAGCCGAGAAAGACATAAAAAATATATTTGCTAGATGAAATGTTCTATTCCATCCCTTTTTCCATTTATATCTTTGATCTATGTAGTATATGTGTAAATGTTGCTTTTTCATATGAGAGAATGCAAGTAGTCTGTGAATGTCATTTGGTTGGAATTAAAATTTAACTTTGCACTTTAATTTGTTTTTTTTAGTGTTATTCAATACCACTTGGATTAAATTAACCATGAGAGTTTGAGATCATTATGATTCAATTTTCTATCTAAGAACCACATGTTTTACATTCTATTTTTTTTCTTTATGCCCACTTTAGTTGTTGTCATAGTCTAGTTCATTGTAATGTACATAGCAACAAATATGAGCATTTTCAAAAAATACGTGAATAAAGTTGAAACTATTTATGCATTGACTAGTTTTGTCTCTTTATTGAGTAACTATGTGTGTTTATATTGGTAGAAAAATATGGTAAAAGGATGTCTCTCTCATCAAGCTTAGTTTGTTTTGTCCATTCTTTATTTTGAATGCACTCTTTAATCACTTTTTTTAATAGTAACTAATATTTGTTTACAATAATTGTCCAAGACAACACAATCTATAACCCTGATACTTCACCATAAGGGGTGTTTTTTGAAGGAATCAACCTTAAAATATGTAGAAGGTAAATAAAATGCCTAGGATGATTTGAATATGAATTATATTTTCATCCCAGTTATAGACTAAATGTACAAAGAGCATAGAAATTGTGAATACTAGTATTGTTTTTTTACTAGTTTCAGAGTTTAAATTGGAGGATGGACTAAGGCTTTTGGTCAACAATAGAGATATCATACAATTGTCTGGGACTACTAATCGAATAAGTAAAATAAACATTTATTTTGAGCACAATGTTGATATATTAGATGATATCGCACTTAAACTACTTTTGAAGTGGCAAGAGGACCAATGTGAATAGACAATAGACATGGCGATGAATGACTATTAAACGAATGTGATTATATTACTGCAGAGGATGTGGCATATAAAGTGTTAGAAGAGTCTAAGGACAATAAAGATATTGCGGCACAAAGTACAGTGCTACACTTTGTTCTATTTTCTTTTTAGCCTTAAATTGTAAATTTATTTTTGTTTTTTTTAATGTGTTTAATAAAAAATAATGTAAGATAACATAACATCAGTTGATGAAAGACAAAGAAAAGAAAAATGACTATCAAATGAGGTGATGATGATGAGAGATACAAACCTAAAGATTTAAGTAGTCTTGTATGCACTAATGAGAAGGATACTAGCCAAGGGTCAATAAGCTATCTGACATTCATGCTAAATGCAAAGTTTGGGAGTGTAGCAATAGCATTAGACATGGAGTTTCCCACCCTTCAACTATTCAAGTCTGCTTTTCAAAATAATATAGCATTGTCCTTATAAGAGAGTTTAGACATGTAAAGAATGACAAGTTTAGTATGAAGGTACGATGCAACACAAAGCATTATGAGTATGAGGTTTTTTGTAATTAGAGTAGCGAAAGAGATAATATTCAAGTAAGACATTTCAGGATAAGCATTCATGCACCAGTGGCTCCAATAATAGGAAGGAAAATAAGAAGTGGCTAGCACATAAACTCATCCTGATAATTAAAGTACATCCAACAATGAAACTTGCCAAAGCCCTTGATTGGTTCAAGCAAAAAAAAGTTCACATTGATGACTTTCAAATATATAAGGCATTGAAAATGGTAAGGCATATGGTTGAGGGGTTAGAGAAAGATTAATATGCAACTTTGAGGGATTATTGTGAAGAGTTAAGGATGACTAATCCTAGATCCTCGATCTTCTTGAAAGTTAATAGAACTGACTCGAATTAATATCCTGCCTTCGAGAGACTTTCTATATGTCTGGGGGCTTGCAAAAATGGATTCAAGATTGATTGTAGGCCTTTGATAAGACTTGACAGATATTATTTGGAAGGGTATTAATGGGGCTAGTTGTTGACTGCATACTCAATGGATGGTAACAATTCCTTTTTTGATTGCATATGCATTTGCAACACGGAGTGAAAGAACACCTGAAAGTGGTTCTTAGAGCTGCTATTAGAGAACATAGGAGACTATCAGAAACATAAGTGAAATTTTATCACTAATTAGCAGAAGGTAAAAGCTCTTATTTTTTTCATTTGCATGCCTACTATTTACTGATTTTCTTTTTAACTGAACATTTAATTTGATATATGTTGTAGGGGTTACTGCTTTGTGATGCATAAAGTGATGCCTGGTGTTTACCATAAAATTTACGTGAGACATTTATAGACAAACTTTCAAAAGTAGTGAAAGAATTTTGACTTGAAAAGCCTCTTGTGAAAATGTATAAGTAACACAACTGCAAATATGTTCACAAGAAACATTGAGAGTGAAGGCTATGGACGAAAATCATGGTTTTTCTTGAATAGATACTTTGTCTCCTTTTGGTCTAAATCTGAGTATAGTCATTTTTCAAAAAATGACTCTACTTTGAATAATGCATGTAAACAATTCAACCATTGTAATAGTAAACCCATAATAACAATAGTAAAGTTAAGATTGTATCTTGTTAGGAAGATGAAAAAGGAAAGGGTAAATGTAGCAAGGTGCAATGGGCCAATATGTCGTAAGGCACAAAATGGATCAATGATTGAAAAGATAGAGTTTTGAATGGACTTTACATTGGGTAGGAGACTCAGATGGTTACAAATTTGAAGTAGATTTTATACCATTCAAAGTTATAGTTGATTTAGATATCGGAACTTGCTCTTGCAACTTATGCAATTAAGTGGGATATTATGCAAACATAGAGTTGCTTGCATGTCACATAACAACTTAAAATCTGAAGACAACCAGGCAAGAAAAAGGATATGTTACTAAACCTTCATAAATTAAGGAGAAAGTATGAGAACACCATATGCTCAAAATGTGGTGCCACGAGCCACAACGTCCAATCGTGCAAGGGTGGACCACTCGAGAAAAATGTGATGGTACAAAATAAATATTGTTTTTATTTTATTTTTGTAACATTGAGTTATTTACCTTACAATAGTTGTAACACTATTTTGACATACCTAGTCACGTCAGCACGCTACACCAACAAGACCACCATAATCATAGCCAACATGACAATGAGAACTATAAGCAATAGCTTTTAAGTTGATGTGTGACAGTAAATGTAACAATTTAACAAATTTAATTTGGTTTTAATTTAATGTTCTTATTTTTTTAGGTTGCTAATAGACAACCTTTGAATATTAGGCCTTCTAGTTCAATTAAAAGATCAAGAAGGGTTAAACAAGTAGTTTCTTCCAAAAAATCTATGTCTAGTAGTGTACATCAATAAGGAGGAGACTCAAATAGTGCCAATTAATGGAGTAGTAGTAGCATTGATATCTATTGGTGGATTGATTGACATTATTTTATTTTGGATTTTGGTTTATGTATATCTATTGACATTTTTTTGGTCTTATACCGGCTACAATGGCAGTAGCATAATGATGTTAACTATTTATTACATAATAGGTGGGTGCCTTAGGATTTTGAAGTCTTTAGCATAGAAATTTTATACTTACTCTGTTGTGCTCTGTCTCTGGTCATGTTGAAATCTCCAGAAATTATAGAGGCAAGTAACTTATAACCTAGGACTGTCTGGTAGGATAGCATGACAATATGATAGTTCTACCTAGGTTCAAGGGAATTGGCTTCAATTCACATTCCTTTTTGTATAAGAGATAGCACAAAAACTCTTGGTTTAGTTGTAAATAGCGGCCAAGAAAATATCTCTGTTTTCTCTTTGTTTTCCATACTTGCCACCATTACATCTATAATACTGTCGTTTTAGAAGTTAGCAGGGTACTTGATGGCAAACTCTTGGGGGATAATGGGGTGCTTGGGTCAGGCATTCCTCAATTAGTTGCAATATGTATTAGGTTACACAAATATCAAGGGGCTTCTTGATATAAATAAGGGTTAGCTTTGCTGCATCATTTCCCAAATGGGTTGGAATGAAGTTGTCAGCCAACTGCTTTAATTGTTTGTTCTGTTTTTTAGTTGTTTCCCTTTCAACTGTGAGGGAAACGGATAGCTTGAATTGTTGATACCATACTGTAATATTTGTTATAGCTTATAGTGAATTTTAACTAACAATTTATGAAATGGATGGAATAATTCAAGTAAAACGAGTTTGAAGACATTTAAAGTGTTATGTAGACTTATTATATTAACATATAATTATAATAGAAATAATAGAAGGACTAAAATTTACATGACATTTGATAAATTTATGAATTAACATGTCTAATAAATTTGGAGACTGTTCAGACCCCTTTTTATTTTAAGAAGCTAATTAATGTTATCCCAACAGTTGAATGTTAGCTTAAGGCATGGACTGTGGATAGCATGTGATTAAGAGACTAGTGAGAGTTTGTCTCATTCTACTTACTTGAGTAATGGGTATCTATTGAGCTAAGTAGTTGACTAGTTTACGATAGGCCCACTGAATAAATGTTGGAAATGAGGAGCAGAGAGAGAACAGAAGAAGTGACTAAATACATAGAAACTAAGCAGTTGCAATCAGCTGATAGTAGATACTGCAAGGCAATGCTAGACTCTTAGCCAATAAGCTCAGAGCCCATGTGAATTTCAGGGTTTCCTCTTTGGATCCCATGTGAAGGAATGGAGAAGAAACAAGAGATCTGAAAGCGAAACATGCAAGACGTCCCATGTGTTTCAAGTGTCTCTCCCTGTGTTCAATTTATTTCCTATGAACCAAACAACGGACTAGGTTTAATTTTTTCACTTAAAAATGAAACCTTTTTATGGGATTCTCAAGTCCCAATAGAGAGAATCCAAATCCACACTTTGATGGCACCCATTTTTCCAATTTTCTTGTACTCTCAGGTTGTATTAAGTAGAGTCCCTCTCTTAGATGGATGTTTCAGGCCAAACCAAAGGTCTATTGCCTAGCTTAGACATTGTTTTATAGTATCTTTTTCTCTGGGGGAAGACAAGGTGGGTTGGTTAAGGCGAAGCTTACCATTAATTCATAGTCATGTCAAGCTGCTTTTAAATGGTTGTGGGGGACAAAATCAATTACCAGATAGATGAATAATTATTAAGCATGAGGGTAGAATAGTAGAATTTTTTGCCCTACTTACCTTTTCATAGATTTAAATTAATGTTTAATTCAACATAGTATATTAGAAAATGATGAAGGCCCTTGTTTTCATCCCATGAATGCTAAAAAAGTGCTCAAGATTTAGATAAATTTCATATAAGAATTTCATACTTTTAATGTGGGATTCAAATTTCACAACTTAAAATTTTTGTATAGTTATTTATCAGTAAATAATTTTTTGTCTATTAACAGTATTTAAATTATAATACATAATAAAAATAATAATTTTTAAAATTATATTTATTATATATTATAAATATTATTAATAAATAAAAAATTATTTATGATAATAAACTAAATATCAATTAGTAGTTGAAATATGTGCTCTGTATATGATTGCCAGCTACAACGTTTGACACTACTCTCTCTCTCTCTCTCTGATATTGATTATATTTACTGTCTTAATGACTTGGACATGATTGCCATGCCAAGGACATACGGGCCCGCTGTGTCGGAACCAAACAAGGTCTTGATTGCAAGCATGGAGGACGAACCCCATGCACATAATTAAAGTTGCTAGCTAGCTGAAGGACTGATATTGCAGTTCAAATAAGAGAGAAGATATCTCAGAGAAAATTCCAGCATTCTGTTTTGTGCAAAAAATATTTCTGACTTCATGGACATGCGCATGTCTAGAATCCGAAAGAAGCAGGTACAGATCAGAACATTATTTTGCATCAGAAAAAATTGAGTCAAGTGTGAGAGAAATGTGCTGATTAGCAAAATGAAAAGGAAATTTCATCAAAAACTTGATGAAGTCCGCAAAAGAAGTTGTGAATGGATATGTCTGAGGAAAGATGAGTATGTGGGTCAAAAGTTGCGTTTTTGCAGAAAACAAAGGATTGAAAGGTGGAGGGATATACTTCAAAAGAGAATAGAAGATGTCGTCTGGTCTGTTATCAACTAGAAAAAGCAAGTGGAAAACAACAAGAATGTTTATTGTTAAACAAGTAATGCTTCATTACGAACTCCAAATTGGCATTTATGCTTTGTCGTATTTGGCAGTATCAGTGTGAACATTCCTTTGATGCACACCAATTAGGATTGACTCAATGTTCGAACAATAAGCAGTGCTTTATCATTCTCGAAAATATTGCTACTTTGTTTCTTCCTTCTTATTATTGTCTTTCTTGCCATGTAATCCAAATCTTATTGGCAAATAATGATAATAAATAGAGTTATATTTAATTCGAATAATTTTTTTATCTATTTATTTAAATATAAATAATTTTAAAATATATTATTTTTATTACGTATCATAATTTAAATATTATTAATATATATATATATATATATATATATATATATATATATATATATATATATATATATATATATATATAAGTGCTAGATATAAACAGAGGTCCCACGTCCATGTTCCCACGTTGGACTTTTCTGAAGAATTTTGGGCAACTTTGATCAGTTTACCCAGTTACAAACAAAAACAGAGGCTGCAAAATCAGATGTACTAATGATATATTATAGTCCATCACATGCATGACTTGATTTTTGTATGATTGACTACATTCTGGTTCCACATGCTTGTGTGCCAATTGGTGAAGTGATTGAAATTCATGGGGACTCTGCTATGGTGCTGCAACTTAGCTCTTATTACATGGTAAATTAGTATCTTTTTAAGAAGTACGGATACGGATACAACCCCCGCGGTCCGGTCGAGCACATATTAAACAAAATAGGACTCCCTTTAGGCAAAAGAGAATGCAGCATTTAAAGCCTAAGATGAGCCAACAGAGGAAAGCTCAATTGACCCATAATGAAGCAACTCCTGAATCATCTGCTCTATGTGATCATCTTCAAGAACTGGTTGAAATTGTTGGTGTGCAACCTCAGATTGGCCTTCTTCCTCGCCAACCCAATTCCCTTCTAGCCCTTGTCCATTCTCTGGGCTTGTTCCGGCAACGGCATTGGCAGAGGACTGGGGTTGTCGAGGGTAATGTGTTTGTGGGGGTTTCTGGTTGGACATTTGAAGGGAAAGGGAGGCCATGTGACACTTGTGAAGCTTGGCCGTCAAAGTTGCAGAGAGAAGGTTGGAGGAAGGTGGCTGTGGGTCGCTGGGATTGTAAGGGAAGTTGGTGCGTGCTTTTGGACCGCACATTAGCCTTGCTGCTTCGTCGTATGCTCTTGCTGCATCTTCTGCCGTTTCGAAGGTGCCTAGCCATATTCGAGTCTTCCTGTAATAAAAAAGAAACGTTTCATTCAGCTTCTTCAGTAGATGTCAAGTGCATAACGTAGGAATTTAATTTCAAAGGAGACAATGGTTCTACAAAAGACTCAAGAAAGAAACGTTGGGAAGAGTAGGGAGGGAAAGTGAATTACAGTAGAGGGTGGCGAATTTCGGAGACCCAAGAGCCCCAGTGCCTCTGGCGAACACCTCGATAGCGTTGTTGGGGTCTGGCCATGATGGGTCGGAGTTAAAACAGAATCGTGTCAGTGAAGCGTCTTTTGAGAATGAGAACGGAGGGAGGGGAGTGAAGGGAACCAACTAGTCCAGATTATTTATATAAGCATCTTTTGTGGTATTTTTTTTTTTTTTTTGGGACAAGACTTTTGTGGTCTTCTCCTCTATCAATTTCTAAATGGGCCCGCCCACACACAGGTTTCAAGGTTCAGCGATCACTCCAGGTATTATTTTCTAACCTCCAAAATAGGGTAACTTTTAATATTAATGAACTCAATTGATAAATGAAGAGTTTAATTTAGCGAAAAAGATTTTTAAAAAATTATTAGCATTAATAATTTTACTTTATGGCATTAGAAACTCCTGATCTTTCCAATTAATAATTTTGCTTTATTCAAATATGTCATCCATTAATTAATATACTTTAATTATAACCACAATAATGGTATTCACATGTGGTTCATATATCTATTACTGACTTTTCTTTTCAATGTTAAAAAGCAAGTAAATGTGTTTTTTCACACTAACCATCAAGATTATATTTTTGTGAAAGACACAAACCCATGTTTCATGTAATTTTCAACACCCTCTCTCCCTTATCTCTTTGTGAATGTGCATGTGCTGGGCTAGCTGCTATATTTGACCTATATATATATATATATATTCCTTTGTTGGGTTGCAACATTTATTTTGGAGCAACGTGATCATGCAGACACCAAATTGACATGGTAAAAAGCAAATCCATATGGACTTAGTAATTGTGTTTTGTTTTGTTTTGTTTCTCTCTCTCTTCTCTCTCTCTCTGTTTCTCAATTTTAGCTTAATTAATATTCATATACAATGATGATATTAACGTTAAACCTTATTCCATCATTCACGTACGTACGTTATATGAGTATTGTAAGTGAAATATTAATTATAGTATTGTTATGCTGTATACGTAAGTGAAACGTAGTAAATTAATAATAATGATTAAATCAGAATTTCAACAAAAAAGATTATATACGTAATTAATATTTCAATGAAGAAAAGTTAATTCACATAAAATTGATTATAAACGAGGACTAATATTATATATGAATAAGTTTAATATTGAAGTGTGTGAGACACATGGTTTTTAATTACGAATTAGTTACGCAAAGCAAGAGACGTACTTAATTAGTATTATGTTTTTCCAAATTCAGCCTCTTTGTTACATTTGTTGACTATATATATATATATATATCCAAGGGACATATTTAACTTTCGCGACCACAACAACCTAAGAATATGTGGTTGAAAGAAAAGTCCACGTACGGCTTGTTCGGCTGCTGCTGGATGATTATAATTTGGGGTATTATGCCTCTGTCATAGCCATTCCCAATCCTTTTCTTCTTCGGTATTTCCACTACAGTTTTATAATCACGCTCTACAACCACTCTCTTTGTACCACCACACTGCAAGTTCCCAGATTTTTGCCTTTGAATGCCATAAAGTAAAATTATTAATGCTCTGCGGGTTGACTTCCATAAACTCAATATTTTAGAAACGATACTGAAGCACTTTTTAAAAATTATTGGATGCACCATTAAAAAGAAAAGTGAATCTCATGATCCAAAACGTAGTTTTCTTGAAATCACTTATTCTGAAATTAACTTATTTAGTAATGTGATCAGAGCCACCTTAATCTTGCTGTTAAATTTAAGTGCACTTATTGAAAGGAGTTACTTCAATTTTTTTAAAAAAAATAATTAAAATCTTAAATGTACATTGATTGACATGGTGCACTCGTCTAATTGCTCAAATAATTTCAGGTCAAGTCCAAATCCTTAATCACAGTATTAAAAATAAAAATCTGGGTAGAAATCATTTTAACATCCTCCCTAATTAAGCAAAGCCATTTATAACTTTAATTATATCCCAAGAAACTTATTATTTCAACTACAAAGAAAGGTAATTAGAATTCCTAATTTTGAAAGAAAAATAAAAATTGAATAATTTTTCTTCCGATGACAATAAAATTATAAATTTGATATTGCATCATTGTTGCCTTTGCTATCATTATCCCCGTCATCAACTCTAGTGTTATTAGTCTGAATCATTGCTTATTTGTGAATATTTATCAAAATTTTATTGAGGGACGAAATAAGATAAGCTTGGACTTTTGTTTGTTTTTTACTTGGGACTGTAGAAGGCCAAAAAGTGGACTAATGCTAGCCTTCAGCGATCGAGGAAAACAAAGTAAAGATTACGCGTGCTTTTCGAATTATAAATAAATCCGAAGCTGTGATCATTTTCTATGAGCAAAAACTTTCTATGCCATTATATGTTCCTTTCTTCACATATACTCAACCATCATTTTCAGCGTAGAACACTTTCATTATCATTCTTCCATGCACGCATTTAAAAGTCCTAATCGAGAATTTGTAGACCATCTCTCAATAATTAACTTCTAATGGGCCAGAGACATGCACCTGTCACACACTTATTTGAAATATATATATATATTAGTACCCCACAAATAAAACGATTTTTCTCTTATAAATTAATATTGTCAATTTCTTATTTCACAAATCAAAATATTTTTATTATTACTTTTTGATTAACATTCTATTGAAAATTTAATCTCAAAATTAAATAACTGCTGACATTCTATTTAAAATTAGATAACTATATGTAATAAATAGTTGCAAAATCAACAATTATTAAATTTTTAAATGAAATGTTACGAAAAGTGACATTAAAAATATGTTAATCTATTAAAAATAAAATGTCACACTCTTTTATTCACTTCTCCCACTTCATTTTCGTTTCTATCAAACGACATCAAACATATATACAACTTTAAATGTTGCTCAGAGTTTTGCCCAAAGGATAATTTTATGGATAGTTTGACCTCTGTGTCATGTTAGGGTATCACAGCTGACTGAACCTCTTTATGTTTTTCTTCTACTCGACTATTCTTAAAAATTAGGATGGTTTAAAATACACCCATGTTTCGTCATTGTTGAAAGATCATCATCATGGCACTGAATTGACAAATGAAGAGGCAACTCTTCCACATCTCTATTTATAAAAGAAAGAATCCATCAATTACCCATCCACATTGATTGCTAAAGAAATCGCCATCATTTGAATCTGTACATGTGATACAACCAGCATTAACCTTCACTCATCATACTACTAAACTGGCATAGAAAAATAATGGGCAGACCTAAGAAATATCCAAATTGAAACCAAATGTGAGTGTTACATACGTTTCATTTCTTTTTTCTCCTTCTTTCAGTGACCAAACAGATAGTAATTGATTAGAGAGTAGAAGGAAAATCTAACTTTTGCACCAAAATACATATGATCCACCTGTTGATTCCACTTTCAAGGCCCTGTAACATGAAATTTCATTTTCTGCCTGTAGTTCCAGCTCGTGGCTTACCTTTAACATCAGACTCCTGCTCACAAGATAAAAAGCGGTTAGTCCTACACCCTCAAGATTGTTTTGAACGTCGAACAAATTAAATGGAAATAGAATAACGATACAGGAAGCAACAAGCCAATCCCTTTTTTGTAAGCATTATGATAAGCATAAACCAAGGAATGAAGTAATCCCTTAACTCATTTTTTATAAGTATTTTCTGTTTGATAAACACGGAAACAGGATGCAATAAAAGATTTTTAATGAAATTTTAAGAACAAGTAAATCAATATTCCATTTCTTTTCCTAAAACAAATGCCAAGTGAAAGAATGACTATCATTGTACTTTCTATTCTGTCTCAAATTTTAATAACTAACCTGTATCTTCTGATTCCATTCAGTTTCATCCGTCAATAAAGTGTTTGAATATTAATTTTCATATGATGACTGTATGCATGAGAGTACCTGTGGTAAGTGCAAGAAAATGGAGGTCTTTGCCGTTGCTGGATTGTGATTTTCTGCTCCCTTGCTCCAATCATAACAGACCTACAGCCATGTAGATTTCAGAGTTATCATAAACTGAATGGAAGGGTCACATAACGCATCCCAGCATGATTTTTAGAAACTTTTTGAAGCAAGCTCATGGAGAACAAAAGTTGCAAAGCCTAACCGGATTCAGAACCGATTGCAACATCCATTAATATTTATGACAGATTAACCCAAAAATCTAATCTGAGTGAATGCGATTGAAGCAGCTCAAAACATATTCTCCGTTTTAAGTTTTCACTCATATTGAACTGATATTTCAATTTCTAAAAGATATAAACATTCTCAACAAAGTTTTTGAATCTTTAAATTTATTTCTCAATTCTTGTCAATTTCATCCTTCTGCCATCATAACTTTTGACGCATGCATAAAGGAATTGTAAACAGTGAACACTCAATTTATAAATTTAAATATTCAAGGACTAAAATAGGAATATAAGTGCATCTGCTAGGAAGCAACATATTAACATACTGTCACCTAATCTCCTCCAATTACTAAAATACTCCACTAGTATGAGTAGGAGCAGTAGGAAGAGAGAGAGAATGCATGATTATATTATGAAGATAATAAGCCTGGTGCTTCCAGAAAATGGGACCACACTGATTTGCATCAGCCAAGAACTTGAAAATATTTTCATAATTCTGTGATATACCTAGAAATTATGAACCGGCAATGTATGAATTTTTCACAGTATAATATTTAACATCAGAAATAATGGACAAAATGACAGCATGTTACTTGTTTGCTCATTTGATATGTGCTGTGCATGCATTTGTAATTGTACATACACAAGCATGGGTGTGTGTGAGAGAGAGAGAAAGAGGGGGGGGGAAGACTTAAAGAACCAAAATTAAGAATATTAAACAGATATCATGTGACAGCAAATGTAGGTCTCCTTGTTTAGAAGAGAAGCTGCATACAAAGTAAAACACTATGGTTTGTTAAAACACCAAAACAAGACTTACAGCGTAAGCAAATATGGAACCATCATTATTGAATGTACTGCAAGGTATGGGCTGACTACATCTTTGCATGGCCTGCAAACACAATCACATATTACAAGCAAAATAACAATAATAAGTTATAACAAATACTCCAATAAGATAACAGGAAATGTCAATAGAGGATATCATAATACTTTCAACGGGTGATACATATTCAACACTGCAATCAAGGCCTTACGAAGTATAAAGTATACACCCAAAAGCAAACAGAAACATCTAAATTCAATTTTAGGCACATGTCTGTGTTAGGACATATATACAGAAGGACCCTGACTATGAAACACGCTGCAAAAACTTCTATTCTAAAAAACAGACAAAAAAAGGATATTACTAAAGTCTTACCTTGAGTCTCTGCTTACTGTCCTTGTCCCAGAAATTAAAAGCACCATCAGATCCAGCAGTTGCAAATGTGTGATGTACCTGCACAGAAAGAAATTAAATGAGATCCTAAGCAATAAAAAAATCAAATTAACATCTCTTCCAATGAAATTAACTAATTTTCCATATATATAGAGTATTACTGGATGGAAATTCAAGGAGTTGACTGAGTATATATCATTATTCTCTCTGTGGCATTTGAAAGTAAAGTTCTTGCTTTGTTGTGCATCGTCCAAGTGATGTACTCCAACCCGTCCCTCTATTGAGCCAACCTACAGAAGAATAGTGTAGTCAATACTCAAATCATGTCAGCAGTTCAAACTTTTGGAATCCAAAATGTGATGTTTTCAGTGGATATACAGCAAGGACTTGACCATTAGTGATAATAACACCAGCAAAACAACAAAGAGTATACATTATGATGAGACACAGGGAACTGTTTAAATTGAAAGGACAGACACAATTGAAGTGAATACATACCAAAAAACCTTGCTGATCAGGAAAAGCAGCAACACATCTGGTCTGATACTTCAGGGGTGATAGAATTCTTTTGTACTCAGTCTGTTAAAATTTCGACATTGATTTCAAGGAAAACATATTATATTGATATTTATCAAATCAGTTGCTCTTTAAAGAATAAGAAGAAACCACTGCTCCTTAATTATTTCTTGTTGAAATCATGGAAAACCAGAAACAATAGAAAAAGTGAAATATAAACAAATCTTATGTCTCAGTCAAACACAAAAACAAATCATATGTAACGTAATTTATCATTAAAGTATCAAACTTTGATCATGACCTAAAAGACTCCTATCACATATAACCATCCTGGAAAAAACAATAACTACAGTGCATGAGGACCTTGTTCAGTTTGGACAGCATCTTCAATGTGTTTGTTTTAAATTATCTTGATTCTTTATGGTAAGCAGCCATGTGTTAACATCTGTATTTTCTCATATGTTTTGACTTTCAAGAGAATACCACCAGGTCTATGTTGATGTATTGCCCTAGCTCTTTCAATAAATTTTACTTTTCAAAATTTAAAAAGAAAAATATGGTTATCAAGCTGGTTATAGTGAGGAATTACGTTTAACCTATGCCATTCCTGCTACTGAATGACAATACTAACTTTTAAAAAAAATTTAGTTCTTGACATTCAAAAATGAAAAACCTGCATGTTGAACATACATCATTCTTCTGGGTTTTTCATGGGAGGAATTCTACAGACTACAGATTCAGATGATCTGGGATTCAATACTTGTGATCATAGCAGTTTATGCACTCACGTGCATTCACAAAGTGAGTACATCATCTTTTTAGTTATTGACGGATATATAACATCACTCAACGCATATTTCACATAGCTATGCAAAAGTATGCACGAGCACCTATCTTACTCAAATTGGAATATTGGATACTCATAATAACATCACTTAATTTAGATGGCAACATGCTGCTATTGCTTAAAACCAACAAAAGCACTGAGAAAAACTATTGTAGAAAGAAGAAAACATTACCTGAGGATTCTGCAAATTGAAGACTACAAGATTTCTATCTGCAGTTCCCACAACCATCAGAGGATATTTCACTGTCATTGCATAACAGCGATCAGGAAGTTGTTGAGTATGCACTGGATTTGACTGCCTAGTGTCCCAATACCTAAGAGAAAGCAAGTAAAGCATAAAATAATTTATGACAGCCAGAAATATTTGAAACACTAAATGGTGGCCACCACACAAATACAATAAGAAATTATAACAGAAAATGCATTTTTTTGGACCAAAATACCAAAATTTGCCATAGTAGCTATCACGCAAAGTGAAAATCATGATCATAAATAGACTATTGCCAAGTGAAAGAGAAGTTCAAACCAGCCTAGCATGAACTTCTTAATGAGAAAAACAAAGGAGAAAGTTCATCTGTGAAAGCTGGCCTTTCAGCAATTTCAGAGGAAACAGAGACACAAAGGGGAAAAATAAAGTTTATGTTTTCAGAAAGTACAATATAAACACAGATCTATGTATTAAGCTACCTATTAATTATCACACACACAATACCATATATCAGAATGGAGCATGCGTTATATAAAAAGTCCACCCTACCCCAATGTATATGGAAATGTGTGGCCCAACCAGATGTAGTTGTTGTGACTATAACACAATCATAAAATTGTTAAATGAGAGTGGAATGTGTTACATTTTCTTGTGTGATACATGCAGGTATTAGCTACTGCATTATAATGTTATGTAATTTTTTTTACAGTGTGATCAACTCTTCAAAATAATGTCAAGATGCATTGGTCCTAAAATATTATAAGCTTGAAAAGCCCCAAGTAGAAGTGATCACAATTTGTAATAGACTTGTCATCTTACTTGCAACAATAAATCTGACTAACATATAAGTAAAGTAGGACTTTTAAGAAAATTGAATCACATACTTCAGGGTCTTGTCCCAGCTTCCTGTGGCTAAAAGATTCATCTCAGGTATCCAGGCCATATCTTTAATGGGAGCATCATGCATGGCGACAGTCACTGGTTGCCCACCAGACAAAAGAGGCCACATTTTGACCTGTTTGTCACATCCTCCAGAAAAAACAGTTGTTCCATCATCTTTCCATGTTGAGCACAAAACCTTCAACAATTAAACAAGCATTGTGTTTGTGTGTTAAGAAGTATGATAAATGCCAGTTCAGGCTCGACGAATAATAATATTTTTTCAATAAAGTGTAGCGAGATTAATTACTGGTTGATCATGAGTTATTGACGCCTTGGGAGTACTGTTTACAACAGGCCCATTCCTTACTATCTCCCAACACCGTACCTGCAAGATTGTTAATACAGGAACAGGTTGTGCATCAAGCAATAAAGCAGATAGGAAAAGATGAAACAAAACAATTTCCAAGAGAGAAACAAAATCAGAAACGGCAAACCTGGTTGTCCCATGATGCAGCCACAAGGAAATTGGCCTTGGGACTGAAACTAACACTTGAAACAGAATCACCAGGTGGTTGGGTCACCTGAAGATTGCAGGTTTCATGTAAATCCTTGTTCATGTAGAATAAATTGCTAATCAATTACAAAAAAGAATAAGACCTGAAACAAATATGCCTCCCACATTCTACTGGGTATCAAAATCAAAAATTACTATAAGATAATCACGGAATCCCCCCTGTAATGGAAAATAAACTAGACTCTACATGTGTAAAAATCAATAATCCCAGAATCTTGGCAGCAATTCCTTCTCAAATAATCTTAGCTGTTACGAGTAGTATTTATATATATTTATGCGACGTTTAGCTCACAAAATCAGAACCCATTCCCAAGACGTAAAGCTTTAAAATTTGAATATACTGAAAAGCAGCTGAGAGACAGTGATCTACATACCTCGAAAGATTTGTTCGGATTTGTGTTTGCGGCCCCGAACGTCGACATTTTGAAACAATGAGACGAAAATCAACACAAGAGAGAGACTCAAAAAGAGAATTACTCAGAGAGCTTAGACAAAAGTTGAAGTCGGTTGAATCAAAACGGTGAGTAAAGGACTGAAGAGAGAAAAAGGAAGAGGATGAAATGCGGTGGTGTTCCGAGAGGAGTCGTAGGTTAAGTTTGTGTGCAGCGCTAACCAGCGTAGTGTCGTCAATACTCAATAGTATATTTAAATCTTTCAAATAATTTCGGGATGCTATTAAAAATAAATAAAGTTTCATGAGATGTTATTCTATAATACGAAGTTTTTTATTTGAAAATTCATAAAATAATTAATTTTAAAAATATTTAATTTAAACTTAAATTAAATGTAACTTTATTTTTTTTAATAAAATCATACATATTGGTGAATAAATTTATCTTAGTTTACAGTATATTTAATAAATTAAATTTATCTTCTTCTTTTTTATTAATTTGGCAAGACATAAATTTTTCTTCGCTAATTATTCACACCCTTCGCCTTTACACTACGATTACAAATTTGGACAAAATTATTATAATTTTTTTTTCTTTTTTGCAAGAGGAAGATTAATTTGTGATTGATCTTTTACTTAAAATCTTCTCCCGACAATCTAAACTAGCTCTATTACAGTTCAAGAATAATAGATTTGAGTATGTTAATATTGTTTTAATATGTTTATTTAAATTATATTGGAATATTAAAGTTGAAAATCTTCGCTCCAATTAGTATTCAAACAGGAGAAAAGTGAGTTTATGTCAATAACTTTTTATATATTCCTTAAATAAAAAAAATTCTATTAATTCAAAGTATATTTATTTTAATTATTAAATATAATAATTAAAATATATCCAAAAATATTTCACTCATCAACTTATTAATATTACTCTTTCTTTTTATCATGTCTTCAAACAGACATATGTATATATATAGATATATATATATATATATATATATATATATATATATATATATATATATATATATATATATAGAGAGAGAGAGAGAGAGAGAGAGAGAGAGAGAGAGAGATGTATTATTTAATCTTTTTTTTTTTTGGACAAGGCCGAAGCCCATTTAATCAAACACACCTATTTTACGGCTTTTTTTAAGACAAAATTTATGTATAATTCATTAATATTTACTATTAAATTTTGTAACAAAATTAAGACTATATAAAAAAATTGAAGGAGTCAATAATAGAGTAATAAAACGTGAAGAATTTAGACGTGTTAATAAAGAATCTTATATCGAAAAACTGATTCGGCGATTCCCGAATGGTTTGGCACGTTGGCCAGCAACAATGCATGAAAGTCAAAGCCATCCATTCCCCAACGAAGAAAGCGATCCACGTCATCATCCTCTACCTCATGTCTCTGAGTGCAGAACATGTAATAAACAAATAAATAAGCTCATCTCTGATTTCTCACACACGCTATCTGCGATTTGGCGCATCCTACGTCATCACCATTCTTCATTCCTTATCGCTGGTTTTCCCTCTCGAGTTCGTATTAACGATGCCCCTCTGCAATTATACTGAAAATCCCTTGGCGGATCTCTTCATCTCCGGTAATCGCTTTTTCTTTTTTCTTCTCAAAGCGCATTCCTTTATTCTTTTCCACAATTTGATGTCAAAACTGCTTCTGTAAACTTTTTCTTTTCTTTGTGTATAAAATAAAAAATCAAGATTCTTTAATTCTTATGATCACAAAATGCAAAGTGTCTCTTGACCATTTCTAATTTTCTTTTAAGAGAATATATTTTTCCAGATTTAAAAAAAAAAAATCTTTGGGGGTTTGAAGTTTGTGATAAGGAGAGGACTACTGGTATGTCCTATATTGATAGAGAGAACCAGGAGTTTGAGAAACCTTTACTTCTTCGAGTCAACTTACAATTTCTTCAAGGAAAGAGTGATAGAACTGTGGGAATGAGCGGCTGAACCGCTTGAAATCAATAATAAGAATGCTTTAAAAAAATTAAGTAAGCTATATTTCCCAAGCTTTTGCTGTTGCCTTTTTTTATTTTGTGTATTTGTTTGTCTTTGTTAAAGGTTTTAAGATAAACTAAGTCCATTACAGCTGACTTGAATGTAGACGAGAACCACTTGGTGAGGATGGAAGTCTTGACCACTTGGCTATAAAAGCCTCTCACAACTTGTCAATGATCAACTAGCTTATAATCTTCAGCTGTTAAGAGAAAGGCCAGGGATTTTGTTCTTATTGATATCTCTAACACCAAGATAGGATAAAACTAATCATCTATAAAATCCCGTTCCTCTTGAAGTCTTAAAATAATTTTTATTTTAGTTAAAGACTATCTAGGTCATTAACAGAAATCCCACAAGTTTTATAACAAAACTGAGGAGAATTCAAAATGATTAAACAGTAAATCCAAATATTACATTTATATTTGATCTTTGGCTCAACAATATTTAAAATTATGGTGAAAAATCACATTATTGCACTTTTGTGTGTGTAAAATAGGTCTTATCCTTACTATACCATGCTGGTAGTCTTAGCTTTACAATTATTTATACTTCTAGTCTTTGAAGAACTTGTTCAAATTAATATCCTGATTTCCAAGTCAGGCTGATAGGTTGTAGTAGTTGTAGGGAGAAAATTTTGATATCTATGCTGGTGCAGGGACTTTACTTACATTTGTTTTCTCTTTATTTTTTCTGGTGGGATTGAAAGGATGATGTGGCCAAGCTTTCGTGTAAGTTAAACATAGGAATCAGATAGTTAATTAAAGGAAATCATCTTTGATGATTACACTTGCATATACAGGGGGAAAGGGGGAAGTGGAGATTTTTATGACAAATTGTTTGAGGGGTATCAGCCCTGAGGGTGTAGGAGCAGGCCAAGCAGCATCTATTTGGATTGGAATCAGATGATGCACAGAAAATTATAATCTCAGAACCAGCTCATGCAAATGTGTATTTTGAAGCATATATGTTGTCTTTTTTGTATCTCTGACTCGTATCTTGTATGAAATTCTGGAGTTGCCATTAATTTTTTTAGTTTCTGATCATACAAGCATAATTTTTTCAGCTGCAAGTAAAAAGTCAAAGGAATTGGAACGAATTGAGTAAGTATGCTTCCTCCTATCAGCCCTGAGGGTGTAGGAGCAGGCCAAGCTGCATCTATTTGGATTGGAATCAGATGATGCACAGAAAATTATAATCTCAGAACCAGCTCATGTAAATGTGTATTTTGAAGCATATATGTTATCTTTTTTGTATCTCTGACTCGTATCTTGTATGAAATTCTGGAGTTGCCATTAATTTTATTAGTTTCTAATCATACAAGCATAATTTGTTCAGCTGCAAGTAAAAAGTCAAAGGAATTGGAACAAATTGAGTAAGTATGCTTCCTCCTATAATAGGTTGTTTTCTGTTATTCTATTCCCAATTATATTAAGCCTCTGTCATTTTATCATTTCAACTACTTAGGACATCCATATATGGGTGAAAAACATTCTTTCAATTGTTACTGCTATAAATGAACCACTATGGCATGCTTCCACACACACACACATATTTATATTGATGACTTAAGAAATATTTTTAGATGGAAAAAAAGGATAAGATGTGCTCCTTTCACAAAGGAAACAAACAAACAAAAACAATGAGCCCAAGAAAAACTTAATGAAACAACGGAGCCCTCCAATATTACTACAATCTACATATTTGTCAAGGAGACTCACTTGAAAAAGTCATGTGCAGGGCACTAAAGATAGGCCATACACCCAATCCTATACTATAGTAAATCTAAGAAATGCTATTGAAAATCCAGCAATTTCACTCTAGCTAAATACTCCAAACAGCATACAATGCACACCAATATGAAGCTTTTCCTTCTTTACTCTTCCCAAAGCCTTTGATACTAATAAAAAGTTATTCCACACTCTGAGGGCAAACCCAAGCTTCTGCAAACACACCAGAACGCCTTTTCCAAATTGAAAAGGCTTATGGGCAAAGCGTTTTAGCAAATCTAATATGGCTAGTAGAGTTTCATTAGTAAATACAAAGCTGCTCTTCCCGAGGTATCTATAGATGAAGAACACGACAGGATGGCCTTTATTCAGTTGTACTGAAATGCTTTTTGGTGTCAACCCCAGGAACAAGGTAGAGTGGTGGCACATAATGTTTAAGACATCCATTGTGCATGTAAACAGAAATAGTAAAATCTAAAGTATTGGAGAATATTCAGATGTGTTCATCAATGTTAGAAAGTAATTTGTAAGGCATAATTTTTATTATGTGCTTAGTGCATATACTAGGTAAATTAGTATATCTCTTTAAAATGTGAAGGTGGATAATAGACTCATTACATTATTAATCAAACTTTAATTACAGCCCTGATGGAATTGAATCACTTTGTAACCATATGGAGCTGGATCCCACTGATGGGAGGGTCTTGATGCTTGTGTGGCAAGTTACTCTCAATTAATACCTCATTCTTATATCTTGCTTGTTAAGTTTGTGGTCGGAGTTGATGGAGTGGGGACTACATGTACCAGGAAAATGAGAGCTGAGAAGCAAGGATATTTTTCTTTGGTAAGGACAATTTTATGCATATCAAGTTCATTGTCCAAAAAACTTTTGGAATCATTTCAATTTTTGACCCGAACAGTCAAAAACACACGTATAGGTATATTCTTTATTTACTTTCCTGTTCAGTAGTTCAGTACACAATCAGTTTTTGTAACGTGCTTACTCCATTTTTATGCTGAAATTACTTTACTAACCCTAAACATCTTTGGGGTGAGTGGAGGATAGGCCTAAAAGATCTAAGGGCTGATTCAATAAGTAAATTGAGGAAAGCACTTCCAACTCTAGAAAAAGAGGTATAATTATCAAATTGGTACTATTTTAGTAATTTTTTGGAAAATCACTTTTTGGTAGTTATTACCTTTCACGATGGAAATCATTCTCGAAGTGCCAACTTTTTTCTTTGATATGCAATGTAAAGGTCAAATTTCCACCAAAATTTTCATATTTCTATTCTTATGCATTCCAATATTGTTTAATAGGTACAATGTGATGCGATTTCATGTAAACTAATTTTAGGTAGGTTCTTTTTTTTTGTGGGTTCATTCTGGCTTACGCTGACCTCACTTAGTGAAAAAAGACTTAATTATTGTTGTTGTTCATTCTGTCCTATCTCTGATTTTTCTAAATTTGTTAGAGGAAAATAAGAAATGCGTTGACATAGAGACCGTTTGTCAATTACTTTCTATTATTATGGCTTTCCAATTTCATGCTTAAGTCAACTTATTTTTGGAATATTTGAAGGTGATTAATAAATTGTTGCATTATTGTTCTCTCTCAGGATGGTATTTGTTAGGTACACACACAAAGGTATGCTCTGTTTAACTCTTTACAGTTCTCTTTCTCTGTCTCTTTTCCCAGCTCTCCTCTAATATTGGTGAATCTAATTTGATGTGCAAACTAGTATGCTGTTATAAAGAAAACTGAAAAGATAGCTCATTTACTAATTACCTTGCTAACACTAGCGTGACATGATTACATACCATGATGTTTTATACGCTGTGACTACCAAACAGCAAAACCTTTGTGTTGCAATGAATTGATATGATTGTTTCCTTTGTGTTCCCAACTTTTTTTTTTTCGAAATATAGATATTAAACCACCACAGAAAGATAGGGAGGGGAGGAAATGAGTTAATTGAGCAAGCTCCTTGGTTAGGGTCGTACTCTCCCTCTTATGAATCTTTTATGAAGGAGACTTCTATGTTTTGCTCCTGATTCCTGATAGAGTAGCTAGTTAAGCTTTGTGATGAGAAAAAAGCTTAAGGATTTACATGTCATTTCTGTTGATTGCAGGATCAAAATGATTACAAGATCATAAACATGGATCAATGGATGGGGTTTTTACGCTTTTGCAGAGAGGTAGTCTTTCTCTATCTTTTGTCTTTGCTAGTTTATAGATTTTATTCATAATTATCATCTGAGAAAGATTTATCTTTACCTTTCAATTTGACACAAAAATTGTCATTTTCTCATCTCATAGTTGTTTGGGTAGAGTCTCTTACTACTTGTTGATGCACTCAACTTGTACCACCATTTGCTTTTCCGAGAAGCACACATAAGATGTATGTACAATCAAACTTATCCTAAAAATGGCTGCCAATTAACTACTATCATTACAAAAGCCTAGTCGTGCTCAGCCTCTTAGCCACTGCTGAGATTGAACTGCAAGTATGTTTACTAAATGGACCTTTGAGGCATTGGAGCATGGTTGTTGAGTTTTTGCTTGAGGCTGAATTAGAATAAGTTACATATTGCAATGATGAGAATTAATGAATGCAGGGATCGGATAAGAAGATATTTGTGATGGGTGTTTAGTGCTGGGCCTTCTCATGTAATTCTGGGTGTATTAACCAATGTTATGTGCTTTTCATGGATTTATTTTCTTTTATCTTTGAAATCTATCTGTCTGACAAATTCCTATATCTACACAGTTAACTTTTCCAGAGCTTAGTGACTATAATCCAGAACTTGCCTGGCCCTTGCTCCTAGACAGTTTTGTTGATTATGTGAGAGAAACTGCAACCATTGTTGATGTGAGTGTTCATTAAACCGCATGTTAACCATTTGGGTATTACTTCACATTTTGTAGCTTTAAAATCTGCCTTCTTAACTTATGCTGATTGATTTGTTGGCAGTACTCTCATTCAAGTTAGAGAAACTGTCAGCCTACTGAGTCAGATAGCTGCCTTGTGGTTCATTTATTGTCCTTCATTTTTCCCCTCCAACACAAGTTCTTTTTCTTCTGTTTGCCCAGTTTCTTTCGGCTATTCTAAACACAAAACCTTTGTTACTTTTTTAAATCACCATATTATGCTATAATTGTAGTTGAGGCTTGGTGCGTGCTTTTTTTTTTTTTTTGGACTGGCGGCTTGGTACGTGCTTATATACTTAACTTGTGATCATTCCCAACATCTATCATAAACCCACCCCAAAATTTGAGATTCTCACTAAATTTCACTTTCTTTCACAAATAGATTAATTGGTATTACCAAAAATGTCTAAGGGTAGCATTTTTTTGTATTAAAAAAAAAAAGAGAAAAGAAAACTTTCTTAGTCAACAGATTCAAAAGTGAAACCGTCCAAATGGCGAGTCATTATCCTAAAAAGAAAATTAACTGTAGGGACACACTGAGACAGAAAATGACAGGACCAACTGCTCAAGACCCTTACTCCCTGATTTCTTAGCAACTAGATTTATGCGTGTTATAACGTAGGACGAATCAACATCATTAATATCTTGCATAATTTGAAAAAGGCATATAGCTCTGTTGGAAAAACACCCCAATTATGTTCCATCTTAGTTTGCTTGCTTTAGTGTTGAAATGAAAATAGTAATTGAAAGTTGCAAGAACAATAGTGTCCCCAAATTTTAAAGCAATCTTACAATAAAAACCAAAACAAAATGAGGCAAGAGCACATTCGCAATATCAGCACCGGGAATCCTGCCAGGTTTCTTGAGATACCACCTTCATAAGGTAATATGGATGAAAAGAATGAAGAATAAATTGTAAATTGAAACTCTAATCTGTTGCTTTCTTCGTTAAAGCAACTTCTGTAAACAAAACAAAAACAGAAAAAAGAAAAATTTAATGTTCAGAGTTTGGACATGATGATGAAGACGACTCAATAATCAAAGGTGAAGATGGGGGAAGGGCACGTCTGCTCCTACTCCTTCCCCTTCGCATCCCGGAGCTAGAAGCAGGGGATGATGAAGAAGATGATGTTGAATTTGAAGCTGCAATCTTGTTTGAATCATTTGTTAATACTTGCTTCTCTCCTTCACATTGCTTGTCTTCAATTCTGTGATGCCTAACTTTGGTTGAATTTAAAGTCACTGGAAGAACACAATTGCACAAAAACCCTGCAACCAATCAAACCAAACAAAAAGAATCAATCATGTTATCTAATCGTTTTAAGCATATTTGAACGAAAGGAGTGTAGTTTTTCTCTGCATAAAAGAATAAAGTTACTTGTCTTTTCCTTCTTTTTCTCTATGCAAAGATAATGAATTCCACTTTTTTTAACATCAATTATTGTCGCAAAGAATCTTTTTAATATATATATATAAAGAAGCAACTCCCATATATTTTCCTGTAAAATATATTGCCGGATGACAGTGCAATTATTGTCATTACAATTAGTTAATCCATACAATTTCATAAAAGATTTTATTATTTCATATGTACTTCTGTGATTTTGGAGGCTAACTCGTATAATCTCTCTT
Source organism: Gleditsia sinensis (assembly GCA_037074535.1). Taxonomy (NCBI): domain Eukaryota; kingdom Viridiplantae; phylum Streptophyta; class Magnoliopsida; order Fabales; family Fabaceae; genus Gleditsia; species Gleditsia sinensis. The sequence goes on along the minus strand of CM073469.1, from coordinate 770,112 downwards.
GGATTATTATTTATAACTTTGCATCTCCTCGTATATGATATCCAAGAATAAAATTTAACCAAAAAAATTTAATATTTTAAGTATATTTTAGAATAAAATAATCATAACTAAACACACTTGATCATAAAAATAAATTTTAAAAAAATTAGAGTAATAATATTTCTTCAAAAAAGAAGCGTTCATCCAACTTTTAACAGAAAATTCAACAGCATAAAAGTAGAACAAAAAATCCAGGTGAAGTAAGAATTGAGTGAAACCAATAGATATTCAAATTTAAGTGATGTTTGAAGCTGTAAAATGAAAAGAAAGAGTGAGTTACCGATTCGAGCAAGACGATTCACCCAACTGGGTATAGAATTTCCAGTGAGTCTAATACAAGCATCGTTGCAGAAATGGTTACAATTCTTGGTGATCAAATTATAGGCATTCCCTCTGTACTCTCCTGCAAGCTCTTCCATCGCTCCCCTCACCTCTTCAGCTCCCTTATCTGTCTTCCCAATCAGTATCGTCTTCCTAAACGTGAACCCATCACAGCGTCGCGGTTCCCCTTCGAATATCCCCGTCGTCGGGTACTCGTGAGCTCCGAATGCGTACTCAACTCCGTGAACTGCACTCAAAAACCCATCAGTTTTCCCAGAGAACTCTAGATCTGTACCCAACCTCTGCGGATTAAAATTCAAACAAACAGAGAATTGAGCTCGAAGACAAACCTTGAACACCCGAATGGTATACTCCGAGGCCGAACCAGTAAGCGTAGCCATTGATGGGCGTGAGATCGTACACATTCAGGTAAACCGGCACCGATCCTGAACCGCCACTCCGGAGACCCTTCCTGCACAGCATTCTGCTACGTCGTTTCTTGAGCTACATCAACTTCATCATAAAAATATAAGCTAGCTGCAGAGCTAATTGCAAACAGAGATTACAGAGTGGATTTTTTTGGCTAAAAGTTTTCAAATAAATTTCTTTTTCTCCAATTGGGTATCTGAATTTGGAAAACGGAGAAGAGAATGAGAAGCTCGTGGAAATGGGTTCCGCCGGCGGCAGGTGGTGCCGCCCCGACTTGTTATTTGTGAAAGTAGTGGGTATAAATAAGTGCTTTGTACAGGAATGGCCTCGGAGTTGAAGCGAAATTGCAGAAATGCCTAAAAAATGAGCTGGTATCAGATGTAGGAATTAGGATCCGATAATTTAAAAAATTTCTTGGGACAAAGAAAGTAACGTTTTGCTCATAATGATGGTGTATGGGTGGGGTTTCTTCATATTATATTATGAACTGCGATTAGTGGAGTTTTAGTTTTAAAGGAAAGGGAGGAGGAAGCATGATGATTTTGGGGGAAAGGGGGGAGTGGGGTCCATCCATATGATATGATAATTGAAGAATTAAATTAGGATTATAACAAATAATTTTGTTTTAGAAGTAGGTTGGTTATATATATATATATATATATATATATATTTAATATTTTTAAATACAATAATATATATAATATTTAAGATATTCGTCGATGATATGATTGAATAATATTACTTTTGGAACCTATCCTTCTAACCAAAGTCAAGTACGTGAAATTTAGTAACAGAAATTTAATTAATTTATATATATAAAAAAATAAGTTGAATTTAATCACTTATTAAAAAAAAAATTGACTGAGTTTGACTAGAGAAAGTAGTAGTACTATGCGTTAAGGGAAGGTGGGTAGAGTTCGATGATAATCATGGAGTTTAACCTGTACCCTCACGTGGGCATTGTAATAATAACACACACAAATTTTAATCAGAAATGAAATGTTCCGCGACCAGTTTTACGCCATAAAGATTTCCACAGCGCGAATAAAAGGTTTTTATTTTCTGGGAAATTAAAGTAAAATAATAAATAAAAAAAGAGTGAGAAATTTGGCATTTTAACTCTTTGAAATGATCATTATTAAGATGGATAAAAAAGTATTGATCCCAAATTATTTTTTCATATTTGGATCCAACTTCCATCCCAATATATTGAATCAAGCCTGAAAATTTAAATTAATTTTTTTAAAAATATAAACATTGATAGTTTTCTTTAAGGATAATACTTTATTGTGTGAATTGAGCCATTCAAAATAAAATTTTACACTGTTTAAATTTTAAAAATGATTTCATGGAGAAAATATTTCAATCGCAATTAAAATTAAAGACACTAATATTAATTTGGGCCGGGTTTTTAGAGAACCAAATAACCGAGACAGCCCTTACGAACCACTTTTCAATTTCAGGTCGTTCTTGTTCGCGTTCGGAAAGGAAGTAGGCGCCTATGTTTCGCGCCCGAGGCAGCTGGGTCCGATGCTCGGAGCCATTCAAGCTACTTCGGATCACATCATTTTGCAGCAACGCTAAAACCAGTTCCGCTTCCAGCAATCCTACCACGACCGACCACATTATCGGCGATGAAAGGTATCGCCAGCTGGAGAATCTGGATTTCATGACTGCGGCGAAGATCCTCTTCACTGACCCACCAAAGAAAAAGAAATTTGGGTATTGTTTTTGCTTCCAAGTATATGTTCTTAAGCTCTTTTGATTATCTCTTTCGTATGTAAGTGTCGTGGCTAGTTTCTGTCACTGGATGTGATTTGGTTGGGCTCATTCGGCTTTGCTCTCTTTGGCATTTCATCGAGCAGCTTCATTTCAATGTTATTTCATATGATTTGTTGGAAATTGGAACTGCAATTACGATTAATTCTGTACTACCTCCACTGCAATAGCTCTATATGCATCTATATCTTTATCAGTACGTTCAAGAACTCAGGCTGCACTAGGGAATACACTTATGGGAAAATTTCTACACGTCTCTCATAATTGATTATGCATTGCATCTCACTGTATAAGTTCAACGATAACTACATTGTGTGCGAGTGCCTATTATTTACACTACTTTATTTTCTTCTTATTGCTATTAACTTATAAAGCAGTTATATGTTTCATTTTGCTGTTAATAGTTGAAATTTATTCTTACATTACATGTCTCTCTTTCATGGTCAGGATTGATTTCCACCTTGTACAATTTTTCTTTGCCTGCTTGCCTTCTTTGGGTATGAAATTGACGCTTTTAACTTATATCTACTTCCATTATTGACATTTTTTAAAGTTCTCGTGCTATCATCTAAAGTAAATACTTTCTGCAACAGCTGTATATTTGGTGGCTCAATATGCTCGTTATGATATGAGGAAAATGGAGGTGGTATGTTTTCTTTCCTTTCTACTGATTGTGTAAGATTGACATCAGGTTTCCCAACATCATATACTTATTGTTAGGATATCTGTACTTGTATGTCTTTTCATATTCAGACCATTTTGAGGGATTTAAATACACTGCATAGAACACTTGGAGATGAAAATTTATTTATGATAAAATAACAAAACTTAAAGATAGAATAGTGATGCAGTTTATTACTCCTGGCTAGACATTGTTCTCATAGATATCATGTACTTTGTACATGGTGCAATTGTTTGTGATATCACTGTATAAGCAATGCCGATACAGCATGTTATTTAGTTAGTATTTATTTGATATATATTAGAGTCTTCAAAGGTATATTATATTAGTTATCATTGAACCTGTTCCTTGTTGGTAATAAACACTAAAGAGTGCTAAGTTGTGGATTTTTATCTGTGTAAAGTGAGACCAAAATTTTGTCAATTTGACATTGCCATTATGCATGTAAACAATCAGAGGCGTAAAAATCCATCTTTCTTTCTTTTTTTGTTGGATTTCCCTTGTAATAGTGGCTTTTCTTCCAACTCATTTCTTACAACTCATTTCTTAGGAAGTGGAGCAGAAAAGGAAGGAAAGGGATGAAAAGGAAGCAAAAGAAAAAGAAAAAGAAATGGAGTTAAATCCCCCTGAGAAAAAAGAAGAAAAATCTGATCCCCAGCTTTTGGAGGTGAAAGTGAGACTTGGCAAACTTGAGGAGGCTGTGAAGGAGATTGTAGTTGAAACAAAGAAACAATCAAGCAGTAGCCTAACCAAAAATCAGGTAAGCAATGATGAGAAAAAACAGAGTAAGTCTTCTACAGCAAGCAACATGAATAGTGGTTTGACATCAAACAAGGGAGTAGAGAAAGACAATCTTGGTAAGCATGATTCTGTCATGCCAAAACCGGAATTAGGCCAAGCGAGTATAAACGGTTCAATGGCAGCTCCAAAATTTTCTCTCCAGGACCAGAAAAGCCAGAACCAAGGTGGAGCAGCCTCTCAAGGTAGTAGTATGTGAAGAAAGACCTTTCAAGTCATTGTACATAATTGATCAGAAGATATAGAGCTTTTTATTGAAAATTTTCTTAAACCCCGTTCTACAATAAACATTACCTTCTGTCCACGTGGCGGGAAAGATCATCTCCAACTCAAATTAAATATTACGTTTAAATGTTTGTCTTGGTTTTATTTTTGAAAATTAATTGTTCAATAACGAACTAAAATGCGTTTCAGAACCATAAACCGCAAAGCTTGGTACAATCCCATAGATAAAATGAAGTAAAATAAGATAGTACACTCTTGGGGTAGAATTTCTTTTTGTACCATTGTAAAAAAAATTTAAAAAACTTACATCGTGAAAAATTCATCTTAGAAAAGTTATATATTGATATGAGATTGATTTTAAGTGTCAATAAATATCATAGTTGGAAGATAAGAATGCAGTTTCCGACTTTTCCGCTAGAGATGTAAATCGCTGTTCACTGTACTGGAGGCATCTATGTCTGTGAAGCTTTAAATCCAGTATTAAAAAGAATCAGATAAGAGTATTAATTAGACATTCATTACAAGAAAACAGCAGCCGTGATTGCGCGTGTGGGCGCAGCTTTTAATATTTGAGAGAGACAGTGTTCCAGGTTGTTGGTTGGCACAATCAACGAAATGCTAGATGGTGAAACAAAATCTATTAGAAGAATTGCAGGTCGAACTCCAAAATTAATGTGAGAATATTGTTACCAAAAGAGAAGATTATGAACTTGTTTCACCAGTTTTTCGACTTTTTTTAATGATTGTTTCGCAGATTTCAATTCATAGTTTTAGTATTTTTTTTCCCATCAGAATTTACTTATTTATTTAACACTCATACATTCTATGTTATTATTTTATAAAAATTAGAATAAATTACAACTGATTTCCTTAAGTTCTTTGAAATTTTAAAGATAATTTAAAATGACAATTTTGTTTTTATAAAATTCACAAAATTTTCATATATTTTTCTCTTCCTCTCATAGATCAAAAAATTCTAAGCCTTAACATTTTTTCTATGTCTATATTTGACAACTAATTGGTTCTTGCTTACTTCTTTGTTGCACCATAAAATATTATCTTGTTTACAAGTCGTAAATATAGTACACTTTTTTTTTATATATATATAAAAACATGTCTTACCCCACATGTTTTGTAATCTTATATTTATTTGAAATGGGCTTTTTGAAGTTAAAATTTCCATCTATGTTAAAGCTCTTAAATTTTGAGTTTTAATTGTTTCACTTTTATTTTATATGTGCATATATCTGTTCAAAAGATTTTAGTTTTACTTCAGTTTTCACAAAAGCACTCTAAAATTTTATATTAATTATTAACATCTTAATTTAAAAGAGTATATATTTATCTTATTCATTGATTTTGACTTTAATTAATTGATAAAATAGTTTACTTTATTTTAACATTTTATTTTAAACTATCATTATGAGATACAAGTATAATTACAGTCAAAAAAATGCAACTGTAGTGGTTTGATGATTATAATAGTAATTGAAAAATAATAAATAAATATTTTTGAAGATAAACAACTTACTTGTAAAAACACCAGAAGCAAAAGGTAAACGGATCTTCCGCTGTGCACAGTAAAAAGAAGTTTTTTATTTTTTATTTTTCTAAAAAGCTTCTTTTGCTGTGCACAGGTATTTTTAAATTTTAAAAACTAATAGTAAAAAATTTCTCTCGTATCATTTCAAATTGATATGAATAAAAAGGCAGTATAATTTATTGTGAATATTAATAAAACCCAAAATGGCATTCTATTCTTGAAAACATCTTATATCAAACACAAATATGCTAAAAAATGATGCATCTCATCTCACGGTTCGAGTGTGGTTCCCGCTCTTGGTTCCTTCCCAAGCATCGCAGTTCCACAAAATGACAACTGTTTTGAAATTTTTCTTCCAGTTTCTTAGAAGTTGTTGAATAGTTACCGTTAGTCCTACCAAACACAGACGCAAAATGCCACCAGTGCCCAACTCAAGTTCGTTTCCCAAAGCTGTTCCAAATTTAAACATACTTTGATCCGATCAGTCGCACCACATAATACTCAATTATCCTTATCTCTGCTCAGTTGTCAATATTGTCCACTAACCGTTCATATTCAAATTCCAGAGGGACCCATCCACTAGCTGATGCCATATGGTAAATCCATTACTAAAGGTTTTTAGTGCACGTCGAAGCACAGGAAAGTTACTCTTCGGTAGACGCCAATAAATTCTTACTAACAAGAACCAACCAAAGTCTAGATTTCCCCCCCAAAGACAACAATGAACAATCCAACCTTATGAAGGATTCATCTTTCCCCTTTCAAAGTCATTCTCCATTCTCATACTCTTCTCTCAAATCCCAGTAATGTTAAATCTTTACTGGAACTACCCAGAACCAGCTTCTATCAAAGATTGAGTTTTTTCCTGCTAAATTCCAGAGGACCTGTCCCTATCTGTGTCAGTCACCCATGATGAATGGATGCCAAAAATCCTCCAATATTTCGGGCCAATCATACGACTCGCTCTATGTCAATCCCCTCACTGAACTCAGGCACAGTCGTAGCTGCAGCGACTATGGCCGCTCAGCCTGTAAAGGTGATGACTTCGAAGATTTTACGCACCGAGACCGCAAAATCTTATGGGATAATAAAGAGAATGCCACGCCCATCAAGAAAGAAATTGAAGTTTTAGGTGACAAGGAAAATGCAGTGCCCATAAATGGGTCTTCTACTGTGCCCAAAAAGTTCTCAAATTCCAGGTCTTTGTCCACAGATAGGATTTTGAAGCCCTCCTCGCTTCAGTTCTGTATGCAAATGAACGATCCCGAAAAGGCGTTTGGGTCGAAGATATGGGACCGTAATGAATCGGAGAATTCAAGCTCTTTGAATGTTTGGGACTACTCTGATTCAGAGGCAGCTCCAGCTTCATCCTGGTCGACACTGCCTAATAAGTGAGTTGAACTTTCCTTCTACTTTTAACGAATTTGTTACCCTTTGAGATTTTTTTATTGTGAGTTTGAAGTTGATCTTACTGTTCTGAATGTATGTTCAGGTCTTTGATCTGTAGACCATTGCCTATAGATATTGGAAGATGTACCTGCGTTATTGTGAGGGAAGCAACGCCAGAAGGACTATCTGGGGGCACTCTGTTTTCTCTTTATACCTATGTAAGAAAGTGTATCGTAGCTTTGTTATTCTATCTTTTATGGGTAGAAAGTGCCAACAATAGTGAAGGTTAAATAAAAACTTATCAGCACAAGTCACTCAGGTGAACCTTTGATTCTTGAAAATTTGTATGTTCCCCTCCCTAAGATAGCTTATATTTATAGACTGATGAGGGTGTTCGTACAGTAGCAGGTCTTAGCATCCTTATATAATGTCTCTAACAAGGAGTTAAAAGTTTATTGAAAAGGCCAGAAATAATAATCAACCATATTAAGATCAATTTCTAGTCCACGGCATGTGCTCTGCTTCAAGTTTCAAATTGGGCAACATTTAACTGCAAATTTTCTTTCTAACTTGTGTTATGGTATGAATCCATTGTTATTTTATGATCAGTAAATGCCACATTCTTCATTGCGGCCTAGGCCTACATTTCAATCGGCAATTTCTCATGAACTTGATTTGTTCTGCAATGAAGTCATAATATATGAATTATAATTATTGTTACATTCAGTACCTTAAACCTTGACTTCAGGGCGTTTTTAAATTCTAGGAAGGTCAGGGACGGCAGAATAGGAAACTGGCTGTGGCTTACCACAAGCGGCGGAATGGGAGGTCTCACTTCACCATAGCTCAGAATGTAAAAGGACTATTATCCAATTTAGATGATAGTTTTCTTGGAACTGTCATGGCTAACCTCATGGGCTCAAAATATCGCATATGGGATCAGGTTCAGCCTTTAACTTCCTTCCTATGAACAATGCAATGCTGGATAAAATACATTTAGAAGCCGTTTGGTATATTGTCTTAGATTCTCTGATATATTAAATACTATAGTACAAGATATAAACATGTAAGATATTATAGTATCAAAGATTTTTTTGAAGGTTGTCGTATAAAGACTACAATTGGTATTTTATAAAAGTTAACACAGTCAAAACTTGCAAAATTGTGAGATATCACCAAAATGATATCATTCTATGATATCTTGGATTATATCAATTATGTTGGAAACCAGTATGCCAAACAAGATGCATCCTGACATACAACTAGGATGAAAATGCTAGTATTTCAAACACTGATTTGTCCAGAATTTATGTACTAATAGTTTCACCTGTGATCTGTTTGATAGCAGGGATATCGTCATAACTCCCGTGGAAAACAGCCAAAACCACCTCTGGCTGTTGTGAAGTAAGTCAACATCTTCATCCACTGCAACCAACCACCGGGTTCCATTCTCCTCTGCTAATTTTGGAATTCTGTTGTCTTTGCAGATTCATACCTACTATAGCTACATGTGCGGGAAGTTACAGAAGCATGAGGGCCTATGTACCCAAGCATCAGTCTATGTCACTGAAGAGCACAAGTCAGGTTAACTTTAAAAAAAAATTCTGTGGTATATTAGGTCATTACTATCACCACATCAAGCTTGTTTTTTTAAGGATATGGTCACATATACTATGGCTGCATGATGGCTTTGTTGCAAATACTTAGTGTTGTATTTTTCAATTCCTTTGATCCCGAATATTTTGTTTTCTAGGTACAACATATCAAAGGATTGCCAATCGACTGGGAAGGAAAGTTGGACAAAGTCCACCAGCTATTCTCAAGGGTACCACTTTACAACAAGGTAAGAGCCTAAAGGAGATGTTACTTTGTCATCTAACAGTCAGATATCTGAACTCGATTAATTTCTATTGGTTTACTTCAGATTTCGAAGCAACTTGAACTTGACTTCAGAGATAAAGGAAGGGCGGGACTTAGAATCCAAACCTCAGTAAAAAACTTCCAGCTGACTTTGGAGGTATGATAAAAGTCTTAACTATAGGATTTCTTTTCTGGTGTTGAATTTTATGGGGAGCTTGAGCTCTCAAGAGGATGAACTTTCTCACCATTAGATACATTTCGAGATTCCCACTATAAGTTCTTAATTTAGATTTCAATCAATGAATCATTAATGTGAGAATCTCATGTTGCATCTAACGGTATAAAACTGAGAATCTCTTGAGAGATTGAGCTCACCTTAGAATTATCTAGAGTATAATGTTACAACTACCATTTCCTGACAAGTATTAAAAACGACATCAATATATATATATATATATATATATATATATATATGTATGTCTGTGTGTGTGAGATTTATGACGTCTTACTGTCTTAGCTGAGTTGTACATGATGTGGCCAGGAGAATGGGAGGCAGACGATCCTGCAGCTAGGTAGGGTGGCAAAATCAAAGTTTGTTATGGATTACAGGTATTTTTTATAGTCGACTATGTTATTAAGTTCAAAATTTGTATCCAGAATCGAAACAAAAATGAAAGCGGTATAACACTGAACACATTTTCTCCTGGATCCGCAGATATCCTTTGACAGGTTACCAGGCATTTTGCATATGTTTGGCTTCCATTGACACAAAGCTTTGTTGCTCAGTGTAGTGTGAATTTTCTGTACCGCACTTTGTTCAACCTCTGAACACAAGAAAACGGCTTTTTGCTTTCCTGTTGCCTCCATCTCCACCCAGAGGGTATTGGAAATCACTGTCAAGACTAGCTATTTGTCTGATGTTAACTAGTTTAACGGATTTTGTGTGCTTGATAGAGTTCACACCATTGTTCGCGAGAACATGAAAGGAGCAGTTCAAGTTTAAATTGGTATACCGCAGTAAGTTTATTATAGCAGGATACAATGTCATTTATCTTTGCTCCAAGAACTTGGAAATCAAGCAGTTACATGTATAAATTTGTGCTCATATGATCACATTATTTCTGAGTGTTGTGGACTTAAAGCCTAGTTTTAGCAGAAGTAGCTGCTATTCCTGCTTCCGGAAATCAGGCAGAAGTTAAACTGAGAAATTTTTTTTATGAATTGGTTCGTGGAATGTTTTATTTTCAGTTAAAGAATCTAAATAAAAGTAAATATAATACGCGATAAGTATTGATAAAATATATTACTTTTATAGCATGTATATGAATTATTGAGCATCTTTTTTCTAGCAAGATATTCTCTTCCTCTTTATGTGCAGTGCAAGTGGAATTTTCACATGCGTAAGGCCATTAATTTTCAATGCAAACAGTTTCGCAGTAAAGTAAACTCAGCTTTCAAAAGGTAGGTTCAAGGAACTTTGTCCATTTATCCTCTTCCAAACATCCCTTTAGGTCTTATTGCTACACACATGCATATGAACGTGGCAGAGTCCGCCTTTTTTCAGTTGTTTTCCTTTTTCCACATAAAGCTAGCCCGCACTGAGGATTGAAAGTGCCCCTTTAAAGCACTAATTTTAAAAATTAGCCACATGAAATTACCCTATCTTTAAAGAAAAAATCTGCAATTTTTCTCGCTAACCCAAAGACCAAGAGTGAAAGAAAGAAAAAAAAAAAGAATTTAGGAATTGGCATTCGCCCTTACCTATTATAAATAGACAATAATTGCTTGATATAATGTTCATTTTGGCTTTCATATGAATATAACGTTGAAAAAAATATTTGCTAATTGTGATTATAATGCCTCTTTCAATTTCAAAAAATTTAATTTATTTTAAAAATAGAGAGTTATAAAAGATGGTTATCGTTAGCGAATTACAAAAAGTAATCATTTATTGACCGGCCCATGTGTCTTCTCCAGAACAAGACAAACAAGGTTTCTTGACTTTTAAAGTATCCTTTTTTTTTTGGGACAAGTTAAAGTATCCTTCTTTTTTTTTTCTTTTTTTTTTTGGGTACGGAGTTAAAGTATCCTTCTTAATTTGCATGAGGACGACATTGTGGTACGCTAACACGGACGACTTTAAAATGGTTCAAACTTGAAAGTCCAAAACCTTCTGTGTTTCAAGGAGAGAAGACAAACAAAAAAAACTTCTCGGTTATTTGCTCTCCCACAGTCTTAGTTCTCCCCGCAAGCGAAGCTCTGCTATCCATGGACGAGTTTTTGGCTCTAATTTGCCCTAATTCTCCATCTGTACGCATTTCTCATCTTTTTCAATTCATTTTCGTACAAACATCTCTCCTTTCTTCGACATAATTTTCTATCGCCTTACCCTCTGTTTGGCAGCTAAGAATGATCAAAATGAAATCTTAAAACCCAAAAGAAAGAAAAGAAGAAGAAGAAGAAGAAACTTGTGAACTTTGTCCATAAGAAAATATCTGGGCATGTTAGTTTGGTCTATGAGAAGGGACCAACATTTCTTACCGTATTTGTATAAGTTTAAGTGAATTTCGAGCTTTTTACATTTCAAAAAGTCTACATTATTATGTTTATCTATAATGTGTTTTACGTATGTTTATTTTCCAGCCAACCTGACAGAGTATGATCAGTTAGTTTATGAAGACTCTCAAACTACATTTGTTCTGTAAAATGAGATGGAATCTTCAGATTCTGTTTGCCATTAAATCCTAGTTTCGTGGGTGTCTTAAGGGGTGCAAGAAAGTTATAGAAGTTTCGAAATTGGACTAATTGAAGAAATATATGCTTTGGACTCTGTTTCTGTTTTTCCAATGTGTTGACATTCTTTTTGGGGACAGTACGACTAGAGCAGTTAATTTTTACCGGGTTTATGAGAAATAATCTGAAAGTAAAGGGAGTATCAGATGGTTCAGTAAAGATTAGAACATTTCTGTTCATGATTGAACTTCTTTTTCTGGTTTACAGGTATGGGATGGAAAGCGATTCTCAGAGTGTTTTGAAGACATATATCCTTATTGTTTTTCAGATTTTGGTTTCATGTTGTGAATTGATACAAAATTTATGGTTGTTTATATGAATTTCTTTCCCTTAATCACACCCACAGTTTTAGGTTTTGGATTGAACGTAGTGACTATCGTTATAATTGTTGTGCTTGGATTCACTCAGAAGAGCAGCAGAGGAATTCAAAGAGCAGATGCCCAGGTAGTAGCTTATCTCACTGGTTCTGAGAATGCTTAACTGAAGAAAAGACTATCGATTGAACCTTTGAAAGTTATATATTTTTCTCGTGAATTTCTTGTATACCGTCACCTATATAACATAAAATTTCATTTTATCATTTATGTAGTCAATACAGCTGCTGGAAATATTCTTTATTTTATTTTTTTCTCATTCATTTAGTAGTCCATGTAAACAACTTGTCTTCTTCTAATAATTAGATTGAGATGTTTTCTTTAAATAAATCTTATCAAAATTTTTTCCCCATAGACTTTGCAGATGGTGTGCTTGATGATGGTAGCATGCTATAGTACAAGTTTTCCAAAAGTATCTGTTTTGAAAGTCACTTTTGAAAATGGTGCAGCTTGTTATTATTTATCAAACGCATGAAATGATAAACAAGTCACTTTTCCATTTGATCACAAATGAACCACCACAAAGAAGCAAATAAAAAATTCATAACCAATATGTGATGACCAAATCAATATTGGCCTATTTTGTGTCTTACAAAAAAAAAAAAAAAGTCCTTCAACTGTTATCCTGTAATATTATCTCAATACAGGTTCTCAACAATTCATAAATTGTCCATTAATGATCAAACTTTTGTGAAATTCTATATGACTCCTACTGCAAAGAGTTATTAATTCCCCACCTTTATTGTAGTTGGTTCCAGCGTATCATAGCAATGCAATCATCTTTGTACTATAAATATTTACGTGAGAAAATTTCTGCCTATGCTAATGCTTTTGCAATGAGTGTACAGATAACCCTTTCGGAGAAATTTGTCCTGCATTTTGTACCAGCTGTTGGAGCATGTCTTTCATTCTTGGACATAATTTTTCTGTGGAAGAGAGAACTTAATAGGCACTTTGTTGGTTATCATAAATGGTTTTATAGTTGTTCTGAGTTGATAGTGTGGGTAAGCTTTCCTAATTTCTTATTATCAGATACAATGTTCTGAAATTTCTAAGACATGTGAATTGTAAATTCTTGGGACCTAAATATTTGCTTATGTCTATATGTAGACAAATATCATTCGCTTCTCAAAGTGTGCCCGCAGTCAATACATATTCTGCAACTATGTCTTATGTTACTGGTGGATTCTGAAACCAATATTCTGGATCTTCCATTTGCTGACTAAGTTCCCATCATTGGAGGTTCTGTTATCAGTTTCCAGCTTACAATATTTTTTTTTTCTGGGCGTTTCACTTTACCTTTTAATTCATAGCATTGTTGGTTTCCATTGCAGATTCCAATACTTATCATGGAAAGCTCTATTGTTCTATTGAATATCACATTTGGCATAGCTATCAATGTGATCAGGGTAAAGAGATCATCTTCCAAAAGCAGGTATATGCTGGTCAGTTATTTTTTGCTTTTTGAGATTTTGGAAAAGCATTATACTTTGTTTTTGAGATTTTGGACAAGCATTATACTACAAGCATAGGAAAGTTCTAAAAGGTGGAGAATCTATTATTCCTCCTCTTAAATATACTGATTGATTCAGAACAGGGATAAAGATTTTAATATAATTGTTAATCTGAGCTCTTACCTGCTTATCATGCTGGACACATTTTTTTTAATGACAGAGTGGTGTTGAAAATTGAAGGTAGATGTTGCACTCATTTTAATGGATGGAATGCTGAATAGTGAAGTTCATTTTCCTTCACACTGTCCCTTCGCTTTCCAAAAAACATTAAACCAACTCTGTATTGTAGCCAGCTCTCTTGTTCTCAGAAACTAGAGCAACACATCTTAATTTAGCCAGCCCCAACTTCATTCATTGTTGTATCTGTTATTTTTCTGCTGTCTCTTTTCTCTCTCCTGGAACTGTTCAGTTGTTGACACATAACAGATAAGTTGGTAGTCTCAAATTCTGTTTTGTAGATGTCAGGTTTGTCAATAAGAAGTCTATGGTTCAGATCACATAGACATAATAACTATTTTTAGAAAAATATATCAAATGATATTAATATGTTATAAACATTTGAGGTGAAATCTTTAGAAGTGACGCCTGATTGCGCAATCCTTGAAGAAACTATTTACAATGAAGGACAATAAAGTTGAGTAAAGTCCAGGATCTGGTGACGTTATACAATAAGTAAAATATGGCTTCTAATGACACTCTGTGTATAATGTGAAACTAAAAAAGTTGTTACTTTTAGTTAAAATAGTCAGATAATTTTATAAAAAAAATGGTTCAGTCATGAGTTGTAATTACATTTCATCTATTAAACTGGAAGGAGCAAGTTTGACTATTTTTTTCCTCCCATGAATATATTTCTCATGCCACATGCTATGAAATATAAATTGTTCTAGGATATCCATCTCAAAGAATGTGGGGGTGCCCCTTTTCTATGTAAAAAGCCAACTTGCATCCTATATTTGCTTGCTTCAATTATTATATTTATGCAAAAGGGTGGGTGCATGGGTTGGGGGATATTTAGAGTAAGGCTCAAAATAGCTTATTGGTATTTTATTTTGAGAATTAAGTATTAAAGTTGCAAAGTAGGATATTTTTTGTTTCTCTGTCCGTCTCACTTACACACAAGTTACTTGAACATATTTTCTTCTACTATAACCTATAAGTCATCCTTCATACCCAACTTTTGTTGGCTATTCACATTCGGTTTTCTACATGTCATTCTAGTCATAACTTATTTAAAGTGATTTGATATTATTGTGATAGCTAGCATAGTACACTCATTTGATTGTTTGTGTCATTTAGTGTATGGATGTGAAAATTATATTTTTAGAGTACATTGAGAATTTTTGACTGAATCTATTATCTTAATTTTAGTTTATTGGAAGATCCTCTTCTTTCCAATGACATGGACCCTGAGGAAGGTTGCCATTGTGGCCTCGTAAGTATATGCATTTAATTGTTTCTTTCCTACTAGACTCTTGTCTGTTGATGTGGTTGCTTGTCTCCTGTATAACCTCCCAAAATATTTGTTTATATTTTCATCAATCTGCATAAGATTTAATTGGAAAATTACTATGAATTGAAACGATTATAATCCAGAAATAATTGTTTTACTGGTTCTTTCATGAGAGTGGAATGTATATGCTATCTCTGTTTCATGCTGTCTAATCATTCTCTGTTGTTTTTAATTACAAACTTCTGGCAACTCTTACTAGTTGTCTTTTTTCATTGTTTTTTTAAAAGGAAAATACTGGGAGATTTTGGAATTTGATGACTTTCAACTTGATAACTCCTGTAATGAATCATGGTATGGTTAAGCAACTGGACTCTGAAGATCTTCTGCAGCTACCTCCTGATATGGATCCTTCTTCCTGTCATGATATAATTTTAACCTGCTGGCAAGCACAACTCAGTAATAATGGTTCAAAGCCATCTTTGTTTAGAGCTGCCTGTTGTGCATATGGATGGCCATATCTCCGCCTGGGTTTATTGAAGGTAAATTTCTATACTGTGTTGTGGTCTCCTCTCCCGTGCTATATATGCGTAATTAGATAAAAAACTGAAGATTCAAAATTCTACCATAGTTTCCTGACCAATTTTATGTGAATAAATTCTCTGACATATTTTGGAAATAGAAGGAAAATTTTTATCCCCTGTCAAGTTGTGTCTACAGAAGTTGCATTTTTCAATTTTGTTTATTTATTTGTTTACTAGTGAGAAAAAAAATTTCCTATGGACTATTGAATCCTTGTTTTCCTGTTCTTGATTTTACTGAAATGCCTTTTAGGAACTACATCAATGTCAACTTAATAAGCACATATTTGTCCATCGAGAAATCAAAATTTTTAATAGAACTCAACTTTTGTTTTTCTTCTAATTTACACTCTACAAGTACAACTATGAACTTCTTCCAGGTGGTTAATGATTGTATTGGCTTTGCGGGACCATTGCTTCTCAATAAGCTGATCCGGTTTCTTCAACAAGGTGTTGTAGCAATTAGTAATTTGTATTTCTCCATTGTAATGATTAGAATGTCTGATTGCATATATAGCTCTGTTTATTCTCTCACTTGTCATAATATCCAAATTCTTGTGTAAAACTATCCTTTTAAGTTCTGCAGTTTTGTTGCATTACTTTTTGTGTTTACTCTTGTGATGTCTTTTGAAACCAAATGCATCACAGATCTCTAAAACAGAACAATATATGATTTTCCTGATTCAGTTAGATTAAGCAGCAGAAATATATTAGGTGTAGGAATTTTATTCCTGCTGCGCTTCAACTTTTAGCTGAGAGAGCATATTTTTTATAATCTCATTGTAAATTACAAGAATTGATTTAAAAATTATTCTTCAATCTATGATATGAAATTGCAGTTTGTAAGTCTTTAATATCATGCAATCATAATAAAGTAGAGAAATTAATGCTAGGAAATTATAATGAGGTGGTTACATAAACCAGGTTATATAGAAAGGATAATGACATTCTTGTTATTACAATAGCGTTTGGTGCATCTAAAATGCATTTTCATATGCAGTGTGAAGGAGTAAGTAGTGTAATTACAGTATTCAGTAAGGTGGAGAAAGTACAATATTGAAAGTATAAGATTAAAGCACACCCAAATTAGGCTATTTCTCCAAGTAACCTGAATATGGAAATTTAAATAGTGATTCCCTTTGCACTAATATTTTATTTCACAATGCTAGTTTTATCATCTTATACATAATTTCCTTGGTCATTTTAAAATAGTTTAAGCAACAACTTGTCAACATTAATAATATAAACAATTCAACGAGTGTGATACCCCTATTCTTTCTAATTTTTCTCAATGCATCTTAGCAGTCAATTGAAAATTAAGTCATAATTAGAAGTTGGTGCCACCTCTGTTACATCTTTCAGGTTCAGAGAATATGGATGGGTATTTACTTGCAATATCCTTGGGTCTCACATCTATAACTAAGTAAGTTTGGTTCTTGTATTTAAATAATATAGCTACTTTTTCCCTCTTTATATGTGCTGCCTTCACTTAATATTTTTTTAGGCATTACTCTTCTCAGCTATGTTTTAATGCAATTTTTATGATTAATATTGAATTACACATAATTAAAAATACAAACAGTTTAAAAGTTTAACTGCTCATCATTCTCCCCTATTTAAGTTGGTAATAGGCCTACATAATTGCATAAACTCTAAATAATGAGAGACCGAGAATCCTATGAAAGAATCATTATGACTGAGCTATGGCATTTGATTGTTAACCTTTTGGCAACCATCAGTGTTTTCATTTCTTAATTTTTCTTCTGGGCCATCCATTACCAAAGAATATAAGAAGATAATATCCCATGCATTTATGAATACGGTTTTCTTAAGTTTTGTTTCATTTCTACTAGGCTACAAATGATCTTCTTCCTGCACCAACAAGAATGCCTTTATTGTATTTGACTTGTATCAATCAATGGTTTCTAAGTAGTGTCACTTTTGACTTTGAGGAACCTATATTTAGTCTGTAGGCATTTATTTAACTTCTGGAATCCTACTTGTTTTTACTTTCCAGTGACATCTAGTAAAACTATGTCCTTCTGGTCTAGATCCTTTTTAGATACACAATATACTTTTCATCTTTCCAAGCTGAAGCTAAAGCTGCGGTCTAGTATCATGACTCTAATCTATCAGAAGGTATGTTAATATTGCATCTACTTGTAAATGCTAAAATTGTAGATTTAATTGCAGTGATATAATCATGCTCTGTCTTCTATTGAAGTGATGTTATTGATGCTTGGGTTTTCTATCATTCTATGATTAGGTCTATGATCATGCTTTCATACTAAAACATATATATTGTTATGTGTTTCAAGTGTCTATGCGTGAACCTAGCGGAGCGTTCAAGATTCTCTAATGGAGAAATTCAGACATTTATGTCTGTAGATGCTGACCGAACTGTCAACTTGTGTAATAGTTTTCATGATATGTGGAGGTATTCCCTTAATTTTAAATTTCTTAGTGCTATATTACACAAAACTCTCTTTGATAATATGTCTGTGAATTCCTGTAGTCCAATACAGTTATTATCTTGTACAATATCCTTCCCTTTATTGTTTTTATTTAAGAAAATTAAGCGTTCAAGGTTAAAAAATGTCTAATTATTTTTTTTATTGGGGGTTATATACAAGATTTCTCCTCTAAACTATATCTGTTGTTTAATGGCATCTGAAGGGGTTTCTTCTGTAGAAGATAAGATTGAATTTTACATAGATATTATTGATATAGAATTTATTCTCATTCAAAGTCAATGTGTATTATAAAAGTCTTAACCACTGTGGTCTTTTTGGTTTTCAGCTTGCCTTTACAAATTGGAGTGGCGCTATATCTTTTGTATACTCAAGTCAAATTTGCGTTTGTCTCTGGAATAGCAATAACCATTTTGTTGATACCAGGTAGGAATGTTACTCTTACAAAAATTTGAGGGGCAGAAAGCCGCACTTATTCTGTCATTCATTTTAGTCCTTTTCTTATAATTTGTTTTCACCTTCTTAAGTGCTTATTCACCAAACACCAACATTGTTAGCCTGAATGAATTTTCAGAAATGTTGATACAAGTATGAATAACTGAATTTGTTTACTAACAAGGAGGTTGTTTTATTTTCCTATTTTTCTCTACAAACATGCCTTACTACATAGATATATATTGCTTGATTGACATTTTGTTTTCTTTATTTCACTTAATCTTGCTAGAGCTGTTTCTGTTGCTTTCAACAGAAAGTAGGACCTACACTGTAAAGAGGTTCCCCATAGCATCTTCTGGACAAATAATTTGATATTTCTTCTGATGTAATGAATATCTCAGAAATATAAACTTGGCTTTCCAGTTTATTTCTGAAAGGAAAAACTGATGTGTATTTCAATACTACATTTTTTAATTTATGCAGTGAATAAATGGATATCGAAATTGATTGCAAGTGCTACTGAGAAAATGATGAAGCAGAAGGATGAAAGGTTGTTACACATTTATTTCCTTCTTTATGGCTTTATGTGAGTGATAAAATATTTGCAGAGGATACCTGTAATTAGCATCTTATTTGATGATAATTTACTGAAGAGAGGTCATGCTTCGAGATTCCTATTTCCATCACATCATCATTGGTCAGCTCCCTAAAATGTAGTTTGCTCAAAATGTTTCCTTTTTCAACTTATTTTTATACATTTTTCTCTAGATTTGCCGTGGATGATTATATACTTGCAGAGGAAACCTTAAAGCAGCACATTGCTTGGTGGTAGTTTATAATTTAGTTAACTCTTTAAGTAGTACTATAATCTTAAGCTAGCAAATTATTTTACTGTCTCAATTAGTTATTTACTTTGGAGGATTATTCTTGTCATCAGTTGATGTTTGGAATTCAGTAAACATGTGTTGGAAAGTGAATCATTTCATATTGCTTAAGAACAAGATGCAATCTTGTCCTCTGGTTGCTTTCTCTTATTGAGACTCTCATTTTCTCATTTTCTTATGTTAGGGTTAACAATTTAATATTTTCTTTCCAATTGTAGCATTTCACTTCCTTTTATAGTGCCACATTGTGGTGGATATGAATCAAAGCGACAGTCTGTATTTACGTTTTTAAAATTATGCTTCTTATAGGATACGGAGGACAGGAGAACTTTTGACTTATATTCGCACTTTGAAGATGCATGGGTGGGAACTTCTTTTTTCTGGTTGGTTGATGGAGACAAGATCTTCTGAAGTGAAACACTTAGCTGTAAGACTTGTGTGCTAATTTCAATTTATGGAAATTGTAACAACTTTCTTGAAATCCCCCTAGAGGGTGTTTCCAAGTACACCAGAATTAACATAGAAGACAACTCCAGAAGCAAAAGAAAAGTGGAGACCATTTTACATGTCAATTTTCTGGGTTTCAAGAATAGCATGATCAAAGAGATTACTTTCCGTTTCCTCTTATGTTAAGTTTAATTTTAATCATTTTGTTTCATTCTTGTTTTATAGACTCGGAAGTACTTGGACGCATGGTGTGTATTCTTTTGGGCTACGACACCAACTCTTTTTTCTCTTTTCACATTCGGACTCTATGCATTGATGGGACACCAACTTGATGCTGCTATGGTATTTTCAAACTTGTCTGATCTAATCCTAGTGACAATTTTCCTTCTTTTATTTTTCATTAAATTATTTTCTCTGAACCTAGTAGTCATTGTTAAGATACTTAATTAGGTTAAAAAAATTTAATTGCAGGTTTTCACTTGCCTGGCCTTGTTTAACTCACTAATTTCACCACTGAATTCATTCCCTTGGGTGATTAATGGATTGATTGATGTGAGTCTTCATGTTGCATGAACTTTATAAATAAATCTGGCTTACACATACTTGTTGATGATTAGAGTGGACACACTTGTTCATTGTAGGCCATTATATCCTCCAGACGGTTGAGTAGGTTTCTGTCTTGCCCTGAAAGTAAATCTAAGATGAAAGAGACCTATTCATGTTCATCATTGTTCCTGAGTAAACAGGCTGATTCTTTACAAGGCCTAGCTGTCTTTGTCCAAGATGCATGTTGTACTTGGTCAAGCAATGATGAAGAAGCATCAAACTTGGTGTTGAATCACGTGAATCTAAGTCTGTCAAGGGGTTCCTTTGTTGCAGTAGTAGGAGAGGTCAGATCTCTGTTTGAATTTCTTCAATATGTGTTTAGCGAATAACATGGAAAGAGCACTGTAAGGAAGTTTTCATGGGTATACACCCTTTAAAATATATACATCACAACTCTTTTTATGAAATGGGCTGTCAGAAAAATTTGGCTTTTATATTTGAATGAGATATGGTTTTGAAATTCCTCATCTTGGGTTCCTATATATGGTGCATTTAAACAGTTTAAACATCTTAAAGAAAGATCTATTTTGCATTTATATTGAAAATGGATATTTGAGATCCTTGGTTCAAGTCTCAGGGTGTATTGAATTTGGCATTATCCTCTCCCTTTGTCTTCTATTTATGTCAGTAACATATTGAAATTCAATTTAATAAATGAAAAGCCAAGAATTATCAATTTTATCTAACATCTGAAGGACAATCTGAATTTTATGTAGTATATATTATACTTACATGCATATGCATGCATGCACATAAACACGCCTATGCACACACACACATGTGTATACATATATATTATATTCATATATATTCTCTTTGTTAACTGCATATATTCAGGTTGGTTCAGGTAAATCATCCCTGTTATATTCACTTCTTGGAGAAATGCAGCTTGCTCATGGATCAATTTGTTCTGATGGATCAGTGGCATTTGTACCACAGGTTTGTACATGAGGATGCTATATACTGAGCTCTCAACGAAATTTTTTACCTTTTTTCTCTGATACTGCAGGTCCCATGGATTTTGTCTGGAACAATACGTGACAACATATTATTTGGGAAAATCTATGATCCCAAAAGGTGTAATGCCTTCAACTATAGGATTTTTCCTTTCATAATTTTGATTTGATAGAAGCTTGCACCTATATTTTCTGCTTGATGTGAATTAGATCAATTCAAACATGATTTGAGCCAAAAGAACTCTAATTCTCTCTTCCCAATGTATTATCTCCCTGCTGTATACAGGTATGCAGATACTGTGCAGGCATGTGCACTAGATGTTGATATCTCATTGATGGTCGGAGGTGACATGGCTTATATTGGGGAAAAAGGAGTCAACTTGTCAGGTGGACAAAGAACTCGTCTTGCTTTGGCAAGGTGATAGTTTCCTGTGCTCCATGTGACAAATAATTTATGTGGAATTTTTTATGCCTTAATTTTTAATCAAGAAAACTATTTTAATATTGTGCAATTGACAGGGCATTGTATCATGGCTCCGATGTAATTATGCTTGATGATGTCCTGAGTGCTGTTGATGCACAAGTTGCTCGATGGATCTTACACAATGCAATTCTAGGTTCTCTTATGCAGGGAAAAACTCGAATACTGTGTACCCATAATATTCAGGTTATTATTACCTTGAATTACATTGGATTTGTCAAGCTTTCTGCGTAAAATCACATAAACATGAAGCATGATATTTTTATTAATTTTTTAGCAATTAATTTAGAAGAATATCCTCCATAAGACGTGTACTGCTTGTTCTGTATTTGCATATACTGTGTTATATTATATATGGATTAGCATACTGATGTATCTAAAATCTATATGTAGGCAATATTTTCTGCTGATTTGGTTGTTATAATGGACAAAGGACATGTAAAGTGGGTGGGAAGTCCAACTGACTTCCCAGTTTCTTCATATATAACATTCTCCCCATTGAATGAACTCGATTCAGATTTCCAGAATCAAGGAAAATCTTGCAGCCCTAATTCTTCCAAATTAAAAGAGCTTCAAGATAGAGATATTATCAATGATCTGGAGGGAGCAGAGGAGATCATTGAAGTTGAGTTGAGGAAAGAGGGCAAAGTGGAACTTGGAGTTTATAAGTGAGTATAGAAATACATGGTATACCTTAATGGTATCAGACATGTTTAGGGGAGCATATGTTGTCAATTTTGTAGATCAACTTCCGTGGATAATGATTTCAATTGCTGGTTGACAAAATTAGTATCTTTTGCAGGAACTATGCTATGTTCACTGGCTGGTTCATTACAGTTGTAATATGCCTGTCAGCTATTCTGATGCAAGCTAGTCGTAATGGAAATGATTTATGGTTGTCATATTGGGTTGATACAACAGAAAACAGACAAACAAAATACTCTGTGTCCTTCTATCTGGTGATGAGCTTCTCCTTATCTACAGAAGAAGCGCTGCTATAATATTTTACACAGTACATTTATCTTGCTGGACATATTGATTGATAAATAATTAAATGATTTTTTTGCAACTGAAATGTCTAATGCAAGAAGTTCAATGACATAGTTCCAGTCCAACTCACTTCTACTTTTTATCTATTTTTTCTGTCTATAATGTTTGGAGTTCCATTTTCTCAATTTTATTTCCCAGAATTTACCCTTCAAAGACCATGTTGAAGCAGTTGAATAAAACATGCGGAAACTCAAGAAATTTCAAAATTAAACATAACTGAAGTTTATGCTTTCTTCCCTGTTTAGAACGTCTCCTTGCACATGTTTATTTTAGTGAATTGAATTATGTAATCTTGTAAAATACCATAAAGTGTAAACTAGAAACAGATGTAACTTTCAATTTTGTTTGACTTGTTATTGATGCTGCAGGCTATACTATGTCTCTTTAGTATCATAAATTCTTTTTTCACGTTGGTGAGGGCGTTCTCTTTTGCATTTGGTGGCTTACAAGGAGCAACTAAAGTTCACAATAAAATGCTCAGTAAGCTAATCAATGCACCTGTGCAATTCTTTGATCAGACCCCTGGTGGAAGAATACTAAATAGGTTAACATGAGATGTCTTCAGGCCATAGTAGGTTATACTACTATGCAAGTTTCATGACTTATGTTGTTTCATGCAGGTTTTCGTCTGATATTTATATCATTGATGATTCTCTTCCATTCATCATGAACATTCTCCTAGCTAATTTTGTAGGACTGTTGGGTATTGCAATAGTTTTGTCATATGTTCAGGTATCCATAAATTGTTATCACCTTTGCCTATAAGATATTATGAAATTTATATATATATATATATATATATATATATATATATATATAGGAAAAGATATTATGAAACTTTCAAATTTGCTTACTGAGCATTTCCTTTTCTGTAGGTCTTTTTCTTAGTCTTGCTATTGCCATTTTGGTATATCTACAGTAGACTCCAGGTATTCACTTAACTAGTTAAGCACTATTATTTACTTTGGTTGTTCACTTTGATTAAATAATTAAGTGGACAGATTTTCTCTTTTTCCTCTCTCCTCCCTTCTCTTTCTGCCTTATCTCTTTCCTATCACTCTAACCTGTTCGCTATATATCCTGTTGTCTTCTCTTATATGCTTTATTGCACCTGCATAATTTTAGTATTTGAGGAAGATTATATTGTATGCATACAAGGTCAAAACTATAGGTATCACTTAGGCATAAATTGAATGTAGTCAATAGCATGGTAAGACTTGTCTCAGGGTTATTTCTCTAGAAGTGGTGGATAATCCAAGGCAAATGGTATTTGACAGAATAGGCAGTTTTTTCAAAATGCTATTTACTGGTTCTGTGGGGAAGTCATTGACAATTAGAGTTGTTTATAGGTTTTCTTTAAACAAACATATGTCATGGTTCTATATAATTTCAAAGATTATTCAAAACTGTAATTACATGGTTGGCCTATCACATTGGCTATGATTGAAAACATTCAATCGACCTAGACATCTGTTTCAGTTCTTCTACAGGTCAACATCAAGAGAACTACGACGACTAGATAGTGTTTCTCGTTCTCCAATATATACATCTTTCACCGAAACACTCGATGGATCATCAACTATTAGGGCATTTAAATCTGAGGTAAATATGTATGTTATTTCAAAATAATATTCATAAAATGAAAATTGACTAGTTGCAATCCCTACATTTTATGGTTTTGCTGAACTATTCTTGTTAAGACATATATGTCATTAATCTTGATATAAATTTTGTGTATTCATCCAATTGATAAACTTTACACTATGGTGGCGGTGGACAGGACTTATTTTTTACCAAATTCACTGAACATGTAACATTGTATCAGAAGACTTCCTACACGGAGATAGCAGCTAGTTTATGGCTTTCCTTGCGTCTTCAAGTATGTCTTTGTCTTTGAGTCCACTATATTTACTGACATTTGAGTCCAAGAAAAGATAGCAGTACACCTGAAAATTTACACTTTAAAAGATATATCAATGCAACTTTTGATATATGCATTCGAGGTTAGGGTGGTATTAATGAAAGCTGGCATAACATTTGTTGCTATTGATGACTTTCTTTTCAGTTATTAGCTGCATTTATCATCGCATTTATTGCCTTGATGGCGGTGGTTGGATCTCATGGCGGTCTGCCTATCAACTTTGGTACCCCTGGACTGGTTTGTTTGTTAGCTTTTATAAATCTCTGATTTATATCAATTAATTTATACATTATATAAATTTCACAGCTTGAGAAAACTAGAAAAAAAAATGATTAGGGAACTATATTTTTCCTCCTACAGGTAGGATTGGCACTCTCATATGCAGCTCCAATTGTGTCCTTGATGGGAAGCTTTTTAAGTAGTTTCACTGAAACAGAAAAGGAAATGGTTTCAGTTGAAAGAGCCCTTCAAGTATGAATTAAGGCATATTTCACTTAGTTTAAACATGGGTAGAAATATATATGCAGACATCTAACATACATCATACTTTTTCTAGTATATGGAGATTCCTCAAGAAGAACTAGCTGGATGCTTAAACTTGAACCCAGATTGGCCAAATCAAGGAGCAATTGAGTTCTGCAATGTTACTTTGAAATATAGGCCATCTATGCCAGCTGCACTACGCAATCTTAGTTTTACAATTGCTGGTGGGATGCAGGTCAGTGTGTGATACTTGACTTGATGCTGAAGTTTTCTTAAATTTATTACACCCTTTGTGTTTAATAATTTTTACACGGTATGTAAACAGATAGGAATTATTGGAAGAACAGGTGCAGGAAAGTCTAGTGTGTTAAATGCCCTGTTCCGCCTTACCCCAATATGTACAGGCTCCATTCTCATTGATGGCATAAACATTAAATATATTCCTGTCAGAGAACTACGTGCTCATTTGGCCGTTGTTCCTCAGAGTCCATTCCTTTTCGAAGGATCACTAAGGTACTCTAATTGAACGATTGATGCAACATTGATTAAAGTTTCATTTGAATTATAATATTCAAACTTTCTTTTTGAGCAAGATTTAGTGTTGGAGATCAAAGTCTAATCTCGGGTCCCTGACTACTGAGATTGTTGGGAGCTAATTAGGATAGCTGTTAGTCAAAGGATTGAGTAAATTAATCCTTATCTTCAGAGAATAAAATCAGGGCAGTTATTGTTCTATTTATGTTCAAATTTTTTTCTGTTGAAATCCCTAATTTATCAGGATCTTTTATATCAAAATATCACTATATATTCTGGTTGGTCTATTGTATTTTGTGTGCAAGAATAATAAACTTTTCTGCAGTGTTTCTCTTTTCTCCTCTTCAGTATTACTTTGCACATTTAGCATTGGTGATTATTTCTTACACCTACTTACCATGAATACTGATGCTGTTTATTTGTTCTTTTTCAAGGGATAATCTAGATCCATTCAAAATGAATGATGACATAAAAATTTGGAATACTTTGGAGAAGTGCCATGTGAAAGAAGAAGTAGAAGCAGCCGGCGGGCTAGATATTCTCATAAAGGAATCTGGGATGTCATTTTCTGTTGGCCAACGGCAGCTTCTTTGCCTTGCACGTGCTCTTCTCAAATCTTCCAAGGTGAATATGATTATTTACTAGAGAATTGGTCATCATAGTGTAGTTGTGTTTATTTCAATATAGGTAGTTCTAAATGATATAAGGAAACAATTCACATTTTCTTGATATTATATCAACCAACATCGCCTTCTCCATCTCTCAACATAATGTCAACACCCTTTTTCTAGACTGGAATCTGATCATTAGGTAATTGAGATGTTTCTATTTCTCTTTCTCTTTCTTTTCTTTGTTTTTGGGCCTTTCAGATTCTCTAGATGTTTCTTAAGGCGTTTTAACTAGTCTTGTTTGGATTGGGAGAGCTGACTTTATTAGTATGTGTAATCCACTGATGAATCAGGATGCTTTTAGGCTAACAATGCAACTTATGTTTGTTGCTTCTTTATTTGCACATCCTTACCAAAGAAATAGAGCACCGGAGGTTGCTTTCAGTAGAGTGAAAGTAACTTATAAACAGTGGGCATTTGAAAGAAATTAAAAACTGGAAAAAAAAAAAAAGAGTATGAATTTATGTGCATGTGTTGGTGCACATAAATCCACAGACCAAATATATGACTGACCGTACTTAAATTTTTAGGTTCTCTGTTTGGATGAATGCACAGCCAACGTAGACACTCAAACTGCTTCACTGCTGCAAAGTACCATATCTAGTGAATGCAGAGGCACAACAGTCGTCACAATCGCTCACCGGATTTCGACAGTTTTGAATATGGACAACATTTTAATTCTTGACCATGGGAATCTGGTATGTTTTACTTTGTTGAACTTTCCACTTGTCAAAAGGTGAACAACAACTGGCAAACATATAGATGCATGGATATCTCGCACACCAAGCTCCAGGATACTTCCTTTTTTATAAGAGGTGGAAGTGGGTGGGGAAATTTCAATTGGCCTTTCTCTTATTTTTTAAGGTTGACCTTTCAGTAAATTAGGCCATGTGTTGAATTTTCATGGGGGTAGGGTTTGATATGCATTTTTTCCTGCAAGAAGCTGACAGTTGAAGGTTGCCAAAACTGCTCAGCCTTCATTTTTCCTTTCTCTTACATCATTTTATCCGTATGGAGGTTTTTAAATTTCAGAAACTTCACAAATTTTCTGTAATGTGTTTGTTGTTCAGAGAAACTAGTTCTGTAGAGCTATGACATGTCCATTGATAGCCTTGTATATTTCAAGAACTTCATCCAATGTTTTAACTAAATTTTGCGTCCTTGTAGGCTGAACAAGGAGACCCCGAGGTTCTTCTGAAAGATGACTCCTCCATATTTTCAAGTTTTGCTAAAGCTTCATCAATGTAACCTACCAGAGCTTCATGTTCTGTTCGGCTGGTTAGTCTCTAGTCATGGTGAGGTGGAATTGTTGAGGCCATGATTTGACACTCGTCAGTAAATAGAGTACCAGAAATGAGCTTCTTATAAAATACCAATCCTAAAACAAGTTTGTATTTTGTCTGAATCAAGACAATAGAGCATCTAAAATATGTCTCCATGTGCAAGACAAAGCCATTAGGTAGTGAATAATAATAGTGCAACTTTGAAACTTGCATATAGTCACTGATTTTAATAATTTATTCCTCATGGAATTAACGACCATTTTTTAGCTGAACAAGCAACGGTCTAATGTCAAACTTGCATAAAAGTATCCCGTGAAGGAAAGGAAGATGTGGATATACATATCGAAGGTACCGTCGCTGCTTTCCACATAATTCTGATAGTCTCTTACAATATTCTAGTGCTTAAATTTAGGCCTATCATATAATGTTCAAAAATATATTAATTCAGGTGAAATAGATAAATTAAACCATTAAAAAAATAAAAAAAAAATATAGACAATTTTTTAAAAAAATATAAAGACATATAAATATGTAAATATGTTAAAAGATAAATTTTATTCAAACATGTGTTTATGTTTAATATATTTATGTGTCTTTTTTTCAATTAATTTAATTTAGTTTTTATTTATAAAAATTCAATCTATCTAAAATTTTTTCTAAAAGGCAACCTTGTTAGTTGCTAAATTAATATCAGCTGAGCTAGACACGTTTCGTGCTATAAGATTTGTGGTTATTCTGGCTCGTATATTAACACGAATTCAAATCTTAAAGGAAAATAATAATTTCGAGAAAGATCCAAAAGCATCCACACACACAGAGATGTGACAACGATTTTTTTTTTGTTTTTTTTGTAGTGTTACACTATCATAATTCAAAAGGTCACAAAATTTTGAAAATAAATTTTTATTAAATAAATAAATAAATTCCACAATATATTTTATTATTTTCATATTACTATACAGTTATTAGTTAATAGTAGAAACACAACTAGCTAACTTTTTATTTTTTTTGGGACTTAACTAGCTAACTAATAACTACTGACAATCTCAGCAAATCTCAACCTTTCTTAGCTCATTCTTATCGTTATAACAAATTCAACAGGCTCTTCCCCCTTCTTAACCTATATATCTATAATTTTTTTTTTTTTAAGTTAATCACTTAATCTGGGAGCATGTTACGTAGCTCCGTTGTCCTTGAGAGAGGCTTTCAATAAAAAATGGCACAGGCAAATGAAATTCAATGCGATATGATTTCAGCATGAAAAGGTGAGGAGGGGATCGCTTTATCTCCTTCGTTTGAAACACCCAGAGAGTCCATTCACTGAAATCTTTATCCTCCACGAATTGCGTAGTCGCTGTCGTCCATTTGGACAAGCCGACCTTAAGATTTTTTAAAAGCATTTTAACCAAAAATGAGATGAATGGACGTCAGAGATTATTTTCTGAACTGCATTTGTCATCACTTGTTTGTTTAGAGAGAGAGAGAGAGAGAGAGAGAAGTAGCACATGTAATGTAAAGGTGTGTGCTTTCTTCCTTTCACTATCTAATTTCTATCCAGATGGCGGATATTCCAAGACTTTCATACCCCATTTATCTTTCTTCGGTTCTTTCAATACCCAGAAGCCATATTCTCATTTTCCTCCTATGTTATGCAATTTGGGGCTCTTCTAGTTCTGTTTCTTCTTTCTAACTCCTTAAATATTTAAAACTCCTCCCCTTTTCAAATTCATTTTGTTGTCTCTATCTCTGGTGTTTTCTTTTTTCTTTTTCTTTCTAAACTTTTGACTTGAGAGTAATAAAAATGGCTGTGGCTATTGCTGCTTGGAGTCTAGGGCTTCCCTTCGTTACTGACAGTACCTTTAGAGCTTTGGAAAAACCCACTTGCATTGCCCCTATATTGAAGGCCTCCTCTGGGTTTGATGCTACTAAACCATTATTCATTTTCCGTAAAAGAAGGTATGTCGTTAGCTGGGAAATTTGGTTTCTTATAAACGATAACGGGATTTTATTCATTAGTCTCTACTATATCATAATAATTCTAGCATTTATTGATGATTCTATAGTCTTTACCTTTTTTTTTTGGATGTTTACTCTCTGACTCTGATGCATTTGCTGTTTTAATGGGCACCACAATAATGTGCCCATTTTCTGTGTTGCAATATTATATGTACCATTTTGTCAGCTTGTCATATTCAGGAACTACAATTATCGCCCAAGCAACACCTGTCACTAATGTGGAGGTATTTAGTAAAATCAACACAAAATATTGTTAGCTTGTTGCTTATGACATATGGATTGGCAATTCTTCATTTTTCTCGTGCTTGTAAACATTTTTATGCTATGGTGGACAGGGTGGAATTCAAGCTGACACCGACGATCCAACTCCCATAGTCATAATTGATCAAGACTCTGATCCAGATGCAACTGTGGTGGAGATAACCTTTGGTGATCGCCTTGGGACTCTTATTGACACAGTAGGCCATCCTCTAAGAGTAGTTTGATGCTCAAGTTTATTTATGTTTTCCTTCCTAGTATTTCTTTTGTTCGCCTTTTAGAATTTGTGGTGAAAGCAATTTTAATTTATGGACATGGTGTTTTGCATTAATGTAAACATTGAAGAAAATATCTATTTCTACATGGGTTGCAGATGAACGCGTTAAAAAATTTAGGGCTCAATGTCGTTAAGGCAAATGTCTATCTGGATTCCTCTGGCAAGCATAACAGGTTTTCCATCACAAAAGCGTAAGTATTACTTGTTTTTGCAACATGTATTTATATAGATAGTAATATGTATGAATTTGTCATATCTCACTTTGGTATTGTACTATTACTGATGCATTCTAAATTGTTGTTATTAATCATGGTTATCTTGTTTTGCCAATGGGAATAATTTCTTCTAGTACTAAGATAAGTTTACTCCTCTATAATTGGATTATTGTACAGGGGCAGTGGCAAGGAGTTAATCAGAGATAATGTTGCCAATAGAAGGGGGAAAAAGAAATGGATGGCCAAGGATGATTTTTAAATCCCAATTGATGAGCCTTAGATATCATATATTGCAAAATTAAGATAATAGGCCCTATTCTTGTAGGAGAAGTCCCTTTGGAAGCTTTTAAATTGAGCTTTTTCTTGGTCTTGGGGAGTTTGATCACATTTTTATACTACAATTTTGGAAGTTTAATCTACCACAATGAAACTTGTTTTCTTCAATTCCACCTTTCAAGTGACAATTATCTTATGGATAAGGATTTTAACTAGTTACTCTAGTAATTCAATGGATATGCTGGTGGAGCTTTGTTTGCAGTGATACTGGTAGAAAAGTGGAAGAGCCAGAGTTGTTAGAGGCAATTCGTTTGACAATTATAAATAATATGATTGAGTATCACCCGGTATGCTTCCTCACTGTCCTCCCTTTCTTTCTTCTCTTGGATCATGCGTTGGTTTTATGCCACTAGCCTTCATCGCTTCTGATTAGAGTTACATGTTTCCAACTGGTCATCTAGGAATCAAGTGCTCAGTTAGCAATGGGAGCAGCTTTTGGACTTGTGCCTCCAAAACAGCAGGTAATGAATGTTAATATGTAGGAATTTCCAGTTGTGGAATATGAATTTTTTCATTATTCATACAAATGTTGTGAATTTTTTCATAGATAGGGGATAAAATAGTAGCTATAAGTTTTTCTTCAAAAAAAAATTTAGAAGTTTCACTGATACAGATGTATTCTCTGTTAAATACATAATGAATGCAGTAAAAACTCATGATGTAAAGGCTTTTTTCTAACCGTTTAAACTTTTAGGTTGAAGTGGTATTTGACAAGGGGTATCTCAAGAGTTCAATCATGGCTGCCCCCCTTCTTTATAATTAAATTTCAGCACAAGGTATAGTGGGATTGTAGCATGATTAGGATGTTTGGTACATGGAATCAATTTTTGTGGAATGGCAATGAGAATGGGTTGGAAGAGAATGACTATTCCTTTTCCTATAGTTGCTTGTGTTTGGAATGAAAATACATTCCACTCTTATGTTGTTACATGAAGTTGATCCTGATTGTAACCAAATGATGATAAATTAGGAAAGTGAAAATTGATTCGTTGCATCTTGCTTAGAATCACCATTGTCACCCTTCCAGAAGGGAATGATGGTTTCTGTCTCTGCAAAATGAAGGCTTGGAATGAAATCATTATTTGATCCTCTGTTTGTACCAAACATAAGAACCACCGATGGAGGCAGGAATGGAATCACCTTTCCTGTTTACCAATCGCTTTTGTGGAGGCTTTGATGTCATCGGACGGTGCATCTTAATAAAATGCACAAGCATACATATTGTCTCTGACCTTATTGTTTGCCCCATATAACCTGATCCATAATTTGTTGGAATGTCTCAGGTTGATGTGGACATAGCAACCCACATAACCATCTCTGAGGATGGCCCAGATCGAAGGTAATGCATACACATGTTTCTTCCTTAGGATAGCTGCATTAATCCAAACAGAAAATTGCTTAATTGAAATTCCCAATATTTGATGGCGTAGGCTCGTAGTAAAGAGTACTTGATGCCGTGATTGCATTAGTATGGTGCTCCTTTTTTTCTCTTTGCAGTTTGCTTAATGTTGAGACAGCTGATCGGCCTGGATTACTGGTGGATCTTGTAAAGATAATAACTGACATTAACATTGCTGTTGAATCTGGAGAATTTGATACTGAGGTAAATTTATTCCTTCTGCCCGAGTCATGCAAATTCCTGCATGTGTCTATCTCATCCAAAGCCTTGTTGTTGAACCCAGGGACTCTTGGCTAAGGCAAAGTTTCATGTTAACTACAAGGGTAAAGCCATCATCAAGCCTCTTCAGCAGGCAAGTTAATTTTTGTTAAACGATGGAAAATAGAAACTGCTGCATTCACTGAAGAACTCTCTAATGAAGTTTGAGTCTTGTGAACTTTACCATGTGGCAGGTTCTTGTAAACAGCTTAAGATATTTCTTGAGGCGACCAACAACTGAGGAAGCCAGTTTTTAAGTGGTATCTCTTACAATGGAAAGCGTTGGAACTTGTGGAATTGTAGAATGTTGTATTTACTATTTACTTCCCAACTTGGAGGAGGGTATACCGTATACGCACAATACAGTCAAACAAACGCTACAATACGTGAAATCTATAAAATTTACCAAACTTGAGTAGCATTGTAAAGTGGTGCTTGTTAATTTACAAATTTGATTTGAAAAAGATGATATGTGGCTATCATTAGCCCTCCTATAAAGATCTTGAAGTGACATTTGGGCAACAATTAATGGCCGCACTAGTAGAATAATGTTTTTTATATATTTAAAAAAATATTTAATCCATTGATAGTGGATAATTTTTTATCTACCAGAAGTATTCAGATCGTGACCTATGATAAGAATAGTGGTTTTTAAAATTATTTTTATTATGTGTTATGATTTGGACACCGCTGGTAAACAAAAAATTATCTACTGTCGATATACTAAAACCAACTCTATATATTTTTTAGTACCTATATTAAAAAACTTAAAATTTGCAGCCATTAATAAAACTTTTAAAATATTTTTTTTTCTCTTCTTTCTAAGCCTTTAGTTTGTGTAACGTAAGATAGAGATGGATTAAAAAAATTATAATCGATATATCTATACTACGTCTTTGATGATTCTTTGTTTTTTTTTTTCTTGTGAACTAAATTAATCTGAATTAAAATGTTTGTCGTAATCTCATTTCATTTAGGAGCATTTTCTTCGAGAAATCAGGAATTAGGATAAATGATTGAAAGCGTCTTGGTTGATTGACTTTTCAACAGATACTTACGACATAAAACTGCAATAAGACCAAAGATTTTACCGACATTTTGTCGCTTTCAAGAATAACCATAACTCTCTCTACCCCGTGTGTCAAAAATCACGAGGATCAACGAAAATTACTGGTGATGAGGATCTGCACGTGATCCAATCGAAGGGCCCACATTTTTCACGGATATCCTGCTTCGCGTCCTCAAGATTCTTGATGCACCACATGTCCTCGGCCCACGAGAATTTCCTCCAATGTGGGACTGCCTCTCTGACTGGGTCCCTTTGCCCCAATTCAGACACGATGGCCCCACAACCTTCGTCGTCCTTAGCCATGTTATGCACAAAAGCACACAGAGATCTCATCAGGCGCCCCGCATTCTTCCCTTCCATGTGTTGTCCGTACAGAAAATAAACCCCAAATGGCCTGAACACATCTGGAAAGGAAGGTAGCCTTAGCCATGGCATCCATGCATCCAACAACCTTGTCCCTACACAGCAGCCACGTGCTACTGCTGACACCCCCTTCACTTGCAATTTGAACACTTCTTTGGTGTTCCACACACTAGCTATGGCGAAGTTTGGTGGCAGAATGCCTGTTTTTGGATCCCACTTGGGAAGGTACTTCTTGGGGATGGCCATGAAAGTCCCTAAATTGAGCTTGTTAGACAATATTAACTCTATGTCTTCTGGGTAAAATTCTGAATTGGCGAACACTTGGTTATACATGGACCCGGCGAGGCGGGGTGGAAGGCGAATTACGGCAATGCTGGAGCTTATTGGCCGGTAGTGAGCATGGACAGGTTGAACCAGCATGGTTAGGGTTCTGAACTTTGAGTACCCACATTTTTTTGTGAACAAATTGATGGATGGCTCATTTGAACAATCAGTTGCCATGTATGCATACTTAGCCCCCTTTTGCTTGCACCACTCTTCTAAATGTTCAATTAGTTTTGTGCCTATGCCAAGTCTCCTGCATTTGCCAAGAGAAGTTCATAATCGGGGTCATATTTAAGGCTATTCTTTTTTACTCTACCATGTATCAAAATGTTTGTGGCTTTTGTGTTTTTTTTTTCTCTCTTTAAAATAAATTGTATAATGTAAGTAACTAAACAAGAATTGGAATGAAGAGCAGGATCTAGGGGATAATTTGAACTGAATATAAAAGTAGACATTTGTGGACCATGCTGTCTAGATGAAGAACTTAATACCAAATTCAGTGAAATAGTTGAAGATAAGAATAAGAAATCCCATCCAATTACTAGCTTCTTTGTAAAGTACCTTTAGTGGATACATGTGTCAATGACAGGCTAGCTTGCCTATGCTTTTTCACCTTTCCATGATACGAGGAACATTAGCTTCTCTTTCTTAAGAATATAATCCCCCACCACTTATTTTTCTGATCTTTCCGTTTCTCTTGTTTTTCAAGGTCGGAATAGGATTAGAACCAAGAAAGCACACAACAATCGGAGAGAGAGAGGGAAAGAGAAAAATTGGCCAACAAAATTAAGCAAAACAGTTTCTGAACCCAACTGTGTTGACTGTTGTGGAATAGGAAAAGACTCAAAAGAGCAAAACTGTTAATGACTGTTTATTTCTTGCTTTTGGGATTTATCTGAAACGCATGCACATTAACCTCCAACGGATCAATCATGAGTAGAGATTGTCACGTTTCTCTGATTTTCCTTTTGATGCTTTTAGGCAATGTGCAGTGCAGAAACAGATGGAAGCAAACCAAAAACATATGAGAGTCGAATAGAACCTGTGTGTTGAGGAGACCCTGAGCCCCAAAAGATAAGCCAGTTTTACATAAACTGAATTCCCTCTTGTAACTGTTTTTACACATCCCCTTATCACCCCAACAACTTCTCCTTCTTCTCCATATTCTGCAACCTGGGTGGAACAAATATAATATTAACCCAAAATCAAAAAACAATCATAAATCTTCAGACTATGCTTTCAATACAAAATTGTGAAACTAAGAAAATATATAGATTTAGAAATTCCAGCAATACACACCAGTTTGTATATTCATATGTTGTATAATTCAGAAGATTATCTAAAATAGAAAAATAATGACAAACTTAGAATAGTTACCAGCATGACATGTATAGGAAAGTGACGGATACGGCATATGGGGTCACCCATGAGGTCAGTGACAAGAGATGGCTTTCCTCTCTGCCCAACTTCACAAAGTCTCTCCATTTTCTCTACTTCCACCTTGTGTCTCTCTTCATCATACTCTCTTACCACTACCAATGGCTCTTCCAACGTCCCTAATGATGGTTTTGGCCAACTTTCGGCTGCTATCTTCAGAGACATAGTAGATGAATATAAGGAAGCAACAGAGGAAGAAGATTAATATATCACTTGCTCCTTCTGGGTTGTGCTAGCTCCACAAGCTTTTATGTCCATCGCCCAATCTCTATGTATATATACATATTAGAACCCCAAGAATATGCTGACGTGGCGACTCCCCAAAGTTTAGTGGACCTTTTTCTTTTTGGGAAAAAAAGAAAATAAAAATACAAACTTCCATTCTATTGTTTCTATTCAGCAACACATCATGCTCAAATCTTTTTTTGTTTGTAGTGCGTGATCCAATACATCATGTCCATATTCAAAAGATGCACCTATATAATTTTTTAAAGATAATAGACTAGATATTATTTCAATTAGTGTTGACATTTGAAGGTATTTGGTCCTCAAAATAGATGGACAGAGGGAAAAGGAATAACAAAGAAGTTTGAGGGACAGAGTCTTCATATTCACGATGTGTAATGTCCCCAAGGGGATAATGATGACTTTATGATGAAAGCAACAGTGACAGCAGCAGCAGTTTAAGGTAAGGTTTATCTGCAGTCAAAGTGGCCTAAATGTGCATTAATTGTCGTTTCTTCCTGATAACTGTAGTTATCCGTCTCTAAAAGTTGAAGGCTAGAAATTTCTGACAAGAGAGAAGTTTTGTTAACGCTTAGAAGGAAAATCATGTCAGTTCAGAAGACTAGTATTTTTTGGTATATGGCTTTAGTCTAAAACTTCTTACGCATTATTCAAACTCTAGTTAACTGATCTACCATTTTTCTTTTGTTCTTTGGTTAAAGTTTCTCTGTCAGTTGTTACTGGTAGGTAGTGGGTCACTTATCATTATTTAAAATCATGATGGCAAAAGTGTTTCGATGCGCCCAGATGTTTGAAAACCGGAAGTCTCAACCTTAGAGAAATATAGCCCTTATGATATTACTCCCCTTTCACCAATTATTGGTGGAGGTGGGATGAAAAGCATGCCTTTCACCGCGTTTTTGGTGGACATGTGGGATGCGGCTTTGAGGATCAACATGGTGTCGATCACCATCATCTTATGCATATATAAGTTCTTATTCAATTGTTATCGTACTATTCTTTCGTTTGTTTATGTTTTAAAGAATGGTGCCAAATGTTATAAAAGAACAAGTGTTAGATGGCTAGCTACGCCTACGCCCCTAGAAGCTTCACTCTGGCCCACATTTTAGAAGCTGATGTGTCTTGTTTCTAAATTGGGATGACGTCTGCTCTTTATATCTGCAAAATTTTGGTCCAAATGTACTAGAGCAGTAGAGCTCACCTGTTTGGGAAAAGAGAATTTAATCTAGAATTTTTTACATTTTGAGACCTATCATTGGGGCTACTTGCCACAAATGATACATACAAATGGTACGAAAACAAAAGAACTCTTTTGAAATCAGAAACAGAAAACTCAATGCAGAGGAAAATTGTTCATAGCAAAATTCTGATTAAGCTCGCACAATGAACTATCAACAATATTTCAAAAGCTGGAGAAGATGGTATTGGACAATCTGATTTGCCAATTCAATACAAAGTTTATCATGGATCAAAAAGTTAATTTCGTCGTACATAGGCATATACCAAGAAAATCATCAATGTTTTGTAATTTTGGTAAGTAATAGTCGTGTAGTTAATGACCTCTTTTCTCTTTGTCCAATCTTTTCAAAATGACGAGTTTCTCTTTCTTCCTCTCTCCTTTTTTCCTGTTTGTTTTCTTGAATTTGTTTACAGACACTAGAGTGTAAAATAGTGAACATAAAGTCATAAACTGGAAAACACCTAATCATCAAAGCCACGTATCTTGAGGCTTTAATGCCAAATCTTTTGAAGAAATTTGATGCCGTGAAAACAGAAGGAAACTGATGTGACTGCATTTATGTGGGGTAGTGTTGCATATGAGCTTCCTGCCAGCCTTTCGGTACAGAGCTCCCCTGGCTAAATATGAGCTCCCGAGAGAGGTATACTTCTTCTGCATGAGAAATAAGAACTTTCCAATGGTTAAAACCATAGAAACTTCCTGGCTCCATTCTTTTTCTTTAATTCCTTTTGTCCACTTCCAGCGAATCTGTTGACCCTCTGTTGTATTGAGTTTTGCAAGTTTATTTAGTAATTTTATTTGGCTGCACCAGTCGTGCCTAATTGATTACAACAAGAAGTAGATATATTCTGATATCTGAGATCAGTGAGAGAGTTACATTGACTATATTCTTTTTGTTCTTAGAGTAAACTAATGAGGAACAGAGAAAGAGATAGCAATCATTCTTGTATTATATAGTCTTTGGTGAATCTAAGAATGAAGATAAATAAATATGTTGAACACAGTGGAAGGGGGAAATTCGTAGGAATTTGTGCAAATTCCCTTCAGATACATAACTTTACATTAAAAAATTTCCATGGCTTGTGTTTGGAAACTCATAGGGGGAAGCGCACATAAATAAAGCAAATATATAATATAGGTCTTTGGAATTTCCTAGCTTACACGTTTTAATGGTTGGAGTAATTTTATAATAAAAAATAATTGTAAGGCGTGTTACTCTACTACTATTAACTATTCCAAAAGATTAAATAAATTATTTAACTGATTTTTAAGTGTTATAAAATATTTTTGAAAAGAACTAAATAAGATTATGAATTGAATTAAAAATTAAAAATTTGTATATGAAAAATAAAATGTCTTAACTCGCCGCTTCTTAAATGATTTGAATTAGGTATGAAAGTAAACTTTTAATATGAGGATATTGGCATAAAAAGGTAAAATCAATGGAAAAGTAGGATTCCCACTAAGCTAATAGTAGTTGTAATAGACTACGATGAGTGAATAAAATCTTTGGTACAAAATTCAACAAAGGATTTGCAAAGAGGGATGCATGTTCCAAGAATGTGCCAACTCTCAAAAGCAACATTCCAAATTAGAGATAGGTGTGCATCTGGTTTCTTTGTTGCTAAAACGCATGAAATTATTTATCGCCATTAAAGAAAGGTTGCCTTTTCTTTTTCTTGTGGCGCTTGGAATCACACGAACAAGGTGGTCCATTATCCAAAAAGAAAAAATATATATAAATGCCGCTTAGCTTATCTGATCATCATCATAATACTAACCGTAGATATAAAAAGTATTCCCATGAGTATAACATTAGATCAATATCAAAACTCTTTTTCTTTTTCTTTTTAGGGAATTTCTGTGGGCATGCATACCAACAAGACTAAACGATCCTACTAAAGCAAACAGCTTCAAATAATTATAAGGGTCTCGATGACCCCCAAAATATTAAAAAAATGGTAAGCTTCTTAAATCAAATGGCTTTCTGTTTACAAGACGAATCCTGCTGCACATAAATAAACGCATACGATATATAATAGGTACTGT
This sequence comes from Gleditsia sinensis, assembly GCA_037074535.1. NCBI lineage: Eukaryota > Viridiplantae > Streptophyta > Magnoliopsida > Fabales > Fabaceae > Gleditsia > Gleditsia sinensis. Next base: position 730,629 of record CM073469.1, on the reverse strand, counting down.
TTGGATCAACTTTTTTAAAATAAGTACAATTATTTAATGATGACTACATTTTAAATTAAATGGACCCAACAATTTTTAAATAATTTACTAATATATTATCCTTTATAGCTTGCTGTATACTTTTTTATTTACCTATTTTTATATATCATAAATTTAAGCTTATGAAAATAAATAACTAATTTAGGTTTGATTAGTTAATCATAAATACATCTAAACACACTGAAAATAAAGACCTTATAAGTTAATATGGGTTGACTCACTTGAAAAAGAAAATTATAAAATTTTCTCATCAATAATCTTAGAATAATTAAATTTCACTGTCCTATGTGACTATATAACTAAACTAAATGAAATGACTTAAAATTGTAAATGTGTAAAACATTTTTCTAATGACGTTCTTTAAAATTAAGAAGTGTGTTTAAGAAACGGGCCTTCCCATTAATTAAAATTTGATAATTTCCCCCTACTTTTCAATTATATTTTTTTTCTATGAGAAAAAAGTTTAGAGTGGAAAAAAACTATTCTACTCCAAAATTAAAGTATGTCACAAGTTTTAGTAAAAATTTATAGTAATACAATTATATCTCAAAATAAATAAATAAATTCAGTTATATTAAAAAATTTATACTAAATAAGTCAACATACACTCTCATATTTTTATTTTTTAAGAATTAAGAATATTTTCACACATATTATTACAACACTTTAGCCCTTTTTTATAATGATGTCTAATGCAATTTAAATTTTTGATCTTCTTCTGAGATTCGTAAGTCACTTACTAATCTTACCAATTAGTTGTAGGTGTGAACATACTCTTTAAAATAGTATAAATAAGCACAAATGAACTAAAAATAAGTTTTGTGATATATAAAAATTAAAAAACACAAACATTGGGTTGAAGAGTGAAGACTCCCAAAAATATGAATTTCAATTTGGCCCATAATTACAGGCATGAAGATGTTGGGCTTAAATTCGTAAGTAAAAGTGGGCTACTATAAGACCGCCGAATCGCCAGTCCAAAAAAAAAAAAAACCCAACCTATCGCCGCTTCCTGCGATAGGCTCGTGCCTTCTTCCATAGTTGGAATTGGGAAAGTGATCTTGTTGAACTGAAAATAAAGCTCAAATTTTCCGGGAAGTGGGAAAATAAGCGAGAAAAGTGATGGGCATTGCGGCAGCTATTGGGATACTCGCACCCTTCCCCTTCTACTACTGGCTATGGACATGGCCGCAGTCATGGGTGGACCTTTGTGGGAAAGGGCGGGACCCATGTAAAGTGATGGCTTACGTCGCGCATGTCTTTAAGTTGCTTCAGTTTATCTCCCTCTTCTCCGTTTCATCTTTCCATTGGCCTCCCCCATTCTACTTCTGGCCCCTTTTTGCATTTGGCCAGTTCCTAAACTTCAGGTTACTCCACTTGCTTCTCTCTTTATGCTTGTGTGTGTGTTTGCTTATTTTCTTATTATCTTGGAGATTGTTGAAGATTGGATTATATTAGATTATGGTTCGTGAGGATGGTGCTCTGGATCTAATAATTGGGTTTGTAGATTTGGTTTTATTATAAGGAATATGAAGACACTTTGGGCGCTTGGTTTTATTATAATTATGTAGCGGTACTGAATTTTTAATTAAAATGTAAGCTCGGTCTCGTAAAGCCACAAAAATGATAAATAGAGCGTAAGAATAGAGGATACATTATATACTTGAAGAATGAAGAGTTGAAAAGAAATATGTTTTTCAGACTTAAAAGAGTTGAAACGATATATGTTTTTTACCTTTTCTGAAATGACAGGGTATCAAAAGGACTTCTGGTTGCTTTGGCGGTGACTATCTTCATGTTTGGTCTTGATAAGAGAAAAACCTGCTTTGCACAACATAAATACGTATGCTTTAGCTATCCAACTTTATAGTAAAACAGCATATATCTAGCCTTAGAGATTGGAATGTTATTTTTCTATCTTCAGTTGGGTTGCTGCTGAAGAAACATTGTTGGGTTTAAGTTATGCTGTTGCTTAAGCTGTTGAGTAAATGTCTAATGTTCCTTCACACGAATGATTTTTGGACTTAAAGTTTAATTTAAGATTTATCTCCTGTACTTTGTGTTAGACTATATATTTTTAAGGAAATGAGAGTCGGCAAAGATCGAACTCTTAACTTTTGGTCATAGAGGTCAAGAATCATTTCAACTTCTCAATAGCTTTTATTATGGTCTTTAATATGCTTCCTCCCATGAAAGTCCATTTGAGTTTGTTTTTGTTTCCTTTTGAAACTTAATTGCTTTTTTTTCTTCTCTCTTTTTTTTTTTCTTATTTAAGGAAATGGAGATTGATAGAGCTTGAACCCTGGACCATTTAGACATACACCTTGATCTCATTCTTGACCACTTAGCTTTAAAAGTTGAAATGGTTCTTGATATCATATCAGACCTTTATGATCAATTGGTCAATGGTTCAATCCTTGCCAACCTCATTCTCTTAAATAAAAAAAATATAGTTTAACACATTGTATAGTAGATAAATCCAAATTTCAAGCCCAAAGGACATTTGTGTGTGAGGGAGCATGTTATAGATCATTATAAGGCCATTCATGGACTTTCACTCAACGCCTTAATCTTTTGAGTTGAAATAGTTATTGACTGCTGTTAACTACAATGATTAGTATACGCTTGTATTATCATAAAACTGTTAGAATCGCATGTAATGTGTATGTTTTGGATAACTTTCTAATTAACGGTGGATGAAGGAAATTACGTTTTTGGCTGAATGGATGATTTGCATTGTTCACTTTTCACCAATCTAGTTTAGAAAACAAAGCAAAGCATAATAAAGCTATAATAGTTTTAAACTCAATAACCTGAGCTCTATTTAAATAAACAGACTAAAGCATTGAAGGCGCAAATTCTTTAAATGGTTTTCTTCAAGCCTTTTATATGTTTCTAAGGGAACCCCTATGATTCTAATTTCTGAGTCCAGTAGCGATAAAGGAGTTGTTAAGGACTGGTACTCTTGACATTCAAGTAGTGTCCCACATAGCAATTGCTTACTTTTGTTTTCTTAATCATATAAAGGCATGAGCTTGCAGATTATAATTGTTCGGAAGGAAGCTTTTGAAGTAGTCTAAAAATGATAACGGATTGGTTATAGGTGCCTACTTTAGTGTAATCCCTGGTGGATGTTCTATACTTGATTCTGACCCCATATGAAGGTATTATTTTCATAACTGATCTTCCAGTCAGTTACAACTCTTCCAAATTGAGCCATTATTTATACTAGTTTCTTGTCTGCCAAAAATAATATATTGAATCGTGGAGCCCATAGTTGTTAAATCAAGCTACTAATGTTATGTTTGTTTACAAAATGAATGTTCCAAATGTGATATGTGAATTGAAACAATGGAGCAAGTAAATAATGCAAGAGCTAAGATTGTAATTTTTTGAAGAAAACCACATGGTTCTAAATTATGTGTTTCTAAGCATAGAATACTATGGTGCTTTAAAGCAACAGCAATAAAATCAATATCAAGTATGCTGAGCTTAACCAAGCACACTCCGAGATGCCCAAACTTTACTTTTATATGAGTGTTAAAGATGTAAAGAATGAGAATTCAGCAAATTATGCATCCCAATAGAGCATATAAGATTTTACAAATTCATATCCTCAGAACAGAAATAATAAAATGCAGAAATGCTGAGAGGCATGTCATCATATTGATGGAATGGTGTATGCTTGTAAAAATTATTTAATCCTTTTTCTTCCATCTTTTTCCCGAAGGTATTGATTTGCCAAAGTATTTTTATATGCTCTACTTTTGTATAAGGAATATAATGTTCATGGATGTGCTGCTTTAATCTTTCTGTATTAAAATGTTGTAATTGTCAAATCACAGGGTTTATCAGCTGCTTGGTGAGTCTGGAACATACTATGGTGTACGCTTTGGAAATAGTATTCCCTGGGTAACAGAATTCCCATTTGGTGTCATAAAAGATCCCCAGTACGTTGGCAGCATTATGAGTCTTCTTGCATGTCTCTCTTGGGTTCCGTTTCAGTACATTCTCCTGTGGGTTGTAGGATATGTGTTTATGGTACATGTGGAGTCGAAGGAAGATCCATCTACTCGTGCCAAGCCACTCCTTTGATTTAGCTTCAGTAGTTTAGCAGGAACTTGGAGGATCTGACAGCACTGATTTGTGTTCTGGGATGCCTCATTATTTGGATGTTGTCTACTGTTTCTTTTCTCTGTTCTGTTAAGATGACATTTCTATTTTTATTTTCAGACTCCTTCATAATGAACTTCAGAGATATGCTGTGATTCCGCCGGGGTATTTCTGATAAACTGCTTTCATATTCGTGCAGAGTTGCTACTCTCGCATGGCTTATTATTTCAAGCATGTCAAAGTGTTAATGGGTTAATGTGAGAACTTTTAATGATTGCCGTGTTAAAGTGAGAGGAAGAAAACCAGTTCTACCACATTCCAGTTCAGGGGGTCATGAAAGATGACGCAGAAGCAGGGAAATCTGACATCAAATAGTGTGCTTAGATGGCTGTTGCTCAAAACATTAGGCTGTCATGTTTCGTCTCCTAACATCCACGCTCTTCATGTTGGAGCGTATGTTCCTTTTTCCGTGCTTCTTGGTTTCCTTTTTCCGTGCTTCTTGGTTTTGTTTATTGAAACTGGAAAGTGAGAGTTCAAATAAATACAATAAAATATTTGTTTAATCCAACTATTGGGTGGCTGTTGTTGAAGTTTGAATATTCAGAGTTGATCGACTCACTATGACGACGGTGTCTTTACCGATTTCTTTTTCTCAGAGAAATTACAAGAAATCAAAGGAAAAAGAAAAATCTATCTTCGGTCTTTATAATTATTATAAGATAAGATTGGAGGCTCATGATGGAGAGAATGATTTAGCAAGGAAGTTCCCACCCACTTCATCACCTGCATTGACTTTGGATTTCAACTGCTAGGGTTCCAAGCTCCGGCTTGGGGTTTCGCAAATCCAAACAGGCACTAACACTTGCAAGTTGCAATATCTATTACTGTGATTAGTTTAAAATAAACAATCTCAGAAGTCCCGAAATGTACACTGAAAATTGGATTTGTTGGTACAACCGTACAATTTCTGGGGTGTCTCAGATCCTCATAAATAATACTGCTAAAGATTCAACTTTCTCAGTTGATTGCTTTCCAAAATTGTTCAGGTTTTCAGTAAATAATACTGATACATATAATGGAGAAACGAAGTTTGGTCGCACATTAGGTAGTCGATATTGTTGGGATTTCGGAGGGCCCAAACAATTAAATAATTGAATAAAATAATAAATAAAAAAATTAACGTGGTTTAGTTTATAATTTATATTTATGAATAAAATAATTAACAATTTTTTAATAATAAATCAAATAGAGAATATAAAAATATTTTTAATTATATTTACAAATTAATTTATATTTTAAATACACTCAAATATATTTTAATGATATATTTTTTACAGATGTATCATACAAATTGGTATTTAAAATGATCGCTCAAGTTTAAGAACAAAACTCCTACGTCTTGCTTTTCTTTAGTTTGCTTCTCTATCTTGAGTGATTTCTTCTGCAAATACTTGAAATCGTATTTATAACCACTATAAAAGAGTGGCATTTTGTTGCCATTCACTAAACTATGCAAAGGTCAAAGAAAGTGACTAACTTGTCTCTTAAAAAATTACATTTAAATTTTTTGTATATCTTCTAACCATTAAATGATATATTCTTCCACATAAATAAGTAAAAAAAATTAACAATAGTAGATTGAATTTGTCTCTCACTTTTTCTTTTGTATATTTTACAAAATCAATAAATATGACTAGTCATTCTCAACAAATATAGTTAATCTTTTTCAATAAAAGTGACTAATCATTTTCAACAAATATGACTACATTAAATTTAAGTCACAATTTCAACACATATATCACAACCTTGTAAAATTATGATGCAAAACTTGACCTATATGGCAATTTCAAATCATCCACCTAAAGTAACTCCACAAGACCATACTCAACTGATGTGGGAAAGTGTTCCTACCATTAGCACACCAGCAACTGATTTTATTCATTGAGCAATACTCTTTGATTCCTTCAAAAAATTAGATTTTAAAAAAATATTAAAAAAAAAGCGCAACCAAAAAGCTGCGTTTTGTAAAGATCCTCGATGCTACCCAAGTGTGGACACAAATCTTCTACTTTGCCTTAAGCACATCACGTTACATTTTAAGCACGTTAGAGCATCTTCAAAGGACGTATCTTTTGTAGTACCTTAAATTAAACAATATATTATAACAAATATTATTGTTGGAATATTTCATTATTGCACTAATAGATAAGTACTGTTATTTTCAGAAACAATAATTTTTTATACTTAATTTATAAATAAAAAATAATATAAAATTATATCGCAACGCTCTAAAATTAGTCACAACGCTCTAAAATTGGGGTTGCGATGCAAAACGCTGATATTATGACGTCACAAGACTATGTTGTGACATTGGACGCTAGAACACTGGCATCTAAATGTCAATAATTTATTTTATTTTATTTTTAATTAGTTATAAAAAATATTATTTAAAATAAATTTATATTATTTTTTTATATATTTTAAATATATATATATATATATATATATATATATATATATATATATGTATATATATATATATAATTAAAATATAAATAAATTATAAAAATTTAGAATTTTTGAAAATTGTATAATTGAAGTATAAAATTATGAAAAAATATTTGGTTCACCGGCGGTGGACAATTTTTTATCCACCACCAGTGTCCAGATCGCGACACGTGGTAAGAATAATAGTTTTTAAAATTATTTTTGCCACGTGTTATAATCTGGATATCGCTGGTGGACAAAAAACTGTCCACCGCCGGTGTATCAAATATCAACTCTAAAATTATTTAAAAAAAACGATGATACGATAATATAAAATTTTTTTAAACAACGTTAGAGAATTGTACCAGAATACTCTTAGAACACCAGTCGACTGATTGTTCTCACTGTTGACTGCCCCAGCTGCAAGCAGTCTTGATATTAAATTTTTTAACCAGTCGACTGGTTTAAAGGTTGGGATGGTAAAATGGTGGAAAGTGTGGAGGAGGGATGTAAGTTAGTGTTGGGCAAATTTGCTCTTCCTTTGGCGTGGAATCTGGTGACTGAACCAGAAAAAGCCACCAGCCTGAAACTACGCAGTGTTGGCCTTCCTTTCCTTTCTCGCTGTCTTTCATTATTCTTTTCTACTCTTTCGTCTTCTCTCTTTTTTTGGTTTTCCTTTTACGTGTCTTCTCCTTCTGTTAATCCAAATCAGAAATAGTGATTGATGGCATTGACGCTAATGACAGTTTCGTCATGGTGGAGGTGATTCAGAATGAGAAACCACTCATGCTGCTAAAATTTCTGGCAGATCAAGGATTAAAAGCGAGAGTATTGGAGGAGAAGAAATGGGGTATTTGATACCAAGAAACTTGGAAGATGGGTCATTTACAAGTGATTCGGTGGCTGAGTCGCTGAGGCTGGTGAGGATGAAGGAAGAGGGGAGGATCTACAGGGAAAGACAAAAGAGATAAGGGACTTATTTGTAAATACATAAAGTTAGGAAAGATAAGTGCAAAGTTTACTAGCTTTATCTCAAAACCCATAGAAACCGAGCCAAGACCTTAGTTATAACTTGATGTTAAATAATATTATTATCATTCAATGAGAACGATGAATATTTGGGTCAAATAAAATGTTTTGTTTGAAAGGTGCTGTGAAGCATAGCTTCTCCAGTACCACCAAAGATGGGTTCTTAGGATATCTGAGGTTGTTTAGTGGAATATGTTTGGCAATATCTGCGTTTTGTATCTTCCAAGTCAGTGGCGCAGCTAGTGTAGGTAATGGTCGATCTCTTCCTCAGCATTGAGGCATTTTTGGACTGCTTCTAGTTGTTTCCTTCTTTTGATTTTCCAAGGAATGAATTCTCATCTTAAAGCATATTTTGAGCTTTAACTTTAAGCAATCACTTGTTTTTAGGGTAGGTACAAGAAGCAGAAATATTTAAAAATCAATAACTAACCTTAACTTAAGTTTCAAATTATAAGAGCTTAAATCAAAAGCTACCTTTTATTATTATTATTTTTTCTTATGGATACTTCTGCTCTTAGCTCCAGGAGCTACCGTAGATAACTCAGGTTATAATGAATGTAATTGTAACGTTGCCTTTTGTTATGACATTTACCTTCTTTTTCCTTGTAAAATGGTAAATCCCATTTAAAGAAGAAACGAATTACTAGAAGAAAATTATCTATGCCCTCCTTATATTTGTGTGTAAAAAGGCTTTATTTGGCATCAACACTAACAAACCTCAAAATCAAAACTCAATTCCTTGACACTATCAAACCACTTGATGAACAATTTGAAGTGTTGACCCCAAAAAACTATCCTATAAGCAGTAATAATAACCATAGTTGTAGAAGACGCACGATTCACGTTTTGAATCGTGCGTCCCATTTCAATTCAGAAGCCCACCGATATAGATCGGTGGATGAATCGGTGATGGGTCCGAATCATGGCCGAAATTGCACAGATCGGTGCAATTCCGGCATGAATTGCAGAATCGGATGATTTTGCGATTCGAAGTTGAAAGCTAGCCAACGTCTAAGCTCGTCATCGCACAGCCATAGCGAATGCTGCGTTTTCTGTTCGTCTCCCCCGTGTTTCGACTGCTTGCATCTTTCCTTTTTTTTTTTTTAATAAGGCAAACGTTGTGTTTTGCCTCATGGAGTTAATGGGATCCCTCCTTCTGCCAAAATTCAATTACGGGTTTCTGAAGCAATTTGAGGGGAGACCGGGAGAGTTTTATTTATTTAAATTATATATATATAAATAAATTAGGGGAGTGTTTTATTTATTTAAATAATATTTTTTAAAATTATAAAAATTTTACCTACAAGTAATTTTAATCATATTCAAACACAAATAACCAATCTATAAATAACCCTTTTCTTTTCACAATTTTAGACCTATTCAAATTCACTTTTTTCTCTCCACAACCCTAAATTTATTCATATCTCAAAGGTGAATTTAACAAGGGATCAAATAGTTTTCTTTACTGTCAATCAATATTCTCCTTCTTTTGATAAGCAAATGTGAATTTTTTTTTCAACCTTCATCTTTTTTAGTTTTTTTTAAATTACTAAAAATCTTCATATTTTATATTTAAATTTAGGTTTGCAGTATTGTTATTATGCCTCCTAAAAAGAAAGTCAAAAAGGATATTGCTTGGGATTATTGTACATTTTTGGAAACTAGATTACACATCAAGTGTAATTATTGCCCAAAAACAATGTGGGGAGGTGCATTTAGATTGAAGCATCATTTAGCAGAAACACATAAAGAAGTTGCTCCATACGAACAAGTTCCTGAAGATGTTAAAAATTTATTTATAAAAATTCTGAATGATATGCAAAAGAAAGATGAAGAGGTTATTGAGTACTTTGAAGAAAAAAAAAAGATCAAGAGGAAAATAGTCAAAGAAAAGGGACTATGGATGCTTTTGTTATGAAAGGAAAAGGGGGAGGCACATTTAGTAGACAACAAACTTTGAATGAGATGGTAAAAGATAGAGAATTAGTTGTCAAAGATATATGTAGATGTATATATGGCAATGCATTGCCATTTAATTTAGTGAAGAGTCCCTTATTTATCAATATGTTGAAATATGTAAGCGAATATGGTAGAGGTTTGAAGCCACCAATTTATCATGAAGTTAGAGTTTCATATTTAAAAAAAGAGGTTGATCTTGTGTATCAAAATTTAGAAAAATATAAGAGTGAATGGAAAAAAACTGGTTGCACATTAATGTCAGATGGATGGACTGATGGAAAAGGTAGGTCCCTTACTAATTTTCTTGTCAATAGTCCAAAATGGACCGTTTTTATTAAATCTGTTGATACTAGTAGTTTTATTAAAGATGCTGAAAAAATGTTTGAATTGTTTGATGATATGGTGGAGGAAATTGGAGAAGAGAATGTTGTTCAAGTAGTGACCGATAGTGCTTCAGCCCTTGTATCTGCTGAAAGCAAGTTGATGGAAAAAAGAAAGCAACTCTTTTGGTCTCCTTGTTCAGCCCATTGTCTTGACTTGATTCTTGAAGACATTTGTGCTATTCCGATTTTCTATAACACAATTGGAAAGGCCAAAAAAATTACAACTTTCATTTACAGGCATACTTGGCTGCTCAATTTGTATAGGAGTTACTCTAAAGGTAAAGAGTTAGCAAGGCCAGCAATTACAAGATTTGTAACCTCCTATCTAACAATAAAATCTATTTTGGACCAAAAAACAGCTCTTAGATCTATGTTTGCATAAGAAGAATGGGTTACAAGTTCTTATGCCCCTAGAAGTGAAGCTAAAGTGGTAGAAAATATTGTTTTAAGTAATCAAAGATTTTGGAAATCAATAAAATATTGCTTAAATTGCGTGAGTCCTCTTGTGAAAGTATTGAGACTTGTGGATGGAGATTCAAAGTCAGCCATGGGTTACATATATGAGGCTATGGATAGAGCAAAAGAACAAATAGAAAAGAATTTTGATAATGTAGAAAGCAAATACAAGAAGATATGGGAGCTTATAGACAAGCGTTAGGATTATCAACTCCATAGGCCTCTTCATGCAGCATGATATTATCTTAATCCTAGGTAATTTTTTTGTAATAATTGTGTTGCTAACTATTTATAATTTATTTATTTATATTTAAAGTTTACTTTATTAATTTTATAGGTTACATTATGATCCAAATTTTAACCCTGATCGTGAAGTAAAAATAAGATGGTACAAGACATTAGACAAGATGTGTCCAGGTATAGAAACAAAAATCAAAATTGATGCACAACTTGAGAAGTTCAAGAATGCAGAAGGATTATTTGGATATCTTGGCAATTGCAACTAGAGATAAGAAACAACTTGGTATGTTAATTTTTTTATATTTAAGTAGTTAACTATAACCATAAGTAATATTTTAGTATTAACTTTAATATTTATATATATCTCTTTTGTAGCTTTATGGTGGGATAGTTATGGAGATGAGTGCAAAGAGCTACAATCATTTGCCATTCGCATTTTAAGCCTCACTTGCAGTGCTATGAGTTGTGAGAGAAATTGGAGTGTTTTTGATCATGTGCATTCTAAGAGAAGAAATCGATTGGAGCAACAAAGGTTGAATGCTCTTGTATTTGTCAAATACAATATCCAACTTGAAATAAGACAAAAGTATAGAGTGGAGAAAGGAGATATGTATGACCCTATTTGCTTATCGGATGTGGAATCAAATGATGAGTAGATTACTGAAAAGGAAGACCCTTGTTTGGGGGGAGATAACTCCTGGATGGATGTACAAGAGTACTTTGACATTGATGAATGAGCTCTAAATAAAAGGAAAAAAAGAGGTGTTCCAAAATCCTAAATTTCTTAATTAATCCATCATTCTTATTTCTTAACTATATTCTTAATTATACTTACTCACTTACATATATATGTTTAGGTCCAAGAAATCTTAATGATATTGTTAGTACAAACAAGAAAGACAAAGGAAAAGCGATTGAGACACAAGATGAAGCTGAAGAAACCGGAGATGATGGTGTTAGTGATATTGAAAAGGAAAAAAATGAAGAATTAGTCCTGTTAAATGACAATGATGATGGCGACAGTGATAGAGATATCAATATTGAAGAATGAAAAAGATCATTAAAGTTTACTAGTTTATTTTAGTTTTTAGGTTTAGGAATCTTATGATTTTCAAACTAATTATTTTTTTTTAAGACTTTTAGTTAATTATGTTTAAAATTATTAAGATAAATATATTATATTAAGTATATTGTTTATGTTATTTATGTATTTATATTTTATATTATATTTTTTAAATTATTATTTAAACATATTCGTGAATCTTACGATTTGATACAATTTACGATTCACGATTTAAAAATAAGTCCACCGATTCACGATTTGAATCACGATTTGATAACTATGATAATAACACAACCACGAGGTTTCCTCACAAAAGAAAGTGGGTAAGAAAAAAAACAGATAATTAACATTCAACTTAATGGTTAGTGGTTACTAGAATGAAGAAGGTAGAAAGTTCATCATATATTAATGAAGCATTTCTTTATGTAGGGTTGCTATGACAAAAATATAAGAAGCAATGGAGCTTCATATACAAATGCATTACAGATAGAAGGAAGAAAACAAACCAACATACAACGGGATATATATATATATATATATATATATATATATATATATATAGGATAATGCAATCTAAAGCTTGTAGCTTTTTAAGCTGAAAAGAAAGCTCTGTTTTCAGTAATGCAAACTCTCCTTCGCTCTAGGGTTTTGTTTAATTTGAAGGCGACCACTAAAATCGGAGTCTTCAACTTCCTCAAACGGAAAATTTAAACTCGCTGCAGTTTCTGTCAGGAAATATGTACATTTTTCTCGATTTTTTGTTTGGAGTCTTAAATTTGAACTTCATACCCAGCATTGACATGAAATTTTCGGAAGAAACTTCTGGAGGTGAAGGTTTTCTAGCGATGTCAGGCCCACCCAGAGTTCGATCCATGAATGTTGCCGACCCCGAGTCGCGGCCGGCACTTGTTCCTGCCGGCAACAAGGCTTGGATCATCGATGGACGGAAAACGGCTTCGAAACCTGTAAAGAAATCATATAAGGCGCTTCAAGAAATCGAAGCAAAGGAGAAGAAGCTAGATACTCATTCAATTGCGCAATTTATATCATTGCCGGCGGTTTTGGAGCGGGAGGATCATCACCAAGCTGTACTCAATTTGTCGATGAACGATTCTTGCTCATCTGATGCATCGTCAACGGATTCTTCGACTCATAGTTGCGTGTCGTCAAGTGGGGAGGTGGTACGGCGGGTAAGTGTGCCACTGAGGAAGAAGCAATCTGGTTTGAGGACGGAGAAGGTGGAAAAGGTTGGCACTGATAATGTGTCTGCTCCTTCTGCTGTACTGGCACATACAACTGATAGCTTGGAAGGCAACAGAAGGTGTCACTGGATTACACCAAATACAGGTATCTTGATCTCTTTGTTTGGAATGGGATGAAAGTGAAGGGAATGCTTTCCGGAGGAAGGAAGGTTAAAGATGAAAGTTACGTCACTTGTTTGGAAAACAAAGGAACATGTGGAATGGAAATAAAAATAATATTTCACCTCAGTTTCACTGAAATAAATCGCTGGAAACATTGAGAAAGTGAAGAGAAATTTATATTTTGTGGTGATTTTATATGACATGTTAGAAGTACGAGAGTAGAGTTGATGCTTGGGATAAAATAATTGTTAATGACTAATGGGTTGGGTTTATATTAACTGTATTACACAGTAATAGACACATTAGGTTTTCAGAGGCGGAGCTCTAACCACTCCTTCGAGCGAGCTTCAGCCTCTCTTTTTTTTTTTCTGATATAGATTCAACTTCTTGCTATGACTATTTTTTAGCAACTGATAAATTTTTTGATGAATGGAAAAATTTTCGGTAAGCCATATGTGATAGGGATTTATGCAATATTTTGGTTTTGTTTCTTATTGAAGTTTTTGGAGTCTTGTTGAATTAGCATATCGAAGGTTTCAGCGTACTGGAGTTATGTGATTGGGTGCTTGGTGAGCAACTCAAGTTGTAGAGACCAACTAGAATAAAGTTGAGGCGACTACTTAAGAGAAGTAGGTTGAAGAATTCTGGTAGCGTTGTCATGTGTTCCATGATGTGGCCAAGGAGAGAAGTCTGGAGAATGTTGAGAGAGCTGCCCTTGAGAAGTAGGTTGAATAATTTTGGAAATTGTTTCTCTACCTAGGACATCCTAAGAGGAAGTGTTAGTGATTAAAGTTCTTGAATCAGTGCGGTGCCTAATTTTTTTTTTTAATTGAGTTTTATGTGTAACAAACTGAAGCTTGTATAATCTTTAGTTTAAGGGAGAGTGTTAGAAGTATTAGAGTAATTTTAAGGGTTAAGTTAAAATAAGTGTGTTAGTGACTAATGGACTGGGTATGTACTATTTATATTACACATGTATTTGGCATAATTTCTACATCATTTAAACAGAGATTAAATGTATTGTGCTGTTGATATTATTTTTTTAAGGCATATATTTGATTTTGGGTAGTTCAAAGTTTGGTAGAAATAGTTAAGACAGATTAGGTGTTACTATTTCATGCTGCCTCTCTCCCTTACTGGCTGAGTGAGGACAATGATGATCGTAACAGCTGAACTTGATTATAAAGTGGTAATGCTGGAATACGGAAAATGAGAAATTTCAGGAAAGGCATATACCATTTTCTTGTCTCACTGGCACATATTTATATTCCGCTAGGTTTCATGTTATCAAAGTTTAGTAAGTTAACCAGTCATTTGGCATGGAAGGTTGCGGAATGTTGGCCCTTTCGGTTGATTCAGCTTTGCTATGCCATAGCATACCATAGGCCCATAGCCTTACATGTTTATACTGACTATCACCTCAGATTGTAGTCTCTTGATTGATGTGGTGCATTTTCTGCAGTCCTTCCCAATTAAAGATTGCAAAGAGGCGATCAAAATGCATCTACTATCATATATACCATGGAAGCAAATGATAATTTTAATATGCCCAGATAAAAAATTCTCAAAAATAAATAGTTATGGCTGTTACACTTATCTGGTTTACTTCAGCATTCAGCTTAAGTAATGAGCTTTGTTCTGGCACAAATGGACGTGTGGATGACTCTTCTCTGGCATGGCTGTCCGAAGTGAAGAGTTATTCGTTGCAAATTATGAGACAGCTTGAGGTAGTGAACTTGTGTACTAGGTCTGAAATAGTTTATTTTTGTGAACTGGAGCATTTTACTGTTTAACTGTCCTATCTATTTACTAATATTAAGTATAACAAAGGCACTTCAGTACTGTTATCATAACTTATTTAGGCACATCCTTCAACCTCTTGTAGCCCATCTGGGATGAGTTCTTACTTCTATCAAGCATTCTTTCTAGATAAAATGGCAAACATAATAGTGAGATGCTGCATCATTTCACAGAGAATTTATGCCTGGTTTTCACGAAAGAAATTCCAATACCTGTAAGCCAAGAGTGAGGAAAAATAAAACGCTAGGCCCAGTTGCTGCTGGGCTCTTAATATATTAGCAGTTTCACTATTTTCTTGATCTCTTGGTTTTGGTACAGTAATTGCTGAATTATTGTACTTCTTTGACGTTTAATTCATTCTCCTTTGTGTTAGAACCATATTATGTTGCTTTTCATGATGAAGAGCGGGGATTTCCTGTCCATAATGACAAGTATGTGGCTTTGTTTTGTTGTTCTCATAATCTTCTGCTTTCAGCTTCCAGGTTGAAACTGAGTACCATGGTGGATTCTGGTAACGTGTAGGAAACTGTTCTGGAGCTTTAGCTGAACTTACATGGCCCTCAATTCTTAGCAAAAGGAAGTTATTTCGGTACTGATATAATATTATATGAAGTATTTTCTGGATTAAATTATATAATTGGCATATTAGTAAGTACACATGCACATCTGAAGTGATTACTCATCAAACAATTGGCTCATGATACTTCCAGTGCTTCCATTTGGCTTTTGATGGATTGTATATTTTTGGGATTCAATTCTGGATTAATTGTTGTCACATCCTTGAACACAGGGAAGTCTTTTTGGAGTTTGATCCAAGTGCTGTTTCACAAATGAATGAGAAAGATAGTGGCACCAGGAAGCCCCGCCAGCTCATTGCTGTCAGAGCTCAGGCTGCGAGCCGTAATTGAAAATGCACTTCAGATATGTAAGGTAAAGACTTCCATTTCTTCATTTTTCCAATCTTATATGTGTCAACAATGCAATCTTTGTTTCTTTTTCATTTTTTTTCTGTATAGAATACTATTGCAGAAGTTAATGAACCTTAACCCTCAGTTTTCAAACTTTTCTGCTACCTAACAAGGAGAAGGTTAAGAAAAATGAAACAAACCTGCTCCACGACCCACAGATGAATTTAAAAAAGACTCGGTCGGATAAAACAAACTCTCAATCCAACTTGTTTGAGAATGGATAGTACGACTATTTCTTAGCTTATAATTGACAGCATCAAGGCTATTTAAGTTGTTGTCTTTAGCTATATTTATTCTCTCTGCAATGCAGGTAATCGAAGAGTTTAGGTCCTTTGACACATTTATTTGGAACTTTGTGAACCATTAGCCTATAGTCAGCCAGTTCCGATACCCACGCCAAGTACCGGTCAAAACTCCCAAAGCAGAGGTCATAAGCAAAGACCTTGTGAAGAGAGGTTTCAGTAGTGTGGGGCCAACTGCCATCTATACATTCATGCAAGTGGCTGGGCTAACAAATCACCACGTTATCAGTTGCTTCAGATTCAAGGAGTGTATAGCCAACACAAAAGCAGTAGAAAAAGATTGGCCCCTCAACTCCAAGATCAAGGAGAAAACTGAAGAACCAACTGAAGTGGGTCTGTTGCCAGCTGTGGATAAATTGAGTTTCACCTCAAAGTAGTGGAACTTTCGTTGATGGTCTTATTGTTAACCTAGCAGTTTGGCACAACTTTGAGGGGAGATAGGGTGAGTTGTGGAGTGTACAAATCTATACAAAAATGAAATAGATAGAAGGAAGCTGTATTCAAAAAGCAAAATGATTTGTGGCAATTGAAGTTCCCATGTAACAGAAATTACTGAAATGGCGATAGTCAGTTCTGCTTTGCCTACTATTTTCTCCTTTTCTGCCTAAATTCTTTTTTTTTTTTATGTGGTCATGAACAACTTCCCTTACCCGGGGGATGAGGGGACCAGGCCTCCCTAGGTATTTTATTCAACTCTGCCATTCTGCTTTCTATCTTTAGGTTAATTAAGTATATTATGTCTCATAAAGTCAATTAAGTCCAGCATTATCCACTAGTCGTTGGTCATTGAGACAATGCCTGATGCAGTATTGGTTGAACGCCCGTGGACTGCTGTGCTTAACAGTTAATACTTTCTACCCACCACCTAATTTCAGGAAATTAAGGTAATATATAGGTTTCAGTCTTGTTGAACAATAGGCAATTTGGTGTATGAAGGGGTGAGAAATTCTTAGGCAGATTTAATAAATCAAATTAATTATGAACAAGCAAATAAATATGTACCTAAAAAATGTCTGACATATTTAATCAATTTAGTCTATATTTTTCAAACTAGATTTATCTAAGAATTTTTCAAATGAGGTTGGATCAATGACAACTCTGTTGACCATGAATGCAAAAGAGCTGAGTGGATTGAAGCTTGCAAGATTAAACTCACTTTCGCAGCTGGAAGCCTCAAGATCATGCTTGAAAAATCCAGTTAACTCTTAACAATGGGTGATCCAAAATTAGATTATGCTGAATAGACTGTTTCTAACTACCTGAGAAATAATAGCTGCACCAACATCTTTCGCAACCACTGATTATAACTCTTTCCAAATCAAACCATTTTATTAGCTTGCCAAAAGATGCAAGGTCCGATTAAACGAATAGATTAAATAACTATTATATATTTCTACACATGTTAATAATATTAATTAGTAATTTTAAGTAAATTCAAAGTCATAATTATTGAAAAATGGAACAGTAGATGACTTGAAACTAAACCTGCGGGGGAATTGTGCCAAATGGTTGTGGAAAATGATAACTTCTGGTGTTTGGTTAAATTTTGCCTAAACATTGCAGAAAGTGAAAGTAGGGCAACCCAGTTTTGTAAAAGTGTGTCCCCATTGCCAAATTGGATTCAAATTAGTCAAAAAAAATTATTAGTTCAACATGTTCTATTAAGGTTATATGTCTAATGAAGAGTTATTGATACAAGTCAAAAACTAAAATTTATAACTTCAAATTAACTTTTACTACCATCTGCTCAAAATATCTTTCTTGAATTGAAAGCTCTCATCACAGAGTTTATAATTAATCCATCGTAGTTTGCTTTATATTCCATTTACCTGCAACGTTTTAGAATAACGAATAACAGTTTTTTAATTGAAAACTTAATTCTCGAGCTGAGCTTGATCTTGATCTTTACATCGCCGTTCTTAATCATTTATGTAATGAAAAGAAGAGTAAATGGAGTGAGGCAAAATTACTAAGAAGCAAGATTGGCTTTAGAGTGGATTACATAGAGAAAGAAAAGGAGAAATTTTCATTAGAGCTGCGCTTCATGAAATGAAGTTCTTTTGCTAGAACTTCATTTGGATAATCTGATTTGCGCTCTCTTCGATCTTGACGATGATGCAGAAGGCTGAAGTGAGCTGGCCGGAGTAGGTTGTTTTCAATAATCTCAATATGATATCCTGAGCGGAACTTCATTCTAATCCCACATTAAGGATCAAACTGGGGAACAAATATATTCCCAAATTTCTACGTTGTATTTACAAAGAGATCCTATGATTTAAAAATGATCCAACAGTTGACACTAAAGTTAGGAGCTTTCACGATTTTCTTTGTTTAATTCTTGTGGGTCGGCATTCTTCCTGAAATGGCTGCAACCAGTGCTGCTCTAAAATTGGGATCTTTGGTCAAGGAAGAAGCCATCTGTTCCACAAAAACCTGCGGGACTTCTGGGGAATCAATTTTCGGTTTTGCGTTCTTGGTATTGTTGGTGTTGCTGGACTTAGATTTTGTCAAGTCAAAGGTTAGTGTCGATGCCGAACCTGTGCTCCCAAAACGGCTCGTACTTGATGTTGTCTCCATCTGAGAAGGGTGAGGATGATTGTGCTCCCCTTGATAAGTTGCAACAAGAATGGATTGATCATCCACACTTCTTTGTACCTGAATAGCCAAACAAGAGCAACCACACTTAGCTTTTCGTCAAGGTTCTTGTTGGAGCATGAATCAAAATAATTAACCAGCTCTTAATTGAATAGCAGTTAGTTAAGATTTACCTTCTTTTTCACGGGACAGCTTGGAGCAAAAGAGCATTTGAAGTATGCTCTTGGACAAGGGTTATCTCTGGTCACTTTTTGCCCATATTTCCTCCATTGATATCCGTCCTTCACAATCTATAAAAAGATACAAGGAAAAAAGCCTGTCAAAAATTACACCTAAATAGTTGTAAGTTTATGCCCTATCTAGCCCAAATTAAATACGAAGTTGAAGGGTTGATTACTAATAGGAGAGAAGGGAGTCTTACAAGGCTTGTATCAGATGCTTCGGTCCTGACATAAGCTCTGGTAACTTTCGCTTTGGTGGTCTCTTCTCTCGGTTTCTTGCATGATTCTTCATCAGTTGAGCAGCTCTCAGAGTTTGCATTAAGTCCCATCAGATTGCTCTTGTTGTTAGTGCTTTCAGGCTTCCTTTTCTTTGATGGGGTGAGATCCTTTTCTGGATTCTTTCTCATGTATTCCGCCAAGTGTTTTCTCAGAGAATTGTAATTCTCACACATCTCAGTGAGCATTTCGGTCAACTTCTTGTTTTCTGCACTCACCCGCTTCAGTTCCTCCTCCAAGGCACCTGTGGACTGAAGTGGCTGCATATGATCATAGATAGAGCTTATTAGAAGGCTCAATATTTCTAGAATATATATCCGAAATAGATCATTTCAAGTTCTTATATAATTGGCGAATCCATAGAGAAATCACTGAAAGAAAGGGTCATTTTTAGGATGAAGGAATGGAAGCTTTTCGAGCTGAAAACTGTCCGGAACAATATTCTAGGCTATTTAATTACAGGAAAGAAAAAAGAATTGAACAACTAACCTCTTCTTTTACAGAAGACTTCCTTCCCGATGAGAAAAAATTGCTTTCCACCTCCTTTTTCTGAAATAAACACAGAACAAGGATGTATAAGATATTCCCATATTTCAAGCATTTTTAGGTAAGCATTTCCCAAAGCAGCTTCTGGGCATGCACGTATGCAAGATGATATCTGTTTACTTACTGGAACTTCTTCATGAACTTTGAGAGGTCTAATGTTGAGATCCAAGGAAGTGCTGACCCATGATGAATAATCCATAGCTACCAAATTGAAACAAATGAACGATGTTTCCTAATCCTGCTTTAAATAGCAAAACCCAGGTGGTGTTATTAATTACCTAGCTGTCTGAAAGGCTCAAGGTTCCTGAAGCTCTGAATAAACTGTGAGGCAAGCATATATAGATGTAGAGATTAGGTGGCAGTACTCCACAAGTAGAAGCTCAAGTTGAACAAGGAAACTGGGTGGAAAGAGAGCGAGAAAGAGACAGGTAGAAGCCCACTAGCTAAAGAGGAGCTGGCACGGACTATTCATAATACATAGGAGACAGGATAAGAAGAACGTGGGGATGTATCTATTTAATTAAGAATATACCTGATGTTTGGGTTCAGTCGGTGAATTCTCGGAATCCAAAAACAAAAGGGAATTCAAAGTCAAGCACACATTCCAAAAGTAAAATCAAATAGCGGAGCATTCAATTGGGTGGGTGTATCTATATTTTTTAAGAATTTAGGGGGAAAAAATATTACTAGTTTTTACCAAGTAGAAGTTTCATTCATATTGACCGTTGAAGTCTTGTTTTATTTATTTATTTATTCATAAATGGAGTGTAGCTGTAGGTGGGGCCTTTCTTTCTTGTCACATTTAGAATTTCAAACATTTTCCACGTTGAATGTATATATTTATTATTTATTATACTTAAAATTTTATTATTATAATTCGATTTCATCTTCTACGAGCTTCACACACAGACTACTTATGCATTTCCTTCCAATACTCGTGTACTCGTCTACCTACTTTGACAACTTTCATTTGCTTCGTATAAATAAGTTGATAAAATGAAAGTTTACATTTTATTTCATTGGTTTCGTTGTGTTTAGTTAAAAATTTGATGGCAGGTCTAATTTCTATAAAATAAAAATGTTCTCTTGTATAAAAAAATTACTTTTTATATAAAAAAAATTGACTAAAAAAGTGGAATGTAATAAAAAAAAAAACTAAAATATTTTTCCTTAACTTAATTTTTTAAATTAATAAAGTAAATTTTGTCACTAAAACTATATTTAAATTAAAAAATTTAATACATTATTAATAAAATTTATTTCAAATTTTTATATTATTAATTATTTATTTATAACATTTTTTAATAATTTTATTTTTTAAAAATATTTTTTTTAATCAACGACTGAACAAAATTTAAATTTCTCTAAAAACATGATTTATTTATTTTTAGTGCAGTCTCATTTTAATTTCTCATCAAATATTATTATTATTAGATTATTTATTAGTTTTTAGGTGAGATGATCAAATCATAAGGTGGAGCCCAAGGAGAAAATCTTTTTAGGTAAGTGGATCGATCCTCTGGATGTGCAAATAACAATTTAAAAAATATTGACGCAGGTGTATCATTGAACTTGACTTCCTCCACGACTTCCACGCCCATAAAGAAACTCTTTTCTAGATGCCAATCGGGGATCTCTCTTCTTTTTCATTCTTATTTTGTCTTTCCTTGCTTCCTTCTTTCTTTTTTAAGTCCGTGCGATTGCTTGCAGAGTAAAGTAT
Source organism: Gleditsia sinensis (assembly GCA_037074535.1). NCBI lineage: Eukaryota > Viridiplantae > Streptophyta > Magnoliopsida > Fabales > Fabaceae > Gleditsia > Gleditsia sinensis. Next base: position 709,068 of record CM073469.1, on the reverse strand, counting down.
ACTCTAGCTAGGGAGTTTTGTTTCGTTTTTGCCTCGTTAATAATATTTAAAGAAAAATAAAAATTTTGCAGTCTTTTCAACTATAATTAATAGATGCTTCCTTTGTGCTTAATCCTTGTTCATGAATAGAAATATATAACATGATCAATTATTTTTTATTACTATATGAATACTCGCTGCAAAAAAAAAAAATATATTTTTAGCAGCGATTTAAAATGTCATATCGGGGCCGGTGATTCCACAATAATTTAAATGCATGCTTGAACTTTAAAAACTTTTATATCCACACGCCTCCTTCAATTATTTAATCAAACCTCGAACTTGCAAATGTCACATGTCTAATATTAATTTTTTTTATTTTATAAAAAAGCCCATTAAATAAGTTGAGGAATAATTTGTGTAATAACTTTATTCTTCCAAATCACAAAAGATAAACACGTGATCCTATTTTCCATAATCAACATAGCTTAATTAGTTAGCTTCTAATAGATTAATGATCTATCAAGATTTTTTCTGATTTTTTAATTGTTTGATTTTATAACAAACCATGAGAATTATAACGATGATTACAATTAAATTAATATATTTCAAGTGTATATAAACTAATGTATCCGGCTCAGTTATAAAAAATAGTGACTTTCTAACTTAGTGTAGACTCATCTTTTCAAAAAACAATAGAGATAATAGTATTTAAGAATTTAAATTCAAATTTCAATTACAGTCAAAAAAGAATATACTTTAGAAACACTTTGTTTGTGACGTCTAAAGAATAAATAAAAATGACCCACAACTCTAAAATAAGAGAATAATTATCTCTATATTTTATTTAACTCAATATAGTAAAAGTGGGATGCTTGGGACATTGAAAGGCCTCTAATCTAGACAAGGTTTATGGGAGAGATGGAATAAGGAAAAGAAAAAAAGGCGAGATTGGTAATGGTAGAAAGTACAAGAAGCAAGACCCGATGACGGGGCATGACCAAATTAATCTTGATAAAGTAAAGCACTCCCCCAGATAGCTAGCTTCCCACAATTCTCTTTATTCAGCTCAATTGGTCAATCCATTGAATTGAACCCACAATACCTAAAGGAAAACCCTCTTACGGCTATATATGTTCACATTCATGAACCGGCTTCCTCCTTTCTTCCCCCACAATGTCCACGTCCAATTAACTACACCACCTAATTGAAGACTATATATTAATCCTCCTTTGAATTCAAATGCCGTGGTCCCCCTTGGATTATTTATTTAGTTGGAGTGGGAGTGGGAGTGCCCGAATGCTGGACTCCTTGACTTCAAATCTGGCTGACATAGGTGGGGCCTCTCTTGTCTCCAATCCGAAACGGTAGTAGGGATTTGGGATTTCATCTGCTTTGATTCGACGTTTGAAAAAAAAGAAAAAAGAAGATGATCTAGAAAGGCTTTTCAAGTAGGAGAAGAAGCCATATATAGTAAAGTAGCATGCCAATGCACATCTTTTTTGACTTCACGACGACTTTGGAGATTCTTTTGTCATCTTGTGTCGGCTCTAATTCACTCCCATTCGAATCATCAAAATTCCTTTTACACACGCATCCTGCTAGTGCTACCTTCCACTTATTCTGCTTTCTGTTCGCTACGCTTTTCCTTAACTGCCGCACCTTGATTCTTGATATATAGTACGTATTATTTATTTATTACAACAACATTGATTTCTTTTCCACTTAGATATTGTGTTTCTCGATCATCTCTACATTTAACAAATCTCAACTAACTGGGTTGATTACAATGAATCTACATACAACACTATCAGTTCCAAATGGTAACTTTAAAATCGTCAAAAACAGCACAAGTTGTCGGACACTGCAAAGTGATGCCATGCATGAGATCAGCATCGTCAACGCCATCTTTGTACGCGATGCTTATTTGTCCATGCAAACTGATGTATGTTCGAGTACTCATATTTAAGTATCTTAATTAATGCAGAAGCCGAAGAAGTAACAGTAGATAGCTAGCTAGGGTGGGAGTTTTAGAGATTCCTTTCGCACTATCCCTTTGCCCTTTAATAGTGTACGTTATGGTTCAAATACCCGTGTACATTGACATTAATGGGGTGTCCCCCACAATTTTCATTTTTTGACTTCAACTTAATTGCCTTATAAATTGTTAAAGTGTAGAAGAAGTTAGAGAGGCAGAGTTTGGTTGGTTTCGTCGGATGGAACCAACTCATCACACGTGGTTATCGAGCATTGGTCACCTTATGGTTCACTCGTACGTGTTTCACTCTCTCTTTCTTTCCCTTAGCTTCAATTCTAGTAAAAGAAAAAAAAAATTCACCTTTGAGTCTTAATTACCCCAAAGTTGGCGGCTGAATCAAGAATACTAGTCAGAGTTGGTCGTTCAAGGTTTACTGAAATAATTGCTTTGAGTTAATCGCCCTTATTATAGAGTTGAAGAAGAAAATAGAGAATAGTAAGTGCAGAGAATGGAACCTCTAAAAATTAGTCTTCGCCATTTACATTGAAAATGAGAGGGCTAGCCACTAGGTGGTTGACCATTAGACCAAATCCTCAATTCCACAGCATGCCCTATGCCTAGAGATAGATGGACACAAAAATGTTCTTCCTTGACTTTAGAATATGTGGTTGAACTTTGTTGGACCCGATCTTCCCGTAAACACCAAATTAGACGCCACTTCAGAATAGAATTGAAAAACATGCCTAACTAAGGGACAAGAAATCGGCACGGGCTTTGACTTCTTCCCTTATTAACAAATTATTTTCTTTCACTTTCTCTCACGCCGCCCCAATCAACTCACATTTCTTTTCTTCAAAATTATTATTATTTTCTTAAACAATATTAATAATACTCCCACGAATATAATCAACCTGGCTTCATCCTAATAGCCCAACTAAAAGCCAATTAGGTCATCTTGGAAACCCATCGACTCATGTAGAAGGAAAAACCAAACTTCTCTTTTTCAAAATCTCAAATAGATTTAATGATCATAGCAAGACTCGGGAATCCAACCCTTACTCTTTAATGCTTCAAAAGGTATCAATTCAACCAAGATTAATTATATTCTTTCTGGAAGTACAGTTATTCCAAATTAATATATATTAGCCTTATACGTACTGTGTAAAAGTTGTATTTTTTTTATTGCCCACTTCCCCCAATTTTTATCCCATCAAAAGTCCACTTACTAGGATTTTTGGGGTAAAGTCATGACGGTAATAGCCATTGCAAATTAAGAAGGAGCATTTTCTTGTTGGAATATAAATCCAATGTTTTGAAAAAAGACATTTTCTTGCTTCTCCATAATCAATCATCTACGAATGATATTCCCATGCATACTTATCCTCCGTTTGAGCTGCTGCAAACATATTGACTTGCCCCATCATGTTCGCAATCATTAATTTTTGTGAAAATATATATGCATTTCATTCTTGGAGGGAGGTTGGGACCAGGACAGAAACCTGACAAAAGATGCTCCACTATCACTAGGAGGACGAGTTTCGGTGGACAAGTAATGATTATGGACCATCCATAAACAATTCCCAGCATCTGAACGCTAAGCACGGGACAATACTTGTTCTCATAAGCCGAATGCTCTCTCTACTAACATTCATAAGCCCCATGAGTTCCTTTTGTTTTTTTTGGGCCTCTGGTCATATGGGCTTTTCGTTTCTGTTACGGGACTGAAATATCCATGGGCTTAGACCCAAAATATGGCCCGCGTCAAGCCCATTGTTTACCCAAAAATCGAAAACTTAATTATCAGACAGCAAGCCCCTCTCTCTCTCTCTCTCTCTCTCCGTCTGTGTTCTCGATCTCCGATCGGCAAGTTTCTTCGCTCGCAGGTAATCATCTTTCTCTCTCATAGCCTAATTCTAATTCACTTCGATCTATATCTGATCCTTGATCTTTCCGATGTGAATTTGTGTTATATTGTAAAGAGTACATGTGAAATTCGATTTGTATATTGCTCAAGTTCGTACAAGTTCAAAATCCTGTCTTCGGAAGTAACTTTTAAGTCATGATCAACCCCTTATGAGACTTGTAACTTTTATCCTGTTTGGTTTCTGAGAAATCTTAAGAATTTTCTTTATCATTGTTTCGATTAGATTTTAGGAAAAAGATGTCGGGCCAAACCCAGCGTCTTAATGTGGTGCCCACCGTCACAATGCTTGGGGTCGTGAAAGCTCGCCTCGTCGGAGCTACGCGAGGCCACGCTCTTCTCAAGAAGAAGAGTGATGCTTTGACTGTACAATTCCGTCAGATCCTCAAGAAGATAGTATCCACCAAGGAATCTATGGGGGACATCATGAAAACTTCTTCTTTTGCATTAACCGAAGCCAAGTACGTTGCCGGTGACAACATCAAGCACGTTGTGCTCGAGAACGTTCGAGAAGCATCACTGAAAGTTCGCTCTCGACATGAGAATATAGCTGGTGTTAGGCTTCCCAAGTTCGAGTATACCAGTGATGGCGAGGCCACTAAGAATGACCTTACGGGATTGGCAAGAGGTGGTCAACAAGTTCAGCAGTGTCGTGCTGCTTATATAAAGGCAATTGAAGTTCTTGTTGAGCTTGCTTCGCTTCAGACATCCTTCTTGACACTTGATGAGGCTATCAAGACGACTAATCGCAGAGTGAATGCCCTTGAAAATGTCGTGAAGCCCAAGTTGGAGAATACCATTAGTTATATTAAAGGAGAGTTGGATGAGCTAGAAAGAGAGGACTTCTTTAGGTTGAAGAAGATACAGGGGTATAAGAAGAGAGAAATGGAGAGGCAGAAGGAGTCAGCTAAGAAATTTGCTGAGGACCAGGTTACTGAGAAACTCTCATTGCAGGAAGGAATTTCAATGATTTCAGCACACAACTTGTTGTCTGGGGCAACAGAGAAAGATGATGATATCATCTTCTGAATATACAGAGGTTTGTTCTAGATTGTCTTGCTTCATCTGGTTGGTGAGAGTTCATTGCAATCATTTAGGTGTCGGAGTTTTGTACCATGAATAAAGGGGCTTAGTATATGTTTTATCTATTTCTGTATTACTTATGACCATTATTTCATCACATTTGATTTCAGAGGCTCTGAGACAATCATCACCTTGAAAGTATGATTCTCTTCTCATTTTAAGCAAGTTAAAGCTGTTGTGAATAGCTGTAATCTTGTTTTCAAAATCTATTAAAAGTCAATAGGATGTGTAAAGAAAATTTCTTAACTTATGTCGATCTTATATATATATTTTTTCACATTCACTAGCTCGAAGAAGAAGTAATTCATACTTATACTTTTAAGGCTCTCTTAAAGTTGCCTTAAAAGTTTAAGCATGTATTTTTCAAAATCATCACCTTGTGCTTGTATTTTAAGTTGTGAGTTGCATTCCATTGAGGGGAAATCTTTCTTCCTGGATTAAGAGGAGGGTTTAGAGATATGCTTTTATTCTTATAAACCATGCAACGTTGTAGAGAATGAATATGTTAACAAATAGCAATCCTGTCAATGTTATATTATTCACTGTGCTGTGTGCGCAAGATTTTTTCAACATTTGTTGTAATTTGATACTTTGATATACAATTTTCCATTCAATATAGTGATTCCAAGTAGATGTTGAAATGTTGAAAAATCGCCTGGGTTACTGGTCTTATATTAGATTCTTGTTTAGTGGAGTTCTTTAAATGTTCTCTCTAGATGTGTCACTCTACTCATGTCCATACTTTTTTATTGGATTTATTGGCCTTTTGCAATCAATTTAGGATCACAAAGCTGAAGAGGGTCTTATTTTCAGCGCTTGAGACCATTCCTTTCATCAAGGATATAGCCTGTTTTTTGCTAGTTTTACTTAAATGTCTACAAAGAATGCTTCTGTTTGGCCCTCTATGGATTTTTTACCGGGGATTATTTTCATGGAAAATAGATAGTCTAAGACAAAGTGGTTATATTTCAATGAAGGGAGGGTAGGGGAATTGCTGTGTTATTTTTGCATATAGTGTGCTAATAAAAAGGGAGGATAATGAAGGGAGGAATCAAATTTCGGAATGCATCAAGGCATGAATGTATCTTACTACAGTAGAATTTTATTTCTTTTCTCGTCTCTTCCATTTTTAGCGGATAAGATCTTTATATTTGATGGCAGGACCAGTTGGTTGAAAATAAAATTTGTAACCATCGTGGTGAAATACTATACGCTCTTCCTTGGCTGGATCAACTTGGACTTCCTAAGTCTTTTGCTATTTGGCAAATAGCAATGTTTATATGTTTGCGAAGATAATCCGAATGTTTTCCTGCACATACATCATGTTTGCAGCTGTGCATATAGCAATCACTTCCGCAATATTATGTTTGGAGAAAGAGTTTTTGGGGCAATTAAATTTTAGTGAATCATTAATGTACCTCGGCCACAATATTCCTAGGTTGCTTAACAATTCTGCTGGTCCTACTAGATGTGGTTCGTTCCTTTTGGTTTCCTTATGTATGCTTTTGTATGGGCATTTGGAACTTTCTGAAGATCAGTCTTAGAAATCGATAATTAGATTGAGTCCCGAACCTCGTACATGCATGCTTTTCCTTGTTCTTTGCCTACAAAGATTGATGATCTGAGACTTTTACTCCGCCGCAACTGCCATAATCCCTCAGTCATAGTTCCTTCTGTCTTCCCCCATGGAATCATTCACATTAGAATCACCAACCTCCTAGTTTTGTTTCTCTCTGAACTTACAAGACAGCCCATTAGGACCTGTGATGGTTGGGAAATCATCACTATCACCTCTCATGATTTACCTGCCTGCTAGTTTGAAGCTTCCCGCTCCCCCTCTCCTCTTGTCCTCTATCACCCAAAATTCTAGCTCCCCAGCCTTGTGAAAATGCATGTATGTATAGGGAGTATACATTGTTTTTAATTATTATTTCTTTTGGGGAGTAACAAGGGAATCTTTTTTTTTTTTTGAAAAAAGAAAGTATGGTCTTCTCAAAATATTTGTCATCAATAAATGTATTTGGCTCCCTCTTATTGTACCCACCCCATCACATCTTAATAAAATGACGGTTTTCCCCCCTATGCACGTAAACACAATCAGAGATAAGCTCAAACTATTGTCATTACCCAAGAGGAGAGAAAATGGGGAATCTATTCTTCCACAAAATCACGCAGCATCTTACAGATATATTTTAACTTCTGTAATATGAGTTAACGAAGCAATGTTGCACAATGAATATCCACTCTAGCATAATCCCATTTCTGGAAGAAAATGAACAAACTTGAAGTAACTTTCTTTTTTCTGTTTTAGGTTTAGGGTGGATGCACCTACTTTCTAGAAAAATCATCCCCACATCCGTTGGAGTTGAAATTTTCAAAATATAAGCATCTTCATGTAAAATCTAATCCCCCCCACAGAGCACCCTAATTATTCGAGCTAATGGAATAAACCAGCTCACCTATTCTGTGGAGAACGAATTTAAACTAGTACTGTAATATCGTGTGATTTGATACCACCAACATCCAAGAATAATATTATAAGAAGTATCCACACGTCAATAATATATAAAAAATAAAAAAGGAAAATTATGAAGAAGAAAAACTACTTACTGAGTATTATTTTCATGAAAACGAAGTAGACTCGAAATATTTACCCTCATTTCCTTACTAAATTAGACCAAATTAAACCGAATTCTGTGTTTTTTTTTCCATAGCAGACTAAAAGTATGGCTTCAGCATCTCCCTCAACCTCCCAAAATGGATTGTCTGAGAAACAAAAGCAAGGACTAAATTGGATAGAATGGCTAAGAGGTTGGTCACTTGTCATTTATGAGGTGTTTTTTGAGAAAATTACAGCAAGACATTTGCAAAACCCATTACCTTTGCCCCCTCTTGGAGATGTTAGCTGCATTGGGACAGGCTCTACAAGTGGAATTGGACTTGAAATAGCCAGAAAGTTAGATAATTCAGGGGCACATATTTTCATGGCAGTAAGAAACCAAGCGGCAGCCCATGATATAATTCACAAGTGGAATAACGAAGGTTCTGGAACAAACCTGCTTAACATTGAGTTGATGCAACTCAATCTTCTGTCCCCAGACTCTGTCGTGAAATTCGCAGAAATATGGAATTCAAGATCAAAACCTCGTCATGTTCTCATCAACAATGCCGGAATATTTTCAATAGGGAAGCCTCAAAGTTTTTCAAAAGATGAATTTGAAACTCACTTACATGTCAACCATCTTGCCCCTGCCTTGTTGTCCATGCTGCTTTTGCTATCCCTAATGAAAGGCTCATCAAGCAGGATTGTCAATACCAATTCCACCATGCACTTTCTTGGCTTTGTGGATGTTAATGACGGGAACTTCGTTTCTGGGAGGAGGAAATTCACAAGCTTGAATGGGTATTCAAGCAGTAAGCTTGCACAGGTCATGTTGAGTAGCATTCTGCAGAAGAAGCTGCCCGCTGAATCTGGAATCAGTGTAGTATGTGTAAATCCAGGTGCTGTCAGAACAAATGTGGTTAGGGATCTACCCAAAATGGTTCAAGTTTGTTACCATTTGCTACCATTTTTTATGTTTAATCCTGAAGAAGGGGCTAGAAGTGCACTTTATGGTGCTGCTGATCCACAGGTTCAAGATTACAGCGAGTCCGTAAGGACTCATAAGTCGCCTGTTTGTGCATATATCCATTATGATTGTCGTTTTGCTAATGCTTCCAGAGAAGCACATAACTAATGAGAGTTCTAATAAAGTTTGGGAGAAGACATTAGATATATGATTGGGCTTCCTTCTGATGCAATAGAGAAGCTGACGAAAGGGAGACTCTAAACCAGAAGCAAGTGAAAGAGTAAAAAACTGTTTTACTATGAGGTACTTTTGAAGCTTTATTTGGAAATACCTAAGCTTCAAATTGCAATTTAAGCTATATGTTTTAAATTTAGTGCATGGCAAGTAAATTTACTTTATCTTTGAAGCTTTGGTTGGAATTGTTACTTAAGGCTGGAACTTAGATATTAATAATCTATCTCTAAACCTTGTTAAACTATACTGCATCTCTATTATTTGGTCTTAATTTTTGTTATTATTTTTTGTAATTCCTTTTGGCTATAAAATTCCAATTGATTATATTTGGGTCAGTTTGGTTTTGCTTCTCGGGAGGAGCAAGTCTAGATAAAGATTGGAACAAGATACCATTTATTATTTATTGGGCTTCCTTTTGATTTCTGATGCTCTAGACCGAAACTTGTAAGAAAGACTATATATCTATAAGAGCTAATTCCGTGGAAGGCAAGTCTTGAAGATGTGACTGGAAATACCCAAGAGCTAGTTAGTTTGGAAGAGGCTGGCATTATCTCTGACGAATAATTTCAATGAAAAGCAACTTTTCAAAGTGTTGAGTAGAGATCAGAAGCTGCTTTTGAAAAACAAATGGTAATTTTCATGAGTGGTGCCTATTAATTTCTACGTGCATGCATCTCACAGGGTTGTCGTATTATTATCGCTTTCAAAGTAGTACATACCGCAGAAAGTGCTTGTAAGTTTGGAAGTAGAGATTATATACGATTGGCAGATTGAGTTTCCTTTTGATTATGACGTACCCAACCCTCTCAACTACAAACAAGAATATCATCACTAAAAGTTGTTTTCTCGAAAACTATACTTCGATGCTTTTATTTGGTCGTGTTATTACTTTTGGCTTGAAGTGTTACAGCTAATTAATGCCAATCTGCTGGTTAAGAAAAGAAAAATGAGTTATCTGTTTATCTAAAAGCAGTGAAGTTCAATGCGATAACTAAATACAAGATGCATAAAACTAATGTTGTGGAGAAGAGAGGAATATATGGATTGTCACAAATTTGAATTCTAATTATTTTAAGAAGTACATCTAAATTAATTATGTCATCTTCGCTTAACTACAATGTTTAAAAAATAAAATAAATGTAACTAATAATTTTAATTATTTTCAAATTATGTTTATTAGATAAATTTTAATTTCTCTCTTTTTTTCTTCTAATAATTTTAAGAAATATATATATATATATATATATATATATATATATATATATATATATATATATATATATATATATATATATATATATATATATATATATATATATATATATATATATATATATATATATATTCCACAGTTAAAAGGACACTCTTGATAAGCATGAATCTCATCTTTTTAGTCTAAATCTTATCAGCACTGATGAGTATAATTTTATGTTTTTATAGCCAACTTGATGAGTACAACGTTATTCCCGTAAGTTATATATCTCTTTTATTTATTTTTTGTACAATATTCAATATTTGACTATTATATTTGAAATAATACTTAGTCTATAAGAATGTCTTAGAAGCTGCTTGAATTTGCATGGCTGGATTGAATTGATGGAACCCTCATCCTATACGTGGCGGCTTGAATTGACTTCCACACCCTTATTCACGTTTTTGAATTCTGACCTTTGATTTTGAATTATTTGTGGCTACCCAACAACAAACTGCTAATCTTCCCACCACTGCCTTTCTTTTCCCGTCAAAACATCTTTGCAGCTCAATTTACTCGGTATTTGTTTGATTTAGATTTTCCTTTTCGTTTCGAAAATAATAAATAAACTTCATACAAATTACTTGAAAACTTTGATTTTAAAAACCACAATTTTACTCAAATTTTTTTTAACATAATTAATTTTTAGACCATCTTTAAGAGCACAATCTCTTATATGAGGTGATAATATAAAACAAAGAGGACTTCGAATTATCTTAAACACTGTCTGAAACGAATGTGGCCGTAAGTTAAACGGCAACATTGTAGTTTCTTATATCTTATTCTATTTTTCACTATCATTGTGTGTGTATTTTATTATTATCATTCTCTCTAATCTTTAAATTAATGAATTTGATCTTAATCTTCAACCTACTTTTGCAAATAATCAGGCTTAATCAAATTAAACCATGATGAAAAGTTCGAGTTGTTGCTCCCCCACTTGTTTCTTGGACATTAATAAACGAAAGTGAAATTCCATTAACTACTGTTAATTAGCATCATATTGGTATATTCCGTGCAAGTTTCAATATATATAGTATTGATTAGAAATCAAATGGTGAATTTATTCAGATTATAAGTCAATTTTGTTTTGTACGTGCGTGGCTGGTGTAAGAATATAATATCATGCAGTGCCAATGGTTTCAAAAGCTTAATTAAGAGGGTGTTTATGGCTTGATTTATTTGTGATAAAGAAATCATTCAGTACAGTTTTTTTTATATAAAAAAGCAATAAAACGACAAAATTTCTAAAATAAATTATTTTTATGAGATTTTTCTGAGCACTGTTGTATATTGAAATATAAATCAAATGAAGATTAAAGATAAAAGAGTAAATATAATTGACTTAGCACCAAGAAAAAATGATTGAAATAATATTTAATTTTTTTAACACAATAAAATACAGGAATAACATAATAAAACTTGATGATATAGATAATATTCCTTTATCAGTCAATGATTGCCTCAAAACCGTTGAAATTGATGAACCACGTCAGATTGGCGTAGATCCCGACCTGAAACTCAATTACATAGACAATTTTGGGATTTGGAAGTTACTTTATAGATAAGGATCATACCCCACACCCATTATAATCCTTAGCTGTGATCGACTCAAAGGCACGTCAGCATGTGTCCCAGAAGACACGGACGCCACTTCCTGCACCAGCTCCCCTCCCTGTTTGGTTCCCAAGAAAATCCCAAACAAAACCACCTATAATCTGCGGCGGAAAACACACATATTTTCACTACAACATACCCCTTACCAAGCCTTGCCCAATTTTAATAGCTGAAAGAAAACGGATAACAAACCCATGATTGGTTTTGGCCCCCACGTCATCCCCACTTGTTCCGCACCCTCATTGACCCCATTTTCCCAATTTTTAGGCTCTAGATATTTTTTATTTTCTATTTCTCCTATTCTCTCTTCTCTCTTAAATCCCTCGTCTCCCAAGCTTTCTTCACAATCATCCCCTCTCGTACCCGCCATGACATCTCCTTCTTATCTCCCAGAGTTCTCACCTTATCAATCTCAAATTTTTACCAGAAAGGTTCTATATTTATCCATTCATTCCCAGCCCTCTATCGTGAATCTGGGTTATCTGACATAAAATTCTTCTGGGGTTCTTCTATTTCTCTTCATACATGCAGTATGAAGATTTCTTGCCTCTCTAAATACTTCCTCCGATTAATGTTGTGTGTTCATCGGACACCATTCTCCTGGAAAAGATCAATTCTTTTCGATCTGGGTCTTGCCCAGTTTTACCTATTTAGCATGTTTCTTGGCCCTATTAGTTGTAATTGAAAGGTCGTAGCAGCACTACTTCTACATCGTCACCGGTCACCGCCTCTTTCCCTTTTCTGATCCGACATGGAACCTACACAGTCCGCCTCTCCTCCGAGGAACATCCTCTTCAACAAGTACGAGATAGGGAAACTCTTAGGCCAAGGCAATTTTGCAAAGGTCTACCATGGCAGAAACCTTATCACCAACGAAAGCGTAGCCATCAAGATTATCAAAAAAGAGAAGCTGGAGAAAGGAAAGCTCGTGAACCAAATCAAGCGCGAAGTCTCGGTGATGCGTTTGGTCCGGCACCCGCACATCGTTGAGCTGAATGAAGTCATGGCCACCAAAGGTAAAATCTTTCTGGTTATGGAGTATGTCAAAGGTGGGGAATTGTTCGCCAAAGTCAACAAGGGGAAGCTGACGGAAGATGTGGCCAGAAAATATTTCCAGCAATTGATCAGCGCCGTCGACTTCTGCCACAGCCGAGGAGTCACTCACCGTGACTTGAAACCTGAAAATTTGTTCTTGGACGAAAATGAAGATCTCAAAGTCTCCGACTTTGGGTTGTCGGCTTTGCCTGAGCAACGCCGATCCGACGGAATGCTGGTTACGCCGTGCGGGACGCCGGCTTATGTGGCACCAGAGGTGTTGAAGAAGAAAGGTTATGATGGGTCGAAAGCTGATATCTGGTCCTGTGGAGTAATTCTCTATGCTCTGCTTTCTGGGTATCTACCATTTCGAGGCGAGAATGTCATCAAGATTTATAAAAAGGCATTCAAAGCTGACTATATATTCCCAGAATGGATTTCACCGGAGGCAAAGAATTTGATTTCGAAATTACTAGTTGCTGACCCAGAAAAGAGGTATTCGATCCCAGATATTATGAAGGATCCTTGGTTTCAATATGGGTTCATGAGACCAATTGCATTTTCAGTGAAGGAGTCGGCTTTTGAGGTTAACCACGATGATATCAACGGCGAGGATAATAATGAAGAAGTGGAAATGGTAGGATCAGGAAAACCCACTCGTCCATTTTATAATGCATTTGAGATCATATCCTCGTTATCACATGGGTTCGATCTGAGAAGCTTGTTTGAGACAAGGAAGAGATCCCCATCGATGTTTATATCCAAGTTTTCAGCGTCGGCGGTGGTGGGAAAGCTTCAGGCAGTGGCGAAGAAGCTGAATTTTAGAATAACAGGGAAGAAGGAGTTCATGGTTAAAATGCAGGGGACAGAGGAGGGAAGAAAGGGGAAGTTGGCGATGACGGTGGAGGTGTTTGAGGTGGCGCCGGAGGTGGCTGTGGTGGAGTTTTGTAAGTCGGCGGGGGATACATTAGAGTACATCAAGTTCTGTGAGGACGAGGTGAGGCCTGCCCTGAAAGACATCGTCTGGAGCTGGCAGGGTGACACCAACTCATCAGTAACTCTAGGAGCCAATGGAGATTGAAAATCTGAAAATAAAAAACAGCAACAAAAAAAAAAAAAAAAAGGAGGGGGAAGCGCGCTTTACGTCTTCGGTTTGTTCCTTTCTACGAATAAGATTCAATTAGATTGCCAAGTTCAGTTCTATGTGATATTTGGTCCTTTGTGAATCGAGGAATTTAATTTTATTTATTTATTGAAATGATTAAAATATTTTTATTTTTTAAAAATAAAATTATTAAAAAATATTTATTAAAAAATTACATCGCTTAAATTAAAATTATTATATTATAGTATATTTTTATATAAATATTTTTATTTTAAGTTATTTTTATAAAAATATTTTTATTTTGAATTATTTTAATAAAAAAAATTTAAATTATTTTATTAAAAAAATTAAATTAATTTAAAAAATAAAAAATTAACAATACAAAAATAGTATTACATTATATTTAATATTAAATTATTTTTTTTATAAGTTATAATATTTTTATTAATTTTTTATTTTTTTATATTAATTTTATTATTATTTATATTATTAACATTATATTAAAAAAATTTAAATTTTAAAAATTATTGTTTGAAATTATTTAAAATATTTTTTAAAAAATAATTTTATTTTTACAAAATTTTTAAATGTTTTGAAATATTTTTATTTTTAAAAATATTAAAATAAAATTTTAAAATAAAATTTAATATTTTATTATGAAATTTTTAAAAATAAAATTTCTACGTCAAATTATGAAAAGCAGAGTACCTCAACCACCCTAATTAAGGCTTTGAGTTAAATTTCTTCAAATGTACGAGTTGGTGATCAGGTTTTTTGTTTTTTGTTTTTAATTATAAGTTTCAGTTTGGTCCACGAAAAGATACTCAAGTACGAGTTGGATGGCGTCTGGGGCTTATGATTTTCCACTTCTTCCGCCTCGCAACCCAAAAAAAAACAAAAACAAAAAATTTAGGAAAGTGTGATTTGGATAGCAAGAGTTATTTATAAGCAAGAACAATAGGTCCCGTGAACTAGTTATGTGTTATCTTTTTAAAGTATTTTGGATAAGATATTAAATCATAAAATATTTATCTAAAACTTGTATGTTTGTTATAATAAGTGAAAAAATAAACAATGTATAAAATTAACAAATTTAAAAGACGCATAAATGTATATATATTTCTATTTTTTTTAATATTTCAGATTAAATATTATTAATATTTTATCATAATTATTCAAATATACCCACAACACAACATATAAACTATAAAGTATCCGAAGATGGAGATGTAAGAAAGGAGGGGTGTGGTGGGTAAAAACTGGACAAGGGTTGTGTCAATGGGCGCACGTGGTTTCTTTATCCAAAAGAGCCAAACGATAATATGATAAAAAGGTAACTGGGCTGCCAGTTGGTGTCAAATTTATCCATTTTCAGTGGGAAGTGGGGAGCGAATGGAGCGTTTACCTTTATACAATATATGCGAACGAAGATGGTGCGAAGGTACCATCAGCTGACTCGGATCATACTCAGTTTTGTCCTCAACTAGAGCCCCACCAAACTACTCAGCTATGTATGCAAAATTATCCACACACACTCATTATATTATATCAACTGAATTCATTAAACTAACTTTGATTGGAATAAGTGAAATTAAAGTGGATTTCAACGACTCTATAATCAAAATTTTAAACTAAATAAAATTGCTTCTACTCAGTTCTAATTCAGATGGTGAATAAAAAGAAAGAAAAAAAAAGCACAAAAGTTTAGATACCTCATTGGTATGGCCATCTCCTTTTCAAATTGACGTCTGCTCTTAATGGATGCTTCAAGACTTTTGAAGTAAGCGACAATATTTTAATTAGAAAAATCACCATCTTTGATATTTTCTTTTTGTCCCATTAGCGGCGATTTGTTTCATTTTAAGTATAAATATTTTCTACGGCAAGGCCAAGCTAAAAACAAGTTGCCTTAATAAAAATCAAACAAGAATAAGCCAATAATTCGTATCTTTTCCATTTTTATTCTTCCATATTTTACCATTTTCTCTCTCTCTGTCTCTCTCCCTCTCCCATGTTACGATGAGTTGGCACAATGGGTATGTAAATTTCAGTCTAAGAATGATTGACTCAATTAACAGAATAGCAGATTCTGTTGAAACATTTCGAGGGCGGTCCAGTGTGTGAAGTTCTACAAGGCCCATCAACAACTCTGAGATCCAAGACCCATAAAATAGGCTCCGATGTCTACCCAACATCAACATCAACATCAACACCAACACCAACCACCGCACTACCCTCTATGCACACTTGTTTCCAACACATCAAAGCTTCACCGCGTCTTTAACCTAGTATTTTAATATACTTCTAATCAGCTACATTTTTGGATTAGACTTCTCTTCAATATCAAAGTCATCACGTTTTGTTAGGTGTATAGCATAGACATTAACAAATCAAAACAAAGAATGACCATATTCTGCCAATCCCAGCTCGTTGTTTTTGGACTTCAATTCCATTGGTCCCACCCCTCCTGCTCCGCTTGACCCTTGCGTCTTTACTAATTACTATCTTGCAGACTTGAATTCACCCTAAATAGATCACTCTTTAGCCCGTGTCCAACTTCTGGTTTTCATTTTATCAGGAAAATAAAAAAAGACACCCGGAAAAAACAAACACACCGAGATCTTAATTCAGAATTCTGACACCTGAAAGTGGCACTAATGCTAATATCAATATGATATGATATGATATGTACGAGGCAATGAGCCATCCATTGTAAATGCGTTCGGTGGAGCTGTCCTTTCCTTAATTACTTCTACAGAATCCAATCCGGCCCGAGCAAAGTATGATGTAGGACCCGCCCCGGTTACCCAGTCCCCGTGGCACTACGATGCTGTTCTCTTATCTCTACTGTACAACCTCTGACCGCGCGGTCCCCCCCCCCTCCATATTGAACTTTTTATCCCACGTGGCAACTTAGCCTCTTCTCCAATGCTTTCGAGTTTCAACACGGGGAATCGCTTCTGCGCTTTATATCACACCTTCTGCGGTCCTCGTTTGCCCCCGGCAATGTTATTTATACGAACCTATTTTCAAAATTTTTTTTATTGATTAGTCAATTTTTGCATTTTAAATTTTAGAGTTGCACAAATGCTCCACCGCAGAAATTTTCTTACTTTAGAATTTTCTATTCCGACAAATTTTCCTGAAAGGTATTTTGGAATTACGTTGATTTTGTCTTTTGGAGCTACGCTTTTTTTTTTCCCTAATTAAAATGTAAAATAAAACAATTTAGTTGAGGTTACGTTAGGAAAAGTGAGAGCAGCAGCATTACTATAAAGAGACTGAGCCATGGTAGTGAGTTCAGTCGTGAGAGAAAGAGAAAAGTTGCAAAAGGTTGTTGGTGTCCACTCTCGGGGTTATTCTGACCACCTTATTGGTATGCAAAATCTTTTGTTGCATGATAACTTTTTTAATACTTACTTGCCCTGTTTTCCATGTCTCTCCTTGGTTCCCGAGAAAATGTTGACAAAACTAAGGAACTTAAATCGTATTCCTTCGTGGTTGACTTCGTCGTTCTTTCTTCGATACGAGCGTATAAGTTTTTCAGCTTCTATGATATGACTTCGAATCTTCCATTTTTCCGCATCTTCTCAAGTAGGCAACAAAGTTAGCCTTTGTTTTGCTTACTAGTTGCTCCTTCATCGTTCATCTTCTGTTTAATTATTTGTTTTGTTAGAATCCCAATTGTGATATCACTTAACTGAAGATTTCTCTCCGTTTTGGTCAGTACTAGCTGCAGAAGATATGGCCGGCACAGGTTCGGCTTCTGGGCAGCCGCAATTCATTGCGAGCACAGGGAACCGAAGCTTTTCTAATGCGCCGTTGATTGACAACTCAGATACTGATCAAATCGTTGTACCTGATGTGAGTTTGGTTTGCCATGTAATCTCTTCAAGTTTTTGAATTGTCCGGTTGAGCTATTGGTTAGTTTTCCACATAATGCAGCTTCGATGAGTAGAAATGGACTCACTGGAGTTGCCTATGACCTATGGCTCTTATTTTTGCCTGTGTTTATTTTTTTTAACTATTTCTTTCATTTTATGGTGCAATTCCAGTTAGTGATCACAGTAGTAACTTTGATAATTTAATTGATGTCTTGTTAAATGATATTTTCTTAATAACCATCATTTATGTATGTTTTTGCAGAGGAAAAGCTGGAAAAACTTATTTGCATACATGGGTCCTGGGTTTCTTGTCTCAATTGCATATATAGACCCAGGAAACTGTAAGATCATTATTATTGTTGATTTCTTCTGTAAACAACAGCAAGGACATAGATAAGCTTACTGTACTTTTATGTTAATTTTCAGTTGAAACCGATCTCCAGGCAGGGGCACAATATAAATACGAGGTATGAATGGCTTTATCTGGGTGTGGGATTAATACCCTGCTTCATCAGTGAGAATCTTAGCATATACCGATGCTTAACTCTTCCTTTCTCTTTTTCCTCACATTTGTTTTTTTTTTTCAGTTGCTTTGGATCATATTAGTGGCCTCGTGTGCTGCTCTTATAATCCAATCAATGGCAGCCAATCTGGGGGTTGTCACTGGTACTTGATTTGATAACCAATTTTTTGAATTGACCAAATTGATTTGATCAGCATGTGGATGCCATTTTTTCTTTCTTCTTGTCCCAATTCTGATCAATTTCTAATTGCTACTTTCAGGAAAGCATTTAGCAGAGCACTGCAGAACTGAATATCCTGGGGTGTCTAACTTTATTCTTTGGATTATCGCTGAAATTGCCATAGTGGCCTGTGACATTCCTGAAGGTACTGAGGTTAATTTAGTAGTTCTAACTAACCAAATGCAAAAAGTAAATCATATATTTTTATAGACCAAAGTAATCACGAACAGATATGTAAAATATATTTATATATTTGTACATATCTTCATATTTTATTGTGCATATGCAGTGATTGGGACAGCCTTTGCATTGAACATGCTCTTCAATATACCTGTTTGGATTGGTGTTCTTCTGACAGGGCTCAGTACATTGATCCTCTTAGCATTGCAACAATATGGGGTAGTTCTCTGTATTCCTTAATTACTCGTGCTGCATATGCTGAACAATTTTATGGATGTCATGTCATGTCACTGCATGTTTCATTATGACTGTTACTTTGGACAGGTTAGGAAACTGGAATTCTTGATTGCATTTCTGGTAATGACAATTGCTGCGTGCTTTTTTGTTGAGCTTGGGTACGCAAAGCCTGATACCAAAGAAGTTCTGAAGGGTCTTTTTATTCCACAACTTAAAGGGAGTGGTGCTACTGGTCTTGCGATTTCACTGCTTGGGGCTATGGTTATGCCGTAGGTTTCCTCATGTCTTCACCAGCAAAGACATTTCATTTTCTTTTCATATAGAATTTATTCTCATGTAATATTTCTTTGTGTGTTCCTCAGCCACAATCTCTTCCTCCACTCAGCTCTGGTGCTTTCCAGGAAAATACCGCGATCAGTTCGTGGAATCAAAGTAATTAAGCATTTAATCTCTTGTCTGCATGCATGCTTTTAAACTTACGTCAGTTTCAAGCTTTAATTAAAGTGATATATATATCCTCAAGTTGTTGGCCTACTTTAGAATATTAATTTATAAATCAGTGGATAGTTGGTGTCTTCCCACTTGCATCAGATTCTTCTTTAGTATTGTTATTGTAATAAGATGGCTTTTTTAGCCGTGACCCTAATGAAGCACTAGTGCCTTATTTTATACATGATGGTTCATGCACTATGCTTAGAACATTCTGCATTAACTTCTAACGTTATTATCATGCTTTTTGCCTTTTGAACTTATAATATTATGATTAAAGAATTTTGGAATTTGAATTATTCTAGGAAGGTCTAGTGAAGCAGTATTTGATGTAACTTGTGCTTTTTTATTTTTGGAATGTTTGTTTGACAGGAGGCATGCAGATTTTACACGATAGAAAGCGCCTTTGCTCTGATGGTGGCCTTCCTCATAAATATATCCGTTATTTCAGTAAGTGGTGCAATATGCAATTCTTCCAATTTGAATGCAGAAGATCAGAAGAGCTGTCAAGATTTGGATTTGAACAAAGCCTCCTTTCTACTAAGAGTATGCGAATCTCATTTTTTCTCTTTCCATTCTTAGTACCTTATAGAGCCATTAATATTATAATTACTGATATCTATCTGTGATATCCAGAATGTCTTGGGCAAGTGGAGTTCAAAACTGTTTGGAATCGCTTTGCTCGCCTCAGGTCAAAGTTCTACTATAACAGGAACATATGCAGGGCAGTATGTCATGCAGGTATATATACTGGTTATCTCTGATTGATACATCGTCTTGTGCTTGTTTTGAACCTTCATTTCCTTTATTACTACAGGGATTTCTTGATTTACGACTAGAGCCCTGGATTCGGAACCTTTTGACTCGTTGCTTAGCCATAGTTCCCAGTTTGATTGTTGCAGTCATTGGTGGCTCTGCTGGGGCTGGGAAACTCATAATTATTGCATCAGTAAGACACCATGCAATGCAGCCATTAAGTTCTCTCTTTTGGTCTCTGCTTTATATGGTTGCGTTAAATCCACTTTTATGTCTGTTCTTCAGATGATCTTATCATTTGAGCTTCCTTTTGCTTTGATTCCACTCCTCAAGTTCACCAGCAGCAAAACCAAGATGGGACCAGCCTATGTCAACTCTTTGACGGTAAATTCT
The DNA here is from genome assembly GCA_037074535.1 of Gleditsia sinensis. Lineage (NCBI taxonomy): Eukaryota > Viridiplantae > Streptophyta > Magnoliopsida > Fabales > Fabaceae > Gleditsia > Gleditsia sinensis. The sequence continues at coordinate 688,613 of CM073469.1, read as the reverse complement.
ATCCAAGATATATTTAGATCGTAAATTAAATCAAGGTATAAAATTGTTAAAAGTGAGTCTCTTTAAAAAATGTGCAAATATGCTTACATATCTCTTCATCGACTTTGTCTATTTATATTTTATTCACAGCACTTAAAAATTATTCATTCTCTTATGGCATGCACCAATGTTACCAACACTATTATTCTGAATCTAATTGCCTGACGTAAAGGTTCATTGCAGATTTCAGCTATTACTTGGATCATTGGTTCCCTCATCATAGCCATAAATATATTCTATTTACTGACTGGTTTTGTGGAGTTGCTTCTTCATAGCCACTTAAAAGTGGTAGCTAAGGTGTTTCTGGGCATAATAGGATTTTCTGGTATGGCAGTGTATTTGGGTGGTATTGCATATCTAGTGTTTCGGAAAAACAAAGAGGCTACACACCTTTTGGCCCTAACAACACCCGAAAGTCAGCAAATGGCAAATGAACAAGGCAATGGATCATCCATCTATTGTCTCCCAAGAGAAGACATAGTAAGCATGCAATTGCCTCAAAGAAGCACTCCAACAGATCTAATTGACTGAGAAATATATATATATATATGCCGGTCACAGTTCTCAGAGATCCTCTCCTACCAGTTTTCCTCGGAATGATATGCAAGGTGTTTGTTTAGTCGGTCTTTAGCCCCTTAGCTTAACCCGAAAGTTAAAAAGAAAGGAAATATACTATAGTTTAGAAGGTAGATTATTAACATATATAGCTTTTGTTTGAGGGATATAAATAATAATAAAATAAAAATCCCTATGTATGTTAATTTATAGGAATATGAAATATGCAAAAGATATAGAGATCTCTTTGACTTAGAACGAACAATAATTTAGGTTGGGATATGTCAAGCTATTAATTTTAGACTCGGTTTGGACAGCAATCAAGACTGAAACGATGGTAAGAGTCAGCAGTTTCCAAAGTTGAATTATTCTTGTGGAATAGAATGGAAGTAGTTGCCCCAACGTAACTGAAATCTCTTAGCCGTCAACTTTTCTAAGTTCAACCTAATCTTGAATGCACTTTACTAACTAGTCAAGCACACTCAACACTACCAAATCGAAATATTAAATTCTGGAAGATGTTTTTTTAAGCTTATTTGAGCAAATCTCAAAAGACATCCTATCATAATATTCACCTAATCCAAAGTAACTCGCAAGTCAAGTTCATGAATGTCGGTAGATGATGATGTTTGAGTATCAACGTGTTAGAAAAGTCAACTGGCTTCCGAGTTTTTGTTTTCCTTCTACTCCTTTGAGGGGAGTTAGATACTTCACCTTTCTTCTGATAACTTAAACATTCAAAGTTTGAAATCCACGAATTTAGACATTTGGACTCAAGGTGGCAACGTCTCTCTCTTGATCCGTGAATGAAACAGTAACCAATTTGTTGTCATTGTTGCAAGTTTGACATTAAACCTAAAACTAAATGTGGAAAGAGACTAGTTTGAAATTGTTGGTTTGGGGTGAAAACCTCTTGGAACAATATTGCGGAAATTTTTTGGACATCAATCTGCCCTCTCACTATGCAATAACTTGAATCTCCATTAGACTCTCAAAGACAAATCTAAAATAGAATTTCTCATAACTTAAAAGATGAACTATTTAATTTTGACTAATATATATATATATATATATTGTCAAATTTGGTTGATATTTTAAAGGACTGACAAATTGCATTACTCAAATAGATCCCAAACATGAAAATTTCACTGAACTTATTTTTTATTTATCTTAGTAATATATATAGAGTATGGTTGAATTAGTTTTTAACTCAACATTTTTTTTTCTTGGTACACGATGAAACAGATGTTTAAATTTAATACCTCTTATCAACTATCCAGATCGCTTACATTTCTTTCAGTACTCTCACACAAGATCTCCCCAACGTGAATAATTTTTTACAGGATATGTCTCTCACAAATTTCATACACGTTCAAATTTCTATCTTAGGATTTCCTGTAATTTTATATGAACCGACATTGCCAATAAGTAAAAACTGCTTCGAATTAAACTTGTTAACTAATTGCACCCTTAAAAGAGGCAAATTGGCTAGGATCCAATTTTAATAGGTTCTTCTTGCTTTGTGGGAACAGAGAGATGACCTTTCTCCTGCAGGCTCTTCACGGTGTCGTACAGGCACTGGCTTATGGGGGTGAATTCCAAGCCCAAATCCTTCAGCTTTTGGTTTGAGAAGATGTGGGGCTTCGCTCTAGGATTCTTTTCATCTGAACATCTGCATGTGTCAAATGATGGTGAAAGACATAATCAAAACCCCAAAAGATATTTATTTGATTAAAAGCATAGCTTCTTAGTTTAGTTTTATGTTTCGGTAATTAATTTAGTTCACCAGGGTCTTTCTAAAGATATAAATGAGAAACTTCTAACTTTCTACCGTTCCAATCAAGTTTTCCGAAATCATTGCAAAAACGTGATGCGATCATAGCCAACTTACCAAAGCAGGTTACTTTACCGATTCTTTACTCAATCCAAAATCTCATAAATATTAATAATAAATGATAATAATGGAAAGAAGTAGGAAAAATGGCTGAGTCAGTGTGTCAGGGTCCAAGTCTGACAAGGACATAGGGTTTGGTGAGGATCTGTAAGCTTAAACTCCACTCATCTCATTTGCACCTACAAGATTATCGAATAGTACTCGTAGGTTTGGATATTAAATTCCCTCTTGGTACATCTGGTAAAAAAGTCAAAAGTAGGTACACCTACTACCCCCACAATGTTTCAGATTTTCAATTTTCCAAAAAGGAATTTTCATTTCGCCTGCCCAAGAATGAGTATCATTTGAAACTCAGCAATTTTAGACCAGCAGAGCATTCCTGCTATATTCTCGTCTGGCAAAATCACAAAAAAGTCAGATTTTGAACTTAAGATGCAAGATTGCCCCATTAACAATGAAAGCCTACTCTCCCAAAACCTAGAACATCAAGACTGACAAATCAAGAAATATGTCATTTTCCAACAACCCTACAAGGTGAGGGTTACCAATTTACGGTAACTGTAAGAACTAAGGACTCTGCGTCTCAATTTACTTCTGCAACTACCATGAATTAATTACCACAAGAAACTGAACCAGAACTGAGTGTTGTGGTGCACTGTATCAGCCCATCCATATAAAAATGATTTCCAAGTCAACATTTGAAGAAAATTAAGCGGATAGCAATTAATTTTCAGGCAATCCATAAGATTATTGATCATAGAGATCCTTATACGCACGGTAATCTTCATAGTGAAAAATTTTATGGTACACAAAATGCATGAGTACCCTAGTTAACGATAAAAAATGGATTACCTGGTAGGAATTGGGTATTCCGGGAAATACTTGGCCAGAATTTCAACGAGCTCTCCACGGTGAAGCGAACTTTCGGCACATAGATATCGACCAGAAGCAGATGGTGTCTCAAAAACAAGAATATGGGCTAATGCCACGTCCTTAACATGCACATAAGCCTGAGTAGCATTTGCATAGGTCTTCGCAGAGCCAGTGAGATACTTGAGGATGTGAATTGTGCTAGCATTGATGGTGGGTTGTAGCAATCCTCCAAGAACCAAAACTGGGTTCACCACAACCAAGTCCACCCCTTTCTCTTTTGCCTCGTCCCATGCTGCTTGCTCAGCCACAGCTTTTCCATAGCAATACCAGTTCTGCAATTTTAACCAAACAATTGGTTTCTCATTTGATATATTTTTAAACTTTCTTTAAACATTTAATCTTATACATGACTAAATTTGCACCAAAACCATAATTCTATCTGAAAGGGTTTCATATTGAGTTTTTCAGAAAATTAATTGAACAATGGCAGATCGGTAATAAATGGACAAGTAGTTGACGGAACCTTGGTATTTTTGCAATACTCCAAATCACTCCAACAAGACTCATCAACGACCACATCGATGCTCCGATTAGGGTCCATATAGACTGCACCAATAGACGAAGTGAACACCACGCGTCTTACTTTTGATTCTGCAGCCGCCACAATCACATTCTTGGCGCCATTCACGGCCGGCTCCACCATCTCTTCCTGTGAGTGACCCAAACAAATCACATCAATACATAAAATCAAACTTTCAAAGAGAGCATTTTCCGAATAAGGCTTAAGGGCTGTTTGGTTTGAGACTGAAAACAGGAAGACTTGTTCACATTTTGTGTTTTCCCCTTTTCATTTCATTTTTTTAACAATATACGAGGATTTGTTTCGTGCACTGATAAGCTCTCTGCCCCTTTGTTTGCCAAGAGAATTACACTACAGGTGTCCAGCACTCAGCACAGAGCACCACCCTACCTAACAAAGAGAGTTCGGTGGTGGGACCCTACCTAAAGGGTCCAATATCATGATATAGTATGGCGTCTATGAATTAAATTATTCTTCTTTGGCTTCTTCTTCTTTTTTCCAAATACTTTTTTCTTCCATTTTCTAGCACTTTCTCGCAATACAAACGGGAAAACAGAGTGAGAAAATTTAGAAGGAAAAAACTTACTGGGTTGTCAGTAACTGGGGAGGCTGTGTGAAATACACCATCGCAACCATTAATGGCAGCTTTAACAGAATCAAGATCAAGAAGATCAACTTTATGCAGAGTTAACCTCTCCTGGGCTCCTTCTAACTCTTTCAAGTGTGCATTCTTAGGATCATCTAATAATCAACATCCAGACATACCCATGTTATAAATAACAAAAATTTCAGCTAAAAAAGAAAAAAAATTACGAGCTTTTTAACGTTGGAGTGCATGCCTGGGTTTCGTGCGGTTCCTCTGACAGTGTAGCCTTTCTCTAAGAGAAGTTTCACAATCCAAGAGGCTATGAAGCCCCCGGCGCCGGTGACACACAGGGTTTGGCCGGAAGCGGATGAAGTGTCAGCGGCAGGCATTTTCGGTTCTTTTTCCTTTTAAGAGAGAGAGAAAAAGAGAATACAAACGTCAACAAAAGTAACCTTACGGCAGGGTTGGTGGATGAGAGAGTGAGATATACAGAGACTCTTAACAAAATAAGACGTAGCGCGAATTGGAAAGGGGGAGAGATTCTGCGTATGGCACGAAACAACGGATGGGAGAGGATAGGGCCTTTATAGGGAAAACGCACACCTAACCCAGAGTGAAATTTGCGACTCGCAAAATCATTTTTTAAATAACATATAAAATTAAAATTTTATTTATATTTATTTTTAGCTCAAACAACCATAAATAATTATAAATGTTACTTAATTTTAAAAATTGATATTCCATAATTATAAAATTATTTTATTTTTAATATTTATAATAATCATATTATTCAATTTCATTATTAACTATACTGCTTCATTGCATAAAATGACACTACGACGGTATAACTTTGGTACATTTTAATATAATAATTTATTGACTTTCATTGATGAGGATGTTCATTTCAAGAACTTTAACAACTAGCAAGGAATTAGAAAATTGATTTAACACTGAATTGATAATCTTCAATTTGTATGCATATTTTGAATCCATATTGAAGTTTCAAATTTAATTGGTCGATATGATTTGAGAATCTGAATTTCTGTACAGAATGAATGACATAGGCTAACCCGCGCAACACTGCACACCAGTCTCGACTATCGGTGTCATAGAAGAATGGGGTTTCGTCCCCACATTCTATAATGCTGGTGGTTTAAATTGCCAGAGGCACCCATTTCATCTCTAGACCTCAAATGCACCGTAAATTGAAAATTCAGATTACATAATTTATTTCTCTAGTGAGTTATGCATTTTTTTTTAAAATATAGTTTAATTTCATTCGTGAAAATAAAAATTAGGATATGATTCTTACAAAATAAAAAAATAAAAAATTACGTTAATCATTCTAAGTATATATTCAGTCTAAAACAAAAATACAACAACAAAAAATAATTAAACAGTAAAAAATTAATTCTAAAAAATTATGTGCTTATTTGATTCTTTTTTATTTTTTTATTTTTAAAATTTATTTTAAAAAATTATGTTTAAAAATTGTTCAATAAAACAAAAATAAAAAAATTTATTTAATAAATTGTTTTGAAAATATATTTTTTATTTTTTCGTATTTTGAAAATAAAAATAAAAAATAAATTTTTTTTTTATTTTTTTATTTTAAAAATAACTTGTTTTCAGAACTTGTTTTCGAAACAACAATGTAAAATAATTATCAAACGAATTTTTTTATTCTGAAAATAATTAAGAACAAAAAATAACTTTTAAAAATAAAAAATAAACAGAATCTATATTTTTTCAGTCTTCTAAATACTCCAAAGAAAGTTGAGAGTCAATTTCACCTCATTTGTATTACTATTCATATTAAACAGTGTGGTTTCAAGAACTCTTTATTATTCTACCATAGACAAATAAAAAAAATATTGTAGAAGACACCAAATACTGGTTATTACGGAAGCAGAATCTAATGTCAAAAACACAGACTAAATCACTATCTTGATGATATTTTTTTGATTCCTCCAGCACAAATCTCTTATTCACATGGCAATCTAATTGAAAATCTAGATTTCATCACCTATGAACAACAAGATTCGATTCTAGCATCGTGGCTATTATCTTCTGTAACTCCTTCGATGCTCCCTAAATTAGTTGGTCATGACATTGTATCTGACATCTAGAGACCTTTATGTCACCTCTTCTCAGTTCAATCACAGTAAAAAATCATGCATTATAGAAATTTGTTGATCAATCAGCACAAGAAAGATTTATCGATGAGAGATTACCTCACAGTAAAACCAATTTGTGACAATCTTGCAGTTTGTGGACAAAAAGTATCCGAGTCTAAACAAATATCATATATCTTGAATGGCTTATTTCAATATGAACCGGTAATAGCAGAAATTATTGGAAGCCAGCAACCATTCAATATGAGATATGTGGTAACATTACTTGTGGACACTGAGTCTTGACAACAACACTTTCTTGTGCAACAAGTTCCTCGTGCCAATCTTATTAGTCAACATCAAACTCTTCAACAATGGCCATCTGCACTTGATACCTTCACCACTAGTAGTCAAGTATTTCAAACTAGCTTTAATTCAACGTTTAGACCATTTAGAGCTCCAAATAATGTCATAAGAGGTTCTGGATATGGACAATTTGGAAAATTGTAAGATTTGTCACTTGGCGTATAGGTGCTTTTACAGGTATGCCCAATCATACAATAGTGCTAATTTGGACTCAACTGACCCTAATATCACTGCTGCAAATGCTTGTTTCTATGGCCCTAGATCTACTAATAACACATTTCCCTATTTCTCTAGTGCTTATGGCCCTACGTATAATGTTTTAACAATGGAAACTACTACTTTGGTATATAATGCTACTCCGTCCAAAAAAGAGAGAGTATATAATGCTACTACTTATCAAGGTCAAAACATACTAAATCCAGTAGGGTCTCATGGTGCCGTTCAGAACTCAAATATAAAGGAACCTCTCAATTACATTGCACCATAGCTCCTACACAAGCTTAAGCTTTCCTAGTCACACATGATGTTGTGGCCAATGAGTCTTGGTATCTAGTTTCAGGTGCCACTAAACATATTACACATGATGCATTGAAGCTCACTTCCTTTACTTGTTATCATGGAGCAAGTAAATTCTATGTTGGTAATAGACATAGTCTAAATATTTCTAGAATAGGACATTCCTCTCTGCTCACACGGTCCAAACTACTTTTATTGAATAAAGTTCTACATGTGCCTAAGATTATGAAAAACTTATTATCACTTTCTTAGTTTACTAAGGAAAATGGAGTTTCATTTGAGTTCTATCCAAATACTTGTCTTGTAAAGAATCTATAGTCTAGGGAATTTCTTGAAAGTGGTGTTATATAAACTCAAATTATCCAAAGCTCAGATCAAGAGGTGCTATTATATTCCATTTGCTGATCCATTAACCAGATAATATAGAGATATTGCTAATTAGTCCATTTCATCTCAAATTCAGAATTGCAATGCCAGTGGTAATTGGTCCAACTACATCTCATTTCACTAAGAAGATAATAGGGGTGCTTGTTGTCATACAGTTACTAAGATGCTTAACCTAAACAAATGGAACTAAATGTTAGGCCATACTTCTAAGGATGTATTGTATCAAGCACTAAAACCATGTAATATTTTTTTTGTGAGCAATAAAAGTGACTCTTTGTGTACTGCTTGTCAATCGAAGAAAAAGCACAATTGCGATTCCCTAACAAATTATTAATTGTGTAACAACTCTAAAATTTAGTAATTCTCATTTATGTATGGATTAATCAAAGAAATAAAGGAGTAAGGATATAATTGAAATGTTTTAAGGATTAAAATAAAAATTTATTAATATTTTTGGGTCAAAGTATAATTTTCTAAAAATTTAGTAGTCAAAATATAAATAATAAAATTTAAAAGACTTCTTCCAACAATTAACAAATTGCTATTTGGTTTCTTTATCATTTCTTAAAAATCTTTCGTAAGTTTATCGGGAGATTACTATTCATTATCTCTCTTCTATTTTTTTTCTCTAAATCTGAAGTATTTTTAAGCATCCGATCTCAATATTAGAAAAAAATAAATTTTAAAACTCCTATTTAAAGTCTTCAAATTAAAAATCTGACATCGTAGATGGATTCAAGAGATAGATAAACTATAAGATATGAAATTTTACAGTTATTTGACAAATTTTGAGTATCATGAACAGTAATTTCGATCGACGTAAATAGTAGTTTCGATATGTGTGAACAGTGAATCTGATCGGCATAAATAGTGATTCTAACATATGTGAAAAATAATTTTAACTATAAACAGTGACTGTCAGTTGACCAACGTTGACCAAACTCTTAGAATCATTTTTTAGATTTTTGAACCTTCCGAATTTGTTTTTGAAGTCTATTTGATCAAATTTAGATTGAAAAAGTGCATTTTGGGGCTGTTCAACCTGGAATTCTTACCCTGTGAGTAGATAATACTTGCTATAATCTATTTTACACTTTTCTTATACTTTTATTGTGAAATTACTGTAGCTTATAATGTTATTACTATATATTTAGCTTTTGAAAGTTTGATGAATGATCATGTTTATTTATTGGATATTATTTCTCTCAATATGACTTGTTATGATTATGATAGAAATTGTATATGTTCAAATTCTTTGAAATTGAAACCTCTAGAATATATGTTGCATTTATGCATTTCACTACTTGAGAAAGAAGATTCAAGGGTATTTGAAATTGAAAACTAATATTGAATTTTATAGAAATTTATGAAAAAAGGAATTGAAATGTAAAGTATTTTTATTTGAATAATACATTATTTTTATATAATTATTTTATATAGAGGAATCATATTGGAAACATTGTTTGTTAGCAATAGGTGATACTAACCTTGGTGCACCTTGAGACCTCAGTTAACAAAGTGGTGTTGCTAGCCACGTTGTGTCGGCCAACACACGTGATATGAATTATGTAAAAGAGGCAGAATGCCATGTGATTGAGATTGACATCCCTTATTGTGTGTTTGAGAAATACCCATATTAGAGTCACTTCGCGTATCCTTTTAGGCGATGGTGGGGCAAATCTTAGTTAGAATGTTGAGTTTAGACAAATCCTACACCAACAAAGTACAGAAGGGGTTGAACTCTGATACAGTGATTTTGATATGGAATCCTTTTAAAATATGTGAAATCTTTCATTCGCGTATAGAGTCACTTCGCGTATCCTTTTAGGCGATGGTGGGGCAAATCTTAGTTAGAATGTTGAGTTTAGACAAATCCTACACCAACAAAGTACAGAAGAGGTTGAACTCTGATATGGTGATTTTGATATGGAATCCTTTTAAAGTATGTGAAATATTTCATTCCATAACAATATTTATTTTATAACTATGCTGCACTGTATTTGGTTTTGAATCTTTGACTATCTTTTGAAATAAGGATATTTAAAATGTATAATATTTTTAATTTCGTTTATTTTATTAATAAAGGTACACAAATATTTAATTAAGAAAATAGAACTTATTAAACAATTTTTTAGATATTTAGAAAATATAAGCATTATAAATTCTTTACCATGTATGTATAGAAAATATTTCTAATATTAAAGGAATAGGTAAAGAGAGACAACCTAATAGAAAAAAATAGAAATAATATCCTAAATAGAGGCAAAATTCTTGGGTAAGGAAGATGAATTTTTTAAAGTAAGTAAATGTCTTAAAATTTCAAGAAGATTGAATTAGGGTAATTTTTCTTAATTCAAAAGATAGAGTTTTTAAATTTAAAATCTCCACCTATACATTGAACCTTCACCTATGGACATTTCATTTTCACTTTATATAAGTTTTTAGTAAGTCAATTGGATAGTTCAAACAAAAGATATAATATAGACTTATATTAGAATATAGAAGTTGGACTAATGGCCTAAAAATCATAAAAATATGATCAAACCCTCCATAAAAGGTAGAATTTCAATCAAAGCAAAGGAAATATGTAAGAATAAGTCCAAATTCAAGAGGAAAAAAATAAAAATTATGTGATAAAATAATAGTGTAAATAATAATCAAGATAAGTTCACATAGTATTAGGACAAAACATCTATATTCTACACTCATAATTTTAACAAGCCATGTGATAATATAGTAGGTAATAATACATGGTATTATAACAAAATATTCTTATCCTACACAAATAATTTCAGTCAAGTAAAGGAGACTCAAGGGCTAAAAATTTGTTATCTAGAAAGGCAAACTTATCATACTTGAGTGAGACAAAAAAGAAGAAGAAAATAATCCTTAAATCAAAAGGACCTTTTCCCTTGTCCCTTGTCCCTTGTCTTCAGAATATTTTATTATGATTTTCAAATACAAATCTCTTTTTACTATGCATATCTTGATTAAGGGAGAAGAAGACAAGAACATGAGTTATTTTCTCCTAAAAAACAACTAAGTACATTATAATTGTGATAAGGTAGTCCCATAATTATGAGAGGATGACTACTTGATAATTTATTTAAGTAAAAATTACTCTTATAACATTAGAATTTCGTCTAAGTGAGGGAGAAAACAAAACAGAAGCAAGTTAAAGTGAGAAAATGAGAGAAAGATATGAGAAGAAAGGAAGGAAGAAGAAAAAAAAAATTAGAGAACTAAGTACTCAAGTTAAATTAATTTAATCTCCACTTGAATCCATCCTTTCTCTTCATCCTTGGGGTTCAAAATTTACTGTCCTTCTCTTATTTAAGCTACTGAAAAAGTTAAGGGAATGGAGAAATCTTACCACTTCCTTCAAGAGGAAATAAGAAAAAAAATTCACTAAGTAAATTAAGGAGATCCTTAGGTAGGTTTAATAATATTTCTTTTTGACGAAAAGTTTTGAAATTTATAACATTTATATGAGATTTTATTCCTAAAACTTTGATGAAATTTACAATATTTGATACTTTGATGATTGGCCATGGATGTTGCTATATTATGTTACATGTTGATCTTGCATGTGATGTATGTTTGAATACTTAAGTTGATGTGGAAGGTTTTGCATAGGTATAGCTATGGGTGATAAATTTTTTAGGGTTTTGATGTTGTTATTATGTATATTTAAATGTGATGAAAAATTGATGGGAATATATATATATATATATATAGTTAGCAGTGGTCAGAAACTAGTTAACGAGTGAAGAATCTGTTAAGTAAGCGTTTGTGTTTGAATTTTTGAAAAAAATTTGTAAGAAATTAAATGAAATTGTTAACATGACAAATATAGATATATGAATAACTTAATTTAGAGTTCATAGGAGGGATATATGGTCATATTAATAAATAAATATTAAAACTTACCCAAGAAAAAATAACTTTGAATTTGAGGGAGTAATAACTCCAAATTTTCTTATAATTTGACTAAAATATTCAACATAAAATTTTTAGAGGTTTGTCTTAACTTTAAATAGACACTAAGATCACTTCAATCGGAGTTAAAATGAGGGAGTTATGTTTTGATTAATGAGAGATAAAAATAATATTTAAAAAAGAAGAAAAATTTTATAAATGAAAATAATAAATGATTAGTGTATGCTCTAACCATTGTTATTGCATGAACTATTTACCATCTTAAATATATAATTTTGACATGAAAATATTTTTTAAAGTGATATTTGAAAATGACTATATTCATGGCATTATTACTAAAAAAAATTGGTAATGATTATAGTTTGATGATAAATTATGATATGTGAGTATAATAAACATATTTGTTATTGAAATCATACTTTTTGCTATTAATGTGAAAAGAAAAGAAAAGAGACGAGTACGGTCACATAACGGTTCATGTGGTGCACCAGTAAGGGACGCCTTACTTACGGCTATGATTATGCTATTGAGAAAAGAAAGAGAAAGTATGCCATGCCGGACGGAACGAGAAAAGCCTGTATCGGAGAGTAGAAAGTACTCACCCCGATCGAAGTAGCTTGATATGAAAATAAGTTGATAATCATTATTTGATATTCTGAAAATAGTTATTCATGCCATACATGTTATTGCTGTAAGATTTTCATATGCATAAATAAAGTGCATTCAGGTGACTTAAAATATTTGTTGTAACTTGTATAGATGAATATGACATGATGAATTATATTGATGATAATTATAATTTATTGTTGAACCTATTGAGATTTAATTATCACTATGTTTTCATATTATGTTTAGAAGAATAAATATGCAAATATTTTCTATGACTAGCTTTTAGCGTATATTGGATCGAGTTGCCTAAAATTTTGGTAAAGATGTAACCACCCGCACCCGTATCTCCAGAACTGATCAATATGGATGAATAAGATGTAGACATATATGTGTTTGCTTTTTGTACGGATGTTTTTAATTAATGATGTGTATGTGAACTCAAAATTGTATCAGTGTTATTGGTATACCATAAACCTTAATTATATTTGGTTAATTTAATTAAATATTATTATAAGTTGAATAGTTAGAAGTAAAGAGGTAATGACTTCATAGAATTTATATATATATATATATATATATATATATATATATATATATATATATATATGTTTGGTTAATTTAATTAAATATTATTATAAATTAAATAGTTAGAAGTAAAAAGGTAATGACTTCGTAGAATTATATATATATGTGTGTGTGTGTGTGTGTGTGTGTGTGTGTGTGTGTAAAAATAGAGTTGTTATAAAATGTAGATATTATCTGTTTATTGAGTTGTCAAACTTACTATACGATATTTTCATATTTTTTAAATAAGAATACATAATTTGATCTTTTCTTTTTAGATAGGTGATCAGTTAGGCGATATATTCTCTGGTGAGTCTATTTTGTTTCTAGGACTCGTAGATTTTTAGTTATATTGTATTTGTACTCTAATGTATGCTTTGAATGCTATAAGTAATATCTCTATTTCCGTTGTTATTTTGACATTTATAAATTTAGTCTGTATATTGTGTATACATAAAAATATTTATATGTAACTGTTTTCAATGATAAAAGAGTGTATTATGTATATTATGACAAATATATGTTTGTAAAATAAGTGTTTTACGTACCCTTAAATTAAGGGCGTGACAAAATGTGTATTTCAAACCACTTCAATTAATCATTACAAATTTCTGGAGTCCTGCCCTAATTCTTTTGTCTTTTTTTTCTTCTTCTATATTTTCTTATGTTGCATGACTGTTTTATATAACCTAACTTTTAAAGGATGAACCTAAATCTGCCAATGCCATATTGGTAATTTGGCATTATATTCTTGACACTCTAAAACAGGATGTTGGTGGTGCCCAAACCTTAAGGCTGGTCCCAACTAACAAGCGCTGCCAATGTCTTGGAAATCTGAACTAGTCATTAGGGTCGCAATGTCATAGTTATGAAGAATGTGTTCATTACAATATCTTGTGTACTTAACTGAAAATCTTTGGCTAGTTTCTGACATAAGATTTAGGTTTATGAAATTTTTTTTTTCAAGTACTTACAAATTTATTTATATAATATTTGGGCTTAATTAATATATAAAAAATCAAAATATATGATTTGTATATATCCTGAATAATATAGGATATTAAATATTTTATATTTAAATTTTCAAGTATTTGGAAAATTTTGATACCCACTTACTGACCTTGATTTACTACAAACTAAATGCAACCTTAGAAAATGCAGAGGCCTGGTTTGGAATTCTTATTTCCTGGGCTTGTTTGGGAAGGCTTTCATATCACTAGTTAAGTTCTCGCAAGACCGCTATTTGGGTAATGTTACCTCATGTCTGGTAAGAATTACCAATTTTCAGCTTTGTATATGCATTCAAGAAATTCAATCCTCTTATGCTCTCATGTGAGCAAAGAAATAAACACCAAGTTTTATCGTCTTTTTGTAATTAGTTGTTATAAATCACTACCTTACCAACAATATATGTATGAAACAAACCCTTTTGCAGTCAATAGTTTTCAAACAAAAGGTTCTCGAGATTAAATGTGAAAAAACTTCACTGCATTATAGTTTGTAAATTGTAAGCTTTCTTTGCACCTTTGCACATCTTCTTGATGCATTTCCTACCACAAGATTCGAGCCATCAGTTTCAGTTTTGATCTTTATGTCAGAAACACTCTTCAATCTTTTGGTTTTAGACTTGCCCATCATCAGTTCTAGGTGGATCAGCCATGGATTCAGCAGCCATCAGTGCAGAATTATCCAGAGATTTGCCAGCGGATTTTGCAGGTATAGATTTGGAAATTCTGGCAGAAGCTCTATCCCTACTGACACATTAGCATATGTGAATAAGGAACCAAAGAAAACACCTACTAAACCTTTCTATCACGCAGACTAACCTCCTCAGGAGAGAATTGACATGTGTGCCCTTGGCTGACTCTGACTCTGAATTTCCTTTTCTTTTTTCTGCTCTGCACATCATGATCAACTTAACCGTATAAGCTTAACAAAGCATATAAATATTATTGGCCAAAAGAAGCAGATTGAAACCCCAGAAAAATCAAAGCCGTACACAATTAATTGAAGCTACCAATGTAACAACTACATAAGATCACGTGATTGATAAGAAATGCAATATATAATTATCTTCCATAGAATTATATAGTTAACAGAACTTAAAATAAATAATCCTCTTCTATTTTGAGGACAGATTGATTTAAAATTAGATTTGACAAAAAAAAAACAACAGTCCTCTCTTTGATTTTCATAAGATAAAAGTTAAAAGTGCCAAGGGGCATTGTATCATCTGGGAACATTGAAAGTATACAAACAGATAACAGCAGAGGAGGTAGTGAAAACTACAAAGCATCTAATAAGTCTAATAGGGGTACAGCCATAATAAAGTCAAATTACGACTGTCAAAAGAGTATAAAAATATTCATGACTTTAACAAAAAAGAAATTTAATAATGATACTTTTGTCTAAAAAAGAATGCATGTTGTTTGGTCAACAAGTTACTTGAACTATCACAAGGGACAACAAAGAAACTCATTGTTATTTGGGAGTAATCACCATACATATTAGAAGTATACATAATGAGCAGCCAGAAGGCCGTATATCGACAAAAGAATAGCATACCTATTATGACAATGGGCTCAAGAAAATTTTAACTACAAGTTACTCTTTGACAAAGAAATGCCTTTGTCCAAATCTTTTAAGTGATTACACAGCTACTGGTTCTGGATAAAGGCCCTAGGCAGTATTTGCATCATTATTAGGAGGGTGGTGCTCACACACCACGTATGAGAAATAATTGAGGGTTTGACTGGGTTGTTATGAAAACAGTAATACCAGTAAAATTAGCCATTAATGTCCTTCAGACCAGGTGATACTTACGTATCTGATGCCACCTCAAGCTGTTGAAGATCAATTCCTTGTTCCTAGCAGCAAAAGATCAACAAACATGAGTTAAATTTATGATACAGTATGCAGAACGATAATGAAAATGCATCCAATCTTTATACTCACTCCATCTGGTGAAACATGGTCAGTAATTAGCTCCCAGCGTTGCTTTTTGAGGTTTAATACTTCCACATCACCATCAGCATACAAAATCTATTCAAAATTCATTAAAACATAGAATAAAAATATTAATAAATAAAATTACCTTGGTTGTTTAATTGTTCACACTTCTTGAGTAACTGCTAAAACATCACAGTATACAAGCAGGACATATTAATTATTGTTGAGAAAATAGGAAGAGCACAAGTTAAGGATAGAAGGAAGGAGCCAAACAACATTATTATTGGAAGACTCAATGATGGTATGTTTATAAAACTGATTCATCAACCTCTATTTATACTAATATTATGATCACACAAAGACACTTATACCTTTTACTTTAGAAGCACTAAAAGAAACCATTTTCTTAATCAACAAGATTTTCCTAAATCCTTAATACCTCTTAACAGGGTTACTCTTTTCTTAACCTACAAGACTTTCCCAAATTCTTCATACCGCCTAACAAAATATAAATTCCAGTTCTTTATATATCTTACTTAAAATTGAACAAGTTCATGTGTTTGGGAACCCATCAAAAGGAAATTTTTGGCCCACGTTTCATGAGGAGTCACAAAAACTAAAATAATAATAGTAATAAAAAGTTCATGCCTTTGATAGTTGAAATTTTATAATTACAAGTAATTTGTATTATTGCAAAGCCTGGAAATGAAAGATAACCTCCTTGCAGAATAAGTACAAATTCACATGAAGGATTGTTTCAAGAAGTTCTATCAGAACATTGTCAAGGATCATAAAATAAGAAATACATAATGCAATTCATGTAAGCAAGTGGCAATAGATAAAGCTTACATCTGCCAAGAGGATTTATGAACCAAAGTTTGAGCTAAAGAGAATTTCTAAACAAGTAAAATAGGACCAGTCACAGCTACTTCACCTTGTGCTTTCCTTTAACAGAGTCATAAGAATCAACAACACCTTCATAAAACCTGAAAAATACGGTAGATTAAGGAAAAGTATTAGGATTATGGAACAGGATAAACATCCAGCTGGTCAATGAAAAATCTAGTCAAACAATTGAATGATATCTTGAGAGGCAAAAGTTTCTAGGCCTATCAAAGACATATATAAAAATATGACCTACACAACATAGTTTAGTATTCAGTAACTCCATTTGCCTTGTCTGCAATTTATCCTTTGCAAATCAATAATGGGCTGACCCTCAAGAAATATAAACTTTTTAAAACCAATATTGAAAACCCATTTAGATCGAAAGCTAAAGATTTAATAACCAACCCAATCTGAATTCTTTATCTAAATCACAAAGCATGCTTACTGATTCATATGTATTAACACTATACAACAGGCCAACGTAGACAAAAGAGACGGTGGAGGAGAGAACAGCCTCTACTCCACTCTCAGCAGCCCATGCAATTATCTTGTAAGCCTAATGAATGAGGTTATAAGTCAGTAGGGAAAGTGACTTCTAAGTCCCAAAATCCAAAGAAGGTTATACTGATAAGCCTATTCCTCCACCCGCAAAAAAAAAAAACAGATCATTGTACCCATCATCATGAAAAGTCCACATCTAAGAGCTAGACCATCAGATCAGCTCTGCATGCCATGGTAAACCCACACCCTGCGTTGGCATTCATCTATAATTCACAAGCTGAGTACAATTTATAGCTTTATTTTTTGTCTAAATATAAGTATTCGCCTAAACTCATAAGTAGGTCAAAAGCATGGACCTACAGCATTTGATGGCCTAATGCAGCAAGGGATACAGAATACTTTCTTGAAGTTTTGATTTTCATTTATTCTAGCCTCCCACAATGTTGTAGAAGAAATCATAGTCGATAACCAAATAAGATCTAACAAAGATATCATCAATTCAGAAGTTTACAAGCTCTGAGACAAGTAACGTTATTGCAAATAACAAATTGCATTATAAGTTAAGCAACTTCATTACAGTCAAAAATAGATCAAAATGAAACTTTGTCACCCATTAAAGCTTATCAAGTGGAACATTGGTAGCAGAGGAATGCAGTGTAAGAAATGGATTGCACAATAGGGCTACTGAAGTCTTACTTCTTGTCCATTGGCCACCAGACCTTGATCCTGCTACCAACTAAAGGGCCATTCCAGTCACGTGCTTCAGAAGCCTGAAGAAAAAATAACAGCAAGCATACATTGAGGAATAATTAACTTAAGAAAGGGCGGAGGTTCCACTGGATGAACCATAAAACTTCTGGTGCATATGAGTCTCTGTCAAAAGCCTTCAAAACAAAGCTTCTATGTCAAATCTTGTTACTTTTGACCACTACCATGGGCAGATTGAAAACAATGATACAAACATTTTCCCTCACTCTCAAGCAATAATATGAAGACAACCATATTCCTCCATTAGTGTTTCCAAGACATATCAACTCATAGGTACAATTAGTATAGTCATGATTTTAGAGAGTGACCTGTTAAGGAATAACAGGGTAGTGTCATAGAAAGTTCATAAAAAAGGACCATCTCAAAGGGTTTTAATGAAAAAATTAAAAAAAAAATTCAATAGCTCTGTTAGATCAACCCTTTCACGTAATGCACACCTCTACACTTACAGCAGTGCCCCGCTTCCTTTGTCTTGTTTGAAGGGTTTCTTCAACTCCATTCAGTGTTTTAGTTGTAGACTCAGTTATCAGCTGCTACAAGTGGTCACAACATTGTCCCAAACAGACAAAGATGTGAGATTTTACTATTAATAGTATATTGTGCGTTGTTCAGGCAAATAGTACAACAATACTTGCTATACCTTAATAATGGATGATTTATTGAGATCTATATTAGAAGTAGCATCAAGCCTCCGCTTTTTCTTAACATCTGTTTGAGTTAAGGACTTGCCCTCTTCTATATTTGCTGCCTCAATATTCATAACTGACTTGGGTTTCTCCTCATCTTCACAGGTTGACATAGAATTCATCTCACCAACTATCAAATTAGGAGCCATGGCAGTTTTCCTATCTGTCTTTGCAGCATTTTTCATTACTTCAAAATCCTTTTCCAACTTCAGACTAGGAGGTTTCAAACGATCTTCCTTTAGCATCGATGCAGAATTAGGGTCAATTTCATGATTATTAGTGATAATATTTTTCTTTGGCCGGCCCCTTTTGGGATGGCTTGTATTAGGAATGCTATGATTTGTCAAAGGACGAGCAGCATCAGTATTCTCGTCAGTTTTAGGTAAAGACACAAGAGGTTCACAGCCTTCACTCATATTTTCAGGCTTCAAAAGCAACTTATCCTTTCGTGAAGGAGGGTTATCAGAAGGTGAAAGCTCAATGCCACTATCACAAGCCTTTATCAATTTAGCTGTTTCTGTAGTTTTCTCAGTCTTAGGTTGAGAAAGTTCACCCACATTTTCAGGCTTTGACAGCAGCTTATACTTTCTGGAAGCAGGGCTTTCAGAAGGTGGAAAATCACAGCCATTATCATGAGCCTTTCTGGACTGAACTGATTTTGCAGATTTCCTTCCCATGTAAATCCAAGAGTGATCATAGCCTTCCTCTGGATTCATTAAAGAATTAGGTTTACGACCCCTTTTCTTTGGCATGGTATCCAGCTCAGCTTTTGCTTTTGGTTCCCAAACAGATTCTAAATTTCCACTTTTAAAATTGGGTTTTTCCCTGTTTCTTTTGTCATTCTTAGTAAGACCAGAATGTGGTTGTCTTTTTGAACCTTTCTTTTTGATAATTTCAGCATCCATGGTAGAAGCACTGGCATTTCTTTTGTTTGACTTTGCCTCATCCATAATTTGAGCAACATCTTTTGCACAAGTCATATCTGTTTCAAGCCCCTTAGTCACCTGAAGAACAAAGTTTTTACTGCATTAATATAGTTGATTGTTTTAATTAAGCAAAGTTGACAATTGTAATATATATATATATATACACACACACACACACACACACACACACACACACACACACACAATGAATTGTACGGAGAGGGAAATGATCATTACATCACAGGATTTCTTATGTACATCTTTACATACAGCCAGCTTGTTTTCATCAGCCTGAACCTGAAGCATTGCACCACAACCAATCCTAACTTATATCTCAAAACCAAACCATATTGAATTAGTGGCTTGTTGAGAAACACAACGCTTACATGGGCAGCAAGACCATGTCATGTTCCTCTTATCACAGAATATGATTAAGAATACAGAAATCACAGAACACATATGGCATCAGGGTCATTATATCCATATTATGAAGATACAATCTACAATTGCAAAAATTTCCCCTCATTAAAATTAGTCATACTTTAAATTGATTATCTGAACTAAAGTTAAATAAATAAAAGGCTGACTATGCATTAGTGTCTTCCATTTACTTGAACACTTATGATTCCTTACATTAATTTATTTTTCCTATTGGTTCTGTCTTTTACACAGCGTTCTGCATCCTTAGCTTTCACGATATGAATTAATTATCAGTCCCATCAATAACTCTAATTTGATCTTAGAGGGAAAAGAAAACACACCAATTAAACAACAGTGACAGTGAAGTTCCAGATAAAGTGACAACTAAAATTGTCACATGGTTTCTCACATCATGCAACAAAAGTAAAAAGCAAGAATATCACAAAATTAGTTATATCAGTTAATCTGACAGGGTGTTGCATAAGATTGGTAGAACACACCAGTGGATTTCTAGAGCCATTTGAAAGATCGTGTTGGAGAGATTCAGATCCTCTCTGGCAAACAGAAACTACTATTTGGGCGTAATCATCCAGAGCTCTGCCAGTGGACTTCACTGCTCTCATAAGATAGTGCTGAAGCTTATCAGCACAGTTTGTAATAACTTTCTCCCCCAATGTCCAAGAAGTACGTGAAATTGTCTGGGAAAATGAATAAAGCAGATTGTCTAAGTTAAACAAAAGGAGATGAGATGCAAGTAACATAATGCAAAGCATGCTACCTGATTTTCCTTTCTTACGCTATCTAATAGAGGTCTAAGAAGATCTGAGGAAATTTCTTCACTCTCATTCAAGACCATGGTCATTATTGTTTCCATGGCAAATATCACAGTATGCGGATGATTTGACCTTTAAATTGAGCAAGCAAAACCATGAATCATTAATTAATCCATAAGTGAATGAAAATTACTTAGAAAGTGGGAAAAAGCAACCTAGTTTTGCATCAGCAGTTATTAATGTAAAAGAAAAACCCCAAAATTTCAACTACTAGTCATTGGTAAAGGGTAAATGCAGAGACATCCTCAATTCTCTAAGTTGCCCCTCTAGGATCAATTTGATGGATTCACTTTAGTGTACTGGAACTAATTACAAGATATAACAAAGAGTTTCCAATGCAAAGTTCTTAAATTTCATCCTTTCTCAGCATTGAAATATTTAATATCACTTGTGAAATCCAAAATATATTTTATTTGTCAGGAAAATTTAGAAACTTTATATCAAGGTATGGCTTGCAAATGAAGAAACAGACAAAAGAAATGTTGACATGTCTCCAACCTTATAACTCCTAGGAACTGCTGAAACATCTCAATAATCAAGTCATCACACTCAAGATCCATCATGACCAAGAATGACCTGACACTTGCAACATTATCAAGTATCAAAAGTGCCTTTTCATAACAGCGGCCAGACACGTGAGACAATTTCTCAAAAGCTGCTACTGTGAGCTTGAAAATTTCCTGTTCACCACGAATTGGAATGCTATCAATATATAATTCAAACATTAAAACTATAATTAAGCAAAAACATTAACAAAATGCATTATATATATACAGTTTTCTTGAATTGTTTGATTTAAACATGACACAATTTATTTATACTCAAATAACCTTCATCTGCTCATCATCGTAAGGGGCTTCTGGTGCTGTTATTCTAATAATCTCAGCAATGCAAGATGTAACTGAAATCTTAACATCCTCATCCGAGTGCCTGAAAAGTTCATTGGAAATCAATGCCTTCATCAATGGTAGAAGTGCATCTTTCACTGTCCCATCTGGTGCTTGATCCAAGGTTGATAATAAATTCTCAAGTTTCTGAAAGTTAGAAAACCAAACAAGAGAGTAAAGTCAAAGTTATACTGGGTAGGGGAAGGGCTGCTGTAACAGTAATGATTTAAGTTAGTACAAAAATTCAGAGAAGTGCTGCAATATATGGGAAAATCTAATGTTGTAACTTTGAGTTAAGTCATACCGGAAATCCATGTGTTCCACGTAATATTATCCAACTCAAGTAATGATGTAAATTAAACCTTTGCCAAATATCCACATTTCAATGCAGAATTTTGAAATGTGAAATTCAAACATCAAAGATAAACAATTGTGTACGGTAAAGCATACATGTAAACCAAGAAACATAAACCCAACACAGCAATAAGATTTCTTCAACATATGATCACTAAGCCATATAAATTGGTAATTCAACATTGTAGCGAGGTTAGAAATGCCAAACATGAAAATACACAACTTTTCACAGACAAAAAGGAAAAAGAAAAAAAAAACTTAGGTAAGGAAAACCATATATCTACACTAACAATCATAATCCCAGAACAGCAATAAAATGTGTTCAGTAAATGATCATCAACTCATACGAATTCATGATCAATTCAACACGGCAATGAAATTCCAGAAGGGAATTATAGATATGCAGAAGAAAGGGAAAGGAGGCATTACATCAAGAAGATTGAGAAGCTGATTAACCGAAGAGAGGTATTGGAAGAGGCTGTCCCCAAAATCCACCAGCTTCTCTAGCACTTCTCTGCCAGGAGGAGCCATTATAAGCTCAGGAACCTAGAAACTCTACCACATTTGCACTGAAACTTAGGTCATACTTATAACCCTAGGAGAAAACCAAGGGAATGCAAACAACTCAGCACAACAGAATTCAGGGGTTCCTGGCAAAGTGTTGGACATGCAAGAAGAGACTTCCAAAATGAGAAGTTTCGGATTCCCCCCATGTTATTATAATTATAATTGTATTATGCTTCAGTTTCTGGGTCTCAAATCCGCTAAAAAAAGTGTACTTGGATGGTTTTTTCGGATTTGGCTACCTTAAAAAGCCTCTTTACGGAAGCTCTCTCTGTTCCTCCCTGGCACTTTAATGCCTCTGTTCTTGAGCATTGAGGCCAGAAGTGTGTCACTATTACTATTTTGCCCTTTTGCGTTTGAATTCTTGCACTGTTCGCTGACGGATACAATGTGCAGTGTTCTATACTGTTCTTCACTGTGCTAACTGATATTTCCACTTTCCATATTTTGGCTGCCACAGAAAGCAACCCAATGAAACAGAATGGAAAAAAATAGAAATTATGGAAATAAATTTATCTTTTTTATTTAAAAGTTTCATAAAAAAATTGAATGAAATAATACAATATATATTATTACTATGTGCAACACTGTTCTTCACAGTGGCAACTGATATTAACACCTTCCATATTGTGGCTGGCTGGTTGCAACAAAATTTTTCTTTTTTCTGTACACAGTACAAATGGAATGCAGTTAAGCGTCAGGGTCAACTATGTCAATGTATGTAACAAGGAAAATTGTCAAATCGTATTTGAATTGAAACTTTTTGTAAAATTACAAAAGTACAAATCAATCAGATCATTCTATGTACTTTTCTTCTTCTTTGTGTGTATGTATTTTGATTTTTGGGTCGTACCTGTTCTGTTCAATATTCATCACCTGCCAAACCAGTATTCAACCCCATAAATTCACAGTAAACCTGGAAGCAAAGAAATGAGACTTTGGTCAATGAAAGCAATAGGATTTCCACACAAATTCACTGGATCTTAGCCAAATTCATTGAGGCAAATATGGCATTTATTATTATTATAATTTAAATCTTAAAATAGCCACACACAAAATTGATGAAATTTAAATATACTTTTGATCCTTCTAATCCCTTCTTACCTAGGTTATAAGAAATGTTTGTGCAATTTTAAAAATCAGAAGGAAAAAAAAATTGTGTATGTAATTGCATGAAACTGCAGGGGTATCTTACTGACTCTAGTTAAGAAAGTGAGAGGGTGAGAGCTTTGGTCGTCATCTTCCCAGAACTATCATTTTACTATTATGCGTTTGAATTCTGCGCTATCACTATCACTG
This sequence comes from Gleditsia sinensis, assembly GCA_037074535.1. NCBI lineage: Eukaryota > Viridiplantae > Streptophyta > Magnoliopsida > Fabales > Fabaceae > Gleditsia > Gleditsia sinensis. The sequence goes on along the minus strand of CM073469.1, from coordinate 664,516 downwards.
TATCACACACACCTGGTTTGGTGTTTGTAGGGCTGTGCTGTTGATAACACAATGCACACTCTTTCTATATTTTTGACAACCCAAAAACTTCTGCCTTTTCTTCCCCAATTATGCTTTATAGGCAAAGGTCCAGTGTGTCAAAGTGACGCCTTTTAGGTATATAATATTATAATGTGTGGCATTTAAGATTAAACAAAAGTATATTAGAGTTTAATTTGAGGGGAAATTAGCTGCTAAATTCTTTAGGTCCAGTGTGGCATTTCAATTCACCTTGCATTCTTCTGAGATCATCTTGCATTCCACTCATCTCTTTAGCACTAGCCGGTACTTCCCAATGATAGCCAGCCAATGATTATTCCAATTCCTGATCGTAGATATCATTTTCATCCAAATAGATTCTTATTTTCATCCCCAACAAGTAACCCCCCAATGAAGAATCAAACAAAAGACATTCTTATTAGCAAATTTTTCCTTCTTCCGACGATTGATTTGGCGCCTAGATATCATAGTGAGAACACTAAGTATGCATTTAAATTGGAGTAAAAGCAACAACAAGAACTGAGGGAAAAGTTGCAATTAACAATCAAAATCCCTGGGGAGAGAATCCAGCTATCAGGCAAAAATGATTCTCATACAAATAAATCCAAACTGAAACCCACAGATCCAGGAATTTGCAACTCGGTGAGATTTCACATGTTGCAAAACAACATTATAGGCTTCGTGCTCCTCACCGAAATCCTGCAAGCAGCCAGCAGTTAATATAATTCATACCTTGACAACCACACAGGAGTAACCAGTTACCTTCCTAGCCTTTCCTTCGGAATCGATCTTGCACATCTGTCAACCAAAAACCACCAAAATTGATAGAAGTTAAAAGATGCGATAAAAATTGGCTGTCACAGACAAGTAGGAGACACTGTATCACTGAATATACATGTGAGATATCCCTTGCGAGCATTTCCTCAAACAAACTGTGATCACTCTATATTGTATTAAAAACATGTTTTGTAGTCACAATCTTCTGCTAGAACACAAATCTGTGCAACATGCTTGTCAATCACTTTTGCACTTTCATGAAGACCTCGAGCAAGACCACCATACGCCAGTGATTTTCTCAGCACAAGCTGCAAGGTGTCATGATGTCCATTGGCTCGCCTGGAATTGAAGGAGCTGTCTCAGCTGCAACAACACCTTCTTCACTGCACAGGAAAAAAAGTTTATGAACAGTGAGGAACCAATAGAAGAACCTCTACTTTGTCAAAGAGAAGCTTGTCAAAACCAACATAGAATAATCACACAAAAACAGAAAAAAAAAATGTTGATAACTTTTAACTATAGTATATGAATTTTCATTTTTTTTTTTTCATAAATGTCTAATGCACTCTGTAGTTAAAAAGCCTTCAACAATGAGAATCGTGGAAAGAATGAATGTTGCAAAGCTTCTATCTGCAGCAGGTAAAGTTAAGAAACCAACTAGGACATTAAAGTTAACAATTAATCCTGTAAGTGAGGACAAAAAATCAGAGTAGAAACACCGTGTGGTAACATGACCGTCCCAACATTCACGGAGGCTTAAAGCGACTAGACAAAAATTATATTCAGACACATTCAACTTGTTGTGAAGAATGAGGAGAAACTAAATAAACTGTTGAGGTCTAATATATATCTGAATTTGTTACCCAAAAAAATTGAAAAAGAAAAAGTTGAAATTAGGTCTGGCAATCAGAAATTTTAAATGTGATACACTGTTTTACAATATATCTAAAAAATTGACCTGCTTATCAATTTATTTTTTTTATAAGAGAATTATAGTGTAATAACACTAGAGTTCAATATTGTAAAATCATTTTTGTTTGGATAAAAAGTGATTTGATTTCTCTTGACCTATGATTCATTTTTAATATCAATCAGTCTTGAGGATGTAACTTCTATAAAATAAACATGTACGTCTAGATTTTTTGGGAGACTTAAAGCTAGAGTTTTATTAGTTTCATCCTTAGACCAATCATGTGTGGTAATCTAACACTCTGTCAAATGTTAAATTAAAATCATAAACTAAATTACATAGCCAATTGGATGTCAGTAATACCTTTAAATCACTATGATTTTAAGTCATTGGTGATTTCAATTAAACTTGACTAAACTAGGACCTACCCTCAAGACAGCACATAATGGCATTGTTATCAAGGAACATCCTTTCTGCCAGATTCCTCAATCTAAAGGAACAATTGTTAGGCAGTTGTATATAAGGCTATAAAGCAGCTTGTTCTACTTAATGTCAGTTTTACAATAATAGTAAGAGCTTCTAAAAATTCTTAATTCTTCCAATAGTAAATAGCTTCAAACAGCAATCATATGTACCCCAACTAGTAACAATAGATAATTAAAAATTACAATCACCATTGAAAGCAGCATTATCATACCCTGACATTTTCCTTTTGGTTTTCAATACTGCACTCTCCTTCCTGCACAAAAATCACAAAACATATCACGCCCTTTGTTACAAACAGCATTAGGAAATATGCAGCAGAGTTTAGACTTACAAGAAAAGCATGTATATATTTTCAATTAGACTACCTGGGCAAGTTTAATAATGAAATTGGCCACTGCCCACTTGCAATAGCTTGGTGGAACGATGAGATAACAAGTAAGCGTCCATTGGCACGTGTTAAGTTACAAATTTAATTTCGGAGTCACCAACTCTCAAATTTTGGCATTGGCATTCCCTATTTTCATGGACCTGATTTGGGCTGCAAAAAATTACTTGACAAAATGCAAATGAATTAATTTTTACCATTACCGAAACTATCAATTATAAAATTTCAACTATTTTAAAGTAGAAAAAACGGTCATAGTAATTCCAGCATAACTAGAAGCACTACGTTGAAGTCGATACCGTAAGATGTGCATGTAAATTCATTGGAAGAAAAAAGGAAGACATAGAAAGTGATCTTGAAGATGAGGCAGTCGAATCCGGAAGTGAAGCACGGAAGAAATTAGAGATTTATATGAGAGAATAAACTCTAACAATTAAGCCTAATTCATTTTTTTATAAGTGAAATAATTATTATTTATATATAAAAATAAAAATAAAAATAATAAATAAAATATAACGGTAGAATAAATAAATTTTATGATTTATGAATATAAAAAATATAAAAAATTAATATTATGTCTAAATTCATATCTACCGCATTAAGCCTAGTTTATTGAAATGTCCCACTTTAGGACTTGTACTATTTGGATGATTTGGATCAATTGCGCAAGCCATCCCCTTGGACGCAATTGGACGCACCAAATGGATTCATAATTTATTCTTAATTTAAGTAATGTAATTATTTCAATGCATTTTTTAACATGTGGTTGAATAACTCTTAATTATTATAGTAAAGTCGAAGTATTTTCCTATAGTTACATTAAATTCTTGGTATAAATAAGAGTATATTTAAAATCTAACCAATTGGATTGTTATCCCCAAGAAAAATGAGTCCAAATTTGGTTTTTAAGTTTAGGGTTCAATAAATTTTTATTAACTTTTTCTTGCACATATTTTTATTAACTTATTACATGGATCACAAAAGCTTAAAATGAGTTTTATAAATTAATCCGATTAACAAAACTAAAATTCATGCATAAAATTAAAAATGATATATTTATAATTATCAAATTTTAATTATACTGTACATATATATTAATAATACAATTAATTTATATAATTATAAAGTCACTAAATTCAACGGTCGATAATCAATCGTCCCAATATTTTCTAACGCATTTTTCATACTAGGTTCTAAAGCACTAATCCAAATACTCCGAAAAAAAAAAAATTTAAACTCAACCATACAAGAAAAATTTACATCCATGATCATCATTTCCCTTAGATTAAACTACCTTTGGTCCTTGAAAAAACACCTTTACATCAATTAACTATATCAATCTTGAAATTTAACTCAATCATGAAAAAAATAATGACTCATCCAAACGTTAGATATAATCTTTTAAAAGAAAAAAATAATAATTGAAGTGTTTGAGGATTAACTAGGCCAGAATGCCAAACATTATCAAACAAAACCAACATTTTTGTTAAAAACAAAAGAAAAAAAAACTGTCAGACAAAGAATAATCATATTCATATTCTCGGTTTGTTCCTTAGGCAAGTTAAACGGGTGGATAACGTTGGGGCAACACTCGTGCCACAGCCAATCAGTCATGAAAGATGAAGATGAATTAAGCACTTCATTTCTCACATAAGGCATACTGTTAGCTAAACGGGAAGGGGTGGTGGGTTAGGGGTTCCCTGGGGGCATTGGGAAAACAAAGCAGGGACAACCTTCTGCATCCTTTAATACAAGCTTAGTGAACACAGAACAGCCTTCAAGAGGACCATACTGATTATCGAAACTACTATAGTTTTACAAATGAAAATTTCAGATATCTACAGATGTTCAAATCCATCACTGGTGACAACTGTAGGAATGTCTTATACACAGCAAACATTAATTAAAGCATTTGTAGAGCATGCAAACACATGACGAAGGTCCTACTTGTTTCCATCTTCCTCGTGAAATACTGTACATCCCCCTGCAAAGCCTGACACTAAAATTTCAGCATAGAATATTAATCGTTTCAATTTCAACAGATACTTAAGTTTCAGTATCATATATTAAATTTGTGATGAAATAAATTTACAGTTAATTCATCAGTAATCGTTACTTCACTTCCATCTTGTGTTTCAATTATTAATACAAGTCCAGATTCTCCAATTGTTACCCAAACAAACTCCTACTGGTGCACAACCAACAGATCCAGAAAAAAAAAAAAAAGGAACAACAACTGTAACAACGAAACGAACCAACATAGGGTGCAACACTTAGGGAATGGGGATTGTCAACAAGGCCGAACTATAAGCTTATTTCTGTAGATAGCTTGACCCTGGTCACAAACCCATTTAAGGAAGTTCATCACTTAACATACAAATTCTAGAATAGAGTAATACTTTGAATGTGAATACTCCACTTCTTGATAAGAGTCTATACATTGTTACATGTGCATAAAGATGCAAATAATGCGACCAAGTTCAGAAATTCTAATTAATAATATTATAATATATAATGGAATTTTAAGATTTTTATCACATTTAGACATTTTTAAACATTTATCAACAGAGAATAGTTGAAAGCACAGCATATTTTGTTCAGTGAAGCCATCACAGGAATATGAGCATGTGATTCATGAATTCGCCACTCACTGTACTCACTAAACAAGAACTGAACTGAAACAAACTTTTTACCTCATTTTCTCTTGCGCTTGAGTGACTTGATATGCCCCACAATATAACTGATGACCTCTTTCAATGTAGCCTTCCTATTTTCCTTGAAGTTCCATAGTTCAAAAACAGTATACCTACCACTTGGATTGTATTCATTTAATTCCTTCAAGGATTTAACAACAGCCATATAAATATCATCCCCCCATTCCTCCTTGAGACTTCGTAACTTCTCATCTTCTTCATCTATAATTTCCTGCATCAATGCAACATCATTTTGTATTCTGAGTCAAACTATTTCTCTGATCTGGAAGCAAAGAAGCAAATAGCTTGAATGGGAACTAAAGAGTAAGACAGTAGAACAATCAGAAACAAGAGTATTGTACAACTGTGCAGGACTTCATTACCAGTAACATGCATGCTGATGACTTAATCACAAATGATAATAATACTAACAATTAAAATCTATTTCTGAACAAGAAAGCATAGACTGGAAAGCAAATATAATTTTCTTCCGCAATTGAACATATGTGTTCGCATGCGTGCGCATAACCATCTCAACCAAATCAATTGCAAAGCATAATTATAGTATGAACACAAAGTTTGTCCTAGTGGTATTCTTGAGACATGCCTCTGCTTTATCATCAACTGAAATCACTTTAAATGGATGCCACCCTGAGTTCTTCAAGTTCTCCTGCCACAAGGAGCATAGCTCAACACCCTTTGTCTGAGCCTCTTCAAGAGGAAATCTTTTCTTGCAGATATTCACAAAAACCTTCTGATCAAGCTCTCCCATTCTCTTAATCCCAATATTAGTTCGAGCATTCAGCATATCATTTAACCCCTAAAACATAAGAAAAAGTAGAAAGGAAAAACTTTAGGATCCACAATATTCTTTAGACATAACAATCCTTATCCTATCATAATTCTTTTTTCTGACAGAAAGGGGAAGAAAATCTTATAGTAAATATGGTTCACAGTTTAGCAAGACTAGATGCATAAGTAGTTAACAATAACAAATTAGGTTAAAGCCAAGGAAAGAACCTAAGGGTACATAATAATGACAGAACAACTTATCTCATGTCATTTTCACCAAGAACGAAAATTTTGAAAAGAAAAAGAAAACATTTGTCTCTACATCTCCCTTGCTCTACTAAGAGTTAAAATAATATCAGCATAGCTTGTTTTTGTGTTATTTCTCCTGAGAATTGAAAATGAAAAAGATCCATCCTCTCTCTTTCTCCTTCCTTCCTACCTCCCTCCTATACATACACGACAACAACAATCTTTTTTCACTAGATTGAGTCGGCTACATAAATCAAACAATGCCACAATAACATATTAAAAATGAAGTCAATAGAGAGATTATTAATTTCTAAATCTTTATTAATAATTTCACCTATTCTTTTTTTTTTACCTCTCTCTATCTCTAACTATCAACTATCAGGCTACTCTTCATCTGATTTAATCTTCTTAGTAGGACTTCTCTCCCTCTACCTCTATCTCTTTCTCCTTCATCCCCACCTCCCTCCCATACATACACAAATCTACAAAATCTTCACCAATCCCATGAGTGGGATAAAGCCAAGTGTTTAACAGACATTTGTGATTTATTGCAATATATCACAAACTGATGCTAAAAGCTATTTGTTCAACAAAGTGAAAACTAATACCAGGATCTAGAATAAACAGAGACTAAATGAAATCATACTTCTATTAGTGCTTTACGAGCTGTCTGTAGTTCATCATTGCTCTGGCGCTCTTTGACAATAAGAGTTTGATTCATGGACTCCATATCTTCCAAATCTTCTTCTTTTTCCTCCAGTTCATCATTCATTTCTTTCATCTTCTTCTGGACAGCACCATCATCTTCATCTCCAAGATGCTTCATGACTTGTAATTTCCCTTTCAACTCTTCTATTTCCATTTCCAACTTCTGTTTGGCATCTAACTGCTTTTCCAACTGAATTATCTTCTTCAATGCTTCCTCTTTCTCTCTCTGAAAACTTTGAGAAACAGATTAGCAGAAGGCATTCATTGTGTATAAGAATTGTGATACACAACATATGCTAGATTGCTATAATGTTCTTTCAAACCCTAGACACTATAAAGGATGCAAACCTTTTGTTCTTCAACAAGCCTTAAGACATTCTCATCAGCTTTCCTCTGCTCCATAGAAGCCAACTGGAGTGCTTCATTCCTCAAATCTTTCTGGAAAGACAAAGAAATTGCATTAGTATCTTGTGAAAGCGCATCACAAATGCTAACAATTTCAGAGTGAATAGCACCTCCCCTGTAACAATGACAGAAATGACATATTAGGTCACGCATGCTATGGGGATTGTTTATGGGTTGAAAAAGCAATATTTTAGATAAAAGTTTGATTGGATATTCAGAGGTGAGATGTTTTATATAAAATGTGAATATACTAGTTATTTTGCTAAACTACTTAAATGAATGAGGTAATTATGACCTTAACAATTTTTACATATCTATATTTCCTCATGGCAAAGGAACTATACATCCAATTCACAAATGGGGAAAAGCATCTGGTACAGAGATTGGACTAAGGGGGTATCTGTGGTGAACAAAACTATACTTGTGCTCAATTTAATAGCTAGTTATAGTACTAGTAACAGACCAAAGACAAAAACAACTAAAAAAGTTTATGAGGGTAATTATAGATAAGCAAGTAAGATCAAAGGTAAAAAAAAATGTTTAAAATATACAAGTTCTGAATCTCCTAATAGACAAAAGAAATGCCATATAATACCTTCTTCTTGTCTTCTTCAAGTTTCTGCCTTTCTTGCTCAGTTAGTACCTCGCGTTTGTTTAAATCTCTGCTCCAGGAATCAAGCTTCCGCTTCTTTTCTTCCAATTCACTGTTCAACCTTTCTTGTTCTTCTAATATCTTTTGTAACTCAGCACGTGCTCTACGTTGCATTTTCCTTGATTCTAACAAACAAATGGAGTAACTCTGCATCATCATCTTGTATGCAACTTGTGACATTCTTTCAATTTCATAAGAATACAAGAATGTATTTCAGAACACTAAACAATTAATTGCAACCTTTTATTACCATAAAGAAAGTAATACACATCCAGAGTACATAACATGATCAACATCACATGCATAACAGCAGTTCAAACATATAATTTTTTTTGGATAAAAATTCTAAACATATATGAATTAATACAAACGAGCAGGCAAAATCCGATAGCTACAAACAGAAAGTAGACAAACCTTCAACAAAAGCATTATGTAGCTTGTCTTTCTCCTCAAGCATTCTACTCAAAGACATAGTCTTCTCATTATACTTGTACTGCATTTTGTGCAGGTTCTCATTCGTCATATCAATTTCACTAGCTAGGTTTGCCACAATATTATTTCTGCTTTCAGATGCTTCTTGGATAATATCTGAGACTGTTCTTAACCTTCCTTTTTTGCGGAGATATTTCCCTATTGGCCCTTCACAACCATAATCATCTTCACGTGCAACCCATCCATAAATGCATGAGCCTGATTGCAAGTTCCACAACTTCCAATCCTTTTTACCACGATGTTTAGTTTCAAATGATTTCTCAAAATCACTTGCATTCATGAAACCATTCCAGTCATTATTAAATTCTACTACAGCTTGAGCAGTTAGGTCAATTTCATTTAAGATATGAACATCTAAAGGTCTGTACCTAGCCAATTCCTTTAACCAATATCCAGAATCATGTAAACTCTTATCCTGTATGTTGACAATTATGCCAGTCCAGGGCCAGACATAAAGATCATCTTGTTGTGGTGCTTGATTGACAGGTTGTGGTAAAGCTGGCCGCTGGATTTGCTCAGCCTGACCGATTAGGTCAGTCTCTAAATACTTTGCCAGAGCAAGGTGATTTGCCTTTTGTTTTGCACTTCGGTTAGCAGAACCCTTACCCACTCCTGATGCATGTTGGAGTAAGTCCTTGAATTTGTAATCTTGTTTCTTCTTTCCAGAACAGAAAGGACATCTAAGACTTCCATTTAAATTTTTAACCTTGTAGTTCCCAGTCCTTAACTGTTCATATGGTTTCTCCTTGTAGTCATCAATCTCAGATTCACTGATATCTGACTCTTCTTCGGAGCTGTACTCCATCGAAGCTCTGCATACAAATACCAAAATCAGTCCAACTCCAGGAAGAAATGTTGTGTATAATTTGATGGGGGGGGAGGGGGGGGGAATCCAAAGTTATCAAAGGAAAATTAGCATAATATAATTAGCAAAATAACATATGACATTTTTTGGATAAAAGCATTGATTTTATATGACAACATAATTTTTAAGTATAGAAAAGATGAAAGGCTAAAAGGAGTCTAGCCACTTATTTCCTAATGAGAGGTTTTTTATCTCAGCCATAGACCATTCTAGAATCATCATTGTATGATGCAGATAATAACTGAATGCAATTTGATGTGTTGTTACATTAAATCTAATTAAAAAAAAGTATACACACATTAAGATAATTGGGTCATCCCTTGATGGAGGTCAGAAATCAGAACCCTCCAAGAGGATGGTGGACAGCCTAATGGCCAGCTCAGCCTCCACAAGGGGAAGGGTTCGACCACCCTTGCTGTCTTTTGAAACAGATTGACTGCCCCCAGATCCCCAGAGGATGGATAACCTCTAAGGGATCTCCAATGGTGAGCAGCTCACCCCTGTTAACACTTTTTTTGTGAGATCCTTGAAGCAAGATATTATGCGAGAAACACTTGGCAAATAATAAGCTGAATAGTTGCCAACCTAGACAGAATTGGTCAACACTTGATGGGAATTCAGACGGAAATGTAACTTGATTGATTTAGGGTAAGGGAGTGTTGTAAGCCATGTTCATTAAGAGCATAACCGCTAGTAAGCAAATTTTGTTAGTTGAGAAGCCACATCATATAGGGGAAGCCATGACAGGAGGTGTGCAAGACTTATAGCTCCACTCCCCCATGATCATTGGTAACTGCCAGTGGCCATTGGGTATTTAAGCTAGCCTTCAAGGCCTACAGTATAGAGCAAGCAAGCTTAAGCAGATTCTTAGCAAACTTAAAGTATGCTAACCCTCTATCTAGCCAAGAATCACAGTAACCAGTTTTACCCTCCTCCCACCAGCTCATTCCTTTACAGTGTATTCGACTTTGCACCTTTGAGTTGACTAAAGAACCCATTTCCTAATTTCCTACTTAAACCCAACACCATGGATCAACATTTAGCTCATATAGTATGATAATAAAACTCATAGCCTACTGAACCCAGAGCAACTTTTATCATTGTTTATTTTTAAAAAAAAACTATGTTAATGAATGATTAAATAATTATATATAATTTCCAAAACAGAAAAGGAAAGCAATCCAACAAAGGTTCAAATTGACCATGCTCTGGAGACTGCTTAAACAAGCAATGAACTTTCTTAGAGCGTGAAATGAAAAGGTAAAAATAGTTGTTGTTTGAAGTATAATTGCATAAAAAGATAAACTAGACGAGAAAAGTAAAGAGATTTGTAATTGACAATGTAAATACGGGATAGTGAATCTGAAAGTTGATTGCCAATTTTTCACACATAAAGAGTAGGACTCCTTTCAAAGATTTAAAATACTAATGATACACTCACACGAGAAAAAATATATGTAAACAAATAACAACTAACTGTTAAGGTACAGTCCGCTGCTGGTTGAAAGAACGAGTTATCTTGGGAGCATTATAAAATACACGCACATGACAAGAGAAAATAAAGAACTAGAAAAAACAAAGAAGAAAATACTGACAAGGTCGCTAAAATTTCAACATAGTTAAACCAGCATTGTCTACTCTAAGATAACAAAATGGAAAATACCAAAATAACAGTCAATATCACATATTGAGCAAAACACAGGAGCTGAGGGAAATGTTCTAATAGCTGCAACATATCACTATGTCTAACTTACACAAATAAGCATTTAGGTTAATACAAAAGTCCACAGAGACACAGTGCAAAGCAAACCCTACTTTTCTCAGTCGAACAAATTTAATTTAGCCCACTAACCACATCACAAAAACGAGAATTGAGCGGTTTCAGAAAGTGTGATAGCCTTTAACGTAAGAGAAATTCAAACAACACAACATTCTTAGTTAAATTTCTGAATCACGTGATCAGGCACGGAAATTAGTATCTAAAGTTTAAGAGTCTGGGGTAACCACTTGTTTAAATTAATTCACAATTTGATGAGTTATTATGCAGCTACATGTCAAATAGAAGAGCACTTCAACAAACTTGGGCAACAGATTTTCTCCAAATATCATCTGCCAATTTATTGATTCCCTCAATCAGACTGAACAACGATCTCAATTTGTATTTAAACACGGTAATTTTCCAACAATGCAGCTCCTTATCTAAGCAATAAGTTGGAAACACCACACTCAAAACATACATTGAACTCCAATTTCACGAGAGAAAATCTCACAGCCATCGTCAGATATTGACATTTTCATTGACGATCCAGCGCCAGCAAAAAAAGGGATCGCGAGAGAGAGAAGTTGACTTACGTTGAAAAAGACTAAAAGAGTGCTGCTCGCGGTCTTCTTCTTTTCAGAGAGAAAGAGAAATGCTCCCCGTTGCTCAGCTAGAGAGAAATGGGAAGTGACTACCCCTAACAGGCTAACACGTTTTGAGAGCGAGCGAGACTCCTGGTCCCAGTGAACGGAATGTCGAGCCGAGAAATTTTTAGATGGACACGCTTGCAATTATGATTGGAATTTGGAAAAAGAAAGAGGAGGGGGGAGGGGGGATTTTTTTTTTTTTTTTAAGAACATAACAATAGAAATCATTACAAATGAGACAAACTAAATAAGTGAGCCCAGAACTGAAGTAGGCCCATATCTCTTTTTCCTGCAACCCACTTATATATTAAATCTATGGAGGCTTGTCCAAGAAAAAAAAAAATCTACAGAAAGTAGTGCTGAACTCTCAAATTATTATATTAGGTTGATTTTATTGAGATTTATTATAAAATATAAATTTAATACAATCTAATTATAAATAATTCAATACTCTAAAAAATCAAACTTTATGTAAACTTATTCAAAAGAGAAAAGTTTAGCTTATTTTTTATTAGAGCGTAGATGATTTAGTATGTCATTTTTTACCTTTTATTAATGAACTTCTATTAGATTAAGTTAATTTTATTGAGATTTGTGAACGTTTATTATAAAATATAAATATATACAAATTTTAATACAATCTAACTGTGGAGAATTTAATTTCTTGAAAAATCAAGATTTCTCTAGACTTATTCGGTAGGGTAAGTCAAAATTTACTTCTTACTAGTACTATTTTGGATAAATGGTTTAGTGTGACACTCCTAATTAGCGAACTTCTATTTGATAATTAAATAGTTTTCTTTTTATACTTTACATTAGGAATATCCAAATTAGGCTATGAATTTCTTCTTTCATATAAATGATTATTTCTACTTAATTATTGCCTAATCAGAAAAACATCACACGAAGAGACATGACAAGGTCTCAATGTAGGGACCATGCAGTCATTCTAGATTTCTAGTCATGACTCTCTCATTAAAAAAAAAAAAAAAGTTAGAAATGAGTAGGATTTAGATTTAATTTTCATGCATAATTTAAAGCTAGAAAAATATTTGATTATTCTTTATCTCTTTTTATATTGTAATATTATTGTTTTTAAGAAATGCCAAGAGTATATCATTAATTTATGTAATTTTCATATATTTGGCTTTTGCATAAAGAACTAAACCATAAATTACCATGAAATTAGTGCATATATAGCATGTTTTGAGTGCGTTATCTGTGAAGCATAGCCATCACAAGGGCAGAAGCTAATGCTGTGAAACTATCAAGTTGGAATCTGCCATATTCTAGTATCAAACAAGAATAAATTTTATTACTGAAACCTTTCGGCAAACCAAATTGCCAAACGCAGCATTAACTGCGGGAAAATTACCCAAAAACACAACTAATATAATCAAGTGTATAACTTAATCAGAAGAGGCTTCAAAATATATACAACCACCCATTAGCTTGTCTTTTGGCTTTACTTAGTCTCTTAATTAATTAACTCTGACTTTATGTTATGCTTACCAACAAAACCAATATGAACTGCATTTAATCATATGCTCTCCATTTTTAAAACTTCTGTGGTCGACATTGCTTCTCCTTTTCTTTTGTGCTATGATTTCTCACTTAATTACTAATTTCCTCAACAGGGAGTCCTCTTTCGCTTTATGAGGAATCTTCCATTTTTAAAATAAAAAGGAAACAAAAAGAGAAAAATAAAATAAAAGTTTCAATTCCTTGGAATTTGAGTGGCAACAAAAAATCATTAAGAGAGAAGAGACTTTAAATGCAATATAAGGTTAGAAAAAGATTTTGTCCATGGGTCCTATAATTCATTAGTTTCTGTTTCACTCTTTTTTGAGTCATTAGTACCTCAACACTAATGGCCGGGTCCACCCATTTAGAAAAAATGAACAACCTTTCGTATTATTGGTTCTTGTTTTCTTCCGGCAATTATAGCTAGCTAGAGTAATACACACATCACAATTATTTTCAGTGAATACTTAGTATTCGTGCTTGTTCACATGGCAATAGTTCTTTCAGTGCCTCGCCAAAGGAAGTGAGAATATTAAATATATTAAGTTTTTAGTTGAAATGGTCACTCTTTCTGCATCTTATTCTCTTAATTAAAAATTAAGTTTTAACTTGATATATATTGAGTCTAAATTTTCTCCATATTTTAGTTTAAAGAAAAAATATTTTTTTTAATAAAACTATTCATGAGTTCAACTACTAGCTTAGTTGGTGTTTGGAGGTAAAATTTTAATTTTTCACCCACTTGAAAATTTATTTATAAGATATTTGAGCGTAAAAAATATAAAAATCTTAAGATTTATGTGTTGTTTTCTAAATAACATAAAAATACTATTTTTTATATATATATCTCATAATTTTTTTATAAATAGATTTTCGAATAAATGAAAAATGAAAAATTTATTTATTTTATCTGTTTTTAATTTTTATTTTCATTAAAAATTAAAAACAATCATAAAAACAAAGTTATTTTTGTGTTAATATAATTAAAAAATAAAAAAAATACAATCATATAATTAAAAACATTATGAAAATAAAAACATAAATCACACGTATTTTTTAAAATATAAAAAATAGAAAATAAAAATCATTTTTAACAAATAAAAAAAAAATTTCGCAAACCAAAAAAATTAAAATTTTCATATCACAAATGCTAGCTCGGTTTTTGGATGGCAATATCTTTACATGACTTGTTTGCATAGGCACTTGAACCACGGACTGCATGCTAATGCTCATGAGTCGTAATTGGCTCACATTGTTGACTTAGCATGCTCTTAAACTTGTCATCTTTCCGAATCCTTCCAAGGAATCCATTGAGAGAGCAAAGAATGGGCATGAGCGTGGAGAAATCAGAACCAGAACTTTCTTTTTCCTCTTTTGTGCAAGTGAGTGAAAGGTAAACAGTCTTCTCACACATACAGACACAGTGTAAAGCTCATAATTAGAAGGGAATGACATTGAAGTTTCCTTCAAGAGTAAATCAAACGAAAGAAAAGTGCTGTGTATGGGCCACGTTGACAGATATGATCGATGAAACTTGAAGAGTCTTCTTCCGGTTTAAATTTATGTTATTATATTAATGAACTTGGTACGTCGTTATGCTCTTCTCCTTTTTGCTTATGCATTGCCACCTGCCGTATCTAGGTATTCTTTGATAATAAAAGCCGTATGATGATCCCCATGTGTAGCGCTAATATTTGTTTTCCTACCTCTAAAACGACCCTCTTTGGACCAAATCTGCTTTAAGATTTAACCATATTTAGCTAAAACTAAAGTGATTACATTATTGAAGCCATGACCATGACAGAAGAAAAAGAATAAAAGGAACGGTATAAATTAAAACAACTTAGTATATAATTACTTGTAGAAGCAGAATTCTATATGTGAGTTAAGTTGACCATTTGATGCGGATTGGATAAGTGGAGGACAAAATGATACAAGATGCCAACTCATTTTGACACTTTTTCATTTCATAATTTTCTGTAGTCCCACCTTTTAACATTCAGAACCAGAAGCAGTGCAGTTTTTTCATCTTTAGAGCAGCTCTCCCAATCACATAACTCTAAAGCACGTCTGTAGCTAAAACGTTTTTCGCACTTGAGTTAGCCACATGTGACCTTCCATGATTGTTAAGAGGTGTCAATGTTGTATCTAATTAATACAAATGTAAGACACATATTGGACACACAATACAACTCCATTTTTTAACTATTAGTGCTTCATAACCTGAGTGTATCCAACCCCCTTGGGTATTCAAAGATTAATAACAGGAGTAACTAAGTGGTGCAGATTAAAGAATAAACATTGGTCATTCTTTTGTTCATATTCCATCATGCTGTGTGTTTTGTTCGTCTAAGCATGCTGTTTTGTTTATGGAAATCTGGTAATGGCTAAGCAACAATTATGATAATGAATAAAAACTGATATTTGGTTGTCAACAATTGAGATGATAGAAGTACAGTGTTGTGATGATGTTAACCCAAGTCAAAAAGGATGTGAGGAAGGAAGAGAACCACAAATGTTCAAATCACAGAAAGAATCTGCGCCACTTACTGTCAATCTTACTTGGTACTTTTAGGGTCTCTAAATCTACCCCTATATGATTTGATGTGTGACTCAGCTAAATGTAGCTCGACTTCAAACATTGATCTCACTCATTCGATCCTGCTTCTCTAGCATTAACCCTACAATGATCTTCCTCTTAACTTGAGGCAGATGTTCCACCCACACACCCCCGCTGGTACACAGCAATTTTGCAAATAGCACTCCATGGACAATGACTAGTGGTAGAACCCTCTATTCCCTTTCTCCTCTGCCTTTAAATGATTATCAGTTTGTTTTGTCAACAAAGTGAAATTTTTTAATCCTAATTGCATCCTTCTAGCAAAAGAAAGTTCCTATTGCACTCTATATGATATAAAGCATTTGCTCCTAGGGCTTCCCCACCATCATCTATGCCACTTTTGATGGAATAGTATATTTTCAACAGGAAAAATTATACTATACCACTTATAATACCCTTTACAGAAGAACATATTCTGCAGCAGCATTTAACAGAAGCTTTCTTAAATGCATGCAGCAGCTAGCAGTACTGTATTTTATATATGCATACGTAGAGCCATGTGTGTACCCATTAAAGGAAATCAGAACAGCTTTTGTATTAAATCATTCTGCTACTGTGCTAGCATATTGTCCGTGCATAATACATTATTATATAAGTGAATGACCTTGGTTGGCTACTCTAGCAAGATTTGGGGGTATAAATTAAGAGTGTGTTTGGTAGAGATAAAGTTATATAAGAAAAGTAAAGAGACTAGTGAAAATTAATAATATATCATAGAGCAAATGTGCAGATAGAATTTTTTTTTTTTTTTTTAAAATTTCCTTCTGTTTCCTTTCATTTTCATTCGTAGGAAGTACAGTTGTTTATTAATACAACTCTTATAAGCTTTGTTTATCACATTAAACAAAGTGATCAATCATTTATTACCTAATAATCTCCTAAATTGCGTATGGGCATGTTATAGCCAACCAAACTTTTAGACGGCAGTCATTTTGTTATATATACCTTTTACTTAATAGATTGGGAAATTTCTAGGAAGGCCAAGGAGAATAGCATTGGTTGGACATGATAATTACTTCAAAAAGTATTTTAATGGTATCGGTAAGATTCCTGGGATCCATATCCATTATTAAATGCTAGATTATCTCACAGGAATCTTTCTTTTGAAGTTTGGTGAAAATACAAAATTTCGAAATAAATTACTTTAACTCAAAGTTTAAACAATTATTTCAAAGTTCTAAAATTGTGTTATTTTAAACTAACGCCCCGCTTATCACTGTGGCGAACTGTTTCTGCTGTTAGCCAAAACCATGTTGTGAATTAGCAAAGACAATATATATCTTGAGCGGCATCCAAACTTCCATCTCATCCTGAACTTCGAATCTTCTGAATAAGATAAGCATATCATCATTAGCAATTGACCGGAACTACACGATGAAAATTTCTATGGCTTCTTAGTGGATGTCTCTTTATACGTAAAAGATATTCATTGTGTAGTATAATTACAGTGTATGGGGAAATACAGATTTGCAAGTTGCAAGAACAGCAGGAGGACAGGGATTCCCCTCGGCATTTAATTTGGTATGGTTTATTGAATACCACGACCGCCAATGTTGGAAAGATAAAGGAAAGAAAACTACCTAAACCCTACGCTAATCCTTGCTTAGAACATGGAATATAAGTATGTTGAATTTGACAAATATAAGGATCGGACTAAAAAGGAATCTCGCAAGTCATTTGGGGAAACATAGCCTTCTTTTCACACTAGGCAGTGAAAATTGCTGTTAACTTTGCAACAGATCAAGATCCTTTTCTTTTGACAAACACCATTTCACCAATTTGTAATGAAATTTGAATTTGATATTGAAATCGGAGAATTCCATATGCAACCACTGGGGGAAGAATGAGCTAGACTGCTGAGATAAGTTTAGTTTGATATTTGATAAGTTTAGTATGAAATTTGATATTTGATATTGAGGGTTTTGCAGTAAAAAAGAGTTCTTAATTGAGCTAGACTGCTGAGATAAGTTTAGTTTTCGTTTTTGTTTTTAATAATGCATTCATTATTCAAGAATGGCTTCCCAGGATGCAATGAATAGCACAAAGTCTTATATAGTCGATGTGTAATTTGATAATGACAAGATAGTTGGTGGAAAGTCACCGAGATTAATCTCTCAGGCACCCGTACTTAAATTGGAGGAGTAAATGGTCTACTCCATAAGCGAAGGAATGCATAGAGAATAAGGACCACCCAAGAAGGGGGAAAAAATGGAAAGTAAACACAGTGAATGGTAGATATGGGAAACCATGATTGATGTCCAATGTTTAAAGCCTCTTTCTCAAGTCCCATATTCATGCCTCCCTGCAATGTCCCACTGTCCACTTCCAAAGCCACAGCTACATTCTTTTCTTCTCTGCCACTAGTTTTATCTTTCATTGGGATTCTACAAGTCAACTACTCCCTCCACTATATATACCAGACAGTTAAGCACCCTCCTTATAAAGAGACAAACAATTGAAACCATAGTCTCCCTTCCAACCCCTTTTCTTCTCATACTTTTCCTTTTGTGGTGTTAGGAGACATGGACAATGAGGAAATTCCATCTTTTCCTTCAACACCTGCAACACCAGGGACTCCTGGTGGCCCTCTGTTTGGTGGGTTCAGGTCGGAGGGAACGGGGAACGGCTACGTTAAGAAATCACTCCTCAAGAATTGCAAGTGTTTCAGTGTTGAAGAGTGGACTTTAGAAGAAGGAGCTTTACCTAGAATCTCTTGCTCATTGCCACCCCCTCCTGTCCCTCTGGCAAGAAAGGTATATAAAAAATACAGAAAAACGCAGTCTCATTTTCTGGGAATATGATAAAGAAAAACACCCATTTTTGTGTCAGAAAATTGGTAATCCAATACTGACCCATTTTTCCTTGATGTGTTAATGTTCTTGGGTTGACCAGGTAGGAGCTGAATTTATAGGCACTTTCATCCTCATGTTTGCGGGGATGGCCACTGCTATTGTGAACCAAAAGATACAAGGCTCCGAGACTCTAATTGGATGTGCCGCCTCTACTGGCCTTGCAGTTATGATCGTCATCCTCTCCACGGGCCACATCTCCGGTGCACATCTCAACCCTGCAGTCACTATTTCCTTTGCTGCATTAAAGCATTTCCCATGGAAAAATGTAGGAGCTTCTGTTAATTTTGTGCTAATTACTTGGACTTGAAACGGGAAAAAGGAGTAGTACTTACAAAAGCTCCATGTATTTTTGTGTATTACAATTTGCAGGTGCCTATGTACATTGGTGCCCAAGTTATCGCGTCTCTGTGTGCTGCATTTGCTCTGAAGGGGATATTTCATCCCTTCATGAGTGGCGGAGTCACGGTACCTTCAGTAGGATATGGGCAAGCGTTTGCTTTAGAGTTCATCATTAGCTTTAACCTCATGTTCGTTGTCACTGCAGTGGCCACCGACACTAGAGCTGTAAGTATCTTATACTATTAACAACTCTTAGCTAGTAACTAACTTGAGGATATTATGATTGAGAAAGGCTAATTCCAGAGTAACACGGCAAGGAGATAAAGGGAGACAAGTTTAGTAAATTTATGGTCCAGTTCCAGTGATTTATCTTTTAGACGTCGTTTGTTTATTCTTTCCGCTTCAGAAGATATATCCCAGAGATGAGTGGTTCTATTGTTTTAAAGAGCATAAAACAAGGAGGATAGGTGGGTGGTCCTCTACACCCTTCAGGTCTTGCTCAACTAAAACAACAATTTCAAGTTGCCTCGCTATTCTGATACCGTGACCATGAAATCTTGTGAAGAATAGGCGATGATAAAATGAAAAGTTGGGGCAGATATTGATGATAGTTCCAAACAAGGAGGGTTATTATTTGAACGGGATATAAAATAAAGAGGACATGTGCATGAATATCAGATTCATTGATCGTGACATATATTATGATTTATGAATGAATGCAGGTGGGAGAGCTTGCGGGCATCGCGGTGGGAGCGACGGTGATGCTCAACATCCTCATAGCCGGGTATGACCCAAATATCAAATCCCCTAAACTATTAATATAAACAGGTGCTTGGCACTCTCTCGAATTAATTTCATACAGAGGTGTTCCTAAATCGAAGTGAAATCTGTTAAATAAAATCAATTTATCTTTATCTTCCAAAAAAATAAATAAATCAATTTGGTTACTTATTCGGTTTACTCCAATTTATTGTTCTTGATTAGTTGAATTTTAGAGTTTGTGAAAATATTTTTAATTTATTTTTTGAAATATAATTTTATTTACAAGTTTTTATTGTTTAAAAATATATTTATTTTTTAAAGTTAAAAATTTATTTATATTTATTTTTAATTTTAATTTATATACATAACTATAAATATTATTTAATTATTAAATTTAATATTCTATAATTATAATATTATTTTTATTTTATTTAATAATTATGACAGACTTACTTTTAAAATAATAAAAATATCATCAATTATTTTTTTAAAATACTCAAAAAGGTCTTCTACATATTTCTTACTTTCACTTTATTTTAAAAAATATTTTTATTTAAATTTTACTAAACACAATTTCAGTGTTTTCTGTTTTTAATGAAAATAAGAATAAGAAACAAGCAATCAATACATACTCTTAATTTTTAGTTTAAACCACGAAATTGTTCCCAAAAAAAGAGTTAATTTAAATTTTTTTTTCATCATTTAAGTTGTTATATATTAAAATAAAAACATCTTAAAATATATAATTTCCGTCATATAATAATAATAATAATAATAGTAACAAAATTGCTTCGACCTTTTGAAAGTCAGAGTGTTTTTGTTCTCCCGTTGGAAATCATCTTATCTCGGGCAAATCGATTCTATTCCTCTGCACCCTGTTCTAGAATTGATTATTGGAGTGTTCAGCATTGTCCACTTTTAATTGTATCGCAGGCAGGATAAGTTCATGGCTTTCTGTATAGCTTTTGTGCAACCCCTGATAGAGATAAGACAAGTGGATGTGGAATAAGAAATATCTCCTTATTCCTTTAAGAGTCACTCAGTTCCTTCATATTAGCGTTTTCCCCCACAACCACAGGTCCTTGGTTCAGAACACACAAGGATTTCTGACTCTGCAAAGTAGTTTATTTATTACTTTAATTTTTCTGGTCTTCTTGTTTGTTCAAACATTTGATTCACCTGTTCTACAGGCCGGCAACAGGAGCCTCAATGAACCCAGTAAGGACCCTAGGTTCAGCTATTGCAGCAAACAACTACAGAGCCATATGGGTGTATCTCACAGCTCCCATACTAGGAGCTCTAGGTGGGGCAGGTATCTACACTGCAGTCAAGCTGCCTGAAGAAGAAGATGGTAACGCCCAGGGAAAGGCCTCAACTCCCAGGAGCTTCAGAAGGTGACCCGATGATCCCTGTAGTTATCAGAATCGGGTCTAATAAAACAACTTAAACACTCCATGATATATATCAACATTGGGGAATGCAAGCAAAAAGAAGTTATGTTTCGTGCATGCACATATAGTTTTACAAAATATTTCTATGACAAGAATGTGTATCAGATATGCATAAAATGTTTAAGAAAAAATGAGTGCTGTGTGGTTCATGTACATACTGGATTTTATTATATTTTTCTTTTTTGATAAAAAAAAAGAAGAAATTAATTGAAGGGAAAGAAGAGAAAAGTACACAAGCAGGGAATGAAACATCCTCTTGGACGAAACACAAACAAAACAACAGATAAAGAAGACAAGACATTATAATACAGTTAACCTCTCCAAGTGCATATGATAAAGATACCTTAGGAAATAATTCATTGGTAGAGTACTATAAAGAAGCAAAAGATACGAAAGGTACATAGGCAAGAACATTCACTAAAGCTCGGTGTTTCTCTCCAATCAAATGCAGCAAATAGCAGAGAACATATTTTCTAGTGTTTAATTTTCAAGGATCCGACTTACATTCCACCATCATCCTCCACCGAAAAATTAAAAAGGGTCATGCTTCAACCAAATAGTGATACAAACGTATCGGCTTTGTTCATTACGGTCTTCACGTGACAGAAATTTGAAGTCTGATATTTCCCCTTTCACTTGCAGAACAGTCAACCAAATGGTGATACAAGTTTCCTTCTGTCTAAATTTGCATGTAAGTCATACAACGAAATCTGATAGCAAGACCAGGGATAGAAGCAACAACAAACTCCGTTCAAGGTGATAAAAATGAAAAAAAGAACCCAGTTTATCAAAGCAAGCTAGGATTCTAGGTCAGTGTCCCAGAAATAAGCAACATAATTCAACATCACAAATGGATAAATTTTACGAAAGAGGCGAGCAAATCAATAGAAAAAGAATTTTTTTTCAATCGAAGAAAGAAGTTTTTAAAACAGCAAGAGAGAAAAGCTGACCTTTAGAATGTCTAATAGTTCCGTTTATGGCCTAGCGAAGCCAAAAGTTCCTCGGAATGCGCAGAAACAGTGAATCGGAAAGCAAAGATTCTGCCTTTCCACTTTCTTCTTGTTATAAAAAATTTCTCAGCAACTAAAATATCTACATGTTCCTCAACCTTAAAATAAAACCCGCGACCAAAAATGCAACTCTTTCTCATAAACAATTACATCCAGCAATTACAACTGTCCCAATCAAACCAGTGATATCCCTTGGAGTTGACCCATTTAGTGTCGGGTCGAGATGAGCATCAGAACACAGAAAGAGCAAAGGAAGCTATCATTACGCGAATACAGTCTGCAGCGGCATCCTTAACAGAAGCTCCACAGCGCGGAAACAATCAAGCTCGTCGGCGGCTTCTTTAGCGGCGCCTGCAAGCGGTGATCCGATGGATCCGATCCGAATAACATGGCGACAGAGGAAGGGATCTTGGGTCGTGGCCGCTGCGGTGGAGGAGAGAATGACGAGGGACGATGGGTTTATTATTTTAACACTGGGTGAAAAATTTGCTAATAATATTTTCTATTTGACAAAATATTAATCACATCCTACACACATAGTAGGGTTGTCAACTTATAATTGAGATTTTTGGGTTGTGAACGAATAAATTTTATGCATCTGACATGATTAGGATATACCTTTTTTTTTTTTTCCCTTTTTGTTAGATTTTGAATTCAAATTTTTAATTTTAAAAATAAATTTAGTATCATTGAATCTAATTTTTATATAAAATTTAATCACTAAAAGTATGTGACATTGTCTTTTTTTTTTCACATATTAATTTTGCTCATTTATAATTTAATTACTAAAGTCCGTTTGATAAATAAAAATAAGGACATGATAATAGAATAAAATAGAATAATCATTTTATTCTTTGGTTTAATAGTTGAAAGTGGTAGAAATTATGAATCTTCTATAATGCTGATTAAGTAATCAACATTACCTTCGAAAATAAGTAAAAAATAAACAGTGAATAAAAAATAAAAAAATTGAAATATTTATTTTATTTATTTATAAAAATTTTTATAATTAAAAATATATATATTTAAATTAAAATTTTTAATATTGTTTAACAAAATTTAATTCAAAAATGTATATTAATAATAATTTATTTTATTTTTTATTTATAATATTTAAAATAATTTTTTTAATTAAAATAATATTACTATAATAATTTTATTTTTTAAAGATATTTTGTCTTTTTGATAATTTTTATTCTATTCTATTTTATTAACTTATCAAACATAATTTTAATTATAATACTTTATTTGAATATATATATTTTTATTTTATTTTTAATTTTTATTCTTATTTCTTTCATTGTTACTAATTAAACAGGACCTAAAAGAATGTTACAACTCAATATTTTAAGCAAAACACTTGTGTCAAATCCACAGGCATATACTGATCTAAATTAATCTGGTCCCTGTGAAGAAGGTTAACATATTATTGGTTGGGGTACGTATGCAAGGATTAAATTTATTAGAGTAAAGCTCAGGATAAATTGGCCAGTATATTGTGACAAAACCTCATAAAAAGCAATATAAATTTATATTAATATTTTTGTCACCCACCGAAACAAAATGTCATTTCTTACCAAAGCACTTGGTTGGGGATCTACAATTGTGCATTGAGAAGCAAGCAACTCAAATTTCGCTTTTTCTTGTTGTTTAGAGGAAAAAAAATAACTAAAATGAAGAAGACAAATATAATTTTGATCTTTTTATTTTAGTGTCGGTAAAAATTTAATTTTTTATTTTTAATAATTATGTAAAAATAATTTCTCTATTAATACATTGTTTATTTTTTATATTAAATTTTTACTCGACAACGACCTTCAATTAAAGACACGTAACATTTTATTTAAAAATTTAACTAGTTCAACTATATTTCAATCGCTCAAATTAAGTAAAATAAATAATTTAAGTACAGTTTGAAAATTATCAAATAAAGTGTTACATATATTTTAATAAAGGCCATGTCATTGTCAAATAGTGGCCATGTAAAAATTTAATATAGTTGATAAAAATAAAAATATCAAATATAATAAATTTAAAATAAAAGACTAAATTCGTGCAAACCCGCACCAAAATTATATTTACTCGAAGAAAACAAAACAAAGCGGGCAATTGCCAAGTCGTCTGTGCCGTACCGGAGCAGACGACCGCCAAACCTTCGCCAAACGATTCCCCAATCTCAAACTCAGAAGGAGAACAACATTCACAAATTAAGAGCGAAAGGAATTTGGGAATTTCGGTTTTCGATCTTTGTTTGTTATCCATGGAGGTGCCAAGTTCTTGGGATGCTCTTCGAAAACAGGTTCGATTTCTTCACCTTCTTATGCCGCCCCTTCAAATTCTGTTTTTGTTTTTTTCCTCTTACGTTTGAATTAAAGAAATGATATGAATATGTGCGATTCGGAGGCTCCTGAAGCGGAAGTTCTATTTTCTTTAGTTTCGTTTATCTTGTCGGTGATCGGGAGATCAGTTTGTACCCTTTGACTATCTATGTCTAGAACTTGGTTTGGTTTATAGAATTACAGATTTACAACAGCATAAAGCTATTTCTGAGTGCTAAGGGAAACTTCTGTTGATGAATTGGACTTAGAAAGTCTTGTCCTGGTGGTGGATCGTGCGCTATTTTGGTCGGGCAATGCTTGCTTTGTATCAAAAAAAGTTCCGCCTTTTGGTTTATTTTCAGTTTTAGATTTCATAAGGATATGAATTATGATAGTTGGAATGCTTCGGATAATTTTGTTCTAGATTTAGGTTCAGGCTTCTTTACCTATTAATCGTCATTACAGTTAGGACGGAAAAACTTGAAGGGTACCTAATTTGCTTAAGGAATTTGATTTTTTAGATGGAGATCTAGATATAGTGCATAATTTATATTGGCAATTAGATCTCTTTAAAACTGTTTGGCTTGTATCCTAACCCCAAGAAGATAATCATAATCTCATTAATAATGACAGTAATGAAAAGATTTCTGGAACTTGATATCTTTTAATGTCTGGAAAAGGTTTCTTTCAGTGAAGTTGTTTAGTCTTTCTCTGTGGTTACCTTGTTTATACATATTTTGTTTCTTAAACAAATGATTGATAACAAGAGTTTGTTTGTTTTTTTTCAATCTTTTGCAGGCAAGAAAACTTGAAGCTCAGTTGGATGAGCAGATGAATTCTTATCGAAAATTGGTTTCTGCTAAAGCGTCTACAAAAGCTGATACTGTTGAGAGTGATCTGGAGTTGTGGATTGAGCGGTTACTAAAACAACTCCAACAAGTAAACTCACAGATGCAAGCTTGGGTGTCATCTGGTGGATCAGAAATGGTTTCTCATACCCTGACTAGACACCAAGAGATTCTTCAAGATCTCACCCAGGTAATCTATTGTGTTAGCTTGAGTTACCCCATACAATATTGTGTGAAGCTGATAGGACCCCAGATGTGGAGCATGTGATGCTGGACTGTGAGGAGGACAAGCCCAAGCAGTGGCTTGTTTATTCCAGGAGAAACAGGAAGAAGCAGACTGGTCCTGAACAGCTTTAGCACTTAGGCAGTTATGTACTAGATAACTAGGTTACAATTATGTTGTTAGGTGTCAATAGGGTGGCAGTTAAGAGTGGGAGGTTAGTGGTAGTTTTCCTTAGTGTGTGGGGTGATGGTTTTATGTGTTAGTGAGGGTCTAAGGAGGGTAAGGTATGTTTTTACTGGTTTGTGTAAGGGCTGGGATTTTGTCTCAGAACAAGCTTTGGCTTGGGGCTGGTTGAGCAGATTTCCAACCAGATTTGAACTGTTTTCTGTGTGTGACTGTTGGTTTAAGTTGAATATTTTGTGTTTCTGTGAAACATTTCTTGGAATCCTATCAGAAGCTATGCCTTTTATGGTGTTTGAATTGCTTCAGTGAAGTAGTTATGCAAACAAGGGGTAGATATATCATGCACACCGGTGCAAAGAGTTCATTCTTACAAGTGTAAAGGAAAGTAAACATAAATAACTTTGTCACCTCATTGCTGGGCAGTATACGTTGTTTAAAGTTTTGCCAAATGAATTTAGAAGTGATTTTTGGTGTTAAAAAAATCTCTGTTCTACATTCAAAAGATATGACAACTAGGTGGTAAATCCAATCAGCTTTATTTCATGCTAGAATCTTTATCTTGTGATCAAATTACATAGGTTAGGCACTTGAAAGAGATTTTGTAACTTTTCTTATTATTTATCACTTCGTATATTACTTTTAGATCTTATACATCAAGTCTTCTCCTCCTTGTTCTTTCTTTGCTTTGTTACTTTTTGTTTATTTTGGTTTTATTTAGTTATATCATTTTTTGTTTCTTCAAGATTATGCAATTTTTGCCTTGAGGTTAGACCTGTTAGATATCTTATTTATAATAGACCACTGTGGGGTCGTTTAATCTATGTAGTCAACTTCACTTAGAGAAAAAAAAACTTAGTTGTTATTGTTTGTTAGACCTGTCAGACACTGACCTTTTGTTAGATGTGATTGAAGTGCAGGAGTTTTATCGTCTCCGGTCTAGCCTAAGAGCTAAGCAAGAACATGCTTCACTCCTTGAGGATTTTAAAGAGTTTGATCGGACAAGATTGGACTTGGAAGAGGGTGTAGGTTCTGCAGAGCAAGCACTCCTAAAGGAGCATGCATCTATCAGCCGAAATACAGGACAGGTCTGTCATGTGAAATGGTTAATTTGCTTTTCTGATATTAAGTTCCATTATCTTATATTTTAATCAAATCTTCCAAATGTAATGCTTTGCACATATTTGAGCCTTATATAATATTAGATTTTTCTTTTTTGGCCATAAAATTGTATGCCTGTTTTGGATTGTCTTTTTGTTTCTTTAGTTGGATTAGGGCTTTAACATGAGCCATGTGTCAGCAAAACAGGTTTGTTTTGTAGGTTAGAAAAATGACAATGTGCAGATTGATCTTGTAAGCTTTAGGGTTAGAAGGGAGGAATTTTGGTTGATCTCCACTAAATAAAAATCTGGCTCTTTGGATGGTTAGATATTAGAATATTATGAGAGAAAACTTAGTATATTAAAGCTTTATTGAATTTCATCAGCAAGAAATGCCAAACGATTGGACTGTAAAAGGATGCTTTCTTTTCATTTATAACAGCTTTTTCAAGTCTTCTTGTAAAGAATGCTTATTTTTTATGTTTGCTGCTATGAAAATTGGGAAAATGTAGTTGCATACAGAAGAGTTTCTAGATACTAGGAGTGACACTAAACTCATTTAAGGCACCAACACTGTATTCAAAGCAAATGGAGAACTTGGAAAAGGAAAACGCTAATTGCTCTTAGCTAAGAAGAGTGAGGTACTGAAATGGAGAACTTGGTCGCGCTCCCTTTGGAATGCACGGACGAAGAAGACGACATTCTGAATAGGACAAATTAGAAGATCAAAGCAAATGAGCCGAACTCGGCCATCATGGACAATGTTATGGAGGATCGGAAAGAGGAGCCTCACCAAGGGGGAGAGTCTGGAGAGAAAGGCAAGAAGGAAGATAAAGTGCCCATTGAGGTTCCTTTGCCCAAGGAACACATGAATGAAGACCCCATTTCGTCGAATATAAGGCACGAAGGTGAGCGACCCAGTAAGGAAAACAACCCAAAGTTAACGGGGGAAGGCATTGGACTATCGTACAAGGAGAGATTGGTTGGATTCAATGGAATTGCTAACAGTGCAGGCTTAGAATCAGAGTCAGATATCGAATCCACTGATGAGGATTCGAGTGATGAAATGATGGAGGAAGGCGAGGAGGAGAACTCTTTACCCAGTATAACCATCACGGCGGCTAAAAGGAAAAGCTACTACAGACCTTGGAGGAAGTCCCTGATTGTTAAGCTGATGGAAAGAAAAATTGGCTTCAGGTATTTGAAGGAGAGGCTCGGCAGAATGTGGCATCCCAGGGGCACATTAAATTTGATTGACATTGGTAATGACCATTATATAGCGAATTTCTCTATCATGGAAGACTACCAGTATGCCCTTTATGAAGGAACCTGGATGATTGTAGACCACTACCTAGTGGTACAGAGGTGGAGGCCGAACTTTAACCCACTGGAAGATGAAGTAAGGAAGGTGGCAGTATGGATCAGGATTCCATGGCTTCCGATAGAATATTATAATACAAACTTCCTGTGGAGGTTGGGGAACAGAGTAGGAAGAACCTTGAAGGTTGACACCCATACCTTAAGAAGCCTAAACTCAGACACTGGAGAGGCGCTGGAGGTGGAGAGGTGCAAGTTTGCAAGAATATGCATGAAAGTGGATCTCAGAAAAAAATTAGT
This sequence comes from Gleditsia sinensis, assembly GCA_037074535.1. NCBI lineage: Eukaryota > Viridiplantae > Streptophyta > Magnoliopsida > Fabales > Fabaceae > Gleditsia > Gleditsia sinensis. Next base: position 635,813 of record CM073469.1, on the reverse strand, counting down.
GCTCAAATTTCGTTTAAGGAAACAGACCTACTCGATAGAATACGAGGGCCTTCATGCCATCTGTTTCAAGTGTGGCAAGTATGGACATTTTAGAGACTCATGTCAACCACAGGAAAGAATTAAGACCAAGAGGAAGGAAAGCGAAACCAACAAACCAACACGAATATGGGAACCAACAGGGTACCCAGGAGAAAGGAGCGTACAATCAAGAACCGCAGGAGAATTTCGGTCCATGGATGATCGTGAAGAGACCGGAAAGAAGGAGTATGGCGAGACCAAAATCGACGGGAATAGAACCCACACCAGCCCGAAACTGGGAAACTGGCAAGGCTCCGATGGAAGTAGAAAGCCCGCGGAACAGTAGGATGTCAAATCGATTTGACATCCTAGAGACACAAGGGGAAGAGCAGGGGCATGGGACGGCGCTGGAGAAGGCAACGATAGGGGAAGACTCTAACAAAGGTACAAATCCCGAAAGGAAAAAAGGCGGGATCCAGGCTAAGACTCCCAATGTAGATAGCAGGAATATCCAAACTTGGGGTGATGATGAAGTGGGCTTGGGCTCACGGGCTACACAGACGAAGAAAAAAGATAGCACGAAGAGACAAAAAGTTGGAAGCCCATCGAGAGGAAAATCAAGGACCAGCTTGACGCCGAGTCCAAAAACAAAGGGGAATGTTGGCCCAGTAAGGAAGAAGGAGGGTGGGAATAGAGTGGCTCTAGCTGAAATTCACAAACTCAATAGACAAATGGGCCTAAACCCCAGAGATAAGGAGAAAGTTAATTCATTAAGTCTGCTATCGTTAAGGGCTAGACCAGTTGGAAATGAGTCTCCAGTGAACAGGCCAACGGGTCCCCAAGATAATCAAATCATACTCCAAACTAGAAAGAAGCCACCGGACTCTGACCTCGTCCCAACCACGATGGAACAGGACAACATGGTGAAGCATGGAGAGGAAATTAAGCAATGCAAGGGAATGGAAGCTTTGGGTCACAGCATACGGCTGTAGGCTTGCCCTTTTGAATTTTGTTTTATTTTTAATGAATCTAATGGCCTGGAATTGCAGAGGGGTAGGTGCCAAATACTTCCCCCTCCTTCTCAAAGATTTAACTAGCATGCATGATGTCAACTTTTTGGCTCTGCTGGAGACGCGCATTAGCGATGGCAATGCTGACCAGATCATTAGGAAACTTGGCTGGTCAGGACATGATAGGATGGATGCTTCAGGCTTTGCAGGGGGTATCTGGCTGTTATGGAACTCACAAGACTTGGAGGTTACTATGATCAGAAAACATAAACAATTCTTACACTCTTGAGTCTACTGTAGGACCACGAAGAATGTCTGCATGGTTACAATAGTGTATGGGTCACCGCAACCTGCAGATAGAAAGGATTTGTGGCAGGGGTTGAAACACCTCTGCAACGATGATGACATTCCCTGGTGCCTTATGGGGGACTTTAACGCTTACAAAAGCATAGCGGAAAAGGAAGGAAGCAACTTCTATAACTGGAGCTCCATGAGGGACTTCTCCAACTTTTTTTTTGAATGCTCTCTTATAGACTTGGGCTTTAAGGGACCGAGGTATACTTGGGAAAGGGGGAAGGTGAAGGAGAGAATCGATCATGCTATGTGTAATCTAGTGTGGCAAGAGAGATTCCTGGAAACCACGGTTTATCATCTCCCAGCCCTGAAATTGGATCATAGGCCGTTTTGCATCAAACTTGGCACACAGGAATCAAACGTTAGGAAGAAAAGAGCTTTTAGGTTTCAGAGTGCCTGGCTGCTCGATGAATCCTTCCAGGAGGTGGTGAAAGAGGCCTGGAAAGATGGGAGGAACTGGATAGAGGCTGCCGGGAAGTTCAAAGATGAGGTGAATGTGTGGAACAAGAACGTCTTTGGGAATATCTTCAAAAGAAAGCATGAACTACTAAGACGACTATCTGGTATTGACAAAGCCATACTACCAAAAGGAAATCCATATCTTGAAGAGCTTAGAGATAACCTTTGGAAAGAGTACGAAGTCATTCTCATGAAGGAAGAAGCCTTGTGGTTCCAGAAGTCCAGATGTAAATGGCTGAATTTAGGTGACAAGAACACCAGGTTCTTCCACTCCCTGACCATGACCAGGCGAAGACACAATAAGATTGTGGCCTTGAGAGACGAGGACGGCAATTGGGAGCATGATGAAAACAAGGTGAAGGCAATGGCCAAAACGTACTTTGAAACTCTCTTCTCCCAGGAGGAATCAGAACATTATCCTTTTCCGCTCAAGGGATGCTTCCCAGTGATGAATGAGAGTGAAGCCCGGTTGTTGCATTCACCACCCTCCAAAGAAGAGATCAAAGAGGTGGTTTTCAGCATGGGGGCCTTCAAAGCTCCTGGACCCAATGGGCTCCAGCCGATCTTCTTCCAAAGCCAATGGGGAACAGTTGGTCCTTCGGTGTGCAAGCTTGTTCAAGAAATGTATGAAAACCCGGCACTGATAAGGAATGTAAGCCAGGCGCTTTTAGTACTAATCCCCAAGAAAGAGAGTCTAGAAACCATAAAGGATTTTAGACCCATTGCACTTTGCAATGTGATCTATAAAATTCTTACCAAGGTTATAGCAAATAAGATAAAGGCCGTGATGGATAAATGGATTGGGCCCAGCCAGAATAGTTTCATCCCGGGAAGATACATAACAGACAACATCGTAGTGGCACAAGAAGTAATGCATACAATGAAGAGGAAGAGTGGAAAAAAGGGTTTCATTGCATTAAAGATAGACTTGGAGAAAGTCTACGACAGACTTAACTGGGAATTTGTAGAGGAAACATTGAGAGATATCGGGCTGCAAGATCATCTAGTGAGGGTAATTATGAACTGCATATCTAACAACCAGATGGAGATCCTATGGAATGGAGAGGTTACGGAGGCTTTTGATTCGTCCAGAGGCATAAGGCAGAGGGATCCTATCTCACCCTACCTATTCGTCCTCTGCGTAGAGAGGCTATCCCATGGGATCGAGTATGCAGGCAAGAACAAACTTTGGAGACCAATACGGTTATGTAGGAAAGGACCACTAATCTCGCATTTATTCTTTGCAGATGATCTGCTTTTGTTCGCTGAGGCCGATCTATAACAATGCGCAGTCATCAAGGAGGTACTGAGCTGTTTTTGCAAAAGCTCTGGGCAGCTGATCAACAAGAATAAATCTAAATGCCTGTTCTCTAAAAATGTGAATCATACCAGAGCCTCTCAGTATAGTCAATTTTTAGGCTTCCAATTCACGGGTGAACTGGGCTCTTACCTGGGCATGCCACTTTTGAATAAAAGAGTGAATAGAGGTACACACAGATTCATCTTGGAAGAGGTTAAAGGAAAGTTGAGTGCATGGAAGGTCAAGACCCTCACACTTGCTGGCAGAATCATGCTAGTTTCTAGTGTCCTAAATACGCTACCGTATTATGCCATGCACACTTCTTTGCTGCCGCTGAGTTTATGTGATGAAATTGAGAAAGCAAATAGAGGATTCCTCTGGGGGAACACAGAAGAAAAGAAGAAGGTACACCTAATCAAATAGGACAGGATATGCGAACCCAAGGATACGGGAGGTCTCGGGTTTAGAAAGATGAGGATGATGAATGAGGTTTTCATGACCAAATTAGGATGGAGGATGATCCAGAACCCAGAGTCTTTGTGGGTTAAAACGCTAAGGTCGAAATACATGTGTGATGATGGCACGATTCCACAACTCAAAGACAAGTATGCAGACAGCTCGAATTTATGGAGAGGGGTACAGAGGGTTTGGAAAAGGTTGGAAGAAGGCATTGAGTGGAAAGTGGGTAATGAGAGAAAAGCAAGGTTCTGGGTTGATGCATGGCACAACAAATTGGGAGTCCTGGAGAACTCTGCCCTGCATGCAATTGGAGAGGAAGAAAGGAAAATCTGTGTTCGGGATATGACAACAGAGAACGGAAGCTTGGACTGGGAGAAACTGGCATGGCTACTACCAAGTAGGATTCTGGAACTCCTAGCCTTTACTACAACTCCAAAGGAGGATTCCGGGGAAGACAAGGTGCTCTGGAAACACAGTAGGGATGGAACCTTCTCCATAAGATCAGCCTACGAAGCTAGGAATGGAAGCACACACCCCCCGGCACTGGTTTGGAAGAAGATATGGAAATGGAAGGGACCACAAAAGGTTAGAACCTTCCTCTGGTTAATGGGAAATAATAGTATTTTAACGAATGAATTCAGATACAACCGTCACCTAGATAATGATGGTCTGTGGTAGTTGTGGAAGGGAGAAAGAAACAATCCTTCACTGTTTGAGAGTCTGTGAGACTGTTAAAAATTTATGGCTCAGACTGGTGAAGCCATCACGTTGGCAACAATTTTTCACATGGGAGCTAGTTGAATGGCTAGAACGGAATCTTACAATGAAGCTAGGAAACATGGATGTCTCGGACATACCATGGGACATCCTGTTTGGAATGATGTGTTGGATACTATGGGTGCGTAGATGCGAAAACACTTTTGAATCTGCGAACCCCCACAGGGCAGACATCTATTTCACTTGCGTTGCCAGAGCAAGAGAATGCATGGAATGGGTGTCTAATAATGCCACACTCCAAGGACGGAACTTACACCTAAAGTCGGTTGGATGGGTCCCGCCCAAAGATAATGGCTTGAAGTTTAATGTGGATGGGTCCTTCCACGAACAACGTGCCGCATGTGGAGGAGTCCTCAGGAATGCATTGGGAGAGTGGATCATGGGGTTCATGTGGAAGACAAAGGCGGGAGATAACCTGATGACGGAGCTGTGGAGTATTTGGAGGGCAATGGAACTTGCTTGGGAGAGGGGCTTTAAGGAAATATCCATAGAATCAGATTCGAAGGAGGATGTGGACTTGTGCATGAAGGGCTACAACAGATTGTATCTAGTCGCAAAGGTAGTTGGGCTGATCAGAAGGAACCTTGAAAGGGACTGGAAGATTGGCATAGAATATACATGCAGAGAGAACAACAGGGTGGCAGACTGGCTAGCGAGAAGAGCGCGAGAGGGTGGGGAAGAATCCACATTCCTGTTGAACCCACCGGAAGAGGTGGTAAGCATACTAAAGGAAGATAGGGAGGGACGTACATACCAACGCTGGGTGTTTTCGTAGTCGATTTTGACTCTTTCATGCACCAAAAAAAAGAAGTATAGTCTTTTTCCCCCTCATAGACACAAAAGGAAAAAACATTGTAGATACGATTGGCTTGAGGAGAAAACAAGAATTTTGCTGGTGAACTTTTGTGGAAAATGTTGTGCTAGTAGTTTCAATCTTTGTATTTCATGTAACATATGGAAGAAGACAAACAACTAGAAGAGGACATATGGCCCCTTGTTTGTATGCTGGCATGGATATCCAACTTAAAATGTTACTCTGGGGCATGTAGAAAACAGCTCTTCCAACACTTATTTGTTCTTTGTTGATTTTATTTTTCTGGTGTCTTCAACTTTGGTTATCTTGTTTAGAATTGTTCTACTTATTCCCGTGCTGCAGATGGACAATGTTATTTCACAAGCGCAAGCAACACTTGGTTCACTTGTCCTCCAGCGTTCAACTTTTGGTGGCATCAATTTAAAGCTCGGCAATGTTAGCAGTCGCCTCCCAACGGTATGACTCTTATCAATATGGTTGTATGGTGTTTTAGTTATTTTGTCTTTTGATAATTTATATCTTGTGTTGTCTTATGGCATTGTACAACGAGTAGAAAAAAAAAAGGATATTAATTAGGAACGTCAAATTATACTTTTGAGATATGATGATAAATTTCATAGTTCATGAGAATGGATTAACTGGAGAAAGATGTGGCCACCTAAGTTTTCTACTCTGAAGATTTTAGTGTAGGCAAAGAATGAGATTCATTCCATTACTATGTAGTAATGTTAATCTGTGTACTTGAATGTTTGTTAGAATCCTGTTGTTTGATGTACCACTTTTACTAATGTTGCAGGTAAATAACATTCTATCAGCAATAAAGCGAAAAAAGTCAATGGATACTATCATACTTTCCCTTGTTGCATCCGTATGCACGTTTCTCATATTCATCTACTGGCTGACCAAATGAGAATTTTGTTTTCTTGGTGGTTGCTTGTATTGATATTTTTGAATCCTCCTTATCTCCTGGGTCAATCGTTTGTGCCATGTTGAACTGACATTTTTTCTGGGAGTAGTGTGTTGTTGATTCATCCCTGTAATAGAAGTAATGGTTCGTAAGGATCAAAGGGTTACTCAAATGAAAAAAATTTACATGAATATATAAAGTTGGATACATTGCAGTTCCTGTTTCTCACAGCATATAAATACTCGATAAAATATGAAATATGCCTAAGATTGTCTGGCAAGGGGTAACAGTAAAATTTAACCCATGTTTTAGACTGTATGGATTGAACAGGAAAAGCTCTTCTGATCTATTTGTGACTTTATGGGGCTGATTTGATCTTGTAAGCTTCCCTTCTGATTTTCCGAAACTTGTCCTCTAATGTAATGAACTTCAATTGCAGTCTTCAAGGAACTGCCGGTTGCTCTTCTGATGCTGCTAGCTATTTGCCAACCTCTCTTTGTTCCAACTTCTAACTGCTTTGCCTTTTGTTTTATCGGTTCTATCCTGATGCATTTCTTCAACTTGAAATTTCTAATGCATTACTCCAGTTCAGATTCTCAAATCCCACATCCCTGTACTTAAAAAAAATTAAGATATTTAGTGACCAAACACTACTCAAGGGATTGGCCTAGTAATGACTAATGAGAATGAGTATATGATATGGGAGTAGACAACTCGTCATAATGCGTGTCCGCAAAATAGCGGAAACACTATAATCGTTCGTTTTTGAGAAAAGAAAAAAATGAAAACATCAGGATGCTCAGTGAAAAGATGGATTTCTTCCTGTAGTTTGTTGGTTATCTATCAGAAGAGATGAATTCATTGTCAAACGTTGGAATTGTGAAGCGGAGGTTTATGAATAATTGTATTTATATTTCTAATACTCCCTATAACTTAAAAGACTAGGTGTAAGAAACAATTGGTGAAGGGAATTCATAAGATTGATTTTTATGGTGGAGAAAAGGGGCGATGCTGGTGAAGAAGTCCCTGATTGAAAGAAAATAGAGAAGCAGGGAGATCTTGTAAAGGGATTTTGTATAAAACTTGACAAAGCAATGGAACTGGTATTAGAATCCTCTTGACAAGTGAAAAGCAAAAGAAGTGTGCACTCACAATCCCGTGGATGCCGATTCAGTGTCGTTGACTGGAAGAGAATTAATCGTGCGCGTAGTCTTAAGAGATCCTAAAGCATAGTTTTCAAGCATAGAGCGGATCAGCCCAATCTCATTTCTACCACCCGAGGCTGTCCATCTGGCTGTCGGCCAATCCACATGTCATGATCCCCACGACTTTCTCTCTGCTCCGCAACGCGAGTCGTGGGAACGTCTCATTGACATTATTTGTAGACATGTTGGGACGTAACTTCAGCACCAGTGGCATGGCAGTGAAGCAGTGGAAGCAACACACATTGTTAAATTCACAAAAACCTTTCTTAACTCAATAAAAACATGAAAATTAATTATTTAAATGTAAAGAATCGTACGTTTCAAAATGAAATTTCATACTACAACATCCAAACCCAAAAACTTCTCAAAAACTTTTTATGCATAAAAAAGTGTTTATCTATTAATTGCTTTCGTTGGTTCACATTTTAAAAGTAATTCTTTAATTTGTCTACCATACATACATTCACACAATCATCAAACACTTTGAGGAATATTAATGTTGCACACGGACAGCATATCCCACTCGCCAAATTGCATGCCTACTAAAATTCTTTTAACCTAACCCCACATTCTAACAAACCACATTTACTTAATTAAAACTAAACAAGTCTAATTTCACCAAATGAAGCTTACTCCATTCTTCTGCATCTCCAAAGAATAACTAAAAGGAACTGTTTTTGCCACTAATTGAGCACAAGCGCCATTAGTGTAAATTCTCTATACCAAAAACAAGAAGAAAAAGACAAAACCCAAAGAACAAACGATAAAAGCTCACAAGATCTACAACTTACAAAATCATACTAGATTAGACAATGCAATCGTATGTGTCGTTTAGAAGGAATAAAAAATATTGGAGCTAGATATATATCCCAACTTTATATATCATGGCTTAATTAAAATGCGCAGGGAATTTATAAAAAGATCTTATGTTCTTTGATACATCCAGATTTATTTTGTTTTGAAATAGCCTTCTATAGCTAAGAAAGTCTGAATCTTCGTGATGAAACTTTAATCTTCCCTCAGCAATTACTTGAATGACTATGGAGGTTAGTAGTAGTAAATGTAGTTTAATTAGGGAGAAAAACATTATCCGTTTTGTTATCTTAAACATCAAAACTTTAATTGACTTAAACACGATATTTTAAATTATACTTAAATAACTTATAATCTTATATATCATTGTATCATAATATTTGTGCCTTCTCATGTTTCGGATTCTTATTAGTTTATGCAGTTGAATATAGATGCTTTTCCTTCTCCTCTAATTCATTGAGCAGAGAAAATACCTCGGTGTACTACAGTTTTCACAATGATGGAAGATTATGCATGTGAGGAAAGTAGTAGTGAGTGGGTTTTCCATTATGTTCATGGTTCTTTACTTGTGACAGCGTGGTACCCTTAATACCCTATTTGAGGCAGGCACAAGATACCCTTTTCTTGTCGCTATCCAATCTTGTCGAGTATATGATCCCATGTCCCAACGTCAACACAAGCGAAAGAGATAAACATTCATCTTAAAAGTTACAATAATCTATCGAAGGTCAGATTATACTACGTATCACAACCGTGCGTCCAATAGTTTTTTCATAACATAAAATGATGTCGCAAGTGAAAAAAGCCACCAAAGGTTAATGGGAAGAGAACAGAAGTTACAACAGTTATAGCTTTATATTATGGAAACTTACCTAACATCTGCCATAGCAAATTCAACTGTCACCTAATCTAGGTAACACAGTACTCTTTATGAACACTTAACAGTTGAGAGAGAGAGAGAGAGAGAGAGAGAGGATTATATATAAGTGGGTGTGTTTTGGTAATTAAACAGCAGTGTGGGTCGGAAGAAGCTTATTGGGAAAATAAGAAAGAGTGTGTACGAGACGTGGAGCCCTCAGAGGAGAAAGTTGAGATGGGATTGCCGCTTCATTTCATGCTTTTCAATTGTCGAAGAAAGGACATCTAACTGCCTTCTGAAATTCCTAGAATATTCATCAATTATGTAGTGTTAAGGCAGAAGCATCATCATCTCTTGAAGTGCCCTTTGGAAAAGTTAAAGAATAAGAAGGGACCCATACCCAACAATGAAAAACGTAGCCAGAAATTTTTCTGATTGTACTATATGCACCCTTTACCTTGGTTTATCATGTCATATCGATTATGAAGTCTATAGATGAAAAAAAAAATGCATGATAGCACGTGACAGTTGAAACTACTGACTAAAAATTAAAGCACACTACATTCCAAATTTCAATGGGAACATATATCATGATTATGGGCTTGTTAATTTGGCATTTTATGGACTAAGTATTATTATCAGGCCTCTTAGATAGTGGGGGTAGCCATGCACAGTTTGCAGTAGTTGTCTAGTTGAGGACCTGTAGGAATGCAGTTCTATAATACACTTAAATATGTAGGGACAACTCTATATCCTATGATTGGACAAACAAAAGCATAATGCAAAATAAGAAGTGTTTCTGTGAAGATACTGGAAATCCACCAAATGGGCTAAGAAAATAGAATACCACACCTTTTATGAGACAAGTCCATTCTACAAAACTACATTATTCTGAAACTCAAAAGCAGGCTGTAGACATGAATATACAGAGAAAGGCTGACCCAAGACATGTAATGTAAAAGACAAGTGGGAAGACAAACTAAAGTTAGAAAAAACATTCAATGAGGTATGCGCTATCAAAAGTTGTACATGGGTGTTCCTTATAAGGTCCAATCAAACAGGTTTGCAACATCTCTCTCTCCCTCCCCCTCTCTCTCATAAACACAAAAGGATGTCTTAGTCTTTAGGTCTTCCCATATAATGACCTTGAAATGTAAAATAGTGATATCTACTTCCATACACAGCACAACTTCCATACACAGCACGGAGCATTTATTGTTGTTACATCAATTATACAAACTTCCATCCTTCTTGTTAAACCAAACTTCATCATCAACAAGGTATAATCTTTACATATTTTTCCCCGTATGGACCCTTAAAGGTCAGAGTCATGTCCATCTGAAAATTTGAATAGCAATTCATTTGCAGAGACTCACTGGGTCCAAAGTCTTCGATGGATAGCCAAACGGAGAAGAAACAGACAGAAACGGAGGATCAAAAACACCTACATGGTTCACCTCCTGGTCTTCTGTTGGATCTAAGTCTCTCTAGTAAGGATTCAGGTGATGATTCAAAGCCAGAACTCAATCTCATCAACTGTTTCGATACGAATTCATCCATGAAGTCCTCTGAATCTCCTCATGGTAATGAGTTGGATCCACGGATTTTCTCATGCAACTACTGCCAGAGGAAATTTTATAGCTCGCAGGCACTTGGGGGACACCAAAATGCACACAAGCGTGAAAGAACTTTGGCAAAAAGAGGACACAGAGTTGGTGCTGCAGTTTCACCAGATTTTGGACAGAGGTACTCTAGTATGGCTTCTCTACCTTTGCATGGCTCCTATAACAGATCACTTGGCATTCAGGTTCATTCCATGATCAACAAGCCCTCTTATGAATCACCCTTCTTTGGTTTGTCTCGTTCACATGGCCAAACTGGATGGCGAAGAATTCAGAAGCTTCCATTGGGGAATTTTCATGTTGGGGCAGGCACTGAATCATCTTTAGCTGCAAAATTTTCTCCAAGGTCTGTGACAGAGGGAATTGAAGGCTACTGGCTGGGTAGTGTTACCCATTTGAATAATAAACAAGAGGAGTTGCAGAAGCTTGACTTGTCCCTCAAACTCTAAGTTTGATTGTGTTTTTTCTCCATTGACCAAGAGCTTTCCACCTTTTTCTCTCTTTTTTCCTCGTGTATTTCTAGTTGTAGCTGCTGTAAATTCATTTAGGCTACTCATCGGAGGTTGTGTTTTGGTATTTTTTACTTTGTGCTGACGAATGCTCCATGGGTTTTAGTTGCATAATCAATTCAACTCTCTTATTGACAAAAGCTCACACACTTAATTGGGAAGTTTATATATACTTTAAAAACTAAATGCAGCTGAAATCCCTGAGTTATTTCTAGATGCAATTCTTCAACGCCTTCAGCAGTTTGAAGATTTGATTTCACAATGACATATTGAAGGGTCTGCATGTAATAGATTCATCCATTAATTAACATGATCCAGCTCAAAATTTTATACTAAAAAGGAAATCAGCAGAGCAGTGTTGCTGATCTCTAACTAAAGAAAATTTATTTATGTTCTAATCAAGCTTCTATTTTGTTATGTGCAAACACACTTTTGGACACTAAGGAGTTCTACTCCCAGAGTTCAGAACCCTAATGTTCAGTTCTTGCAATTTCCCTTATCTGTGAGAAAAAGAAAAGATATCCTCAGTGATTGTCTTTTCTTTTCTGTTTTTTTTTTTTGTTTAGTATGCTCAAGTAATTTGCATTCACCTCAACTAATATAACTAATTTATGTTTATATTCTGGTTAGAGACAGATTGTTTACTTTAAGATTAAAAGATTCACAATTGAAAATTTTTTCACAGATTAATTGTAATAAATTGATATAGTTAAAATTCAAAGGTAGAACTGGTAATTACAATTGATACAGCATTTGATGTCAACCTGGGACTGTTTATATCAAGGTATATCTGTCTCACAATTTGGGTGACAAAAGGTGCACACTGGAGAAATTGGATGCTAGCTAGTGACTATCGCTTTTTAATTCTTTTGTACACAAATTGAATGGTTGAGATTGTCCCAGTGACTCCTACTTTGACCCATCTGCAGTTGGAGAAATAGACCATCTCTATTGAGATCAAAGGAAGTAGGTGAGGCAAGCCATGTGAAACTAAGCCACGCAAGGACCCTCAGGTCTGCTATCACATCATTTTTTTCAAAAGGAATTATTAAATAATAATAATGAGTTTTATTGTCTTGATTTGTTACCTACAAGAAATCTTAGGAGGGCCCACAAATTTGTAGGTCCAAATCTGGCTGATGTTTACAACCTAATTCATATTTTAATCATGGAACACAAAGGACTGTGATAGAATTAAGATGCAAAAGTAACTGAAAATCTTGTCATTATGACGGGTAATGTATAATCATACTAATCTCACACTAATAGTAAGATCTGTTGACATAGTTTAGGGCTTGTTGATGCCAAATGTAATAATTCGGTTGGGCTGTCAAGTTTACTTTGTGGTGGGATGCCTCAGTCTTCACCATTTTGTGCATTAAAAAATGGTGAAGTTTTCAATTTTGCCTCTGAAACAAGAAAGAAGCCCCAATGAAATGGGTTAAATGAAATATATGGAGCTATCATTTGGCCGAGATTAGGTGAGCCTTTGAAGCAAGAAGCCAAGAAGTGCGTCTTGTTCATGGAGAAGATCTTATGTAATAATCAAAAGAAAAGATTGTGTGTCCTCATCTTAAATGGAAGATAGATAGGATATGAAATTGGAGTTGACATCAACATCTCAGTTAGGCTAGTGACACAGTAAGTGTATGTTCTTGAGTACTGTTGAAGACTGGAGCTGTTATACGCTCCAGATGCTACACACCAGTGACCGAAGAAAAATGGTTCAATATAAAACTCTTAATTTGTTTATGACTTCTCTTGCTTTGCAAGTTTGGAATTTCCAAATTATCAACTTAGAAAACCAAACGATTGGTGAAATTTTCAAAACTTGTGGATTCGTCGTTTTCCATTAACTGAAGTTAGGTCAATTATTTACTCTGCCTAATTATTGTTCACATTAATTTTGTAAGCAAATTCACGAGTTCAATTCTACTACTAGGTCTAATGAACCTACCATGGTCTTTTTTTATACTTGTCCTACACACCAAAGTTGAACAAGATTCAAGCTTGTTTATTGGTGTCATTTGGGATGGCTTAGTTCAGTCCTGGCAACTTATACCATCTTTAGAAACAAAAAAACTAAACTCCTCAACCAAATGAGCTCTTTGGAAAGCAACTCGGTACCTTGAATTTCCTGTCTGGTAAATTCTGTGGGTAAGAGTGTTGTTACTAACACATCTGAATGGTGTAAGTGCAAGACGAATGCTGATGTAAATGCTGCGACAGTAAAATAGGTTTACATTATTATACCAAGCTAAATCCGTAAACCAAATTACAATACCATCCATTCCTTTTGTTTCTTTTTGATAAAATGCTTATCAACTCCGTTTTATACTGCTCTTCGTGTATTCATGAAAGAAAGAAGGCAACTTCATCATTTGCACCCCTTGCTTCCCTGCCAAGAACCAACCCCACAAGTCCAAATTCAACTTTGGAAACGTAACAACAACCTTTGATCTCTAACACGATGATCAAGGTTATGTAAAGCTGCATGTTTTCCCAAGTGCCCCTCAACTTGGAGGTTTGAGCAACTTCAACATTTATATCTTAATCTCCGAAACTCCTTTTCAATCTAACCCATTGATCCCAAGGTCGTCCATCAACCATAAATGAACCAAACTTGGTAGAAAAGAAAAAAAGGAGGATTAAGTCTTTCTGAGCAAACTGAGTCAAGAGGGCAAGTGACTAATTTTGCATTTTCAGGAATATAACTTTACCAAAGGATTGCAGCCTCATTTGTTCACTTCCATCACCACAATCCAGTCCCCCTCTCCAACAATCTCTCAATAACAAAGCAAATCCCTATTACCCTTTTTTTCTTAACCAAACCCATTACACTTACATTAAAACTGAAGGTACCACCAGGAAAAGAGACACACCGGGTATCATTATTATTTAGGAGGAGTTTCAAGCAAGGGTTTGGACTAATTAGAACCCAAAAGGTAGTGGGAATTGGATGCAACAGCCGACGAACAGCTGACAGTATTTGTGGATTGAAGAAGAAACAGCCAGCGGGCCCACAACTACGAGGAGTCCGCTAAGTTTTCTGTCTTCTAATCCGTTTGCTTTGAAGTCTCTGTAATTTATGAATATCTTAATTTTTTTAAATTTATTTTTCTAGTGGGAGATCGTGACCTCAAAAACATCAACTCGTCACCCTTGAGGACTTTTTGACACCGAATTTGTGACCACTATAATGCTAATATATTGTACAGTAATTAGTAAGATTTAGCTGAAGATTTTTCCTTCTATAATTTATTAATAAATCTTAGGAGAGAGCTAAAAACTTAAAATGATTAAATACATAAGATAATCAAATTAGTCAACTTTAGAGTTGAGACATAAAGCAATGTAATAAAATTCTTTTTCATTGTAATAGTCAATAAATTACTTTCTTAAAATTAAGTTATGTTTGGCCATGCTTATAATTGTTTTTTAAATAGAATTTTTAAAAAGGTATTGTAACAAATGATAAATATTTTTTTTTTAAAAAAATTTTTATTGTCAAATTACTGGCATGTTTATAAATCATTTTGCGATTAATATTATTTTAATACAAAAATAATTTTAAATTTTAAATCACTATATATATATATATATAAAAAATTTTTTACTCAAAATAAATGTATACAATTATATTAAAATATATTATCAAAATTTTAATTAAAATTTTTTTCATCAATCAAAATAATAAATTTTTATATTGAAATATTTTAATTTAAAAAATTAGAGTTTTATTTAATAAAATTTTATACATTTAAATGAGAGTATTTAAAAAGATAAAGTTTGATAATTTTATAATTTTTAATTTTAGGTGAGGATATTTTTATTATAATGAAATTTATTTTATGCTTCTGCTTTAATAGATAAATTTCAAATTTTTATTTCATTAAAAAAAATTGTTTTTACTGAATAATTTTAAGTGTTAGTAAAATAAAATAAAATAAAAACAATTTTTTATTAAAAACAAATAAATATTTTTTCTTTAAAAAAATTAAGTCAAACGGGGTCTCGGCGATGTGCCATCTTTGGAGTGCTTTCCTCTATCCTTTATCCTTCTTCCTTCTGTTGCCACCGCACGAACTTCAGAAATGGTACTGTCCCCCATGGCTCTCTCGTCAACTGCTAAGCTTACCCTTCTTCGTCCACTTCACCTTCACCGCCCTCTCCTTTCTTCGTCCCTTGCTTTCACTCCACCATCCACTTTTCTGCACTCTGCTTTATCTGACCCTCAACCTATCCCAAAACTCCCATTCAGTGGCAAAATCCAATGCGTTGAAAGAGAAGTAGCCCCATCAGCCCCAGGTTTTGATCCCAAGGCCGGTGTCGCTCTTTACAAACCTAAATCCTATGAAGTTCTTCTCACTGATGCTGCGAATTCTCTAGCTTACGCTCTTGAAGACGGAAAAATTCGCTTAGAGATCGATTTCCCGTAAACTTCCTCCCCCCTTCTGCATTTTCAGTTTGCATGAGCTCAAATTAGTGGTACAGTAACCCCATATTCTAAAAACTTGAACTTGGAAAAATGTTACTACTTAGAAGCAACACCCACTTGCGGACGAGTCAATTGTTCGATTCACCCTGAAGTTTGTAATCTGCGTTCAACTTTCAAGTTCCAAATTATATCTTTTCTTTTCCTAATAAAAATGGCCATAGAACTTCGAGGAGTTAATTACATACTCGATTTTTGAGTCACTTTAGTTTGGACTCTGCAACATATATAGCCACCCTTTTGATCCTACAAATCATTGGACCTGAATGGGCTCTTCTTGTACAAACAAAAATAAAATGCTTCATCTTGTACTGCCTTGTTAATGCTCTTGCTTGATTGGTAACAGTTAATGACTTTGCTGCTGATAATATCAAGATGATAGAGATACCAGAAGCTGTGTCTTCCATTATATTTTTAATAAATTCACCCTTATACCCGTTAGAAAAGGGCATCGGACGCTGGGTGTGACATTGCAACATTCATGTCATATTCAGCCCTCGCTGAAGTTATGTGAAACTTAAAGAGATGATGTTTTATGTTCTACTTGTTCACTGAAGTAGTATATGCAATCAGTCATTTGTAGACTTTTGACTGTGGACAAAATTTGGTGGGCAGGGAAACTTTAAGCAGTACTAGTTGAGCCCTTTCGCTTAGGGTTATTTACAAAATTTTGCAATTAACTGTCATTTTATTTTTCATAAGTAAAAAGCTATTCCGTGTTCTTAACGATGTTCGCATATCATCACATTCATCTTACATAAATGATTGCTTTTTTGCTTTTCCATTGTATTCTATTGTGTTTGCATGGTTAAATGACTACTAATTGGTCGGTGTCAATATTTTCATTGTTTCTCCTTAGAGGTATAAGTCATAATATACTTATCTGTTATATGTTGAAAATCCATTACCATTAGTGCTCTAATTCTAATAATTCATAATTTTTAAAATCCTCATACTGCACATATTTCATTGTAAAGTATGTACTTATAATGATCAATTCTATTGGGGAATTTTTGGTTATGTCTGAATGCACTCTAATGGCTTAGTTTCTTTCATTGGGTTTTAGATATTATTATCATTTTTCTATCAAGAGAACACGTGTCCAAGTCACACTTTAGGTTTTGAGGTTATTGGTTTTGGATTTTATCTGCTGTCATTTCATTTCCTGATTTTTACCCTGGGATTATGTCTGCAGGCCTTTGCCCAGCAACATTTCTTCTTATAAGGTACCATTCTTTGCTTCGATTAGTCACTGGTGATGATAATATTAATTCTTGTCAGTTTGTGAACCGTCAGTCTTTATCTCTTTTTCCTTTTTAGTATCTAGGTGCATACTTTTGGAGAGAGTACTAAGTTCCCAAAGTTTGAATCTTATATTTTACGCTATCAAATTATTGATCATCTTGTCAGATGATTGATATGATTGACGGTGGTTTAACTTGCTATGTTATATAATAACTTAATTGTTATTGTGCTCTACATACTTCTGCTCATCTGCTGATGTTTCTTTCTTTTTCTTTTTCTTCTTTTTTCTTTTTTATATCTATTGTGATTCCATATATCAGTTATTTTAACTGTTTTTTATATCTAATTATCTATACTTTATGCTAGCCTAATGGTGATTTCATGCTTCAAGACATTGTTCTAATTGACAGTTTCTAGACCTCTGAGTCATGTTTGTCTGAATACGTTGCACATAATTTTCTCAAATTCCTAAATATTTCAAGGGATCTTCAGATGAATTCATTGATGCCAACATTCAACTTGCCTTGGCTGTTGTCAGAAAGCTTCAGGAGAAAAAGGAAACCAGAGCTTGCATAGTAAGAAGAACGCATTCTTTTCTTCACTTCCCAAGCAAGTACTTGTTTTCATTTATAAATGTTTTTCCTCATTTGGAGAAGATATAATTATATTTCTGTTGTAATTGTAGGTATTCCCTGATAAGCCAGAAAAGCGCAGGGCCTCTCAGTTGTTCAAAGCAGCTCTGGATTCAGTAATGAAAAAAAAAAATGATAATGAATTTTTTCTCCATCTTTTTATTTTACGTTATTAAGATGGGCAAAACTGAATGGAGTCAAAACCAATGTTTGTCCCAATTAAATGTCACCATTAGAAATTTCTTGAGTATTGAAACTATATACTTCCAGAAGTATCCTTTCTCGTCAACAATAACATTTAACAATTGATTGGCATTGATTCAGGCAAAATATGTCTTCCCCATATTAAAGTGTGATTTTTGGTATGCTTTCAGATTGATGGCATCACTATAGGTTCTCTGGATGATGTCCCTGGTGGACCTATCACTACATTTTTCAGATCTGTTAGGAACACCCTTGATTTTGACTTTGAAGATGAAAATGAAGGCAAGTTTTTGAGGATATATATATATATATATATATATATATATCTGTGTGTGTGTGTGACTGCTTTAGGGTATGATTGGTTGGACTGAAAATGAGGGATATATCAAGATTTATATTGTTTCGAAATACCTTTCAATTTCACTCCTCCATTTTCACCTTCCAAAATTTTACTCCTACCAAGTGCACCCTTATTCTTGAGGTATATCTTGGTGACGTTTGGTGTAGGTTTGTTTCACCAGTTCATGATGAAAATAACTAATTTGACACTTTCGTTTTTACAAATGCAGGTCGTTGGCAGTCTAGTGAGCCTCCATCACTATACATGTTCATTAACTGCAGTACACGGGAACTTGCTTATGTAGAGCAGTATGTGGTATGGTGTCTGCCATTAGAAGGTTTCCTGGACCTTTTTTATTTCAAAACCTTGACGTTCTAATTATAATTAATTGTCACTTATCTGCATTGGTCTGTCCATGGCTTAATTAGTCAGAAACTCATGAGTTCCCTTTTTGTTCTTGGTTGAACAATGAACATATGCAACAATATATCATGACTTGAATCCTCTCTTTTGATTCTGGGTCAGCATGTAATAAATTCCTGGATGCATATTTTAGTTCTTGATCTAGACTCCAGAGAACTTTGATTGCCTTTTTATTGAAAAAAATTGTTTAGAAAAATATATGTGCGATTCTTAATGAAAGTAATTATTTGTGACTGAACAGAATATATTATACTGGCTTTCCCAGGCTGCTTTTGCATGGTGTATATCATCTAGTGTTAGTCAGTTACTACTTGGATTGTGCAGGAAAAGTTTGCTAAGTCAACGCCGACACTTCTATTTAATCTTGAACTAGACACACTGCGGTATATTTTATGCCATTTGAGTTCTGATTTATGCTTAAATCCTTAAAATATGCTTATTATTGACAGACTATAGCCATTGACTTTACAGTGCTGATTTAGGCCTTCTGGGCTTCCCACCCAAAGATTTGCACTACCGCTTTCTTTCTCAATTCACTCCAGTGTTCTACATTCGAATCAGAGAGTATTCAAAGGTACTGCATCTTTATTCAATCATCTCTAGATATTAATTCTTCTTGCCATAATGAGCTTTGCCTGTTTCATTATTCTATTCTTCAGACAGTTGCGGTAGCTCCATATATTGTCAATTACACTGGAGCAGTGTTTCGCCAGTACCCTGGTAGGCAATATATTTTTGATCAAGCATTGATTTGGATCATATTGTTGGTGATTTCTTCACTTTCTTTGACATTGACAAAAAACTGTTGTTGGACCTCAACTTTATGATCTGTTTAGGTCCTTGGCAGGTGATGCTTAAACAAGCAGATGGTTCTTATGCTTGCATAGCTGAGAGTGCAAGCCGCTTCACCCTTGGTGAAGTAAATTCATAAAATTTACCTCTTTCTTTTTAACCTTTTAAGCATTGATGTTAATCTATTGGCTGATCTAGGCCAAAGATGAACTGTTGAGGGTGCTGGGACTTAAAGAAGAAGAAGGGAGCTCTCTAGAATTTCTTCGAAGAGGCTACAAGGTCTACCCCTGTTAATGAATCAGTCTCTTTTAGTTTAATGCATGTTTGTATCCAGTTGTCTATTGTCATATTTATTTATTTTAGTGTCCTATTTCTTCTCTCGGTAAAATTTGCATGTGCGTGTGACCCTACACTGGCATCCTTTTATATATATATAGAATATAGTTCTAAATTAATTTAGTGTGTAGAATGATTTAAATTTGATGGCACATGATCCATCTCTCAATACAGTAGCCATTCTTTATTTTGCCTTCACAAAGTCGAGTGCAAGTGCGTTATCACATTTTGTTCAATTCCTTTTTCTTGTACTGTTTGTTTCTAAGAATGCAGCACTGTGTTTAATATAATGCTTTTTTTTTAAATACATGATTGCGAATTAAGAGCGGGTACAGTTAGCACATTCTTGTGTAACCCTCCTGGGTTTCACCTTAGTATTCCGTTTGTTGATGTATGTGCATGGGTATGCACCTTGTTTAGACAACCATACAAGGGATTGAGTTGATACATGTACTTATCCTGGAAATTGTATTTCCTGTCGATATTTAGTTGACTCAATTTATTGTTATTGTGGTCTTATTTTGAGATCTTTAATCTTATTCTTGGTCAATTCAGTTATAAATCTGGTTCCTGCATTGTTTGACACTGCAGACAAGCACTTGGTGGGAAGAAGATTTTGATTTGGAAGCATCTTCTGAATGGCGGAGTTGAACATTGCAGTATTAGCAGAGGTTCAGTGGTTTCTTGGATCCGCACAACCTGGTTTTGAATGCTCACCTAGAGGCAACGGAAGCATTCCCCACTAAACACCTCATTTCCATATATATATATATATATATATATATATATATATATATTCCTTGATGTAATATTTTATTTGCCTGTTTGAAGCTCTGTATACGGAAATTTTGGCAAAGAAAACCCTATCAGAATTTGCAACCTCCATTTGCATGTCAATCGGCAAGCCCATCGAACTCAATGTAGTGATCATAGAGAGGTGCATAGGAATTAAAAAAAATCAAAAATCAAGTTTAAAAATTATAATCAAAAAATAAAAAATAAATCAGAAATCAACAAAGAAATAAAGGAACTTTTTTGCTTATTCGAGTTCTTCCTCGGCATTGCAATCGAAGAATATTATTTTCTCCTTCCTCCTTCACCATCGAGGCCCATCTTTGGGGATTTCGTAACATTTTCTCTCTCTACTTTTTCATTCTTCTCTTTAACACTCTTGTTCTTCCTTTCTTTGCTGTTTTTTGGGAGAACTATGAATTTTCTTGAAGTGTTTTTGGAGAATGAGAGATTTCAATTTGGATCTGTTTGACCCAGCAACGGTCATGGACTCTGATTACTCTAGCGGGTGCTTCGGCTTCTGATACCAATTTTGGGTTCGCTTTCAATGACAGTAATTTTTCCGATGGGATTTTCCAGATTGAGATTATGGGTGACCAAGTTAAGGTTCGACCCGATTCCGAAGGGTGCACTAGCATCCCCGACTGGGCTTGCCATCAGAAGAGCAGGCGGGAGGATATTAAGAAGGAAAACGAAGGCGACGCTAGAGGCGAAAATTGGAAAGAATGGAGGCAACGCTAAAATGCTTTTAAAATTGAAAAGAAAAAATAGAAAAAATTAATTTTAAAATTACAAAAAATGGATAAAAAAATATGTATTTATTACCTGAAGCAAATTTATTACCGTTGTGAAGCAAAAGTCTTATTTATTACCGTTGAAGCAAATTATCTATCGGAGGACCTTTGAGAGCATCAATATCATCTTATAAATTGTGGCAAAGTCTTAAAAAGTTTTACACTCAAATCTTTAAATTATCAATTCTTTTAGTCATTTTTTTCAATCCATAATTTTTTTTTATAAATAGATCCCAATCAATTTAATTTAAATTCTTTCTTATATTTTATATAAATTTATTAACTTCCCACTAGAGAAAATTCTCAAATTCCTCTATTTTTTTTAAATTCACAAAATAATCTAAATATTAAAAATTTTCAATTTGCTATGTTTCCATTTCAACCAATCAATCCTGGCATGTTTTATAAGCTTCCTTTAATGGGTACTAGCGGTGTAGAGTCCACTTATCAAGAACCTGAAATATCAATCGGGTCTATATCCGAATCTCAAGTTCCACAATTTTTGACCCAAATTGGTTTGAAAAATATTGTGTTCGATGAAAGAGGAGAAAATATAAATCAGAAAAAATCTCGAGACTGATTCACAATAGAAGAAGATGCACTTCTTATTCAAGCGTGACTCAACATTTCAAATGATACAGTTGTTGGTGTTGATAAAAAATTAGATAGTTTTTTTTTATCAAGAATCAAAGATAATTATAACAACTATCGTGGTTGGTTACGAGAGAGAGAATTCGTTCAACTAAAATTTTGATGACATCGGTTGAATAATGTAGTTTAAAAATTTGTTGGGTGCTACAAACAAGCTGTTCATAAAAAAAATAAAGTGGAAACTCAGATAATGACATTATGACTTATGTATATACTATTTTTTGTCAAGATAAGGCCGTACAATTTAAATTTGAACATACGTGGCGACTACTAAAAAATAAACTTAAATGGACAGCAAAATCAAGTGAGAGTTCTTAAAAAAGAATAAAGATTTCTATTTTTGGAACGT
The DNA here is from genome assembly GCA_037074535.1 of Gleditsia sinensis. NCBI lineage: Eukaryota > Viridiplantae > Streptophyta > Magnoliopsida > Fabales > Fabaceae > Gleditsia > Gleditsia sinensis. The sequence continues at coordinate 613,654 of CM073469.1, read as the reverse complement.
ACTCATCATCTTTTAATTGAGAGATTTTATTTGAATGTACATACGATCTAACCTCACTTACTATAATTCGGCCTATAAAAAAATGCAGTAAAAAAGAAGGGTAAAGAAAAATCAACTAAAACCTTTTTTTGACAATGTCGGCTTTACTGCAATATAAGATACACATAGTTACAGAATGATTATCATGAAAGAATTCGTACTAATTAAGACGGAAGAAAACAAATTAAAAGAAAAAGAGTTGAAGTTAGAAGAGTTGAAGATGTTTAAAAAAATCTTCTTTAAAAATACATCTGAAATAATAGAGACAGTGACAAGATCACGAAATATTATGTGACATTATTAAAAAATCACATGAAATTAATTAAAATAATGTTATGTATTTTTTTAATTATATCATGTTATGTATTTTTTATTATTGTTATAAAAAATATTATTTAAAATAAATTTATATTATTTTTAATATGTTTTAAATTTTTTTATGTATTTATTATTTTAAAATTAAAATACAGATGAATTAATATTTTAAGTTGAAATAGAAATAAATATAAATAAAATATAAAAATGTAAGATAATTTATAGGATTTATTTAATAAATTTTTGAAAATTGTATTATTAGAGTATAGAATTATTTAAAATAATATAAAATTATTTAAAAATAATAATAATAATATAATACTATAAAATTTATTTAAATAATTTAAAAAAATATTATATTAGTGATGCTCTTGTAAATAAATAAAAAGGTAAGTAGTGTTAACGTATCTAAGCTCCAGTTGACCGTGGACATAGAAATTCATCAAACCAAGTCAACCAAACTAGTCATTTATATCACACCCTGTAAGCTAGCACTGTTATAAAGAAAAACACAGTAATCACTGTGCATCGTAAGCACTGAAATCAGGTTCCGGGGGCTTTTGGAGTGAGCGAAGCCTATGACCACGAAGTGCTTTAGCGGCAAAGCGGGAAGCATAGATGGCTGAACCAAGTCCATGGCTAGATGAACTTTCACTATGCATAATCAAGGCTCTTCCATCATCATCAGAACCATAGTCTTCCGCTTCCTCCATTTGGTGTTTCTCCGCAATTTTCCTCTTGGAATAGCGCCGCCACGCAGCCTGAATGAAAGTTGCAGCCCATGTTCTCCATTGCTGCGAGTAGAAACGGAAGGTCTGCTGAACCTGTCTACTATGAAGGCGCCTGAACTGGGAAGCCACAAATTTCAACATCTCTGCTTCCAAGGCAAATGCCTCCACCTCATTGATGGCCTTCACTGTCCGAGTAGATGATGGCAAATTAGCAGCAGATTTAGGGTCCAATGCCCATGTTAGTAGCTCTTCTCCACAAAAGTCACCTTCTTTGAGAAGACCCCTGTTGAAAAATCCACTTCTTCCACCATCTGTGGTAACACTCTCTAAACGACCCCGTATGATGAAGAGCATCTCATCAACTGGGTCTCCTTCCCTAACAATGTATGTGCCCTCTGTGTACAAACTAGGCTTCAAACGCTCACATATAGCATCAAGCAAGCGTTCGTCCATGTTAGCGAAGAGAGGAACCTGCACATGACATGGCATATACAGAAGAAAACCAATGAGAAAAGGAAAACTTACGGGGTAGCAATCAGAAAGATGAACCTTTCTTATACTTACCCTTCTGACCAAATTCAAGCAAAGATGCCGTTTGATATCTCTCCTTAGATCTTTTGGAAGACTTTGAACCAAACTCTCTTCATCTACTCCTCGAGTTTCGAGCCATTTGTATTGGTCATAGCGTCTGACTTTTTCCCTTAGATCTGGAGGAAGCAATCGATGATGCATCCACTGCTCAGAGTCACGCCTTTTGATCCTCATTTCCTCAAGACGAACGGTAATTGATTGAAGGTACGTCTGTTCAATTGCATCATAACCCAAATCTCAGAAGAAATTTATGCAACTTTTAAAATCAGCTCATTTCTTATGCATTAATTAGGATGTAAGTCCATCTTCTAGCGATTTGATTAATCAAGAAATGAATATATATGACGTTAGCCTTTTTTTTTTTTTTTACCTGCATTTTTCCAATCAGAAGAGCAATAAGGACAAGCCCCGAAATACATATTAGTATGGAAAACAAAGCCTCTCCAGGGTAAGTACTAGTTTCAAGCCCCTGCCCAAGTGTACTGTGGAAAGAAAAACACAAAGTTCTTAGGCTTTTAAAACGTGGGAAGATATAGCATTAGACACTAGTTAAAAATTAATAATAGAATTCCGCAACAAGTTAGCACAAATAACAACTGAATTGGTTGGACAAATGAGGCGAAAGTGTCAACATGCCATCTTAATTGTTAATGATACTGAATAAGGTTCATATTTTTTTTAATATGAAAACAATATAAGGCATACCTGGAAATTGTTCTTGCTTCTCTCTGCACTTAAGGAAAATTTTATCTACATGATAATTGGTAAATAAAGATGGAGGAAAATAGATGAAAGCAGCTTCAAGTGGAAGTTGAGATGATAAGGGTAAAATCAGTTCTGACATGTTATAGAAGTCTCTTTGGCGCCTCTATTTTTGTCTAACAGTTATATATTTTTGGATTACTGGGAACTCCACAGCGGTTGGTTCTGGTCTAAGTACAAGATCTAGAAAGGATGTATGGTATCATAGTATTAGAATTTTTTTCATGAGTTACCGACTAAACTTCTAATATGTAGAAGATTATACATTCATAGAAATGGAAATGAAGGTGTATCAAATCTAAATTTATTAACTTTATTTGAGAGCTTGACTTATACATGAACACACTAACTGCCGCTAGGACACTGCAAGAAATTTCGAGTTCAGTCTTGTGCTGTATAAGTAAGTGACTGGTGAGTATTAGGTTAGCAACATAAACCCCTGCTTGTTTTCTTAGGAAATCTCAACATGGATGGTTATAAGAATATTAGAAACAAGAAAGCATTGCTAATTCTGTACTAGCACCCAGCATCTGATAGTTATAGAGAAACTGCTTATCTCAGTTGAATTGTCAAACACAAGCAGAGATTATAATCTAAGAAACAGATAATTCAGATAAGAAACATACCTAACATTTTGCAGGCCCCACCATAAACAGAAACAGAATTTAGTCCAGACATCACTGGACGCAACAACTTCTTTTTCTATAGCTCGAGTGTAGATTCCATATTCAAACTTTGATTGATCATCTTTGACAGAGCAGTTTTCTTCAAGAACACTCTTGCTGACACTTCTCCATTTACTAAACCCCGGAAGACGCCTGTTTGAACCCTCACAGTACAAGAATTGTGTGACACATTCTTCAACTCCACTGCAAGCTTCCTGCCAGCACGTGTCATTACGTTCTATGGCTAGTAAGTACCAGACAGACCCCGTTATCTGGAACAGAAACAGAAGAGTGCACTCACTACTCCATATTCCGATAAATTCTCTTCATGGTTCAAAGTTCAGACCTCCGTAGGTTAGCCCAGATATTGACAGAATCCAGAATACTATATATCTACCATTTGTAAAAGCTTATCTAGTTTAGCTTGTCAAATTGGCTTAATTCAATATTCCACCGATTCTTTATTCTAGATTTTACATTGATGAACATATATTGAGGAATTAAAAAACACTATACTGTGGAGAACTTGAGTTCTTGAGGAAGAGCTGAGGTGTTATGTCATACTCTCATAGCATGAAATCTTAGGAAACATAAAATTTTGACTTGCTTGGTGTTTTCTTCATTTTTGGTTGGTTGGTTTGGCCATCCCAAAATATAGTCGCATCTGTGCCATCCTTATTCATTAATAGTCATTATTAATAGTATGCTACTGCTGATATCAAATCCACACATATCTAAGTGTGTATGCATGAATACATATATTGAGCAGCAAAAGGAGAACTCAAGAAGAAGCATGTCATTTACACTCGAAAGAAGTACTTACATGACTAGCAAGCATATACCACATCAAATAGTATGTGGCACCCACCAGTGCATTATCAGAAAAAACAGCAGATGTCTTTTTAATTTCTGAAGCTAAAGGTATAAATCGTACAAATCTTGGAAAATATTGGAGGATGACCACTCTCAACAGTGCCGTTTTCGTGGCCAATACCTCTAAACCTTTTCCTTTGCTAAGATATCTCGCCACAATAATCTGCAGTAAACATATAGATAAAACAACTACTGGAAAACAGATTTCTAATTCGAACTTTATATGCAAAGCAGTGGCTAAAAGAAGAGTTTGTCTAACCTGTGGCAAAGGCAGCACAGAAATGAAGTCAACAATGAAGTAACGTCGTAGATATCTCTTGGCAATCTGTGCAGGATCTATGACAAGTTCACCTCGACCGAATACCCGAGAAGAAGGTGCAATATAAGCAGTACGAAATTGGAAAAGGATGCGAATGAGATAGACTGAATCAAGTATTGATCTCAGCCAAACAGCAGTAGAGGCGAGGTCATTATCCATGGCCAGGCAATATGATCTGTGATTGAAATAAGGAAGATAAAAGAAAAGGGGATCACAAGATATCGATATAATACATAGAAGCTCAAAAATCTTGTTCCACAGCAGAAGAGCCTTGTCTTGAGGATCAAATACTTTAGTCTCTGACACTCTAAGATCTTCTGGGAACACTCCCCAGGTTACTCCGCTTTTCAGTGATCTCCCAAATGTCCTCAGTCCATCTGATCCCCTCTTCATTCCTAGCCTAAAGGATTTTGATGCATTTTGCATATTACGACCAGGAATAGGCATGCCCTCTATATTAAACCTCTGCTTCTTCATTCCACTGCCGGTGCTTGATTGCATTGACAAATTTGAATCCAGATCCTCCAACCTATTAATATCATCCAATCTATGTCAGCGTCGAATGCTTATTTAAACAACCCCCAACGTTAACAAATCAAGAATGAAACGGAACCAGATTGTCTTAAATTAAACCAATCAATTCTAATATCATCAACATAAGGAACTCAGATAGTTCTTGCAACATTCAAAAAATCATTGCACAAGACTTGTGCATTCTGTAGTACCTTACAAATTTATCTCTATTGCCACCAATGTACTTTGACTTGTAACCACTGCCAAACATGTTGAAGAAATCACATAGAGATCTGTCTGGTAATTAATTTCATGTCAGCACTGCAGACAAGAGACAATTAAGATGTTACTGTTATCCCCAAAAAAAAAAAAAAATTCTTGAACATAGAAGCTCAGAACTATGAGATTTAAGGAGGAATAGATCGGCAGAAAAAGTAGCAAAATTGTTATCGACTCTATATTTGAATCAGCCTCCATCTCTGACATAATCAATAATGCTATGTTCTTAGAAAGCACTGCAAAATTATTCACCCTCCGACATTCACACGCAAGGAACCTGACATGGTTTTTCGTTCAAAACATACCCAATTTGACATTCTTTATATTATAATTTATAAAAAACACTCAGTGCAAGGGAAAAATGGAAAATGATGAAGACTTGAGCCCCAACAATCACAGGTCTGAAATTAGTACCTCCATCCTCCCCGATCCCATCATTGAAAAACCAAAAAAGGAATTTTGCAGGAGCTGATTGATGAAAAATTAAATCAAAATGTCTCTAAATTAAAACAACGACAACATTCGAGGAGAAATTACTGTCATTATTCAACACGTAAATTGGGGTCCGTAGAGGAAAGAGATCCCAAGAAATTTGGAGAGAGAAACAAACTGATAGTTAGAAAAATTTTGTCCCTGGCGAAGCAGTAGATTTAGGAGGTCTAGACCGTTATAACCGTTATATATGTCCCGCCATGACATATGAGACGGGCACGTGTGCGCTTTACGTGTTTGCTTTTGACAAATTAATGAAAAAAGAAAATTTATATCCGTTTTTTTTTTATTTTTACAAAAAAGTTAACCAATCAAAAATCGTTGAAATGGATATGTTAAGTTGTAGCCACCGCCATATCAGATTTAGTAAAGTTTTTATTAGCTCTTTTTTTTTTTTTTTTTTAAAAAATATCGAGTTAATGGTGTGTGTGTGTATATATCCAAATTTTTTTTTTTCAAATTCTCTTCTTGAATTTTAAAATAGGAAATCCACCAATATATTTTTAAGTTTACCATTTTTTATCGGTTACCCTTTTACCTACCATTAATCACTCTTCGAAATATTGATTAATAACTTCAATTAGTTAACTCTTCTAAGATTAACATGATCGTGAAAATTTTTCAAACTGTAATTTTCCGTTTCAACCTCACTCAGTAGTCTCTTGTACAATTTTTGGGCAACCCAATTAACCCACAATTTACACTTGTATTTCAAAATTATGCCACTATCAATAGCTTCCAAGATGGCATCATTTTCCGAGGATCACTTGCCTCCTTTGAAGAAGGGCTTTCAGATTATTTTGCTCCATCTAGGATTAAAACCATTTTTTCAAAAGCATAAGCAGTTTAATTCTCTTTATATCAACGTATTTGATGGCAAAGCTTATTACTCCAGATTTCATCACCTGTTACGAGACAAATTTCATGACCGGTTATTGTTCATTTTCTATTACAAATGTGACATATTTTACAAGAAAAAAAAAATTCAAAGATAGCTAATGTGAAAAGACAAAGTAGCCAGCAGAGGAGCTAAAAGCTTCCTTTTCAATTACCATGGTGCATTTTAAGAAACATCAATGTGAGACACAACATAAAGCAAGTAGTATACAAGCAAATGACAACCATTCTTCTCACAAGGCATCACGAGCAGCTATCCGGCAAGTAATTGCGTCTGCAAGTGACGATACTTCACGTTCCGAGGCAGATATCTTGTAATGCTGAAACATAACAAATCATTGAATATGCAACTATGCACAAATGGAAACGACAGCAAATGATCTAGATCAGTGAAGTTGCAAACTTTTTGTATCTGGGCTTGGTTTGCTCTCCCTTCCAGCTCCTCCAGGTCAATCTCTTTGCCGTTGATCAACTTCTCTATGGCTTTCATCTAATAGAGCAAGAAACAAATCTATTTACAACTTCGGGATAACTTTTTAGTTAGGTGAGAACAGAGAAAAAAGTGCGCCATACTTCATTGTAGAATTATCTCACCTCCTCAGGAGTAGCATCGAATCGAGCAGCAAGGACATAAGTTGTGCTGTCAGAGATGCCGCATCTTTTCAATGACTCTGTAATCTGGTCATCACTCAAAGTTATGAAATTCTAATATATGGAACATCGAGATATAATAGGTTACATAGTAATACATAATTACATGCTTGGACCCTGAGTAATTGTAAACCAGCTCTGAATGAAGAGTGCGTGTTGTCAAAGAATCCCGTGACTTGGCTACGAGTGTCTTGTGTGCAGCAGCCAGAACAGGGAAAATATCTGGAATCTAGTTCAGTTGATGACAGAGGTAACATTAGAAAGATGCAAAAAAATTTGATAACTGGCACTGTCCATAGTTAAAGCACCAGCATCATGTTTATCAATTATTATCTTGTAAATGGTGCTGGACATGACACTGGGAAAAGAGAAAGCAACATTAAGGAACTAGAAAAAGGAGGGAGAATTCTTAATGAATTAATATAAGAACTTATACGAGTAAAGCATTGAGGAATGCAACTTCTGGTTCCAACGTCCCAGCTTGCATACTTTCTAGGAGTTCCCTGCAAGAACCACAAATAAATGGGACAAATGCAACTTTCTAGGAATTCCAATTTCTCGTCAATTGACGAAGAGAGAGGAAGTGGAAAAAGCAAGCATAGTCAACAATCTACTTGAATGCAACTAAATGTGAAAATACTCATTTTTAATATCACAGAGAGAAACTCACTTGGAATTGGAGACTTCAGCGAAGAGTGCAAGAGAAAGAGTGGTTCCATTAACCTTGAACACCTTCATAGCTTACGCTTTGAATCTGTAAATGAGGGAAAAAAAATGATTAGGCCATGTTTGGGACCAATATATAAGAAAATTAAACGAGGAAAAAGAAGAAAGGAAACAAGTCTAGGGAAGATAATTACAAAATATAAAATCACCAATAGATAGTTCTAGGTAAATATCAATTTTGAAAGGTTAAAGTAAGACAATCTTCTTTGCTCACATGGTCACTCCATATTCTCTCCCCTATTTCTCAATTTCACCAATTCTCTTCCTTACTTTACTTTCAATTTTCTCTTATCTCCTAACAAAAAATTATTTTCACCAGACAATGCTATTTTTCCTCCTCCAAAACAGTGTTGGGAATCTTGTGGTATCCAAACGTGTTTTCAAATAGCTAGTTCAGACATTTCCTGAATTTAGCACAGATAATTGAAAAAAAGCATCTCTAAGATAATCAGATACTTGCAACAAAGAACATAAGTTGGGCAACAAGTTTCTGTAATAAATTACGAAATTACATGTTTCTCGCACCTTTTCCATTTACAATCTCCAGTCATGACTTTAATATCAAATTCTGAATCAAAAAGTTTAGGAAAGAAAAGGTATAAGCAACACTACAACCGGGTTTCACGTGGACTTCTCATTTCTATTTGAGTTTAGATTTTGTTTTTCTGGGGAAATACCATAATCCATTAACGAAGAGGTCGGTGAGGCAGTTGAGGAAATGATCTAATTTGTGCTTTTAGTTTAAAGAAATTTAAAAAACAAATTGATGGAAAGGGAAACCCTATTAAACAAAGGTCGTGAATTGGAATAATGGAAAGGAAAGAAATGCAGAAAGCTTCTACCACCCCCAACCAAAAAGAATTAATAGGCAAAGCAGTACAAATTTTGTGTCTGTAAGAGAGAGAGAGAGACAGAGAGAGAGAGGGAGGGAGGGAGGGAGGGAGAATACCTAAATCAAAGCCGCAGCGGAGCTATCGTCAAAGGAGACTGATGAGGAGTACCAAAGAGACAAGGGAAATACCTGAATGGAAGGGGCTTAAAGGTAAATTGAATTAACAATGTATGTTTCTATTTGGATTTACACTAAAATTCTCAAATTGTTCCCTAAAAAAAAAAAAATACCATTTTCATTTTATCTCTCATTTTTAAAAATGATTCCATCAACTTCATCGTGGTGAACTGCTAATTTTATTAATGAATTTAGAAATAAGTTTAAAGACTAAAGCATTAAAAGTTAAATTTTTCATGGGCTTTTTATGGAAAATTTATTTACTGCTTAAAATAGTCTACTTTATTTGCACATTGTTCAAATGCATAAATTTTACATTGAATTCAAATGATTTTTTTAAAAAAAGTTGCCTAATTTTTTCTTAAAAAAGGCATTTTCAATAAATGAATTGTGGCACAGCTGGTTGGGACTCGGGAAGGTGGGAGTTTTGGGAGAAAAAAGTTAATGAATGGCTGCCTCTTGAACTTAACTCATATGGTAAGGGGAAAGTGAAATTTAGGCAGGCAGATACTATGTGTTAAAAAAGGCTTGCATCTTCTTCATCATCTATCTGTTTTATAGTCATCTGGGCCGTTCTTTTCTCCTCTCTTTTTGCAGTTAGATGGGGGTAAGTTCGTTTTTCACTCAACCACACTTCATGTTTCAATTTGTTTTTTTATTTTCTGCAAATGATTTCTTTTTTCATTTATATAATTAGAGGTGTTTTGGAGTTTTGTTCAAAGTTAAATTCCTTCTACAAATCTAACTTAAAAGAGATCAACTGACCTTAACCCCTCTTGTTCTTCCCATAATGATGTTTGATTTAATTTTTCTCCTTTTGTTTTCTTTTCATGGCTTCAGATGTTATGACGTCTAAAACTTTTGCCTATGCATCTTGAGGTAAAGGAGGGTGGCAATACTGCCATCAAAGCTCAGAATTGAAACAATGCAAGTCCTCAGCTTTAAATTCAATCCCCTATTGTTGACTTTTCTCACACTCTATATTTGCATGCATCCCATCATTTAATGGCTTGAAGACACCCCTGGGACTTGCAGCCTGCATTTCTTCAATTTGAACGTCGCTTTTAGGTTACAAGTTAGCCTCCTCTCTTGAACCACCCTACGCATAACATTCAATGCCATTCAGTTTTTCATCCTATAAATAGCTTGCCTGGACTAGCCTTTAAGCATCAGACCAGAAAGTTGCAAAACAAAGTTAAGTGTTGTGAGTGGTTTATGTGAAGGAGTTTGTAGACAGGCGAAATAAATATTGTGAAATAGCTTTAGTTGTATTTGAGAGGTGGAATATTTGTGAGCGTAGTTAAATCACTTTTGTATTATTTATTTATTTTTATCAATACAAATTTATTTACCGTTAATTCCTGTGCTCATTATTTTCTCTTTATTAGTTTGCCTCATTAATATTTTATTAGGCATTCCAAGTCCAATACTTCGTGAGTCACATTGGCGATCGAGGATGGGTTTGAGTTTCCAAAGATTCATAACATTCTTGATTCTGTTTTCACTAGCTTTCCCTTTGATATGTGTTGTAACGCTCATGTACCAAAACTCAAACGTTCTTCTGTTTGAGGGGTTTTCTAAAGGAAAGGCCAATGGAGGAAGAGCTCAAAACCTTACAACCGAGGCCTCGAAAGAAGTTCCAAACGTTACAACCAAGTGCTTGGAAGAAAGAGTTCGAAATGTAACAGATGAGGTGTTGGGTGGAACACTTCCCAATATTACAGCTCCCCAGGTAGCATTTTTCTCAACCACTTATTATTTTTGGTTCTGATTCATTTTATTACATCCACGGCAATTCTATGTACCAAGAACTCAATTTCTCAATCTCTTTCTTGGATTTGGCAAAGCTAAGATGTAAAGAAGCTCAAAATGTTACAACCAAGGCCCTGGAAGGAAGATCCGGGAATACTACAACGCTATCTGTAGGTGAGAACATTGTTTGCCAACCTTTTCAATGTTTTTGGTGATCTTTGTTTGCTGTCTCATTTTATTATATCTTTTTGGTTTCTTTTCGCCTACCACGAGAAGAATCAAATTGGCGAGTCATTTCTTATTTAGAGTAAAATTAGGATGATATTGTTGCCACCATTTTCTGATAGGAAGTGCAATAATATTAATTGAAAATGTGAAATTCGGATTTCAAGGTTGATTCCTTTAGCAGCATGCACAGCTAAATTAGTTTAAGCAAAATATCATGTATATGTATTTTTCTGATCAATATTGTGACTTGTATTACTCAAAGCTGGATTCTTTCTCAGGCTAACGTAGAAATTTGAATTCTTAATACAGTTCTGCAGTTCTTTTCTGGTTTATATTACCTTCATTTGGTGCTTTAGCATCCAATTTTACTGTTCAAACAGATTAAATCCAGACAAGTAGTAAGCTTAACTCTCTCCCATTTGTTCCCTTTTAATGGGTCTTTTTTATTATAATTTGATCAAATCTTGAGTTTTGAAACAAACAGCACATTAAGAATCTTGATTTACTGATCGAGACCTTGACTTCTTCTGGGTTTTACTTGTATATGATCCTTTTTTTCCACATCCACAGGTTCAAGAAATGAATCATTTTCTGCTATCAGCATTCCTAGTGACAAGCTGCTTGAAGGACTTATAGTTCCTGGATTTGATGAACAGTCATGCTTAAGTAGGTACCAATCCTACTTATACCGCAAAGTCACTCCTCATAAACCATCTCCATATCTGATATCTAAGCTAAGAGGCTATGAAGATCTCCACAAAAAGTGTGGATCTCATACCAAATGCTACAACAGAACCATAAGTAAACTCATGAAATCGACCAACGCCACTTGTACTAGAATGTGTAAATATCTTGTCTGGACAGCCGCCAATGGCTTGGGGAACAGAATGGTAAGCATGGTTGCTTCATTTCTTTATGCTGTCCTCACAAACCGAGTCCTGCTTGTCGAATTCCAGGCTGATATGGTTGGTCTATTTTGCGAGCCATTTCCTAATTCATCATGGTTATTGTCCGAGGACTTTTCCCGTTTAATTCACCAGAGACATAGTCAAACGTTCGAAAGCATGCTAAAGAATGACAAGAGAAAACATTCGGAGGAGCTTTCACCATCATTTCTTGATCTTAATCTACAACATAGCAGTTATGATCTTGAAAGGTTATTCCACTGTGATTATAGTCAAGACCTTCTGCAGAAAGTTCCTGTGTTGATTCTGACGTCAGATCAATATTTCGTCCCTTCTCTTTTTATGATATCGTCTTTCAAGCAAGAACTCAGCAAAATATTCCCAGAAAAAGACTCCGTATTCCATCATTTGGGACGTTACCTTTTTCACCCTTCAAACAAGGCATGGGGACTAATCAGAAGAACTTATCAGTCTTACTTGGCCAAAGCCGACGAGAGGATTGGCCTTCAAATAAGAGTATTTGATGTTACTCCCACATCACATCAAGCTTTTATGGATGAAATTTTAGCCTGTACTCTAAAGAATAAGTTGCTTCCTGAATTGAACATTCAAAAATCAGTAACTTCTCAGTTGAAAAAGCATACCTTGAAAGCTGTTCTAGTTACATCTTTGCATTCAGAGTACTCTGAGATGCTAAAGACAATGTATTTGGCTAAACCAACAGTGACAGGAGAGATAGTAGATGTTTTTCAGCCAAGTCATGAAGAACGTCAAGAATTTAATGATAACATGCACAACATGAAGGCATTGACTGAAATATATTTGCTCAGTCTGTGTGATGTGTTGGTGACGAGCTCAAAGTCTACTTTTGGGTATGTGGCTCAAGGTTTGGGAGGTTTGAAGCCATGGATTCTCCCGAAGGCCAAGTCTAATGGGATCCGAAACCCACCTTGTAAACGAGCCACATCAAGGGAGCCTTGTTTTCATTATCCTCCCTGGCATAATTGCTTGGCAAATACTGTTTTGAATGTTACTTCCGAATTCCCTTACATAAAACACTGTGAGGATTTTGGTTGGGGAGTGAAGCTGGTTAGAGATCAGAGCTGACTGCTATAATTAGTGAGATAATAATACTATACTATTTGTCCGATAACAAACAAAACCTGGATTTTTCTGTGTTTTGCTTCTCAAACTCTTATATTAATCTGTAGATTGAGCTTCATTCTTGCTTTTCTTTTATCTTTTATGGACGTATTGCTTGTTTGTAACTTGTTTAAGAGAAATTCTTATATACTGTTGAAACATTATGCTCTTAAGCATTAGCATACTCACATGTGAGTTTTATAGTTGACTTAAAACTGATGTACTTGCTTGAAAGTAATTTTTCGTTTCAGTTTCAAATTTTTTTGTATCTTTGTCATTATTATTTTAGTATCCCAAAGATAAAATCAAATATTAAAGTGATAAAAAAAAATTTAAAAAGGTGAGACACCTAAAATCCACATTAATTAGCACAATCAATTATGATTCTAGGGACACTAATTACATCATATTTTTTATTGGGGGAATAGCTATTAATATTCCTATCACGCCCCTTAAATTCTGGTAAGTCTCAAAGTGGCCTGCAATAAAATATTCTAAGTATATAAATATCACCTTGTGCAAAAAATTTAGACCAAAATTGACACGATAAATAAGTTTAAAAGCAAATTAAAAATTGAAGTATAATTACGAAAGTTACATAGCAATCTAGTCTTATACATATTATTACAAATAGACAAATCATATTATTAAATAACACTATCTATTTTTAATTAAAAGTGGTCCAACAATTTTATTCTAGGTAATTGATATTTAAACTCTAGGTAGAAGGATACATGTGAAGGCTCAAAATCACAAATTGATTTGTAGCCCAATAAAAAAAAAAAAAAAAATCTCAAATTGATTGCTTACCTATGCTAAGAGTCAATCCCTTTAAGAATGGAGTAATTTTAAAGGAAATTAAGGATCTTGTGCAGGTTTTACAGTCAACGTTAGCCGGCTAATAAAACGAGGAACGCAAGATTAGGATTATTAGTTTATATTAAGGACATTGTTTATTGTTTTCCGCGTGCACAAGGGCATGAGAAAATATACCTTCAAAGTTCAAAGCAAGCCAGCGGGTTTTACTGTGGGATTAGGATTATCTGCATTTGGAGTACTGAGAATTTGTCTTCACTACCTCATGGGGGAAACAAAGAACTTTTCTGATTCTGGATGAACGTTTAAGGCAAGACATCATTACCACCTTAAAAGAGCCAATTTGGAAAGCTAAGTGAACAATGACCTTTCGTATATATTTTAGTTTCTGTCTTTGAGAAAAAGTTGAACATCAGAGTTGTCACACAGATATAGGGTTGCTTTTGTGGAGTCATTTGCAAAAACAGAGTCATCTTCCCAAGGTAAATAGGTAACTGCTTTGTTTTTTCTTTTATCTTGATTTAATTTCTGGTTTTTCTCATCAGTTTTTTCAACCTCTTGTACCGCTCTTCTATTGAACAAGAGTTATAGATACGTTTTTTTTTCACTAAACTGTATATTAAGTTTCATCTCTGATTCATATGATTCCTTTCTTGCTATCAGCTGGTAATTAGTCTGTCTGTATTACCCTCTTCTCTGATAACCTCAAAAGTTGTAGATTTTTTTAATGTTTGACCTTCAAACCTGAAGTGAATCAGGTATAAGAATTGGACTGGAAATAATCTTCTGGGTATGAAGCTATGAGCTTCTAGGTGACAGGCTAAAAACTTTAAAGGGCAAAGAGGTCTCGTTCCACATAATTTTGTTTTATTGAGACTTGAGAGTGCAAATATGTTTATGCTTCTTGGTTTTTCTATTAGATTGAATAAATTGTAATACTTTTCTTCATGTTGTTTGGAAGTTGATTATGTACATTCCTCTTATTGTCAAAGGGGTTAATTGCTTGCTGCCATAAAGCCTCTGAGCTTCAGACACTACAATGGACAAGATGGGGTTGAACTTCAAAAGATTCACGACATGCTTTGTTGTATTTGCCATAGCTTTCCCTGTACTAATTGTAGTTATTTTAATGTACCAAAACTCAATCTTCGATCTTTTTGAGAAATTTTCAAAAGATAAAGTATTCGGAAGAAGAGCTCAGAACGTTACATCTGAGTTGTTAAGTGGAGAACCAAAGGTTACCACTCTGAGCTTGGGATTGGGAGCAAGAGTCAAAAATATATCAGATGAGGACTTGGGAAGAACAGATAAGAATATTACCTTCGCAGATGTAGGTACCATTCATTGATTGCAATCGAGTGTCTCTACCTGTTTTATTCTACTTTTTTCCGTGTTTGATTTTTTGTAATGTTAAGGTTTTGCCAGGAAAAACTAAAAGCATCACAGCAATGGAAGGTAGAGCTCAGAATATTACAGCGCCAGAAGTAGGTAATGCCATTTTTTGGTTGTTTTTGCAGGTTAAACTTCTTAACTCCTCATTTTTTGTTCTCTTTAGTATATTTATTCAAATTTACAGGGTCGAAAAATGCTTCATTTGCAAGAGTCGCAGATGATTCAATGAGGAGTCCAACAAATGATTCAACCCCACTTACTAAAAATTCTGCTAAAAAGCTGTTTGATGGACTTCTATCTTCTGGATTTGACGAAGCATCATGCATAAGCAGGTTTCAGTCCTACTTATACCGTAAAGCTTCCCCTCACAAACCCTCTCCATATTTGACATCCAAACTACGGAATTATGAAGAAATTCATAGACGGTGTGGACCTCGTTCCAGAGCTTACAACAGAACCATGGTAAAGCTCGTAAGATCCAAGAATCATGGTTCTGCTACAATGTGTAAATACCTTGTCTGGACACCTGCCAATGGCTTGGGGAACAGAATGATAAGCATGGCTGCGACATTTCTTTACGCTGTGCTCACTGACAGAGTTCTACTTGTGAAATTTGAGAATGATATGATGGGTCTATTTTGTGAGCCATTTCTCAATTCAACTTGGATATTGCCCAAGGATTCTCCTTTTCGGAATGAAAGACATGTTGAAACATATCAAAGCATGTTAGAGAAGGACATGGACAACAATTCAAAGGAGAATCCGCCATCAGTTCTGCATCTCAATCTACAGCACACCAAAGGTGATCCTGAGAAGTTTTTTCACTGTGATCATAGTCAAGATCTTGTTCGAAGGGTTCCTTTGTTGATATTGCAGACAGATCAATATTTCGTCCCTTCTCTGTTTATGATCCCATATTTCAACCTGGAGATCACCCAAATGTTCCCAGAAAAAGACACTGTTTTCCACCATTTGGGACGCTACCTTTTTCACCCTTCAAACGAGGCATGGGGACTAATCAGCAGGTTCTATAAGGCGTACTTGGCCAGGGCAGATGAGAAAATTGGCCTCCAAATAAGGTTATTTAGTCCTACTTCCACCCCACATAAAGCAGTTATGGATCTACTCTTGAGCTGTACACTGAAGCACAAGCTACTACCGGAATTAGATACGAAAAATTTAGAAGCTTCAACCGGGAAAAACCAGACTTTAAAGTCTGTTCTAGTGGCATCTTTATATCCAGATTTTGGTGAGAATTTGAAGACTATGTATCTGACAAAATCAACCATTACAGGAGAAGTAATAGGAGTTTACCAACCAAGTCATGAAGAGCATCAAAAATTTCATAATAATAAGCACAACATGAAGGCATGGACGGAAATGTATCTACTTAGTTTATCTGATGTGTTGGTGACTACGTCTCTGTCTACTTTTGGGTATGTGGCTCAAGGTTTGGGAGGTTTGAAGCCATGGCTTCTTTACAGGCTGGTGGGTAACGAGACCCATCATGATCCACCTTGTGAACGGGACTTGTCTATGGAGCCTTGTTATCATGTTCCTCCTAAGCATGATTGTAAGGCTAAGACTTTAAGAGATTTTAGCTCTAGTTTCCCTTATATGAGGCCATGTATGGATTATTATTTTGGAGCAAAGTTGGTTAATGTTCCTCAGTAGTTTGCATTGATAAATTAAAATCCATACAGTGAATAGATTAATTTGTTCGAGTGTGAGTTCGTCGTCTCTAAGCCCCTTTTCAGTATTTACTATTCGGAACGAGGTTTTCTGTTTTTCTGAAGATTAGCCCCAGTAATATTAATTAATTTTCATTTTTCCAAGAAGTTGCTTCTGCTTTTATCAAGATTTGTGATTTTTTATCGACCCTTAAAAAGTGGACTTTGATAATATAATTTTAAATGTCATTCTTAATTCATAGAGAACGGATTATTTAATATATGATGATAATTATATTTTCTTTATAAAAAGTTATCCTTCATTGCATAAAAGTGTTTCTTTACATAAATTATTTGCAATTGCAAGTATGCATATTTCTGCAATTATTATTATGAATTTTTACGAGAAAGAATTAAAAAAGAAAAAGCCTCGTAATTATTATTTTTAACTTTAAATAATAAACAGTGCACGTGTCAAGTCGTGGGATTGGAGCGTATCCAGACAACCTCAAACTCCCAGCCAACGCTTGTACACCGTATACCTTCTCACTGTTATCCATTTGTATGATTGATTATTATTTTTTCATTTTCCTTTTCAAACTCTCATCTTCATCGTGCAATGTAAGACAACTGTCTGCAAAACACTCTTCAGTCAAAAGCACCTTGGCCTCGGGTCCCTCGCTTCACTTCCCTCCTTGGCTCCTTTGTCTAATCCTCTATCCCAATCACTAATCTCGTCATAAAAAACGACGTTAGAATAAGAGACAGAATCCATAAATCAAGGAAAACCAGTAAAACAGTAGTTTAATACAGCTCCTTTCATTATATAACCGTAAAGCAATCTACCTTGGATATCCAGGGATAAAAGAAAGGAATGAAGAACGACCTTGTCCTCTTCAATTCCTGTAAATAACATCCAAAACTGAGACTCAAGAGATAGAATTCATCCCCATCATGCCTTCGAGACCCTTCCCTCCAAGTCCCAGTTTTTTCACCAAAACCAGGGTCCTCTTCCTGGCACTCACCATCTCAGCGTCTCTTGTCATTTTCTGCTCCCTACTTTACTTCCTTTACTATCTCTGGCACTCACTTGTACACAGAGCTCAAACTATCCCCTTTGATGCAAGTGCTCCCTTAAAGCTTCAAAGATTCTCATACAAAGATCTGAAGCAAGCAACAAATGGCTTTGACATTGCCAATGTCATTGGTAAAGGCGGGTCTGGCACCGTTTTCAGAGGAGCACTTAAAGATGGTAAATTGATTGCTATTAAGCATCTAGATGCGTTGTCTTTGCAGACGGAGCGAGAGTTTCAGAATGAGCTGCAGGTTCTTGGGGGGTTAAGATCTCCCTTTCTGGTTACCCTTTTGGGATATTGTGTGGAAAAGAACAAAAGAGTTTTGGTGTATGAGTATATGCCCAACAGAAGCTTGCAGGAGTCCCTCTTTGGAGATGCGTGTTTGAGTTTGAGCTGGGAGAGAAGGTTTCTTGTAATACTGGATGTTGCTAGAGCATTGGAATTCTTGCACCTGGGATGTGATCCACCAGTGATCCATGGGGATGTTAAGCCAAGCAATGTTCTGCTTGATGAAGAGTACCGTGGAAAGATTTCAGACTTCGGATTGTCAAGATTTAAAGTGGAGGGTGAGTTTGGTGGGGATTTGTTTAGCCAGGACTTAGGTAAGAGTCAGGAGCTATGGAAGAGCCAAGAGTTTTCAGGTAATTTAACTGCAGAAAGTCCCGCCATTGGTCCTCCAGTTGAGGGTGTTAATGAACTAGATTTTGCTCTAGCTTTGCAGGCATCTTCTTCATCCAAAAATAGCCGAACATGTTTTAATATTAGAGCTTTGAACTTGAATTCTTTGAATTATAATGACAGTGAGAATGAAATAAGAAGTGGTAATGCGAAGGGGAAGGAAATTTCAACTTTGGATGTTGGTGGCGATGATTGGAAGAATAAGTTTGATCCTTGCGATGATGAGTTTTCCAGCATTGATCGTAGTAAAGAGTTAAATGCTAATGCTTCCCCCGGAGATGAAGAGAAGGCAAACGAAAAGCTATGGGGAAAGGATTGGTGGTGGAGGCAGGATGAAGGTGGAGAACTATGTAGTAAAGATTATGTCATGGAGTGGATAGGAAGTCAAATTTGTCCATCAAACCCTGATTGGGATGAAGGAAAGAAGAATATTCATGAGAAAACAGAACCGGAAAATTCAAGTCCAATAATAGATAAACCAGACGATGCAAATGAAACCCAATTTCAAGCAACGGGGATAAAAATTACCGATAATGGGGTTGAGAACAAAGAATCAAGTGGAAAGAAAAATCGTAAGAAGAAGCACAGGAAGATGCAAGAGTGGTGGAAAGAAGAGCACCTTGCTGAATTAAGCAAGAAGAGCTGTAAGCTGCAAAGTCTTCAAACTAAGTGGAAGAAAGGGCTCAATGTACCACATTTTGATTTGGGTAGAAGGTTTTTTATTTGCAGATGTAAGAACTTTGCAGGGGAGAGTCAGAATGAGTGTGATCTAAATGGGGAGTTTAGTTTCAGAAGAGGTTGGAGGAAGAAAAGTACTCATTCCAATAGCAGTGACATGTGTAGTGATCTTTTCAGCCGTGAGCTCAGCAGCACAACTAGCATGAGAGGGACACTCTGCTATGTTGCTCCTGAATATGGTGGGTGTGGGTTCTTAATGGAGAAGGCTGACATTTACAGTTTAGGAGTTATGATCCTCGTGATTGTTTCAGGCAGACGACCATTACACGTTCTTGCATCCCCCATGAAGCTGGAGAAAGCTAACCTAATAAGCTGGTGTAGGCACTTGGCTCAAGCCGGTAACATCTTAGAACTAGTAGATGAGAGATTGAAAGATTACAACACGGAGCAAGCAACCTTGTGTATCAACTTGGCACTCGCTTGCTTACAGAAAATTCCAGAACTGCGGCCAGATATTGGGGATATCGTTAAGATTTTGAAAGGGGATATGGATCTCCCCCCACTTCCATTTGAGTTCTCCCCCTCTCCTCCTTCCAAATTATACAGCAGATCAAGGACAAAAGAGAAGGGCAATGCAGAATAGGTTTTTTTTAGTAATGTTTGACAGTGTCTTTATGCGGCAGCCCTCCACCATTTTAACATCAGCTTAGGCTGAGTGTATTATAGGACAGATTATTTAAATATGTTTGGGGTCTGAATCCCCTTGTATTGTGAGATATATATATAAGTTTTATGTACAGTAGATAACTTCTCTGTGCTTTTCTCCACTAATAAAATGCATTAACTTGATTTCCATGAATTGCCCTCTGTGCTGCCATGTTAGAATGCAGATTGCGGCTGAACTGGGTATGGGATGGTTTTCTCTTCATCGTAACGGTTTACTCTTCTTTCTGTATTTTGGTAGTCTTGAATTCTTGACAGAAACACCTTACATCTTACTCATACTCAAGCCTGCTTATAAGAGGGAAAGCCTTATTTGTTAGTGTTCTTCAATAACTTCCTTTAACTCGTCAACATAATTTCCTGCTAGTTACATATTAAAAGCTGCAAAAAACCAAGGGAAAAACAAAAATTCATTGTTTCACTGTTTGGCTACCAAAGAATTTTGCTTAAGTAAATGGTTTGAAATATGATGCTATGCTATGCTATTGATGGCACAGCTACTTTTGGTTTGTATTTTTTTTTTTTAAAATGGTCGTGGAGTTATGGACCCCAGAAGTCAAAATCACAGAGAAAGTGAATCACTTTCAGAACAACATTATTAACCCACGAGAGTGCTATTTCTGTCACTCAATAAAGTATGCGTCGCAATGTCATTGACATTTTCTTTTTCCATAATATTGCATGACCTACAATTGCCATTGTCTTTGTCCTTTTAAAGAAGACAAACGAAGCCATATCAAATCCCCTGCAACTCGGAAATCTCGGGGGTAAAGACAAACACACAAACAAATGAACCAAGTCAGAGTTCGGATTAGTTAATAATGCGATCAACCTTATTAATTACTTTAATATAGTAATCATATCATTCTGCGATACGCTGTACCCCTTTCCGATACAGCATATATCAATCAAAGAACGGTCGCATTCGCATAACTCGCTAACAGTTGGAACAGCAGCAATTTTCCCAAAAAATTTGGGCAGAATTGTAGCGCTAATTGACAGATTTTTTGTTAAGTAAATCAGTCAAAATATTAGAAGACTTATTTTGATAGAATATGTTCAATTTTTAGAGATTAAATTATACTATTTTTTTAGTAATGAATTATTCTATAATTAATATAGAAAGCTGTATGATTTTAAACAATTAAATAATTTTCTATTCTTATAACTATATAATCTTTTATAAAAAGAGAGTTTATGTAAAGTTCATGATACACAGAATAAAATATATATTTTAAATTTTATTTTTATGATATCAGAGTTTTATTATAATTAATTAATTACTTCAAAATTATCGAGATTTAATACATAGTGATGTGTGAAAATATTTAAAAATTACAATTGTTTATTACATTCATAGATGGTCATAGTTGATTATATTGAATTTATTTAATGAGGAAAAAATTAAAAGCTAAAAATATTTTCAAATATTTTTATCAACACTAACAATAATGCAGAGTCCTTTAATGATAATTTGTTTGAAAGAAAAAGGTATTCACAATCAATTTACATGTGTAAATACTCCCAACAGCATAGAGTTGTCCAAAGAAAAAAATAAATCTATACTAGTCTAGAAGTGACTTATGCTATAATGCTATTACGTTATAATCCACTTACGAAAAAACTATTTGAGAGTATAGAAATATTTTTTTTTATTGAAGGCAACTATTTCTTTGACAAAAATTCTAGGGAGCATGAAGTAATGGAGGAAGAAATTTTTTTAGATTTATCTCCTACTTCATTAACAAATATAGTTTTAACTACTTCTCCACTTGGTATTTTGGTTTATACTCGAAGAAAGACTCATCCAAAGAGTCAAAATCAACATATTCATCTTCGTAATGATCAATCTCTTCATTTGAGAATTGAAAATCCTAATGTCACAGGTCATTCTCTTTCAATTTCTGTTAGTTCTCTTCATGATCTTGATATTTCTATAACTTTTAGAAAATAAATACGAGCCTACACCAAATATCCCATTGCCAAATATCTATCCTATGAAAAATTCTAGTGCTTATAAAGCTTTTACCTCAAAAATCATACACGTGTTTGTCCCTAAACACATTTGGGAAGCTCTTAATGATCCAAATTGAAAATTAACAGTGATAAAGAGAATGAATACTCATAAAAAAAATGGTACTTTTGAGTTAATTAACTTGCCTAATGAGAAAAATACTATAAGTTGTAAGTGAATATTTATTGTGAAATATAAAGTTTATGGGAGTATAGAGATATACAATGTAAGATTGGTTGCAAAAAGTTTTACCTAAGCTTATAAGATTGATTACTAGGAAACATTGCTTCAATGGACAAGATAAACTCAATCTGAATTTTATTATTTTTTATTGTTAATTTTAATTAGCCTTTACACCAGTTAAACATAAAAAAACACATTTCTAAATGGAGATTTGGAGGAAGAAGTCTTTATGAATTTATCTCCTAAATTATAGGAAAAACTTGGATCAAACAAAATTTTTAAGTTAAAAAAATTTTTATATGGTCTCAAATAATCTCTCAAATCTTGATTTGAGAAATTTGGAAGAGCTGTAAAGAACTATGGTTACTCTTGAAGTCAAGCTGACCATACTGTGTTCTACAAATATAATAAATATAGTAAGATTTCTATTTTAATTATTTACATAAATGACAAAGTTTTAATTGATAGTGACAAAAAAGAGCTGGACAAATTTAAAAGTAAACTTTAAACAAAATTTGAAATTAAAAATTTAGAAACTTTAAAGTATTTTCTTAGAATGAAATTTGCTAGATACAAAGAAAGTATATTTTTAAACTACCGAAAATATATTCTTGATTTACTTGATGAAACAAGACAATTAGGCCAGTTGAAACACATTGAACCAAACTTGAAATTGTTTCCCTCCAAGGATAACAAAGTGAAGGACAAAGAATAGTATCAAAGACTTATTAAGAGAATAATTTACTTGTCACATAAACGTCCAAATATTGTATTTGCAGTAAGCATAGTGAGTCAATTCATACATACACTAAGACAACAACACTTTGATTATGTTTATAGAATTCATATACTTAAAGTGGTGACCTGCAAAGAGTCTGTTGTTCAGAAGCCATTGGTACCAACATGTTGAAGCTTTTACATATGTAGATTAGGTTTGAAATGTAGTGGATAGGCATTCAATCTTTGGGTACTACACTTTTGTTAGAGTAATCTTGTAATTTGACGAAGCCAAAAACAAAATGTGGTGGTTAGAGTAATGTAAAAACCGAGGTTAAAAAAACTGCCTTTAGAATATATAAAATTATTGTGGATTAAAAGATTATTGGATGCATTAAATATCTGAGGTTCTTTACTTATAAAAATATATTGTGACAACAAATCAGCTATTTTAATGGCTCACAACTCAGTGCTTCATGACCATACAAAGCATGTATAGGTGGATAAATATTTTACCAAAGAGAAATTTGAGAATGGACTAATATGTATGCTATAAATTCTTACTACCGAAGAAGGGACGGATATTCTTACAAAAAGAGTTCCTACAAGGCTATTTGATAAGTTAGTAAGCTAACTATGGGAGATATATGGAAGCTAGCTTAACTTCAGGGGGAGTGCTAAAACAAAAGCAATTTTATTGAAAAATTATGACAGAATTCTAGCGCTAATTGACAGATCCTTTGTCCAGTAAATCAGTCAAAATATTGTGGGATTTATTTGGATAGGAACTACTAATTTTTAGAGATCAGATTGTACAATTTTTTAATAATTAACTATCCTATAATTAATATAGGTAGTTGTAATGTTTTAAACAATTAAGTAGTTTCCTATTCTTATAAGCAATTAAGTAATTTTCTATTTTTGTAAGCAACTAAGTAGTTTTCATTTCTTGTTGCTACGGAATCTTTTATAAAAAAGAGAACCTATGTACAGTTGATAACAAATAGAATAAAACATATTCTTTTAATTCTATTTTCACTAACCAAATAGTGTTACGTGTGGCATCTCTGTATTTATCTTTTATTGCTTCTTCTGGTAATAAACTTTATGCTCATCTGCAATATTACAAACTGAAATGAATTCCAGATCTCAAAGTAAAATGTGCTAATGGTTCTTTATTAAATGTAGGAATTTATGTAAAAAATAGCATTACTCGTAAATATTGATAATACATGCCACAGCTGATTAAAAAAAGACTGATCTCAAATAAATGTGATTAAAAAAGAAAAAGAAAAAAAAGCGTTTACCTGATCCACAGCAGAGCTGATTCCCGTAGGTAGCAAACAAGCAATGGGGCACTTGTAGTTGAGATCGGGGGGGGGGGGGGGATGAGCGTTGTTCCTTCATCATACATCTCTTAATACAGCTCAGGTCCCTCTCACGAATGGTGATCCATTTCCAGTCTTCTCCCCAGCATTTTTGAAGCCATGCTTGTGTCTCTGGGTTCGTTTGGCTATCAAAAGGCGTATTGGGAGGGGAAGGTGAAAATGATTGAGGATGTGAAGAGGGTTAATGGAGTGACAAGAGTTATTGGCATGCACTACCACTAATAGAATCATCCCCCTTACCATTATAGCTCTACACGTAACAGTTCCATCCGTTTCTTTTCCGACCCTTTATTTTTTCTTCATTAAAGCATATCTTGATTGCTAATTTATATGCAAGCTTTTTTGTGTGAAGGTTTTTAAATTATAATAACACAGTTTTGAGTTTTTATTTATTTACGAGAGATGAACGATTCAAAATGTGCCTTTTTCAAATTCCACTATATTGAAACCATTGGAGATATTGGAAAATAGCAACTCTCGCCGCCAAGAAGATTGCGTATGCATCAGCAGACATCTTTGAATTATTGATTCGGAAGAGACAGCTCTAGCTCCTGTGAACACTAAAGTAATAGGGTGGAAACTCATTGTTAATCTTCTTTCCTATTCTCAGTGAAAGGTTGTAAAAACCATCATTTTTTCTTCTTCTCTTCAAAGCAATTTTTTAATACAATCAGAGATGTTATACTTGTTTTCACAAGAAGTCTCACGGTTGGTAAAAATATTGGTGTGAATGTAGTATATAAGTTAAAAAACTCTCCATCTTTAAAGGCTAAATTTTAAGAGGTGGCTCTCTCTTGATTAAAAATACATGGTAACATTAGATATCCCTCAACTGGGACCCAATGGCTAATTCTCTTCTCCCAAAACGTAGAGATTTTGAAGTGAACTTCGCCTCTGCCAACAAATTTTTTTTTTATAATATGCTTAAAGACTCAATTATCTGTCAACCATGCCGAACCTTGTTGGTCTTAATAAACCAATTGAATAAGAAAGTGAGATACAGGGTCAGCCACAGAAGATCAGTCTATCAGAAGTTGGTATAAGTATCAAATTTAGAACTTGAAAGCCACAACGCAGCTGCCTAAGAGGGAAACAATGGTCAAGTTGAACATTATAATTTTAAGTGAATGTTATGTATGTTAATGACATAGCAGGCCTCTCATACCAATGCAAGGGCACAGCCACGTTATTACAGCAGATCTAGGCATAAACTATAATTTTATACATAAAAACACTCAACATCTAAAACATTCCTATCAATTTGCCAGAAGCATTAAGCATACATTACCCTTCAGACAATGCCTCTCTGCCTTACTGTTTTTACTGAATGTTAACTGCAATCATCTATTAACTACTTCAATTACATATAACTGCGTTAACATCTTAAGCATATTTTCTTTGTTTTGCATCTGAATTGCCATGCACAATTGTACCCCAAGTTGAAAAGAGAACCTTCACAGAGTTCACCAATCAGTCCCAAAATTGAGCATGAGCTTAAAGCAAAGAATAAAGATGAGAATGGTATGGATTTGAAACAAATGTGAAGTATCATAAAGAAACAACAAGGTCTGGATTAAAAGGAAAAACACAGAAGAATCAATCATAATGCTCCGAAGAGAAAAACATTTGCTAGATCCAACCACATCCAAACCAAACTAAAACAGAAGGCATCAGCAGAGACCAGAATCCCCACACCGAAACCATTGGAGCAGCAGATTTTGGTGTCGAATGTTCAGCAGCCATTGCAGCAGATTTAGGAGGAGAAGGAAGTGGATGGACACGAACAGTGACTTTCATGCCATTGAAGCATTGGCCATTGCCACAAATGAAGTAATACCTCTTAGCCTCATTCAGGGGTATGAAATCTTTGCCTTTACTCCAATTCCCAACAGCTCCTTCGGTAGTGCAATTGTCATAACCAGTTTGGTTCACCTCAAACACATTGTACTGGTTTTTCTGGTACCTGAAAGCTATTAAAACACACACAAAAATTAAACCATCTCAAGATGACTGCTTAAAGCAGAAAGAAGCAGAAGTATAGGAGAATCTTTAAGAACAGTAGCACACGATAGAAAAGTTTATTCTTTTTCCCTTTTGGTTTCCTTTGAAGGAAGCACAACTGAGTTAAAAAAGGAAACCATACCGAAAAGGGAAAGTATTTGCAGATCTGTAATGTTAAATCACGAATATAACATAATGATAAAACATTTGCTAGAAAGCTAAAATCTCGCAAACTAAGAGAGGGAGATACTAACATATGAGGTCGCCGACATAGAATGTCTGGTTGTTGGCCCAAAGGGTGTAGTTAATGCCAGCATTCCAGCCTCGGTTGGCACCCACAATGTGGTCCGTGGCGGAGACAGGGAAGAGGGTAGTAAGGGCGGAGATGAGGGCCAAGAGTGCACAGATGAGTTGGGATGAGGTGCGCATCGTTGGGACGGCAGGGGGTGTTGTTCCTGTCCTTCCAGGACACACAGGCCGCCTTTTTTTCCACCACACTTGACTCACCGGGACCAACAGTAGAAGCACCCTAGAGCGAGCAAGGGACAAAGGAGACTGCAGAGTAGTATTAAAATAATAATAATAATAAAAGCAAGTTACTGTAGTAGGAGGATCCGAGAAAGTTTGTCACTTTGGCTGAGATATCCCGTCGTGGATCCCTCAAAGTTATCTTTTTACAATTTTTATTAAGTTAATTAATTCTGTTGATTTGGGTAAAATTTAGCAAAATCAGTAACTACTTATATAATAAATAAACCACTTAGTAACCACGAATGAATTACTAGGGATAGTTTAAGAGACAGTAGAGTCGTTATGGTAATTATATAGAAGTGAGATATCAAGAAACTTACAGGAATGTGTAAAAATTATAAAATAATATATGAAGGGCGTCTTTTATATATATACCAACTGCAATCTAACTTGCAGTTGCACCCTTGATGAATGTGTTGCTATTTATTAGGCAAAATCAAGAGCAGGAGGAAAAGAGGCTGCTTGTGAGCTACGTTCATCTTTTTTATAGTGCACTGTCGTTTCCTCCTTCCAGAAATTGTCCTGCAATTGCAATGCTCTCCTCTCTCTAACTTGCAAAGAGCCCAACAAAACCCTTGGAGTGATCTAAACAATGAACAATTTTTTCTTTTCCATTTTTGTAACTAAGTAAATGAAGATTGTCAAGCAATAAAAAATTAAGAAGATAATTTTTATCGTTTTGAATCTCATTTACAATAAATTTACAAATGATTTTCAGATTATAAAGACATTGCAATTATAAGTCAAAATGAATAAATATTATTATTTTTTATTTTAATTTTTTTATTATCATTTTACATATTTACAACAATTTTTTTAAAAAAATTATTGTCAAACATCATATTAATTAATTATGCTTTCAAAAGCAATTTTTGTAAATATTTTGTCAAAAAAAACAACAACAATTTTTCCGCAATAACTTTTAAAAAGGCACGGTGTTCTTCTCATCCTCTCTATATTTCCTATTCTTACCACAACAGTCAACAGCTTTGCTCCCCAACTTTCTGGAACGGAGCAGAGGATGGCTATGACGATAAAAGAGAAGAGGTTCATTGAGGTGCAGCTGGGACAGACCCGTGTGATGGGTTTTGTGTCAGCTCGGCTAGTTCAGCCTTTCAGACACAGGCCCAATGAAGGCACGCTTTCAATTTTCACTGAACTCTCTCTCCCATGGCCAATCCTTCATACTAGCCCGGGAGACTTTACCGTTGAATTAGGGCGAATAATAGTCCGTGGTTTAAGGGAGCAGAGCTGTAGACACCGAATCACTGCGCATTCTTTCTGGGAAGCTGGTTTGGGCCATTCGAATTAATATCCATATATTGGACAACAAAGAAACCTTGTTGACGCTGTCAATATTGCTGCTTTGGCTGCTTTCTTGACGTTTCCGAGGCCTGAATGCTCATTAGAGGGAGAAGATGCATGGTCAGCAAGTTGTTGTGCATCCACCAGAGGTTTGGGAGCCGTTTCCTTCGATTATACATCAACTTCCTATAGCCGTGACCTTTGGATATTTCAGTAGTGAGAATATTATGGTCATAGATCCAACCCACCATGAAGAGTCTGTAATGACAGGGATAATGACTGCTACACTCAATGCAAATGGTGATGTTTGTGCTATTCAAAAACCTGGAGGGGAAGGAATCTTTCACCGGTTCATCATGCATTGTTTGCAACTAACTCATGTAAAGCTGGTGATATTACCAAGATAAAAAATGCAGTTCAATCATACAACACCCTAACGGGCACTTCGGAAGATTAAGAGTCACTCTTCGGTTGCCTTGGATGTAAAGGAACAACAGAATCGCCTGCATCAGAGCTGATGCAATAGTTTTTTATATTTAATTATAATGTCGATGGCGATAATTGTTTTTCAATATTTGAATTTCATTGTTCTGTTTCCTTACTGGAGAAATTTCTATGTAGTTTTGGATTGAAATTTATCTGATTCGATATGTATAAAGCTTTTGAATCTTAGGAAAAATCTAATAATTTCTTCCCTTTGGCGTAAAGAGAAGTTGAATAGCATTGGTCCTTCTTTTGCTCTTTCCGTATGCTGAGTGTGGCTTGTAGCTGAAACAGATGATTCAGAAATTGTATCCATCCAATTTTTGCTGTGCTTGCCTTTGTAATTAATCCAATAGGTATTGTATGTACACATGGGATCTAAAGTTCTAAACTGTCAACATGTGTGGTGCAGTATATGAACTATGATGCACATTTTCAGTCTACATAAAACATCTGCATTTAGAGAAAGTTTTGAACTTTGCAGTTTAACTGTATATGGTTACTCAAATTGCCAGTCACATCCATATAGCTGTAGTGGAATGGCGATGCACCTTGTTCAAGGTTTCCCAGCCAGTGGAAAATATGAGCATATTATATCATAAGCTGTGATCTCTATCTATCTCCCTCTCCTTTTACCTCCTTTTTTTTGTGTGGGGATAGAAGTGTATATAAGAATTATACTGCTTATCTCCATTCTGCGAAGCATGCATTCTACTCTTTTTGTCACAGCACTTCCTATAATTTTATGCATTCCTTGGTATGAATGTCAGGCATCCAGTATCCAAGTTAGACATCAAACAATCATTTCAGCGCCTTCACTGCTGTTTTCCGTTTAATTGTTGCGTTGTGATTATCAATATTTTTGCATTCAAGGAGGGCTAATTTTTAGATTATTAAACTGATCATCCGTGTCCACCTAGTTATATATATAGATGTTGCCTTCTGTCTCCATTTAATAACTTTGTCTATCAAACCTATGTTTCTCTGCAGGAACAGAACATTAGTCTCATCAGGATTACTTGGAAAGCGGATAAAGCAAGGAGCCATAGACTCTCATATCAGTTCTGTTGAATGATCTTACACAACAGTTAAACTAATTGATAGCTAAAGCCTAAAGGCGTCAGAAACTGTGCTCCAAGTTGGTCTTCTAAAGCTAATCTATTCAATTCGAACTGTGCCTTATGAATGTAGTAGTATAACTAGCATTACTCATACTAAGCTTTAGTCTCCAAACTCAAATCACTGCTTTGCTCTCAAACACTCGAGACAGTTTTGCTTTGGGATATAGAACGTTCTTAATATACATGAAAATAGCAAAAAATATTCAAGAAGAATGAGTAAGACTAAGGAGTTTATCCCTACGTGCAGTGTTAGTACAGGTTTAATCGACAAATTACTTCCTTTCTTTTCATAGGAAGCTTTATTTTCTCAATTTAACAATAAAAATTTGTCTTATATACAAAGATAGCTGAATCAGAATACCATAAGGAATCGCCTACAATTGATTCAAAATTGAATAGAAAGAATTGCTCTTGATATGAGCCGGCATTTTGTTTGATTACAATTGCATGCCAAATGCAAAACAATAATAGTTGTTTAATCTCCTTAATGGTGGTGTAGCTTACTATAGGGGCATAAGTCTTCTGTACTTGAAGAACCACACAAACGCACAAAATATGAAGACACCACAAACTCCCGTAATTATAAGGACCCACTGGAATGCAGAGGGGACATTAAATAATGGAACTTCAAAGTTCATCCCAAATATTCCTGCTACCACACCAAAGATGGCAACCACAAATGTTGCGGTTGTGAGCAAAAGCTCAAACTGAATAAGTTGATTGCGCACGTTATCCTGCAAGGAAATTTTTTCACATTTTAGATAAGTTCACTAAACTACAAAACCATCAAATACAAATGAATGCATGGTGTGTAACCATATTTTATCCTTTTCGGACAATGGAGCCCATCAGATAATCAGTGGTACTAAAGATTAACCTGAATCCCTTAGAGAACCAGAGCCAGATACTGATTATGTCGCATAGACTATTATATAACCATTTCAGTTATTATGCAATTAAGATTGATATTCCCCGCCTTTTCACTTCCTGAATGTTGTTTAAGTAAATATGTGCATTCATTTGTGCATGCATGTACCATGAGTTATAAGCAGCATGACCAAAATTGGATAAATAAAATTGGCGTGGACATTATGGTGACTAACAAATAAGAAGGAGAAATGAGGGAAAGAAACATACCAATTGAATGTTAATGAAATCTTCGGTGTCATCAATGTACTCTTTTAACTGAAATAAGAATCAATGATTAATAAACTGTTTGATGAAGCTAGGCCAAAAAAGGTTTACATAGACAATACTGGTTTTACCGATGTCAACTTGTTTAGGGTGCTGTCAATTACAACAAAGTACGCTTCTAACAACATCTCAAGCTCTTCAATACTCTCTCTAGTACTTTCTGTACTCCGCATGCTCTCATGTCGACTCCTAGCAATGCTCGAGCTCTTTTCGAGTTTGCGAGCATCAGGAGGTGATGCAACAGGAGAAACTGGTGCAGAAATGGATGCACCATCAATTGATCTATATCCAATCAAAGACTGTTCTCCAGAAAATGATGACTCCATCCGCCTTTTCTTCTCAGTAAGATACATTTCAGCCATATCACCATCATCATCCATAAGCTGCTCTATTTCATCTCTAACCTAAATATATGCATCCAATATAAGCAGAAAATAAGATCAAGAAAATATGATCCCTGTCACTTGCAGCAATAAAGAAAGAATGTGTATGGGGCATCACCTTCTGAACTCTCCTAGTCAAGGCAACAAGTCTGCTTTTCAACCGACGAACACGTTCCAAATTTAGTGTACTGATCTTTGATGTTAGTTCATCCAATAATGGATAGGCCTCAATTTCCAACTCTGCTGACTTTAAGAATTAGCCAGAACAGAACTGAGTGTTACTGTTTGAAGATAAATGATATAATAACATAATTTTATATATTTGCACACTTTTTTATAATTACAGAAGGATTTTTTTTTTATGGCAATTGGCAAGTAATCAACGTAACAACTAACAACCTAATATAAAAGTCTGAACTCTATCCGTACATAACCATTCTAAGAATGAAGCCATAGAATGTAAAAATCCTAGTATGGGAGGAAACTTCTTCCTATAAACCATTATGTAAACACATACCCATGTACATACATTTTTATTCACGAGAAAGTGAGATTTACCAAATACTTCCATTGATCTGATGTGCACCTGTGAACAGCATTGATTTTATTAATCTTTTCCTCTTGTTGAACTATAAAGTCTATACTCTGTACTACTTTAATGCTAGCCAGTAGCCACTTATGAAGTTACCGGAAAGACAGGTACCAGTTATATTTGCAATGTGTTTTCACTGGCAATGTCATCTCAGCATTTCAACTAGACTAGACACATATCATATTCAAAAGAGATAATGCATTTGCTTAAAATGAAAAAAAAAATCCCAATCTTTCGCTTAATTATTATAAGGCTGCTAACAATTTGTAGCAGGATTAGTAAGCATAAAATTTACGCACTAAGGTTCTACCAGAAAATTAAGAACTGCATATCATCCAACAATGCATGACTGCACATACTAAACATATATTAAACAAAGTATCAACAATACACATACTAGCAAGATGTCGGGTTTAATTACATCAGGGGAAGATGACAGTACTTATTCATTAAATACTTATGCTATGGTCTATTTCTTGCTGTCTAAGACAATTTGGATTCTATTTTAGATAGAATCTAAATCATTACTTCATAACATCACTGACAACTTATGATGTTACTAATGTCAATGCTCCAAGCTGATGACAAAAGATATATTCACATGTTAGCGTTAATAAGGTTCAGCACAATGTACTCTAATGAATTTTCATATCAACAAGGGATCAGTAAAACTCCAAAAAAACAGAATTGAGATAAATTCCAATTCAGTAGAAGGTCTTCAACAGAAATCTGGATTTGTAATTACAGGGATCATTATTATAGCAAAGTTGTCAACCCCTCTTCTAACTTTGCAGATAATAGGAAGTTCCCACTAGTCCACTAATAACTCCTCGTGAGATTCCCAGATTCCTTTTTTCTTTCTCTATTTTTCTTTTCTTCTTATTATGATATTATGCTATAACTTAAAAGTAAGAAACACCCAGACAATTTTACTACCAACAGACCACGTAAGCCACATTACACATAATATTGAAAACACCCTGAGATAATATAAAGAATAATGGAACTTTTAATTACTGCACAACCATTTGATCCTCCCATAACTTTATAAGGTACATGAATCTGAGGAGTGGCAATGAAGTTGTGCCTACAAAGAAACCATGTACATAAATCCTAGAATGCACAAGGGAAACTAGACCTAGATACCCAACGGAGAGAAAAATAAAATGATGCCCACTGGTGGTTTGCTACAAGTAGACAAGGTGCAAATTGCTTACATTCAAGGTCACATAACTACACTGGAGAATAACAGTGAATCGTTTCAGCAGTAGACAGTAAATAGAATGTGATAACCTGTCCACTGTAGGGGGTACACACTGGATTTATCTAAAAAAATTTCAACAAAAGATTGAGGAATTCAAATCATGTTATCATAAAAGGATTTTGGTAATATGCATGGTCAGATTTACAAAATCACATACAAGTTCATTTAACCTGCACATGGTGATACTTCCACCATGACCCAGGTTAATATCTGCAGAAGTCCAAGTACTCTGCACAATGCTATTGCCCAGATTATTTTAAAGAAAAATTACACCTCTTTCACTGTAACCACTTCACTTCTGGAGTAAATTAGGGAAGAAAGAAATAAAATATCAACAGAATAATGCAAAATTCAGCAGAAGTTAGCCTCTACTGTAATGTTGTTCTTCTACAAACCTGAGAGTCAAGAAATGTGCATGCTGCCTCCAGGGCAACTTCAAGAGCCCTGAACTCAAAAGGCAAATAATCAGGGGATGTGTTACTAAAGACATTGTCAAAAGTCCTACTTCCTCTCCTTCGGCTTATTTCTGAACTGTCTGACTGCCAAACCTCACTTACCCCAGTTGTTGTCAGTCGTCGTTGTAGCTCCATCACATAGTGCAATACATAACTATCTAGGGAATTCAAGAGAAGAACCTCATCTGCTGTAATAATACACCGTATCTGCTCAAGATTTACAACAATAGCCTTTTCTCTACCAAGGATTGTTGATGGGTAAACAAACAGAGGATCAAGTAGGCGAAGATCACGTGCAGGTAGATCACAACGTCGCATCATAGTGAACTTGTCTACCTCAATGACCTGGGAGTTTCCAAATGTGTCAACACGAATCCATGATCGGAGTCCTTGACCCCGCTTCTTTAGCCCCAAAACATCCATTCCTTGAAAATGTTGCCTTCCAGAGGCTGATGGTCGATTGGCAGCCTCTCTTAAATTGAGTGCTGACGCAGGTCTCGGTGGTAGTAGCCGCTCTTTGAGATCTGCCATTGCAAAGGTTTGCTAATTGCTGCAAACTCATGAGGTAAGTGCATTAGCCACCATATTGCTTTATTGCTTTTGGTAGCATTATAAGAACATAATATATTGCATATTTATAGATTCTATCAAAATTCTTAAAAGAAGATACATAGCATTATTTTATCTCCACACATTTGGCCCCACCAGATGAAGCTAGTATATATTAAGAACATTCTATTGTATTTTCCAGCCGCCTCATGGTTTGGTGAATGATAAAAGTTTCAGGCAACTGTGACCGATGTTGGGTTCTCCAACAAGGTAAAATCAAGTCTTTTTCATGAATAACAAAAATTCTTCACTCAGCAATGCATAAGACACTCAGATAGATCCTTCAAGTCATTTAATTCACAGAAGGAAAGAGAAAAACCAAAACCATTTTTTTTTCTTCAGTGTCATTTGACTCAATATTATTCGTGGGCGCCTTAACTAAAATAAAACATAAAGATTCAAACTTCCCATTTAACTTTTAATTACATTTGCCCTCCAATTAAAACGAGCTGTTTTCCATTTCTTCTCTATTTATCACAATACTTAGCAGTCCTAAGAAATTATCAGGCAGAGATGAAAAACACAAGTTTCTTCCAAACCCAAAAAATAATAAAATAAAAAAACTAATTAAAGTTCAAACAAGTTTATCTATTATAAATAACCCTCATAGACTCTCATATCTGCAAAAGACTCGTACGTCCAGTGAGGAATTCAGGTTTTTCTTCCACATAAGGTCAGATAATATTGGAATTTGCATTAAAGCTGATGTGGGTATCTTAAATTACGGGATTAACACAACTCTGCCGTCATAAAGGAACATTTTTACCAACTTGAAGTGAAAATAAGAAGAAGAAGAAGATTAAAACCTAGATTTAGGATAAGAGGGAAAGAACCTGAGACTAGCAGTAATTGCCGATTGATTCAAAAACTTGAGTCCGTAGTCCGTGCTCTACGGTTATGGAGTTTAGTGTTCAGAGAACCAAAAGCCAGTTATGGAGTTTAGAGTTCAGAGCATCAAAAGGTACAAGTTAGCCCAATCTGAGATACTTCATTACATTCTGTACACTCCGTGGGAAACACAGAGGCAACGACGAGGTAGGTCTCCTCCTACCCATTTCAGTATTTTAGATCTTGTCATTTAAGAAAAGAAATAAAGTATGTATTTCTTTCTTCTTCTCCTCCTTTTCATTTGTTGACAGATTTTTATTTTTATACAAAATAGTTTTTATCGTTAAATTCATAAACTTTAGAATTAATTACCTTCTGGCGAGACACTATTTTATAAATTACTTCTCTATGTTTCATATTCATAGTATTGTAAAAATAAAATAAATAATTATTCATCATTTATAACTTTCTTTATCTCTTGATATGAGAGTAGGAGACAGAAAAAAAAAATATGGTTGCATAATCTACTTTAATTAATTACTTACTACTAATAACAGAAGTATTTATAAAAAGTTTTAAACTGCTTTCCGTGAGAAAATAAAAGTAGAAAGGATTTAGTTGATTTGGGATTTTGGGTCAATAAACAGATGACTGCAAGTTGTGCTTTTTTATTTATTTGGAAATTTTTTTAGAATCACCCTTTTATTTTAAGAAATGATTTCCATCTGCAATCTTGTCATGTTTTAAGCCACACTTCATCTTGCCTATAAAAAATGCCTCTTTAACAATAACAATAATAAAGAATCTAGCTACAATTTACCATATTCATGATTTGAATCTTCTACATGGAACTTTTCAATAATGTAAGAAGATCTAGAGACAAAAACCAATGGGCGCATAGTCTAAGTTTTATCCGTAAACTTGTATTTTTTATTTTTTTTATTGTGGTGTTACCCCAAACAATTCATTGGAAACATAGCTGAGCCAGTAAATAAACTGGACTTTGCTCATTGTAAACTCCATTCCCTCGTGGAGTTTTATGCAATCTGAAACATCACTTTTCCAAAGAAAAATCTGTATAAAAATCTCTTTCTGTGCTCGTTTATTTAGCTGCCGGGTCTTCCATCTTAATTGATGGCTTCCAGTTGCAAAGGAATAGTAGTCCTCCAGATCCTGAGTTTGACATGTTTGCTACACTTAGCAGAGCCTTTAAATTTCCAATCAAACACACTAGCTCAAGGTGATAATCTCAGCCAGAAAGACACCCTCTTTTCAGCCTCTGGGGTCTTCTCTCTCAAGTTTAAGGTGCAGATCTCCGACTACTAGCAGAAGCAGCCTAGTTTATTGTACTTGGTGATAATATCAAGCCAAGACTCAGACTCTGTGTTATGGGTTGCCAATCTCATCGTCAGACAGTTCCACCTTCCTCACCATTGACGAAGATGGTAGCTTCGGAATCTCCTACAACAAGGGATCAGATTCCATTGTGCTATACTCTGCTTAAGCAACATCATCAACCAATAGAAGTGCAGTTTTGCTATATACAGGCAACTGGGTATTGCAAGATCTGAATAGAGATGGATCTGAGAAGCAAAGATTGTGGCAAAGCTTTGATTATCCCACTGCCACTCTTGTGCCAGGTATGAAACTTGGGATCAACTGGAGACAAGAGCATCATTGGTCTCTAACAGCATGACAAAGCTATAAAAGTCCAGCATCAGGGTCTTTCACCCTTGGTTTAGATCCTAAAAACACTAACAAATTGGTGATCTGGTGGAGAGGCAGCATCTATTGGACAAATGGTCCTTGGTACGATGGAAGTTTCAAAAACTTGCTCAAGTTCCCAGACTACCATGCTAATGCATTCAATTACTTTACCTGCATTTCTGATGAGAACGAGACATCTTTTACATGTCACGTATCTCAGGGTTCTGGAGGCTTAAAGATGAGTGACTCTGGTGATCTATATGCAGTTAATGCCTATTACCCAGATGATGATGGGGTGTTCGCTTCTTGCATTCCATTTCATGATGGTTCTAGTCCTGAGTGCATGCAGCAAGAATACGAAGATTGCCGAAACCCAGATGAAGATTTTATCTATCATTTTGGTGTTATGTCGACTGATGGATTCAAGTTTGATGAGGAGGAGAATCTAAGCCGTACGACTGCAGGGCCATCTGCTTCAATGATTGTTCTTGTATCGCCTTTTCTAGCTCACAACTTGACCATGACACTGCTTGCCAGATATGGAACTCT
This sequence comes from Gleditsia sinensis, assembly GCA_037074535.1. NCBI lineage: Eukaryota > Viridiplantae > Streptophyta > Magnoliopsida > Fabales > Fabaceae > Gleditsia > Gleditsia sinensis. The sequence goes on along the minus strand of CM073469.1, from coordinate 576,407 downwards.
CAAGCAAAATTCATCGCAGCTAGCAAGGGCGCATATGATATTTACATTTATAAACGTAAAATTAAGGTTTTATATACAAAGTATATAATTTATGTTTATATTTTAAAAAAATATTCTCCATGGAAATGTTTATGCAAGTAAACGTTTTGGGATCATAGGTCACAAAAGAAATTTCTTTTTAATTCTTTAATCTTGTGAATCTTATAATGTTTCCTTAGTCTTTATCAAAACACAGAGAAGAGATGGCAAATATGGCTTGTTGGTGCAGCTGGAGAAACTCTTCTCAGTGTGGTATTATGCTACGTGTTCATAAAAGGCTCATTAAAAAGTAATTGATATTGGGAGACAAGTTGCTAATTATACACATGTATATATCCTATATAATGGTAGCAGTCAACTTTAAAATTTCATGGATTGTAACCAGTAAAGAAGAGAATCAAGCAAATGCAGTTATTGCGTGAGCTCGGAGGCAATGCATTGCCTCTCACAAGATATTGCAAAGGAATAAAGCACAGCAAACATGGAAACACAAGCAATGGGATTTACATATTCAGCTTTGAAAGCGTGGTCACTGCTACAAACAATTTCTCAGCATCTAATAAGTTGGGAGAGGGTGGCTTTGGACCAGTTCACAAGGTAGCCTCTAGACATTAATTATGTTAAACAGGAAAGTAAATATGAACAATGACAGTAATTACATTTTTAGGGATTATTAATCATTGAGTAAGAAATAGCAGTTAACATACTTTCAAAAAGTTCAGGACAGGGCTGATAGAGTTCAAAAAAGAGTCAAAACTTATTTCCGAACTCCAGCATACTAATCTTGTAAGGCTTTTAGGATTCTGCATTGGAAGAGATGAAAGAATGTTAGTCTGAGTACCTGCCCAACAAGAGTTTGAATTTCTACTTATTCGGTATTGTGTTCTGATGTTATATGCCTGTTTTATAGTTAATGTCTGATAAATAGCTTATTATCATAGGATCACTAATCAAGATGCAAATCCTACAAACACTATGCATAGATTTGAATAGAAAGAATGAATTAGATTGGAAGAAACGTTTCCATATCCTTGAAGGTATTGCTCAAATGCTTCTCTATCTTCAAATTTTAAAATATCAGATTTTAGTATGGTTAGAATTTTTTATTTAGAAGAATATGAAAAAAAAAACACCAAAAGAGTTTTTAGAAGATGATAAGTATATTATTATATATATTTAGTTCTTCTTTCAAATTAGAAGTGTGTCATTATTATTTTGCTTTTAAAAGACTAAAATTATTAAATTACTATTGTTTCAGTGGTTATATGGCTTCCAAGTATACCATAGTGGTGCTGTGTCAACTAAGTTTGACGTCTCTAGTTTTAGTGTTATAGTTTTAGAGATTTTGAGTGGTAGGAAGAATAATAGTCGCTTCCATTCTGATTGGTCTCCCATTCTCATGGGATATTTTAGCCTTTTTACCTTTCAATCCAACAGAATTACTATCTCGCATACCAAATCTCTTTAGATATTCTGAACCATAATTGAAAAAATATATTTTTCTCATATTTTTAAAGGCCTGGCAACTGTGGAATGAAGAGAGGGCCTCGGAATTACTAGATCCCGTGTTGAGAGAATCGTGCACTCACAATGAAGCCTTGAAATGTATTCATATTGGTCTTTTTTGTGTACAAGAACAAGCAACAGATAGACCCACAATGCAGGATGTTGTTTCTGATCTTGCAAATGAAGGTATCCAAATGGCTCAACCAAAGCGACCTGTGTTTTTCACTAGTTAAGTTACAGAAGAGCCTGAGCAGCTGCCTAATCACAAGCAAGAAAACTGTTCCGTGAATGAGATGACCTTTTCATTGATGGAAGCCAGATAATGTCATCCTTACTTAATTGGGTTAAAGCCATTTGGATCAAAGAAAAGAAACTTCCATAATATTTACAATACACACTGTTTATGCAACGAAACATCTTTTCTTTTGGATTTTCATTTGCATCAATAAAAAGTCAGTTCCTCTACTTCAATTATATGTACAGAGGACAATGACTTGGTACCTACTTCGACCATGTACAAAGAACACCAACCACTTTTTGGTGGGTCTAACTAGAACGTGAAAGTGACTCAAACACTTTAATAACAGACAAATTTTCATATGTAAGGATTAATATGAGATGAATAGTCACGGATTCCGGCTCCTTCCCATCCCATCCACTCTTCCCACAATTCCCAATCTGGGTCGTCCATTCCTCTCATTTGCTCATCAATGCCTGCATCATATTCATATGCCTCATACATGTCCGTGGCATTTGATTCTCCTCTCAAATTGTCCATCACAATCTGTGTTCCACATAAGCAACATTCAAATCCCTATTAGATCATTGTCGTGGTGTGTGTGCACAAGTCTAAATAGAGATGATAAGTTATTATTCTTGTTGCTGTTGAACATTACTAATTCCGAAATGATCAAATCATTTCAACTACTAATATTATGAGCAGCAGCACTATGCTACCAATAATTTATTATCATATAACAAATATGTAAAAATTGGATAAATTTCTATTAACTGATCCATGATCTCATGAACCAGCAGTTTTGATGTTTTCTTTCAATATGGTGCAGATGATCAAATTAGTTCAACTATTAAACTCCAATTCATAAGCGAAGCAGCTTTATTCTTCCCATCAGTATAAAATTGCAAAATTTTTTAAAACAAGATAAACTTCTATTACTTATAGCGGATCAACCGGCAGCTATTATCTTCCTGCTTATAGTACCGCAATAAGAAATCAAACCATTGAACCAGTAGTAGTGCAGAGAAATTGTTACTATTCAGTTCACTACAAAACTAAAATTCAAAGAAAGGTAGGATAACTCACATCATAAGCCTCGTTGATTTGGTGAAACTCCACACCGCAATTGCTTCCTCTGCATACGTCTGGATGGAACTGAAACACAATTGAATAAAAACCAATCAATATCACTATCAAACCAAAATCCAGATATAAATCATTTGAAGAGACAAATAAGCATAGGAAAAATGATAGAGCAACTCATGGAAACAAAATCCGAAAGAAAAATGCTAAACCCAATACCAATTATATGTATAAAACAAAAGCCAACTTTCGGATAAAAATTATCGAAAAAAGCAGAAAAAGAGAAGATTAAGAATCAAACCTGCAAAGCAAGCTGTCTGAAAGCCTTCTTAACCTCAGATTCAGAGGCCCCGGGTTGGATTCTTAAGGTCTTATAGGGATCCATCACAGAAGAAGAAGAGCAACAAATCTTAACCCTGTTCACCCTCTTCTGCTTCCTTTGTTTGACCCTGAATTGCATCCAAGAAGAAGATGACCCATTACCACGAATAATCCCAGCAACAGCGGCAGCCATGGTAACTCGTAATCTCTAACTTCAGAAAATCTACAAACAAAAACCCACAAAGACCCAGAAAAACTTTGGCTATAAATAATAAAGCTTTGATCTTTTTCTGAAGGAAGAACGGATCAAAAGGGCACGGCAAGTTGATATGATGGGGACTGTGTCTGATTCCTCAAACAACGGATTTTCTTTGAAACTCAATAATTGTAGACTTAATCAAAGGATAAAACACACTAGAATCTAAATATGAAAGGGAAGATATTTATACGTAATTTTAGAGAAAAAATGGTAATGGTGGATAGAATGTGTCATAGGGCATCGAGAGAGAAAAATATAAGATAAAAATTGCTGACGAAGAGAGAGATTCCCGGGATTTATCTGTTTATCTTCTTGGTCTGAGTGGGACGCGGAAGACTGTTTTTTCGGTTTATTTTGAGGCATATTCCAGGTGTCTTGGAATTTATATTTTGGACCCCTTCACTTCTCTGTAATCCTTTTCTGTCCCAACAAGTAATTTCGTGTGTAACTAAAAAAAGACGACCAGTATTAGGAGTGTGGGAAAGGGATGACAATTAGTTTCTTTATGGGATCCTTGTGGGATTATCGTGGATGAGGACGAAGATAGGAAAATGTTTTTTTTTTCTTAAGGATAGAGATGAAATGAAGTTTTTCTTCATTTAAAATATAAATATAAAGATAGAGACTATATTTTAATGTTGTCTAGACTTTTTTATATTAAAATTATTATAATATATTTTTTTTATTTAATTATTTTAGTGTATATATATGTTTATTATTTATATTAATAAAATTTAATATATTTTTATCTTTTAAAAATTTTATAAATATAAAATTATACCATTTTTATTTTTTTTATGATTTTACTTAATTATTATAAAATTCTAAAAGTATGAAAAGTGTCTCCACCGCCGATGAACAAAAAGAAAATATAGAGACATTTGGGTTGAGATGAAAAAAGAGAGGAAAACTATGGGGCAAAAAGCAGAATGAGAAAAATAAATAGACGCTGTGGTACAAAAAAAGTAATAAGTAAGGAGCTAAGAAAGCGATTCAGAAGAAAAGATAAATAGCGTCCTTATCGTTAACGAGATAAGGAGGGTTCAACACGTATCACATATATAACATTTTAAAAACAAAGTTTAATTATTATAATTTACTTATACTAAATAATAGATTTCGTCTCCAACAATCCTATTTATATTTTTATTAATTTAATTTACGTAGATAGATAAATCGTTCGGTATAATTTTTAACACTGATAGGTTTGCAATAGGGAATGGCATCATTCCCAGAAAGAATTCTCCAAGTACCAATCAAAACCAAAAAGGAATCATTTCCAAATAAAAGACAAAAAAATGGCCCACGAATGTTCCACCGGGGGCCAGCAATTGCCCAATCTTCCAGTATTTGACACTGGATATGTCAATAGTGTTTTTTTTTTAAAAGGAAATTTTATAGTCTTAATTAACTACAAAAATTCTAATATTTGTTTTTAATATTAAAGTAACATTTTTATTAATTTTTATATGATTAAAAATATTTAGAAATATAATATATTGTTTTCATATTAAAATCCAAATAATAAAATTATTTAACATAATTAATTTTAAATTGAAATAAATTCTCTTTTTTCAATTTTTATTTACAGTTATAGAGCAAAGAGATTACAAACTATGATGTCAAATAGATAATTTTGTAGGTACCCAAAAAAAAAAATAGATAATTTAGTATGTAAACCGCAAAAAAGAAGAAGATAATTTTGTTCCAGTACTTCCTTACTCAAACCAAAAGGTACAAGTACTGCCCAGTTCCTGCAACCAAATGTATGGCCAACTGGGGTATAAATGCTTTGGCACATAGGCAAGAGTAAATTCATTTCATAATAGAAATTACTCAAATTACTGTCACTGGGGAACAAATAGTGTCAACCTGCTAAGGTAGGGAAGGGAGAATAACCAACCAATTTGGAAATGTTTATTTGTTTAATTTACTTTCCAAACCAAACCAAAAAAAAAGTCAGTAGAAGTAACAAATAAATAATAAAGCATCACAGGTGCATCAAACGCATACAAAGGTAATAGGTAGAATGGCCAGAATCATTAACAAGTTCACCTCCATATCATGGATAAATATTATAGCTGCATACCCGTTCTTTTACCTATTCTTCGAGTAAGTCATTAGCATTGGTAAGTTTTCAAAAGGTGGTTTCAGTCATCCATGTAAATTGCTCGCTGGCATCTCGCTAAACCATTTTTTCCTCTGGTATTCTAGACATCCAAACTTATGTACAAAAGCCAATAACCAAAAGAACTAAGTAGCAGAATTTCAAACATATACATCCCCTTTTTGAGAATTCTTGAGAATCAACATCTGACTTCTGCATACGAAATAGGACTCACGATTCCTCATCTCACCGGCGCTTCAACATGCAGTAAGAAATTGATGTCTGGTCCAGCCTAAAATTCTTTCTCACTTCGATTCTATTTTTGCTGAACTTTTGTCAGCCTCGGATGGTTGAGCAGATGACAGAGGCTTGTCCACAACAGAAGCACCTGGACTTGAAGGCTTTTTGAACTGAATCAAGATCATGGTCATGTTGTCACATCCCTCACCACCAGCTGTTGGGGCCAAGCACCTATCAAATACTCTCTCACAAACCACAGAAAGTTTTTTCTCCTACATAGTTGTGATATATATATGTTACAACCAGACTTTGCAATTACAACACACTAAATATTGTAATAAAAGTAATTTTTATATTTATAAAATAAGAAAATGTGGCCATGGAAAAAACTTACCGTCTTTAACTGCCCATGTATAAAATCCACAAGCTGTTGGCTTGACATGCAATCCCTACACATACATCGCACACAACAGTGTAAGAGTAATAACAGAGGATGGTGTACACGCGTCTCAGAGCTAGCAAAGTGTAGAACAAAGTTATGGTTATGAGAACTACTTCTACACCTAAATTAAAGGAGCATCCATCATAAGTTATTGTACATCTTAGAAACAAAACAAGGGTTTGTCCACATCATGTACCATGACAAATATTATATAACGATACTGGACATCATATCAGAACAAGTTTACAGAAACTTAAATGTGGGCTTGATCATGTGGATTTTTTTTCCCTGGTATTATGGTTAGATGGTGCTGAAGCCAACCTGCGTGGACCTCAATTATTCCATCTCCTCAATTGGATCAAATGACTAGGATGCACAAGAAAATTTCTTATGGCCTTGTATGAGAAAATGGCAAAGCTAAGATTTGAACTTGTGACAATACACCAAAAGACTCATCACAAGCTCACCTCCACTACTATGCCAACTCCTTGGGTTACAGCATTTAAATAAATTGTTCACCCTCTTAAGTTATTATAAGAATATGATACAACCCCAAGTTATAACTGCTGGAGATGTGGGTGAAACTGCTAAATTATAACTGCCGGAGTGTTGGTATGGAGTGAGATACGTGGAAGCCATCAAGAAGGGGTCTACCAGGAGGTTCTTAGGAAATTGCTAGATAAAAGGGAGGAGAGAGTGAGAGAAAGGTAAGCACAATTTTGTGGGAGTACCTAGACCCTTGAAGTGCTGGGAAAGGTTTTTCCTTGTTCTCTTCGTTATTTTCTTATTGTTTCTTCTATAATTTCCATTAAGAATCCAGGTTCCTAAAAATTTAGTATCAAAGCCGTTTTTTTCTAGGAAAATGGTGAATACAAAAACAGATCTAAGGGTGGAGCCGCTAGAAAAAGAGATGAGTGAGATGAAAACAGATCTGGGTAGTGTAACGGAGAAATTGGGTGGACTAGAGCAGAAACTGAGAGGACTAGAACACAAACTAGGGGGAGTGGAACAAAATCTAGCCGTGGTGAGGGATTTCTTGACTGAAATAAGTAACTCCTTGACACATCAAGAAGACAAAGGCATTTCATACATGCCTCCTTTGTCAAATCACACTGGGCATCCTGGGAATGGGTCAAATATGGTGGGGGGTATCCATCGCAACTGGGCAACACATGGGGTGTCGAAAGAAATGTGTTGAGCGCTAGTGAAGGCTTGGTGGGAAGAAATGTCACGAGCCTTCTAGGGTGGGTGAGGCTCACGAATGGCCAAGGGGGAGTATCCATCAAAGGCGACTTGAGATGCCAGTTTTTTCGAGAGAAGATCCTTGTGGTTGGGTCTTTTAGGGCTGAAAGATTTTTTTTGGTTAATGGAATTACTGAACCAGAAAAGGGCTGCATTTGTGTGCATGGAGGGTAAAGCTCTTAATTGGCTTCAGTGGTTAGAATCGAGGTAAACTATCACCAACTAGACAATGTTTAAATCAGAGGTAGTGTTCACGAAGAATTATTAGCATTAAGATAGTGGAAGGGTGTGGGTGAATATAGAGCAATTTGAGTTAGTATCAACACCCTTAAGGGATATGTCTGATGAATTGTTAAAGGGAGCCTTCATAAATGGGCTTAGTGAGGGAATTAAGGCTGAGGTGAGATTAATTGGACCTAGAAATCTAACCCATGCAATGTTCTTAGCCCAGAAGATGGAAGACAAGAATAAGACCATGGAAAGAACAGGGAAAGGACAAGGAGTTGGATGTTGCTTAAATCTTTCAAAAATGGTATCTGAACCAGTGGAAGTGGAAGGGTCTAGCATAAAGGAAAGAGACTTTAAAAGGATGACAGAGGCTGAATACCTTATCAAAAAAGAGAAAGGCTTATGTTTCAAATGCAATAAAAAGTATACTCGTAGACATCAGTGTCCAAACAAGACATTGCAGGCATCAATAATGTCACAAGAAGAAGAAAACCTGGAGGATAAGGAACGGCAAGCAACTAGTGCATCAAAGCCTGAGATAAACTCCAATTCTCACCTTGAGGGCAAGGAGCAATTTCAAGGGCAGGGTAATGATGCAACCCCAAATTATAACTGCTGGAGACATGGGTATGGAGTGAGATACGTGGAGGCCATCAAGAAGGGGTCTACCAGAAGGTTTTCAGGAAACTGCTAGATAAAAGGGAGGGGAGAGTGAGAGAGAGGTAAAAGGTTTTCAGGAAACTGCTAGACCTTCGAAGTGCTAGGAAAGGTTTTTACTTGTTCTCTTCATTATTTTCTCATTGTTTCTTCTGTAATTTCTGTTAGGAATCCAGGTTCCTAACAGAATACAAATTTTAAGTGGTTTGGCTAAAAAGAAAAACAATTTTGGAGAAAAGGTTACGACTAACAAGTTGTGAAAGTAGCTGTAAATGTAATAACAATTGCACAAGCATTATAGAAATATTGCCACATATATGAAGTTGATACAGTCAATGGACTTTCTAGAGGAAATTTCAGCAGCCAAGTAGCTTACCATATCCCATCACAAGCTATTACAAGAAACTCGTCATCATCGCAAAGCTCAACCTATTACAAAGAATATTAAAATAATCACGACGGAGCAAATAAAAGAAAAAAAATAACAACACTACTTAGAAACAACTTGTTAAATGATGCCAGAAGAAGTATATACCAGTTCTAAGAAATTTATATAATCTTAAAGAATGGAATCTTTTTTTCAAATAAATATAACATGTATCAGTATAACATGACCCAACAAGAGGCTCATATAAGAATACAATCATTCCATAACTATTAACCTGTTTATAAATTAAAGCATTATATATTACTTACAGAATTTATGTCTGGATCAGCTGTCACAATCTGCTTTTCAGCTGGCAAAAACTTGTTTTGCTTGAATTCCATGTCTCCTGTAACAGAAAAAAAAAATTATATTACAAACAGTTAGTACTAAAGAGGAAAACTATCTCAAGACAGCACTAATGAAAAATTTTAAAATAAAAAATAACTCTGATAATTTCCTTTAAATTAACAATTTATAAATTATAACAAAAAGAATTTCCATTACCAATTGCTCTAGCCAAATTTAAACTTCCATTAACCCGCCCAACTTGAATGAAACCACCAGCTTTTAGAATCCTGTCTCTCTCAACCTCAAGGTCAGGCTTGTGATCTTTAGACAAATTATGTGCCTACAGATAAGACTTCGTTAAAGAATCCAATATATGAATCATGCTGAAGATTAGCTATACCATGCAGTTGAGGCACCAAGTCACAGATAACCAGTTGAGTAAATTCATATGATTAAGGACTGGCTAAAGGATTGCATCTAGATATCAATATTATTTTATGACATAAATCATCTTGTGTTCAAGGATTTCAATATCCACTCTTCTTCAAAACCGTTGTAAAATGAAATGTGCATAAAACATGGTGCATTATCCATATGCAAGTTTATCACTGCTCAAATATCTTTCCCACAATACAAAAAATGTATTCAGTGAATAAGCAACCTTTCTCATTTTTCACATCCTTTAGATAACTGCTTTTTTCTCCTCACTTTTCCTATCCTCTTTCCAAATTGGCCTCCCATCAATACCTACTAAATCATACACAATATGTATACATCCTGCACCTACATCCTCAATATCTGTACCCAATATTCCATGCATAATAAAAATTAGGGCCGCTAAAAGATACTGGAAGAGAAATTGGATGTACCTGGCCCTTCCTTGATAACACACACCGAGAATCACCAGCATTTGCAACAACAAGTTGGTTTCCTTGAATGACTGCCACACAAGCTGTGCACCCACAGTTTGGTCCACTAAAGTCAGAATGGGGCCCCTGATTTGCATCATAACACTTCCTCAATTCAAAATAAAAATATTTATGCACTAGGGATTTGAAGGGTGTATGCCCAACATCAAAAAACATATTTTTTTTAGATGTAATGACTTAATCAGTAAAGATCTTCCATATACATAGTCATTCTAAAGGAAATACTGTTGAGCTTGTTTGGTAAGTAATTCCAGCAAAGATGGTCACACTAAGAGCAGACTTTTGGAACTTCCAATGTAGCAATTTTATACTAAAATACCATATATTTGGCTTCAAAATATTTCCAAATGCAAGTACAATAACAGAACAATTAATCAAAGTAAGGAAAACAATCAGTTGTCGTGCTAACAAGACAAAACAAAGTTCTTATTTGTTACCTCCTCAAGAGCCCAATCATCAAAATGGTCATTGACGTCACCACTCTTGGGAGACCATATAAATCCCTCTAGCATACCAGACAATTTTTCTATATTATCTCCCAAGACTGCTAATTCTCTCCACCCTCGTTGTCCACGCATCATCTCATCCATTCTGCCTCAACAGGAAGAAAATTATTAAAAAGAAAAAAAGCAATATTTTGACAACTATATCTGTCTATATTTCATATCCCCCTCCCAGTTACTGTTCATTAAACTTTAACAACTATGAAAACTCAAATGTGTAACTAATTTTACCCATGAAGAAGGAAAAGATACGTAGGTAAACTACAAACACTATCATTCCATGTCAGTTCAAACTGTAAAACTTATCTTTTAACGAGCATAAAAGATGATAAACAGATAATCTTATCAAAGGAGAAAATGATAAAATTGTCTCAACAATATCAATTACTAGCTCCTTCACATGGACTGACAAGCATGTCAATCCAATTTCTTATACTTTTATTTGTAATTATTGTTTTGAGATGTAGTATTTGAGTAAAAATAAGTAACAAGGAAAATGGACAGCATAATGTTGAAGTTTTAAAACTTTTAATAACTATGGAAAGAAGGAAAAATAAAAACAGAGAGAAAGATCCATTTTGAAATTTGGTAACTGTTCATAACTAAAATACTTTTAAAGAAAAAATTCTAATCTTGGAGAGACCAGAATACCAAATATCTGCTGAGGGATATAAATTACTAAGTTAAAGCAGATCATCATGCAAAACAGTTGAACCTGAAGTATAATAGGCATTGGCCTAGGCCAAATTAGATTTTGTAGATGAAAGACACCTACCTCAGTACCTCATCCCTGGGTTTTAAAGCAAAAAAGCATTCGCTACTATTAATGCAAATTTTAAACACCAAAAATATATTAAACAGTAACCTGAGAAAAGTTTTCTGTAAAGATGTGCCTAAATCTCCAGCTACATAGGCTTCATGCTTAAGCACCTGTCGATGTAGGTATTTAGCACAAAATTTAGCAACGGCTTTACCTGCAAAGAAGTGGATCATATTGAAGACTTTAAAAGCAGATGCTAGCCAATAAGTATGCTGTAAAAAAATCCCTTTAAAAAAACACAAGATTTTCAAAATGACCATAGAAAGATTAAATACTCAAAAAATGGAACATATTTGTAATGAATTGGAAAACATTGTTAAAGAATATAGAGCACACACAGACCTCCATGACCATCATAAACACCAAATAAAGATGTAGACTCGTCCAAATCTGGATGGGCTGCATGCTGGCAAGAAATATAAAAGCAGCAAATTTTGTAAACATCATCGAATAGATTGTAAATTTGTAATATAACATGAGATTACTGATACTATTGAACCAAGGTATTAGCAAAGTATCAACACCATATCTACACGACAATCAATTCAAAAGAGAAGCATTTTCTTATGGGCAGAGGTATGCTAGAGAAGGGCATTATACCTGTCCATAAATTTGGAACATTATTATTTATACTGTAGAATATTCAAAACAGTAGCTGATTAAAATTATTTTTATTAATGTGCAACAAAGAAATGGTGCCTTTTCTCTCGTCATGATAAATTAATGATGAAAAATGGTTATATACAAGTTCAAAATCAAACATAAAATACCACCATCTTTTACAAACTTTCTCAGCTAATAATCACTAAAATTAAGAAATTACAAAACTTCCAATTGCAAGTAGTTTTATAAGACTTTAAACATACATTTCAAGGCTTATAACTAAGTTGTCCAAATGGATAAAAAGATTTATCTGATCAAGTGTAGTTACAGGCTATTTAAATGCCATCATAGGTAGATAGATCCTTTTTCAATAAATAATTAACATATTAATGACAAATTTATTTTGTGCAGATGATTTATCACAATTGAGTAATTGCTTTTACCAACAATGATTTAGGAAATTCAAAGAATCATTATATTAGTACAAGATTTTGAGAACTACAACTAAACTAACTTCATTGAACTCACATTCACATATCTCAAGGTGTGTCTCATGGGATCAGAAATTTCATATATAACAATACCTTTTTTGTGTAAGATGAAAACATACCATCAAAACTACACAAGTTCATGAATTCAGGAAGATAAAAAAATGTCAAATGTTAATCATTTCAGCCACTATAATGTCAAATTGTCAATCTTGCACAGGATTTTCCTTTCCAGCTTCACTTAATTATCTGGTAACTGCTAAGTCGTCGGATAATAAACCCAATATACTTTTCCATGAGAACTTACTTTATGTTCAACTAAAATGAAATCTGAATGCATAATTGTCTATTGTTAACAGTACCGCACAATATACAACGTCAAGAAACAGCGAGCACTCCAGTTAAATGCTGAAAGCAACAATAACCTGCTCATAGAAAAGAAGTAACTCGCATTTCATGCAATAAAATGAATCAACAGAGTACTTACAGCATCTTCCATGGTAGCACGCCACCCCTGCATGGAAGACAAGCCGTAGCGAACCCTATCGTTCTCTCCATCCTCAGAGGCCTTTTCTGTTTTCGGGGTGCTGAGGTATATCCCCATCTCCAACTGCAAACTAAACGGAGACCAACAGTGAATTACATGCAGACACGCAGCAGCAGAAAGAAGACTATGTATCCAATCTGCAGAAAAAAGAAAAGCTTCAAACATCCCATAAACACGCATTGACTTAAAAACCAATCACCAATTCAAATCCAAACATGCAATTCTAAACCCAAGATACCTGAAACCTCAGAATCTCAACAAGACTTTAGCTAGTAGCGGAAAACAAAGCAGATGAATAGGCATGGTACATGCAACATATAATCTCAAAAAGAGCAATAGACGCATCCAATCCATGGGAGTGAATTAAATCGAATGAAATGTTTCAATGCCGTGAAATCAAAATTCAAACCAATGACCTTGCTTTACTTGCCAGAAACCATAAGGATCGAACGAACAAAAAAAATATCAACCAAACTCAATACGATTTCAGGATGGAAAAAACGCCAATAATTGAAATCTAAAGGAAAGGGGACAGCAGCTATTCAGAATGAATCAATAATGAAGATGGAAGAAAGCACAGACAAGAGTTGTAGGATTTGGTGAAGATTGAGAAGGGAGGCGAAGTGTCCGTACAGTGGAATCAGCAAGAAGAGTGAGCGATCTATCTGTCGGGGGAAGGATGAAAAAACTGAACAATGGCTGTTTAAGTGTAGCCTGCCTCCGACGCAGGAAAGGTGACTTTGAGTTAAACCAGCGGCTGCCACGCGCTATGCACGTGCCCATGTCTTCCTGGTGCAAGAATATTATAGTGAATGAACCTTCCTTTCCAGCCATGTTGTGACCCACCTTATAAATTGTGAACTATTTATTTGGATGAGGATGTTTTTTCCTGGGTTAGTTCGTCAAATGTTGTATTTTTTATGCTTAATATTAGGATATGCGGCAACAAAATCCATTTGCTTGATACGGGGCCCATTTAAAATCCAGAAGCTTTGGAAGCCCAAAGTCTTGAGCTCTATTAACCGAGAATAGGCTTTTGCTTAAGTTAAGACCAAAACCATAAATAATATGACCATGGTATATTTACCCTAGGCAAGACCATTTATAGGGCAAATGATAAAAAGCCCAAAAGTCTTAAAATATATTTAAAATTGAGAAAAGTTAATTTCAGAGCATAGAAAGAAGAAACATTTTAAATTACTTTGGTTTTGGCTGTGCTTATTTGATTAGTAAAGTACGACGTCTGCTTTAAGGATGCTGCCTGCCACCCAAGTATTCTCTACGTGCATATGACTGCCAATGCCACAGCCTAGCCTGGGTGTTAGCGGGGCCACCGACAACCACCCGCCCTGGCGGCGTCAAATGTTGGCACCCCCACGCCATGCGGGCTCAACAGAGTCTCACCAACCCCACCACCGTATAAAGGCCATTTGCACGTCATCACGATATTGTGGGGCCTACTCAACCGACTCACAATGGAAGGGTAATAAGAGTTGGTGGAGCCGTAGAGGAATAAAACAGAGTCGTGCGACTTGGGAGTTGGGAGAGAAAAGATCAAAGAGCAACAGCAACAACTCACTGTCTCTCACCAAATTCTTTGTCTCTGCAACCGCTCTCCTGTATTTGGTGATGGACCGAGGGTCAATCACTCTTCTGACGTGGCGCATCATCAGTGGTGTGGTAGGTGAGTGGCCCCCCCAACCTCTTCCTCCTTTTACTTTAAACCTATTAGCTATCTCTCACTCTCCCTCCAGCCTGAGGCTCCATGCACTCTCGCACACCAAACGCACATTAACATCTCCACATTTCCTTTTCTCTTTTTATCTCTCTCTCTCCCTCTCCCCTTCCTCCCATCAATACCAACTCACACACACACCTTCCCCCTTCCTTCCTAACTTTCTGGTAATGTTCCCTTCTCTTCTCAATCCTATCTTGTTTAATGCATCTGGCTGGCTTCAATTCCATTTCAGATTACAATTTCCCTCCTTCAAAATATGTTTTTGTTTTCCTTAAAAAAAGCATAGCTAGAACAATTATCCTTCTCCTTCTCCTTCTCTCTTCTCAACCCATTTCCTTAATCGGGTAATTAATGTTTCTGAGCTCTGGCTTCGATATCATTTCAAGATATTATGTTGTTTCTGTTTAACTCTTTCTTCTCGATGGCTCAAAAAAAAAAAAAAACTCTTTCTTCTCCACCCATTTTAATTTATTTGACTATTGAATGCTTCTCTCTTCAACTTATATTCTTAAAAATTACAACTTTTATCGTTCCAAAATTCTGGGGTATTTTTCTGATTTTTAATATTGGTCCTGAATTTACATATGCACATTACAGACAAAGAAAAAACGTAGTATTATCATGGGTAAATAATGAGTTTCAATTTTGTTTGTAGTGGGACCCACATCCCGAGCAAGTGAGCAAGGACAAGATGATCGTCAACGTGAAGGAGTCGACGACGGTGCGGCCGGCGGAGGAGACGCCGCGGAGGGCTCTGTGGAACGCCAACGTCGACTTGGTGGTACCGAATTTCCACACGCCCAGTGTGTACTTCTACAGGCCCACAGGCGCGCCGAATTTCTTCGATGCGAAAGTTCTGAAGGATGCTCTGAGCAAGGTTCTAGTGCCGTTCTACCCAATGGCTGGACGGCTCCGGCGGGACGATGACGCCCGCGTGGAGATTGATTGCAACGGCGAAGGGGTGCTCTTCGTTGAGGCCGAGACCGGCGGCGTCATCGATGATTTCGGGGACTTTGCTCCTACACTTGAGCTCCGGCAGCTTATCCCCGCCGTGGATTATTCCCAGGGAATCGAAACATATCCCTTGTTAGTGTTGCAGGTACGTTTTTACTTTTATTAGCTTGCTCTTCGGTTTTCTTTTTCTATTTATTTATTTATTTGGGTGCATTGTGGTTTTTTGTGTGAGAAGTGGGAGAACAAAGGGAAGGTTTTTACTGCCTTATTAGCACAGGTTTATTTTAATCAAATACGCTTCTGGAAGTTTTTAATGGTTTTTTATGTACACCAAGCTTAAGGATTATTAACTCTTTGTCACGAGGAACTGGGTAGGTAGGTTAAGAAAAGCTTAGTGTCATTTAAGAATGTCAGGTGTTCGGCAAAGGAATCCAATTTTTTTTTTTTTCTGATGTTTTGAGTTCTTTGAAAGCTCTACTCAATAACCTGACTCATTGAAATCGTGATTTCCATTCATATATAGCAGATTAACCCACCTAATTTTTCTTTTCTTTTCTTTTCTTTTCTTTTTTTCCTGAACATTATTATCGTGCATAACTACTATTAATGAAATATTATTTATCCAGATCCACGTTTTAAGATCAATAATAAGCATTTAAATTATTGAGTTCTCATGTAAATGGCTGAGTCTTGTATATCCTTGCCTCATTTTACGTAGGATTAAAAATAAAAACATTGATTGGGAATAATTTGGAGGCCATTCATAGTTAAATAAGCTAAAAGATAATGCTAATTATAAAGCTTGCATTTATATTTTTCTATAGCGGGACAAGTGACTTTGTTAACATGACTTTTAGAAAAGCACTGAATTGGCGTTTGTTGACTTGACCCTCGTCATAGTGCTCGATGAGAAATCAAAGAAGTCTAAGAGTTTACCTACTTGGACTTGCTTTTTAAGAGTTCGGTCATGCATTTCCTAAGTTGTTGAGCAGCTGGTTGGTTGGAGTTAAACGTGAAAAGATAAAAACCCTGCCATTATGGTTGTCTATTTTTGCTTATGCACCACCTTTTACAATACGAGTTTTCTTAGGATGACGACAACTGTTTTAAGTGAAGAAAATATGTCTTTTTTTTCTTCTTAATTTTTAATTAAAAGTCTTCTGTTCAATTAACAAACTTATGATTCAAACGAGAGAAGTTGAAATTGAAAAATGATATGCAGTCTTTCTTTTCCAGAATATTGAATGTAGGCTCTGATGATTTCACCTCCTCCTTGTCAACCTAGAATCAATTCTTCCTAAGGAAATTTTGAGAGTAAACTTCTAAACGTATTAGGCAGATTTGGGAGAATGCACCCTTAAGATAACGAGCTAAGCCCAATAACACTCCTAACCGTAATACCCAAAAAAGTCCCATTCTCATGCAACCCATTCTTACAATTGGTGTATACTGCCTTCAGGTGCACAGGATTGCTTTACCAATCAATTTTGTCGTACTTTATTTTTTGCAGGTAACATATTTCAAATGTGGAGGTGTCGCACTTGGCGTTGGTATGCAACACCATGTAGCCGATGGATTTTCTGGTCTCCGTTTCATCAATATATGGTCTGATATGGCTCGTGGCTTGGATCTTACCATCCCGCCTTTCATTGACCGGACAATACTCCGTGCCCGAGATCCACCTCGACCTGTTTTTGATCACATTGAATACAAGCCCCCTCCAGCCATGAAGACTCCCCTGCAACCAACAAAACCAAGTGCAGACAGTGCGGCTGCAGTGTCCATATTCAATTTTACTCGTGACCAGCTGAACATACTGAAATCCAAGTCCAAAGAAGATGGCAACACAATCAGCTATAGCTCGTATGAAATGTTGGCTGGTCATGTATGGAGGAATGTATGCAAGGCACGAGCCCTTCCTGATGATCAAGAGACCAAATTGTACATTGCAACTGATGGACGGTCAAGGTTGCAGCCACCCCTCCCGTCAAGTTACTTTGGCAATGTGATCTTCACAGCCACTCCAATGGCTATGGCGGGAGATCTCATGTCAAAACCAACATGGTATGCTGCAAGCAGAATTCACAATGCTTTGGGACGAATGGACAATGAATATTTGAGATCGGCTCTGGACTTTCTAGAGCTTCAACCTGATCTAAAAGCTCTAGTTCGTGGAGAACATACTTTTAGGTGTCCAAATCTTGGTATCACTAGCTGGGTTAGGCTCCCAATCCATGATGCTGATTTCGGGTGGGGGCGTCCCATTTTCATGGGACCTGGTGGGATTGCATATGAGGGGTTATCTTTTATAATACCAAGCTCAACAAATGATGGTAGCTTATCTGTGGCAATTGCTCTGCAGCCTGATCATATGAAAGTGTTTAAGGAATTGTTGTATGACATTTGAGGAATTGAAAATGCCCGGCACATCTTCCCCTACTTCGAATCATGTTTGGCTGCCTTTGGCTAGAATGTTCTCAAAGGTTGTGTTTTCTTTGTAGTTATTGGTTTAATACTTTTGAGGAACCATATACATACCTTAACGAGACTCGCTTCAATTTACGAGGGACTTTGTGCTTCAGCAAAATGTGATAATCTGTACACATAATTGAACTTTAGAATCAAATGTATTACTAATTT
This sequence comes from Gleditsia sinensis, assembly GCA_037074535.1. NCBI lineage: Eukaryota > Viridiplantae > Streptophyta > Magnoliopsida > Fabales > Fabaceae > Gleditsia > Gleditsia sinensis. The sequence goes on along the minus strand of CM073469.1, from coordinate 558,108 downwards.
CATGTCCCATTTGCACAAGACTTGTTGAAGAATGATTAGCGCTTAATTGATTCTCTTAAACCTTTTCAATTTCAAGATTTTCGTTCTAATAAGACTCTGTTTAATATGTAGTGGTGGTTCAAATAACAAGTTCAGCATTCAATGTTAAGTGATGGTTGAAATAACAAGTTCAGCATGCAGTGTTAAGTTGCTTCTGCTGCTGTAGTGTTAATGAATAGCGAAGATTCACTCTATAATTTCAATTCCACTAGTTCAACTTTCCATACTAGCATCATCTTGCTGTTGAGTGTTGGCTGAATTTCTTTCATTTTCAGGCAGGTGCATATTAAATTATAAAAACAAAATTGCATTTTACAACGATTTGCACTCTAATACCCAGGAACTCTCTTTTATCCTTCCCCAAGAAAAGGTGATAGGCAGAGATTCAAGCACCTATTCATATGACAAGTTTACAACTTCATATGAAACTTCTGGAAATTTATGAGGAGGAAACAAAATGATAGTTGAGAATCAAAGATCCTGAGGAACCAATTCAGAATACCCGAGACTTAGTGAAAGGGAAAGAGGACGGTAAAAGCGAAGCCTACAAAAGGAATTAACTTTGGGACCCAAAAATGAGGCCCTGTTAATAATGAAGGTGCAGAGTTTCGAGAGCGACGTGGGCGGCGATTAATATTCGCACCCCCATAAACAGCTCCCTTTCCTCTCTGTGCTCTTCCTTCAGTATCAGATAGCTCATAATTTTGCTCATTCTTCCTTTCTTCAACTTTCCCGTCCAACCTGGTTTTGTGTTTTATGCTTCCATATAATCTCTCTGCAAGTATCAAAGTAAGTGAAAGAAATAAATGGTATGCTTACAAATTCCGGAAACATCAAAGACTTGGGCGTGTTCAAAAAACTAAAAGAATCTTACCTAGAAGTCGATGTGTTTGCCCACTGCTATGGTTTAAGCCTTTATGGAAATCTGAGGTTGAAATGGGTTGAGCACATGAAATGAAAAGAAAAAATACAAGAAATCTCACCATCATGTTAAGGGTTGAGGAAGTGGAGGAGTATTACTTAGAGTGACGGAGAAAGGTGGTTGGAAAAGGTTGATCAGGGTAAGAGTGCTTGGATTCTTTGGTCTTTGTAGGAGGTTCTTATAGTTTTAAGGAGAAGAGAGTTTATATAGAGGCTCCATTTAATGCAAAGGGATGAGAAGAATAGGAAGAAGGTATTTTCTGAACAGGGAGGGGTGGGGTCCATCCATCCTTTGGCCATTAAGAGAAAGTAACAAGTATGGAGGAAAAGGAGATATGAGAAGGCGGCACTTTATCTGCGCATTTGATACCTGAGCAAAAGGCTTAGCAATCAAGTTTATGCTTTATAGGATACCAAATCCTTCTCTTCCTGGAACAGAGAATCTTGTGCGTGGGTCGGGAAAAAAATGATGCTCTTACAACTGGAAGTAGATTTTAGAAAGCTAAGATGTGCTAACTAGCCGCTTTCTTGAATCTAACAGGGTATGAAAAGAATGAAATGATGGCCTCTCAAAATAGCCTTTTTACAAAACCAAATCCCGAATTAAAGTCCCCATGGATTACGCATAAGTTTACTTTACTGTCTGTAAAATGGGTGGGTGAAAGTACGATGGATGGAAGTGAACTGTCGCCTGTTGGTTTCTTTCTAGCTACCACTTCAAGAACCAGAACGCCCAAACTTTGGAATAAATTAGTATCATTACATAGAATAACGATTCATATATTATTAAGTTATGGTTTTTAATCTAGTGTGAGTAGAATTATTTGAATTTATTTATTTGAGATTATAATTACGGTTTGATTTTTTTTTTTGTCGTTTATTTATTCTATAATCACTAGGCCAATAGGTGAACATTTCTAGTTTTACCTAAGCTTGATGTTTAGTTCCATTTAAAGAGCTTTTTTGTCCCCAACGTTCTTCCAAGCAATCTCGCAGATGTGGACTGCACCTAAAGGACTATATACAATAATACCTGGTGCAATGGATCCACTTAGCCAACTTCCAGCGGAGTTTAGCGCGCATTGCTATCATCATGACATGTCATGTGGTTGTATGATAAAAGAAGATAAAGAAGTGAAATCTGGCTTTTGAGAATCTCCAGTTTTCTATGTCTATGCTGAGTACGTGATAGATTGGTTAAAGAGACAGTATCACAGCGATAACTACGAGTGACTTCGGGAGACACTCAAAACCGTCACCTCCTCCACCACCGGAGTTATCACCAGGAAAACACCAGCTACGACCTGAGTCACCACCACCACCACCACCTCTGTATCCATCCAAGTTCATTAATTAGATTGCAATAGTTTAAGCAGATATAGTCCACCTAAATTTTGACTTCCTGAATTTCAGCTAATTAACTTTAGTCAGAGGTAAATTGATGTTGCTATTTGGGAGAATAAAATACAAGCCGAGGCAGAGAAATTTTAGTTTCAGCAGTTATTATACAAGTCAATTTCATTACCCTTTTGTAATTATGCATGTAGTTTTAACTTCCACTTTGTAAACCATATATAGGTTATATTATCATTTAGGGTCTCTGTTGTTGTTTTTTAAGGACCTTTCTATATACTCTACGTTGGTGGCCTTTCATCTTTGATCCATATCATTCCAAGGATTTTTTGTTTGTACATTGAAATTCAAATTTAAATCTTCAGTTGAAGATGAATCTAATACCACTAACTTAATTAGCACATTAGTATTTTAAGAATGTCTACATACCTGCAAATGCAAAAAAAAAAAAAAAAAATGAAGTTAAATTAAATAAAGATTACTGAACCGAAGCACATTACCAGAAAACGAATGGATCAAAAGTAAATCACTCATATCTAGGACATCAAATTCACAAAAAAAGAAGAAGAAGGTATTGTAATAAAAAAATATTAACAATAACACATTTCTAAAAAATTAATTTATTAAATTATAATTCAAGCATTACAAAATACAACTTATACAACTATATATTAAAGAGAAAAAAACAATAGGGACTTATTTTAAAAGAGACAACATATCATCTAATTTTTTTTAATCTTTAATCTTTTTCTATTTAAATGAATACTAAGTTATAGATCTATTTTATATATATATATATATTTGAGCAGATTTTAATTAAAAATTGTAAATATAAATATATAAAATGTAAAAATTTGAAACTACGTGAACTCTTTTAAAAATAGAAAATGATTTTTCTTAAAAAAAACATAAAATATAAAAAAAGTTAACAAAAAATGGAGGAGGGAGCAGCTATAGTAGCACCCTCCCTCCCTCTCCCTTCTTCCCCTGCGATGCTTCCTTCCGTCGTATCCCTTTGAAGTCTTGGTTAGAGCCGGATAAATTCAAATGCAGCCCACAAAAACAAAACGATAGCACTTACGCTGTAGGGTTTTGGAAACAAGTCCAGCCCAGTTGGGCCTCAATCTGTCTTTTTCCTTTTTATGGACGTATAATAAAAATACACATTTATATTTCTATATATTGTTATTTTGATTATATAGATAAGGTAATAAATAATAAATAATAATTTTTGCTATCCCGTCAAATCATTTTTTTGCACAAAAAAATTATTATATTAATTAAATTGACGGTTTTTATTTTTTAAAATTAGAAATATAAAAAATACGTATAAAATACATATCAATACAATATATACACGTGGGGCCATGATTGATTCCCCCAATACTAGAGAGAAAGAAAAGGAAAATCCGTGTTTGGATTTGAGCTTTGACTTCCGCTTCTTCTACTTTAATGCACGTATTGCCAGGTCAGCCATAATCTCAAAGTCTCAACTCCTAAAGCGTTACACGCGCTACGAAACGTGGCACGATGAGTTATGCCGGTAGACCCCACACCGAACCCTTTAAAATCTCTCCCCACAGCCCTAGGGCGCCAAAAACCCCCAATATCCCATTCTCTCTCTCTGCTCTCGCTGATTCTGTGCAGCAACAGTATCACCCTTGAACGGTAACACCTACTCGATGCAATTCTTCAATTTCAATGTCTATATGTTCTTGTGTTTCCATCATTAGCCCTTTACTCTGTTATCTGATTATTCGGTTCTGGGTTTCTGTGGATTGTTTAACACTGGCGATAATCCGTTTCGGTAACTACAGTGTCCCGTCTTTGAGTTTTTTTCTTATTACAATTTTCGTTACCCCCTGAATATTCAGGATTAGGTGTTTTTGGGTTTCGATGATTTTTTGTTTGGTCATGAACCGATCTTTTAATGCAAATTGTTGACTTTCTTCTGTTTTGCGAGTAAGATTGTGTTTTTCTCCATGATGATATAATAGTTTGGTTTCTAACTCTCTACTTCTTCAATGCTTAGAAGTTAGAAAATGTGGGCTGGGCATAAATTTTGGGAAATTAAAGTTCTTTCCTACTTTTTTCTCTTTTATTTTAGCAAGAGCTTAGGTTACTCATCTTTTTTATCGGGTACTACTTTTTTTCGCAATTGTAAAGTGATGGTTGACTTCTCAAGTTTCTTTGTCTAGTTCTAGCTGTCCTTGATTGTAATAACCTGAACAGTGGGCAGCATACAAAGTGAGAAGCATACATTAAGAGTTATGTAGGTTTATACAACTTCCATGATAATAAATAGGCGATTTTTCTGTATGCTTGAAGGAATAGAATATAATTCTCTTCGCTGATTCGGATTTACTTGCTGCCAGCTGGCATTTCTGTATATAATACGCTTAATAGAAATACGAGTAATTTGTATCCTTTTATGTATGATTTCAATCTCTTTATTAGACTCTAAATTTTGGCTATCCTCCACTTTATGAGTTTCATTCAATCTTCAAAGCCAGCAGAAGTTTACAAATGGTAAAGGTCAAATATTGACAATATATTCTACATGTACTTTCATCCACTTTTATCTACAATTTTATTAAATCTCATCAGAAGTGACTTTGTCTAAGTGATATGTTTTCCTTTTTACAGCAGAATTAGCCAATTAATGGCAATTGACAATTGGAATAATGAGAATATGCCACTTGCTTCTACTTCGCTGCCACAAAGGAGTGAAGAACATGGATTCAGTTTGATGAACAACGATTCTGCTTACCTTAATGTGGTTGCTAGTGATTGTCAACATAATGATATGCCCATACCTCTGCCAGTGGTTTCGATGTCTCCTCCCCCTTGGAATTTGCCTGGAGTATCTCAGTATTATAGCAAGGAATTAGTGCCAGGTGGAGGTAATTTGATGACTGATGCCTCCCGCATCAATAGCTCTAAGAATTTTCAGATGTACCATCATTACTTACATGAAGAAGATCATAAATCCCTTCTGTGTAGACCAGATTCAGAATTTTCATCTTCAAAAGGATACAGAGGGCAGCCATATCAATATAATAGGCATGATTATCTAACAATCCCTGATAAAATGATAAATGCTGCCTTCAATCTAAATAGTTCTGATAAGCTTGATGGTGGTGAAAAAATTGCAATTCATAGCAATAATTCAGCTGGAGGACCTCAAATGCTCAAGCCTAGTGCAAAAGTAATGAATGGTAATATTGGTCCCCCTCCACTAAACTTGAATTTTGGAACACCACTGTGTAGCCCTAACCAAGGTGCAGCTTCATTGAATTGTCCTGGAAAACTTGATGAAAGATTTATGACTTTTGGTTCTGAAGGTAACACAGAGGCTAACTTTAGTACTAATATCTCTAGAATCAATGTAACTGGTAACTCTGAGAGGGAGTTTCTTCCTCCAATCAATACTCATCACAATCAAATGGGTAGCAGAAGTTTCTTAAATCCTGATTTTGACATGAATGATGTCTTTTCTGGTTTTCAAAACAACAATGAAGTCATATCTGATTTAGCACAGAATGTGGGTGCTTGGATTGACCCTACAGTTGATCACAAAGTTATGTTTGATACTAGATCTGGTGTAAGTTTTGGTCCATCATATGATTTCCAAAGGTCAGCTGCTGATGACCAAAACCATCGTTTTCAATCAGTTGACATGGGTTTAGATCTTAGAGGTTGGAAAGACATAGGTATGGAAATTGCAGATGTAGGTTATAAAAGTGGCCTTGAAAGATGTATGGCTTTATCATCATCACCATTTGTTGGCAGTCAAATTATGCAGTGTAACATTGTCCCGAGCAAAGCGAGTGGACATACAATTTGCTCTTCACTTGGAATGATGAGGAACCAGTCATCAATTGAGAAACTACCGGAATATAATGTGAACTTGGATGAGAAGTTCTCATCACAGTTTTCTGCTACTCCTCCTTTAGGTGTGGCCACTGGAAATACAAGAGGGCAGGATCATTTAAGTAAGTTCTGTACTACTTAATTCCTTATTTTCTGTTCATAGATGTTGATTTATGTATATCCTTATATGTTACCCCTCTCTCTTTTTCTTTTTTTTAAATCAAAGTAGACTCATATTTATCATTTTTAGTAGTTCCGTTGACACTAAATTGAATTTAACTTTTTTACTTTTAACCCTCCTTTGATTTTTGAGCTTTGGTCCTTTCAAGTATAAATAGACCCATTCTGCCATTTATTATGTTTATAGACCGTTAAGCAGAGGTAAATTTATCTGCTGTTGATATGCAGTGACCAAATAATTCACTCAAATAGATATCTTTTGGAATTTATAAATTTAATTATGCTTTATCTTCTGATATCTGGATTTTCCTTTATGTACTTTCTTTTACCTTCAATTAAAATCAATAAAAACAAAAAAGCATGCAAAACATTGGAAGGGTGGTCATCTCGACTACTTAGGTGGAATTCAGACTGTTTTTGTACTTAAACTGAAATGCTGTCGAAGAAGAGCCCCATCTTTCTTAGAGGTTCTTTTATTTTGCATCTATTGACGTAGCATTGAGTGTTTTTTCCTTCCTCTGATAAATTAGAGAAGGAACACATCTCCAAAAGGGGGTGGGGGCAGAGTAGTTAACTTCAAATGTCTCTGCAAGACACTCAGTTTGCTTAAAGAGGTTCATTAAACAGCTTCCACTTTCGTGTGTCTTAGGAATATCTTCAGAATTATTTAAACCTTTTCTGTTTAGTTTAATATATTAAATCTGGCATAACAAGGTCAATTCATCAATGCAACCAAATCTGGTGATAGCGTTCTGTATGATATAATTTGCTAAAGGGAACATTTCATTTTATGCATAGAGTATAGAGAGATTTTATTTCTATAAAAAAAAAAGGGATAGTGAATGATATAGTATTATTGAATGATCAAGATGGCGGGACTTCCTGGTTGCTTGGAGGTAATCATTGTCAATCTCAGGTTGTTGGTTCAATACAGCAATCTAACACCCCTTTTGGATCAGTTTTTACCTTTGTTGAATACCTTATATTAATCACTCTTGGATATCTCTTATTTTTATGCAATGACAGCAATAAGTTGTAATTATTTCAGATCCTGGTATACAAACTGGAATGAGAAATATGACTGCTCAAGTTTCTTGCCCATCTGTCAGATCATCTCTAAAGAGAGGTGCTTCCGAACCCCAGTCATCCACTATGCAAGTTCAACGAAGGAAGACAATAAAAGGTCACCCTTTCATTCATCCATCTATCCCAACTTGGTCCAGATCGGCTCCATTAGTTCCAAACACTGCCCATACAATTCGTCCTTTGATCCACACAGCCCTATCTCTCACACCTCAAGCCACTCAATCTTTAGTTCCTCAATCCATCCCTACTTGGACCAAATCTGCTTTATCAGTCTCAAACACCCCCCAGACAATTCCTCCCTTAGCCTGCATAGCTCCATCTCTCCCACCACAAGCCTATGCTACTGCATCACTCCCGCTCCATGACAAGAGAACGTCATCTTTCCTCCCCTCATCGGAGAATATATCTCTCCCGCACCAACCCCAGACAGCTCTACCTCTGCCTCATACACGTTGGAGAGCTCCCATTACACCCTCTGCACCCAAGATTGCTCCATTTTATATAAAACATAAAGGTATTGCTTTAAGCTTCGTCATTTCTTCATACAACAAGGGTTTTTGTATAACAAAATGCTATTTTCCACATGCTTTACAATTTCTTTCTATATTCTCACGAGATTGTTCTAGAAAGTCACAATCTAGATTGAATTACATTTACATTTCTGGTCCAGTTGAACAGACATTACAACTAGATTCATTATAATAATGATAAGAGAATGATGTTAATAGTTGTTATTTTGTAATGGGATTGTTTTATTTACGAAAGTCTTTTACAGATTGTTCTTATCTATATTCTTTTTTCTCAAAATAATTAGAGGAGAATTATTTCACTGGTAGGGCTGTTTTAACTTAGTATATTTATAGAGATATGGCATGAAATGTTACATGTTATTCAGACAAATAAGGTTGTTGCCCGTTATACAAGCAACAGAGATGTCTTCTAAATTTAGCCAAAAAATTGAACCATAACTCATGTTGATGCCTGATACTCATTTTTTGCTTGCTGATTTTTTTTCTTCTGAGATATGGTCCCGTCAAATTATACTTTGTGGATATTGATTTTGTTGAGTATATTCAATATATTAATATGTTCAAAGCAGAGATCACTAATGCTAAGTAAATTGTAAGCTGGTGCAGATCAAACTCCCAAGCTAATTGGACATAAATGCTTGTTATGCAAGAGGGACCTCTCCTACACACCAGAAGGGCCCATTTTCCAGCCGTCTGCTCCACCTGCTGTTGCTGTTCTACCATGCGGCCACACCTTTCACAACCACTGCTTGGAGCGCATTACTCCCAATGACCAATCCAAAGATCCTCCATGCATTCCTTGTGCCCTTAGCGGGTAGGAACCCAGTCTTGCTTTTTGATTTCTTCTCCCAATTGGATCTCAAATTATCCTTAGTAGGCAGTAGTAAGGAAAGGGAAAAACATAGAGCATTGGAGTATTGTAGATAAATTATAGATAAAAGTCATGTTCCAGTGTATAGCTGTGAGAGTTTTTATATTATATGGCCTGTAGACCGGTGAGGCACGTATAATGTTTAATTGCCTCTGTCGAATCAGAGCTCTTGGTTATTTCAGTTGCTCGAAGGCCATTCTATCGCCTATAGATAGTGGGAAAATGTAAAATATAGGCCATACCTGATTGAGCATTTTCATGGAAATGCATCCAGAACATTTTATGCAAACGAGCCAAATTGCGGTTACCAAGTTGGAAAAATGATTAGTCATAACGATATTCACATTCAAGGGTATTTAGTTTTTCGAAATTAAAAAAAAACATGGTTAGAAGAAATTGCAGTTACTACTTTTTGCAAGGATAAAATATGTGTGTGTGTGTGTGTGTCACTGTATATATATCTTGAAATTTGAACATTTATGTACATTTTAGAATTCGTCTACTTCTAGTTTTATGGTTAAAATGAATATTGTAAAATGGGATTGAATTGATTGGTCAGACTTAGTGCATTAATGGAAGGATCGGTTTACTTTAATTTTCAAATTGTTTAGCCAAATAAAAAAAAATCATTGAATCGGTCAAAATTGATAAGTTAGATTGGTTTGAACAATTTATTTATTTTTTGTTTGTAAAATTATATCATTTGATTATTTTTTTAAAAAAATTAACTCAACAATATCATCATAATTATTTGTTTTAACTATTAACAATAATGATATATATACATTTTAATTTTTTTATGAGTGAGAATGATATTATAATTATTATTATTGTCTATTAAGTATTATATTATGTAGAGTATAAATTAGTGATTAATTTTTTTTAAAATATATTAATATATAATATTTGATCATTCTATTTTAAATGATTTATTTAATTAATTTTATATATTTAAATTTTAATATATTATATTTTATAATGACAAATTTAAAAATATATTATATATTATAGTTGATTTAGTGAACCTTGAATTATTTATCTCCATTTAATGATCAATCTAATTATTAAAATGCCAGTTAAAATACAATGACACTGCAAGGCAAAACCTGGATAAACCTCCTACATTCACTGTTGGTTCAAATTGACAGGAAATATTATGTTTCTTAATGGTTCAGAGAGTTGATAAAAGAATATTTTAGGATTCCCTTTATTTTTTGAAAAAAAAAACTATATATCATTCAATATTTATTATATGTATATTAGATAATAGTTAAATCTCCTACTCTCTTTTTTGTTTTAATGGACAATTGTTAACTCTCTTACAAAGAGTAGACAGGTTTATTTGCCTTACTGTTTTTTTTTTTTTTGGTACAGTTTGCCTTACTGTTAAATCATAATGGGTGTGATTTTAAAAAATCTATTGAGGCATATTTTTCTGTCTAACTAGAGAAGCCCATGTCAGAACCATCTCTCGTACCCAATAGACCATTATAACACCTTTGACCTCAACGGAGTTCAAGACCATTAAACAACAATGGGTAACGTTTGTTGTGGAGTGGTTCAAATATGCTACCTCTAAACTAAGATTGAAAGGCAATTAGCCATCTGCTGATTGATGTTGCAAAATAGGGAAATATATGGGCTAAATGGAACAGTTGGAGGAGGATTCACGAATCAAGATGTCTAGAACTAAAACACTTTCAAATCTACGAACGCAAGTGGAAAGAGAAAATGCAAAGCTTCAAAACCAAGCGAACATATTTGCGAATATGAGGAGGTGGTGAGGGGCCAAGACGAACCATGAAAGGTATTATTAGCCTTTGTCATCTGTTTCTTTGTAAATTTGTCCAGCAAGCTTTAGTAGACTGCAAATAGTTTGCTGCGAGTATGCCTATGAATGCAAAGTTTTATTTTATTTTATTTGTTTCTATGCCTTCGACTGAAAATGAAAGTCTCCCATTCTGTCTGTCGTGATTCTTCCTCAAATGTGAATTTATGAATCCCTCTGTTTTTAGTTTGGCTAAAACTATATATTTATACTCCTAGGACTACTTCATGGGTTTTAGCCTTTGGATACTTGTAAGCTTGGGTGGATCATCGCTATCTAACTTGTTTACCAGAATCTTCTGACATGGGGAGCAAAAAATACGGCAAAGATGCTATTCTTGGAAGATTAAGAAGCAGCTCCTCAACTGACTCCTTCTGTGGGAATGACAGTTCCCTGCTTGCAGCCACAAGCATCATCCTGCTGACCTTCGAATATAAATTTGCTACTTTTCAACGGTGACGCGACAGTGGAATTCATTTCAACTACTTTCCCACCACCATCTGCATCAAGACCATCATTAATGCTAATGTTTGTGTCTTGTGTTGAAGGATCTCTGTGAAGAAGGCAGCACAACGAATTGACCCTTGACCCGAGGAACTGTTCATCCGGGTCTGCAGTAAGTTGAGAGTCACTGAACAAGCATTGGGTCATTTCCTTCAAAATTGATCTCCTATTCTGGTTGTCACTGGCAAGGGTGGAATTACCAGATGTCAACTGTTCTGAAATGTAATGTTTAATCTGCCTCACTAGATCAGTCATGGACATAGATGGTTGAAATCCAGGAACTTTGATTTGATTCAAATTGCTAAGAAATTTCGAAGCGTTAGTTCCTGTACAGAAGAACTCTTTGGTTGCATGGGTGTCCATAACTGTACACGACAAATAAGGCAACTTGAGTGTCGTTGCATATGAGCATATGAACAGAATTCATAGAAAAGTGAACATCTATAATATAATTGTTTCTAGATCATTAAGCGAACAATCCCACATATAACCAAAAGATTTATATAGCAAGGAAAGTTATCTGCCTGAATAATCATGGTAGATAGAAGAACCTGGGTGCAAAATGACAAATTAAAAATCAAATACCAAAATTTGTCTAACAGCTCTTCTTCCCCTTCCTAACAAGTCCTTTTGACGATGATAACATATATGCATTAAGCCTATATAGATTCCCATCTTCATAACTTACAATAAAAATTAGGATAGCGAACTAAAACTATTAAATGAGAAGATGATGTAAAGATATATGGTTTTGTAGCGGAAGCTTTCAGTGCCCCCAGGCAGGTGGCTGAATGCTTCCTCATGCCCCCAAGAAAAGCACGATACAAAGCATAATATCATCTTCAAAAATATCAACTGCGAAATAACCGCCAAAGCATGATGATTTATAACACCTTAATTCGTATAGAGTATAGTTGTAATAATTTTGTAACCATAACCACAATTAATTTATAATTTGTTCTCTTATGGAAGTTCATTGCCAAAGGGGAACATAGGAGGCGCGCAGAGGGGTGGGGAATCATCTCATTTATCCTTTCTAAGACAACAATTTGCAATAATTACTTGACAGTTCGATAATCTGATAAACTTGAAAATTAGAATATTGGATCACATATCATTTAGCTTCACCAACCCTTTAGCATTTTATTAACAGTAAGTTAAAGCTGAAATGTAGTCAGATAGTCATGTAAAAGTTATACCCTCAGCATTACCAATGCTGTAATTCTAAAGAATGAAGTAATTTCCTGGGAATTTCACAATAGCAAGTATCAGCAATAATTTCCAATCCAAGAGTAACATCTTACCTGAGCTAGGTGAAGCAATCTCCTGGAAACACTTTCAATAGCTATACCCACGAGATTATTTTTATTTATTGAGGAATATGATTGAACTGCAGATTTTGATTCTAAATCCTGCAATCCAAAGAAACTGACCTGCTCTTCACTATTTCAATCAAAACCATAATCAGTTCTGGATTTGAAATATGGATAATCCAGCACCATATTGGGCTGCTGACTTAAAAAGTTGAGACGAGGATCACACTGAATGAGCTTCTCGAAATGCTTGTCTAAGAATCCTTGTGGGCATTGCAAAAAGTGTTGCCTACAACAATAATGATAATAATATCAGTATGAATACCTGAAAAATCTGAGTGGTATGATATCTAGAAAAGATACTAGGGCCCAAGAGGCATGGATACTGATACAAATATAAGATATGACATGATACAAATACAAAGACACAATAAAAAATGTAGTGTTTATATATAATTTGAAGTGTTGTATCATATCAGATACGAGAGAGGTAAGATTCAATGAGTTGCCTTTAAGAAAGGGTATGTTACATATAAGTCCCTGAATGCTCTCATATAAAACCCAAAACTTAGGAAAGAAATTTAAGTAGACAATTATAATGACACTGCTAATGGGGACCGATATAAATCAACTATGGGATTATAACATAATCATTAAATCCGTAGCAAAGCAGTAATGCCGAAGATACAGTCTGCCTAAGAAAACTACAGAAGAAAGGAAAAAGATAAAAATCATCCTTCTCAGGGTGTACCTATGACTATCAATAATTGCTATCAGAATATTCATTTTCAATTTAATGCATATTATTCCTTTATAGACTTGTCATAGTAAACATCAAAGTCCATCTGGATATTACATGCAACTGAATCATATTAGGTCCGGCAGTCAAAATATAAAAGTAACACGATAGAAATATGCTAAACCCTACTACTCATCACTTCTCGGTCAAATGACAAAAACAGTACTTAATAGAATATATGCTTCGACCAAAATTTAAGAGTAATCAGTAAACCACTAGATACCAAATGATGACCACGTGTAGTACCTTTGTATGCTTGCTTGTCCACCAGTAAAGTCTGATGTTGCCTGCCACAAGGTATGCTTCCTAGGTTGTGGATTGATCTCCTTAAAAAATAAGGGTCTTCTAGCCAGTTAGAGCAAACAGGAGCACCAACTTAGCAGGACGGATAATACTGGTGCATAATGCAGTAACAATCAGAAAGGGAGAAAGAGAACCTTACCACTACTTCCAGCGTTCCGGGTCCATCCTCAGGGTAGTTAGCCTTAAGGGCCATGATATCAGACCCCGAAATTTCAATCTTATTCTTTAGGCAACCATCAAGAATTTCCCATACAAGATTGTGCTTTACAAAGTAACATTTTGCCACCAAATCTCCTTCGTATCTTGACTTATACTGCAAGCCATAAGAACTATGCTATCACCCATATTTATAACTCAAACCTAAATACTCTATGCTTATTATCTTTTTGTCTATAATTTTTTTCTGAAAGTTGCCATCCTACCTCCCAAGTCCCAATTTTTAAAATGGATGCAGGAAAATTGGAGGCCTTGATTTTAGCATCCAAGGTACCAGGAGCTTTAGTACCCTTGTGATCTTTCGCGTTCACAATCGGTAATCTGGAACTATCTTCTTTGGAGAGTCTCATTTGAATTAAATCCAAAAGTGACCGGCTGTTCCAGAGACGCAAACCGAGCGGGCTTGGGCCATCGAGAGGATTGTATAAAGTTGGTGGAATTGGAAACATGTCATCATTCGAAGTCCACTGTTTGAAAACGATTGCCAGCACCAAATTATGAATCTTTTGGTTCTCGAGGAAGCATAGTAAAAGAAAATTAACAAAGGTATACCACAGAGCAACCAATATAATCCAATTTAACATTCTTACAGCTAATAACAACTCTATGAGGTTATAGAAAACGACTAAAAGCAGGAAATTTATGGTGTGTTTCAGAGAAATAGAACTAAAACTCAAATTTTAGCGGAAAATGGGGGAGAATCAGAAACAAAAAAACAGCCGAATTCAAACCTCGTGAGAGGAATACAATTTGAGTCGCTTGGGAAGAGTGCCAAGCTCATCTTCCCGTGAATTGTCAACTTCCAACTTCAACTTTTTCATTAATTGAACAGTGAAGCTGCGCGTGGCCTATACTGAATCACAATGCGAGTCAAGCAAGAAGAACAAAGCCATAGCGGCATTGGCGGGAGCTTCAGCATAGTGAAGTAAGGAGAACGAAAGCTTCTCTCTCTTCTAAACAATATCTCTAGTGTATGGGCAGATGACACGTGGCAAGACCAGAACGTCGACTACTTCAGAAATGAAAGAGCAAGGGAAGCCTCGTCAAGCTGAGACAAGAAATGACGGCTATGACCCTCCTTTTAAACGAAATCGCCCTTCCTTCCTTCCTTTACCGGTGCCGTTATGTAGCGGTGGGTGGTATGTGGGATTTCGTAGTGGGAAACGGCGTTCTTTCTTGCTACGTGGCATCACGTGCTGAGTAAGGATAAAAGGTAAGGACGCAGTTCCTGAACCTTGTTCTCGATGTAGATTCGCAGAAACTCGCGTGATTGGTTGGCCTTGTAGAGGTGTCGCCATCTGGTAGAGGAATCGAACACGTAAGCTATTTGGTGGGTCCTATCGACATATGCCTTTCGGGATAAAAAACATATAGTTTATTTTTTCTCTTATGCCAAAGTTTTTATTTAAATATTAAAAAATTTGGTATATATTCAATATTCAACCATAAAAAAATGTTTGGTATTGAGGAGAATGTCTTTTCTTTTTTGGGGGTGAAATATAGCTAAATATCTTTTTTAAAAAATTAAATTGTAATCCTAGTTTTATTAAAATATTATTTCCATTTCAGTTGTATATTATTTAGTCATTTTTATTTTAACAAGTGGCCATTTTTTTTCGAGTTTCAAAAGATACTTCAGTTCTGCATTCCGATTGAAAAAAGTTGCAACTTGCAGCGCTAAGACAAAGCTGCACTATTTTACATTTATTTTGTCGATCAATCATTTCTTATTTATTTGGATTAATTAACTTAGATGGTTAGCCATAAGCACCTTCCTACCAAATTTTACTATTTCCCCACAAAGCAAGTAATATTATTATTAAGCAAGAGTAAACTTAATATAGAGCTAAACTAAAAAAAAAGTTCAGAATCCTCGAGGATCATTAATTGACAAATGCTCAATGTCTATACTTTTTTCAGATTCTGCTCTTCCTATACTCTTAACTGAGTAAGATGCATAAGAGACACATTTTGAAGTAACTGAATATGTACCTATAACTTTCAGTTTCTCGCACATGCTTATCAATATTCCCCCACTTTCACATATACTTGATATATATATTGTGTGATTGTGCATTCGGGAACTTCCCCTTCACAACCCTATTCTGCCAAAGTAATATAAAAAAACCCAAGAGCCACAGCATTCATGATGTGTCATGTTTTCTGAGCAGGGACATCAATCTATATTGTTTTTGTGTACATTCTAGCGTGCACAACTCAATAATACAACCACAGCCATATAATGTCTGGAGAAGCCATTGCAAATTTAGTACTTTTTATGTTGTTTACTATTATGTCATCTTGTTCCAGCATTACTTTGCTTCCTTCATTTCCCTTTTAATTTGATTAATATATTTAATTTTAATTAACCTTTTCTTCGTAGTAGTTTTAGATATATGGTAATCATTAACAGACTTGGAATGCACATGCGCCAGTAAAGCAAGGATATTACCATAATAAACAGGTGTCTGTTTCTTTTCCAATTACCATTATTTTCAAGAAAATGAAGACAGTGATAGTTGAGAAAGGTGAAAGCTATTACTATTAAGTTATTTGGAATGCAGGAATTGTGGAAATAGGGTTGGTTTTGAATTGCAAGTGTCTTTATCTAGGAGAAACACTGCAACAGTCCGGGTTCCCTTTCCTGCTTTAAGAACAAGGTGGGGTTCGTAAACTTGTTGAGTTTGTGCATCATTATTTTAGAAAACTGGAAAGTAACAGAGTAATCAAAAGAGTTCTACTCCAAACCAATCCAATCCAATCTGTGGAATTCATTCTAGGTTTTATACTAAACAAGTTTGCGAACCCCACCTTGTTCTTAAACTAATAAATGGCAATGATAGAACACTCTAAATAGTAAATACCAATTGTGTTAGTTATTCTTTATGGTCTCTGGTTCTCATCTTCTGTGTGACAGTTGACTCCGTGATAATACTAGGTCTTATCTTAAAGAGCACAATAGACCAATAAGATCATTGAAAGTCCCACCAACAAACGCAACACTTCTTTCCTTTTCTCAATATGTGCACGTGAAACCCCAATAATTTCTGATGCACAAGTGGGGTCTCAAAGCCAGCCCTTCCTCTTTTGTTCTCATGCCAAATTCCATCACTCAGAATCTCTTCCATTACCTCTCTCTCTCGCTCTCGCTCTCAATGTTTCTTCTTCCTTAGTTTGTTCGACCATTCTTTTCAAAGTCATCTTTCTTTACCATTCCTTACTACCCCTCAACAATGCCAAAGCCAATGACTCTGTTGCCATTTTTTCTTTCCCTTGTTTCTCTTTACCTCATCAATGCAAATGGGATTCAGTCTTTTGGAGAGAAGAAGACGTTCAACGTGCAAAAGTTGCAGGGGAAACAGAAACTTCCTCCCCAGGGTTGCCTCCTCCCGGAATCAAGTGAGTTTAACAGAAATGGGAACCTCATAGAAAGTTATCTTTGCAGGCCATTTTCTTAGCTTTATTTCATATTCCACTTTGGGATCTCCTATAATTCAACATAAAATGCTTTCCTCTTTACTGTTGGGATCCAACACTGCATTTTCCTTAACCTTCTCAGAGTCTTAAAGTAGAGATTAACTAGCTCTGTTAAAGCATAACTTGGCTCTTACGTTCTCTACTAGATTGCGTTGTCTTCTGTCGGTAGATAATGTGCTTTAAATAAAAATCTATAAATCTCTGTTGTTTATTAGTTCTGAATTCTCAGGAAGGGAGAATGGTGCTATTGTACTGGAAATGAAGGACAGAGGTCACTGCTCAGAGAAGAAAGTTGACTGGAATAGGAGGCTTCAAAAACAGTTGGTATTGGATGATCTTCGTGTTCATTCCATGCAAAATAAAATTCGAAAAATGGTCTCTAACCATATTGCGGATGTTCCAGAAACCCAAATTCCATTAACATCTGGTATAACTTTCGAAACTTTAAACTACATTGTCAATATGGGATTAGGTAGCCAGAATATGACAGTAATTGTTGACACTGGAAGCGACTTGACATGGGTCCAATGTGAGCCTTGCAAGTCATGTTATAATCAACAGGGTCCGTTGTTCATGCCTTCCAACTCCCCTTCCTATCAATCAATTTTGTGTAATTCATCAACCTGTCAATCTCTTCTATTTGCTACTGGAAATTCAGGACCATGTGGAAATACCACATCAACTTGTAACTACATAGTCGACTATGGTGATGGGTCCTTTAGTAATGGTGAACTAGGTGTTGAGCACCTTGGTTTTGGAGGTATTTCAGTGAGTAATTTTGTATTTGGTTGTGGGAGGAATAACAAAGGTCTATTTGGAGGAGCCTCAGGTCTTATGGGGTTGGGAAGAAGTAAACTCTCAATGATCTCTCAAACTAAAGATATATTTGGAGGAGTTTTCTCTTACTGTTTACCAACAACGGAGGCTGGATCTTCTGGGTCATTAGTTATGGGTGAGGAGTCTTCAGTTTTCAAAAATGTTACTCCCGTTGCTTATACCAGAATGGTTCCTAATCCACAACTATCCAACTTTTATGTTCTCAATCTCACTGGCATTAATGTTGGTGGTGTGGTTCTGCAAGCTCCTAGTTTTGGCAACGGTGGGCTAATAATCGATTCTGGAACAGTGATCACAAGACTTGCTCCATCTGTGTACAAGGCTTTGAAGGTAGAGTTCTTGAAACAATTTTCTGGTTTCCCTTCGGCACCAGGGTTTTCGATTTTGGATACCTGCTTTAATCTCACTGGGTATGAAGAGGCAAAGATACCTACCATAAAAATGTATTTTGAGGATAATGCTGAGTTGAATGTGGATGTAACTGGCATATTCTATATGGTAAAAGAGGATGCTTCGCAGGTTTGTTTGGCGCTGGCAAGTCTTTCTGATGAATATGAAACCGGCATTGTTGGGAATTATCAGCAGAAGAACCAAAGGGTAATATATGATACCAAACAGTCTAAGGTGGGATTTGCGGAAGAGCCTTGCGGTTTCACATGAATATAGCATTTTACTGAAACAGATGTTTTAAGGATATAGCTCTTCAAAGCAGAAATAAGCAATTAGTGGCAATAGCCAGTAAGTCTTCCAATTTCTACTATTCAGACCATATACAGACAGCTATATTTCCCTTTAGAAAAAAGTACTTGAGATTAAATGTCATTTATGAGTTTTTTTTTTTTTTTTGGGTGTTAATGTATTTTAAGCTTCCATTTGTAGACCAAAGAAGGGTTTGAATTGTAAATGGATGATATAAATTTCTGAGTGAGATACCATGTCCAACTGGCCTCCAAAATCTTTGTTTTGTTTTGGAAGCAATGTACTCTAGCACATATAATCCATAAAACTAGGCAGTATAATTTGTCTGGACATTAATTTCCAATCTCGCCTACTGGATGGGGATAAAATGAGAGCAAGCAGCAATCTTCTGTTCAGAAATTGAACTAAGCTTGGTACAAGATATTTCTCACTACACGGTGCAACAAAGCTTTGTATCAATGAAAGCTAAACATAAGCAAAACGCCTTGTAACCTGTCAAAGGATATCTGCAGACTCGCAGAGGAAAATGTACCTGGTGTCAAACCTACTTTCATATTTGTTTGAATTTTGGTAGTCTAAACTAAGAAAAAACTTTGAGCTCAATAAAGTTACCTTTTTATTTCATACCTGTAGTCCATAACGAACTTTGATTTCTCCACTCTACCTAGCTGCAGGAACGTCTGCCTTCCATTCTCCTAATAAGAGCACAGATAAGTCAGCTAAGCAGACTATATGGTTTATAGTGTGAAGAACACATCTCTGATACTCATATTAGGCAACCCCTTTAGTCCTTAAACATATAAACATTGTACAACATACATAAGCAGCACACGAAGAGAAGAGAAGAGAAATTATACATCTCCAAAGTCAGCTGGAAATCTTTTACCGATCTTTGGATTCTAAGTCCTGCCCTTCCTTTATCTCTAAAGTCAAGTTCAAATTGCCTTGCAATCTGAAGGAAACCGATGGAAATTAGTCAAGTCCAGATGCCTGACTGTTAGATGACAATTCACAAATAAACTTCCCCTTTAGACCCTTACCTTGTTTTAAAGTGGAACCCTCGAGAATAGTTGATGGGCTTTGTCCAACTCCCCCCCCCCCCCCCCAAAATCCATTGGCAGTCCTTTGACATGTTGTACCTGAAACACAGAGAAACTGGAAATAAAGAACTCCATTATATTGAAGTAGAAAATACTGTGATTATACGGACATAGTACGTGCAAGATGTGATTATAGTGTGGACCTAACATTATGGAAATTTTGAAGTTAACCTGGGTCGTGTTCTTCACTGACATAGATTGATGCTTGGGTATATATACTCCCATGCCTCTGTAACTTCCTGTACATGTTGCTGCTGTAGGTATAAACCTGCAAAGACCAACAAACCCCTGAAATTAGTAAGGACAATGAAACTCGGTGGGGAATTGAGGAACATGAATATTTTGGTTTACTTGGCAACAGCAAGGGTAGTTTTGGAGGTTTATTATGGGAATTATGAAAATATCCCTGCTATCAAACAAATCATAACTGAAATTAATAGTACATAAACTTTGCACTAATTAATCCAAATGTATCCTGTGCAGTAGCAGATTGCCCACAAGTAAGTAGCAGAAAACCGAACCTGATACCAAATTTGAGACTTTGAACCCATGAGGTTAGCTGTTACAGTCCCAAGAAAACCATCGTCTGAATTGGACAATAGACTTTTGTATTTTGAGCTATGATGAACAGAGACCTCCCATGCCGCCTCTTGTGATGAGCTACTGCTAGTTTCCGATTCTGCCGTCCTGACCTTCCTGTAATATTAAGATGCCCTGAAATCAAAGTTTTGAAGAATGTAGGAGGTATTGAATGTAATAATGAAAATAACCCCTATGACTTCATTTTACAAAACAAATCAGTTCATGATATTGCTGATTGAGATATAGGCAGAAGGCAGTAATCAAAAGGATGTCACAACCACATGCAATGACCATAATACTTACAAGCCATAATGGAAGTTTAAAAGCCTATATGCCGTTAAATACTACATGCAGATTGTCTGAATAATGGCTGCTTATAATTCCTAGCCTTTTCAGTAAAGTTCTTATTCCTTGTTACAGGATAAAAAAAGATGCTAAAAATATCTGCAATGATATATTAAAGTTGTTTAATAAGCTTTACATTATCATATCATTATTTTTTTATTTTAAGCAATTCTTTGTTACTTTAAGTAATTCTTCACACTAATAATATAATTCTAAAAAATTCATTAAATAAATTCTATAAATTATTCTATATTTTTATATTTTATTCATATTTATTTATATTTTAATTTAAAATATAATTAATTTATATTTTAATTTTAAAATAATAAATATATAAAAAAAATTTAAGTAATATTTTTAATAATAATATTTAAATTTAAATTTTTAAATGAAACAAAAATTTTAATATAAATTTTAAAACAATAAATATATAAATAAATTTTTTTAAAATAATATAAATTTATTTTAAATAATATTTAAAAATAATAAAAAATATATAATAAAAACAATTTTTTTATTTAGACACTGTTGTTTATAGAAAGAACCATAAACATACTTTTTGTGCCATTGTGGACTGTGGCGGTTAATAACTCCATTGGAGATGCTCTAAGACATGCTACTGTAACAGCGGCCACTTCAATCCATAAATATCAGCTTCAAACGGGGGAGAAAAAGGGAATCATTTTATAGGCAAATTTTCTAATACAAAATGACGTGAATGAAAGTGTATCTAGTGT
This sequence comes from Gleditsia sinensis, assembly GCA_037074535.1. Taxonomy (NCBI): domain Eukaryota; kingdom Viridiplantae; phylum Streptophyta; class Magnoliopsida; order Fabales; family Fabaceae; genus Gleditsia; species Gleditsia sinensis. The sequence continues at coordinate 536,515 of CM073469.1, read as the reverse complement.
TGCAAAAATCACAGAAATCTTACATAGGTACGAAGAGAAAACATAGTGGCCCCAGATAGTCCTTCTGGTTTTGCTTCCTTCACAATGACACGTGTACACCTTCCAATATCTATAGGCAACGGTCTACAGATCAAATGGCCTGAATGTACATCCCGCACATTATGATCAACTTTAAACTGGAAATGAAAATCTACAATCATCTAAAGGAAGAAGAGTTTTTTACTCACTTATTGGGCAATGTTGACCAATGACCAGGACGAAGCTGGAGCTGCCTCCGAATCAGAGTAATCCCAAATATTGAAAGAGCTCGAATTTTCCGAATACACGGGACCCCATATCTTGGACCCAAAAGCCTTTTCGGCCTCGTTCACTTGCATACAGAACTGAAGCGAGGTTGGCTTCAAAATCCTCACTGTGGACAAGCAGCTACGGCTGTGCCTGAGTTCAATAAGAGAATTGTATGACTGGCCCGTAATTGAGGATTTTTGGCAACCATTCATCATGGGTGACACAGAAAGGAACAAATTTTATGAGTTTTAGCAAGAAAAAATTCAGTCTTTGATAGAAGCTAATTCTGGGCAGTCTTTTGTAGGAGCTGACATCACTGGGATTTAAATTTTGGAAGATTTCTCTTGGCAAAGAAGTATGAGAATAATTATGGAAAGCATATAGAGAGATGAGTTGAATCTTCCAAGCACTGGAATTGGATTAGTAGTTGCGCAAGAAAGAAACACCATATTTCAGTGAAATCATTGTCGTAGACCTGGTGATTCCAAAACTGGGCACCATGTTGAACTTAACGACCCAAAACTGGAGCTGAAAACGCTTCGAGAAACGTAGAAATGTTTTAGAGAGGTGGGCTTCTGCTTGTTTGTGTTAGCAAGGACAAACAGTAAGGAGAAGAAATTTTTAGACTTCCGTGTCTATTGAGTCTTGTAAATGCTAATAATGCACAAGTTCTTTTTCCTAGTTTCTCGGCTTATTTTTCATTTCTTCACTTGCATATTTGCTCATCGCTTATTTTCGTATTTCTTAAAATTTTTGCTTCCCATGTAATCTCTTGACCACTATAGAGATTTTTTTTTTTTTTTCAGGCAGAGAGGGCCATTGGCCACCACACTGTCGTTGGCTATTTTTAGCTCCTCCAATCCCTGGTCTAACCTCACAGGGCTCATATCGAGAAGTTTCAATGCCGCATTTGAAGTCTCGGCCATGACCTCAAGCATCAACACCAACATCAAGGTCCAATCATGGCCTGCACAAGGAACGACGATGTCGATGCAGTACTTGGAGGCTGAAGCTACCCTACGCTATCCATTTGGCAGTGCTTTTCCTTTGTCTATCCTGCGAGATGCTGTTTGTACAATTTCTTTACGTCCAATCCAGATGTGCTGTTTTTTTTGTTTCGTTTTCTTTATCTTATTTTATATTGAAGGAATGGATATTATTATTGCTAACCGCTTTGCCACGAATGCGTGGAATATTCTCGAGAATTTGCAGCACATGCTACTCTACTTGTGGAGTCTTTTCTGGGATCCACATGCTCTTTATTACTTACAGATTAATGAATAGGTAAATGATTCCAGTTTTGGGTAGTTAAGTTCAACATGTCCATTTACTGGTTAGGGTTGGTTTGAAGGGTCAGTCCTGAAACTGAATTTAAGTCTCTGTCCAAAATGAAATGCACTCTGTAGAGATCAACTGCGTTTTGCTGTGAAATTGGGCATGAAAAGGAGGCAAGAAAATGAAGGTAACTGTTACATAAGTTCATATCAATAAGTTTGGTTATGTTAACCAACTTTTACCATTTGGGACCATTAGTACTCATCATGTTAACCAATTCTACTTATTCTCATTTAAATGGTAGGAAACTCAGAAAATTTAAAATTCACAGCACTGTTGAGATTCAAATCAGGAAAACTCAAATCCAATTTGGCTACTACCATGCCCAAAAATTCAAATATTAGATACTGTAACAATAACAAGCATAATCAATTAATCATAATGTATTCAACAAGTTATTTTCTACAGGTCTCGAACAGTTTGGCTCACGAATATGTATTTATATATATCACACTAGTGCCGTAGCTGAAGACAATATTTTAACTTTCATGTCAGCTAAACTTAAAAAGAACCAGAAACGAAAAACCATTTCGCCATGATTTATGATTGAAATGTTAAAGAAATTTCAATTTACCCTTGGCTATAGAAGTCTTAACATGCTCCATATGACATGAAGCCTTCTGAGCTCCAGTCAGACCAGAGCAGGTGCCACTGGCCCCCAAAGTGACAGCAAAGTAAAGATAAACAGTACAGAGGAAAGCTAGTAGAGCAAGAGCAGTTAAAAGGAAGCGATGCCTCTGGACAAGTGTTGACCAACTACCAAATTCATCCCTTGGAAATTGCCTCCTGAATGACGGTGACTTTCTATGAGGAGAAGACAAAATGGAGTCAATAACCATGTCTTCTTTACCAACCTTCCTCAGCCCGCCTGAAACTGTACATCATCAAACACAAGTTAGAGTGGTTCAATTTAAATGTCACAATTCAAGCTTGCAATCTCCCCCCCCCCCCTTCTCTCCTTTTTCCTCTCCCGATTTCTGTGAAGCGTCTTCTCTCAACAAAATTTAGTTTCTTGCTCCTAATCCTTTTATAAGTAAAAATTGAATACTATACGCATCATAAAGATGAAAAAAGAAGCTGAATTCACATTCATTTCATCAGTATACAGGCTACAAAGATATAACAAAATTGCAAAACCTGAAAGATAGATTTCAGAATTTCAGGTAAATTAATATCCAATTCAAACTCAACTAGCAAATATCAAAATAAGTCAATCCGGTGCAAGAGACTATTACTAATTAAAATTCTACAATCTATACAGATAGCTTTGAAAAATTCCATCAGTTGAAAAAAGGGGCAAACCCCAACTAAATTCCAGCTACAAACTTTCAAGACAAATACGATAATGAAAGCACTCAACTCAATCTCATGGCCTAGACTAACCCGTAAGGGCAAACATCAATTGTCTACTGGATAAAATAGGCATATTTAATATTTCCCTTAACCATAGAGATAGAGACAGGTGTTGACTGATGAAATAAAAGGGAAACAATCGAAAGAGAAGAAATCTGTTGAAATGAAAATTTTCCCACAGATGACTAATACAAGCCTTCTACCCATATATTGATAATAAAGATGAGAGAAATGAGAAAAGGCAATCTTCGTCATTTTGAAATAAATATGAGAAATGAAAATTTCAAAACCAAGTTACTCCAAACACAGTAGACAAATGGCGATCCAAATCATAAATTGAATAATTTATTTTTAAATTGTAAAATTTACGATCACGTTAAAAAATAACTTAAAATATATGATATAAAATAAATAAATAACAAACAAAATACATAAGATAATATATTTATCTCAATAATTTTAAATATAATTAACTATAATTCTTAAAAGACACAATTAGTTCATAAATTATAGATTATTAGATTTGAAAAACTAAAATAAACTAGCGAGTCTAAATAGGTTTAGAATTTTTAAGAGAAAAGATTGTTTTTTGTATTTTTTAAAATAAATATTAAAAAAAGAAGAAAAAAAGGTGCTGTACGAAGGCAATTACATAGTAATAGCATACTGAAACGGATGGCTAGTGAAACGGTGCGTTTTTTGCACAGCCACATGGCAGAAAGCTCGCACTGCACAATGTATGGAAGGCTTTCAGAATCGAAGGCTTCCAGAATCGCACCGATTTGTATGGTGGCCAAAGCAATCGTCGCGAACCGTTCAATTCAAGAGAGATATTACTAATAGAAAAGGAAGCAATTTTTTTTCCTTAAAAAAGGTAGGGATTATGGATCTGTGCCCTTTGAAAATAGCATAAAATTTGTCATGAGTTATCCAGCTATGGAAACGAGGAGTGAAAGAGAGGATCTGTAAGATATCAACAGGGCGCCGCTAACTTAGAACTCACTTGATTGTGAGAGTAGCATATGAACAAGACACAGGCTCTTGGTTCTCATGTAGTGGGAAGAAATTAAAATACCAAAAAGACACAGCTTGAAATTAATTTTCGAGCTATTACCTGTAGGGAAAGCAAGATTTGACATTTCACCGATAGTGGTCCCAAGTTGTGATTCTTTTCTTCGTCCCAGTTACTTAAACATCAGTCAAAGAAAAATGCCTTTTTTTAAAAAATATTATTAATTATTCAACACAGCATAATCCCAGAAACACATCAAACCCACCCTAGAAAATATCTGATCCATATTAGCAGACTTGATAACCAAACATGTACCAGAACCACGTATCAAAGCTCGTGATTTTCTCGGCCACACGAAGAACCCAGAAAAATAAAGAAAGAATAGCGAGATCCAGAAATGAACATAGGATGAAATGGCAGATCTAATAGACAAATGAAAAGCTCAGATCTAGTAACAATGAACCATACAAAAAGACTTACAGCTGAAGGAGAATCAAAGAAGGTTAGATTGGTTCCTCGGGAGAGCGTATGACTCGCCGTATGTCTCGGTTGAAATAAAGGGATGGAAGGTAGGAGCGTGGACGCGGTTACCACAAACACAAATAGAAAAAGATAGAAAATGGAATATCAAGAAGACGCAAACGGTGATTGTGATTTTAAGACTCTCTCTGTGTAGCAACTAGCCAGGGACGGGGGGTCATGTTCAACTGCTTGCCACTTGCCTCTTGGCAGCTTCCAATAGGTGTTTATCGAAAACGGGGTTTTTTTTTATTTTATTGTTTGTTCCGCGTACCGTTTTCCTTTTAAAGGCTTGCCTAAATCCTACCTAACTAACTCTACCGGAGAAAGAGATGGTCAAACATTTGTAGTCTCTAAACTTAAAGTAACACTGATTTTTATCCAATTGTTTGAAAATTTTTACAGAAAATTATATTATATTCCTTTTATTTAATGGAAGTTTACTATTTTCATTTACTAATTTAATCATTATTTTTTTCGTAAATGAAAGAGAATATTTCATCTTAATTTCATAAAATTTACTCTTCTTTTAATGGAAAAACAATGGGTCTAAACGCGTAGAAAAAACAAAAAACAAGGACCGCAAATTAAGAAGACAGGGTATGACAGCCCCTAAAGGATTTAACTCTGGAGAAGGTGCTTCGTAGATATGAAGACCATGACTAAGAGCAGCATCTAGATTGATTAGCTAAGCCATCAGCACATCTATTTTTTGTTTTCTCTCTCTATGGGTATGGGGAGAGAAAGAAAGCTCCCAGTTTCTTTTGATCAACCCTCTTGAGAGCTCGAGAGCTTGGGGATCTCCTGCAGCTTCATCATTCGGGAGTCACTCTCAAACACAAGTCCCCTAATGCCCAGACTCCAAGCCATTTGCAATCCAATAACCATGCCCCTCTGTTCTGCCTGCGTTCTAGACCGAAGCAATGACCAAGTTGTAAGCACAAACTCCAATGGGAGCATGTGTGAATATACCCCATGGGAGGAGGTTGCCAAGAACCATTCACACACGCAGCTTGTCGATGAGCACCCCCCACAAATTACTCCTTTTTTTTTTTTTTCTTTGGGCAAACTTTTAATCATGGAGGAAATTAGAACATTATTTCAGACTGAAAATGTATTAGAAAAGTTTTTAGAATTCAAACAACTGCTAGCGGTTACCATTGCAATCAGTCAGTATTGAATACAAATTACTCTTTTTAAAATGCAAAGAAAATTGAAAAAGAAAAACATAATGTAAAATAATTATCTTTCTTAAAGTACCATCGCAATACAAATAATGTGTGAATATATAGCTGTAAATTTGTTTCCTCTCTTATTTTATGGTATTGGTGACATCCAAGTAAGAGAAGAGATACACCCTTACTCAACATTCCTCTTACTTTTTCTTTTCTTTTTTATCGTTACAAAGAAAAGCTTATAGGTAACAATTTACTCAATTTTAATCCTGTTATAGTCTTTTATTTCAAACAAAATAACTTCAAACTTCCATTTCTCGAAGACTTACTCATTCCACTTTCATATTTTAAAAACAATATTTTATTTTGAAAATTGAATTAATTAGTGAAAATCTGGTTCAGTGGCCAGTATTAGATTGTTTATTCTTTTTTTGCTTCAATCTCACATGTAACCAACTTCAATATCTCTCCCTTTCTCTTATCAAGCTTTTTAAGTTGCATGTTATATAATATCAATCATATGTGCTTACATCATATCAACAAGCAGCGTATCCAATACTCACAAGACTTCTAAAATTAATAACCATATAAAATTTAGCTTTCGGATGACTTCTATTCACAATATTGCCACTGTCTTGGTTACTAATACTCCACTCAATCTCCATTTCCACCATCTAAATAACAAAAACCAAAAAAAGGGTAAAGGGAATACCCAGAACGAGAAAATACATCATAAATTTAGCTGTAGCACAAGCTGCTGCAATGCAGAAGCTAATGTTGATGGCAGTTGAAATGATAGTACCAGTAATCAACTTACAATTAGACCTTTGCTACTTCATTAGGGAAGACTTTTTGGACCTCTATCATGTAAATCAGAATCTTAAATCGATTGTAATAGTTCATTGTTTCAGTGAAATAAATGTCAATCCCAACCCAAACTCTACCAAGTAAATCCCACCCCCTCGCCCACAAAAAAAGAAAAAAGAAAATAAAAAGGCCAAAACAAAACTATGATTCATTGTTGGTTAGTTATTCAATCTTCAAAATCTCCAGCATTCTCCAATAGGTAGTTGGCTGCTAATTGCTCATCCCGGTCACACGCCAAAAACGCCTCTATAACTGAGGCTCTATCAAATCCCATAGCCTCAAGCTACAAAACATAAGTAAAAATCAATCAGCACAAATTAAGACTAAATGGGCATTTGGGTAAGTAAGTGGTAATGAAAAGAGAACGCATCAGACTTAATAAAATGCAGAAACATACCCTTCCTATTGCTTCCTGCTCAGCTGGTGTCACGTTGATGGCATGAGGCATGTCTTGCTCAGCCTGGTCAAATATATCACTGATAGAAAGAAGAGGATTACGTTTCTCACATCCAACAATTCATATGCATACAAAAGCAAGTGAAGAAAATGAAGGATTAGTTCAATATCTATGCTGCAAGTGCCTGGTCTGAATATCCAGCTTAACAAGTTGAAGCATTAAAATCAACATTTGAAACATATATGACGGAAAGATGAGGATGGCATCAAATGATGGTTGTAAACATGAAGTTAATTTATACCATATATGATAAGCAATGCACTCACCCTTCAGAACCCTCAACTGGTTCATTAATTAACTGGAGAAACTCAGCATGGTGTTCTTGAATCAATCTTAAAAGATGGGGATTCTGCTTTCCAAGCTCCTGAAGCACAGGCTGCAATAGAAAGCGTCTTGATCTTTAGACATTGACAAAAGGCCAAAAGTCAAATAGGTAATTGAGAAAACAAATACCTGTAGAATTTGTGGATTGGATTGCACCATTGAACGCAATGCTTGAAACTAAAAAGCAGACAAAGTAACAAATACTTAATAACTATCAAAATAAAGAAAGAAATTATATAAGAATGACAAATAATAAGCAGGATATTGTCTAGGCACGGTCGTCTATTTAGGCATATTGACATAAGCGATAACATTAACCATACAAAAATAACGTAAAGTCACTGACTGACAAGAGAATGCTCCACCAACTTATATTTGTTTTCTCTCTTGAAATTCTTCTTCAATAAGCTAGAAAGGTGGAATTATGTAACTAAATAGAGAATGCTCCAACAACTAATCATTTCCTTTTCTCTCAGAAATTCTTCTTCTATAAGCTAAGGAATGAAACAAAATGCACAACATTAAATTTATTGTTTACTTTCTAGATTTTCCTTCTACTACATTTGTTCTTCCGAACACAATATAGATGATGGGAAATAAGGTAACTTGATTGTCCAAATTTACATTTAACAAAGTCTTCCCCATACGCTCTATGATATTTTTAATATTAAAGATTTGTAAGACTATGGCTCAGAAGATTCAATTTGAACACATGGTCCTTGTGTCAAGTTTAACATGACCAAGTTCAACACACTTAATTAAATACTTTATTACAAGATGCATAAGCAGACAAAAATTATTTTCTAACATCAGGAGCACTACATTTGACAAACAACAAGCCCACCTGGGGATTGTTTCTAAGGAAGTCAAGAGATCCAAGTCCAGCACCAGCACCAGAAATTGCCTCCTGAAAGAGTTTCAGCTTAAGATGAAGCATGAACAGGAGCAGCAAAAGATGCAAATAACTAGGTATAATGACTTAGATGATCTATTCCAGATTGTAAGTTTTACCTGTGGAAACATATTTAAGGGAGACGAGTTAGGTGCTCCAGGAACAGCTCCAGCAGTGGCTCCACTTGTATCAGATGTCTGACTAGCTGGAAAATGAGTAACAGGTTCAGCAACTTCTGCTGCTTCAGGAATTCCCTGCAGATAAAACAGCAGAATTGTTTAAATCCATTTAATGCAATAGAATATATGAGAAATTTAAAGATAAAGAAGCAGATCAGACATACAGAATACAAGTAATCTACAGCACGCTCTGGGTTATTAAAAGCTGCCCGAAGAGCACGAGTGACTGTCTCTCTGTCCCAGTTGCCACCACCCATGTCCATAATTTGTTGAACAGTCTGCTCAAGATTACTACCAGCAACTAAATTTGAAGCAGCCTGACCATAAGTATCAGTAGGCACACTGCAAAAATGACACAGAAGCATAATCCAGCACGCATGATTACAGGAAAGGGGAAATGGCACAAAACTCAAATCCACAAGGAGGCAAGGTCATAAGAGAGCATTCCTTTATGAGCCAGAACAGGATTGCGCACCAAATTATTAGTTTAAAATGATAAGTAGAAGACAAACAGAGATGGCATTAGATATCTTTCAAGCATATAGAGAGCTTGCTACACACATACCTCAGATTACTTAAATCTAGGGATATACGCATTTTTCAACCATGTAATTCATTGAACTTTAGTGTAAAGCATTTTTTTTATATTAATTTACAACCAGTCAAGCTTTTTATAGACCAAACCTTACGTATCATTAACAAAAAGACTAGATATCCAGCATTGGGCCTGAGTAAATTTTCATATACTAAGAAAATTGTCGTTTTCTTAGAAAAAGATTTTTTGTGAACCCTCAACAAAGACACTTCATCTTATGCATGAGTACATGCCCAAATTAGAGAATCTACAAATAAGAAGACAAGAACAAATGCCATCCTATACATCCAGCCAGCAACAAGAAAATACTTATAATACAGCAGCTCAAGTGGAGCAAAGTGTACAACTGCAGTCACTGCACTTAACAACTAAATACTGCATAAGCACAATTTACTGCATCTACTTCAGTAGTAGAAACATCATCCATTCTCCAATGTTTAGCAAGTAGCAACCTACATATTAAGTAACAAGAGTCGTTCAATAGTAACCTAAAAGTCGAAGCAGGTTCTTTTGAAGACAGACAAGCTATTGCTACTATAAACTATCAAGGCTCCAGCTCAGTCATCAACATTTCAGATTGTGTAATAACAGGTATGCAAGAAAAAAAAAATTAAAATAATTGTTTTATCCCACATTGCATTTAATTGGGACATTTAGGAAGAAATGTTTTCACGATAGGGAAATATTCAAGTTGATTTTCTCTTTGTATATCAAATAAAAGGGGGGGGGGATGTCAAAATTCTTCTGTTGACTAAAAAGCTCCAAATAAGTTTCTTGAAATTAGAACCATTATCAAAATTTTCTAAATTTAGTGCAGAGAAAAAAAGGCATACTTTGTTGTTGTGACATCTGTGGCAGATGTTCTGTTGTTTGCAGCCCTACAGAACCAAATAAATAAAAAATCCAGCTCACATAAAAGTGTAAGACAATAAAAAAAATGGATCACAGAATCTTCAAATAAACTCACTGAGTTTGTACTGATGGTTCAGGTACAGGAGAGGAATTTGAAGTTGATACAGTTGTAGTTGGATTGCGAGAAGGCTGTCACACATGCAAAAATGCACAATCAGTAGCACGTACACAGAGAGACAACAGAGAAACTTAAATGCCTAAAAGACATGAAAAAATGAGCAAGCAGCAAACCTGAGTGGATGAAGCCCCAGCAGAACCCAAGGTTTTATTCTGCAAATAGAGAAGTAAAATGGCATATTATGGTAACATACTAACATAGAAAAGAAATGCTGAAGCATAATAAAAGGGAACTATTGAGAATTGAGAGAACAAATATTAACATAAAATTTCAAATTTCAAATTTTACAGATGACGTACTAGAATATATAGGACCAGATTTAATGCTTTCTCATCTAGTCAAGATAAATAATTGGAGACAGAGAGAAATAGTCTAAGCAAAAGGTTCATTAGTTCATCATTGTTATTTTATTTATTAAATGATAAAGCACAAAGCACCAGATCTCCAAAGATGTTTAAAATGTTCACAATCAAACAATTAAGATTTTGAGAAATAAAATTGATTATCCGTACCATGGCCCCAGAAAGAAAGTTTTCCTGTGATTCTGTGTAAACATTTTAAATTTTCATATGTGAGGACTGGGCTACCATAATACCGCAATCTTGTTGGTTCATTATAAGCTTCATTTCCACACAAAAAAATGGTATTATAAACCAAATAAACTGATATATTGAAACCAAATGCAAAGTACAAAAAACATGCTAGGTTATAATATTGTTCAACAAAAATTTCATGAATGAAGAAAGATACCTTACTAAGCATGACAACAAGAAACCCATCTTCAGAGACCTTGTTCTCTGCTAGGGTAGTTTCATCTTTCAACACCTTGCCATTGTGAATCAGCAATTGCTGTCCACATGGATAATTATCTTTTCCTTGTACATCTTCAATGTTCTTCTTAACAGCCATAATCTAAAGTGAAAAAAGAAGTGCAATTTCAGCTAAGGCCTAATATAAAATAAATTACAAAGTTGGCCCCTCTAGAAATAGCCAGATACCACGAAAAGCCTAGTAGTTGTTTCAAATAAGTTTCCAGTTGCGAAACTATATTTTAGACAAATTCTAAAATAGTAACACATTAATATTCTAATGATAAATTCCCATTAGAGTAAACAATTAGAGTGAAATAGGCAACAACGAATTGACAGAAACTCCTACTACACAAAGCTAACAGAAATAATTCTGCGTAAAAAAGGAAAAGGTTCTTCAAGAGAAACAAACAGAAAAAGGCCACAGCATCACCATCTTAATATCACATACCACATACAAAATTTTTGAAAGAAAACACATAAAAAATAAGAAATGAATGCATACAATGCAAATACAAACTGAATTAATGTAAAGACAAACTAAAATGCAGTCTTTTTCAGTTTGGCTCCAAACAGTTCCAAATACTCGAAATTAAATGAAAAACATTTATGGGTGCTAAAATTCCCGAGCAACAAAAATAACGACAACGGTACTGACTTGAAATACTCAAGCTCAACAATTTCACTTACTAAATCTGAAAATAAATCAATTCAATCATAAAAGCGAAGAAACCGCATATGAAAACTCAGTCCATTGTTTTTGTCACCGTAAAAGAGGCAGATTATCAAAGAAAGAAAAAACAACTGGCAATACTTAGCCCCAGAAGAGAACACGAAAAAGAGGCGAATGGGCAAATGAGATTACGGACAGTGTCGAAGGGCTGAACCCTGATTTCGAAATGGCTTCCCTTCAAAGTCTTCACTGTGAGCTTCATGTCGCCGAGTTATGAGAATGACGTCGGCAACAGCAGCTATTCGATAGAACTACGCCGGTTGAGATGGAAACCCTAGACACAAACAGTTTCGTCCGTTGCAGACATAGAAGAAACAATTCAACTATATTGCCCAAAAAAAAAAACACCTAAAGTGTTTTTCTTTTTCTTTTTCTTTTTTTCTCTTTTCTCTTTTCTCTTTTCTCTTTTTTTTTTTAAAAAAATTAGATTTAAGTATATATACAACTCTAACATTATTGTCTTTCTTCTTTAATCTTTTCAACTAATTTTTTTTTATTTGCTTTCATATTAAAATATCACAAATCAGTTATGTTTAGTGTCACTTGTTTTTGGTCTTAAATATTGAAAAAATAATTTATTTTTATTTTTTTCGTTTCAATATAATTACTAGTGTCAGACTATACTTACAAATTTGTCATTTTTTTATTTTTGAAGCATAAATTTTGTTTGTATTTTTTTTAATAAAATAGATGTTAAGAAATATAAATATTCATATCTTTCATTAAAAAAAAATTAGAACAGTGATATAAAATTTAATATTTGTATTTTTTTTTTTTTTTTGGAAAACATTCAATTATAATATAATTAAAAAAGTTATTCACCTTACCGCTGGAGGCAGGCAAGTAAATTATAATTTTGTTTTTGAAAGAATTGTAATAAAATATATTATACGTCAATAAATTTCATTTGGATTGAATGATTCTTCAGGTAGGTTTGTAACAAATCAGTGAGCGTGCGAGTCACGTGGCAATTAGTTATACTTGCATACAAGAATTTAACTCCATGCATGTCACTCCCATCCCACAGTGGCTGGGCTTCCCTCGTCCCCGTCTCCCTGCACGGCGGCCATCCGATAAGCTCGCAAGTCGCAACAGAATTTTCTTGAAAAAATAAAATGAAATTACATTTCATGTCACGAGAAAGTTGGGGATGCATGAAACGGGAACCATAACCTCAACTCACTCGTACGTCACTCTCATCAATGCCTTTCCTTTCTTCCTTTTCTTATTCTCTCTTTCTTTAACTCCTTGGATTTTTCCTCCTCGTTCTCATTCCTGCTATGATTTCTCGTCTCCCTTCGTCCTCTTTTTCCCATTTCTTTTCTCCCTTTTCATTCCCATTTTCTGCTGTTTTTTACTTGCAGACTGAAATTTCAAGCTAAACTTGGATCACTTGCCTTCCAATTTACTTTTCTCCCTCTCCCATTATTGCAGGACATGGAGAAGAAGAAGTATCCCATTGGACCCGACCATTATGTTCTCTACGAGGAGATTGGCCAGGGCGTCAGTGCCTCTGTGCACCGTGCTCTTTGTCTACCCTTCAATGAGATCGTTGCCATCAAAATTCTTGATTTTGAGAGGGACAATTCCGATCTGGTAATCCATTTTCACCGCATCTAGCTAATACCTCATTTTTATTCCATGTTCGTAGACTCTATCACTGTACTTCTTAGTTCGGTTTGTCATTCATTCATAGACTTATTTTTCTCAGGAATCCGTTCCGTTGGTAAAATTTATTCTTTTTTTTATTGAATAAGACTATTGCGAAACTGACACTTAAAAAACAATTACCTTTAAAAACTGCAAAAATTTCAGAGTAGGAAGACTATCTCTGCCCATACAACAATTGAAGGGAGTCAAAAATTTAGTTTGGACTCCAAGTGGTTCTTAATTGTTCCCATGCTGGCTGGTTAATGCCCGGAGAAGATTACAAATAAACCACATCCAATTTGTTCTCAAGCTTTTAAAACTGCAAAAAGAATAAACAATTAATATAGAAAATCTGTATCGAGGTTTTCAATCTTTCTCAAGACAGAATTAATGCTTATCTTTGGCCTGAGTAAAACCTCTCCCACAATTTGATAGAAAGTTTCAAGGTTGCCTTTCTTTTCTTATTTATTTGTTTGAACTCTATGACCTAGTATCAGACTTCTTCTGTCTCGGGCAGGCATCCATAACTCCTAAGTTTGTTACCTATCTATTTGCCTACCCTCCTTATCATCTTGTAGACTATTATCTAATATATGTCTTTCTTCGTATGTTCTTTTCTGCAGAATAACATTTCTCGTGAAGCACAGACAATGATCTTAATTGACCACCCTAATGTCCTTAAATCACGCTGCTCCTTTGTTAGCGATCATAATCTGTGGGTTGTCATGCCATATATGGCCGGTGGTTCTTGTCTTCACATCTTGAAAGCTGCCTACCCCGATGGTTTTGAGGAGGTTGTAATAGCCACAATATTGCGAGATGTATTAAAGGGTTTAGAATATCTTCATCATCATGGGCATATACATCGTGATGTTAAAGTGAGTATTGATACAGACTGAGTGTTATACTTTGAGTGCAGTTTCATACCTCAATAAAGTTTGTGGATATATTAGTCTTTTTATCATTATCAATGATGACCTATAGGCTGGGAACATTCTAATTGATGCACGTGGCACAATCAAGCTTGGAGATTTTGGTGTATCTGCTTGTCTTTTTGATTCAGGCAACAGGCAACGCACAAGGAATACATTCGTGGGGACACCCTGCTGGTATGGTTAGAGTTTTTTTCTCTTTGAATAATGTCAATATGCAATTTAGTATTGTTTATATTATCAAGGAACTTGATGCACTTTTAGATGTCTTTATCCAAGGAAAGGAAGAATTATCATTTAGCCAGCATATATAAATAGCACACTGAAAATAGTAAATGAACTGTGAAATTGCAATATGATAAAGCTCAATACTTGTCATTTTTTATACATATTATGTAATAAATTATGATTGAGTTTAATATTCTTGTTACAGGATGGCACCTGAGGTCATGGAGCAACTGCATGGTTATGACTTCAAGTGGGTTTATTTTGATATGACATTAGCTATTTCCACTTCCTTGATAGACAGCCTGAGGTTAATATTCAGTTGAAAATGTTTTTTTTCTTTCTTGCAGAGCTGATATCTGGTCATTCGGTATAACTGCATTGGAGCTTGCACATGGTCATGCTCCATTCTCAAAATTTCCGCCAATGAAGGTGTGCATCTTAATTAAAACAAGATGTTATCTTGTTGAACCATCATTGGTTTGCCAGGAGTTAATGTTAATATAATCTCTTACGTAAACAGGTACTGCTCACGACACTGCAACATGCACCCCCTGGTCTTGATTATGAAAGGGATAAAAAGTTCTCTAAGGTGAGCTCTCAAATGAATATATACTAAACGTACTTCTCTTAATTCATATATACATACACACACCCACAAAACAAAAGAATGCTCCTTGAACTTTTTTAATTCTTATAATTTTTCTTTTTTCTTCTCAGTCATTTAAACAGATGATTGCTAGTTGTTTAGTGAAAGATCCTTCAAAACGACCACCGGCCAAAAAGTTGTTAAAGCATCCCTTCTTTAAGCAGGCTCGCTCAAATGATTATATTTTACGAACACTTTTGGAGGGGCTACCTGCTTTAGGTGATCGCATGAAGGCCCTAAAGGTTCCAACTTATCAAAATGAATTCTTTTCTTCCCCTGTA
This sequence comes from Gleditsia sinensis, assembly GCA_037074535.1. Lineage (NCBI taxonomy): Eukaryota > Viridiplantae > Streptophyta > Magnoliopsida > Fabales > Fabaceae > Gleditsia > Gleditsia sinensis. The sequence continues at coordinate 521,210 of CM073469.1, read as the reverse complement.
ATGATAGAAAATATATTTATAGGGTGATTTTTCTATTGCAGAGAAAAGAAGAAGACATGCTTGCGCAAAAGAAAATGGCCGATGGGCAGATGGAGGAATTATCTCAGGTAGAAATAGCTTATATCTAGTTGCTGAGCGTCACTGATGTCAGTTGCACCAAGAAGTTATGTCACTTAAAAACATTATTCTTTGCTTTTTATCGTTGTGCACTCCTTAAACCATTTTGTGCTGCGTACTTTTATCAAAAACTTCTTTAGTTTCCATCCTCTCCCTTTCCCCCAAAATAACTAATATCTTCTTTCTTCTGTACACACATGACAAGCCCTAGGACAGATTCTAAAATTCTATTCATACCCATTTCTTGGTTAAGGTCAGGCAAGCTCAAGTCGGATCAGATGATGTCTCTAATACTAGAAGAATTTTCCACAATGTGCTATATTGGAAAGCTGAAGCTATGAATGCATTTGATAGCTAACCCTTCTCTTCTCGTTTTGTTGTTGATTGGCTGAAAAGCTTTAACATAGTCCTTTTAATTCTTTGTAGAATGAATACAAACGAGGAATTAGTGGCTGGAACTTCAATCTTGAAGATATGAAGGTTCAGGCTTCCTTGGTATGCAAGAAGCTGAATCTTTTGTCCCTCACAATGAATATGTGACTCCTGAAGTTATAGAATTTCTAACTATAGATTTTTTTTTCTTGTAGATCCCGGATTTTGATGACATTGTAGCTGATATCAGTCAAGTAGGAAGTTCAAATTCCTCGACACTTGATGCAGTAGATAAGCAATCAACAAGTCAAAATAAAAACCGCTCTCAAATTGCAGATATGGTATTTAGAATACATTTTCTATATCTTAGGAGTATAAAACTCAATTTTCCTCCCTTTTTTCTCTTTTTCCATCATAATAAAAAATTTATATGGGTAGTTTCTAATGGCTACTGTTTCACAGGAATATAACGATGAGATGCAAAATCGATCGGTTTCTGTTCCTGCAGTTGGTTCCACACTAAATGATGCCAAGTATGTTATCTAGCATGTATCTGATCTCAAATCTATTAAATTCTATTTTCATGCGACACATAATGTGAGAGCTTTTAAGAGCATAAAATTGTAGGCTAATGCTTGTGTCTGAATGGTCTTGGCACTTTCCTTTTGACTTAAAGGACATAGTCCGTCGTTTAGCTCAGCAAAAGAGACTAATCAAGTTCATCCAATTATTGTTGTGTTTCGCCATTTCAGGTTCAGATGTGAGGATAGTGACTCTAACAACACCAGTTCAAGCCATGAACAGAACTTTTCACCGAATTCTTCATCCCATCTCGATGACCAGGTTGGCCATAATTTGAGTGAAAAATCTGATGCGGCGAATGATGGGAGACCTGTAGAGTGCATTTCATCGAGCATCTTACCTGAAGTTACTCTTCCACCTATTCAAGGAGAAAGGTAGATAAGCATTAAGTTTATTTTAGGAACAACGACTTAGCTTGTAGTAATATTTATTATCGTCATGGCATAGCTGAGCATTAGGGTGGTGATGTACCAAGCCTGCCTTGTCTGGAGTGGGAAGCATCCTTTTGCAGTCCCTCTAAAGGGGCTGGTAATTCCATAAACGAGCTACCTTCATATCCCATTTTCCCAGGCTTGGCTGGACCTGCATTTCAGTTCACTATAAAGGCTAAATTTCAAGAGGGTGGCCTCCTTTAAATTTTTTCCATGGACTAAGTCAACTTCATGCCATCTGTAATCCTTAACAATTATATACTTTATACATTCATGCTCTGTAATTTGTATCAAACTATGCTTCATTCTGTATTACATTGTTATATCTTATGCTGGTCAATTTGATGTCTCTTGTCACCACCTGTGTTTATTTCATGACTATGTATTAACAACGTAAAGGGTGATGGCTCTCAAAAGTCACTGAATTCAAGTCTTTCTATTTCTCCCTGTTATCTATTAGCACTTTACCTTCTCAATCATACAAGAGAAACAATTTGGCATATCATTCTTTTGAGAAATAAACTGATAAAGGAGTACATAAATAAATATCCAATTTGGTAAATAAATGTAGCATGTGAAATTATTATAACATATTCTTCATTAAGCTTATTAATTTGCTAAAATAAAGACTTTATTAAAAAGATTTGCTAAAAACAATGACTAATCTGTGGCGTGACCTTTTTTTTTTTTGTTGCATCAATGGTAGTATAACTTTTAACTTTTAGGTATCAAATACTCACCATAAGTTATTGATGTTGTAAAAGGGGTTTCGGTTATATAAGAACGTTGAAAAAAAAATTAAGAAAACTCCTTTCTTGTCTACCTTGGAAATTAGGAAAGACAGTCCCTCCCGCTTTCCGTTATTGGCTTTTGACAAACTACGGGATGTAAGGTGAGTAATTTTTTGCATTTAGAGCTTGATCAAATGTTTGTGCAATATCTGAGTAAAATAACTATATGCGGATGATTGTGAAGGGAGTCAAAATAAAAGCATATATACTCTCGTGATGGATTTTCTCTTATGAATCAAGTAAATCTTCATCTTCTCCGGAAGCATATTGTGCCTGCTTGTCTTCACCCATTCTTTCATTTTCTTTCTTTTTTAACAGGGATAGTTGGGGGCTAGAATTTTTGTCTAGCTTGAAGGTAGGGGAGCTCGAATACGTGCCCCCTCCTTTGGAGGGGCACCACACACACACCATCCATTCTTTAATTTACATTATAGAAGTCTTAGAATTATATAGAATGCAATATCCTAAGGTTCTGAAGTCTTTAAATAAGATACTGTTGGTTGTACACCTTTTGTTAAACAAATTTTACGCCTCTTTAAAGTGTGGACGATAACTTTTATTGCATTTTAGCATCAATCATTATTAGGAGGTATAAAGAAAGCAATCATTCAAAATTTCAGATAAAATCAACCAAAACATGCAATTGTATATTTTTATTTTATTTACAAATTTAACTATGACACCCTTAGTTCATTTTATTGAACCTGTTGACTATCATATTTTATCTATGATAGCATTCATTAATGTTCGTTAATAATTGACAGTGAGAAGCCACAAAATCAACCCCAGAACGTTTCAAATTTCAATGCAACTATAGTTTCGCAGACTGGAGATTATGTACTTTCTGAACTTCTTTCTGAAGCTTCAAAAGCGTCAGGTACATGCTTATGATACTTCACTGTTCACGTGTGTTGCTTGTCAACTGCAAGGGAGCATCACAAGCATTTTCTTTTTTTTCATGATTAACGTATAATTGGCTGAGCTCTTGAAGCCTGCAAGGATGACTCCTGCCTTTCTGATTAATCATTCTATTCTTGTAGCAGCTAATTCTGATAAGAATGATGAGAAAGAAAAGGTGCCAGTTGTTCAGCAGAGAGGTCGTTTTAAGGTTACATCTGAGATTGTTGACTTAGAAAAGGTAACTGATAACTATGATACTGATCACCCTTCTTTCTTGAAGACTGAATACTAAATGAAATTTTCTTTCACGTGGTCCCTTCTCCTGTACTGCAAGAATCATAACATGCAGGTTGCTAGTTGAGGTTTTCGCTGCTGTGCTAATTCAAAAAACTAGAAGTTCTGATCGAAATCAGCCTTTTCATGGCTCACTAATTACTAGGCCCTCTTGTACATGCCTGTATGAAAATTCTGCTGAGTGTATATCAGAAAATAATTAGACACGCCTCAAAATTGAGATTTGTTACTTCCTTTTAGTCTTATAGAGGATGCATCAATTTCTCTCACAAGGATACGCAGATAACTATTTTATTTTATTTTATTTTTGCATTTAGCTTAGGTATTAATGGTGTTTGATTTGCATCTCCTGTTGTCAGATGAAAGAGTTAGTAGTTATTGAATTTGTTCATTATACTTTTTCTTACGATTAAAAATCTGTTATTAACTAACATGAAGTTAGATAAGAATCATATAACAATATCAAGTAGTTATAACATCTAATTGACTGAACATCTTATGGAAATGAGATGGGTTGCGTAGGTTATCACCAATGCAGCTCCTCTACCTTTGCCTTTGTCATCAGCGTCTGCTGCTAAGTCATCAAATCTTTGTGGTTCTCGATTCCCCATGTTGGAGTCTGCGCTGCAAAAAAATATTCTTCAAAGGGTACTTTCAGCCATATGGTCTTGACTCCTTCAGCTAATGTCCATAATTAACTTACTTTTATTCATCACATTTTAACAGGAGAGTGTTTTAATTTTAATGAAGAAAATTAATGCCAGTAACTCCACAGGTTCAAGCATCAATCCTCCTTCTATTTGGTTATATTTGTTTTATACTTTATTTATTTTTCAGTATTTAAATATATATCTTCAATTTCTTGTATCTGTCAAATGTGCAGCTGATGGAGCATGCACCCCAGGAGAGATAGCGACAATTGAGAAATCTTTGGTATTTGTAGGGTTCACTATCTGATATTTAGCATTCTTACTCGGTTTAATCTATTTGAGGATGAGTCTATCTGAGAACATGTACTCTTGGCTGAGGTATACAGATGTTGGGCTTGAACAATGGGTAATGATAATACCAACTGATTTCTGTTGGTTTTGGAATTAAAGAATTTCAATATGAAAAAATAGAAAATTCTTAAAAATGAATTAGCGCAGTTAGCTTAATTACTACCACAGCAGATTGCTTATTTAGGTATTTGATAATGACAGATATGTCTAGTCCTATATGCTCTGGAATTTTTTCCAATTCGAACCTAGAGTTAGGCTAATATTTATAGCCAGTTGATTTCCTCCAATCTTCTACTTTTATCTCTGGTATGCTGGAAGACAGTTGGTTTTATTTTCCAGTTTACATGAATGACTGTGTATATACTTTTCCCTGTATTACTCAAAGGGAAATATTGTTCTATGTATCTTCGCAGCTTGAAGAAGCTCATGAGAGGGAGATCACTGAGTTGCAGCAGAGGTATTATAAATAAAATATGGATGTAGGATTTGGTGGTAACATGGTTTTATGTTCTAAATTTAAACCTTGGTGGGTTGTGACATGTAGGCTCATGTGTACCCAGGAGGAGCTTCAGAAGTTGAAAACAGAAAACGCTCAGGTTAGTATTAACATTATACTGTTGTTCGCCATATTCCTGGATTATATTTGGGGTAATGGATTTGACATTCTAATTAACTTGTGAATCTTAGGTGTGATTGCACTGTGCAAATAGATGCTTCGATTAGAATTTCAGAGATGTTTCCATTGTTAAAGTGGATGCTTGAATTCCTTAAATCGAACTTCCTTATGGACACTTGAAAGGAAAAGTCCAAGAATAAAATAGAATCATGATGACTACAGAACCCATTGACTATCGAGAAGTCTGCTACTTGTAGGTTTATTTAACTATGCTTTAGGTGAACGAACTTTCGTAGTTCTTCTATTAGTGCAGATTCAGTTTTGATAATTTTTTGTGTAGATGATTTTAGTGTCATTTTCTTCACGGTTGCCTGTAAATTTTCGTATTTTTTTCATTCACGTTAATCTTTTTTTTTTTTTTTGGTGAAGTTTTCACTACCTGCAAATGCTTACCTAGATCAAGATATAACAGTCGATTGAAAAGTTATAGGTTCATGAACTAACAACATACAACAATACTGTAAAGTGCAGATACAATACGACAAATTAGTCATTGGTTTTTTCATATGAAATTTGCGTGTTCATTAGAATGCAACGACATAACCAAAGAATGTTTTTGCTATTCATTTTGTTTTCATTAGGTTGTCCGTGTTGAAATTTTACATTGGCTGAATATTTAAATATTGTACTATTTATAGGTAAAAGTAATCATCTCTCTCTTAACTCGAATTTTGAAAGTGTAATTAAGTTCAATATTTTTAATATAGTATCAAAATCTACTCCAGTTTCGATGTGGCTCACCTACAGATATTTATGCCTGCAAACTTCATGTAACATCCCATAATTTTTAGTTTTAAATAATAATATTTTGTTATAAACAAATATATTTATATTTGTATAAAAATGATTATGTTCTACTAAAAGTAAGTCTATTTTTAATTAAAATAATTATTGTTTTGTTTGAAATAATTATATTGATCTCTAATGAATTTTTGTTGTATTTTTAAAAATATTCTTCTTTTTAATATGAATAACGATATTTATTTCGAGATTTGTTTTATTGCGATTTTTATCCAAAAAAAAATCATGATTTAAGAGTTCAACTAAAGGTTTATGAGAATGTAAATTTTTAGAATTTTTTGAAATATTTTTGGATGAAAAATAGAATTTATATGAATTTATATAAAAGAAAATCTTATTATTCAATTAATAAAAAATTATTATTATTATTTAAAAATAAAATAAAAGGGGAAGGGAGAGACTACACCAAGAAGACGGAGACGGATTTTTAAAAATTTATATAGTTAATAAATAATGAATTAATATTAACCTTCAACTTTCTCTCTAAATTTGGAGTGCCTATTTATTTCCGATCTCAAAACTGAAGGTGTTATTGGATTCAGGACAAAAAATACTACGGTTTTGACTGATCAATTTTTTAAATCAGTCGTTGAATTGCCGTAGATTTGAAGTAAAAAATCTCAAAAAAAGTGATTTCCGACGAATGAACAGTGTTTTCTGCGTGGTGAATAGTGATCAAACTCTCAAAGTCATTTTTTAAGTCTTTGGACCCTCCGAACACGTTTTTGAAGTCTAATTGGTCAAATTCAATTTGAAAAAAGTACATTTTTAAGGCTGTCTAACCAGGAGCCCTACCTTGTGAGTAGATAATTTTTTCTATGACTTACCCTATGCTTTTCTTGAATTATAAATGTATTATTATTTTTGTTTATAAATTATTTATACTATTATAAGTTTCTGAAATGTGTTAAAATATCTGTTATACTTACGAACTGACACATAGTTCAAGAAGAGTATGGTTTTAGAAATAGATTTTGGAACTCATTGAATATGTGGTTCTAAATGTATTTATCATTATTTAATAAAGTGAATATTATGTGTACGATGCATTGATTTGTAAAGTTATATACTTGTGAAAATGATGCATGTCATATTATAAATGAAATTGAATGTCAAGCGTAAAACTCATAGCGAGTTGCTTGATAAATATGACAAGCGTAAAGCTCATGGCGAGTTGCTTAATAATTTTACATGTATTTATATGTATTGATGAATATCGGCTGGTTGTATAGCTTGTGACAGTACCAAATAGGGGACGCCCTATTAGTCTGAGTGAGCCGGGGGAAGGCCACTCCAACCGGGTGACAGTGGTAATGTGAGGAGGGTGATGTACTCACATTCCCTGATTACTTATTGTGATTAGGGTCGATGTCACTATGCATATAGCAAATGAGTTATATTTTTATTGCATCGATCAGATTGTCGAGTGAGGCAGGTGCATTAAGTGATGATTTTATCTTCAAATCTTAATATTTTACTATAGCTTATACAGTTAAGCATAACAACATTTGTTTAATGATCATACCGTGCAGCATATGGTTTTTGATATTTGAATATCCTTTGATTTGAGAATATTTGAAAGACGGGTCTCATATGAATGTACTTCTGAACTGTATTTTTTATGTGACATATTTTAAAACATAAGTACATCCATATGCTGACCTAAGAGGTCATAGGAAGAATTATTTGCTTACTGAGTTGTCAAACTCACTACACGATATTTTCACATTTTCTAAATAAGAATATCAGAGTTTGATTCGGTAAATAAGTGATATATTCTCTGGGTGAGTCTACGTTGCTTCTAAGACTCGCGGTCTTTGAATTATATTGTGTTTATATTCTAGAGTGTGCTCTGAACGCTACAGGCAGGATCCCCGTTTCTGTTGTACTTTGATGTTTATAGATTTGGTATGTATATTGTGTATACATGAGAGATCCTATATGTATTTATTCCCATAATAAAGAATTGAATTATGTATCTTTATGGAAAATATCTTATTGTAGAAAATAAAAAAAAATGTTTATTTTACGTAACATAAATTGGAGGCGTTACACTTCACGCTTTAGATGTTCATTCTTGGACATGAAGATGGTGTGTTGAAGTCCCTACATCGACTGAATGTTTAAATATTGTGCTCTTTATAAGTCTAAGCAATTCTCTTTCTCTTGACTCAAATTTTGAGAATAGAGTTAGACCTAATATTTTTAATAGTGTGCACCAAAATAAGAGAATGCTATGTATTTGTTGTAAGTTGTACACGTCAATGGCCACTAATGAAGGTAGTGAAGGAAGGGATGGCAGTACTGGCCTCCATCGGGTGGGTGGGTCGGTTGCTACTCTTGGGCTTGCATCGGATTATGGCTAAGGATCTAAATCTGGAAGAACTGTTATCTAGCCACTAAATATGGTGTAGTTATAAAGGGTTTGAGCAATTTATACAAGATGTTTTAAATTCATGACATATATATATGTACCAGAAAAATGTGACTGTTATCTTGTGTGCGTTGTGAGGACGAGCATTAATGTATATATGTATCCTAGCTAAATTATAAATGGTTGAGATAATAGTAACTATAACCATCTAGAATGCTGGATAGGAAGGAAAAAAAAATTCATAATTTGTTTATTATAAGATATAGGCTCGGATTGATTTTAAGAAATATTGCCATTACTTTAAAATGCATTATTATATATAAATCAGACGGTGCTATATATGTGCAAAAACATGATGGTGAGAGCACTAAAATGTCAACGGTAAAATTAAAATTGAAAGACACTCTTGATTCGATCTTAATACTAATAAAAAGAAAAATGGACGGTGGCGGTGAAGGTTGTGTTGAGTTGTTGATATATATATAGTGGGATAACAAACAAGAAATCTGATCGTATATACAGAAATCGACTGGCTTCCCACAGTCATGAAAATTAGATTAGATTCTAAGAAGAGAATATATATTATTTGCGTGCGGATTCAAAATCTCATATTAAACATGCATGGATCATAAATTCTCAAAAGAGGAATCCTTCTAAAGTCCATATATATACGTACGTACGTACGGGTGCTATATTATAGTACATGCATGATTCATTAGCACAAACTCATAAACTTGTTATGATTAGTAGCCATGCAAATCATCATCTACACACTATTAGGCCTACAAATTAAATTCAACACAAAACAAAACTATAAAAACCTAAATTTAGACCAGAGTTATAGAGTGTCAAACTTGAAATTGGCCTCGTAACATATAGAAACTAAGCTCCACCCTATTCTCCCCCTTGTCATTTTCCATCCGCGTAAAACTCCTCCAATTTTGGCGGAACAAAACAAAGACCTCATCTTCCTACGTACGCAGGCAATAAGCATATATATATATATAAACTCCCCCCCATTCCTCTCCCGATCCCATATCACGTTCAAGATGTCACTTCCCACTCTGTACCTCTCCCTTTTGCTTCTGTTTCCCTGCTGTGTCACTTCATTTGACATTTCCAAAATCCTCTCACAATACCCAGCTTTCAGCACTTTCAGCAACTACCTCTCCCAAGCCCAACTCGCCTCCGAAATCAATAACCGCCAAACCATCACGGTTCTGGCCGTCGACAATGGCGGCATGTCCCCCGTCTCCGGCAAATCCATGGACGTCATCAAGAAGGTGTTGAGCCTCCACGTCATCCTCGACTACTACGATGTCCAGAAACTACAACACTTGGATAACAACACCGCCACCGTGACCACTCTGTTTCAAGCGAGCGGGCAAGCTAGGGGGCAACAAGGATTCTTGAAGATCACCGATGTGGGCACCGGAGGAGTGTCCTTCGTTCCGGCTTCTGAAGAATCGGGTGTGGGTTCCAACCTGATTAAAGCCGTTGCTTCTCAACCCTATAATCTTTCTGTGGTCCAAATAAGCAGCGTCATTATGCCTTCCTCTCTAATTGCCTCCTCTCCTCAACGTCAACCTCCATCTCCCTCACCGGCAGCACCCGTGCCCGTCGTATCCCCCGTGCCGGTAACTGTACCAGTTCCAGTAGCATCGCCCGTGCCGGTAATTGTACCAGTTCCAGTAAAGTCACCGGTGCCGGTCGTATCGCCAGTCCCGGTGAAATCACCGGTGCCAGTAGTATCGCCGGTCCCGGTGAAATCACCGGTGCCTGTAGTATCGCCGGTCCCAGTGAAATCACCGGTGCCGGTAGTATCGCCGGTGCCTGTGAAATCACCGGTCCCAGTAGGATCACTGGTGCCGGTACCATCTCCGTCCGGTGCGGCTGATGGCGGTGGGGAATCGAAGTCAGGGGCGGGCACTAACTGGGGGGCTACTAGCGCCTTATTGGCTACGGTGATTGCTTTGGTGTCGGCATATTTGGAGTCCAAATATGTAATTTAAGACGGAAGAGTTGCGACGGGTGAGAGTGACCGAAGATTTTGAATTTGTATTTTTGTCGTTAGCCAACAATTTGGGGGATATTGTGTTTGCATGCATGAATTTTGTTGTCCGGATGATACGAATAGAAATACATATGCTGTATTGATTTTTAATTATTACGACGAAAGTTAAGCATATACAGTACTCCTCTCTACAAATTTATTAAAATTGCATTAAATTTTTATTCAAAATTATAAAAAAAAAATATTTGATACATCGGCAGTAAACAATTTTTTGTCCACCACTGGTGTCCAAATCGCGATACGTAGTAAGAATAATAGTTTTTAAAATTATTTTTATCACGTGTCATGATTTGGACACCGCTAGTGGATAAAAAATATCCACCTTCAGTGTACCAAATACCAACTCATTTATAAAACTTACGTTCACGTTCTTTTAAATTTTTTAAAAACTAGCTATACAAACTTTCAATCTTTGAAATTTTCATAAACATTAATTATATTCAACATTTTAATAATTTATATTACATTAAATTAAGTTATTCATTTATGAGTTTTTTTATAAAAAAAAAAAAAGGAACTACATAAATTATTACAAATCAATGTATGTATGTATATAATCTAATGGCTAGCTTGTAAAAGAGACCGAATTGCGTGCATAAGCTAGCTAGCTTGTTTGTAGTTTGTGGACAGATTGATTCATTTTGACTATGAGTTCTGTTGGCATTGCCGTCTTAATTGATTAATGAATGTGTATTTTATTTATTAAAATGTTTTAATATATATAAATAATTTTTATTAATTTGTAACATACGTTATGATCTATAATTAATTATCGCTGATTTTCTGTTAATTAACTCCACGTGCACGTTGATGTTGTTCAAAGACAATAAGAGTCATACTACACCAATTACATACGCAAATTTTATCCATACGCACATGGAATGAATGCAACTCAATCAATTACACTAATTAAAAAGCATTAATTATACTTTTTTTAATTATGTTTTAGTGTACTTAAACCATTTGATAACACGAGACATCCATAATTAATGATTGTGCCCATTAAAAAAATTAAAAAATAAATAAAACTTTCCTTCACAAAATAAATTAGATAAAACTTTTGTACTCGATCGACTCTCTCGGAAAGATATTTTGACATCCAATCTTTTGAGTAATCTTTCGTTCACCCTTGGTCATGAGTTGTATTTTTACTTTCATTCTTATACTAAAATATTTAAATATAAATATTATAAATATAAGTAATATATATTTAAATTACAATTACATTCTATAATGAGAAAATATATATAATATTAATAAATAAAAAATAAAATATCATTAAATAAAAAGAAACTAATCACAAAATAAATATAATAAATAATTAAATGAACAGAAAAATAGGAGTAATTATAGATAAATTAATGAGAGAAAGTGAAAATGAAAAAATATTATTATTTTTTTTATAAAAAGAATATCAATATTCTACAAACATTTAATCAATATCAATTATATTACGTTTATTTTAAATAATATTTAATTAATTTAAACATTATTTATGAAGGAACAAAACACCAGCTATATATTTATTTGAGTCTGGACATTCTCCTACCCACATTAAATAATTTTACTGTTTTGTTTCCAGTCTATTAACGATATATATATTAGTGCGATGATACTATTTTTAATTAAGCGATGAATTAGTGCGCAATTTCACGAGCTTGAAAAAAAAAAAAGAGAAATTGAAAAAGCGCCAAGTTGCGAAGAGATAAGTAAACACTGAATCAACAGCATGACTGGTGGCTTTATTGAAGAGGATATGAATAAACAGTTAATTATATATTAATTGTCTTAATTAATTTACCAAATACTCTCTCTCCTCCCCGGTTGTCTCTTTCTCTCTCTTCATGTGCTATATATACATGAACATTCAATATATGCTCCCAAGAGGATCCAGAAATAAAATAGAAGATTTTATTATAGTCTGTGTAAGGAGAAGAGAGGGAGAAGAGAGATGTCGAGGGAAATGGTATATGTCGAGCATTGTATGGGCGCGAATGGCCTCGAGAAGATCATTCTCAGACAAGTTCGTGGCTTTTCTGCTGAGGTATCAACCCCGTTCTCTCTGATCTCCTAACTTCACGCATTTTTCTCATCACTTTCCACAATTCGACTTTCATTGTCTCCGACTGCGTTTCTGCCTCCCTCGTCTTGTCCCTTGAGTCTTGCTTGTTTTGATCCTTTCTCTCTGATCTCCTGCTAATTTACGCATGTTGTTTCTTCCGTCGTGCACTTTCAGTTTTCTTGTTCTGGGTATCTTTTCTTTCCGTTTTATTTGATTCTCTGAGCAAGTTTCTTGCGTTTGCGATCAGCCGTGGCTCCTGAGTTCGGAAACCATACTGACTCTGCATTGGAGCTTTTTTACCCCTTTTGAATTTATCAATAGCGTACTTGCATTGTATTTTGATAATTACTGTTGTCATTATCTTGAAAATTGGTGTGACGAGATAATCGCTCATCAAGCTAGGTGGTATGCTCTGAGCACCATTTTCTTGACGCTATTTTTTACGGTTGCCGAATTCTTAACATACAGTCAATGAATCTGGAACTTAGCAATTTTTTGTAATTGGAAAATGACATTGAATTTCGTATTATAAAAAATTGATTTTAAGTTTCTTTTTACTGGCCTCAACTAAGACGGAGGGAACTCTGTGTTTTGCTAGTTACTTTTTCAGAATTCAGAAGCCTTACTAGGTGGCCTGTAGGGGGGTAAATTAAGATGCATTATTTCTAGATATCTTAATTTTTTTGGTTCTTTAAATTTTATTTTATGGATAAGCTTACGAAAGTACCTAGTTCGCTATAGCTAACAGACGTTAACCCAAAAAAAAAAAAAGTATGAAAAGTATTTTCTTTCATCAATGGCGTGGGTGATCTGGATGCCAGACTCTACTTTTTTGGGGTTAAATGGCAAACGTTACCAGTGTTTGGTCTAGTATTGTAACTGAATAATATTGTTTTGGAATTCTTGTAATTAATATACTCCCTATGAGATGGCAGGGTTTTTCCATTGGGTAGGGGATTAGGAGGATGGTAGAGGAGGCTGTCCCCTATTTTGTGGTATTCAACTTGACTAAGATGGGAAAATTGAAGAAGCAATTTCTTGCAAGATCCTTTCCTTTGGCAGTAAAGATTTCATAGAACTCGCATGCTTGCCACTATAATAAAAAATCGTCATCCTAGCTGCTTGTTAATTATTATTATTATTATTTTCTTCAAATGTATCAAGATCCGTTCTGTTTAATCTTATAGAACATAAAATTTTAGTTTCTTATTGTTAAGGGAGCCACCAGTTCTGCATAGTTTACATTGAATTTGTGTTTCTGCTTGTATTTCTATATCATTAAGGATTCAAAACTACAGTGGTTGTTGTTGCAATTTTCTAAGATTGCATGGGATTCTATCCCTTTTGCTTGAAGCAGGTGTACCTCTATGGGGGCCAAGTCACATCCTGGAAGAATGAACTTGGGGAAGAATTGCTCTTTTTAAGTAGTAAGGTATGGCATTTTATCATTGTGCAGCACTTTTGTTAGTTTTAGATTTTCCTTGACATATGGATCTTCTTGGGACCTGATTAAAGTGGTGCTCCAATGGCACTTTTTTCCATCACACGTGTCACAAATGCTATAATATTATATTGTAGGGTGAAATTTAATCAATTTTTTTTAGAAAGACAATGCATATGTATATTGGTATTATGTTGCCAATGGTGGCGTGATATGTTCGCTCAGTGAAGTAAAATAGAAATAGATAGAATACTATTCCATCTCGAGTCTAGTAGTAACACTGTTTGTTGTATCATGAGTTCAATCCCTCAGAAAACACTACTAATCTGCTATAACTCTTTTCTTCTGGATACCTGTTTGAGCTTGATCCCTTTTGTTTTGTTTTATTTTATTTTTTAAACTGAATCTTGCAGGCTAGTTTCAAGCCTCCAAAATCTATACGTGGAGGTATTCCAATATGTTTTCCTCAGGTAAATATATCTTCTTTAGCTTTCATATATTCATTTCCTTTTATTTTATTTCTTAAAGTACTCCCTTCTCCATATGCAGTTCTTAAATCATGGCGCTCTTGAACAACATGGATTTGCAAGGAACAGGTTTTGGACCTTAGATCCTAGTCCCCCACCATTTTCAACAAATAGCACCAACAAAGCTTTCATCGATTTGATTCTTAAGCATTCTGAAGAAGATGCAAAGATTTGGCCCCATAGGTATATGACTTGACAAATATTATTATGACTGTCAATACTAGGTATTTTGAGCAGGTCCTTTCGAGTGTTTCTTTTTCATTTTTGGGTCCCATTACCATAGGGATGACATTTGTCTTAACAAGTTCAGCTGTATATTCTATTTTGGATGAAGTTTGATATTTCTGTATAAGAAATTTTTGTGTCAACTTTTACAATTTTCAATAACTTGTGAAGTTTTATATTTACACACTCTCGGTCTTTCTTTCTTGCTTTCTGCATTTTTTTTCCTTTTTGTTCAATAACTTGGATGAAGGAATTACTGTATCATAATTTTTTGCAGATATGAGTTTCGCTTGAGGATAACTTTGGGACCTGGGGGAGATTTGATGTTGACGTCACGCATTAGAAATACTAACACAGATGGGAAATCATTTACCTTCACATTTTCCTATCATACATATTTTTCTGTTACTGACATCAGGTTTTATCGTTGTCTTGGATATATTTTTTTTTGTTTAATAATTTCCTCTTAAGGTTATGCCATATGCCTGTTGTTTCCTCTCCATTGCTTTTGTATCCCTATAGACCACGATTTTCTGCATATACTCTATTTTATAATTGCAGAGCATATGAATCAAACAATCTCAGTTGTTTCTGCATTAGCTAGTGGAAATTAATCATACATGTGATTTTATTTTCAGTGATAAGAAATTATGTCTCTGTTTAACTTTAATGGTAGCGATATATGGCACCAAGAGTGCTCTGTTTCCTTCAATAGGTTTGCTCATTGTTATTAAGACACACACTCACGAACACTAGTTCTGTGTTTTAATTATTTAATTTTTCTAGCATGTGAATCACAAGTCATTTTTGGCTCTGCCAGTTGAAATTGATCACATTCGGGATGCACATGTTCAATATATGTTTTCATTTTTTGTGATATGATATATGATTGCTGATTAACTAACAATGGGAGTGACATATAGCACCACTCTGGCTCTGTTTCTCGCCTTATATATGTTGGCTCATTGCTTATTGACGTATGTTACTGTGGTGGTCAGGCGATGGATACATTCCAAAATTAAATTTTCATTTAATAATTAAAATCTCGATATTGATCCAAAAACCACAAGGTAGCTTTGAAGTTTTGGAAACTTGGAATCATAGCATATGAATGGATACAAATTTAAGATACCTAAGGCTAAACATTCTTGAACAGCATGAAAAGCTGCTATTCTAATATGTAAAATTATTATTAATTTTCTGATGAACTTATTTCTGTCACTTGGATAAATAATTAAGCTGTCTTTATCTAAGCAGTGCTATTTGCATTTAGCTTTGTCTAGATTTACAGAAAAATTGCATTGCTCTGGGATTTGTGACTTGCATTGTTTGCAAGCTAACTGTCACATTGCTCATGTCTAGTGAAGTGCGGGTAGAAGGGCTTGAGACACTGGATTATCTGGACAACTTGAAGAACAGAGAGCGTTTTACCGAACAAGGGGATGCACTAACGTTTGAGTCTGAGGTTACTATATGTGATCACTGAATTAGTTTTTTGAGTTTCTTATACTGTATTGGTTCAGCTATGTGACTGTTGCTTTTTACCTGTTCATTTCTTTGATGCTGAAGGTGGACAAAGTATACTTAAGTACCCCAACAAAAATTGCTATCATAGACCATGAAAGGAAGAGAACTTTCGTATTGCGGAAAGATGGACTTCCAGATGCTGGTGAGTTGAGCAGTGTTAATGTGCACTGTCATGTACACTAGATCATGGTGAAATGTGATATGAGGTGCTGCTAGTGGGGGTTGGCGTAAAAAAATGATTGCTGGCCCCCAGGCATGCATGTTTTCCTATTATCAAAATTAACAAACCCTTCACGAATTTTAGTTCATTAGAGTTATATGTCTGGATTAATTTGTCCTGAAGTTATATGTTTGAATTGTTCATATTCTCTATTAGAAGGGTGGATATTGATTGTCCCAAACTGCAATTATTAGGATGAGGAAACTGGTTTTTTCTGCTGTCTGTGGTATGGCATATAAAACAAGTTTGTCCCAGTGTTCAATAATAGTAGTGTCATTTTTCTCTGCAGCGGTGTGGAATCCTTGGGACAAGAAAGCCAAGACCTTACCTGATTTTGGGGATGATGAGTACAAACACATGCTCTGCGTTCAGGCTTCTTCTGTGGAAAAAGCAATTACTCTCAAACCTGGTGAAGAATGGAAAGGAAGGCAGGAAATATCTGCAGTTCCTTCCAGTTATTTCAGTGGTCAACTTGATCCAAAAATGGTACTTGACTAGTTAGAAGAATGTCCGATTCATCTCTTTGTACAGGTACTTCCCGGAATCTTATGAATGGGCATGGGCACTACTAAATTCTATATATATATACATGTGTGTGTGTGTGTGTGTGTGTGTGTGTGTGTGTGTATTTTATAGGCACATTAGTGAAAGACTTGACACTTACACAAAGCAACAATTGCTTATAGGAAGTGATTTTCATAAATTCAATCATTGAAGTTTTTATCATGATAATCTTGCTTGTCAAATAAGTATGTAATTAAATGGTTGATGATTTCTTCTGCCTGAAAAATATATTCATGTCAATAAGTTAAATCCTGATATATGTCAATGGACTACAAGAATAATCTCAGATTTATATAAAATTTTAGTATGATATGCATTGTGGAAACAGGAAATTTTAATTATTTGAAGAAAATTTATAAACTCTGGAAAGCCAGGTTTGCCCACAGCTGATATTTGTCTGACCAACAATTATTCTTTTGAGTGGTTTGGTCTCATATTGCCGGGCCTGGTATTGCCCTTTGGTTTGAGTCAGTAATATTAATTAATGTGAAGAAAATTTATAAACTATTGTTACAATCCGCTGTTACATTATTCTGCATTGATGTTATATAAATGTATTTCTTGTAGGAACTGTTTTGGATTAATGATTCGGTCAGTGATTCTTGCAAAGGTTTCCTTTTGGTTCGAGGGCAGATTCAATACTAGCAAAACTGTGCATATCGATTCAGATATGAAGTGGGTTGTTGGAAAGAACTTGGTATTTGTAAATCTGTAGAAAATTTTCCATTGGGATGTGGAACGCATATATGCTATTTTAATCCCCACTTCCTTATTAGTTAGTTGTATTCTTTTTATCTTTTTTCATTTCTTAGGAAATGTCTATTGCTTTTTTTGGTGCCTTAGCTTGGAGCAGCGGTATTCTTCTATGCAGTAAAGAGATCCATTTCTAAGATTTCAGAGCTATATGTCTGTCTTATTTTCCTCCTTTCTTTTTATTTTTATTTTTCACAAATTTACTTTTTAAGATATAAAACTATTTATGTAAAATATCTTTTTGATTTTACACAGCCAAATTTCACTAGTTACATCTATGAGAAATCCCTCGACATAAGAAACTCCTAATACCCTTGAAGAGTTTAGGAAGAGAAATGAATGTTCAGTTATAGAGAGAAGAGGTGAAGGATAAAAGAAAATGGAAAAGGAGGACGTCGATGGAGGAGAAGGAAGCAACATGCTCTCACTCATCCCCATTCCCTTTATTTTTCACACAATCAATCTGGAACCTCTTTTTTCTAAGTTTGTGAGCTACAGACACCTGAGGGCGACTTTCTTGACCACGATTCTTTCTCTGCTATTCAGACGTCCTCCAAAGTCTTTTAACTTTATTTGCTCGAAAGCGGATGAGTAAGAACTCAACACTTTCTGGTTTTGAAGATCTATAATTTGACCCAGAACAAAGTGGGTGGGGGGGGGGGCACGGGGGACACTGATTCAGCTGAGAAACTTGATGTTGTTATAGCAACAAGTTGATGACTTTCTGGATATTCCTGTAAATGTTCTATTCTCAGGCAGTTAAAAGACTTGGGCCAGCAAGGATGAAACGATACTTTCATTATTAGATATATTACTGAGTTTATATGATTTCAAGTTTTTGGGCAAGAGCATGTTATGCTTGCCAGATAATTGATCAGTGCTTCTTTCCTCATGCTAAAATCCCATCACCCGTGACTAATTTGAAGGGTGATGGGACTGGGGATCCGACCTTTCAGTAGACAAGGTCGGGATCCGAGGCTTCCCTTTTCCATTAATAAGTGGGTTCCAGGAGGTGATTTAATGTTGGAGAATGGGAACCTGGATTTTTCAGCCTTACCACCAAAACACGCAGATAATGTAGGGCAGATTTTGATTCTCGATGATGTTGCTTCATGTCAACTGATAGTGTGGATTCTGTACATGGTAACAACCACTGGGAGATTGATAAGTATCTATTAGCGGTCCACCCGAGGCCCCACCTGGAATTCCTTTTTGCCAAGTCGGTACACATACCATTTTATCTAAAAAATGGATTGATTGATGCAGTAAGGGAGGGATCAATCATATGCAGTTCATTTCATCTACGCAGGGCCTTGAAGGTTATCCGTGTTTCTAAGCTGGTAAAAGAATAATGCAGTATATTTAAGGGTATGGTGGTGGTGGATGAAACGCTGAGCAAGACAATGTCCTGCTTCAAAGCTTGTATGTGATATGTGGGACATGCTTTAACTGCAGCCAGTCCGAAGGGCTTGGTAGTGAAATTGTTTCATCGTTCATTGCATCAAAATCAGTAAAAGGTCAGGTCTTACTGCACCTCTCAAGTATCCCTTCTTTCCAGAGGTGTCATGACATGAAGAACAGAATGCTTGTCTGTCTGTAATTTTGACTTAAAGTGCAAGTGACGACACTGGAGGGAATGTGAATAACTCATACATTATAATGAATTGTCGAATACAGCTTTGAACACAGCGACATGAAAAAATATTCATGCATCATTTGAGTGAATCACATTTTAGTTAAGATAATGTGTTCAGAGTGTGAGATTGTTTTTGAAATTTGAACGGATATTTGTGGAATGCCCTTTTACATTCTTCAAGGGATCTGGTTTTGACAGTCTCGTGAACTTTCAATTTAAGTCTATTCTTGATTACTGGGTTAAGCTTATGGTTAGAACCTAACAGTCTCTTATAAACACACAAGTTAAGATGATCATGTTCCTGAAAGACCTTACATTGCATGAGGTTGAAGCAAGTTAGCCTGAATCCACTAAAAGCTGTTCCTATAAGCTTTTGGGTGTGGATTTTGACAAGGTGTTGATATATTTACATATCACTGTCATAAACTAGTATAATATGATCAGTTAAGAGTGAAGAAGCCCGATATATTTTTATGTTATGCCTCTGCAATGCTGGCAATCGAAAGATAAAAAGACGGTGGGTTGCCGCTTGCAGTCCATCAGCAGCAGTTTATTAGTAAAGCATGAAACTTGAGTCTGGCTTTAACTGTGATTTGTAGATTCCAATGAAGCATCACTGTGGTTGGAGGACCATACAAAAATCCTCCAGAATGGCTGTTGCTTGCGCTTCTGATGGTTGTCTATAAGCTCGCTTTCTGTTCTTCGTAGCATTTCCCACATCACTTGTACATCCTCGTACCCACATGTTTGTACATCATCTTGAAGCTTCAGCAGCCCATCCCCTGCACACCAAACCAAAGGGTCTTTAGGTGGACCCCATAATTGAACTGCAGTATCAGTTACACCCTGAGATGCATGTATATATCCTTTTCATTTCTTTTTTCATAGTCCCCAAACAATCTTAAAGACATACTCTCCTACATCTAAACCCAGGTTTGACAGCTGAACTAATCCATTCGAGTGATGTGTCCTATTTATTGACCTCCATTAGAATATTAATTTCTTATGCCTCATACAAGTTGAGATCCTATTCAATTGTATAGAGCGAAGCAAGCCTGTGCAATGATGTAACAAGGAGTGGTCCTGTCACGAAGCATTGGGTGAGGTAGAGAGGGCACTTTTAGGCCATTATGTGTTACAAAAAAGGTAGTGATTATAAATATACCTTGATGTTATTTGGAGGCAAATACTAAAGTGACAGGGGCATAAAGTAGTTGCCCTGAAAAAGATGTCGATCCTATCCTAAGTCTCCTCCTTCGGTGCCAGGACAGATCCAACGTTAGGTTAGTTACCACTTGGCACTTGCACGTAAAGAGTTTTTGTGTGGTTAAAACAGCATTAGCGTACATACTGTTTCAAATTATATTGTTATTATATATGGGTGTGTATGTGATGTGAAAAAGGCAGGAATAGCTTAATATTTATGCAGTCATATTATACGTAGAATAGATGTGGTTCCTTTTGTCTTGAAGTGACCTGCATAATAATAATGGATTTAACCGAAAGCAATATACGAACAAACACAAACATACACACGGGCGGTATCTGTTAATCTACATCCATCTACCTGACTTATCTGTGAACGTCTCTGTTTTCATAAACCAACGCAAAGAGAAGAGAATATAAAAAAGAAGAAGCATAAGTCCTACACTTTTTTTTTGTTGCAGAATAAAGTTCATTTGAGTGCACAAAAGAGAGTGGCCTCCACATCAGAATCGGGAAAGAGAAAAAGATGAACGGAAAAAAAAGGGGGAAAAGTTATGACACTAACAGATTGCAGAACCATACTAAGTTCTGAGTTAGAAGTCTTGGATATAGTATCACTCACATAAAAACGGGCAACATCATGGCAATTGAATTTGTATAGAGAGAGCTTGAGTGTTCACAAGGAAAAATGCAGAGGACAATACAAGAAAAATGATAGAAAACTAATTAATATTGTCGAATGAAAATACTAAAAACAACTAGTCAATGGAAAAATTCATGATGTTTTCTCTTGCAGAGAGTTGCTACCCTAAGAATCTGACAGTACTAGTATCACAATTCACAC
Source organism: Gleditsia sinensis (assembly GCA_037074535.1). Lineage (NCBI taxonomy): Eukaryota > Viridiplantae > Streptophyta > Magnoliopsida > Fabales > Fabaceae > Gleditsia > Gleditsia sinensis. Next base: position 499,792 of record CM073469.1, on the reverse strand, counting down.
ACACCCATGCCATGAAGCTATAGAAATAAGAAGAAGGTAGATACCATTTTTGCGAGGCTTGAAGCGAGCAGAGAGAGCCAGCAAGACACGCCTAACAGGAAAAATCATCTTGTGCCAAATATCCATCAACTTATCTTTCACTTTGGGTATCTTCTTCTTCCTGCTCTTCCTCCTCAGCCTGTTCCTGCCACCCCCAAGTGGCACCGAAATTCTTCTTAACCCGGCCAGGCCGATCACTCTGTAATCCAAAATGCTTACGTTATTGAACAACACTGTATTAGTCAATTTCTCTATTTTCCACCCTCAGCTGCCACCATCCCTTCACTCTTAATTCCCGAGAGACAGAAAGAGGCAGAGAGGGTTCTTGGGAGTTTGGTGATGACAGCTTATGAGCTCTGAAGCGGAATAGTGGTCACTACTTGTGTTGAGGTTTCTGACTTATAAAAACAGGAGTCAGATCACCGACACGTGATGTTAATTATTGGTATATATGTCAGAAAGTATAATCCAATTTTTATTTGCACCAAACATTTTCCATCTTTATCGAAATTGCTAGTCTCATCTGCAGCATATACTATTATTCTATAATTATTAATTTCCATCTGGGTTTGGTTCTGTTTTTTCAAGATTAATTCACAAGAATATGCACCTAAACAGATTTTCTTTTAATTTATAGACTAATGAATTACCAATTCATTATTGTTAACAGGAGTTTGGTTGCTGTGACCAGAAACCAGAAAATAATTCAACATCAGTGGGCACCAAGCCACCAACTGGTCATTATTTATTAGTCCTTGTGTTCTTTAGAATATTGCTATATCCAAGGCAAAACAAACACGCGGTTCAAACTGTGTCAGTGGGGCATTCCCTTAATAATTTTATGGTAAAAAGCTTTAAGATAGATTCATATAAAGTTAATCAAACTAATATATTCCCAGTTTACTTATATTTTTAATAAGCTCAATCTACCTTATTACTGAAAGAAAATAACTGTCACTTCGACACGTCAAGTGCTGAAAGTGCAAAATAGGTCGGCAGAACCAAATTTTTGTTAGCAAACAAACACGAAGGAAAAAAACAAACAAACAAACAACGACTATAAAATGTTTTAATTATAATAAAAGGCTTAATAATCACACTCAATTTAACTGCATGGCATGATTATCTGAATTTTAACTGATATATTTAAAACAAATATTTTCAAACAATTGAATTTATAAACTAAGTGATATTTAGAAAATCATCTTAATTTTAGATTTTTATAATTGGTACTTCAATCCAAATATCAACTTGTGCAAGAGTCGACGTTGTTTGGTCCACATGGCAGCTGAGAAGATTCAACGTTAGTTGGTTCTCTGACACACAGAGTTCAACGCTCTGTTTTTGAAGCAGAAACAGAAACAGGGGATGATGCTTTTGCTCTTTTGATGAACACGTCTTCTTAAAATAAAACATACGGATTATCACTATTTTCATTCGTGGAATTGACAAATTCTACAACCTAACCTACGTACTTCAAAGTCCAAAAAAGACCCCCTTTCTTTTGAAAACAATGCTGGGTTTCTTATTTAAGATATTGAAATTGGGTTGCTTGGTTCGTTAAAATTAGGACTGAATTCAATTTTGGTATGTCACCTTCGTGAATCAGGATTGGAACTTTGAAAAGGGCTGATAATAATTCTGTAATTGGACTATAAAAAATTCTTGATTTTTCAAATGGGCACTAATGCTACTTTGAATGGGTGCTCGAGAAGCACTAAAACTTGAGCCTCTCTCTGTTCAATTCGTCAACTTCAACTATGTGACAGGAAAAGCAATGGTGGGTGACTCAGTTTTGGAGTCTAGAAGTCTCTCACCACCTAATAAATCCTAACCAATCATGGGTTACTAGTCAATAATTTTTATAATAATAACAATAACTAACACTAATTATTATTAATTAAATCATAGATATAAATATAACTTCTAGGACACGAATGTTGTCTTTTATTGTTCATCCTACGTGGCCCACTCATGAGACAAATCTCGTTCTTTAATTCAATGTTTTGTCCCCTCTCGGTCTCAATTGGATGGGGATGGAGTGGATTTCGTGCCCAGATGATATTTCTCTTCTGCTATAACTTCTAAAATATTATATTTTTAACTTAAAATGCAATAACAGGAAGCCCTCATACACACTTTAGTAAAGTTAATGAACTTCATTCAATCAAAATGCTACCCTTTTAAGCAACAGTGAAAATTATGTGAGACTTAATCATGAAGTTTCTACAAAAAGAACATATTAGAAGAAAGTAAGCAGTTTTTCAATGATAATTTAAGGAAGTTTCGTAGTGTACCATTTGTATTTTAAAGTTGTCATCTTGCATATGGTCAATTTTAGTAACAGTATAATCTCTGTTTTGGGGATGAGACATGAAGTTACTACATGGCATTCATTGTTTAACCATAACAATTAGAGGATTAATAATTCTGCTCCTCTCTCTCCCCCCCCCCCCCCCAAATGTGAAGGACGAATCTGGCCTTTATACTCTTTGTCCTCTTCCTAATCATAAAAGTTCATAATAGATAATGATCTGCTAACAACCATTCCATTATTCAATTAAAAAGTTTGGTTTTTTCTTTTTAATAAGAAAAGACATTACTCTAGAACGACCAAACACGATGACCATACTTTTGATACATGAACCAAAATGAGTGTGGCTATTATGATCCTTGTTTGTAAATAAGTTGATTTTCACGTCCCCTTTGTTGTTTCTCCCTGATACATTTTTTTTGGGTTTTTGTAATGATTAGGACCATTAATAATGAGGGGATTCATCTGAATTAGCAGAGCATTATAAAAGATTGGCGAGAGTCCAGAGCTTCCAATTTTGGGAGGGCATATATGCTGTGGAGTAGGTATTGTCAGTGTGGGTCAACAAGTTTAGAAGGGTAGATTTTTTTTCCTTTTTTTAGATTTACAGTAATTTCGTTTCTGTTATTTTATATTTACACTTAAAGGATGTGTCTCCCACTAAATTTACTTCTCAGTTTACCAAATAAACCCATCAACTTTTTTCTTTTTCAAATATAAATTTTAAGTTAGGGACATCTTTGTCGCTTCCAGATTGCCATTTTCCTTCCCCCATCAAATTTTTTTAAGTGGCAGTGGATTATTGCATAGGAAGAAGCTAACTGGTGACGACATTGGGACTTCATTGTGGAATTTAATTGGCATGAAGCCTCAACTTCGTCACCATTTGAGATCATTCTGGGATTGAATAATGTGAGTGAGTGGGAAATTATATATAGCAGGAAACGGATTGAGGAGCATAATGAAAAGGGCATTATTCTCACCAAAAATGCAGAAGGGGATGCCATCCCACCCAATTATATTGCTTTGAATGTATAATAGAAAAGCAGTCTCAACTTGAGCCACATCATGTTGTGGAACCCACAATCCATTTGTGCCCGAGTCAAACAAACACATTAGGCTTCTTTAATCTTTAATCCTACAGTATCAATCTGACATTCTTTTATTCTTCTTTATCACACATACCCTTTCTTTTGGCCAAAGCCAATCACACAAGATAAGAACCACCGTCAGTTCTTGTCTTCCTTGTTTTAGAATTTGAAAATCAACAGCGTCTTTATATTCCACTTCACAGCACTAACCATGGCAGAAATACCAAGTACAATATATATATATAAATTCAACTTTGCAGGGGTGTAAATGAGTGATTCCTTTAGATGGTTCGTGCTTTTTATCCAAGTTAGCAGCATAAAAGTTGCCAACTTTCCCAGTTAACTGAGCATTGGATTCCGATAAAGAGTGGTCGATCTGGATTGTTCTGGGATAAATATAACTTACCCTTAACATAGGTGGATGACTTAGATAAGTTGTGACCCTCAAGAACCCAAGAAACGTTGTGATCCTCTGTTATAATATACTCTGCATGTGGATGCTAACCACCACAAACACAGCAAATGCCATCCCTGTTTAAACAGTCTTATTGAGGCAGAGCTTTATGTCTGGTCCATTCTCTCGTTTTTCAATGCAATGACATTTTTAGGAAGCTTCGAATTTAAAAACAGAAATAAATAAGAATCTATGGAATACATTCACATTCCAAGGATAAATTCCAGATTGGTTGATAGTATCCACGAAACCAACCACTGGAGCAGCATAGAGTAGCAGAGATTTTCAAAATTTTTTTTTTATCATCTCGAAAAGCTTAAAATCCTAATCTAATGTATGGGATTCGCATATATTCTCTTTCTGTGGTGGCCAAACAGGTCTTATGGGCCCCCAGAAGCGGTGACAGTTTTGTTCGGTTTACTGAACGATGGTAGTTAACATTTGAAGCACTTGGCTTCTGTGGAGGCAAGACCTATGCCACAGCCAAACCATAGCTGCCTAATATTAGTTGATTGCTTCACATTCGAAATCATTTCAGTCTGAATTCTCAGTGCCTCACATGATTTTGTGTGATATTAAAATTCAAGATATACGAAGTGACTCAAAACTCCTAGACAACTTAAAGTTCCTACTTGCAAGAATTTTTACATACAAAATTATAACTCCAAGGTGTTTTTGGTTTGAATATACTCATTGTTCCATCATTTATTTGTAAATTATATGACACAAATAAATTTGTCAAGTGAGAAGTGAGTTGAACAAAATCATTTTCGAGTAATGATTTGTGCAAACCACAACACACTCACAACTCTTACGACCTTTTGAGCCAGCTAAGGCTTTTGGTAGGTTGCTGATAGAGATGGATAAGTAACATTGCTCTCTTCGAAATGTTTCTTACACACAACTTGAAATTGCACTATTTAGCCTCCATGGTGTTAGATTTTTATTTGTGCTGAGTTGAATGTGTAGACAAACAGCCAACTAAAAATCTATCACTCCACTACATGAGTGGCAATACTGTGTATGCTGATTCCAGATAGTTGGACTCGAATGCACTTTTTTCATTGGAGGCCACAATCTAGGCCATTGTCCCCAAAAAACAAAGCACCCGTTTAAAGTCCATTCTGCTGCTCAAATTCTAATGCGTTACTTCTATTCAAATTAAGAAATTAACGAAGCAAGACTGAATAGAGCTCCTCAAGTGAAAATGTCAAGTGGGAGATGTAAGAGTCAGATACTGGTAACCGGGTCACTAATATAATATCATGCACAGTGCCTATAAATTTTCCAAAATTTTCTTCTTTTTGGCAGCCATGGCTTCCGATAAGGTAATACTTAGAATAGAATACTATAGCGCTCCCAACGGTAAAATAACAAAAATTATATAACTTTCCAAATTATTTTACGTTAATAGTTCTATAAAACAAGAATAAGCAGTCAAGCAACGCACCTTAATTTGACATCCCAGATATAACATTGTTCTTGCACAAAATTTCACGTGTTTTTTTTTTTCATGTACAAAATGGGATGTATCCTGATAAATAATGCATACTGTAAAGACAGAAACTGGTTAAGGAGAAGCACCCTCTTGGACGGACCTTATCTATCAGTCCACAACTTAACAAGGATTTCAGACTCATCTACTTGACGCTAGTCACCAATATTCTTCATATATTCCTTCGAAAGTTTAGTTTCCATTATCAACTGTTGTTCTTTGAGGAGAGAGTAACCTGACTCGAGCAAAGCCTCGACTGTTTGCTATCCAATGACAAGCAAAACCAGTCAATGTTCACAAAACAAATCAAAATGCAAAATTAAAAGGAAAAAGGTCAAGAAGATAACTCAAGTATACTGGCGTGATATCAATAATTGTTCATGAGTCAGTTGATCTAATGCTTGTATGGATCATTTAAGTCAATTTCAATAGTTTTAGAAAATCAACGGACTTCATTTTTTTTCCCTGTTTAAATCAAATTCTTACCATATCTTGTTCAACTATAATTTTCAACTGATAAATGAACTAAAGAAACGATTCACCAATAATTTGATCAACAACTAATTTCCATTAGCTTGACTAGCATTAAGCGGGACAGAGAATAAAGGTAAAAACAGGAAACGAGGGTTTATTGATATACCTCTGGAGGAGTAAATACAGGAAGGCTGTCGTCCTTTCTTCTCTTGAGAAGTTTGTTTCCAAAATTTTCAACACCTCCAATATCTTCAATCCACTAAAATGAAACAGTAAAACCCACCACAACATTGTTTCTGTCATTAACAAAAATCTTTATGAAAAATCTCATATATGGGCTAGCAGAAGATGCAATGGCATGACACAAACCATTGATTGATTAAGTCCTTAATTTATTACATAAAGGAGAGAAAACTGAAGAGGAAGGTGTAGTGGTGATGGTTTGTCTGTGCAATTAACTTCATCTGGTTGTCTGTCCTGAAAGGATTTGAAGTACGTTATTATTTACTCCTTAGTAGTTCATCTTGAAACATCTTTATCCTCATGAAGTCTCTTGTACTAATAATTATTTTCCACATCGCACAATTGACCAAATTCAAGAGTCACGTAGTGAAAATTTCTGTGGTACAGAACTATTGATATATAACACCTACCATTAATATTTAATGAAATAATATGCAAGAAGGTAATGGAAAATTACAATTTTGCTATGTGAGAGTGGAAACAAGCAGATAGAGATCAACATGTTCTTCCAAACATAAACCTAGGCTTCTTCGTACCTTCAAAATAGATCTGTCGTATGTCCGAGACCGAAGGGCTCCATAAAAGTCCAAAGCTGTCAATAGCCAAATTAACAATAGAACTGGTAAATCAGAGATAATGCCTCCATGATTCTATTTTCAGCACAAATTTGGTTAGTGAAGAAAATATGGTACTTCAGGTAAAGAAAAAATTGACCATAGTATTTGAATGCAAGGAAAGTAATAAATGAAAGTCACTCTACAGGTAACATCAACAGTCCATGAGCAGAGAGTAAAATAGGCTAGTGTGTGGGCAGGCATGAAATTTAAACCTTACCATCCCATGGAAGAAATGAGGTAACTATAACATCTTATTTATTTTCTTCCTTTTTTTTGGCTGAAAATAACATGTTCATTCTGAACACCAATGTTTAAACAACGCAAGAAATAACACTATTAATGATGTAAATGAAAAAGTGACATACCTTGATTAGGAAAAGTGTCCACAATTCTTAAAACCTCATCCTTAGAAATTCCATCTTTCTCATACATTCTGTGAATGATATTCACAATATCTTCGTGGTTAGGTTGCCTGTTTCACATTCACAGACTATATCTCAGAGAAAAGTGACACCTAATACCATGGAATAAGATATTTTTAATGACATTACACAAGCGATATGGCATATGATGTAATCATGTTAAGCATATAAAATATATAGCTAATGTAACATGAATCAAGAACCTATCAGCAACTGTATGGATTGTTATTATTGTTAGTTTTTACTATCAGGTATAAGAGGAAGCATAATAGTTAGTACCTAGGACCTTGTATCTAAACATGCACCCTGCGAGACTACCTCAAATAATATTCATAAATGGAAAGTTCAATAATCCTAAAGTGAGGCCAACATTTACCAGTAAAACTTCTCCATCCTTCCATCACGTATCAATGGAGCATAAATAGTAGATAAATCATTTCCTGTTACGATTATTGGAATTCTGTTTGTGACATCTGATTCTCGCCAATTTTGGCCAACACTTACTCTTGTAGGATTGTCTGATAGATTCATAAGAGTCCCAACAACAATTTGATTGTTGACTGTCATTTGAGTATTATCTATATGAAAACAGAAAAATTATGTTCAGTGAGGAGTTAACCATATAACAGCAGAAAAAGGGACATGAGAAATATATAAGAACATATGAACACACAAGAAAAGTAATGGAAAGAAAAATGAACAGGACCAAAAATACAGAGTAATTATATTTCTCCAGTCTCTCTATATTCATTTCTCTGATCAATATCATATATTAGCTCACCAAATCTACCAAGGCCGGCGTCAATATCATTGATCATCAGACAGCTCATTTTTCCCTGAATCAGAGAGTAAACAATGCTAGAGTACGTTAGCTACTAAGGAATAGCAATAACATTTGTCAACCGATAAAGATTGCAGCTAGCTGTAAAACTGATATTTATTTTAAACTATTTTAGCCAATGAGCATCTCTTAATACTACACAGAAGAGACTGAGAAGGTGAACATTAGGCACCTCAGCCTTCAGCATGTCATAAATAAATGTTTTTACATAGCAACATTCCTTTTAAATATGCAGCTGAGGTTGGTGCAAGTCTACTAATGATTAAAAAAAATGAATCGAAACATCATTTAGCACATACCAAATGCAAGAGATGGATCAAAGCAAGTGAAGGGACCCGCAGGTGGGAAGAGGGTGCAAAACAAACAAAATAAGAGAAAAATGTAGAGTACTCAAGAAAATCTCAGCTGACGGGTGTTAGAAGTCCCTATTACTGTAAAATTGAAGAACTAAAATTACTTTTTTCAATTAGAGAGGAAATTTCTGATACACCTTATTTTCTATATACAGCATAGGGAAGTTAGCGTCAAGCAAGTTAGATTTGGAAATTTCTATGCTTAACCTTGAACAGTTTAGGAAGTTGTCTTTTCAGACACATTTTTTTGTTCTTTCCGGTCTCTTCATCATAGAAAATTAGAAATGATAGTTTATTGTAGCAGGATTCCGTAATTTATTAAACAAAGAAGACAAAATATAATGATCAAGTTCTTTGAATAACATGAGAGAATAATTTTTTATTTATTTTCTTTTCCAAAACAAAAGCTGAGTAACTGATCACATAAAGTAACACCTTAACTTCCAAACCAAGACATACATATATTAAGAATGAAAACGTTAAAGCTCCTAACTTGATTCTGGACCACTTGAGATGCTGTTCTATAGCGCTCACGAATCAATTTTCCTGGCTCTCCTGTACGTGAAAATTAGTAGTATGGTGAATTTTGATTGGATTTACGGAATGCAGTGCTTTATAACAAATCTCAGGAAAGAGTATATCTATAAATGCATATCAATAAGGGCCACGATTAAAAGAAACTGCAGACCTGTGCATAACTGATCAAATTCTAAAATTGGTAAAAACTCATAAGAAGAAGAAACAATGAAAATTTCATATCATCAGCATTTTAGTATATCATGATAAATAGGCATTCCTTCGTTCCTATTCCTATATTACTTTTTGATGGCCTTGAAAGAACAAAATTTGAGGAAGGTATCCAATGCCAACTTACCAGCTCTCTCTGACTCTAATTCCCCAGCAGACATTATTACAGGTTCAATTCCCATGGCCTGAAAAATGAGTTCTGTTTGAAATGATTTCCCCTGCCCTTTTCCTCCCCAAATACCTGGAAAAAAGTGCAATCAAAGGTGAATTTTTAAACCGACTGCATGAAAATGTACCCATGTGTGTGTGCGTGCGCGCCCATGTGAGTATTAAGGGGGTGTGCGTGTGTTCAAACTTCAGAGTATTAAGGTTGTGTGTGTGTGTTTGTGTGTGTTTAAACTTCAGAGTATTAAGGTTGTGTGTGTGTGTTTGTGTGTGTTTAAACTTCAGAGTATTAAGGTTTCCTTGAGTTTGTGTGTTTCATTTTTTTTGGCCAGATTAGATTAGGTTATTAATTGTGTATTGATATTAACCTAAAAATAATCAGGGTAAAGATTTTCAATGTCAATATCAACATCACAATTTATGAGATAGATCAAATTTGTACAACTATTTGTGGCATCAAGAACCATGAAAATATAAATTCATCCAAAAGAAATCTATTAATACCTAATCATTCACTTTCTTCAGGGTTTTACATAAGCTAAAATGAAATGTCATTTGTTGTTTAGTGTATACCTAGGATCAAGGGAACTTTAGTATTGAGGAGATGGGCAATGTAGTTCTTCACAATGTGGCATACTGCATTCACAGAAAAGATTTACAGCAACGAGCATTTATAAGTAGCATATCAAAATCTGAACATTAAGTAACATAGGCCAATTCAGAAATTTTATCTCAGACATGAATCCACAGGATATGAAACATTTATATCAATTTCCACAGCAAGACTAATTAGTTGTTACTGCATCAACTAGCCTTTGCCAATATAACCATTAATTATCGTTTGGTTGGTGGCAAAAGAAAGAATGAGAATAAAAATTGAGAATGGAATGGAATAGAATAGAATATTGTTATTAAAATTACGTTTAGTATGACAAAAAAAAATAGAATGAAAAGCTGACAAAAATACTCTTAAAGAATAAAATTATTAAAATAATATTATTTTAACTTAAAAATTATTTAAAAATATTATAAATAAAAAATAAAATAAATAATTAGTAATATAAAAATTCTATTAAAAATATTAATAATATTTAATAATAATTTAAATATTATTTATTAATAATAAACAAAATTCAAATAAGAAAAAAGGGAAGGATATTTTAGAAAGATATTTAAGTCTTTATATTCCCATTCCATTCCTTTCCCTCCTTTTCCATCATTTTTAAGAAACAATCACCATTCCCTCATACAAGGTAATATCCTTTCCATTACTTTTATATTATCTCAATCAAACACAATTTTGGATGGAATGGGAATCCACATTCCCATTCCCTCACCTTATTTCCTCCAACCAAACATTACCTTAGTAAGCAACCAACAATAAGACTTGTGATTGATAGAGAATGCATTTACAAGAAGAATGTGATTAACAGTACAACCACTTTTGTAACGTGGCAAATAAATCACTTTTACCAAGCCCTCTTATTACTTGAAAATGATTCATTGCATTTTCTTCACATTGGCCCAGTTCCCAGAGAACTTACCAACTTTGTCCTGTCAAAAGAAAGGCAATAAATTTGAAAATTAAATAGAGTATTAAAAAAAAAAGAATATCAAGACTAAGTTTACATGATTATAACATTGGGATAAAAAACTTAAAAATAACAGAAGAGACAATCTTCCAATCACTGCAGACAGCAATCAACCAAGTGAAGCAAAGACTGTCTCTCTCTTTTGCCCTAAGAAAAGAAACATGCACCAACAAAAAACAAGCAAAAAGTTAATGCTCATGTTATAATGCAGGGAAAGAGTACATTTCAGTCCAAGGCAACACTTGTAGAGGAATTTGGATGCAAAAGCACAAAAGTCTACTTAAGCAGGATAGGTATGATGTGTAAGTATGAAAATTTTGCAACCTAGCTGAGATCCTTAATTTACAATCTCACCCACTAGCAGCCTCAAGCACATGCACATATCATATTGCGGCCCCAAAATCAACCAGACCAAAGAATTATTTATTGGGGATCATAAGCTGAGACCAACATGTCGCACAACATCTCCCTAGCATATCAGAAAGGTACTACTCTATCTCATGTAGCATCAACCTTAGTAAAGAATTAACATATGACCAAACATTTTTGGAAATGAACTATTTTTATTTAATTTGAACTTGCAAGTAATGGACAGTATCGGAAAGGTTACGTACTTACCATGAAGACGGGAGCGATGTAATAATCACCTTGAAGGTATTCAAAGGACCTCGTCACTTTCTGACGATAATCGAACACAATGTCCGCTACACGAAAAAAGGAAAAAAGAAAATTAAAGCAATGAAAGTAAATGTTTTAGGAAATTCACAAAGATAAATATAAGAAAAGTTACAATCTTTCCCCAGAAAATTTCCGGCGAAAAGGTCGTCGATGATTCCAGCCCTCTGGCCAACAGCGATGTTCATATTATCAGCCTCTTTGCCCAGCCTATAGAGGTAGTCTCTGCCTTCGGCATCTTTGGCTTCCCAGGATGACTGATTAGAGAGCCTTTTCTTCTTAGCCTCGTCTCCGTTATTTTGATTAGCGCAACGAACAGAGAATGGAGATGAAGCGAAATTGGTGAAAGCACGGTACGAGACATTGAAAAGTGAGAAAGGTGAGAGCTTGGAGTAGTGAGAAGCAGAGCAACAAATGGGAGCCATTGAAGGAATGCTTTTGGGGATGTTGGCTTTCTGCTTCGATAGTCCACAGTTGGTTTGGACCGTTGGGCGCCACAAAATGACACATGCCAATGCTACTTCATCCAAATTGACTACTTTTATTTATTTATTTATCTTATTGTCCAATAATATAGCCTATAATAATCGAGAAAAGATTTACTTATAACAGTGGCAATGAGTATTTAAATTTTAAGAGTGACAATAATTTAATTTTTTTAAATATATATATATATATATATATATATATATATATATATATATATATATATATATATATATATATATATATATATTAAGAAGGACTTTATTCAATACACTTTTAACCCACCTCTGTATTTTTATTTTTTACACCATTTTGTTTTAACCAAAATTTTTTTTTAAGATGATAATAAAAAAAATTGAGAAATGTTTATCTAAATGCTGACAGGTGACAACGTAAGAACTATTTAAGAAAATGAGTTCTATGGAAAACAACATATTTTTCTGAAAAACATCATTCGCCAATTGGACCAGCTACTAACATCATGTCCTTATTTTCCTTCCAAAAACGAGATCCATTGAATGACAAATAACAATGATATGTTTATTATGCTTGGTTTAATCATGAACTCTTTGGAGGCCACCATAAGCCTAAGTCCTTCATTGGCTTGCAATGCCCTTGGAATTTAATATTTTAAAAATTTAAAGATCAAAAGCCTTACTGCTTTGATTATAATGTTACTATTCATAATTGAGGTAAAAAAAAAATTACAATCCTCAAAAAGTTAGACTAGCTTATAAAATTGTAGTAATATATATATATATATATGGATAACCCGGATTGTTTTGCTGAACAATCTTACTGAACTCTATATATGGTGTTGCTCATGTAGCTGGTCTCACTTGCAAGTGGATTTTCAGTGAAAACTTGCTTGCCAATTGCCATACAGCAATGCTCAGTTTGATTCGCAAAGACATTTTACGTGAAAACTTCACCTGCTGCTACAAAGCAATGCTCAGTTTAATTTAGAACCCACTCAGTTCCACTGTGTATCAGTCATCCTAGTTTAGTTAGTTTATTTAAAGCTGCACGGACCATTCTAAATGGATTTCACGAGTGCAAGAAAATACATGAACCTTTTCTTCGAATGGTTCCATGCAGATCTCATCATTGCACTTTCACCTATAATTTTCACTTCATAAACGTGCTCCACTAATCATTCATCTATAATTTGATCAAACTTTTCTTTAATGGCGTGAGCAGGACACTAAGAATTAGAAAACAGAAAAAAACAAAAAAACAAAAACGGGTTCAACTTACCTCTAGAAGAGTATATGCTGAAAGGCTTTTCTCCTTTCTTTGTTGAGAAGTTAGGTTTCAAGATTTTCAACACCTCTTATATCAACGATCCACTAAAATGAAACAGCAAGCTAGAACTACTACAAAAGGAAGGGTGGAGGCAAGTGTAGTAATGTGCTATAATCCATAATGTGTTAGATTAGAACCCTCCCATAATTCACAACTAAGCAGATTCAATATTTATACAGTGAAAAAAAATCTGTTGCCTACATTTATGAGTCTTAATAAAAATTAAACATTCAAAGGTTAAATGACAACTGCAAATTCTGCAAACTGGATATTATAATGTACATTCAAATGAGCCTTAGATTTTTCTCGTAAACATCGACAGAAAACTGGACATGCTAATATTATGTTTTGTTTTTCTTAGCTGCAAAAAGCAATCTCTTTAGATTACACACAAATAACAACCTGTTAAATGACAGGGGCAACGATATGCTTATCATGCTTTATTAAATTATCTAAATTCTTTGGCATCCACCATGAGTCTCTGTCCATTGTTCTCCACAACCATAGCAAAATTGATATTGGCACCTGCAACCACAAACCAAATTCATTGAGATATCAACAGTTGACCCATATTTACAGTACAGAAGCTGATGATATAAACTAGTAGAAGAAAGCTGACCTGCAAGTGATATGCAAACACCCATCTATCTTTTCCACATACCACTTGCACTGGGGACACCTACTCCATTTCTTTTCTTTAGCAAGCTCCATCGCAAGAAGATCTTCCCTCCTTCTCTCATGCTCATTCAGTCTCTGGAATTCCTCACATTCAACCCCAGGATGCCAAGGGACATAACACCTTGCACAGAACAGTCTATGGCAACCAGGGCACTCGGTCTCCGTTATGGCTTCTTCTCCCTCATCGTCAGCCAGCAACATCGCTGAACAATCCTTAAACGGGCAATAAAGTTTTGGGGCCGCAAGAAACAGAGCTTCACATAGGGTCTGCTCCCACCTATCAAGCAGGTCCTTAGGAAGCAGTGGGCGACAAGCATCGAGCTCAAGAACACCCTTGCAGTCCAAACCAGGGCATGAAACCACTGTTATGCTTTCTTGGATCTTTGTTGCCACTTGTTTGATTACACAATCAGAGCAGAAGGAATGATCGCATCTCTGATTTGTGAACATCTGGGCACTCCCTTTGACTTCTGAGCAAATTTCACAGATGAGTTGCGAGGATTTCGCTGCCGCCTCATCTGGGGACTTCACCTGCCGTGTTTCAGGGGCTGGGCTAATTTCGATCACTGTTGCAGAAGATGAAGACGACGAAGATGGTTTTGAGCAGAGTATTGGGGATAAGGCAATGTTCCCCATCTGAGAAGTGATAACGGAGGCCATCAGAGTCTCCTGAAACTGCAAGCGTTGAGCATAGTTGTCATCAGAAACGGGGACAATATCCTCTTGTTCTTCATCCAACAAAGCTGAGAAATAAAAATCATCCAAGGCCGAGTCTTGAGCCATGGGTGTATTGTATTGTAATGATGAAAGCGTAGTGGGGTGTGGCTCAGCTCTGCTTCAGGCAAAATGTGTTTATTGTATAATTATAACGGAAGAGTTGCCTTGATGTGGAAGAAACTTAGCCAAGAAGATGTGACTAGTGTCGATCTATATATATTATATATCTATGAAGTCAATACTGTTTTTTTGTTTGACGACATTTTTGTTTCAGCTTCTTCCATGGTTGTCTTTTGGTAAATTACAATGCTTCTTCTGTAGTCTTTGTTTATTTTATATACGCCTTTGGGTATGTTGGAATGTACACAGAGAAGATACGGTGAGTGTGTGAGCTATTGAAGATTGATTGAAATTTCACGGTTGCTGAAAACAAGTATAGGATAGTTTCAAATAATTTAAAGATACTGCCTTAGTTTATTTCTTTTCTGTTGCAGTCATAAATTCTCTACTCTTCTGTTGAGTCAAACTAGTTACTGTTTCTGTCCTGTTTTTAAGTTTGTTAGTTAAGTCTATATCTAAACTGTTTAGTATTGTTTCAAGTTTCAACAAGAAAAATCCAGCTTATGTTCTTCTTACGGTCTCTTAGTAAACTTTATCTCTATTTTCTTATACTATTATTTTAATATTTCTTTCATAGTCATTATTCCTATGACTGTCAGGTGTATGAAATTGAACTAATGAATAAAGAACCGGCAGAAAGCATTTGGGACCATTTTTCTTCGTCACTTCGCCCAATCAAGCATCGCAGGACTCCACCTTTCATGACACAGAAGTTAGTGATTAAGGATCTAGAGAGCTACAAGCTTTCTTCACGCATAACAAAATGAAAAATATAACAAATCCGAATCAAGAGCTTGGATTGTTAGTGCAATCGGAAGTTTCAATCTCAGATTGTTGGGGTTTGTTTCAAATGTCTTCACAGGGGAGTTTTCCATCTCCATTGCATTCCTCTAGTCATGACAAGTTTGACAGACAGGAGAATGAAATGTGCTGACTGGTCTAAGTTGATATATGAAACAAGCGGTCAACAGAACTACTTGTTTTTTTCAGTTGATCTTTGATGCAACTTGGTTTTTCAGTGTTCTATCTTTGTGCTATCATGGTAATCAATTGTAATTTCTTTCTTCTCTCTTGTGTTTTGGCACTGACTATCTTAATTGGTCAAACTGATCCAGAAATTGTCTGTCAGTCACCATATCTTAAATCTGTGATTGCAGATAAATGTATGAAAAAAAGTTGGACAGAAGTTGTAGTAAATGGAACTCATTGTTTATCCTGACCTTAATGCTAATAAATTTGTTTATGAATTACTTTTTTTGTTTTGACATAAAACTTTGTATCATGCAATGTATTAAGAATACAAACATAAAATAATGCGTTGTATAACAACTCAACTTATAAGAATTCCAAACGTCCATACTTGGCTGGGGAAGGTGGTTACCATCCAATATTTTACATTTGAAGAGAGGATTATTTTCTAACAGATTAAACTCCAAAAATCCTATACTCAACACCGAAGACCATTGATTTTCTGTTCAACGACAATAAACATAACTAGCTCATGCTCCAGGGAGTATCAGTCATACTGTTTTAATCAGTCTCTGTAACGCTGGCACATATCATTCTGATTGGATCTCCATGAACCTTTTCTTTACTGGTTCTATGCATTTCTCATATAATAAATTTGACCAACAACTTATTTCGATCGGCTAGACTTTAGTTAAGAAAACAGGAAAAGAAAAAAAAGTAGCTCAACTTACCTTTAGAAGAGCATATACTGAAAGGTTTTTCTCCTTTCGTATAGGCTTGGTTTCAAGATTTGCAACACCTCCAAAATCAGCAAGCCACAAGCACTACAGAAGGGGTGGGTGGAGGCAAGTGTAATGTGCTATGATTCAAAATGTGTGTTAGAACTAGTATAATCCAGGTTAGTATAGTACTTATGATTTGTCTAGGCAACTAGCTAGATAAATCTTATAAGCAATTGATCACATAAATGATTGGGAAAGCGTAATCACATTTGAAGCATCATGGATTTTATGAACCCCTCCCATAATGATTGCTCTTTATACTTCACATCTAAACAGATTCAATTGTCATAAGGTGAAAAACTCTGTTACCTACATGTAAGAATATCTACCACTAAAGGTTGAATGATGACAGCAAACTGGGCAGTATAATGCTCATTCATGTAGATTTTTCTTGTAAACATCAAATGTAAACTGGAAATTCTGATAATATGTCTTTCTTTTACTTAGCTGCAGAAAGCAATATCTTTAGATTACAGTAGTACTATTACACACAAACCACAATATGTTGAATGACAATTGAGAAATATCATCTAATTTCTTTGGCAGCCACCGTGGGTAGAAATCCATTGTTCTCCACAACCGTAACAAAACTCAAATTGGCACCTGCAACCACAAACTCCAGAATCAGTTGACCCAGCACAGAAGCTGATGATATAAAAAAACTAGTCAAACAAAACTGACCTGCAAGTGATATGTAAACACCCTTCTGTCTTTTCCACATAAAAATTACACCGGGGACACCTTCTCCAGTTCTTTTCCTTAGCAAGCTCTCTCACAAGAAGGTCCTCCCTTCCTCTCTCATGCTCATTCAGACTCTGGAATTCCTGACATTCGACCCCAGGATGCCAAGGGACATAACACCTTGCACAGAATAATCTGTGGCAAACAGGACACTCAGACTCCCTTATGGCTTCTTCTTCCTCATTGTCTACCAGCAACATGGCTGCACAATCCCTGAAAGGGCAATAAAATTTTGGGGCTGCCAGAAACAAAGCTTCACACAAGGCCTGATCCCACCTATCAAGCAACTCTTTTGGAAGCAATAGGCGACAATCATCGAGCTCAAGAATACCCTTGCAGGCCAAACCAGGGCAGGAGACCACTGTTATGCTCTCTTGGACCTTCGTGGCCACTTGTTTGGTTACACAGTCAGAGCAGAAGGAATGGTCACATCTCCGATTTGTGAACATCTGGTCACTCCCTTTGATTTCTGCGCAGATTTCACAGATGATTTGCGAGGATTCAGCTTCCTCGTCTAGGGACTTCACCTGCTGTGTTTCAGGAACAGCGCCAATTTGAACCAGTGTTGCAGAAGATGAAGACGACGAAGATGGTTTTAAGGAGAGGATTGGGGATGAGGCAATGTTCACCATCTGAGAAGTGATAATGGAGGCCATCAGGGTCTCCTGAAACTGCAATTGTTCAGCATATTTGTCATCAGAAATGGGGGCAACATCCTCTTGTTCTTCGTCAATCTCCTCTTGTTCTTCGTCAAACAAGGCGGAGAAATAAAAATCATCAACGCGGAGAAGATCAGAGGTAGAAACTTGAGCCATGGGGTGTGTTGTATGGTATGAAGAACGCGGGATGGTTCAGCTCTGCTTCAAGCATATAATGGAAGAGTGCGTTGATTTGGAAGAAACTTAACAGACAAGTAGTGACTCGTAATTGGAAGGAAGGGGGGGTAACTCCTTCTTCGAAGGGTAAAGGCAGTCCTCCGTGCAGTGGGCTTTAACCTTTTAGACTTAACTTTTTATTTAATTATAATAATAAAAAATCCAGAAAACGAAAAAGAAATAGAAATAGAAAACATTGACGATGACTCATTGCGCCGAGGCACCAATAATGCGGAAATACCATGAACAGTTCTCCTGCCTAAAGGACAACATAACATTTCACACTAATTACGATAGCTTCATCTTCAAGCGATCAATGAAAATGTTATTTTCGTTTTTTAATCTCCTTTCGTATTTATTTATGTATGGAAAAAAAAACAAAGTAAAAGTGGGAAGAAACCCAAGTTTTTTGAGATTACGAGGTTATTTTACAAAAGCCTAAACTACTCACTCATACGAAGTAATAATTTTTTTATTTATTCATTTATTGTTCCTTGCTAAATTACTAAATCCTGAATCTTGTTTGCTTCTTGAATCTTCCCTAGCTATTGGTATATTTCAAGTGTACGTATATAATTAGTGTGACTGGGTAATTGTTATCAATTTGAACAAGTTTTAAGATTTCTCAATTATCTATCACTGAAAAAAGAGATATTTTGTCTTTGAAAACTAAAGATCATTTTTATTTTCAAATATTTTGTTTGAACCCTTAATAACGAATTGTTTTGTACGCAAAAACATTGATATGTCTGTGTAGGGAAAGAAATGAAAGTCGTAGCGCAACATGGTCCAACTCAAAAACTCATATTACATTAATATTATTGTCATAGTAACATTAAGAAACCGGACTTAATTGCTCATTAATTTTTAAAAAAATCCAAGAAAAAGACTTGCTCACTGGCATACAATGACTCGAGGTAGCTTACTTTTTAATCAAGACCTACATTCTCTATTTTCTAACAATTCAATTGACGAGGGCACACTGAAAATCCTTCGCATAAATAGCACTCGAACATAAATATATAATAAATTTTGAAGAGCACAGTTTTGGGCTTTTAGCCCAATAGCATCGTGCAAAGATAAATAATTAAATAGTACAAATTAAAAGTTTAAAACTACAACCCATTATCATAGGGAACACCTTTGATGGGAATCCAAGAGTCAGCATCCAACAGAAGTGAAGGAGTGAAAGGCTGTGCATCGTTTGGGTCCTCAAGGACTCTAACACCCGGCCATTTAACTCTTCCTTTCGTCCCAGATCCAGGTCCAACATTGTTGAACTCCACGTAGGTCACCATATGGGCAGGGTGGCCGGGCATCTCTTCCCAACCTTTAGGGTCCACCATGGAGTCTATGTAAGACTCCATGATGGCCACCGTGGAGTAGGGCCTCCATGGCCTACCCAAGGTGGCATGAACCTCTGACTTTCTGTGTGAGTCCTCCGGTGACATTGTGAATTTGCACCTTTGGAATGTGAAGCCCGTGTTCTCATTAGGGTTCTCTCGCGACTGAGCAGTGAAGGTCACGTACTTTCGGTACCTTGCATAAACCGTGCAGTCTTGAAACACGGCAGCTGCATCGCCATAGATGAAGTCCACGGTGCCGTAGATGTCGCAGTTTTTGTAAAATTGTCTACCAGAAACAGCCCAGAGTGTGTCTTGAAAGCCTTCAATGGAGCATTGGAAGAATATGCTTTTATTTGCTTCGTTACGAACGGCAACTGCTGCGCTTGCGTTCAGGCTTGCTAAGCTCACAAATGCTATGTTTTGGGCCATGAACCCGTCCCCATGGATATCTGCCAACACCAGCTCATTTCTCACCAACACATGGAATAAATTTCTAATAATGACATAATCGTGATGATAGTTCTTACATGAAGCATAGTTTTTTACTTTTTAATTGGTTTCCAAGTTGACAAAGCTAGTTAGATCTAGATATTGGCCCTCAATTATTAACCACTTGCATCTATATATCTGAGTGTGATTATAATTAAGATGAAGTAGGTTTACAATAATTTAAGTAGTAGGTTGCCAAGTAGAAAATATGTAATATTGGTAGGTTGCCATGTCCAAAGGTCCATTCGGGGCGTTGGAACTTATTTCTACACCTTGTTAAGTCAGTAATCTGCTCATCAAATACCTTCTCATCTTATCCATCCCAAATCTACTTCCGGTTGGCTAGCTATAACACCCTAATTAACCCCTATTACTTATAACTCAGCGTGCATGTAGCCTAACCTAAGATTATTCTATATATTTATACAACTTGAACATCCATTATTATGCAAATATCTCAATGACTTCCTATAATTAAGTTTAATAGGAAAAAAAAATAAGACATTTCTAAATTAAAAGTATAGTCAGATATATGTACAGTTATACATCATTTTGAACATAAGAGTGGTTATGTAAATATTATTATTCTAAAATCTCAATCTTGAAAATATGACATTTGTTGGTATAGAGTAGTTAAGATGCAAGCACATGGATTCTAAAATCTCAGTCTATAATATGAGTCAGAAAGACCCATTTGAATATATTTGGAAATGTATTGTATTGTTGTTTTCCTATAAATAAATAAAACATGAAGCGAAGTTTCAGAATTCGTTCAAATATCCAAAGTGTTATTATAGCTTTGTGAATATTCTATTTATGTTGTTGAATGCAGCCCTCTACTTGGATTATTTAGTGAAGGAAGGGTGCATATAATCATAAATAATTTTGTATGAAAAAACTTCTACATTTGGTCATTGTAAGGGTTTCGTATAGGAGATAATTCATTTTGGCAATGAAAAGACTCACTAAACTCATGCAAAAAGGAGACCTGACCAGAAGCTACTCAATTATGATATAGAAAGTCATCCATATATGATCAAAATGAACCTCTCTAACTCAGGCAAGTTGAAAAAGATCACTAAATCAAATCTGAAGATAGAAAAGCAAATTAATGATATGAAGTTAGAGATGCGTGGATGAAGGATAGGAAATACCTATTGTGATACCATTTTGGTAGCCAACAATTTTAGTATGTTGAGGACCATCGCCGATGAGCTTTATGTTAGTTTTCCCAGATGGAATGATGACAAACTCTTGGTAAGTCCCTCTTCGAACGTGGATGGTATATGGTTTGGCGCTCCTGTGTGGAGCTTTGGCTATGGCTTCACGTATACTCATGTAATCTCCACTCCCATCCTTCGCTACAATGGCTCGGTACCCATGGGAACCCACTACTGAAATTGAAAGAACCACCAGCACCACCACAGTAGTTGACTCCATGAAATCCCCTCTCTTTTCTTTCTTTCCACCTGGGGTTTTATGCTTTGGTTTCCCTCTATATATAGATATTTATTAAAAGGCCACTTTTGTACGGTTCGATGAATTCCACGTTGACTTGGGTTCATTCCCATTGTATCTGTTTCACGGTAGCTACGGTGCCTAACTTCGATGTTGGGCACCAAAACATTGTATCTACAAACACTTCACAATCAATGCACACCCAAACGAAACTCAATAATAATAGAAGGTACGTCTCTTAGGAACAAATCAAATAAATTTTATATGTACCAAAATACAATCACAATTATTAATTAATTGGCGATGGTTGAAAAACTTTTTTAGACCTCTTGAGAATTATTATCTTTTTTATTTTATTAATTAAGTTTATGAAAATTAACATTTTATAGCATTTGTATATATCTTACTCCAACGTGACTTTGCCTAAAGAACGTTAACATTACAATTAAAAGCCCCAATAAAACTTTATTTCTCTCCTCATTCCTTCAAGTCTTTAGCAACCATATTCATATTCCACATGTCCAAATTATGATGAGATTTTTGTTAGGTGAGGCAAACAGAGAAAACTGTGTATGTTGGGACTGTGAACCAATCTGTCCAAAAAAAAAGTATAGATAGACAGTGAACCAACAGTTTGAGAGCAGAAATCGAAAGATCCAGTAACGGCCCAATATTCCATTGGGCCCATGCCAAAAAGAGAGCTAACACAGTCATAGGCCTATGGGTTTAAGCCCTTTTAACCAAACTAAAGGGTTAGTGTGGTAGGTAAAGAGGGAGAACCATAGGTGAGGCCCCGCGGCGTCATGGTCTCCGGTGGTAGGTGAAAAAAAAGGCCTTCGGCTTTGAAAAAGTAGCACAAACCAAACTTTCCCTTAGGGCCCCACCACCATTCCTCATGCACCATCTCCGCCACCCAAAACCACTCCTCACCAACCCCTCCGTTCCGATTCTGCCCACCAACCTGACGTCTCCCATTACTCTTTTGCATTTCCATTTCTACCCTCATACCATATCCTTAATCCCCATTTTGTCCCTCCACCAACCACCGCTTCCTTTTATTGCAATCATACTCTCCTCTCCCTCCTCAGGGCAGAGTTTCAAACGCAAACACCCACTCTCTGTTCTCTCTCTCGTCTTCCTCACCAATCATTCATTCAGTTTCATTCATCTAATGGCTACTGAGACGAAGCAACAAAAGGACTTCATTTTCAGGTCCAAACTTCCTGATATCTACATCCCCAAACACCTTCCCCTCCATTCTTATTGCTTTGAGAACCTTTCAGAGTTTGGATCACGCCCCTGTTTGATCAATGCCCCAACAGGGGACATCTACACCTACTACGACGTGGAGCTCACTGCCCGTAGAGTCGCCTCCGGGCTGAACAACATGGGCATCCAACAAGGTGATGTGATCATGGTTTTGCTGTCCAATTCACCAGAATTTGTGTTTGCTTTTCTGGGTGCATCTTATCGTGGTGCCATGATCACTGCTGCCAACCCCTTCTTCACACCGGCTGAGATTGCAAAACAAGCAAAAGCCTCCAACTCAAAGCTGCTTGTAACCCAAGCTTGTTACTACGAGAAAGTGAAGGATTTGGACGTGAAGCTCATGTTCGTAGACTCTGCCCCAGAAGGGTACTCGCATTTCTCAGAGCTATCTGGGGCAGACGAGAATGAAATGCCAGAAGTGGAAATTAAAGCTGATGATGTGGTGGCATTGCCTTATTCGTCAGGGACAACTGGGTTACCAAAAGGGGTGATGTTAACACACAAAGGGTTGGTGACTAGCATAGCACAGCAAGTGGATGGGGAAAACCCCAACCTGTATTTCCACAGCGAGGATGTGATTCTGTGTGTGCTTCCCCTGTTTCACATCTACTCCCTCAACTCTGTTTTGCTATGTGGGTTAAGAGCCAAAGCTGCCATCTTGTTAATGCCAAAGTTCGAGATAAAAGGGTTGCTGGGTTTGATAGAGAAACAAAAAGTGACAATAGCCCCAGTTGTGCCACCCATAGTGTTGGCCATTTCAAAGTCACCAGATCTTGATAAGTACGACCTTTCTTCCGTTAGGGTGTTGAAGTCTGGAGGGGCCCCTCTGGGCAAGGAACTAGAGGACGCTATGAGGGCTAAGTTCCCAAAGGCCAAACTTGGTCAGGTATTGGATGACATTTAATTTTAATGAATATGGTATATTCAATTGCCGCTTCCCTTTTAGGTGTTGAAATATCCAAACTTGTGGTTACCTGTTTTTGTGTCATTAAATAACTTGCAAAACTAATGTGCGGTTAAAAACAGGGATATGGGATGACAGAGGCAGGGCCAGTTCTGACGATGAGCTTAGGATTTGCCAAGGAAGCCTTGGATGTAAAAGCAGGAGCATGTGGAACCGTTGTGAGAAATGCAGAAATGAAGATTGTGGACCCTGAAACTGCTGAATCTTTGCCTCGAAACCAGCCCGGTGAGATCTGCATCAGAGGTGACCAAATCATGAAAGGTATAAACTCATCTCTTTTTCCTTATATCATTAATTATAGCCATCTCTAATTTTACGTGTAAACAAAAATTCGGGTGCTTAAGTCTTAAACTTGACGTAAATAACTTCCTTTTGGGGAACTGTAGCTTTCATTGTGTAGCGTTAGTTGTGACTTCCTCACCAAACATTGGAGGCGTATAGTTCATAAGCAACATGGTTTTGATAATTCCCTTAATTAAGGGTCATCCATTTTCATGCGATTCTGACAACTCAAAGAAAACCAACTCTTTCATCAATTGGAACTTCACCAATTAGATAAATTATTATTATTATTATTGGGTTAGTTGAAAGAATCTTGTGTTTGTAATTATTTAAGAAAAATAAATGTATATTGGTAACAAAGTGATAAATAAAAAGCATTTTGGCACATGATAAATGGTTAGGTTATCTGAATGATCCGGAGGCTACAAAAAGAACCATCGACGAAGACGGGTGGCTGCACACGGGAGACATAGGGTTCATCGACGATGACGACGAGCTGTTCATCGTGGATAGGCTGAAGGAACTGATAAAGTACAAAGGGTTCCAGGTTGCACCAGCTGAACTTGAAGCCCTGCTTCTGTCTCATCCTCACATCTCGGATGCCGCTGTGGTCCCGTAAGTCATTATATATGATTAGGCAGCGTGTAATGTTTTAGATGGATATGATTGCATTGCAGGGAATGATTTACTCTTTGTGTCTTATTTCAGAATGAAGGATGAAGCAGCAGGAGAGGTGCCTGTGGCATTTGTTGTGAGATGCAATGGTCATACAGACACCACCGAGGATGAAATTAAGCAGTTCGTCTCAAAACAGGTCCTTTTTTTTTTTTTCCTTTTTCCAAGTTCTCTTCCCCAAGAGATACTATTACACTTTTATTTACTACCAATTTGGTTGGTGGGTGCAGGTGGTGTTTTATAAGAGAATAAACAGAGTATTCTTCATTGATGCCATTCCCAAGTCACCCTCTGGCAAGATCTTACGAAAGGATCTAAGAGCTAAGCTGGCTGCTGTTGCTGTTGCCGTTGCTGCTTCTAATTAAACATTTCTACGAAAGAACCAAAGGATTCTTTGGTTATAGCCATGCATAAGTTGAAATTATGTTTGATTTTTTCTTTTACAACAATTCTGTGTAAAAAATATGTTTCAACCAAGGACGTTCGTCTTCCCGATATAAATATATTGTTTTAAGTTTTAACACTACTATGTTTCGTTGGTTTATGTATTTTTCGTTTATTTATCTTTTTGGTATCGAAAATTTGACCAATTCGTTACCTTAAAGAAATCAAAAGAAACGACAACGCATCGTAAAGGTGGATGGATGTGTGTGTAGAAACGTTTATATTCTAGCCCCAAGATTCGTCTTCAGCAATGCATTGTTAAATCTAAGGTCTTCCTTCGTAAATTGAAGTACGTGCACCTGAATAATTACAAATTTCAGCATTTAATATACTGTTGATGAATTTTAATTTTACCGTCACATGTTTTTATTTATTTATATAGACAAGTAATAGTATTTTTAATTTTTGTTGGTGAAAATTAAAATATACTATTTACTCTAGTTATAAATAAAAACAAATTTTTCATAACACGTTGAATTATTATAAATAAAAAATTTAGTTTAATCAAATATATAATTCAATTATTGTCAGCAACCATATGTTTGAGGCTATAATTGTTTGTATCTAATTTTAAAAAGTAGCAGCATTTTGTGTACAAATATGTACAAGTTGAATACTTTAGGACCTGTACGGTATATAGATTCTTTTGAATTTTCTTCAAAAAATTTATTTAGAAAAATAGGGGTATAGGTTTTTTTAAAAAAATTCTAAATATGCCAATGAGATTTTAATTTTTGTTCAATTGTTCTTATCGGTCAACATTTTCGGAAGTTATTAATATTAATCATAGATTTTGCCTTTTGCCGACAAGCTCTCATCTTATGGATGAGGGTGAATGAGTGCAAATGACAAATGCATAGAAATTGATAACGACTTTTTTTTTGGTAATGCACAAATTTTTTTAAAAAATTTAATTTAAAAATTGAAACAATTAATTAAATTTTTGTACTCGTGTTAAACACATTTTGAGTAATTATTGCTTAAGTTTAGATTGCTTAAATAATTAAATTTATAGGATAAAAATTATAAGTTTCTACCCTAAACACGAGCTAAAATCCAATTAATTCAAACCCAGAGGCTGAATGCTAAAGTTTAGATTGCCTAAATAATTAAATTTATATGATAAATTAAAATTTTTCACACCAAACACTAACTAGAATCCAATTAAACCCAGCCGACGACGATGACGTGGCATTCTTAATTATTCTCCTTTGAGTTTATCAGCAATCATATGATTGAGGTGCAAGTGGAAATTGATGGCAAGGTATTTCCTACGGCTGTGAATCTCTTGACATTATCTCAAAGGCAATTAATTAATTATACATAGGACCTACAACGCTGCTTGGTTAGGTGTTGATGGAAATATATATGCATTTGTTTTTGTTATTCTTGTGAGTGGCAATTATACGTGTGACAGCATTTACGAAAGGATCCTTTCAACGGTTGCCAGACTTGGGCGAAAGAAGAATGACGAAATTTTCTTGTTCTTTATTTAAATTAGAAGAAACCATTATTGATTCTTTAAGAAAAAGATATTTTGGTTTAATTAGCTTTACTAGTTGGTGAGATTTGGATTTTATTTTATATTTTATTGACAAAGAAAACGATTGTGGGTTTGAAGCAATGGATTGATATTTTGGTGTGGTCTGATGTTGCTTTTCCTCTTGTTGAGCTGAAAGCGCCTTCCTTAATTTTTAAAGTGAGGACAACAACTACCTCATAAGTTGACCAATTTGGAAGTGAAGGATATACAGAAAATAGACGCGTGAGAATAGGAAAATTGTAATGAATTAACGGGTTTTGACTTGTATATTCGTTCAAACATTTCGGGCTACAATTTAATCATCAAACACACGTTCTAATTGAGTCCCTTGGGACTTGGGAGTTCTGAATACACAAAACTGACCAGTCTTATCAAATAAAATATTATGTCAATACCCTTTTGGGTTATGATTGGTTATTTCCACCTGATTCATTGTTAACAAAGATACGAGCCAAAAGGTTAAATGAATCACAACTATGGAGATCAAAGAATTACAGATGAGCAGTCCCGTGGGTGAAAAAAAATAACAATAATAATAAAGATTCAATATTATACATACCATTTTTTTTTCCTGATTTATCTTAGTGCAATGCTCAGGATCATTTGGGGATTTCCCACGCCATGTTATTTTGGATTATCACCTGTACCATATCCCTCAATCAGAATTACAGCAAGTCCTATGATTATGTCAATTCAAACTTCAAACATCTTTAGCAAAAATTTCCACTTCTTTATTAGCGAATAGCCTAATATGGAACTCACAATCAGCTGGCACACACAGCATATAGACATTGTATAAATGCTGATGTTCGTATCAAACGTCAGTTGATGCATTAATATAGAAATACTAGGCATAGAAGTTAACTAAGCGGGAAAAGGACTACAGGAGATTCATCAAGCTTACAGCCTCCCATAAGATAAGCAGTCTACTATGAATGAATTATGAGTATATTTTTAGAAACTCACCATCTGTCGGGTCTACATGTACGAAAAAACTGGCCGCAACGATAAGATAGCATAGAATAAGCATCAAGCCTTTAAAATAATTTGAGGTCCCTTCCTGCAAGAACGAAAGCAATGTGGAGATAGCTGTCATTAACATGAACGATAGTAGCTACAAGAAAAATGAATCTCCACCTACAAATCGATTAGTTCACAGATAAAGAGAATGCCAGGGAAAGCGCATGCATATTCTGAAAAGCAACTTCCATTCCAAATATCACAGAAGCATACCCTATTTTAACAAACCAAATACATGTTCTCCCAAAATAAATAAGCCCTTTAACCAAGTCACAAGGAAAATATATCAACTTTCAATTTAAGACAAATTAAAAAATTGATTTTATTTTTCACTTTTTTCCCCATTTACTTCCTTTAAAAGGAGAAGGCATAGAATGAGATTATGAGAGTATGAAACATAAGAAAATCTTCCAAACAAAGAAGAGAAAAAATTTTAAACAATAACATGGATTCTCATGGTGGGTTGCTCTCACTGCGTGACATCATATTAAAAGTAATCCATTTATACCATACTGTATTACTAGTACCTGGTCTTTACTTCTTCCAGGATGTTCATATAAATAAAACACTCATTTTAAAGACCAACGAGATCTCAAAGTTCAAAGGAAAGCTGTTCAATTTTTCTACTTCCGAAAGACTCGTAACAATTATAAAATTCAAACTTGCAGCTCTAGGGCATATAATGCTAAACCCATAAACCTCATCATTTTCTATCTACAATCACGTGCAAGACAGGCAGACAGACATGTTCTGGGAATTCAGAATTCACAATCCAAATTAGAATTACCATTGTTAAGGTTTCCTTTTTTTTTCTTTTGATAAATATGATTTCCTATTTCTTGAATTTAATTTATATCAGATTATGATAAATAGTTGAATTGATTCAGAATCCTCCCTGTCTCCCTTTCTCCCTCTGGTACTCTGTGTTCTCTATCCCTCTCTTTTTCCCCTCATCTCTTCAATACTTCACTCCTTCTACTTTAGCTTTTACTCTACATAAATAAATTAGACGTTGACTTTTGGGGTTACTTTTACACCCTCAACAGTGCTAACTCCCAGTTTGAATGGCTTACAAAGTTGGGCAAACATTAACTTATTAACAAATAACAACAACTAATAATACAACATGCAGGGGCAAATGAGAGATCACATACCTGCAACATAAATGCTACTACAAGCACAGTGATAAAAAGTGTGGCTGTCTCAAACAGTTGGAAGTTCAAGTCCATTTCTTTTCCCATGCACCACCCAACAACCACACAGAAAGGGATCTACAATTATCAATAGAACAAGAATCATAAACTTTTTCTTACCACCATCATCCTGTATTGAAAAGTTGACAAACTCAAACAAATTCTTCCTATGAAATCAAGGTTAATTTATTTGTGTAATGATCTGTGCATCCCAAAAAATAATTTAATAACAGTTCAAGACCATACCACAAACATAGATATCTGTGTAGATGATCCAATAGCAACTCCAATTGTGATATCCTGCAGAGAAATTGACTCCATTAGTCAAGTAAACTGTACAGAGAGACTAAAATGCAGGCTCTGAAAGTGGCTCACAAGCTTATCCTTCATGGCAAACATGATAGCACTTGCATGTTCTGCAGCATTGCCTACAATTGGAAGCAAGATGACACTAATAAAAGCCACAGGCATATTCAATGACTCAGATGCCCCCTGCAAGAGACCAGAAACAAAATACATATCATATCAATAAACCCATGATACAATTGAAACTGATAATGGTAGGGATATAATAGTTCTCCTCTACCAACATAGACAGAGGAAAGAAGCAGATATTGAACTGTTATATCTCAGAAAAATAGTAACTAGCAAAACAAATAATAGTTAGGCCCAAGCAAAATAATTTCTCAAATAGACTATACTTGTATGGCATAAAAGAATGATTCAACATTCCAAAAGCATAAGAACATTGGGGAGATAAATAGCAGAAGCATAATGATCAAGCATTTATCAAAGAATATACCTGTATGGCATCCACAAGATATCCAGACAATATAGATACCCATATTGTCAAAATAGCAAGCCAACCTATTGCTTCCCATTGAGTTAATTCAACTTCTTCCTCCTCGTCATAATTTTCAGTTCTATCAGCTTCCTACATCATAAAAAGGGACAATAAAGTAACAGAAGCATCTGAAGCACCAAAAAAGGCTGCATAAGCACAAATTTACATAAACTCTTTTTCACTTCAAAATACTTATTTAATATTCTATATAATAGTAATAATGATAATCTTTCCATCAAATGCCCTCACCTAAAAGAAGGAAAAAACAAAAAAAGCTTTTGCCGTTCATAGGAAATACAGCAAAGAGGAAAAGAAATTCTGCTCACACCATAACATCTCCAGTAATATGAAGCCATATTCTGGTCTTAAAAGACATTCATTTTGAGAATCATATCAAAATTCAACCAAAATACTACTTCACACAATATGCCTACTTACTCATCTCTTCCATATTCTTCCTTTTTTGTTTTCATCTACTTTCTAGTGGTAACATAATTAATTGAAAGTTTCAAACCAAGTAACCCAAGTAGAGCATCGCACATGCCTTAGGGGCATTCTAAATTTTATACTTCATTTGTTTTTTTTTTTCTTTTTTTTTCTTTTGGGGAGGGGCACTTGGAAGTAGCACCTCATAAAGAATTCTTTTACACAACTGACATACATATTTCTCTTATAAATATATCTTTCATTCTCTAAGCCCATATAAACAGCTTGTATCTTGAGATTTTCACCTGTTATATGTAGCCTCCTAGTGGCAAAATGGTGTCTACAGAATGTGTAAAACCAGTTAACTCAGAAGAGAAAAAAAATAATTGAATGATTAGGTAAAAGTTCAAGCAAGCATGTTAGGTCATGTAACTTATAGCAAATGCATACATTCATCTTTTTCATTAATGCGACAAACCCATAATGTAATGTAGCATGGATTATTAAAAGAAAAGAAATTTATGGGAAAAAAGAACTATTGGGGTTCACTCCAAGTCACGTGGTGTCTCTCTAACAAAATAGTTATACATCGTAAGGCTCAAAGACACAGCCATAAAGAAATATAAATGGAGAACAAGTAACCGACCTGTTCAATAGGACTATAAAGATTATGCTGACTCCTTAACTGAAAGAAAAGGTAGCTTGCATATGCTATTAGCATTATACAGCTGCTAAATCTGGATAGAGATAACTCTGATTTCCCAAAATGAACCTCTGAGTGAGTAAAGTGAAGCACAGCAGGAAACAGTATTCCCATTACAGCCATCAAGAGCAACCCAGAATTTACAACAGCAGCTGCCTGTTGCAAAGGCCAAATACATTGTGAGCTTTGGAACATCATGGGGGCAAGAATGGAAAGAAAAACTTACAAAACAATATTTCAGGAAATAATTCCAATTAGAGTATGACATCTACCTTATTAAAAACTTGAATCTTTTTGTAGTGGACAACCCCGCCAGTGAAGAAGGCACATCCAAGAACTAGAAGCATATTTGACAAAATTGAGCCCAACAAAGATTGCTGAACAACCCTAATCATCCCATTTTTCAAAGCATAAATTGATATAATCATTTCAGTTGCATTGCCAAATGTGGCATTCAGCAGACCCCCGACTGCACATGCAAAGAAAAGTCAATTCAATTGACATAGACACACTTAAACAGAAGCCTTATATAAAGGAAAAACTATAATTTCAATCGCCTTCCTGATGACAAACTTGATGTAGGAGTTTGGCTTTAAGCTTCTCAATCTAATTGGTATGAAGATTGAGCCTACAAAACTCCACATGAACTTAGGCCTCATTAATTTGGACAATTGAAATGATTAAAGGAATGTAAATAATTTCTATACCCCTTGCATGATATTTGATTGAAAACTTTCAAGTTTCAACCACTATTTTACCTAATTCTCCCTGGTTCAAGTGTTTTGATTTAATGAACCAAGAATTCAAGATAACAAATGCTACAATTCTGAAAGGAAACAAAAACCTCTAACCCAAATAGCTCCTGTTACATTTATCATCGATATGCAATCTTATATAATATACATTCTTTTTGACACTTAAAAAAGATTTGTATTATGAAAGCTACAACTATACCTGTTGATCCTGTGTACAATGCGAGCTGCCTGCACCAAAGATTAGTAAACTGATCTGTTAAAACTAGAGAGTGATAAAGACAAGATGAGGTAAACATGCAAATATCAGATTTTATTGAACAAGTGAGTACTTACTCAGTAGCATATCCCAAACGTTCTGCCAAGGGAGTAATACCCAATAAGCTGAAAAAGAACACCCATCCCTAATACATATGTGGTAACCATTAATAAAATAAAAACCAAGTAATGAAGCAACAAAAAACTAATGATTATTAGATGAGAAAGGATTTTAAATTACAGCAAGTTCAAATTGAACAATTTGCTAAAAGTGCGTATCACAAGGTCATCTTTTCCTAGTTTGAAACAAAATTCAAAAGAAACTAAGAAGCAAGTTTTCATTATGAAGAGATTGCAATCCTGAATTTCTAATCTATTTCTCTATTTATAACTCTGACATTTTTTGTCTTAATGAAACCAAATGCCAACAAGTGTGATCAAGAAGCTAATTCCATACATGCTTTCCCGTCAGATAATGTAGCAATATGGCCAAGGGACCAAAAGGTAGCAACATGTTGATCTTCGCTCGAATTAAGACAATATATAGGCTCCTGATAGGCCGTATCCCTATTTGCTTAAAGATGGATGAACTGGCCAAATTTACAGGAGAAAGTACATGTGTTGTCTCAAAATCAAATGTATGGACTTTCCTTGCAGATGGTGATGAGCTAAAAGGAATCTCCTCATCAGAAACGAGGTCTATTTTCTCCTCTACAGAACCCATCTGCATGGAAAGATAATTTATATGTCAAAATTTCAGCTTCACACGACCATACCAAGAAGAAAGATACATCATAGAGTACATCACATGACCGGAGAGAAGTGTTTCAATAAAGCTACATAAATGTAGGAACAATTAGCCTTTTACAGTAGAGCACGCAAACGAATGTATCCCCCAAACAGATTACTGTAATTCATTAGTCTTTATGATAATTAGCAGCCATTCTCTGAACTTTTTTTATGGGTTATATAGAGAAATATGTAGCCAGCAGATTACCAGTCTTCTATTTTAGATAGCACCATATGTCTAAAGCTCCATGATACACTAGTTTGACATGATACAATAACTGAATTGAACTAATAACAATGGGATGAGTATAACGCAATAATAACAAAGAGATCAGCAAAAAGGAACTACAGGTATGTATAAAGGCATCAAATTTGAGCAAATCCAGACGATATGACCGAGGTGGGCATTGAATGGTAGCGTTGCATCGTAATTGAACAATAGCAGATCAGTTCACAAGTCACAGGCAAAAGTGAACTGGCAGTAATTACAGAGTCTAGTCTACCAATCAACCAGATCAATTGCTAAAGATAGAGATAAATAGAGTTGCCTGCGTAAGAAATTGGATTTGAAGAGGAAGACCTTGAAGATGGATTCAGCTGTGCTGAAAAAAATCTCAGAGACGAGAAGGTAGACTGTAGAGTCGAGAACCGGTGGGGTCCACAGGAAGGGTCTACATCCGCTTGGTGTGGTTGCTATATTTAAGAGTGGCCCAGTGATTTAGGAGAGCGGGTTAGGCTAAGACGAGGAAGAAGGAGAGAAGAAGTAAACAGAAAACCGGGAGACGAAGGTATATTCATATTTGGCGTGGAATGGGCGACGAGCCGAAGTCACGCATACGAAGGTTCGGCGAAATAGCGATTAGCGACTCTTAACATCTGCTTTGAATTTTCTATGATGTCATTTTCTCAGACAATAAAAATAGTTTATTTGTTTTTTTCTTGTCTTTGAATACACCATTAATACTCTTCACATTCATTTATTAGAGATAGTGAGTTTCTTTTTCTTTCTTTTTTATTAGTTGGGGATTTACTTTTTATTTATTTATTTATTTATTAGAGTTAGTGAGTTAGAATACCATGTCATTAACTTTTTATATAACCCAAAACAAAAAAGAGAACTTAGAGTACGTTTAGTAAATTAATTAATTTAAAATTTTATCTTTTTTAATTAATTTATAAATTATTTTTGTTAAATAAATCTTTAATAAATAAATAAATAAATAAATAATTACTTTTGGATAAAAGTGTAATTTTCATATCTGAATAAGAATTGAGTTCAATTATTGAAAAAAATTTGCAATGTTAAATATTTAAATTTGTTAAATTAATTTTATACAAAAAAAAATTAAAAGTATGTTACAACTAAAAAAAGAATTAATATAATATATCAACAAAACTCTATTTGATTTTTTCCTATAAAAAACTGATTTATGAGATATTATGTAGTTGTGCCAATCAAATTCATGGATTTTTTTTTTCCAATTTTAATGGATTTTATATTCTTATACCACTTAGGACTTAGGAGTGTTAGAGAACAAAGTTCACACAAGTGAATAGTTTGTTAATTTTATTTGAATTTGAGTGATTCTCTCTTTTAAACTAAATATTAATTATTTTCAAAACTTGCAAAATATTAAATCATTACAAACAAGATTCTAATATTCAATATTGTAAGATACATTACAATAATTCAACACAAAAACTAATTAGTAATTGAAATGAACTAACCCCCTCAGTAAGAGTATAAAGATTCTGCTGACTTGTAAATTGAAAATACAGGTAACTGGCATATGCCACAAGCATTATGAAGTTGCCAAATCTGGATAGGTATAACTGTGACTTGGGGAAATGAATTTCTGAGTGAGTAAAGTGAAGCATAGCAGGAAACAGCATTCCCGTCACGGCCATCAAAAGCAACCCAGAGTCTATAACAGCAGCTTCCTGTCGCCAAGTCCAGCTAAAAATCTGAAAACTGGGACATTAGGAGAAGAAGAATGCAAAGAAGCAATTAATTTGAATAAGATTATGCTTTTTACCTTGTTGAAAACCTGAAACCTTTGGGAGTGGACGATTTCATCACTGAAGAAGGCGCATCCAGGAATCAGAAGCATATTTGACAAGATTGAGCCCAGTAAAGATTGATGAACAACTCCCACCATCCCCTTTCTCAGTGCTTGAATCGATATAATCATATCAGTTGCATTGCCAAATGTGGCAATTAGATAGACCCCCACTTCACATATATATAACCCAAGTCAGTTCAATTGATATGGACCAGAAGCCTTGTACAAAAGAGACTAATTTAATAAAGACAGAATCAATGTTCAAAGCTAGCTGTCAACTTCCATCATTATCCTACAACATCGTTTATAAATGAAGATGTTTCTATATGGTCCTAGAATCCAAATTCAAATCCTACAACGTTTTGTGATTGGAAAGCTCTAAACCATTATATGTCTGATTTTTTTTCGCTTAGTCTAATGATAATTAAGATAATTAACAAAGGCTGTCTGTTGGTTGGGTGTAATATGCAAGCTGCCTCCCCCAAAAAGATTGGAAATGAAATTGGTTCCTCAGCGACAATGCGACGTTTGCTGCGCTGCGTGACAACACATGAGACAGACTCAGTTCTGGGACAGCCCATTAAGGAAGCACCTTCACAGCCCAACTCTCTTGCGCTGAAGTCCATTTGTCAAACACGTTGGGTCAGGCAACTCCCTCACTGCCGAAGTTTGGGCACTCCTAATGGATCTGAAAATATGGATTACGAAGGCTGATAGTAGAAGCAGACTCAACCGTGGCTCTCAGGTTTGCGAAGAACGGATGTGAAGCCAATCACCCACCCTACAGTTTGATAGATAGCATTACAGAGGTCTTGGGAAATCCAGCTAAAGCACAGGGAAGCTAACCGGTTAGCTGATTGTCTGGCTAATCATTCGTATTCTTTGATGTTGAAAGAGCAAATTTACACTGATCCTGCTGATTTCTACACTGATGTAGGTTTGGAGAAATATATGTTGTTTGTGAACTATGTAGGTTTCTGCGGCTTGATGAACAATCATTCACAAATATTCTTGATATATACTTTTATGATAGGAGAAAAGAATTAAACAATTTTTTCTAGAGCGGAAAGAACCTTTTCATGATAAGCTGTTAGATTCAGACATCACATTTCATAATGGAAAGCGGGAAGCTGAACTTGCTTTGAAGGTCAATAGTGCAGCTTTTCATGGGGACAATGCGACTGCACTGAAAATAGTGATATTGACATTTTTACTTGTAATTTTTCTGAGTATTCTCTTAACTCAGGGTTGGTTTGTAGGGAAGAATAATGTTAGGCATAGGTATAAATATATTTATGAATTTACCATTCAGACATTGTCTGTTAATTGTAGAATCTAAATGGATAGAATTGAGAAAGGTAGTAGTGTTGAAAATAAACACTAGCCCAATATAAAGTCCAGTCCATTATAAAGCTTAGTTCATTTTTATTAAGTCCAAGACAATAAAAGTTTATCAATAAATGTAGAAAAAAAATATTTTAAAGTGATATTTTAGATAAGTATGTAAAATAATATTAAAAATATATATTTTAAGAGAAGTGTGTAGAATGATATAGAAAAAAAAATTAGAAGAAATGTGTAAGATGTGGTAATAATATATAGTTAAAATTATTTCTTAATTTTATATTTATGTGATATAGAAAAAATCGATGCACTCCAGCAAAATAAAGCTTGGGATCTTGTGCCAAAGTTAAGAGATGTGAAACCTATATCCTGCAAGTGAGTTTACAAGATAAAGCACCATCTAGATAGGTCATTCGAGAGGTATAAGGCATGATTGGTAGCTCGTAGTTCTTCTTAACAGTACAGACTAGAATATGATGAAACATTTAGTCTAGTAGCAAAACTTACAACTGTACGAATCCTACTTGCACTTGCAGCCAACAAAGATTGAAACTTGTGGCAAATGGATATAAAGAATGTTTTTTTTCATGGAGAGCTAGACCGAAAAATCTACATGATCCAACCAATGAGTTTCCAACACCAAGACCATCCTGAATATATGTGTAAACTACGAAAAGTAATTTACAGATTGAAACAAACACCGATGGCATGGTATGGTAAGATTGCTGAATTTCTAATAAAAAGTGGTTATTCAGTAACACTTGTAGATTCTAGTTTGTCTGTCAAAACCAATGAAGGAAAGTTAACTATTGTGTTAGTGTACGTAGACAATTTAATCATAACCGGTGATGATGAAGAAGAAATTCTCCAGACAAAGGAGAATTTATCAGCTCGTTTTCAGATGAAGGAACTTGGACAACTCAAGCACTTCTTTGGTCTAGAGGTTGATCGCACACAAGAAAGAATATTTCTTTGTCAACGAAAATATTTCAAAGATTTGTTAAAGAGGTTTGGAATACTAGAATATAAGCCGATTTCAAAGCCGATGGAACCAAATGACAAAATTTGTACACATGAAGGAAAAGACTTGAAAGATGCTACAATGTATCAAAAATTGGTAGGCAGTTTTATCTATTTAACTTTGACTCAACCTGACATTTCTTATACAGTAAATGTGATGAGTCGGTATATATAAAATCCAAATAAGCATCATTTAGAAGCAGTTCGATGAATACTAAGATATGTAAAGATTACAATTGACTATGGTTTTTTGTACAAAAAAGAGTAAGATTGTAAGTTAGTTGGTTATTGTGATACTGACTATGTAGGAAATCAACAACTGGATATGTGTTTAAACTTGGTTCTAGAATAATTTTTTGGTGCAGCAAGAGACAGCTGACTGTATCATTATTAACTACTGAAGCTGAGTATCAAGTAGCGGCAATGATAGCTCAAGAGAGTACATAGTTGATACAACTAATGAAAAATCTACATCAACCAATAGATTATGCAGTGCTGTTATATTGTGACAACTAGTCAAAAATTCGTTTGGCAAAAAATTTAATTTTTTATGCAAGAACTAAACATGTTAAAGTGCATTATCATTTTATTAGTGAAAAGGTTCTGCAAGAAAAAATTGAGATGAGGCAAATCAAAACAGATGATCAAGTTACGGACTTGTTCACAAAAGGTTTGAGTATTGCAAGTTCGAAATGTTTCGTTGTTAGCTCGGCACAGTAAAAATAGTGAGAGCTGGTGTTAAGGAGGAGTGTTAAAAATCAACACCAGTCCATTATAAAATTCAATCCATTTTTACTTAAGTTCAAGACAATGGAAGCTTCTCAACAAATATAAAAGAAAATATTTTAAAGAGATATTTTAGAAAAGTGTGTAGAATAATATAGAAATAAGATATTTTAAAAGAAGTGTATATAATGATATAAAAAGGAGGTTTTTTAGGAGAAATGTGCAGAATGTGGTAATGATGTGTGATTATAATTATTTTTTAATTTTATATTTATGTAGTGTAGATTGCATGGTGAAGATTATAAATAGTTTCTCTTGCATTTGGATTAAGTATCATCCAAAAACACAAGTCTTTGTATTTATAGTAAGAGTGTATGTCTTTAAAGTGTGAGTGAGTGAATTTTTTTTTGAGTGTTTGAATTATTCTTCAAATTGTGAATGATCTTTGAAAAATATTGTAGTGCCTTTTATTGTCGGTATATAATTTATTTACTTATTTGAATTCAATATTAATAAATTTAAAATTTTTTACTCTAAATTTTACTCAACAAGTAGCAATTAGCAAGTAGATGAAAGAAGAGCAATTACTTCTGATGAAAAATTACGCATCGTGAAATCGTAACTATATTTCTAGATGTTCTATCTTGGCAGTATATAGGATAAACCTTGAAATCCTTAAGCTCTTTCTTTTTTAAATATATATATATATATATATATATACGCATCACAACATGCCACTTGGTATGTATAGCATCACAACATTCTGATCTGGGCATCTCTAATTAATGTCAATGTATATTGCTATATACATTGATATCTAAACTGACATTTTTTATTCTTAAAGCATAAGATATCAAAATATATGTAGCTTAAGTTTTTTATAGTTGTTTGATATGGAAGTTGGACGTTTATCAAACAAATGACTTAATGTGAGAACTGATAGAAATTTTTTAACTAATCAATGGCATATCTTTCAACTTTTTGATGGGATCTATATATATATATATAGATATCTTAAATGATGGTCTTATAATCTTATGTCTACGCATTCAATCTAGCTAGATAATTAATTCACTCCAATTTTATTCTTAGATAAAATTAAGGGTGTACCAAAACCCAACTTGTTGCCCTTATTGATATTAATAATTGTCAATCATTCGTAAATAATGTTTTTTTTTTCTTATATTATGTTTCATTCATACATAGATATAAGTTTAACCAGTGTTTGATAAAAAATAAATAAAAAGTTACTTGATGATATTCTCTTCTTGGTGCATTATGGGGATAAACTTGTGAAAGTGACGTAATATTTATGAAAAAGCATGCATTCGTATTCTCGCCAAACACTAACTCATATGATAGGTTTCTAAATTATCGACTTATTTGATGAAATCAGTGTCGGGAACTTTGGGTTAATTAATGGGTCCGTTTGTTTGGGAACAACATTTGCCAAACTTGGTGACTCTCCAGTTTCAAAAAATACAAAATGATATAAAGTTGCATTTTATGTGCGTTCATTGACTTGGGACAGCATCCCTCTGATTCTTCAGTCTTGGCAATTTGAAAAAGCCCAGACGAGAGAGATGACTTGAAATGGTTAATTTCATCAAGCAGCCTCAGACGTGGTTTAAAATGTTCCCCCAGACAGTTCAGAGTTTTAATCCGAGAATGGCATCGAATCTGAAGCCCCCCCTCCACTCTCAACCCTCTGCCCACCACTGCTCCCTCAATCTTGCTCAAAATCCTATTAGTGAGTTTTTCTTCTTTTGATATATAAAGGATAACCTCCATATGCATTCCAATTCTAAGAAATCTAAAACCATGTTTCCAAAAGAGATTATTTTCCTGAAAATGGCAACCCTCAGGACTATAATTGGTATTCCACCCTCAAGTGAGAAGCAATGACCCATTAGATAATAAAGTGACCATACATACCCCTGAAAGGATCAAATAAGATTTTGTTGGCTATTTCCCTCCACGTAAAAGTGCAAAGTTAATGAATGAGAATAACTTATTACAGCAAATTCCGATAGATTTGTTCACTGTTGCACCTTTTCTGCCATTAATGATACTTTTTGCTAGTTAGAATCAATTTTAATAAATAATGCCAGTAAAGTTTGAGATTGAGACCTAAAAGAGTCATCTTTTACAATTGTAATCTGTTAATAGCATCCTCCCGAGGAAAAAGAAGCAATGAATGAACCAACCAAAATGGGGACCTCACAAATATTCCTCACTCCGCTATTATTCTCTGTCCATCGTATTCTTATCAAAGGGAGCTCCGAAGCACTGCAACATCAATCATTATTGTGTGGTTAAATTATTGCATATATCCGCTGATGAAGAGACTCAATCTCCGGCTTCTTCAACTACAACCTCATTGTGCCTAGATGAAGCAAAAACAGATATTGCTAACCACCACATTTCCGTACATTAAAAGGGGATTGTCAGGGTACCACATTCATGCAGTATTGTTATAGTTAGAGCAAAATCAATTCATCCAATGGATCAAAAATTCATCTTAGACTCTCCCAAAAATACCACGTTATATCCAACCAGAAACGGAAACAACACAACACGAGAGTACCTCAAAATGCCACTCTTATGACAATCTCTAATCTGTCATGAGCTAAAAGAATGCAATGGAAACTTGAGCTACTCAATGACACAGATTTTCCTTTCCTGGTAAATATTATCAAGACAAGATTGATTTGATTTCAATCTGAACCCATTCTCCAATTTTTCCTAAAAATCAAATCCCAACCCGTCTTTTCAAAAATTACAGGAAATCATTTTATCATCAGAAGAAAACAAAGAAAAACAGATGACTACGAAGAAAGAGGCCGAGGCGGAGGTAGTAGTTGATGAAGATTCTGATGAACCGAGTTCTGGTGTCCATTTCCCTGAGCTATAAAAGGGTGCCCCAACAATCTAGAGGCGGGCCACCTCCGCGAGGGATCTCTCTGCAAGCAGCGGGATATAAAATCTCTAAACTCTATCGACGCCATCGCCGGTGCCTCCGGCGGCTGAGACATACAAATCGCACACATCAAGCTTGCCCAATCTCCTTGCCTCCCCACCGCAAATGGAAATCTACCCATGTAAAATTCCAATATACTCACCCCAAGGCTCCATATATCCCCAGCATACGCATCGTAGTGTCCATCATTGATGTCTGTGTTGATTCTCTCAGGGCTCATATAAGCGATCGTGCCCACCGATGAATTACACGGATCCATGGTTTGCGCCAGAATCCGGCCCACCCCGAAATCAGCAATCTTGACCTGGTTGCGCGAGTTGATCAAAAGGTTCGACGGCTTGATATCTCGGTGAACGATGTGGCGGCGGTGGAGGTAGGCCAGACCACGGAGAATCTGACGAGCTAGATCTGCGAGCTGTTGCTCGTGGGGGATGTGTTTCCCTTCTAAGGACCCACCGTCCATGAACTCGAGAAGGACTTGGATTTCGCCGTTGTGATCGTACATGTCATGGCACCTGACGACGTTCGGGTCATCCACGTCCCGAAGGATCTGGATTTCCCGATGGATCTGTCGGCGCACGGAGTCTTCATGGTGACCGTATATAACCTTAAGCGCGAAAACCCGACCGGAGGGTCGGTGGAAGACCTTATAGACGGTGCCACCGCTTCCGCTACCGATTCGATTGAGTCGTTCGAGCTCGGAGAAGGGGACCAGTTGGTGGTGAGTTGGGCCGGCGTGCTGACTCGTTGACGGTGCCGAGTTGGGTGGGGGAAGAGGAAGAGGCACCGCTAGTGGCGAGTCTCGTGGCGGCAACGGTAAAGTCAAGTTCTTCAAGTCAGGACGTCGGCGCGAACGGTCACGATTGGATGCACTAGCGTTAGGCGGTGGCTGAATTGGCCTCATGACTCGGGGGCGAAGAGTATTCGATTGATGAGAATGAAAAGTGGTAACCTTTTCAACATCAAATGGGTTTCTCCAAGAGAGCCACCAATATCATTTGTTGCCCGATTTCATGCAAACTATCCATGAAATAGGAGGAGGCGAACGTTCCTGGAAGAGGGAAAACGGAAGAAACAGCCAGAAAAATGAAAAAAGAAAATCGCGATGTGGTGTAGTTTGCGAGACCAGATGGAAAATTTTTAGATTGAAAGGAGAGAGGTTGCTGTCAAAAGAGGGAATCGAGATTTAAAGGGCTTGAGGGTCCACGCGCCTCATAGACCCGTGAGGAGCGTGGCCCAATCAGGTTCAGAATCACGGTATAGATTATTAGATTGGGATTTTTGTAAATGCGTGTAGATAATCTGAGCGCTCCACTCCAACACATTTGTATCTCGTGGAAATTATAAAAAGAGTCCGGTGGGGCCCACGACATTTTGCCGTGGGATAGTTTCTTTCTGCTGCTGCAGGCTGTAGTGTAGATGTTTGTATCGATTGGATCAAAATCGAAAACAACGTACGGAGAACCTCGTCCAATGAAATGGGCTCAATTAGATGACCTTTGTGATTATTAATACCTTAATCCAATCCGATCTAATAAAAGACACACAGTAATTTGCTGAAAAAGCTGAAGGGTAAAAAGGAGAAGAAAAAATTATTAGTTATAAATTTACCTCGATCTCGGTAGTCGGTAGTAGTGTAGTTTACAATAATATCCTAATCATAGTTAGCAACCAGGAAAATATGAATGGTAAGTTTAATTTTAATACACTCTTTTTTAGGGTGCAGTAATGGGGAATTAACAAACGGCATCTGAATGGGGTTTATAATTTGAGTGGTTGGTTGGGCCGCAATCTAGGTTCTATAATTCTTTCATGGTGATTATTAAAAGCAGCTAAATTACCACAAACTATGTCCAAAAAAAACAAAATACCACGAAAGGAAAAACAAAGAAAATTGAGAGGTACCCGCATGCATCCAAGGCATCCCCAACTGTAGCGTGTGATAGCTTTTTCCTTTACAAAAAGACTGCTTCTTGCTTTTTATAAACACTAAAAAGAGAAACACTATGCTGCCTCGTGGGGCATGCATCTATAAAATAGGTTTCTTCTTTTGATTTATTTTCTTTGTTTAACTTTTTTGCATATATAGGAACTTATGTTATTGGCAAGTGGATATATTATGATATTGTAGTATATATTAAAATTGAACCCAACTCCATCCTCAAACCTTAATAAAAGTAGCATTTCATAAAATTTGGGTTATTATAATTTATGCAAAAAAAAAAAAAATTGAAATACCTGTGTTTTACTCTTATTTCCATAGACCAATTATTGAGCCAAAACTAAGATGACCTGAATATCATAGTCAACTTAGGAAGACATTCGGATGCTCCAGCTTAGGGTAGTGCCCCTAATTGAATTGCTCTTCGTAAGACCACACCAATAATTGTCAATCTTTTTCACAAGAACATGACTGGACCTACCATTTCCTTTTTTCTCCTTCTTTCCTATTCTTTGCTCTAAGTTTAGAATTCTAAGGTTTCTACCCTCCCCTCCCAAAAAAAAAAATGAATTTTTTTTGTTTGACATTGAAATTTATACTTTATTTCAGAGTCAATCAAGAAGAAAGGTCTTTGAACTGTGAGGCAAGGGATGTTTTCTTCCCCAACTTGTCATTGGGTTTGTTTCGTCGCATCTTCGTGTCATGGTTTTAGACCATTACCCGTCATACAAGCAAGTTGAGTATTCTAATAGTACTTGTCCTTTCTATATATTACTTTGCTTTTCTTTTACCAACGTCAACTCCTTTCGTCTTCTCTTCTCCCTCTCTATTCACACTTACACCACCGATCCATTATAACAAAGGAATTAATTTTTTTTTATTAAAATAATTAAAACGTTTTCCTTTTCTAAATTATTAATATAAAATAAAATTATCAAAACAAAATAAAATATTTATTAAAAAATTATACTATTTTAATTAAAATTATTATATTTTAAAAATATTTAGGTCAAAATATTCTTATTTTAATAAAAAAAATTCTTATTTTGATAAAAATATTTTTATTTTGACTTATTTTAAAAAACAAATACTAAATTAATTTAAAATATAAAAAAATTTATAATATAAAAATAAATAAAATTAGTATCATATCACATTCAACACTGAATTATTTTCTCTCATAAATCACAATATCTTTTTTTAATTTTCTACTTTCTCCCTTTATTCTTATGACATTATTTTTTTTTATTATCTTTATTTTAAAGAAAAAACTATAAAAATGATGAAAAAAGATTGAAAGACTATCTTTTTTTAACTTCCTACTTTCTTCCCTTATTCTTATGACATTATTTTTTTTATTATCTTTATTTTAAAGAGAAAACTATAAAAATAATAAAAAGAGATTGAAAGACAAAGAGAGAAAAAGATACTTAAAGATAGAAATAAAATCATAATTGTTAGAGAGAAAAACTTAAATATAGATGCCACTAAAGAGTTAAAAAAAATAAAGAGATAGATGTAAAAAAAATATTATTATTAAATACTCTTAAAATTTAAATCAAAATCTTACTATAATAACATGTTTATTTATTATTTAATTATAGACATTAATTTGAACTAATTTTAGTATAATTTTATATATTTATATAATTAATATTATGTTAAAAAATTTTAAAATTAAAAAAAAATTATTTGAAACGTTTCTTAAAAATTGTCATGTTTCTTTAAAATTTTCGAAATATTTCAAAATATTTTCGATTTTAAAGTCATCAAAATAGTATTTCGAAACGAAATTTAATAACTTGATTATCACGTTCCATGATCCCATTCTAAAAATAAATAAAATACAACTTCAAATAATAACCCAAAACAGATGCTTTTACGGCATACATTTGATCAATAGTATAATATTACCAACTAAAACATACCATTAACTAATCAAGACTACAGTAACTCATTC
Organism: Gleditsia sinensis; assembly: GCA_037074535.1. Taxonomy (NCBI): domain Eukaryota; kingdom Viridiplantae; phylum Streptophyta; class Magnoliopsida; order Fabales; family Fabaceae; genus Gleditsia; species Gleditsia sinensis. The sequence goes on along the minus strand of CM073469.1, from coordinate 455,107 downwards.
TCATTTTCATTTCCTCTAAACCTATCTCATTTTTAGTGAAAAACTTAAGGAAAAGATAACAACGAACATTCCTTCTAAACTTCACTATATATAGCAAGCATAACATATTTCAATTTGAAGCCACATCCGTACATCGTCTGCTAACAGCTTCGTACACTACAATATACAGTGTAATATCTCTGTATTGAATCAGTTCTACCACAATGTTCAAGAGTTTCATTGTTAAAGTGATGTACAAAAGATTTACTTATCACATCTGGAAGGCGTGTGATTACGTTGCCAAGAAACTTGCATTGATACCCTACCCTGAATTTTCTTCCGTCAAGTCAGGTGCCAACATAAGGCCCACGAACGGAGACTGGAGGGCCATGTGAATATCTCCATTCTCCACAGGCTAAGCATCTATCTTCCCCAACACTGTTCTCAAGAGTACAAAATTTGCAAGACCAAGTTTTGAAATTGGCAACATGTTTCTGCTTTTCTGCTCCACAGGCTTCGCATATTAGGGCCAATGACTGCCTCAAACCAAGTCATCATACTTTAGTTCAGTCAATGCAACATGAATTCTCTCTCTCACATACACACACAGTCACAGCATCCATGCCCGTTTGCCAGAAGGAAAATATACATAAGATGTTTACAGAGGTATATTAATAGAGGAGCTCTTTTTATTCACACAAACCATATAAATTAACATAGTTATTGGAAAAAAATCTGACGTCAAACTAAATACAATAAGTCATTTGTGATTAGCAACATAGTTTGAGGCTCAACATCAGTAAAGTAACTAAAAATACAAAGGACTTTATCAATGTCTTGGTGTGGGGTGGAGAGGGAGGGGGAATAGAAAAGCTCCTTATAAACTTTAGAAGAATAAAGGAGACAAAAAGGAGAATTTTTTGTATGAAATGTGTCTTCTCATTGAGACTGTATAAGTCTACACAGGAAACGGATATAATAAAGGAAAAATTAGAATTATGCTAATCAACAATCAACCAAGAATCAAGGAAATCTAAGTTTATCTTTGTACCATTACTAAAATAGCATAACATTAGGGACATACATTAACACTCCTTAGCAACTTTCATCCCCCATTATGTTTTACGACAATCTTCACTGTTTTGAGTTTCTTTTTCCTTATCCTTTCTATTATGTACCAAAGGACTAAGCATTACACTAAAAATACAAAGATAAGCCTATAGAAATGAATTTGTGGGATAAGTTTTTATCTACCATTTTCTTTATTTCCTATGATCACAGTTAGACTAATCAAATGATGGCCCCCAAGTAAAAACCTGCATCGGTTTACCTGTTTCCCACCTATAAACCACATACAACTCCACGTGTTGCACATGTATGGTTAACCTAAATAATATCACAATCCTATAGAATTAAAGCACAAAGGAAGAGCTCTATTCCACAATATGAATGGGAGGGAAGAAAGTTATTAACCAGTGAGCAAATTGACGCCACACCATCAAATCATTGACCATGGAAATGTTTTAATCCATGCATTGTGCACCAACTTAAACCATCAGCTTAGTCATGACAAAACACAGCCGCGTCTAATAACTCGTTGTATCACTGTCAGCATGGCCATAGTTGTCCTTGACAGCCAATAGAAACCTTGGCCAGCAAGACAACTAACAACATTTCACAAGTACGTGACAGATTCATTGTGCAGCATAACTGCCAGGCACATCACAACATTTACATGATCTTTTTAGTGTACTAAAATTGCAGGGTGTTGATGGCAAAAATTCAAGGATAGGGTCAATATTGTGGTGATTGGGCACCCAGAAATAAAGCAGAAATGTTAACACACAGCACAAAACTTAATATAAAATACAGTTGAAATCATAGATATCATATGCATTCCATCAAATTTGTAAAACACAAACATAGAAACCAACTGTACCTGATTTAACAAGGTGCAGGTATTGCACTGCCATTTTGGTCCACCATCTACTGTTTCCTTGGCCATTGTGGATTGAATAGATGTACGATCAGAATTCAAGGACGTTCTTTGACTTTCAGAAGGCCCACTAAAACTCGTATTAGTGTCACTCTCTGCAGACTTTGATCCGCACCATATGTCATCATGCAGTCTCCTTTCTGCAGCCATAGCAGCAGCTTGAATTGGACTCAAAGCAACCTTAATGCTGCTATCACCGCCTAAACGCTGAGGTCCTGAAGGCAACAAAACTCCACGACGTGCTCTGCTTTCTGCAGCAGCCAATGCAGCCTGGCGAAACGATGGCAAAGGTGGTTGACGGGAAAATCCACCCAGACGTCTCCCTGAGAGGTCAAATCCTTGCCCAGTGCCGCTAATCCCTTTGGCCATCAGTTCTTCACATTCCTACAGACAAATAGATTCTGCATTAAGTATACATAATTATCTACAACTAATTCTTAGTAACAAGTGCAAGCATTCCACTTCGATTTTGGTAATTTACTAGAAATTAGCCTACCTGATGATAAACTCTTTTTTTTAATGGTACTATTAACATGTGAAACCTCTCCCACTAGGCAAAATATGTGAAGATATGGGATCCACTACAGTCTCCAGAAAAAACTTCGGTGTTAACCTCAACTATATGCAAGATTATATGACACAAGGTGATTAAAGCCTTATGGCCCTCGCCATCCCCTAACTTCTTCAATTGCTTGTGTAAGTGTGTTCCCCCTCTGTAAATGGACTTATTTTCATGCCATGTATACAGGTAACAAAGATCATATCTTTATTTGAATTAAAATTATAAACTAGGATAAATGCATATCCTTGCAAAGAAAATGTAATATAAAGGTCATGTGAACTAGAAGTATGAAATAATTGTGATTTATGACTTATATACAGAAAGCATGAGCAAAACAAAAATTGTGGACAAAGTAAAAAGCATTACCTTCCTGATTTCATCCAGAAGGTTATAAAACTGAGCATTGTGGGGACCATATTCATTATGGCAAAGCTCATGCAGCATAGTATCAAGAATCTGTTCATAAGGGAAAAAATCCCATTCACGGTTAGGCCTCCGCAGTCTTAGCTTTACCTCTGCACCCGGTCCTATATTCAAACCTAGAAGTGATGGATTGGCAGGACTGCATTCTAAAGTTTTAGATAACAAGAAGCAATATGCAAGTGTAAAATTAAAAAAATGAAGTTAGGTAAATAAGAAAGTACCAGAATTCAGAAAGAACTTTGACTTTCCATTTCCTTTTCCTCATTATTGGTTGCACCTGTTTAGCTACTTTTTCAAGAATCTTCCTCGCTTCATCTTCTCCAATTCTCTTTAGAGGTTTAATATCCCAGACCTTGTTAAGATCATTAAGATCCATGCTAACCAGTAAGAACAAGTTCCTGACCTCTCTGTAATAAAATCCAAAGTCATGAATCATATTCTCCATATACATTATTCAGAAACAAATATATTAGCACATTTGTAAACCAATAGATTACAAAAGCTTGGAATCCTCATTTACTTCAAGGCTGAAAGGCAGAATGGAAGCCCAATTGTCCCCTTTAAATCTTATACGTAGCCCTGGTTGTAGCAACATGGGGCAGAAAGAGATGAAACAGAAATGAAAATGAATCCTCAAACTAGAGTTCTCTTAAAAGCATAGGGTATTAAATCCAAACAGCTTGTCCCATTAAGATTTTAAGAGAGTCCTGCTTAAATCCAACTCACTAACGTCAATTTGATAAATAAAAACGACTAACAATCAAAATATACTACAATCTAAGAATCAGTTATCACATAGTCACATGCTAGAACTTAGAAAACCAAAATAAAGTTTGTCCTTCTTCATTCATTCAGCTATCCAACTTTTTCCTTGGGGGTTGATGAATCCTACACAGGTAGTTCAGTCCAGAAAATGAAAATTGTAGAATTCGATTTCGTAAAATCCTCACCTAGTTCTCAAAACCTCACATACCTAATAATTTTCATGCTCATAATTAAAAGCTTTCCCAGGAAAGAAAGCACTAGCAGTAGATAATGTAAAACTGATGCAGAGAATTCAGCGAAACTCACCTCTTGTTTGGACGCAGATGTTACCGCTATAAGAAAATCTCGTCTACGATGAAACGCAAATAGCCTTGGAAATTTGATCGTAATCCGATGACTTCTATGCTTTATATTGATTTGAAATTTATTTTACGGATAAACAGTTGGGGGGGGGGGGGGGAGAGATTCGTTTATCTTAAATCTTAATAGATAATATTTATTTAATAAATTAAAAAAAATGGATGAACCGGAAAAAATAAAATAGGCTGTGTCCTCTGTCCAGCTCTCTCCAGTTGAACAGGATCCTATAGTCCACAACTTTCACTACATCGTAAATAATAAAAAAGATCCTGTCTTTGAGCTCTCTCACATTTGAGGAAAAGAAAGAAAATAATTTGAGGTTAGCATGCTTTTTTGAGCGAAAAAATTAATATGAACCTAGCATACATTTTAAGTAAAAGAATAGGGAGCTTTGACTCATCGTGGTCTAGGGATATATATAGGTTTGGTTCGGTTTGATTTTAGATTTCAACCAAACCGAACCGACTATAAAAAAAAAAAATTGAATCTATTCAGTTCGGTTGAGGTTCAACCAACCGAATCGAACCGAACCGTCAAAAGACAGTTCGATTTGGTTCAGTTTATTTAAAAAAAAAAATTTTTTTTTGTCAAATTTTTTTAATTTTTGACCCATTTAAATTTGTTTGAGCCTAATTTTTTTTAATTTTTGAATTTATTTCGAATTTTTTAGAACATTTCAAAAAATTTAAAAAAAATTATATAAAATATTTTTAAAATATAATAAAAAATAAATTTAATAATATAAATTAAATATATTAAAAATAATTTAGTTCGGTTCGGTTGGACCGTTCCAATCGAACCGAACCGATCGGTTTTTCAAAATAAAAAAATCGAACTAAACCGATTTTAATCAGTTTGGTTCGATTTTTAGTCGATTCAATTCAATTTTTTTGATTTAGTTTAATTCAATTTAATTTTTGTTCACCCCTATTGTGGTCCAGCCCAACCTTCCCCTTAATCCATAGAAATAAAAGTTACTTTTCCACTGATATTAGGCAGGGGAAAAAACCCAGTCTTTAATGAACTACTAAATGCCCATTTCATTCAGACTTCAAAATGCAAAGAAACAAGTGAAGAGCCGTGTGTCTTGATATCTAAAGCAAAAGCACCAAGCATTTCGGACTTCAAAACAATAAAACCACTTTCACATTATCAAGGCTGCATAAACTTCAATTACATCTATCGGGTGCACACGAAATTATCGCACCATTTCCATAATTCCATGCAAAATCTGCTCTGGGAGAGGCACACCGCACCCTCTCAGTTGCCTCAACGATACCCAAGAAAGGAATTTTTTTCTTTGTAACAAAAATAAATAAATAAAAAATCCTCGTTTAACTGCCACCTGGAGGACCACACGTCCATTTCACTAGATATTAGATAATTTGGAATTGACGATGCCTCCACGGACTGGAGGCCGCAGAAGATCGTAGCCTTACATTACCATTTATTGTCAATCAATGGGCAACCGAATTTTTAACAATAAGGCCCTGCTTTCCTCCCTACTATTGTTCTTTCCCCTAGAGTCCTTCCCTCCATTTCTCCTTCAACCGTCACTTTCTATCCTTCTCTCGCTCTTGCTCTTCTCAAAGAACCAACAAGAAAAAGCATCACTTTTTGTTTTTCTCTGGAAACTCCAACAGAACCAGAAAAATGGTCAGACTCATCAGCATTTGGTTACTGTATCTCGCGCTTTTTATGTTTTGTGCCACTATCCTTGCCTGTGCTGCTCATCAACAACAATCTCAGCAAGGTGACTCACATTCATGTTAATTTGTTCAGTCCTGTTTCTGTTTCCCGTCCTTTCTTTTCTCCGTTTGGTTAGTGAATAATTTTTGGAAAAGAAAGGAACATTACTGAAATGATAAAATAGTTGAGTTTTTCTGGGCATCAAACGATTCTTTATCCTTGTTGTTTGCTCAGACCCGAGTTACCTGAGGTTCGTGTTTAACGCCAGCGACTTCCCGTCAGAAGATTATTATGATTACATTATCGTCGGCGGCGGCACTGCTGGGTGCCCATTGGCGGCGACCTTGTCTCATAAGTTTCGGGTGCTTGTACTGGAACGAGGAGGTGTTGCGTACGGCAAACCCAACTTGATGACCCAAGAAGGGTTCTTGACCACCCTTACGGATGCCAACACGTATGACTCCCCTGCCCAAGCTTTCACTTCTGAAGATGGTGTTCCCAACGCTCGGGGACGCGTTCTTGGTGGAAGCAGCGCGATAAATGCTGGGTTTTATAGCCGAGCTGATGAAGAATTCTTCAAAAGTTCTGGTTTATCTTGGAACCTCAAGGTTGTCAACGAATCATACGAATGGGTTGAGAGGGAAATTGTGTTTAGGCCAGAGCTCAGGACTTGGCAATCAGCTGTTCGCGATGGATTGCTCGAAGCAGGGGTTGATCCCTACAATGGGTTCAGTTTTGATCATTCAACTGGTACGAAAATTGGTGGCTCAACATTTGATAGCTCGGGGAGAAGACACAGTGCTGCTGATCTTTTAAGATATGCCAGAGCAACCAATATCAGAGTAGCCGTATATGCTAGCGTAGAGAGAATTCTTCTAGCTTCATATGCACCGTATGTTGGTTCAAAGCAATCTGCTATTGGGGTTGTTTATCGTGACCAAATGGGAAGGTACCACCATGCTATGGTCCGCGAACATGGTGAGGTGATTCTTTCTGCAGGTGCCATTGGAAGCCCTCAACTGCTGCTGCTTAGTGGCATTGGTCCCAGGCCTTATCTCTCTTCATGGGGAATTCCAGTAGCCCATCATCTTCCCTACGTTGGGCAGTTCCTCTATGATAATCCTCGTAATGGTGTCAATATTGTGCCCTCAATTCCACTTGAGCACTCACTGATACAAGTTGTGGGGATTACAGATTCAGGGGCTTACATAGAAGCAGCGTCCAATGTCATTCCCTTTGCTTCTTTTGCTCATTCTGTGTTCATTGGCACAGCATCCTCACCACTTTACCTCACAGTGGCTACCCTCGTTGAGAAGATAGCAGGGCCAGTGTCGAGTGGTTTTCTTAGACTGGCTTCAACGGATGTAAAGCTCAATCCTATTGTCAGATTCAATTACTTTAGCAACCCACTTGATGTTGAACGCTGTGTGAATGGCACAAGAAAGATAGGTGATGTACTCAGAAGCAGGTCTATGAATGATTTCAAGTTCAGAAACTGGTTAGGGGATCAAGACTTCAGATTTGTTGGGCCTGCGTTGCCTATTGACCAGACGAACTTTGCTCATATGGCTGATTTCTGCCGCAGGACCGTGGGCACCATATGGCACTACCATGGTGGGTGTGTGGTAGGGAGCGTGGTTGATCCTGATCTTAGGGTCATTGGAATTGATTCACTTCGTGTTGTGGATGGATCAATATTTAGTGTATCACCGGGAACAAATCCTCAGGCTACCTTAATGATGCTTGGACGGTAAGTTTTAATGAAGCTAACGGGCGTTCTTTCATGATAACACGTTCAAAAAAAGAATAATAGTTCTATTGTTGTACTTTTTTAGGTATATTGGGCTGAAGATAATCAAAGAAAGGGCAAGGTACAAATGATTGCGGATTGCCTTTCTTTGCTCGCGGGCGATGCATAGAGGATGCTCTCTCGAGCACTAGTTTTTGTTAATACAAAACCACAGAATGTATGCTTAAGATGTGTGATTAGATTAGAGAAAGTGAGCAGTGACATTTTTAACAGCTCGTCACTGTCTTGACTTTCTAGGCCTGTTCGTCAAAGTCAACTATGACTCAAAAGCTATAAACTTCCTTTGTTGTTGGGTCTTGAGGTGTTGTATTACTTGATTCAAATTGTTCTTTGTGCACTTTTGGCTGATGGGTAACTAGAGCTTTTATTTTTAGTTACCAAAAAAACTAATTTATGCAAATATATGTAGTAACATATACCTCATGTATTCATGGTGCTACTGGACCCTTGAAAGTGTAGCAAATGGAGATGGCTCAGCAATGGTATTTTCGTTAGATTAGGCACAATGAAAAGCATTCCCATGTTTCTTGGTTTGCTCTGGGATATGGGTTAGAAAGTAGCTTTCATTCTTCATTTCATATAAGCGAAGGAGGCATATTTGTTTGTGTTGCACTTGCGTATTGTTATTACTAAGCTACTACCCCACTGTAAAGTTTAGCGAGTATCATTTAAGTGGTCCCACTGTGATGAGTTAAGAAGGCTGGTGATTAGTGGGTTCTAGTTCAGAGGCAAACCCCCTAACTGAGGTTTATTTTCTACCAAAACTTCCAAACAGGCCCTGATGAGAAAATGACCTCATTTGAATAAATCCCTTTTCCTAAGCATCATAAGCACAAAACACAATGGATTGGATGCAAGTTTTGTACGAGTTAATAATAATAATGAGAAGCAGAAATATATCATTCAGTATTGGCAATTGAAACCGATTGGGATGGCGACTATGCAGTGTGGTCCAAAATGACAATATTGTTAAGAGGTATGGATATGGACAAATATGTGTTAATAATCACAAGACCGCATTTATTCCCCGGATTCCAGGTCTGTTGGCCATGAATTATTAAAGTGCTGCAACAGGTTCTACTTTTTCTAAAGGGACGGACCCAATCTAAGGTTGTACATTATTTTCACGCCTTCTGGGGTCGGTCATCTCTCGCTTCAGGATAATAATTGTCCTATTCAAGACTTTCTCAATAATTATTCTACACACGTAGCATCACGTGTTAAAAATGATTCTTTTGAAATTAAACTTGTAAAAATATATTAATGATGTTTTAAAAGAGAAAAAAGACAATACTAGAGTAAGAAAAGAATGCCATTTTCATCAGAAAGGGTGAATATTGTTTGCAAATTTCAGATACGCTAGCTAGTTTGGTGCTTGTCTTTATTTTCAATGGACACTGATTTTCATACAAAATATTCAGCTCTGATGAAATGGGTAGTAGGTGAAGATCAAAACCATATTTTTACGTTACCTTGTTTTAATAGAGGCACAGGAGCCGAAACCTAGGAGGGTTTCAAACTTGAGATGATGCTGCGTTGGAAGTTCCAAACATTCATGCTTGCGGTTGCCGCAAAGTAAAATGGTTTCCGAGAAGACGGTTAGTGTTTGAATTTGACTTCTTCACATGTCTAAATTGTTAATTTCATGAAGCAGAAAACAAAAATGGAAATGGGGCAACTTGCAACCGTAGAGTCAGTGGTGGGGGCAAGGCAGGGGATTGCCCTATATATATATATGTGCACATGCCAGATTCTTTATAATTCATAAACTAAAACATCCTTAATTATAATATAATGCAATAAAGAAATATATATATTTAAATTTCAATCACTTTTACTCCACCATTTGCTTTCCGTGATGCCCACTTATTTGCTACTTTATAATTATAGCAATGATTGTATATATATCAGAGCGAGCGAAAACAATAACACCACACCACAACTTATTTTTTATATAAAAATATTAATGTAAGAAAATTCAATATTAGATAAATTTATTAGAACTTATATTAATTATACAACCAATGCATTAATGATTCTTTAATGAATTTGTGAGAGACTTTGAATGATCCTTTCTTTGTTCCATATAAGCTCAAGCAAGAGAGAAGTGCTCTCCACCTGAAACACTGAGATTAAGAAAACAGAAAAGCAGACAAAGCACCCATTTCTCTCCGGATGGCCTCCTCTGCATGTACCAAACCCGTCTTCCCCTCTCCCTTCCCCTCCTTTTCTTCACAATCTACCTCAAAATTCTCTCTTCTCTCATTCCTCAACAACCCCCCCTCTATACCCGCTTCCCTAAAGCTCTCTCCTTCTCAACGTTCCTTCGTCGTCAACAGTGTTTTGAAAACAATAGACCCGTCACAATCATCTGTCTTAAGCTCCAAGGATATTGAATCTCTGTCTTCGGCTCCAAAACCCACCATCTTGGTCTCCGAAAAACTTGGAGATGCAGGCCTGGAAGTGTTGCGTGGTTTTGGACACGTTGAATGTGCATACAATCTCTCACCCGAGGAACTCTGCTCAAAGATCTCGTCTTGTGACGCTTTAATTGTGAGGAGCGGTACCAAGGTGACGAGACACGTGTTTGAGGCTGCCAAAGGAAAGTTGAAGGTTGTGGGTAGAGCTGGTGTGGGCATTGACAATGTGGATCTGCAAGCAGCTACAGAGTTTGGTTGCCTCGTCGTTAATGCGCCCACGGCCAACACAATTGCTGCCGCCGAGCATGGGATCGCTCTGCTCGCAGCCATGGCGCGAAATGTTGCACAGGCAGACGCCTCCATGAAAGCTGGTAAATTCCAATTTCGGGGAGCCTTCTTTTTTTTGTTTGTTTTTGGAACCAAATGCAGCAACAGATAGATCTTTATAAATATGACCATTATTTGTGGATCTATTCTTGGGTATGTAGAATTTAACATTAGAAGTTGCTATATACACTTTACGATCAGGAACATTCATTTTTATCGTAGCTGCCGCTTTAATGATTTGAGAAAATAAAACTATATGGTGAAAGTCTGCGTTGCTTTCAGCGTTTATTAAAAATTCAAGCTTATTTACAACTTCAAAGTAGAAGTCTCCAATTCCGCTTTCGTTTTTTACTTATTTGCATTGCATACCACTCCAAACTTCAGTGATCGGCTGCTTCATAATTAGCAGGAAGAGTCCGAAAATGATACAACAGACAGAGATGTTTGACGTAAATTACTAAGGAGATGCTTAGGATGATTAGAAAGAGTTTGACAGATCTCAATTGCTAATATTTATAAGAGAATAGTATGATTACTTTCTTTCATTTTAGCTTCTTGTTGTTGCCCTTCAATTATGGGTCCTATAGTGACATGATACAACTTTGCAGGAAAATGGCAAAGAAACAAATATGTTGGAGTTTCTCTGGTTGGGAAGAAATTAGCGGTGATGGGATTTGGAAAAGTAGGATCTGAAGTGGCGAGGCGTGCAAAAGGGCTGGGTATGAATGTGATTGCTCATGACCCATATGCCCCAGCTGACAGAGCCCGTGCTATTGGTGTAGATTTGGTGTCATTTGAGCAGGCCATCTCCACTGCAGATTTCATCTCTCTCCACATGCCACTCACCCCAACTACTAATAAGATCTTCAATGACAATACTTTTTCCAAGATGAAGAAGGGAGTCCGCATCATCAATGTTGCTAGAGGTGGGGTTATAGACGAAGATGCATTAGTAAGAGCCCTTGATAGTGGAATAGTTGCTCAGGTATGTATGGCCCCTTTTATTAACTTGTTTGCTTCAACTTTTTTTTTCTTGTGACTTGTGATTGTCAATAAAGGTTTGAGATGTTGCTTTGTCATTTGATATGTGCCTCAAATGATTCTTGTCTTTCTTACAATTGCATATGGAACAGGCTGCACTTGATGTCTTCACTGAGGAGCCCCCATCCGAAGACAGTAAGTTAGTGCAACACGAGAATGTCACTGTCACACCTCATCTTGGAGCTAGCACCAAAGAGGCCCAGGTTCGTGTTTACCTTCTGCACTTCTTCTTTTCCTTTAGTTCCCTGTTTCAATCCACTTCTCATCAAATTGGACTCACCAGGAGGGTGTAGCTATTGAAATAGCAGAGGCTGTGCTTGGAGCATTGCAGGGGGAACTTTCAGCAACTGCTGTCAATGCTCCTATGGTTGCTCCTGAGGTAAACGTTGTGACATTCCAAAAAGACAATAACAACACCATCACAACCTATGGCTTTGTAATTGTATTGCTATAGTGTGGAGGTAACTCAAACATGCCTCTTCTCGTCAGGTGCTGTCAGAACTGGCTCCCTATGTTGTGCTCGCAGAGAAGTTGGGCAGGCTAGCTGTACAATTAGTATCTGGAGGAAGTGGAATTAAATCTGTAAGATTGGTTTATAGATCAGCGAGGGACCCAGATGACCTAGACACTAGGCTTCTTCGAGCCATGATCACAAAAGGCATCATTGAATCTATATCAAATTCATTCGTCAATCTTGTAAATGCCGATTTCACTGCAAAGCAGAAAGGGCTTCGCATAAGTGAGGGAAGGGTGGTTGTTGATTCTTCTCCTGAGTTCCCTGTTGACTCAATCCAGGTAAATATATCAAATGTGGAGTCCAAATTTGCCAGTGCTGTATCGGAGAATGGTGAGATAAGCATTGAGGGGAAAGTGAAGCATGGGGTACCCCACCTGACATGTGTGGGCTCATTTGGTGTAGATGTGAGCTTAGAAGGGAACCTTATTTTATGCCGCCAGATAGATCAACCTGGCATGATTGGCCGCGTTGGAAACATACTGGGTGACCATAACGTGAATGTGAGCTTCATGAGCGTCGGAAGGACTTCACAGAGGAGGAAGGCCATTATGGCTATTGGTGTGGATGAAGAACCAAGCAAGGAGGCTCTTAACAAGATAGGGTCTGTGCCTGCTATCGAAGAGTTTGTCTCTCTCGAGTTGTAGTAGATAAATATGGTTAACATACAAGGTATTTCAGAGGCAGTAAGAATGTATGCGATATCTTGAGGCATCTAAAATGATATAGTGTATGAGATGAGAATAAAACTAGCTGCACCACCAACAGCCAGCAGCTTGCACTTATCTATGATTTCTGCAACAACTTTTGCCTCAGCCAATGTCAATGTTTGTACTTTTGTTTATAGCTTTACGTATCAACTTGAGACGAAGTACTTGTCTCTTGTAATTGACGTTATTCTTAATTGCTCATTGAAAAGTACCTGTGCTGAATTATGATTGAAATTCATTTACCCAACTATTGCTGGCAAGAAACTTCAGCCATTTAATTATAGCTAATGAAGTTTACCAGTGGGTGAGTGAGATTGCAAAGTTGATCTTTCATTTGAAAGGGGAAAAGAAAGGCAAGATTTATCAACAACCTCAGGAATTTAGATGACATTACTAGCTTGAAAACATACAAGAGTTTATAGAAAGTACAAGATTGATCCATCCATAAGTTTTCCCTTGAATACTGCCCTATCAATATAGAGATAATTGAAGCTGAAAGTCTCAAAGGCATTTCTTTGGTTGACCTCCAAAAATGACACCCCAAAATGTGATTCAAAAGCTGCTGCTCCCCAAACATCATTTCCCCCTGAACATCAAGACAATACAAAGAATTTATAGAAAAAAAGTTCATGAAACAGTCATCAACATAAAAATATGCAGGCAAAAAAATTAGAGTATTGCTTACGTGTTCATCATCAGAGTTATGTTGTCTCCTTTCAGTAAGATCCTACCTGAAAAGTTTTAAGCTATAAATCAATTCCAAAAAAGAAAAAAAAGTAAAAATGAAAACTATTAAAACAAAGTCCATAACAGGAAAAACAGAAAAGAACATTTCACTACTCACCTAAGGATTTTCTGCTCTTCTTCTTAATGTTTACTTCTTCAGCATCATCCAGAACCAAGTTCATGTATTCATCAAAACCCTGAAGAGCACAAATGAAGTACAATTTAATTTGGTCTTCAATCAAAAGCAGTGAAATAAACATGTTCTACCCAAAATTATTAAGTTCCAATATTCTTGAAGCTGTATCAATTCATTTCACCTCATAATTTAAAAGAGTCGCAATGCGAGCGGGCGTGCACACACACACAATATTATGCGTGTTTCAAATAGTCATAATATGCAGAAAACTCAGCTTGCCCAAGAAACCACCCAAAAAATGTTTAGATAGTGACAGAGGTAACAGGAATTGCAGAAGTTGGGCACTGAGAATGTGTCTGGCATACAAGTGTACACAGATATGTTTTGAAGGTGCATGAATAATTTCAGCAGCAGCCGCAGCATCAACAAGAACAACACACACAAAGTAAGAATAATAAGAAAAGAAACAAGAAAAAGGTCCTTGGACAATATTATATAGTTATTTCTTCTCTACCATCATACATTTCTTCCATCCAAGTAAGCTTCTAGGTGAAGCTAGTGCCAAATAACATAAAAACTAACCTAACTGACTTTGTTATTAGTAAATAATCAACCTATATTCTTCAATATTGAATGAAGTACAAGTAATTTTGCAGAAGGGGAATGTAGATGCCGGATGCACAAATTCCCAAATATTTTTCTTGGAGGCTGGATATAGATGCTTACGAATGATTTAACAATTAATAATTTTTTTATTAATCTAATTTATAATAGGTCACTCTATCGTCATTTGATTCATATAACATAACTACTTAGTAAAGAAAGATTTAGTTGTTTGTTGTTGGACAGTGATGCTTAGGCTGAAGGACATTGGTAGGTCTTTTCTTCCTTCTCCACTTTGGGATAAGAAGAATGCTTTACTGGGATGGGGATATTGCCCTCATTGTCCCCTATGCAGAAAACTAAATTTTATGACTGGATTGTGTGCAGCATATCTAGTAATATACAAGCTAAAGTTAACAACTTTATAACTCGCAGCAAATGCACTAAAGCTTCCAAGAAGGTTGAAAGGATTGAAATTGTAGTAAAATATGCAAATTCTGGGATAAACAAAACCCCTTCATTCTTCTTATGTCCGCAAAATTTGCTAATGGAAGCAATCAACTATTGGAAAGTGTAGGAAGAAACAAATTTAAAATTTGGACTCAACCTTGGTAGTTTTTCATTCTGATGAAACATTGAAGCCCCAACAACTAAAACAGCTTTTACATTCTTTCAAATTTGACAGCTTCTAAGGACACCAAAATTAGTGTGAAAATGCTTTCCATTATAGAGTAGAATAGGGAAAAATCACCCAAATGTTAAGACAAACACCAAACAAGCTAAGCTTCAGAACTGAGATCAGCATCTATTATCAATAAGAAAGAATCACCAAAACAAACCCAAGAGGAAATGCAAACTCCGACCAACATGTTCCAAATTGTAATATGTTTAAAGCAAACCTACAATTATACGGCCTTCAATCCGCAAATCCTTCTGCTCAAAAAGCCAAATTTGTATGCGAGCTTTCTGCACCATAGTTAGACAATTAAGGAACATAAGATTCAACCAAATTTATTACGTCAACAGGAAAACTAAAAATCAATGAGAAAAGCATATCTCTCACGCACACAAACCTAAAAGGGAAGATCCAAAAAAACAAAGAGAAGTTCTACTTACACTTTGAAGAAACCTGAAGATCAGATTCTGAAGAAAGGGAAAAGAAAATATGTAATATTAGAGGCGAATAAGAAAATATCACCAAGAATTATATATCTTTTCTTTATGACGCAGGGAACTTACAATGGGTTGGGTCATAATCCTCTGGACCTTGGTGCTAGCCATGGCTGCTGCTGCTACTTCTTGCCGCGCAGAGGAGCAAGAAGAGAATTTTTGTGAGAGAAATCGGATCCCTCCGGCACCACTGTATAGAAGTGTAAAACCCTAGTAGTGGCAACAAAACGCTTTTGACTTTTAAATTGGTTTTCTCTTTTGTTAGGTCGATTTGTTTGATAGCAATAAAAAAAAAAAAAAAAAATTGAGAATAAAATAAAAAATATAAATTTAAATAAAATAAAATAAAATATTGTGATTAAAATTATGTTTTATAGTTAATGAAATAAAATAAAATAAAAATTATTAAAAAAATAAAAATATTTAAAAAAAATAAAATTATTATAATAAAATTATTTTAATTTAAAAAATTATTTTAAATATTATAAATAAAAAATAAAATAAATTATTATTAATATAAAATTTTGAATTAAATTTTATTAAATAATATTAAAACTTTTAATTTAAATATATATATTTTTAATTATAAATTTTTTTTATAAATAAATAAAATAATAAAAAATATTTTAATTTTTTTATTTTTCCTTCTATCACATTATTCATTTTCAATAGTGATTTTTTTATTTTTTATATTTAGAATAAGAGATAAATTTTTAATTTTAAAAATAAAATTTATAAAAAAAATTTATCATTTTTATTTCTCTCCGTTAGAGTAAAAATAAAATTTTTTTCATAAAAGTATAAAATTTTGAGAGTTAAAATTATAAAATTATTCTCTATTCTTTTAATTTTAATAACTTCTTTTTTTTAAGTTATCCTTATACTTTAAATTTAAAAAACTTAACTTTCAAATTTTAAAACTTAAAACTTAAAACTCTAAAACACTAATTTTTAAACCCTAAAACATTAATTCCTAAATCCTAATCTTAAATCATAAATCATAACTCCTAACTCTTAAATTATAATCAATAAATCTTAAATACTAACTCTTAAATTTTAACTTTAAATCTTAAAATATTAAACCATAAATCTTAATTTTTAAATTCTAAACTCTAACACTTAAGTTTTAAATTCTAACTCTAAATTCTAAATTTTAAATCTTAAATCATAAATTAAACTTTTATACTCTAACCTTTAAATCATAAACTTTATATTTAATTTTTAAATTATAAACTCCAAACTCTAACTCTTAAATCTTAAATCTTAAATTCTAAACTTAAATTTTAAACCCTAATTCTTAAATCATAAAACTCACACATAATTCTTAATTCTTAAATCTCAAAACTCTAAACTATAATTCTTAAACTCTTTTTATTTTACATTCTTTTAAAAAAATATTTTTGAAAAAATAATTATATTTTCGATAATTTTTTATGTGAATCATGCATAAAAATAAATTTTGAATGGTAATACAACAAATAATTTTTTAAAAAAGTGAAGTGATAATTAAATATATTTTTTAATTTTTCTATCTATATTATTTTTAAGAATGAGATTTTAAAAAATGAGATTTTTTTTAAAATAAAATATTTCAAGAATCAAATGCTATTTAATTTTAATAAAAATGAAAAAAGGAGAGGAATTATAAAAGTTTGTTGCCTTATTTTATATGTGATAAAAAGAGTTAAGGTATTGTGATATTTTATTATTTAATATAATAATAAATTAAAGTAATAAATGTATAATATAAGTAAAAAAAATAAATTACTTTTAAATTTTAAATTTTTTATTTTAATATGAATTAATTTATTTTTTAAATAATTTATTTTTATTGTTGGTAGTTTTATTTTAATTTTTAATTTTGTTAAGAACAAAAATAGAAACATATTTTATTTATGTATTTTTTTGACAAAATATCAGATTCTACTCATTTTTTTAAAGATTGACTTTTTTTATTATCTAATAGAATATAATATTTTATGAAATACTTTATTTTATCAAATAAAATCACATAATTTAAGATTTTATCCTATATTCATTTTTCATTTCATCGAACTGAAGGAGTACTAATTTTTTTTAAAGGAAGTGTAAATTTTTTTAAATCCTCATTATAATTCAGATTGAGAATATATATTTTAAAATTAAGAATAATATTTTTAGAAAATAAAATACCCACTCAATATTATCATTCCTGTATGACCAGCTTCCTATAAATTATTTAAACTCTTTTTTTATTCAAATTATTTAAACTCTTATGCCTTATAAAATTAACTTTAAAATATCATTAATCACATTTTAGCCACAACCGTTAAGTTTGGGTAGTTTAGGAATGAGTGATCCGTGGTCCCTATAAAGCAGCGGTAGCCCGTTGGGCATGAAACTTGGATCGGGTGTAGTGCTTGTTTAGGGATTTTTGTTGCCAACTACACTTTCAGCTGTCAAATCCCCACAATGGCTGGTGCCGGAATCCACCCATACCACCAGCAATGGCCCCCCGCAGCTGCAGCTCCTCCTCCTCCGCCCCCTTCCGCCGCTGCTTCTCCTGCTCCTCACCCTCCTCCCATCCTCGTCGACAATTCTAACCGTCTCCCAGCTGACGAGGTACCTTGCTCTTGTTTGTTCTTTTTTTCCTCTTTGCAGCAACCCTCTCAAATTCAAACCAATCCGTATTTCTTGGATCTATTATGAGTAACTCTTTACTTAGCTATATCTATATTTACAGTTTTCTGTATGACTAGGATTCTAATCCATGGGAACTGAAGTAGTTCATACCTCAAACTTCGATATTTCCAATTATCCAAAACAGAAAAAAAATGGTGGTTCTATGGAGTTCCCCCTTGGTTTTCTATTGAAAAATTGTTTTAAAATTTACTGTGCATCCAGTGCTTGTGATCTTAAAGGGATAAGTTGAGAATGTGATTATTTGTGTGTATAGGTTCGAACAATTTTTATAACAGGTCTTCCTGAAGATGTAAAAGAGAGAGAACTGCTGAATCTGCTGAGGTGGTTGCCTGGATACGAAGCGTCTCAAGTAAATTTCAAAGGTGAAAAACCCATGGGTTTTGCTCTTTTCACCACAGCACAGCAAGCGGTTGCGGCAAAAGATATTCTCCAGGTTTACCTACTTATTGAATATGATCTCTTATATATACTCAATATCAATGTTATGTGTATTTGTTTATCGAAGTATGACTTCCTTTTTTCTTTTCCAGGACATGGTCTTCGATGTAGAAACAAAGTCAGTGCTGCACACTGAGATGGCCAAGAAAAATCTTTTTGTCAAAAGAGGTAATCTATCATTGCATATACATTTATGTATTTAAAGTGAAATTTGATTCACAAGTTTCGGTTTATTTACATTGAAATATCAGAAGAGAAAAAATAACAGAATGTGGGTGTGAATGTAAGTGTTTCTTTGGGACCTGGTATACTGTATCCTTTCAAAAGAGTCCTTGATGAAATTGACGAAATTACAATCACTTTCCAAATTTGAGAAGGCTGTTTGCAATCAACCCTTGCTGAGATGTAAATTTAATTTTACCTCTTTTATCTCTTGCTTTCCTTCCTTTTTGGTATATAGTCTTTGGTGGAAGAACCTTTGCTTGGCATACCAAAATTTTGAGGATTTCTTTTACCAAACATTTATAACGTTCAATGTTCCTTCTTTGCCTGTGAAGCATTATAACTAGTTACTCTTTACGCCCCCTGAGATTAAACTGCCAGAAGTGCAAATTGTTGGTCCGGGGTCTGACTACTGTGTGAAACTTGGATAAGAACATTCTAAAGCAGTATTAGACATTTCCAGTTTCCAACCCTGTGTACTATTAAATTTTTTTTATTAAGTTTTATTGGTTCATTTTTAGGTATAGTAGCAGATTCTGGTGCCTATGATCAGAGCAAACGATTAAGGACTGCTGGTGATTATACACACACTGGTTATACTAGTCCATCTCCTTTTCACCCTCCACCAGCACCCGTTTGGGGACCACATGGGTAAGTATACCTGTCCCTTTTTCAAAAGATTTAAAAAAAGAAAAAAACAAAAGGCCGGGGGGTAGGATGAGGCATCGTGTGTAACTGGCTAATGATATGGGGAAATAGTACCTTGAAGGTCTGACCTTTTTTAATGTGCTTTCAGATATTTTTCAAATCTTTTATGTTTGTTTTTAGTTTGTGACAGTTTTTTTTTTCATGCTCCAGATATATGGCTCCACCTCCTCCATATGATCCATATGGCTATCCCGTCGCACCAGTACCAATGCCTACTCCTGCTCCTGTACCAGCACCTAGCACTTATGTCCCTGTGCAGGTGAGAGTTGCATAGTTTATCAATGGCACCTGGCTCCCTATTTTTTTTTTTTTGGGTTTAAAACTTTTTCTCTTGGATCTTGGTTTACATTGATTTCCCTATCCATGACATTACTCATTGACTTGCAATTCGAAAAAGAAGTTCTTAAGTAATTTTTGTAAATTATGAAGAGGGCCAGATCCATGGGTGGCAATTTGTTAATTTAATTTTTCCATCTACTTTTTAGATGTTGAAGTAAATTATATTCATTGTTGCTGCGTGTGACATGTCATTTATTAAACTTGGAAGAATTCCAGGACAATATTTGAACAGGAGGGGAGGCACTTATCTTTTATTTTGTTGGATGCATTGTTAAACTTAAATTTTTATTTTCTGCAATGAATCAGAATCATGTATTGGTGATAAATATCTTGATTTTTTTCGTAATCCTTGATATTAATGCAAGGTTGAATTTAGTTCTTTGTGAAGGTTATACTTTGTTATTTTAGATTAAAATTCAACAGAGGTACAATATTAAGAGGCTAATTCTTAGATTAGATAGAAAGCTGACATACAAGTTACTATCTGTTTCTTAATAAAGTTATGCTATTTGTCTTTAGGTTTTGCCAGACTTTATTGCTAATATGTCAATTTTTTCCTTCTCCAAAATAGATTTTATGAAAGAATATTCTTAGTATTCTAAAAGGAACCTTAGGGGTTCACTAGATCTAAGCTAGAGTCACTAAGGATGTGGTCTCTCATGTGACATAATTTTGGAAGGAGTGTTCAATTATTACAATATTAACTTATTGAGTCATGTTGTAGTAGCAAAAAGTCATAGTTGGTTTTTATTTGTTTATTAATAATCTTCTTTTAAATTCTCTCCAGAATCATTATCAGTGATAAGCTATTCTTTATGTGTGTTTGTGTATGCTTGTGCTTTTTCATAATTTTTATAACTTTTAATTTTTCCCATATAGAATACAAAAGACAACCCTCCGTGCAACACCCTGTTTATTGGGAACTTGGGAGAGAACATAAATGAGGAAGAACTGAGGGGCCTTTTTAGTGTGTAAGTATATCTTGTCCCTGGGTGCTGGCTCTTCTGTTAGCTGTTTGCTTTCTGTAATATGTCCAGTTTGTCTCAAGTAGTGAAGCTATTTATTCAACTTGACTCTGTGACGCAGACAACCTGGTTTTAAGCAAATGAAGATTTTGAGACAGGAGAGGCATACTGTTTGCTTCATTGAGTTTGATGTCAGTAACTTTCTGATCATATTAGTAACTTTTATTCAGTCATGCATGCCTCAGCTATTTATTTGAGTAGGTTAATTTATACTTGTGTTATGTTGTCACTAGATTTATATTTCCTGAGATTGGAATTAACGACCTATAAGGATGATTTACAATACTATCGCAGGATGTAAATAGTGCTACGAATGTGCACCATAGTCTGCAAGGTGCTGTTATCCCAAGTTCTGGATCTGTTGGCATGCGAATACAATATCCTTTCTCACATTGTCTTAGCATTGGATCTGTATTTGTTCTAATTTTAATTTATTGTATGTCCATTCAATAAACTGGTTTGTGGATCTAAAACTGGGAACTAGGGTGGATAGTTTTTGCTAAAAGGGTTGCCCTTTTAGCCATGTACTTGTCTGTACATCAGAGTCACTTTGGTTTCTCTCGCTTATCTCAAAATACCTGTAATTCAGAACATGAAAATAGCTGAAGCCAAACGAAGGACACTTGTAATTCCTTATGTTTTCTGGCGTTATCAATTTCATGTGCATGTGCTGTTAATTGATGTTTGAAATTACAATGTACATCATTGGATTGATTGTGAAATATTCATGTCTGTTTTTTATGGTAAGGAATGTTTTGTGCTTTTCATGACTTCTTAGTAGATATTCAAAGAATCCATTTGGGAAAAGAAAGGATGCCATTGCCAACCACCCTGTTGCTGCCCCCAGTGCCAATGGAGCTCCACCAGCCATGGCTTATCAGTAGCTTGAAGGGGATGTACTCTGTTCTTTATGCTCCGACAAATATTGCTGCATAATAGGATCATCTTGCAGCTGTTGCATGCATCCATCGATTTTCAAGTCATCGCCATTAGCATCCCTGCTTATGTGAATGAATGCACATAGTGGCATCATAAACATACATTTGGCCATGTTATACTAACTTATCAGACATGCATTTCTCGGCAGCATGTGTTGGTGCCGGGATTAACTTCATAAGTGTTCAGATGATGTTACCATTTGTAGAAATTATCATTTGTAGAAATGATGCATGGTTTGAATATTGTTATATTTGAGTTCTTTTATGTCATATCTACATTCTGTACATTGTCATTAGGAATGCTAATTTAAACGGGCCTTTTGACAAGTTACCTATTGATTTTAGGTTAACTTGTTGCTTATTTGCATGACATCTTATGGTGATGCTTTCTTTCATTTCATGACACAACTTAGCTAGGATATGGAGAAATAAGGAAATCTCACCAATTATCATGCTTTCCTTTCCAGTTTCCACTAATATTACCATTGGCATTACACCACATTTTTAGCCTTCTCTTTTCAACTAAATCGGTCATTGATTCCATTTGATCAGAAGATTAGTGATGATGCTTTATCATTCACACCATTCAGAGCTATTTAAAGGATTTTCGGGAGTTATATGTTGTCTGATTTATACAGGAATTTCATTTGGGGAAGTCCATTACTGCTGCTGCCATATTATTGCAGGTAATTTTTGTTTACTAGGCAAGACTGCCATCAAGATACCCCTTTGGAGGTTAAGTTGACAATTCTTTAGGGTGGAACTTCTGTTGATTTTCAAGTGAAGCTGGCGTGTGAATTATATGGGGTACCTTGATTTTCTCGTTAAGTAGTCGATTATTTTTGTCCTCATTATGTTATTCCCTGCAATTTGCCAAGGTATATGATTGTGGCAAAAGTTTTACCTGTGAACTTAGGTTTCAGTAACTCCTTGTAGCCGAAATGATTGGTAGGTAAATGATTAATCAAAAGCGGAAAATCCATACTGTTTGTTGGGATCCGAAAATAAATGTAATTGCTGGCACTTTCCAATTTTGGCTCTTTTCTCCATTGGCTTATCAGCTTAAACACAGCTTATAACTGTGTTAGATTTTGTTTTCTGTTGTAATTTAGGTTGTATCTTTTCATTCCGATTGACCCTTCAGTTCAGGCAAGCGTAGCTTTAACTGACTGAATGTGAAATTAGACCCGAAGTTTCAATTTGAAATTTTTTACTCGCGGACAAAATGTGGGACTAATGCCCAATACATGATCAAAAGCCATGACAATTCCTGTTATTCCCAATAATAATATATTTGCTTTCTCGCTACTTAGCAGCTAGAATGGTAAACATTAATGAAGGACTAATTAAGTAATTGCAAGCAAGTTCCTATTGGGATTTGAGTGGATCCAAACAGCTAAATAAAGGGGTAAAATAAATAAAAAAATATAGATAAAAAAATTAACGTGGTTCTGATTTATATTTACGAACAAAACGGTTAATAAATTTTTATTAATAAATTAAATAAAGAATATAATAGTAGTTTAACTATATTTATAAATTAGTCATATTTTAAATATATTATAATTAATATTTTTTTTTATGGTATATAATTTTATATAAATTGATATGTTAAATATATTTTTTAATAGTCATTTTACATAAATTAATATTTAAAATGATCATTTAAGTTTAAAAATAAAACTCTTATATCTTGTCTCTTTTTAGTTTATTTTTCCATCTTGAGTGAGTGATGTTTTTAATAAATAGCCAAAGTGGTATTTATAATTATCATAAAAGAGTGGTATTTTATTGTCATTTATTAAGCCATGCAAATGTAAAAAAAAGTAGCTAATTTATCTCTTAAAAAATTACATTCAAATTAGAAATATAAATCATAAATTCTTATAAATTTTTTAATCATGCAAATTAATTGTGAGTTTCAAAAGTCAAATATTATAATTTTTTATCATTTCAACAAATGCATACTTTTCTTTGCATGCTTGTTGACAAAAAAACAAGTCTTCATATTTAACAAAATTGCAAAGATTTAAATATAATTTAGTGTCTCTCACATGAATTTATTCCTTTACATGTTTAGGAAAGTCAAAAATATGGTTAGTCATTTTCAATAAATATGACTACAATAAATTTAAGCCACAATTCAACGGTTCCGGCTGAAGGACGTCGTTTTTTGCTGTGCAAATCGTAGCTTAATTCATATCTTTCTACGACCAATTAAAGAAGGGCACATTGTCATTATCAATGCTTGTTCTGAATGGTTTTCAAGAATGCACTTAATGGCTTCGTAAATGGATTTTAACGAGTTTTTCATTTGGACTCGTTGCAGTCAGTATTCTTTCAAAATCACTTATTTTAATAAGGAAATAAATATGATTATTACGAATGAGATATATATAAAAATTTTAAAAATATATTTAATTATTATTTTACTTTTTAAGAATAATTTATTGTACTTTCATTAAATTTTTATTTTTAAAAATTTTCAAAAAAAAGAAAGAAAAGAAATAAGAGTAAAAAAATGAATAAATAAAAAAAGAGGATAATTAAGTTATTTTATAATTTTTTTTTATTATCATAAGAATATTTTATTCCCACTCTCTCAAGGCAAAGTCTTTTTTCCACTTCTTTATAAATTTTTATTTATGGGAATTTTTAATATCCGAAATAAAATTTTATTTTTGATACTATATAAATTTTTTTTATTCTTATCTCATTTTTTTGTCGACAATTTTAAAATATAACTTGTACCAACCTTAAGATGCAGGTTCACAAATCTGTTCGGTTACAGAAAATATTGTGCGTTTTCGAGCTCTTGTTCTGAAGTTTCGGAAAGCATTTGAAAATCTTGTGTAATTGTCTTCTAATTTCAATTTCTACGAACTTGCAAATAGCGTGTTTTCCCACTTTCTCAGTTGTTTCTCATTTCAGCTCCTAGAACAACACTAATCCATATGATTGCTAAGCAGCAGCAAGGTAAGTGTGTTTTGTTCTTCTTCAACCTTTGCTATCTTTGTATCAGCTCTTTCGTTTCTTCTCTCTATGAAACTCCTATTATTGATCCTAAGCTTCTCTGCCCGCTTCTGTGTTGCTTCTGCTTTGAGCTCCGATGGGTTGACTCTGTTGTCACTCTTGAAGCACTGGACTTTTGTGCCTCCTCCCATAAATTCAAGCTGGAAGGCCACTGATTCTACCCCATGCTCATGGGTAGGAGTACTTTGTGATCATAACAGCAATGCGATCTCCCTTAACCTCACCGCTTCTGGGATTAATGGTCAACTCGGACCAGAAATTGAACATTTGAATCACTTGCAGACCATTGTGCTATCGGCTAATGGTTTCTCAGGAATAATACCCCCAGAGTTAGGCAATTGTAGTCTGCTTCGGTATATCGACCTTTCTGAAAACCACTTTACCGGCCAAATACCATGTACCTTGAAAAAATTGCAAATTTTGCAACGTATAAGGTTTTCTTCTAATCTGCTAACTGGTGAAATTCCCGAGTCCTTGTTTCAAATTCCTCATCTTGAAGAGGTGTACCTGTACAACAACAGTCTAAGTGGTCCAATCCCCTCCAATATTGGAAACACGACTCAACTATCGAAGTTATATCTATCTAGGAATCAGTTGTCGGGGACCATTCCTCCTTCCATAGGTAAATGCAGTAAATTAGAGGCATTGTTTTTGAACGAGAACAGATTGAAGGGAATTCTGCCGCGGAGTCTCAACAATCTCAAGAATCTTGTTTATTTAGATGTCAGAAATAATAATCTTGGAGGTACCATAGGTTTTGGTTCTGACAATTGTGGAAAGTTATTCATTTTGGATCTGTCATTCAATAGATTTAGTGGAGGTATTCCCTCAGGCTTGGGGAATTGTACGAGTTTGGCAGAATTTGCTGCCGTGAACAGCAACTTAGCAGGCAGCATTCCATCATCCTTAGGATTACTACGTGAGCTTTCTATTCTTCGGCTTCCTGAGAACCACTTGTCTGGAAAAATACCTCCAGAAATTGGTAACTGCAAATCTTTGAGAAAGTTACATTTATATTCCAATCAACTGGAGGGAAAAATTCCGTATGAATTGGGAAGGCTAGGTAAATTACAGGACCTTGAATTGTATTTCAACCATTTGACTGGTGAAATTCCACTTAGCATTTGGAAGATTCAAAGTCTTAAGCATATCCTTGTTCATAATAATAGCCTTTTTGGAGAATTACCTGTTGAGCTGACAAAGCTCAAGCATCTTAAAAATATCTCATTGTCGGACAACCAGTTCTCTGGAGCCATACCTCAAAGCCTCGGAATCAATAGCAGTTTGGTGAAGTTGGACTTGATGAATAATAAGTTCACTGGTAGCATCCCACCAAATCTTTGTTCTGGGAAGCAACTACGTGTACTGAATATAGGTCTTAATCAACTCGAAGGGGGCATTCCTCATGATGTAGGAAGATGTGCAACTCTAAGGTGGTTGATTCTGAAAGCAAATACTCTTACTGGGTCACTCCCTGATTTTGAAAGTAATCAAAATCTCAAATACATGGATATCAGCAAGAACAACATCAGTGGTGCAATTCCATCAAGTTTGGAAAACTGCACAAATCTCACTGAAATTAATTTGTCAATGAACAAATTAACTGGCCTTATCCCCTCAGAGCTAGGAAATCTTGTAAATCTTTGGATTTTGAACTTTTCTCACAACAACTTGGAAGGTCCTTTGCCACCTCAGCTGTCAAACTGTAGCAAAATGGATCATTTTGATGTGGGATTCAATTACCTAAATGGTTCATTTCCGTCAAGTTTGAGGATCTGGACTAGGATAACTACATTAATTTTAAGAGAGAATCATTTTACTGGGGGTATTCCAGATTTCTTGGCAGAATTTGACAAGCTTCTTGAGCTACAACTTGGTGGAAATTTGTTCGGAGGGGAAATTCCTAGCTCACTTGGAGCATTGCAGAATCTCTTCTATGGGTTGAATCTGAGTGCTAATGGACTCACAGGTGAGGTTCCTTTAGAAATTGGGAAGCTGAAAAAGCTGCAAAGTCTGGATTTATCCCTGAACAATTTAACAGGAAGCATAAATGTTCTTGGTGAACTTTCTTCATTAGTTGAAGTCAATATTTCATACAATTCGTTTAATGGTCCTGTACCAGAAAGGCTGGTACTGAATTCTAATTTGTCATCATTCTTGGGCAATCCTGGAGTTTGTGTCAATTGTTCATCTTTAGAAGGCTTGAGTTGCACTAAAATCAGCTATTTAAAGCCATGTGACCACAAACCAACTAATCAGAAGATTCAGAACGGCCTTAGCATTGGTAAAATTGTGATAATAGAACTTGGATCCTCAATATTCCTTTTCCTAATGCTGCCAGCACTGGTTTACAAGTATATGCGCTACAGATCTAAGCAGAAAGAGAAGGAAAAAGAAGCCCAATTGTCCACAGCTATTGACAGAGAGGCCCATGAAATTGTTGGCGATGAGCCATTATCATCCCTAGTCAAGCAGGTGATGAAGGCTACAGAGAACCTAAATGATAGACATGTTATTGGCAGAGGAGCTCATGGAGTTGTTTATAAAGCCCGAGTTGATCCACTATCACATGAGATTTTTGCTGTGAAGAAGGTTTTGTTTACAAGAAACAAACGGAAGGGCTTAAGCATGCAGAGAGAAATTGAAACCGTCAGGAAAATTAAGCATCGAAATCTGGTCAAGTTTGAAGGGTTCTGGATGGGAAAGGACTATGGTCTAATCTTCTACCCTTACATGGAAAATGGAAGCCTTCATGATGTTTTGCATGAAAGGAATCCACTACCTGCCTTGGAGTGGAGTGTTCGCTATAAGATAGCTGTTGGAATTGCACATGGACTGGCATATCTTCATCATGACTGTGATCCTCCCATAGTGCATCAAGATATCAAACCAAAGAACATACTTCTTGATTATGAAATGGAACCTCACATATCTGATTTTGGTGTTGCGATGCTTCTGAATCCGTCTTCTTCTCCAACGCATAAGGGATCCACATATATTGTACCAGGCACAGTTGGGTATATTGCACCAGGTAATGCTACTAGTTCTACACTTGTTTTTGGTTAGTTGTTTTTTTTTTCATATGGGTTTACAATAACATGTTTGTTTACATTGGCCTTCTTACAGAGAATGCATATACGATAGTGCAGAGTGGTGTGTCTGATGTATATAGTTTTGGGGTAGTTTTGCTTGAGCTAATAACCAGGAAGAAGGTATTAGACCCATCATTTCTGGAGAAAACTACATTGGTGGGATGGGTTAGATCCATTTGGAGGGAAACAAGAGATGTTGGAAAAATTATCGATCCAAGCCTTAAAAAGGAGTTATCCGATTTGGATGTACTGGATCAAGTCATTAAAGTGCTTTGGATAGCTTTGTTATGTTCTGAGAAGGATCCACGCAAGAGACCCACGATGAGAAATGTTATTAAGCTTCTTTGAGATGATAATAAAAAACATTTGTGAATTTATTGCTTCACCAGTTCTGGTTTTCGTTTCAGTTTGGCTTGTAGTTTTAAAGTAAAAAGTAAAAGATGGCGTAATAAATAAATGACAAGGCTCAAATTTATTCAAGTTGTTTGCCACTGGACACTGGTATTCCAATGCACTGAGGAATTCGCATATTTTATAAAGTCAGAAGCGCTCATATTAATATTCGACACATAAGAAGTTTCTGTATGACTCGTCAGTATTTTACTTGTCCAAGGAGTCTTCTATTTTCCAAGTAATGTTTAACTTGAATTAATAAGGGAGAAAAAAAAATAGGATATGGACAAAAGCTGCTTGACAGAAGATGCATTAAGGGCAAAAAAATAGGATAATTAGAACGAGGCATTTTTTTTGGACTGGGAACGAGGCATTTTGAAACCACTCATTTCTGTATTGCTATGTGACTTGATTGTCTATGTCGTGAGAGATGTTGAGCCAACGGCCTATGGTCGGTTGTAACTTGTAAGACTTAGAAAATTAATTAATACACAAGTTCGTGAGCCTGCCCTGCATCCATGCTTCCATAATTTAATATGAAAATTTCCAATACCTTTTAATTTTAAGAGCTCATCACTGGCAGTGGATGCAACCCCTGTGATAATACGTCATTTTAAAGTAAAATTCCCTAAATCTGATCTGTTTATAAACAATAGTCTATAACTACCACAACCACTAGATGGATGGCTGGTGCGGTGACAGGTGAATGTGAAATGGACTACCAGCATCGGTGTGCCAATTTTTCTTAGTCAAAGAAACCATTTTTCTTACAAGTTTTGAGCCATATGATAATAATACCACCTAGTTCTGTGTATTTTGCTTTGCTTTCAGTCAAGGATGGAAGGCTCCACTCTGCCTTTACTTGTTCTATACTCTGGGGGTTCGAAATAAACAAAGACCACCAAAGTCCAAACAAAGTCCTCCATGGAAAAGATTCTTTTTTTAATATAAAAAGATTTTCAAACGGGTCAAAAAGGTTCAGGTTCAGGCTATTATGAACCGCGTTCATATGAGCAACTACTAAAGTATTATTAAGCTTCAGAGGCCGAGTCAGAGATGGTGTGGCAGCAAACCAGTATAATAATGAATGAATCATGCTATCCTTTTATTATAACATTAATAACTGTTCGAAATAATAACCACCTAACACTATTACTCTAGTCGCTTCTGCGTCTTTGTCCTTTCTTCGCATATTCAACTCTGCTTCTCCTCCTTTCCCATTGCACCCCTGCGTTTTTGTCCTTCTTCCTTCACAGGTTCGACTCTGTTTCAATATCATTTGACATTTCAGTTCCTCCTTCCTGTTCGCTTTGGTCTTCTTATAAACAACTGCATCAAGGTAAGTGCTTTCTGTTCCTCGAGCTTTCCAACCTTGGTGTTATCTTTATCTTTTCCCAATGGGCCATCTCTTGGTGCTTCTTTGCTTTTCTTGCTTCTTCTTTTCTGTTTCTTCTTTGAGCTCTGATGGGGTGACTCTCTTGTCACTCTTGAGGCACTGGACGTCTGTGCCTCATCCCATAAACTCGAGCTGGAATTCCTCTGATTCTACTCCTTGCTCATGGGTGGGAGTCCATTGCGACCATGCCCACAATGTGGTATCCCTTAACCTCACCAATTACGGGATTGTTGGTCAACTAGGGCCTGAGATTGGACTTTTGAGTCACTTGCAGAGCTTGGCATTGCTGACCAACGGATTCTCTGGGAAAATGCCTCTCGAGCTAGGAAATTGTAGTCGACTAGGGCACTTGGACCTTTCTGACAACTACTTCAGCGGGCAAATCCCTGAGAGCTTCAAAAACTTGCTAAATTTGGAGTATATCAGCCTTTCTACAAATCTACTGACTGGTGAAATTCCAGAATCCTTGGTTCAAATTCCTCACCTGCAACTTGTCGACCTGACTTATAACACTCTAAGTGGCCCCATCCCTTCAAGTATTGGAAACATGACTGAGCTTTCGATGCTGTATCTACATGATAATGAGTTGTCAGGGACAATTCCCTCATCCTTTGGTAATTGCAGTAAATTACAGGATTTGTATTTGAATGGGAATCAGTTGCAGGGAATCCAGCCTGAGACTCTAAACAATCTCCATAATCTTGTTAATTTGGACTTCAGCGGTAATGGTTTAAGGGGCACTATTCCATTGGGTTCTGGCAGCTGTAAAAAGTTATTTTTTTTGGATCTGTCATTCAATGTATTTAGTGGTGGCATTCCGTCAGGCTTGGGGAATTGTAGTGGTTTAACAGAATTTGCTGCTGTGAACAGTAGCTTAGTTGGCAGTATCCCATCCTCCTTTGGCCTACTGCTTGAGCTTTCTATTCTACGCCTTCCTGAGAACCATTTGTCTGGAAAAATACCTCCAGAAATTGGCAATTGTAAGTCTTTGAAAGAGCTACACTTGTATTCCAATGAAATTGAGGGAGAAATTCCAAGTGAACTGGGAAAGTTGAGTGAATTACAAGATCTTGAATTGTTTTCCAACCGTTTGACTGGTGAAATTCCTCTCTGTATCTGGAAGATTCGAAGTCTCGAGCATATCCTTGTGTACAATAACAACCTTTCTGGGGAGCTGCCTTTGGAGATGACAGAGCTCAAGCAACTGAAAAATATCTCATTGTTTGACAACCAGTTCTCTGGAGTCGTACCTCAAAACTTGGGAATTAATAGCAGTTTAGTACAGTTGGACTTTACAAATAACAAGTTCACTGGAAACATCCCACCAAATCTTTGTTTTGGAAAGAAATTAATTATACTGAATATGGGCCTCAATCAACTTCAAGGTAGCATACCTCCTGATGTAGGAAGATGTACAACTCTTACAAGGGTGATTCTTAAAGAAAATAATTTTACAGGGCCTCTTCCTGAGTTTGAAAGTAATCCAAATCTCACTTTCATGAATATCAGCACAAACAGTATCAACGGAACAATTCCATCAAGTTTGGGAAACTGCACAAATCTCACTGATTTAACTTTGTCACATAACAACTTTATGGGTCATATACCCCCCGAGCTAGGAAATCTTGTGAACCTTCAGGCATTGGATCTTGCTCACAACAACTTAGAAGGTCCTTTGCCACCTCAGCTGTCAAATTGTACCAAAATGGACAGGTTTGATGTGGGATTCAATTTCCTAAATGGTTCATTTCCATCAAGTTTGAGGAGCTGGACGAAGCTAACCATATTAATACTAAGAGAGAATAATTTTAGTGGGGGCATCCCAGCTTTCTTGTCGGAATTTAACAAGGTTTCTGAGCTACAACTTGGTGGAAATATGTTTGGAGGCAAAATTCCTAGATCGATTGGAGCATTGCAGAATCTGTTGTATGGGTTGAATCTAAGTGCTAATGGGCTAATAGGTGAGGTTCCTTTAGAGATTGGAAACCTGAAAATGCTGCAAAGCCTGGATCTATCTCGGAACAATTTGACTGGGAGCATAGAAGTGCTTGATGAGCTCCCTTCATTATCTGAAATCAACATTTCATACAATTCCTTTGAAGGTCCTGTCCCGAAGATGCTGATAAATTTGCTTAATTCTCCTAAATCATCATTTTTGGGCAATCCTGGCCTATGTGTAAGTTGTTCATCACCAAATAGCTTGATTTGCAATAAAAGCAGCTATATAAAGCCGTGTGACAATAAATCAACTGATCGGAAGGGTCTCAGTAGAGTTAAATTTGTGATGATAGCACTTGGATCCTCAATATTTTTTGTGTTTCTGCTGCTGGGACTAGTTTATATGTTTGTCTTTAGCAGAAAATCTAAGCAGGAAGTCATTATATCTGCCGAAGAAGGTACTTCGTCGCTTCTTAAGAAAGTGATGGAGGCTACATCACACCTAAACGATCGGTATATTATCGGTAGAGGAGCCCACGGAGTTGTTTATAGAGCTCAATTAGATGTAGCCCAAGCTTTTGCTGTAAAGAAGCTTGCATTTGCTGGGAACAAAGGAAAGAGCTTAAGCATGGTCAGAGAAATTCAAACCCTTGGAAAGATTAGGCACCGAAATCTAGTGAGATTGGAAGACTTTTGGTTGAGAAAGGACTTTGGTCTAATATTGTACAGGTACATGCCAAATGGAAGCCTTCATGATGTTTTGCATGAAAAGAATCCACCACCATCCTTAGAGTGGAATGTCAGGTATAAGATAGCCGTTGGAATTGCTCATGGATTGGCTTATCTCCATTATGACTGTGATCCTGCCATAGTTCACAGGGACATCAAACCAAAAAATATACTTTTAGATACTGATATGGAGCCTCATATTGCTGACTTCGGTATTGCCAAGCTTTTGGACCAATCTTCTACTTCAACACCTTCTATATCTGTTCCTGGCACAGTAGGGTATATTGCACCTGGTAATTGTTCTAGTCTCATCTTGAATTTGCTCTTTCTTTTTATTTTTCAAATTCTAATATGGATAATATGTTTACAATGGCACATGACAGAGAATGCATATACAACAGCAAATAATAGGGAGTCTGATGTATACAGTTACGGGGTGGTTTTGCTTGAGTTGATAACCAGAAAGAAGGCATTAGATCCATCATTTATGGAGGGAATTGATATAGTGGAATGGGTCAGATCCCTCTGGAAGGAAACAGGAGATATTGATAACATAGTTGACTCGAGCCTCGCAGAGGAGTTTTTGGATTCAAATGTATTGGAAAAAGTTACCAACGCTCTTTTGGTGGCTTTGAGATGCACCGAGAAGGATCCGCATATGAGACCCACAATGAGAGATGTTATCAAGCAATTAGTAGATGCTAATCCCCGCACAAGAGGCAAAAAGGTCTAGTTTTTCTAAGACCTTTCAACTTTTATGGTCATGATACCGTTTTATTATGTTGTAAAAGACAGTATTACATTATTTCTTCTCTCAAGCACTTTTCGCAACTTTTTTCCATATGCTTAGAGTTGGGTTTATGTAGAGATATGATGGGAGTATATATGAGAACTAAAATAGCGCATTGAATTAAAATGATCCATTAATCAATTACTAAAAGTAGCCTCAAATGATATTGAAACGGCCATACAATGTTTTTAAGGTCCAGGAGAGGTATCATAACCAATATTATTAAGGTCATCTTACCCACCCATCCTCTGATCTGCTTCTAATTCTATATATATATGCACGAACAAGTTCCAACTCCCAACATCCAATCATGAAAACACCATCTTTTGCCCACCGCTTGTTTAACTTAATAATATCTTATAGTAAACGTGATTCTCTATCCTTTTATTTCATATTCTGAGATTTACGATCGTAGTATGCACCGCTTCTACACAAATTTACAACATAAACATGATTACATGCGCTCATAATTATACATATGGAACACATCCGTGTCAAAACGTTAAAAATTTTGGCATGCATAGGCCTAAGTAGAAAACATCTGGAATCAACATGGGCCAAAATGATATATTTCAATATCAGAACCAAATAATGGAATCAACATTTACAAACCATAGGCCTAAATCGACAGAGAAGGAAAGATTATTACCCAACACGTGACTGCGCAAAACCTAAATCTACGCAAATGCTGGGTTATTGCTCATCAAATTGAGTTATGAAAATAATGAAGGGGAAATTAACCAAATGAAGGATATGATTGAACATTAGAAGCACTAAACTATTACATATTACTATTGAGTACAAGGATCTGCTGGCCAATCCACAATGGATTGCACTATTCTAATTTACAAGGATGAAAATACACCTTACGAACTACTATGAGATCTGACAGATGAAATTGACTGTGCAGAGACAGATGCAGTTGGACTGTTAAGGTCCCTCTCCCCATTTATTTCCTTTGGTTTTCCACTCAATCTTTCCATAGCATCTTGACAGATTTCGTTAAACCATTCATCTTCAGGTAGTACACTGACAACAAAAATTATATCATCCTTAGAGAAATAGCAAGTATCTTTAATGACACAACAAGAAGTTGAACAAATTTTGAAAGCGCAAATCATGATAACAGAAGCACATACGAAAATAACATACAAAAACATTGAGATGAGAACAAAGGAACAAGTACATACGTATCGTGATAACAGAAGCACATACGTATCAAGTGTAGCGATGTTTTGACCCCAAAAAGAAACAAAAAAATTTCCATAATAGAACCAAAGAAAAAAAGAAAACCTACTGCTTCTAAAGCTACTATACTGACCACAATATCAATATTATATTATATATATACTATACAGTCCTGTTATCCTAAGTCTTCCCCTCAAAAGAACAAATCTCTTGTTGAAATATAAAGCACAAATTGTGAATATATCAAAGCTCATGTTCAAATATCAAGCATGAATACCCTTACCTATCTGGATCCATTCCTGTTGCAGCAAATGCTGCCATTGCTTTTGATATGATCTCATTTATAACTCGTTGCAAATTCCGAGACAAATACCGACCTTGGGAAGCAAAACATACTACAAACTTCATGTCCAAATAAAACTACACAATGCGCAAAAAAAAATTATGAGTGTGATGAACTTCACAGTTCAGGAATATAAGAACATAGCAGAATAAGGCCATTTTAAATAATAAACAAATACAGAAGACATAGAAAATTCTCTATTAAAGTGAAGGAAAGCATTACAGTTCAATGTATCAATAAATGTGCTGTGACAATGCTATTGAAAGCAAGATAAGAAGCTAAAGAGGGCAGCATTGACCAAGAAGTTGCTTCTCTCACTCACTATATTTCTCCATATGTTTTATTCTTGCACAAACTAAAACTTGTAAAAAGGAACAGAAAAGCTTTAATGCATCAGTAGCAATCCAGCATATAAAGAGCAAGTAATTAAAGGTAAACACTCATGCTATTGTAGCTTATTTTTATGCCTTAAAATCTGGTTGGTTCAGACTTCGGATTGTTGGTGATTAGATATACTTGTTATTAACTATGTTAGTTCAATTATATTAATTAAAGGATTTATTACTTAAAACAATTTTACTCTTCAGGCATAGGTTGTTAGAAAAGTAGGCCATGTCTCCTATTTCTAAATTCCCAATTGATACAAGGCTTTCTTACAAAAATTTGCCCTAAATGAAGTTCTCTCTTCCTTTCAGGTTTGCAAATAGACATAACAGCCATTCTTTTCTGTCTTGGCACATAGGATAGTAGTAGTTGCTTGAGTGATCAAAAAAGAAAAACTATGAAATGATAAACTCCAATAGATGAATTAGAGATTTGCATACCTGTTGAAGACCAAGAGGACCTAAGGGCCTTGGCCCTTCTTCAATATCATCCCAAAAGCTTTGGTCTTCTGAAAGCCACAAGATAACAGTTTCTGTAAGTCTCATTAAAAGCAATGTAGCAAATCTTTCCCTCCCTACGAACATATCAGCTGCTAAATTGGCCATTATGTTCAGCTTTATGAAAAGTTCCTGGACAAAATAATGGAATCGTCAAATTTTGAACAAGAATTGAGGCATAAATCTTCAGTGAAATTAGAAAACAATATATATCTGTGTATGTGTGTAAACAGTGAAGATAATTGATATTACAACAAAATATGGTTTAAATTTTCAATGTGTCATACACATTCATAATAATAATTGATTCTTTGATTCAACATGCAACTCAGAACACCATGGTTATATAAACGATATGTCTGTGTAAGCTATTCAAAGCAGAAAATTAATAAGAAACTGATGCAACAACAGAAATTAGAAAACAATATATATCCGTGTGTGTGTGTGTGTGTAATCAGTGAAGATAATTGATATTACAACAAAATATTGTTTAAATTTTCAATGTGTCATACACATTCATAATAATAATTGATTCTTTGATTCAACATACAACTCAGAACACCATGGTTATATAAACGATATGTCTGTTCAAGCTATTCAAAGCAGAAAATTAATAAGAACCTGATGCAACAACAGAAATGAACCCACAAGAATAACAAAAAACACCAGCAAAAACTCAATAACTCTATTCAATATCATAATAAGGGGTAATTTCCAAGAACTGACTGCAGCACTATATATATGCAACCTAAACAACTCCAGTTAAACTAAAATCCAAACTACTTTAACTCAACTTAAACACAGCTAAAGGAATGCCATAAAATTCTACGATGGGACAATATACCTAGGCCCTCCAGGACTAAGGATCCCTTGTTCGAAACTTTGAATCCCAATCAAAGCCAAATAAACAAAAAAGAAGAAGAAAAACTTAAGTTACTGGTAAATAAACCGTAAACTACCCTAAATTTCTGGTAACAAACCCCAATTCCCAAGCAACAATTACATCATAATTAATAGAAAATTAGTTTCTTCATCTCACACTGCATTAGAACTCCATGTAAAAATCAAGATCAAATAATAATTAGCATTATAGGCATGAATGAGAAGAATTTATCACGGTATGCAGATGAAAATAATCTTGTCTACACAATTTGGAAATAGGGGGGCTGCAATATTTAAGTGCTTCTGCATTGAAATCTATTCAAGAATTATTAACTCCACACATTCCTCGAAGTGACAACTAAATTCACAAAATAAATCTCCAAAACTAGAAAAAATTAATAATAATGAAGATAGATATGCACCACTAGGTGAAAATCAATCACCAATGTACACAAAGATAACCTACATAATATGCATTTACCTTTCTCATCATAAAAAAATTGATGTACATAGCAAAGTGTTAAATGGCGTGAACGACTAAAATATAAGACAACATAAATTTTTATTCCCTTTTAGTAGACAGGGAGGGGCCAATTAAACTGCAAGAATATCTTATTATACAAGTAATAAAATATTATGTAATATAAAATAAGAACGTAGCAACACCCAAATACTCAGCCAGCTGCCAGCTGCCAGCTGCCGCCTGTATGAGTTGCACTTTAATTGTAATTAACTATGCATGCAACAGAACCTTCAAACTGGCAGACACAAACAGGTGCTTCCAGAAAGATCGCTTGTTCAGTACCAAAATGAACTATTTATTAATGCAAAAAGTGACTTTAAAAAAAATAACAATCCAAATTGCAATCTCCCTCATCAAGTAATAAATAAAATTGTTGACAAGGGAATTCTAGCTGGAAAGATGGTTCTTTCAGAATATCCTTTAAAAGCATATACACATAGTAATCAAATCATG
This sequence comes from Gleditsia sinensis, assembly GCA_037074535.1. Lineage (NCBI taxonomy): Eukaryota > Viridiplantae > Streptophyta > Magnoliopsida > Fabales > Fabaceae > Gleditsia > Gleditsia sinensis. The sequence goes on along the minus strand of CM073469.1, from coordinate 417,883 downwards.
AATCGGATAGTCGATTTTTGAATTTTGAATCCTAAATCGTATCGAATCGTAAATTAAAAATATATTATAAAATAATTTATAATATATATTAAAGAATATAAATAAACAGATAACATAATCAAAATACTTAAAATAATATATTAATCTTAATAATTTTAAAAACAATTAATCATAAGTCTTAAAAAGACATAGTTCATTTATAAATAATAGATTAGACTTAAATCACTAATAAAAATGTTAATTTCTACCTTTGAGATTGAATAATTGGTTATTTAAAGGTTGTCTAATGTTTATAAAATTTTAGATTGAGTCTCCATAGATTTAAAATTGTGGTAGATTATATAATATAATATATTATAATATAACTATGTTATATGATATAATATAATATATTTTACAAAATACCATACCCAAAAAAGCCAGAGTGTTTTTTCTTTGGGTGTAGTTAGCAAAAAGAAAAGGTAGACTACAGACAACGAAGACGAAGAGGAGGAAAACATTGGCGATTAAGTCATAAATGCAGGCAAACGAAGACGAAGATGAAAGACCCAACGCCAGAACCTGCAAACCCATCTTGAGATGGATATCCGGAATCGCAAAATCAAACAATTCTGTGATTCTTTCCAGAATTACATCGATCTGTGCAATTTCGGCTACAATTTTGGTCTCCGGGCAATTTATCGATGGCCATACGAATTGAAGCAACATGATTGATTCACAATGTGAATCATGCATCTTCGATTACTATGCATATACAACAAATTACAAAGACAATAAATTTACTTCCCGAATGCCTGTCAAATTCTCATATCTACAGCCACAAGGACTGCAGAATCAGGATTTGGAGCTTTCTCACTCATTTCATGCTATAATGAATTAATGCTATCCCCATCAAGAACAAAAGAAGAAGGTTCACTCTAACCACAATGAGGAAGTAAAATCTTCAAAAGACAAAAGGTAAAAGGTAACATTAAACTTAAATTTTAGGTTTTCAAAATACCTGATAAATCAAAGATGGAATCCACTCAATTTCATCTGCATTTCCGTCCATATTTATATACATGTCAGCTGTAAGATGACTATCGCCTTCCTCAGTAAAAATGAGGTCTAAAGCATGCTGACGACAGAATGTATCTCTTAATCTGTCAACAGAACTCACAAGTCGCCTCCTCCATTCTCTTTGTTCAGGATGACGGTTTTGCCTTTCTGATGGTCTTCTTCTATTATCATCCTTGTAGGCGGCAGCCTGATTTAGGGGAGAAAGTTTCATGGCTGCACGTGGAAGTAGTTCATCTGCTAGTAATGAGGCATTAGCTAGCAATGCAATTTGCTGAGCTTCAGTCTCAGCCATCCGTACAATTTTATTTCCAGAACCCTCAAAGTTTGTTTCTTCCTCCATAAATCCAGGTAATGCTTTTATGAGCAAGTCCACATAAGAGTTAAATGCTTGAAACAAACCTTCCAGAGCTTGGCCTCCCAGCTGCATGCTGAGCAGCGGTCCTACATCTTCAAAGAAGTCCTGCATAACATAAGCATACAGAATATCCAGCATAAGGTGAATTGATAATATAAGAACTAAAACTGCAAACACAAGAAACATGAAGTTGAATTTACCCTAATCAATAGTTTTGTTTCAAGTTTTAACACCCACGGTCCCACACAAAAAAGAAACGATCATTGGCACACTGTTAAACAAGAATAAAATAGTGTGCATGTGTGTTGTGTATGTGTATCTCTAAGAAGACAATTTCTTACCCAATATTGGTCCAGGGGTTTGAAATATTATAAGACGCCAAAATAAGAGAATGGAAAGAACTTAGAAAATAAAAGAAGACAAAAGATGAAATCATTACTAATAAATGAACATGTATAAAGCATTCGCTTGCCAATTGAAAATTTTAAATATCTTCACTGCAAGAAAGAGATCCAGATTGAGAATCCCAATAATAAGCAGTTTGTGTACTTGAATTTACAGCATCATTTTCACAGAGTACTATCAAAATCACTGTTACATCCCTTTTCTCAAATCATAAACATAAACATCATTCCAAGTAATAAGCCAAGGTTGTGTCGAAAGTAAAATTCTCACCTGTACCATCAAATTGAAGCGATGGGCACTACATGTAAGTTTATGTTGAAATGCAGTTGTATTACTAAAGGATATACTTGAAGGCCTACTAGTCTGACGGTTAGCCATAGAAGGGGCCGTAAGTACCCAATCATCAGCTGCAGCCAATGCAGCAGCACTTTCTTGAATTCGTTTCAGATTAGCATCTAATGCTTGTTCAACGCTGGGCCTAAAAAGTTTCAAAAGCACAGGACAAAGAGCCAGGCCACGAGCTTCCAACAATGAGCAATGACCCAATGCTATTTGCACACACTCTGCAGCAGCTCTTAAACCTCCTGCAGCTGCTGACGAAGCTAATGCGTGCCTTTTGACCAGAAGAGCAAATGCCTCGGTTTGCTTCATAGCCCACATAACAAGCTCAGAAGTATAAGATGTCTCCTGACCAAAAATAGCCAATGAGTCACTAGCAGCTTGTGCAACAGCAGAAAATACCAATTGTGCAAGAGCAGCAGTATATGCTCCCCCATATGAGGTGCTTGATGGCCGAAGACTTTGCATGTTATACTGGTATCTTTGGAGATGGGCATTAAGTAGCAAATTGTGAGCACGGGGACCATCTCCAAGTCTTTTAAGGGCTGATATTGATCCACGAAGTTCAGCACCATGGGTAGAATGCTGGCAAGCAGCTTCAGCAAGCTGATCAGCTAACTTCTGCCTGCGTTCAATAATGGAATTCTCTAGAGACAAAATTAAAGATGGGTTCAGAGTTTTCATCTCTTTAGCTTCCAAAACTACACGTTCCCCTTCATCAAGAGCAGCCAAAGCTTCATCCACTCTCCTTTCAGCTAGGAGAACATCCAAGAGATCAGGAAACTCAACTAACCATTTGTCCAAGTCTGCTGCCTCCCTATCTTTAGAATTTAATATAGCAGTGGCAGCAAAACCTTCAGAAGTGGAGAAGGATAAGGAATCAATGTGAACTCCCTCAGCCAAACCATGTATCAAAGCAGCTTGTGTAGATAGCAGGTTTCTGATAGATGAAAGCTCCCCCTCTAAATCAGATATCTCCTTAGATGTACTGTAAGATATACATAGTACTTAAATTTAAAACACAAACAATGATACATCAGCTAAGCAATAATAATGAGGTTTTGTTGTAAAATATTACTTTGACACAAAACAATTTAATGACACGTCACCTAAAAAACACTGCAGCAAGAATTTCAAGTGAAATAAAGGTCAAAATAAAAATTGAGTAAACAAAGAAAAGATAGAACAATGACCGCCACCAACATGCACAACAGGAAGGGAATTGTTTCCCATCTATAAAATCACAATAAAAGTTAAATGACTATGCTCTTTTGAGATAATATGAAAAGACAGATGCTAAACTCCCTAATAATAATATTTGAATAATATACAAGTATACACCTAAAATTATTAGGGTTCTTTACTTCTTTAGTAATATAAAGTATCCTAAGAATTCAATAGATTACCACTTCAAAAAGATTACATTATGTCTTATACACAAATTTTATACACTAACAAACAACTAACCGTATGAAGGCTGCATAGTTAGCATAGACACTTCGACGCATCTCCTCAGCAGAAGCTTTCTTCAAATCCAATAAATATGTGCAGAGCTGCTTTATTTCCTGAAAAATTAATGACACATTATCATGGTTCATTTAAAAGAATTTACAACCAACAACATGAAGAACAATAAAATTCTTTCTACATGAAGGAAACAAAGCACGTCCAGTATGGCTGCACATTAATGCTAGTTGTAATTAACAAGACCTAGATAGACACCGAATAGTGTGATTAATGCATGCAGCTTTTCATATAAACAATATATAAAGGAAGGAAGGGCAACTAATACAAGTTTTCCCTTTTCCCTTGCTAGAAATAATCAATTATTTGTACTCTTCTTTCTTATGAATAGCAGAATTCAATTTTAAATGCCGTCATTAAGAAGAAAAAAATCAATGCATAAAGTAATTGTGGCAGAACTGCACGTTCTTAACTAGCTGAATTGTCTTCATAGTCGTCGTCTCCGGCACAACTTGTAGCTTTAATTAAGCTTCTAAGATTGGATATCAATAAATACCCATGTACTGCAACGTGTCCAACTAGTAGAATATGGTAAAACCAACACAAGCAAAAATTAGATAAAATATTCACCGATTATGAATTTTTCTTTATTCTATTTTTATTTCTCTAATTTTCTTTAATAGGAAGCACAATATTTTGGGTCAAATAATGAGTATCTTGTTTTATACGATGATTTGCTTGAAAACTTAAGAAATTATTGATATGTGATATTTAATTATATGTTTGGAGAGAGCAAAGTTAGATACTACGAATAATTTCAGAAGCAAATATAAAAGTAGCTAACGTAACAAAACAAGGTGCACGGGTAGCTAAAAGGCTGTAGCAACAGATGATGAAATTTACGGTCTGGGAACTAATTCCATATCACCAGGAGGAAAAAGGTCCGAATCGTATAACCAGTAATTATAACTAATAATTCTCAATATTTCTCTACCGGTTGAAATGAATTCAGCCACACCGCCTCCCGCCCTATTTCATAACTTGCAGAAAGATCGGGACCGAAAGGGTGCAACATAGTCCCGAACAAACATTTCATGCCCGGAGTTAATACAAGTATTTAAAATCTCAAACATAAAACAAGGACCAATTACGTGAGTAAAGTATTCATTCACTTGTGAATTTTCCCAGTTGCCACGTTTTCCTGAAAAAGCAAAGAAAAAAGAGTGATTTTGTACACTCAAATACGAAAACCAACCTTTTCGTTGAGAGAGCATTTGGACTGGACATAGCCGTCGGCATTAAATTTATCAGACTTGAAGGCATTGAGGCCCTCTAGGAGTTTTGTTCCATTCTCTTTCACAGGAGTACCCCTGGAGCGAGCTACCTTCCCCGTAGCCATAACCTATTATGCTGACAGGAAGTCCACAATTCACGGTTGGAATTGGAAGATCAAAAGCAATAAGCAAATTTAGGTTAAAGAAACCAAAAATGAAAAGCTAGATCAAAGAACAAATCTAGAAATACGGGTATTTAGGGAAGGAAAGGTGGCAAGGAAGCAGAACTATGGAGTTGGGATAGGGATAGGGAGAGGGAGAAGGAAGAGGAAGATCCCTAAGCAAGCGGTGAAGAGAAGAGAAAGAGAGAGTTGGCGAAAGCCAGCTCAGCTAAACGTCCGTTGCCTAACCTCTTTTTGTTGAACTATTTAGTGTGTGTTTGGATTGGCTTTTTTTTCACCGTAAACGTAATTTTGGAGCAATTTGCAGAAGTAATATTTTGTTGCTTCTGGCAAAATCCCAGTGAAAACGGGCTTTTGGAGCTTTCCACCGCCAATCCAAACACACCCTTATTTTCTTCTTCGCTCTTCAACAAGTCGCTAGTTTTGACACTGTCCTTGACGGTAAGCCAAAATGTGGAGGACAAACTTTCGTAATTACCATGGATCCCGAGCACCAAAAAGGATATTTTATAATTAATTTTAAAGAATATATGTTCAATCATAATTTAAGTAATACATAATATATATGGTAAGAAATGATTTTATATTTGTGCTATTATCTTCTTCATCTTCTTCTTCCAATTTAAGATCTTTTTATGCAAGCTCTAATGACTTTTTTGTTCTTTTGATATTTTAAAAGTTAAGCTACAAATTAGGACAGAGTGTACCCTCAATGCTCTGAACATTGTAATATTCCCTTTTCTAAGGGAGCGCAATCACGTTGTTCATTTTTATACACCTCGATAGACAGAAAAATAAATTATGACAAGAACTTCTTATTGTGGTGGTAGCTATCAACCACATTTATGAGATGGAGATTTGTGAACTAATTCGTGGCTGAATAATAAGTTAAGGGTAATATTAAAATAAAATGGGTTTATTAGAGCAAGTATTCTTTAGTTATTTTGAACGATGAGGCATACGCAGGAGAGAGTACCTGAGAACATCGTCAGCACAGAATAATGTATAATTATAATAGCAGCCATCACATCAGTTGAAAGAACAGAGAATCTAGCTGACTCTTCAGTCAACTCTGTTGTATTATACTTCATGGCCAGAGACTCAATTACTGCTCTGCACCTTCACCCCAAACTTATTATGTCCCATAGTTTATTCTTACTCTCTGTTTTTATTATTATTATTATTATTATTATTATTATTATTATATATATATATATAATATTTTAATAAATTTTTATTAAAATATATATATACGCAAATATGATTTAAAAATAAAAATAAAATAGTCACATTTTTTATTATAAAAATGTACATACATTTTTTAAAAAATATATGCTATAATTTAATTTAAATATTTTTTATAATAAATAAATAAATAAAATATTACTCTTTCAATTTTTATTCAAATTTTAACTAATTTTTTTCAGTAAACAAATTTAAAATTTTAATAATATAAATAATTTTATAATTAGTATGTCTCCGCCTTGTTAAACCAGGCCTCTGGTCCATTTCTTTTCTTTTTCTGAACGACAAGAAAGGATTGGTTTTTAATCTAAAGAAGGGTAGCAATGACTCTGTCTCGGAACTGGTGAGAGACAATTTTCGGGGGCAAAGAGTAAAATGCTGCGGATTAATCCTTCCCGTGTCTGCATAAAACTTATGAGTCCAAGTCTAGTGTGACCTTGAATGAGAAAATGGGCGTAAAGCAAAGAAAGGAACTACTAATCGGAATCGGCTGGAGGTTTCCACCTAATGACTGGATCTAAACAAATTTGGAAGGTTTTTTCTTTTCTTTCTTTTTTTGAACTAGAGGCCTGGGCCTCAAATACAAACTGAAAGGGCAAAAGCCCGAAATACTGAAAGACACGAGACCCAGATTCCAGAGGAATAGTGGGTCTGGCTCCCAGAAACATCGAGAAAATATGATCAAAAGTGAGAACGACATCGGAGCAACACACTGGAAAAAATCGTGGATCATGAGAGATTCCTGTTGTTGGGGTTGTCGAAGGCTAGGCATGCTCAGCCTCTGCCTCAGCTTCTTTCCGCAACAGCAACTTGAGTGGTATCGGTGGTTGAGATACTTAATTTCTGTGGAGCCTCCTTCGAGAAAGGAGTTCAGCGATTAAGTGCGCAAGTTCGTTTCTCTCCCGCTGCACCCATTTTCTTTGGAAGGTTCTTTCAAAGGCAATTATGCTGCTTGTGCAGGGACTCTTAGAGACGCTTCGGGTGCCTGGATTCATGGGTTTGCACAATTTCTCGGTGCTTGCAGTATCGTCGAAGCCGAACTCTGGGGACTGTTTTAGAGATGACTTGGCAGAAGGCCTTCATGAAAGTTATTCTCGAGTCTCATTCTAAGACTGCGATTGAATAAGTCCAGGGTAGGACCACTAAGCAGCACCCTTGTTCCAATCTGATTTCCAAAGCTAAGGAGCTCCGTAGTCGTAATTGGCAAGTGAGAATGGTTCATGTATATGGTGAAGGAAATAGAGTTGCGAACTAGACGGCTAATCATGCTCACAAGATGCACGCTACTATGCTGGAATTTCGGAGACGAGCCCCCCTCCCCTCTCTCTCTCTCTCTCTCTCTCTCCCCTCCCTCCCTCCCTCTGTCTCTACACACACACACAAAAAAAGGGTGTGGAAACTTGATTCTTGAAGATATGAGGGGGAACGTCCTTCCCTCGGTTGGTGGCCCCGTAGGCTTTTGTTTGCTTTCCTTTCTTACCAAAAAAAGAAAAAAAAAGAAAAAGAAGAGAAGATCGCCTTCTTCAGTGGTATTGCATCAAACATGCCTATTTTAGCTCAGCCTTTCAAGTACTTTATTACATCTACATAAATTTATGATCTTATACACGAATCTCAATCTTTCATTCAGAAGACTGCCAACGAGATGAAAGTTACACAGAAACTCTTCATTAAATTATAACTCATTGGTTTAAACTAGACAATGCAAATTTGCATTATTACAAGGTCAACCATGCAAATGCAAACTCAAGTGTGAATGACCCGGACACCATAAAAAATTCCAGTGAAACAAAGCTAACCACCAGAAGCTCCAACAAGGACAATTGCTTTCAGACAATTAGCGTGCCAAGCTTCCAACTAATCTCCAATCATTTTTCTTGTGTATCTGAACGAATGGCTGAGAATAAAGCAATTGAACTCCTTCATCAGAATATAACATTTAGAGAGACAAACAAATATTATGGAAACTGCAAATCATTATGAGGCAAAAGAAAAAAAAAACACAAATTGTATCTTGTTGAGTTCTAATAACATTTAAAATGGCTGCTTGCTTTTATATATGACTAAATGATTGCACGTATATATATATACTTGAACCAAAATTTTCCTCGTGTCTAAGAAATAGGCATTCCTCGTTGATTTGTTGAAGTCATAAAATACTAAAAAGGATTATTAATAGGTATCATCAACAAATAATTTTGTGGATCAGCGCCAAATTGCTAATGAGAGAGCACAAATAGCAAAATCAATTAAAATACTAACCAATGTGAAGATGTAATTGAGAAAAATGAAACATTTTAGGGCATTGGAGAGTCTAAAGAGAATGCAGAAAAGAAAGCTTACTAGGCTTCTGAGGCTTGCCATCGATCCACTTAGAGACGGAGAAATGAACCTTCTCGCGAGAGAGTGATTCAGACTTGTAGGGTTCCTTGAGGCAATTCCTCAGCAGATTGGCGCATATGTTGGAGTACGTAATGTAGGTCATCCCCGCCGCCCGCCAAAACGGAACCGCTGCATTGGACGCCATCGTTCTCTTCTTCTGCGTCAGTTCCTTACTCGATCCCAAATCTCGTTATCAGAATTATATACCCAACCTCCACGTATCGAGCTTGGATCACTGGGCCCTCAACCTGGGCTTCATTTTGTTTTATTTAACCCAGAGTTTGCTTCGGAAACAAGCAAATAATGTATGATTAATTATATATATTTTAAACGTTAATTTTATCAATTTTTTTAGAATTAATTCACAATTATTTTTATAAAACGCATCAGTTAATTCAAAGTTCAATGTAAAGAATATAGATATCTATTTTATTGACGACGGTTAATCTTAGAATAACTTACTGATTATAGCTTAATCATTGTAATCACGATAAGAATATTTAAAATTTGTTTGGATAGTAAAATTTATAATTTATTAAAATTTATCTATCAGCATAAATATTTTTATGTTAAAAAAATAATATTTAAATAAATTTAAATAAATAAATTATTAATTTTTAATAAATTAATTTTAACTTATTTTGTAAATCAATTTTTTAAATTTATTGAAGAAGACTTTTATGAAAAATCAAATTCACATTATTAAAAAATTATTTTATATTTTTATAAGTTAAAATTTCATTAAAATTATACCATTCATCTCTCTTATTCTATTAAAATTATATTTAAATATTTTTAAAAAAATTTATAAATTTAAAAAATATTTTTTTAAATATGTATCTAAATATTAAATAATTTAATTTAAAATTTTTTTTTATAAATACTTTTTACATAAAATATTATTTTATAAATATTTAAATAAATTGTATACTCAAACTGAACACTATTGAATATTAAACTTTGAGAAATCATAAATGTGTTATTTAAAATCATAGGAGGATCCTTCATTCCTTTAGCTTAGATTTAATTATTATATTTGAAATATATAATTATTTTTTATTTTGTTTTATTTTTTTATTAAAAAACCAACAAATTTAAAAATAAATAAATAAAGGATACTTTTAAAAAATACACTAAAATTTTTAAAAATTTTAAATATAACTAAATATGAAATCTTAAAAAATACAATTTAATTTTTTTTAATAATCTTACGTATCAACCGAATTCATTTATTATTATTTTTATAAATTATATATTTTTTTTAAGAATAAATCTCAGATCAAAGATACCTTCGGACGTTGGGATCCTCTTCGTCTGTGCCTCGTTGTCCCCCGTCTACTTCATTCTCTCTCTATCTCTTTTCCATTTTATTTCAAATTTTAAATAATTATCATTGGTGCGCTTTGTCTTTTTTATTTTTTCACACAAGCATTATTAAACTTTAAAATCAATATATCAAAAATAGCCTTATTCTTAACCACAATTTCAATAGTAACAAGGAGGAAACTGACAATATCAAAAACTGTTAAATACCGAAAGTAAGAGAACTGGGTAGCAGCACTTAAGAACCGAAGCCCAAAGTTCCCATCGAGATGTAATGTCATTGTCGATTCTCACATGATCTGATACTTTTTGGAGAAGTTTTAATTAATATTAAATGTCTAAATTCTAATGATGGTTGTTATTTTATGTGGTTAACCATATCTACTATATTATTAGTATTTTTATTGCTTTTAATTACAGAGCGTGGATTATAGAATCTCTAACAATCCAATCCGACCCCTGCTAATAGTCGAAAGTTAAAATGGTTTTTTGTTTGTTTGTAGCTGCAATAACTTGTTGACTAATCATGCCAATGTGAATTACGTTTCATTCTTCAACGATTGAAGGAAGATTAACCCATCTTGGTAATTTCATCACTGCTGGCTTGTACTTGTAGGGTCTCTCTCTCTAATATACCAAAGCAAGAACCCCGCACTTCTTCTCTCTCTAGCTTTTTGCTTTGCTTGCATTGAGAGGAGAAATGCCGAAGCTTGGACTACGTTAGCTGTAGTTGTTAGGTGGTGGATCTGACACTTCCATGCCCCAAATGAGTTTGTGAATCTTTCCTTCTTTTACTTGTGATTTCTAAACTTTTCACTCTCGTTTGAGCTCTAGTCTTTTTCATCGGAAACCAAAATGGATTTTGGGCTTTCTCAGTAATGGGGTTATACTGAAGTGCTAAGACTTTGGTTAGTGTCTTGGGAACTTTGCCTCTTGCGTGTCTTTTTCATTTGTGCAACCTCGATCAACTTCAGAGCTGGGAAACAAATGTCTCCAAGCATAGATTTTTCTAGGTGGTGGGTAAGGGACGGTACTAGAAAGGGCAACCCAGTTGTGGTGACTATGGAGAACCCCAATTACTCTGTCCTGGAAATAGATGGCCCGGACTCGGCATTCCAGCCAGTTGATAAGGACAGAGGTAAAAATGCTAAACAGTTTACATGGGTTTTGCTTCTAAAAGCTCATAGGGCTGTCGGTTGCCTTGCCTGGCTTGGAAGTGCCCTTTGGGCATTGCTTGGTGCCATTAAGAAGAGATTGATATTTGGGCAGGGAGTTTCGGTTGAGAATGAAATATCTGGCAAGGGAAAGTTTGTGTTTAGGTTGATTCTTACATTCTTAGTAATGGCTTTGGCATTTCTGTCTTTTGAAGTGGTTGCTCACTTCAGAGGGTGGCACTATTTTCAGAACCATAATTTACACATTCCTCAAACTTTGGAGATTAAAGGATGGTTTCACACGGCTTATGTTAGGTGGTTGGAGTTCCGTGCAGACTATATTGCACCCCAAATTCAATCTCTCTCAACCTTTTGTATAGTTCTCTTCTTGATTCAGTCTGTGGATCGAATGCTGCTGTGTCTAGGTTGCTTCTGGATCAAATTCAAGAAGATTAAACCCAGGATTGAAGGGGATCCCTTCAAGTCTCTGGATTTGGAAGGATCCAACTACAGATATCCTATGGTGCTTGTTCAAATTCCTATGTGCAATGAGAAAGAGGTGACAGTCTCTTTGTTTCTATGTAGTTACTTCTTTTTTATTGTCGGTGTGGCTAGCTAATTAAAAGAATCAATCATCCAGTGGATTCTTTGAACATATTATGATGGTAATTACCCGTGGCCCCCTCCCCTTGCCTTTCTTTTTCTTTGTGTTTTAGCTTAAATTCTGCTCCATTGAATTTTAATATTCCCCACCGTCCCTAGCTCAAAGGAAGTAACTAAAGTAGAACTAGTTAACCACATGATGCTACAGCTATTGCTGTTTTATAATCCATTGATATAGATTACTCTCCCCATTAAAGATCATGATGACTTTGGCATTGACTGTAGGTATATGAACAATCTATTTCAGCGACCTGCCAACTTGATTGGCCAAAAGATCGTTTGCTCATTCAAGTTCTGGATGACTCTGACGATGAGGGCATACAGTGGTTAATCAAGGGAGAAGTCTCCAAGTGGAGCCAGAGGGGTGTCAATATCATCTATCGTCATAGAATGTTTAGAACTGGTTACAAAGCAGGCAATCTCAAGTCTGCAATGAACTGTGATTATGTGAAGGATTATGAGTTTGTTGCAATTTTTGATGCTGATTTCCAACCAAATCCAGATTTCCTTAAGCAGACTGTTCCACATTTTAAGGTGATTATTGTTATATGTTAATTTCTTCCTGGTTATTTTCCAATAGTTTCCCATTCTCATTCTTGATGTTGCTTTGCAGGACGATCCTGGGCTAGCATTGGTTCAAGCTAGGTGGGCTTTTGTGAACAAAGACGAGAACTTGTTAACACGACTCCAAAACATTAATTTGTGCTTCCACTTTGAGGTGGAGCAGCAAGTGAATGGGGTCTTCCTCAACTTCTTTGGTTTTAATGGCACTGCTGGTGTTTGGAGAATAAAAGCACTTGAAGAATCTGGTGGCTGGCTTGAGCGGACCACTGTTGAAGACATGGATATAGCAGTCCGGGCCCATCTTAATGGTTGGAAATTTATCTTTCTCAATGATGTCAAGGTAGTATTCTTGTTTCATTTCAAGCTAATCCTCTCATGTACTTTACATTTCTATGTGCCTGCAGCAACAATGACATTTTGATATATATTGATTTGAAAAGTAGGGTGAATTTAGCAGTTTCATTAAACACTGGGTTTGGATGCCATACCAGTGGGAAAATGATAATAAGTTCAATTGGTTTTGCACATGATCCATATAGTTTGAGATGCAACAATGCCTAAAGAAATCTCTTTCAGGTGCTTTGTGAGCTTCCTGAATCTTATGAAGCTTATAGGAAACAACAACATCGATGGCATTCTGGTCCTATGCAGCTCTTTCGTTTGTGCCTTCCAGCCATCATAACCTCTAAGGTAAGACTTGTCTATCATCTTTTATGTAGTATGTTGCACTATTTTGAGGACAACCCCAATCTAAGCAAGTACTGATGTCAAAACATTGCAGATTGCATTCTGGAAGAAAGCAAACCTTATATTTCTGTTCTTTCTGCTTAGAAAGCTAATTCTCCCTTTCTATTCTTTCACATTATTTTGCATCATCCTTCCTTTGACAATGTTTGTCCCTGAAGCCGAGCTTCCCATCTGGGTTATTTGTTATATTCCTGTATTTATGTCATTCTTGAACATTCTTCCTGCCCCGAAATCCTTTCCCTTCATTGTTCCTTACCTACTGTTTGAGAACACAATGTCAGTTACCAAATTCAATGCTATGGTATCGGGATTGTTTCAGTTGGGAAGTTCATATGAATGGGTTGTCACCAAAAAAGCGGGTCGGTCATCAGAGACGGACCTATTAGCCGCTGAAGAACGGGAATCGAAGGCCATGAGTCTCCAACTTCAGAGAGGGGCTTCTGATAGTGGACTTTCTGAGCTTAACAAAATAAAGGAATGCCAAGAATCTGTTCTCAGGTCCCCCGTAAAGAAAATGAACAAGATATATAAGAAAGAGCTTGCCCTTGCATTCTTACTGCTGACTGCTGCATTTAGGAGCCTGCTATCAGCGCAGGGGATGCATTTCTACTACTTATTGTTTCAAGGTGTGTCATTCCTCCTTGTAGGTCTGGATCTAATTGGTGAACAGATGAGCTAGAGGATCAGAAAGGATGGTAAAAATGGAATTGATTATTAAAAGTTAAAATAATTTGAGAAGCCAACCAAGCCAGATTGCTGCGGGACAGTTTGTTTCCACATTCATATTGGAGATTCCTGAATATGGCCGAGGTAAAAGCCGGAAGCTACCATGGGTCAAATCATGAAATAAGTCTGTTCTTCTTGAAGTGTCCTAAGAAAACTTCCTCTCTTTTTTTCTGGGTTTACCAGTTCATTAATTGTTGTCCACGGTACGATCATTTTTCTTTTATCCTTTTGAATTTTCTGTAACATAAGCCTATTCATTTTTCCACAGTATCACCCTCTTCCTTGCATCTCTGTTGGTTCATATGTATCTGTTGAATGCCATTGATATGTTCATTTTTTTTTCACTTGTAATCCTTCTAGATATGGTTTGGTTTCTGCAATGAAATACCGAATGGTTTGAGAAGTGTGAAGGTTCAAGTGTAAACTTGCAATATCCATAATACTGTTATAGTATCTTCCTCCTTTTCGTTTTTTGTGGAAGTTCTGCTGAAGATTATGTAATTCGTGTTCATTTATTTTAACTTAACGTTGATAACATGCTAGAAATGGCAAAAGGAAAGTGTCGGCAGGCAGTGAGGATTGAGGAGAAAGAAAGCAGGAGATAGTATCATATGGACAGACACCGTTGGTTTATTAATGTAAATATTAGGCCGCAGATTTGCCAAGGACAAGTTATCGTGCGAGAGTCCCACAATGGACCCCCTCTGTTTTAATACTAAGTTAGAGCTAAGCGAACGGTTTTTTTGGGTGTATGCTGCTCTGCTTATGCCAATCGCCGTTCCAATAATGGTAGGGCACATGTAACAGCTACCCCTCATACAAGTCATGTGGAGCCTGCTGCCTCAACAAAGCATTTCTCTTAGCAATCATGCTCTGGTTTGGCACTTCACTTTGAGATTATGACCAAAATCCCAGGCCTATTCAATCCATCCCATATTTTCTACAAATCAATGTTTAAATTGCTCGGTGATTTGCCTTATCTGGCCCATTTAAACTAACAATGGTTTATGTACATAAAAAATAAAAACGTACATTTCTTTTTTTGTTTCTACGCATTTCTATCTTACTTTCGATTTCAGAAACACACAAGTCATTCTGCCTTAGATCTTTCGTTGTTGAGTATTGAAAAATTGTAAGAGAAAAATAAAAGCAACCTGAAAGATTAAGAATTTCATTCAACAGTTGTGTTTAGAATGCTGAATCCTTAACTGATCTCATTTTAGTGCTATTTGTCTGTATTCCAGCAACAAACTGATAAAGCTACACGACATACTTGTTAGTTGGTACTTGTACATAAATAAATATTAAAACATATTTAAATGTAGAAATAGAAGTATTGCTGTGAGGTGAAGCTCTATCTTATCCTGAAGGGAGAGGATCCAGCTATGGGGTAAAGCTTCATGTTTAATCTCTCTCTCTCTCTCTTTTAAAAAGGGCATTTTGATTGTGACACACTTGGCCTTTGACATAGAAAACCAGCGTTAATGCATCCCTGACAGGACATTCAACTATAAGCTAACTACTTCTACCTCTCTTCTGCGTTCACCTCTTTCCCGTGAACCGTGATTATCGCTCAAAACTCACGTAATTAAAGAGAGAGAGAGAGAGAGAGAGAGAGAGAAAGAGGGGTTAGTTCTTGACTGCTTGTACTATTTCTTCGTGCTAACCTCAACCTTCTGAAAATTGTGTTCTTACGGAGGATAAGTGGGATTTGATACACACCTTTATTCAACGATGCAATGTTTCTTATGGGCTACGTATAATACACTAAAATATGATTGATGGGAAAGATTTAATAAAGTAACAATTTCGAAAAAAAGAACTTATCTTCTTGTGTTTGAGAATCGAGCGGAATAGTCAGCCATACCAAACTAACATTTCCGTGCAAGTGTTTGGACCTTTCCTTCTTTGAAAGGTGACAACACATTTGGCCACTTTTTCCAACAGTATTCCTCCAGGTATCCCATTATGATTGCATTTCAATAACTCTTCACCGACGTTTCTATCCCTTCCCTTCTTCTCTCTGTAACACGTGGACACTGGACAGTTATAAGTAATCTATCAGCTTAGTCTATGATTGGCTTCAATATTGGGCTTCACAAGCTGCGCAAAGTTATTATGGAGAAAAAGGAACCGCAGATTACTTATAGGTTGAACATCACATGCAACTTGGAACTATACTTTACAGAAAGAAAAAACAACACTTCAGTGCTCAATCTTTGATATTTCGGCATAATTATCTAATGCCTATATTCGCGGTTAATGTCTATAAACAACCTTCAGTTTGAGGGAGGACAACAAAACACACAGCTAGATTCAATCAAGTAAAAGTAACTTTTCCTTTCACCTCATTATTTTCTACTACG
This sequence comes from Gleditsia sinensis, assembly GCA_037074535.1. Classification (NCBI taxonomy): domain Eukaryota; kingdom Viridiplantae; phylum Streptophyta; class Magnoliopsida; order Fabales; family Fabaceae; genus Gleditsia; species Gleditsia sinensis. Next base: position 401,635 of record CM073469.1, on the reverse strand, counting down.
TAATATCACATCACTTGTGCCATAGTTATAATGCCTTGCTAAATTTAACTGTCTTGCGGCTCCCAGTTCTAAAGCCATTTATGTGTGTTGCATTCACTGATCTTGTCGTAATGAAGCATAATCCTTCACCATTAAAATCTCGCCACATAATTTTTGTGGTATTTGATCTAACTTTTTCCCCTCTTGCCATGCTTGCCCGACTGAAACCCCTGGTCCTAGGTAGCGGACATATATAACAACTTGATCGTTGAAAGGATAAAGATGTTTTACTGCAAAAACAAAAGCGACTATCAAATAATTACAGACATCAATGCCATTATCAAGATAATAATTATACAGTAATAGGAAAATATTATAGCAAAAAGCCTGACCAGATTTTCAATGAGGATTAATGAAAACTTTAAAACTATTAGAAAGTAATTTACAGTCATTAAGATTATTAATGTATGAAGGAATTAAATAGCCCCCCACCTGGTCTTGGAAAGCCATGTGGGAGTTCTTGGATATCATATAGTCCGTCTCCGAATTCGTATGCTAAATCACAGGGCTGCTCAGTTGACATCACTTCCTTAAGTTGTTTCACCGTAAAATACAAAGGACTAAAAGAATTAGCAAATGCAGCTAGAGCTGATCCACCTGGATTGTTCCAATATTCATAAAATATGTCAATAGTAAGGACAACTAAACTTAGGCTTGGAACTTGAACCACAATGCAACCATAAGAGTGGACAACAAGCTAAGCCAGACAGATGAATTCTTCAAAGATCCTCAATTAGACCACAACTTCAACATTTCGAAGGAAAATCAGCATGATTATCTAACCTCTTCGTCTACACCTATCAATAAACCAAAATTATGATAGAAAAACCATGAAGAGTGATCACTGAATAGGTAAAGCTAGATGATTTGACTTGTATTCCTTTGGACAATCAAGAAAATTACCATATATTATTGACTTCACATACTCCTTAATGCAAAGGGAACTACACGTTTTATATCCTGGACAAATTAAAGTCTTGTATATGAGGGAATGAGAAGTTTTTCTTACTCCTTTCCTTCTGTGTGTGTATATCTATAAATAATTACTATCACATATCTGAATCATAATGGACAAGTGAGGCACCCTTTATATTTCCTCAGAAGTATAAGATGATTACCAATTAGCCGATTACAAACTCAATCTGTCACGACTTATCTTTTTTTTTTTTTTAATGTTTCTGACAAGAATAAACAACAGTATTCATGTTTAACTATAACGACTCAGGGAGTTGGAAAGATGAAATGATATTCAAGTCAAGCTACTATACTAATACTTTCTTCCTCTCTTTTTTCTTTTTTGGCCTACATGCCATTGAATTTAATTGGACATGGACATTCAGGATCAGACAAACAATACAACCTGGAGAATTAAGGAGCAATGGATGTTTAGAAATGATATAGAGGTGCATATCTTCACTAAAATTAGTAATTGTGCATGTCCATGTCTTCATTTTTCTGTCGAATATGATAGAACTTACCAATGAGTCGTCCATAAGCCGTCCCATCTTTGCAAGAAAATATAGCCTAAAAAGGGAGCAAAAGAATCAACCCAAACCCTTAAATGTACTTTACAAGAGTAGAAAGCTAAAAGGGAAAGGTGAAATTACCTTTCTGAAGTAATTGATCCAGGAAATTGGCATCGGTCCTATTTAATAAAGTTCAATATCGAGATTAACAAAATTGATATACTTAGATTTATAATTTTGGGACAACTAAAGGAGAATACATGTGATGAAACCATGACAAATATTTCTACTGAAAAAAGACACATTGGGGTACCACACAAGCAGAAATGATCAGAAGAGGAAGGTAACAAAGAAGGCAGGGCAAAGCAGTGGAAAAAAGCATTTAAGATTTCAATGTAAAGGATTATGCCAGTCATATCAAATCGGAAAAAGCTTTGGTCCAGGAGTCAGGAGACATTGCTTAGGAGAAAGAGAGGGAAAGACAATTCAACTCCTCAGGTTTGAAGTGTACAATACAAGAGTACTAGCAAACAATAACACTAGCCCATGAGTTACCGGTCCTTTCATGTGGATTTACTTCATGTACTCTTCACAATGTTCCCTCCAAACAGAATAATGTATCAGCTAACAGAATGCATTGCATTCAACTTCATTATGACTAATTAACAACATTAACATATGAAATTATGAATCATTTAACTAACCTCCACTTGTTCTGCAGTTATAATATTCAAGAATCACATCATTTTCGTTGAACATCAATGTAGATGAACTTTTCTTTGCTAATTTGGAATCCTCGTATCGTGTGCCAGCTATCTGCCAAGCGCTCGATATAAGTCTGCATAAATCTGCCAAAAATATCAATTTCCACACTTAAATAAGATCAATATAAAGTATATATTCCACTTTCACTTATATTATAGCAATTACAAAGAAGTGATAGAGAGACCTAGGTTCTAACAAGAGCAGCAGTCGATGACGCCTTTCCTCAGGAATATCTTCAATTTTTTTCCTGAACATACAAGAAAAAGAGTACGTGTGAGAGAGAACAGTTTCTCTATTTTTAAGAACTGCCAATATTCCCATATATTACTAAACCAGTAAGATAGTTACATGAAAATCCCCATTCTTCTGAGGAGTAGATGAATAAAGTCATGAAAATAAATGTCTACTTCACATTAGCAGACTGGCATTAACACAATCTCATTTGAAGTCATATACGCTCCATAAATTCATTGATGTAAATGAATGGAAAGTCACACAGCTCGTAGCCTCCATCCACATTTTACTTAAATGTTCCCTAGTGAGCCATATTCATGTAATATTATGCAAGTGAGCTAGTCATCTATGCATCCATAGAAGGGCAACATAAAGTACACAATATAATTGAACTTGTTTTGCAATTTCATATAAAATGAAAATGTTTCTGCAATAGAACTAAAAGAATGATGTTCGGTAGCTAAAGAGATCATATGCTCTGAATTACGCTGCTGCTCCCCATCAGAAAGTGTTAGTCTTCAAAGTTTTAACTTATAAATCTGAGTTGTTTAACCATAATCCATCTCGGAAAATTATTAAAATAAGAAAAAATTAAAGTACACTGACCAAAGATACGCAGCAGGATTATATGAAGTTGGGTCCAGCGGAATCAACTCCTTAGGAGGATCAAGAAAAGTCACCACATCTTGTTCATCCAAGTAAGCCTTTCTACCACTTTGAAGAATTTCAAAGGGCTTATCATCATCCCAAGGCGACACGAACTCTTTGCTTCTAGAGATAGCATGGGCTGCACCACAAGTAGTCTGCAGATGCCCATTTCTGTACAATCCCAAACCTACGGAGAAAATAAGTTTTGGAACTTTGTTCAATTCACTTTTCGACAAATCGGGAGAAGAAGGAAGAAGAATAAGAAGTGAAGTTGCTTATTTGCTTCCACCTCTGGGGTGTGCAAACCGTAGAAGCAGGAAATTAGTTTGGCAGAAAAAGGGTGATAAGTGTGAAGAAGGACTTGGATGGCGCTGTATGCACCAACTTGGGGCTGTTGCTGCCTTCATTTCTGCAGATCACCGAGGGGGGGCAGTGTGGGAGTGGAAGCTACCATCTTATCATCCTTCTTACAAATGCAAGGATGATGCCGTTTCAAGCACTAAAACGGCGTCAAATAATAATGTCGTTTACTTCCTAGTTCTCATTGTCTTCTTCAACGATGTCGTTGCCTGACCCGCCGGCTGGATCAGTCCCTCTTTCCCTTTGTCCAATTGCTTATCATCATACCGGCCCAAAAAAACATAAAATTGCTTATCATCATTATCATCCTCCTCGTCGTTCTTCTCCGTAATCTCTAGCTCTTACTTTCCACCGGCTATTCTGAATTGTCACTAGCAAAGTTTCTGCTTTTCTAATCCTACGATTTTCCCGATTACTGAAACATTTCTTGGATTCTTAGAAAAAAAATAAAAAAACCCAATTTTCCGGAAAACCTTTCACTTTCCTCAAATGCTTCTTCAAACTCAATCTCTTACGAGGCATTTTGCACCTTCAGTCACTCCCTCAAAACATTTAAGAGAAACCCAGTTTAGTGCATTCAATTCTCCAAAACGATTATCGTTTCCCAATTCTTCATTTAAGACTCCAAAATGCTCACTTTCAACGTTATCAGAGCCATCCCAATTGGAAATGAGGAGTAATAAGCCGTTTCCTGCTGAAGTTTCGAGGACTATAATGGAGTTGGCCACTGTAGGGACGCTTTCTACGTTGAGTCAAGAGGGTTGGCCTCTAGGTATCGGCGTGCGGTTCGCCGTTGACCCGGAAGGGACCCCAGTTTTGTCCTTGAACGCTACCCATAAACACTACTCTTTTGACACGAGATCTAGCCTTCATGTTCAGGTGCGTCCTACTCTCTCGTTTTATATGTTAGGATAGTTCGGGGAATTTCATTGTAACGAATTTCAGTTTCTGTTAATCAGTTGAAACAGTCTGGGTTGCGCACTCCCCAATGTACACTTCAAGGGAGCCTCAACAAACTAGAGGATAGAATTATGATGAAGGTAATTTTCATCATATGAGGAAATTCATGTTAATTTAGATTCAGCATCTCAGAAAGTTGAAAAGGTCCTTATTAGCACTATTTTTCATGTTCTCTAGAATGCTGCTGCCAGCTTACCCTTTAATTTTGTTACGTTTTAAATGTGATTGTGAATTGCTAGCTTCAATGAATATGAGGAAATATTATTCCTCATTGGATTTATGAGGTTTGTATAACCTATCAGATGCCTTTCTCTTAATATAACTCTTCAAATTACATAATATACTTGAAATATGATCCCGTGACTGAATTAGTGTCAGTATCATGTCGAGTGACTGAGTCCACCGCTTCTTAGCTTAAGAGTATCTGTGTCAGTATAAAAATTCACTAGTATTCATTATAACAGGAGATCCAGTGTCAACTCAGATGTTAGATTACTGTCTTCCAGGATTTCTGTATCTCAGATTCAAGTGGCTGAACTAATTTTCTGCACTTGACCATGTACACTATATCACACTGACTTGTTTGCTTAAAATGTACTAGAATGTTTTATATTTTGGCACATTTTTGTTACAGGAACAATTGATTTTGTTTTCAATTCTCTAGTCAGTCATATTGTTTAACATTAATTGCCATTATGCAGCGGCTTATTTCTTTATGGAAGAAGAGGTTTGGAGAAGAAGTTGATGAAGATTTTATTTACGTGGTTGCTGTAGAGCAGGTCCTGCAGATGGAAGACTTCCAGGAGGTGTGGCAGATTTTATGTTTTCGCATGTTTTGAGCGTAGTTATTTTCTTGGAACAAAGTACGTTTCTTTTCGTAATTGATGTTTGACATTAATATTGAAAGTTAGGTCGTTATCTAACACCAAGTCCTATGTCCATATGTTCCAGGATGGCGTATGGATCACTTCTTTAGATTACAAAAATGCACAACCTGATCCTCTTCGAGATTGCGCAGAGAAGTTAGTGAATGAAATTAACACCAACAACATGGAAGATATTACTCGCTTTTGTAACGTATATGTTGATTTGGATTTCCAGGTTTGTTTTACTTGCATATTGCAATTTAGTCCCATTGGATCATGTAAGGTTAAGCAATTACCTGTCAAATCGCTGATGTCAACATTTTTTGGGGAGGGGGAGGCGGGAAAAGGTTTAAATTTGTGACCTTTCACTTATGAGAGAGTTACTGCCATTAAACCAAAGGGTCCTTTCCTACAGGCTACCATGCTTGCATCTCTTACATGCATGCAATTAACGGCAACAGTTAATTTATTTATTTACTTTTCAATTCCATCTATTGATTTAAATTGTACACCTGATGTATCGAATTGAGATTTGATTATAATTTTATTGTCTTGCTGTGACGCTCTGTTTTGCGTAGAAAGAACTTACGGAGTTTGAGGGGTGCAGATAGGAATCTAACTGTGTTATCTTTTCATATTTCCCTCGCAAGGTCTCAGAGGCAAAGATGATATGGGTTGACAGATTGGGCTTTGACATGCGTCTCTGCTGCTATCAGAAAGGTATATTTGAGGTCCGCATTCCTTTTCCAAGAGAAGTCACTGATGAAAAAGGTGCCAAGTCAACATTTAATTGTATGTCACAAATGGCTTGGGAGGTGGAAAAGAACTTCCATGCTCCAGATTTTGAGAAGGTTAAACATTTGAAGCACATAAAGGCCTAATGCTTCATTTGGATTTTCGTTTGTATTACCCATTCTTCAATCTTCAAGTACGAATCTTTGGTGAAACTGTAATTTTCCAAGAATGTGTTCGTGTTGTATGATGATTCATCTAGGGCCTGATGCTCAGATCAGATGATTTAGTGTGCATTTATATTTGTGATTTCCATCTAGTCTATTGTGGATTGCAGTTCCTCTAAATAAAAGCCAAACTGTTGATACATGTTTGATGTAATGTACGTTTAATTTATGACGTGGTCCCCGGTCTTGTAAGTTTACGTTTCAAAAGCTAAATTCTTTTCCGAGGGATCGCAGGGTCAGTCACTTGCTGTGTCATTTGGAGGAGGGATGAGAAGAAAAAAAGGAAGAGATTCATATGCAATATATTGGGTGAAGAAATGCCTTTTTCCTTTTGTTTTTTTTTTTTTTAAGCTTTCTGCAATTTTTTTTCCACCTTCATCATCCCTTTTGATGATGTGCCTGCGGGAAAATGTCCAGTGTTTTTCAAATGGACTCTAAACCTACCCGAAGGTCTATTAACCCAAGTTAAACATAAAATGAAAACTTTGTTGGACAAACTTAAACCACAACAGGATAATATTTGGCTTCTATCACTAATCACCATTTGTTTTATCCTTATATCTTTCTAGTATAGAATTATTTTTGTTCAAATTTATGAAATTGTTTTTTCTCTTCCGGTCTGAATGGGTAAAATGAGATAAATTTATGGTTTATGAATATTTTAAACTTCACTTCAAAGCAAGACCTACTTGCTAATATTTTTGTCTACATTTAAAACACGCTAGTTAATACCTTCGTATTCACATCCACTTGCATGCACAGCTAGTGAGTTACGGTTACACGGTAGCTAGAGTAAAGCGAAATTGATGGCTCACTTGTTTTATTTTACTAATAAAGTGTGCTCGTTTGATGCTCCCATACTTGCTCACCTTTGGCTGAAACAGGGACCTTAGCATCTTCTCCAAGCTTTGCGCCGTGTACTTTATATGCTTTGCTGCCTTTGCATCATTCTCAATTGACAAACTGTAGTTCTTCACGTAGCTTCTATAGCTTGGTACTATGCCTTCCACCAAATACTCGAGCACTTTCTCCCTCAACTTCTCATCCGATATTACCCAATTTGATTGCTTCTTATACATTTCATCAAAACCCACATTGAAAGCGTTCAGTCTCTTAACCAAATCTTGGTTCCTCACTCTCCCACCAGAGGCAGAGGCAGAGGCAGAGGATGAAATTATATCTTTTTTATTCAGAATAGGCACTAACTTTCCCCAGCTATCCTTCAGATAAATTGCCGCGTAATACTCCTTATATTGTTCATGTGCTCTTAACCATGAATCTCCCATCATATTCCCAACCATAGTGCCCCTCAAGTTGAAAAAATGGCAATGATTATTCATCATAAAAAGGTAGGACAAAGTGATATCTTCATGTGCCTTTGACCAAGCATCCAAATTAACAGCAATTTCCTTAATTATGTTAAAAACCTGGGTGAAGATAATACACTCTTCATATACTTCCTTTCTCCAGCTAAGATGGATTTCCAGAACTTGTATCAGAAGTGGCCTATAAGTATCCCCAAGAAGCTGGTTGCAGTAATCAGTAACAAAGCTTACCAGCCGGGGAACGCTGCCATCTGGGGGAGGAGAACTTGGCCGTTGCAACTTCACTTGAGCTGGAAGTTCCCAGAATATCTCGCAGGCTCCATTGACGACCCTACTGATAAGATCCTTAGTCACACTTCTAATTTCCTCACAAGCTTCCCCACTGAAAAGCTGATTGAATTTTAGTCTTAGGTCGTTCAAGACTCTGAATATGTCCAGCAGCTTCAACAACTTGATGGGGTCGTTCTTACTCTCAGCAACATTTCTTCCAAATTGAAGGAAAGAAAGAATCCCTGATTCAATGGCAATCTTGGCAAAACATCTCACCCATGCTTCTTTACCAATTTTCTCAAAGATTTTATTGGAGAACCTGTACTCCATCTCAAGCAGCTGCTTCACAACCAACTCCAAATGCATACCCCATTGTTCTATGTAATTCTCTATACTATATACATCCTCAAACTTAGCGGGTGGAATCTCAAGGTAACTCAAATCTAAAGCCTGCAAGCTTCTTCGAGCATTCATTCCTCGAACTTCAACGTATATAGATACACACTTGTCTAGCCTGTCATTAGCAGTTAATCTCTCTATAATGGCCTGCAACTTCCCTGTAACAGAAGCTGGCAAAGCTTGAATGCCAATGCTGCCTCGCTGACCAGTTGGTGATGCTAATGAAACTAAAGGAAGAGGCATCGTGTTTACTACCAGAAGCCGCTGGAACTCAATCTCTAATTTGTCAAAGGCAGCACTGAGAAGGCCTCCATCAAGGCGGGCCTTTTCTTCCATGACCTGCAATTCTTGTAATATTCTTAAAGATTTCTTCACATTCAATAGGTAAAGCTCATTGTTGGTGATAGCTTTGTCTTGCAACAACTCAAAAATGCCCTGCAACCAGCAAAGTGCTAGCTTGCAATTATCGGTGAGAAGCTTCAGTGCCTCTTCGTGCTTCTTTACGTCCGAGACATACGAGCAAAGATCAGAACTGGGGTCAGCCAAGAGAGATTTCTGCAGCGGATGAATGGCGTCAAACACCTTGACGACTGCAGCTGCAGAACATAGAACACCATCGATACGGTCTCCAATGTCAACAAGAGAGCATTTTTGCGTAAAGATGGGTCTAAATGCAGCTTCCAAGGATTGGCATTTTTGGTTGAGTAGCTCCAATCTTGACCCTGCCTCATCTAATGCAGAAGCAATGGCGCCTGATTTTTCTAAGCTAGTTTGCAAATGCTGCCTGGTGGCTTCAAGATTCTCCATTGGCAAAAGCAACATCTCAAAATGTTTCCACAACCGCTATTATTGCTGTATTGATATTACAAATGAAGTTTGGTCAAAGGAAAAAGATATTCTTTGTTGGTTTCGTCTGCATTGCCCAATTACTTTCTTTCACCAAACTCAACAAACAAAGTAAAAAAGAAGACAGACAATCTTCAAACCAAACTTCACTTGCAAAGCAAACATATCAGAAACTTCAACCACCAGGCGGTAGATCTTCCTTGAATTGTTGTAGCATTGCCACAACTAATTTCTCCAGCCATTAATTTATCATGTTATCCACCCTTTCTTCTTTACTTTGAAGGCCTCGTTTGAACAATCTTCCACCCAAATGCATTGAAATTTCGCTTTCAGAGTGGGAAAAAAGAGAGCCTACAAATTAAAGAACGTAAAAGAATTGATTATGACTATAGGGTTCCCCTTTGTTTAAATAACGTGGTCATGCCAGTGCGACTTAAAACCAGAGTCGTTGACCGCTATTTTGTTCATGCTCTTTTGGCAAGCCAGTCCAATGATTTACCGCAAATGAGGGTTTTTTTGGTTTTGGGCATCATAATCAATTTTTCACAACGCAAGATATTGTTAGAAAAGTAAATTATCTTAAAAAATAACGACTTCCACCTCAGAAAACCCAGGAAAAATTCAGAGAATAATGATTTTGAGAAAATTCTACAGAAATTTAGAACAAAATAATGCTTCATCTTTCTGGTTCCAACACAATAATACCGCTAATTTTGCAGGCTTTTGAAGTGCCAAAAATGATCAAGGGTTATTTTCAATCAAAAGTCTAACGAATGACAAGATGACCATCGAGGATACGTAGATAAAATAAAATGAAACGACAAAGAAAAACTCACTAGAATATCAAAACAACCATTATTAATGACGGAATTGGCACATGGCTTTCTCGCAATAACAATAATGTCATTAAGGGTCATTATTCAAAAACATATACTGAATTATACAAGGCCAGTACAGAAAGTCATTTGATTGATTGATATTAATATAACGTGTCCACTCTGTAAAAAAGGAAGCGATGGATAAGAAGGATTTTTTGCAAATGACATAAATGAAAGATTACAGACAAAATTGTAACTCCGAAGGGAAGTGATATAACAAATATCAGCTGCCACCAAAAGCCAGAAAAATTTAAAGCGGACATCCAAGGCTCTAAGTTAGCTGCCACCAAAGCTACACAAAGTTGACACAGAAATACAAGGAGAGAAGCTTCTGGGCATGTGTTCCAATCAAACACCTCCTTTCTGTTTCAAAGTGATCTTATCGCCAAGACTGAGGGCGATTCCCTGCGTTTTACTTCTTATTCTTATGTATCCACTCAACTTACCATCTGCTGCTTGCTTCTCAATGCTCAAATTCACCAAAGCATCCTCCCCAAAAACACTCTTGGCGTAAAGGTTTGCAGCTAGGAAACCACAATCCCCTTCCAATGCCGATCTGAAACCCGACAGAGAATGTTATAATGGTAATCAGCATAAATGAAATCAGTTAATCACAAGGCATGGGTCTTCATGAAGTCAGATACAAGCCCATAATTTAAAATGTTGAAAATTAATACAAGCAAGATATAACAATCTCCCAACCCAATGAGTTACATGCATGGAATCTGGAAAAGATCCCACAATTATTTATAAAATTCATTAGAATGATTGTTAAGAAAAAATTAGTCAAAATAAATCTCATAACCATGACATAATATGCAATAAAAAAGTTTTCCCAATTTCACAAAGTAAGTTGGGATTCAACAGAATAGAACATATAATTGGCAGATAAGTAGTAGTCTTAAAGAGTGAAAATGCAGAACGTATAAGCATTTGAAAAACTTTCCTTGTCGAGTTTCCTATTCATGCATTATGACTATAAATGGCTACAAAATTCTTTTTTGTAAAATTTAGCATATTAGAATCATTAGCAACCAATTTTGTGCTTGTCAATTTCAGATATATCATCCTGACAGGGTATATAAAATCCAGAATGCTGCTGTAGAACCTGAAAATTTCATATATTTAATCCAGGTAATAGACTAATAGATGCATAACCATATTTGAAAACAACTGTCAGAAAATGTTCGCATGTTTTGGTGTGTTTCTAGGAATCTATCTTAGCGTAAAAGAAGTGTCAACATTAGAACTTTAAGCAGAAAGTTAAAGAACATACGGTGGAGTCAGGCATTTCATATTGGTAGACTTGATAATGTGGTTCAGAAATTCTCTCTCATCTTGTATTACTGTGTTTACAGCAACCTAAAAATAAAAATTAATGTTAATACATAAGTAGAATCAGATATATCATCCAAATATTGCAGAGTCACATTGCCTGAAGGTTAACATATGAGAACAAACATATATCATCATATTATTTCCTAAACATGCCAAAAAAAAATCTTAAGCTCATGTTTCTGTTATAAACCAGACATCACAGGCTATATAGACAAATATCAGATCAAATCCGAATTGAAGACGCAGTGTATGGCATCTAACTCAGATAAAATACATATTAAGCAACATCTACTTCCCCATTTGCACCAGAAGAGAGATGCAGTGGCAACAGCTTATAAGTGACCTCTTTTCCAGTCATCACTTCTCTGGCTAGCATTCATAACAAAACACTACCCAGTAACCACTGATCAGAAACAACAATCTAATTACTAAGCATGTGCCTTTATTAAGGCTTAGTTGTTGTTGTTGTTGTATCTTTATTAAGCCTCTCATCAATGTTACCAAGTTACAAAACCAGCATACAAAAGCTGTTATCCACTTCAGCATAACTGCAACCACAATAATAACAACCAGCTAAAGTATTAACATACTTGCTTCAGTACCAACATAGCATTATATCAACCATCAAGATTCCATAATCAATAGCATATTATCATATCATGAAACAAATCTCATATCTCATATCTTCGCACTCAGAAACAGAACTTTAAGAGCACATACTTGATAAAGATAACAAGTACTAATTAAAAGAGAACGTAATCATTCTAAATATTAATCTACAACCTTCTTTTTTTCCTTTTTTTCTTCTTTGACAGAGGAATGAATAATAAACAGGTAACTCTATAGAGTTCAATGGCTTCTGAATGTTAAATTTCTGAAGGAGAGACAGAGGAAAGATATACCTTGTTTTCCCATTCAAACTCAGCCCACATAGTTCTAAATGCCACATCAGCACAAGATGCAGGAGAGATGTAATCCATTATATCAATATGGATGTCATTGAGAACTATAACTGTTCTCTCTAGCACATTTGAAGATGTTTCATAGACTATGTTACCAAATATAACACCGGTTTCAGTAGAAGACACCTTGATATTGGCCTTAATCTGTTTGCTTGATTCTGGAGCTAGGGTATAATTTTGAGGACGCTCAACAAGTTTGAGATCACCCATGGTTGCCAGCTCCAAACACAAATTCTGAAGAGTCTCCTTGGTTCGGTTGATGACAGTAACATCAAGAACAATGTCATAGTGATGCACTGTTACATATGCTTCAGCATAAACAGGATCACTGAATCCAGTAAGCTGAAGAATGCGATTGAGCTTGTTTGCATCATCCGCATCCTTGGTGAACTCTCCAGTAGCACGTTTGAGATCATCTTGAACCTCATCTTCTAGCTCAAGTTGACTCATACCCTAAAATGAATTCAGAAGATCAGCATACAAAGCTTGCACATTTGAAGCAAAAAACAAAACGAAGAGGTAGAGCAATGGGCACATAAAATGTTGATCCAAAATCAGTAGAGACATAAATTGAAAACAGAAAGGAAATACACCACATTGGCGCACAACTGAAGAGCGCATTATTAAAAAATTAAAAATTACAAGAAGGAATGTGCAAGAGTTGATTTCATTACCCATGACATCAAGCAATACATAAAATATCATGACTTGACATCAGCATAAATGCATCAAAGTTCAAACATTACCAATGAGAAAACTATAAGAAATGAAAATCTCAAGGGATATAATTAAACAATAACTCAACTATGTACATTGTACAAAATGAGTAGATAAATACCGCCAACATACCTTCCTGCTCTTCAAATGGTAAAAATCAATAAGATCATCAGGTTGTGCATTAGATATTTGAGCCTTTGCTTTAATCTCCTCTGTTTCCCGGTGTTGCTTATCAGCAAGCATTTTAACAAAGCTCTGTCTGCATGATTGCAGCCATATCTTCCTTATATTATCACCTGTGTTGCACAGCAATCTAATGCAAAGGACAATCCTATCATGAGAATCATTATCAATTGGATGTGGAAGAATTGAAGATTGACCAAGCTGCAGCATTGAGACCAAGATCAACAAGGCCTGTGTAGTTGCTTTGTTAACTTCAACTTTTGAAGTCTGAACCTCTTCCAACCTCAAGATAAGTTTTGTTAGAGTACACGCGATTACGGCCCCAAGAAAGAAATCACCTGAAAGAATTAGTGATCTCAGGTTCCCGATAGAAGTCAGAGATCCCTGCACGAGGGTAGGTGGTGACATGGCAGTTTCAAGAGCAGCACTTTGCGTGGCGTAGGTCCCATCTGCAAGAATTGCAGGCCTCCTAGAAGACACGGATGCAGGGGTTGAGTTTAACTGCTGTGTGCCTTTTAATGTATCTTGGCCCTCTCCATCCTCAGTGGGAGTATAAAATGGGAGGTCCCCAAGACACTGCTTAATGGTTGCAATTCCACTCTCAACTTCTGAAAGTGAGAGGCAATATTCACCAATTATCCATAGTGCACATGAACACACCCTTGCAGCACGAATTTGGTAGAAAGTATCCAATAGCCTGGTGATTATGGAAATACGTAATTTTGGATTTGTCTCAATGATTTCACGCACAAAAACAACAACATCCATGGCAGAAGCCACATTACTATCACCCAAGAAATCCATCAACAGGTGCACAACAGTACTTGCCACCTCTGGGAACTTAATGGCACAAGAATGTATAGCTTGCACCAGCATCTGCCTATACTCACCATTCTTCTCATGCTCCCCACTCTGAGTTTTCACAACTTCTTTCTTAAGCAACATAACAACTTCATCAATGTTCCTTGGAGTTATTAATTCCAGAGCAATGTCAATCGTCTTCCTCCTAATATCGAGATTTGGAGTAGATAGCGCTCTAAGAACATCCATAACCATTTCCACCATAATCTCCCTATTTGTAGTTTTCAGTTCATTGAGCCTATCGAGTACGATAAGTTTCACATTATTGTCACTCTGTGAAAGCAACAGTTGACAATAAGTACTAGCTGCAGCTCGAATAGCTGTAGGGGCCGAGGAGAGTGACACAAGGGTGCTGGCACATTCATAAATAACTGCAGTGGATGGGGCATTCAACAAAGATATAATAATCTTTATATACTTACCCTTCTCACCCTTATTCGTCCTACAGACCTTCCTAATTAAATCCAAGATAATCATTTGAAGTTGCTCACCCCAATCATTGATTCTATCGATATTGGTAAAAAGGTAATTAATTGCGCGATCCTGAGCACAAGTGAAGAGCATAAGGAAAGCATTACGCTTACTGGAAGGATCCTGCTCGGCGGACAAGAACTTATCGATAATTTCCGGGGCGCTATCGAGCAATTGCTCACCTTGAGGAAGCTTGTAGACGGACATGACTGCCAGCACAGCATTTCTTCGAACAAATGGATGTCGATGCTCCAAATTGGATAGAATCGATGGAATTAATGGCTCAATGATCTCAGTCTCGTTTAACCGGCAAAGGAAGCGCAATGTGACCCCACGAATGTACTCGTTGGGATGTTGTAGATTGTTGCGAAGATTCTGACAAATTAGGATCATCTCAGGAAGAACCTTGCCCCTGGAATCGGTTTTCTCAATGATCTCCAAATAGAGAAGGAGAAGCTTCTGAACAGTGTGGTCTTCGGAGGGAAGCACATAGCGGATGATAGTGATGAAGAGTTGGGGAATGGTCTCGCCGTTAAGCAAAAGCATGATGGCCTTCTTCAAGGCGTCAATCTTGGCTGCAACATCGTTTCCTTCGAGAGATTCTTTGATCTCGTTGGCTAGTGCCGGGGTGCCCTTGTCAAAGTGAACGAGTAGAGTGCAGGACTTCTCCATTTTCCACAAGATTTGGATCTGAGAATTGGGAGAAATCAGAAGCCTTTCCTTTTCAGATCTGAATCAAAAGTTTAGAAATCAACGAGGATTTGAAATTTCTGGAATTCGATCTGCTTGCTACTACGGAATTGTATCAGAAAGAGAAAAAGAGCGAGCAGATCTGTGAGTTCGCGAGTTTCGTTTCGCGTCCGAGAGCTAAGAAGAAATGACAAAAAAAAAAAAAAACTATGCTCAGTTTGATGGGCTGGCTGGCCGATTGAGATCCAATTACTAATTGGATTAAGATTGGGCTTTTGGGCCTCAGAGTTAGCTAATACTATTTGCTTTTGAAAAATTGTGACACAAAATTTTAAGAAGAGAATATAGGGATTAATCAAATGTGTTCAAAGGAAGAACATTAATGGAGCTCTTAAGTAAATAATAAAAAAAATCTTATAAGAAGACTTGATACTAAATGAAAATATTGGAAAAAATTTTTAAATATGTGAATGAGATTTTGGACTCTTATGGCTGGTGAGAAAGGCAAAATATAAGTAAACCTTAAATCCTTTTTTAAAAGAAATAACATAAAAAACAAGAACTCAATGAAAATAAAATTGTAAATATAAAAATCTGTTAAAAAAAGAGAGCATATTATTTATGTATTTTATTAATAAATATATTAAAATTATTAAATAATTTCATAAATTTAATTTAATTAACGTTATTTAATAAATGTATATTTAAAAATAATATGTGCAAATATGATAACTCCAGGCTAACAGTGGGGCATGTGATTCGCTTGTGCGCCCTTGTCATTATGCCATATGCCATATGCAATGCTGTGTGTGGATACAAATTTGTGCTTATTGCTATCACATGTTTGTCAGAGACGAATGAGAAAGGTGAGGGAACCTTATCAACTATAATTTTTCATCAAGAAATTTTCAATTCAAATTGACCATTATTGAACTGGGGGGATTGCTATGTGGCTTCTTTGAGCTACACATAATAATTATATTTCAATTCTTTCTTTCTTTTAATTAAAAGGTATAGTGAGTAATAAAGTCGTAATCCTTGCCGCCATGCCTACGTTATCTTAATCATTCTAATTCAGGCAATCAGAAACCACCCGCAATCCACGGCTTAGCAAAATCCTTGTCACTACCCATTGCCTACATTTCTTAAAATTCCCTTCTTGTACTTCATCATAATCTAAACATATATCCTAAAACCCCCATTGCCTAAACTTCAAACTTTGCGCACAAACGTTGAATACTCTCCAAAATGCTGTTTCACATATCATACTGTGTTTGTCATCATCTCCAATAATCACAAATATAAAAAAGCTAAATCCAATTTTAAGATTCTTCATTCGAACATTAATCCCAGTCAACTTGTGCTCCATTTCTTGGCTTATTCTCTATTTGTGTGATCATATGTTAGCATCAAATTGGAAAATCAGTAGTTTTTCTTTTCCTTTTGGACTCTATCAAAACAATAAGCATGTATCTATAATCCAAAAGCAAGAAGGTTGAGAAAAATAGTAAGGAGTAGGTTAAAAGCCGTTGTTTGAGGCGGATTAGTTGGTGGTTAGCCAATTCTTCTCCTTCAAACCTATTTTGTACAAGAGAGTCAAGATGTGTATTATATCAGAAAAGTTGAGACGAGTCTGTACGAAGTGGACTTGCAACTACTGCAGGGAATATATCTATGGTTGTTCTCTCTATTGTCTCGCCAGCCTAACACACCTAAATGTAACGCTCAATTTTAACAGATCTGCATTTTTAATGCTTTGAATGTGACACTCCAATTACTTAATAGTTAATACAAAACGTTTATTCATTAACAAATTCTAAATGAATAAGAAAGTCCACGTAAGATATTAGGCAGCCTATTATTTTCTCGGGAAAAGTGTCGGTGGTGAGAGAAGATGCGGCATTCTATGCCTCCTCCATGTGTTGCTCAATTTTGGATGGAAGCGTCTTCTGGGTCTTTCAATGCCCAATCCCAATCCTTGTTCTGCTTAAAGTTTAGGGTCCCTCTGTTTTCTCAAAAACAAAACAAAGAAGAGTTCTTTCTGAATTCTCATCCTTTCTACTTACGCGGAGACTGAGTCAGTGAGAGAGTGAGACCCAGAAGAAGTTGAAGATCAAAGAGAAAAGACGTACAGAGAGACGGACCATGGGATTGGATTTGAGGCAAGTGGTGGCTGCTATATTGACCCTCACAATGTTCGTGATGCTTGGAAATATGATCAAAAGGGACCATTTTGATCCAGTTGAGGTAAGACTTTTTCACTCATTTATTTGTTCGACTACACATTTCGTTTCAGATATCTTCTTTTACTGTTTCTTCTTCGTCTGTCTTTCAAAGCTGTCATCTTGATCCCTCTCCATTCTTCTCGCTCTCTCACCAGTCACCAACACAGTCATTGATATGCTTTGGTTTTACCTGCTGGATTCAACTAATCTCGCAATGGTGTGGAATTCTGAATGGAGCTCGTTCAGTCTCATGTCTTCTTATCTTTTACCTTCACTTCCATTTTTCTTTGGGGTTATCTAGTCAAAGTTCATCTATAAGAATATCATCTTGGTCCTTGTCACACTGTTGAACCGGAAAAAGCTCGCAATGCAGATGAGTTAATTTGCTTCAAAATTAAGATGCAATATATGGCTGCCAAGCAGTGATCTGAATTGCAGAGATGAGAATGCCAGAAAACTTCAAAAAATTTGAAGGATGAAATGGAACCCATTATGTATGTCTGGATGAAGGAGCTTGTAGAGATGATTGATTCTTCCGTTTACAGACAAGGAGACGATAATTGAATATTGACAGGGATAAATCTTTTTTAACTTAGTGATAACAATGCACACGGGCAGTACTAAGAACTACACCTTTTGGAAACCGGCCATAATTAATTTTTATTGCCATTGTTGCACAAGGAAAGCACTTCCAGTCTGGTGTAAACATCGAATATTGGTAGGAGTCAGTTGGTGTTCCTGCACATTAAAAAGGATCCCTAAACTGTAATGGTAAAATCTTGGAGGGAAACCAAAAGGTCAGGCTAGTTAATTAGGCTAATTGTGAACTCTCTCTCTTCGCTCACATCACTGGATCTCTCTACTGATTTTTCTTAGTAACCCAAACTCATAATTTTTTTTTTATCGCCATTGTGCAAGGAAATTTTTTCTTGTACATTTTCAAGTGCTTTTCTAATGTATTTCTTTTTTGTTACTGTTTTTTTTAAATTTTCAAACCGAGAATGATTTCATTATAGTTACAATTAATTTACTTCATTTCCCCTACTCTGACTTTTTGCTTTACAAGGAAATACTTCCTGGAAGAACAGAGGATGCCAATTTCGAGAATGCAAAGCTTGATGCTACTCATGTAAGAAAGAGTATAGGACCTTGGAAGGGAGATGTTGATGAGCTAAAACCATGCTGGGTTAAGCCATATGTAGGTAAGATCTTATTTTAAGGCTACCAAATAATAAGAAATATATCAGAGGTACTAACACAATTATATATGCTCAATAATTCTTTCCTTATCAATTCATATTTTGGCTCCGCTGGCAGACGATGTAGAGCAGACTGAGGGGTTTGTTACCTTTTCATTGACCAATGGCCCTGAATACCATATTTCTCAGGTATCTGATTCAGCCATTCTGTTCAACTTATTGCGGAAACACTTATGTATTAGTTACATTATGTGTTATTTCTCACACCAATTGCTGGATCTTGCTGTATGTCGTACTTTCCTTTACCTGTGCTATCAATATATTACTTAATCTGTTAGCATCTAGATGTAGAACTTAGCCTTTGTGCATTGTATTGAATTGACCACTTTTTAGGAATTGCTTTTGCTTTTCTCATTACTACCATAAAACTATGGATGCAGTTAGATTCTGATAAAACATCGCTCCCTCCCCCCTAAAAGAAAATTCTCATATTTAAATTTTCATTTCCTTTATTCCCTAATTTTCTGGTAATTCATTGTTCAGATTACAGATGCAGTGGTTGTTGCTAGACGTCTTGGGGCAACACTTGTGCTTCCTGACATTAGGGGAAGCCAACCTGGTGATAGGAGGTTAGTGACTAATTTCAGTCTGAAAAAGATAAAGGGCATATGTCGTAGAAGTATATAACAAGGAAATATGTCTCCTTATTTTATTCTCTACCTATCATAGTTTAAAAGGTCATATCACTTCTTGGTTTTCAAATAGGTAACCATAATATTGGTGCTTGTATTGTTTTCTGCTGTTATGATTGCTTATCTTCGTGTGCTTCAACCAGGATATGAGCTACTTATGCAAACATTATGGTGAAACTGAGTTAACTTTTTTTTTCCAACTCTTAATAATTTTTTCCTGCCTTTTCATATGTAATCCCAATCTAAAAATTCATCTTTCTCTTGATATCTAGCATTGGTTGCATGGCTTCTGTAGATACTGTTGCTATTGGGAACCATTATATAAGCGATAGAAGTAATTATCATGGGAAGGTAGTGGGTAGGTGATTTCAGTGGGAATTTATATATCAGCAACTTGATTGCAATGCCTGGCAAAAAAACTTCTGTTCATCTGTTCTGTTTTTTGATAAACAATACATATTAGTAGCAATGCCAAATTTAACTGAGCCCCCCTCCTCTTTCTCCTCTCATGATCATACAACCAACACAGGCTCTAAGATGAGCTTAGATAAGATGAGCCATGGACGGCCCAAACTCTTGGCCAATTTTTAATTAAAAACTTGAAAAGTGAAATAAGGTAGGAAGGACCAATTTTCAGCTACTTTTTTTTAGGTCCCATTCATATTGCGACCTTGGTGCTGGCTCAATTTTAAATTACGTTATTGTAGATGAGATGAATGAAAATTCAAATAGTTGAACCCATATTTGAAATTAGGCTACTGCTATGAGAGTTAAAACCAGTGCTTGTTAATAACTAATATTATTTTTTTTCTTCAGGAACTTTGAGGAAATTTATGATGTTGATGTTTTCATGAAAAGCATGGAAGGGTTGGTGAGAGTGGTAAAAGATCTTCCTGCTCATTTATCAACCCGGAATATTGTTGCTGTGAAGGTCCCTAATCGGGTTACAGAAGACTACGTAGCTCAACGTATTGAGCCAATATATAGAACAAAGGGAAATATAAGGCTTGCAACTTACTTTCCTTCAATAAACATGAGAAAGGCAGGAAAAAAAGGTGACACTGATTCTGTTGCATGCTTAGCAATGTTTGGAAGTTTAGAGTTGCAACCAGAAATGCATGAACTAGTTGATTCAATGGTTGAAAGACTAAGAACTTTGGGCCGTAAGTCAGATGGCCAGTTTATAGCAGTGGACTTGAGGGTTGATATGTTGGATAAGAAGGATTGCCGAGGAAGTGAGGATGATAGAGATAGAAGCTGTTACAGTGCGCAAGAAATTGCAGTATTTTTAAGGAAGATTGGCTTTGACAAGGACACCACAGTTTATGTGACTGAATCAAGGTGGGATAGCAGCCTTGATTCTCTGAAGGATTTGTTTCCTAAGACTTATACAAAGGTGAGGCATTTTTTCTTATCTGCTTGTTTCATCTACCTGTCTCTGACATGCACTTTTGGTGATTCACTTGTATTTTAGGTAACTGTCTAAATCCTTGTGTGCATTGGAATACTCAAAGGAAATTCTACAATCTTTATGGATTTTTTTTATACTAGAGATGTAAAATTCTCTTTGCCCCCAAAATCTATTGCAGGAAGCCATCATTCCCGCAGATAAGAAGATACAGTTCCTAGATTCTGAAGGTTCTGAAATTGAGAAAGTGATTGACTTTTACATAAGTTCTCAGAGTGATGTATTTGTGCCAGCAATTTCAGGTTTGTTCTATGCCAATGTAGCTGGTAAGAGAATTGGTTCTGGTAAGACCCAGATATTTGTTCCTTCTGACATTCCAGATTCGTCTGCTTCTGCCTCCAACTTTTTCTCTCCTTATGTCTCCAAGAAAAACCACTTTGCTTACTCTTGTTACTGTTAACTTGCTTTGAAGAATTACAACAGGAAATGTTCTGAAACCTTCGAAGACGGTCTTGCTTCTTTGTTAACTTATTCAAAGTTCCAAGACAGGAAGATGGGGTCCAAAGTACCCATTCAGCAGTTTGACTGTTAAGGTGTTTTTAATTTTTTTTTTTTTGAGAGTTTACAAAAAAATGAGGGGGAGGAAGAATTGTTCACTCTACCGAGGTCACTGTTATTCAGTATGTACACAGGAATTTGTGTTCATCATATGCAGTTTGTAAAAGTTATGGTTGCCTCATGAGTCATGAGTATTCTCAGTTGTTGAAACAAGAGAAATATCAAAGTTACATGGCATGATGTTAGCTGATAATTCGTCTTCTTGAGGTCAAGAATATTTTATTAATAAGCAAACATGACAAATCGTTAATGAAAAAGAAGTTAATTTCACTTAACAAATAAAACTCCAATCTTGATTGCTTGGAAGTGTCATTGCGAAGCGGGCAATTCGTAGTACTTCATGCCTTTGTCAATTTACGGAGTCCCCTGCTTTTTGGGGCCTTTGATTCCATGTTAACACTAAACACATGGTTCTAATCTAGCACTCAGCAAGCAATACAGGACCAAGGCCCCTTTTTCTGAGACAACGGCGCAAGCTAACAAGGCTTTGTTATATTGCCTCATACTTTTCATTTGATTTGTTTTTCAGTCTACTTTTTTCTACTGGTAAAATCAATTGGTTGTATTTGGAGTAATATAAAATATACTTCTCCATAAAAAACATAGCCGTCTTAGCTCAGCCAGTAGAGCACACGGCTTTTAACCATGTGGTCTGTGGGAATCGTGGCGGTATTTCATGCTTTATTCGTTTCTCATCTTTTAATTTTATATGCTAGCACCATATTTTCCCTGAACCAATCCAGGGAGATTTTCCAGTGTTCAAAAAAGTCTGGTGCCAGCAATATTACCAAAATGCTAGAGGTAACAACAAAATGCTATTTCTATTAAAAGAAAAAAGTTGAAGAACAAATTCTACTGCTTCCTCAAAAGCCGTTAATATGGAGCAGGGAAAGTTGTTTTATAAGCGAGTTTACGTGTTGGAGATCCAATTTTTGAAACCTCCACTTTTGCTTGTTTCCATATATGAGCCTTCTTAAAATTGATTGTTCGTATTTATCTGCTATGAATTGTTAGTCATACGTGTGTTTTAGAGTAAATGTTCTTTTATTGCTCGTCTTCATTAAGTCTAAAATGTCACGAAGAAAGCAATGGTGCAATTGCTGATTCCATAATAGAAAAGCAAAAAATTTCGGGGATTTGCGTCGAAGTCGTAATGATACGAATCCATGTTAAAAATGTTGTATTGGAAAATGGCTCCTAGAACCGCCAGAACGAAAGCAGCTACTAGTAATCTAACAATGTCTACACTACGCAAATAAATAAATAAAAGAGATAAAGGCATCAGTCTCACATGTATGGCTATATAATTTTGATTGAATATAAAGTATTCTACAAATGAAAGAATCAAGTGTTCAGCAATATAGACTAGCAGGGTGTATTGTCCCATGTCAGGCGTTAGGCTAAACATAATTAGCGGGGGATCCTCTTCAGGAACCGATATAATGTTGACCTATTGCGTAGCATGAGGCCTCCTGCATCGCCTCAATGGCTTCAACAAGTATCGGGACAATGGTGTTTTTGAAACTGGAATGAACTTTCCAGCTATGGCAAGAGGCCAGCTGCAACAAGGCAAAATCACTTGGTCAGGATTCAAACCACAAAGCCCCTCAAATTTCTAGAGTAACTACTTAAGTGTGCTAATTTTGAATTTGGCTTTAACTAAAGAGACTGCTAAAATATGTCAAGCTAGACTAATGCAATTGAGTAAACTAACCTGATGAGTCCTATACATATAGAAACAAGCCACAGCCTCCAATCAAGCCTCACCGTTGAGGTGAACTTTCCGAGGAACTCAATGATAAGTATCTAACAGTTAGCCGTAGAGTTAGCAATGCATGCAAATGTTTACAAATTGAAAACACATATAACAGTAGGAATGCCTACTAACCTGAAGTACAAAGGTCACTCCGACAATTCCCATGAAGAGGTGGTTCTTAGTCACTCCCCTGAAGACATTCATTTCATCTGGTTTACGGGCATTGAACTCATTGAATATCTGTAAGTTAAATCATTATAAAACTGTCTAATTAGAATTGGATGAATTAGAATTATTAAAATTTTATCTTTACATTATAAAATTCACTTACTTGGCAGAGGACAAATGCATTGAATATTAAAGTATTCTTCACTTTAAAGATATGGGCTCTAGAACCATGACTATGTAGAATTTTTTCGCCACAGAAGTTAAGAACAAGGAGAACAGTAATTTGATATAGAGCCTGTTACGAAAAATCAACGATATTTAGACAACAGGACCCAAAAGCCAAAATGTTTCCCAATTCCATGATCTTAAATAAGATATATTTTACCTGTACGAACAAGTTCCTCCACATGACATTCGTTATCAGAGATTCCCTAAAAGCCAAACAAAAATTCACAGTGAAAATTTGTATTTATTTAACCTACATAGAGAAATTCGGACCATTTCAAATCCAATTACGTTTTAAACCACTGTTTTGAAAAAAACAAAACATTCATCATACATATGGACAAAACATAAGAGTAGAGAGATTTGACAGGCTTTAATTGAGAATGTGGTCACAGAGATGCACTTTAGTAAACAAAAATAAACACAGACACAAGGGTACACACAGACTCTATATTTCTTTCTTTCCGCTCATTTTTAAGCTTTTGGAAGGAAAAGAGTGTAATGCTTTGTGGAAGCGCACTCTGATGCAGTGTGGTGTACTTGTTTTGAACAGAACACAAGATTTTTTAGAGAAATGCTTTCTATCAGATATCCAAAGGGATTGAATCATTGAACAGATATTTTAAGCCAATGTATTAGCCATGTGTCCTTGTTTGTTTGCATTTATGCGCCAGCTCCTAGTATCTTTAATAGTACCAAATTTAATAAAAATTAAACTGCACATTCAGAAAGCCAATCAATCCAAACCTTCTGCCAACAGGTGATCTGTTCATAAGATGGTCTGTTGGTGGTTCAGTAGCCAGTGCAAGGGCCCCTAGTGTGTCCATGATAAGGTTGACCCACAAAAGCTGCACCAAGAACATACACATTAGAAACCAATATAATAGTGATCTCATTCCTATGTTATTAATTAGTCCAAAACAAGTTAAACGTCAGTCTTATTTCTTGACAACAAACACAACACAATTTTGAGCCAGAAATATATCAACACATTCAGCAAAATCATAATTCAACAAAGAACAATTTGAACTACGAGTTTTTTTTTAACACATTGGATGTCTATAACAGCTTTGTTTCCTTTGAAACAGGCTCAATTCACTAAGTAGTGAACCCTAAGAGATCAAACTATATTGATTTCCTACATTGTCAATGTGCTTGAATTAGGAAGTTATCCCATCAGCAAGTGCAGGAAAATTTTGGGAGGAGCGATTGATATTTTAGAACCATTTCCTAAGCTAAGCAATGCCACATAATAAAAGAAATTATGCCAGCTTGCCTAGATTCAGTGACACCAGTGTGATAATCTTCTGGGACAAAACATTTTACAATTACAGAAAACTAATTCTACACCAGCTTTTCCAACTCTAATTGTCTACATTTTGCCCTGCTTGTATTTCAGGTTCTCCGATTTAAAAGGTGCTATGAAGTTCAAATAATTCCTACTGCATAAGAACAAACTTGAATTAGATCTTGGAAATGATCGACTCAAATAGACACACTAGACGTATGACTCATGTCTATTACTGGAAAGAATGAAATATTGAACACAGAAGAGAGAGGGGCACCTGTACTGCATTTAAGGGAACACCACCAGAAGACACTGCTGCCACAACATTAATTACAAGAGCTGCAACATTAACAGTGAGTTGGAACTGGATAAATTTCTGAATATTCGCATATACAGAACGGCCCCATCGGACAACCTATTCAAAATATGAAGTAGACATCATATACAAAATTAGATTGGACCTTTCAACTGGAAATTTTAGTCTCAGAGTGAAATAATCTCTCCTCATGCCAAGATGAATCGAAAAGCCCAAAACATAATCATACCCAGTACACCTGGCAAGTTGGCCATGTTTCCACCACGGAAGTTTAGTCAATTATTTTTATGCAGAAGGGTCTAAAGATATTACGCAGTTATTTAAAAAAAGCTCAAGAAAAAATGGAAGGACAAATAAAATGATTTTATTATTATTTGGGCATGAGATATTTTACAGGCAGACACAGTAAAAAGGGAGGAACAAGAAGGGGAAAAAGAGGACTCAATAACATATGCTCATGTTTGTAGAAAATTTTCTAACCTTCACTACTGATGCAAAGTTATCATCCAGAATTATAATATCTGAGCTTTCTTTTGCAACTTCAGTTCCTTGAATACCCATTGAAAGACCAATATCTGCCTGAAGTACAAGAGAACAAAACATGATCAATAATATACCAAAAAATTATTATAATAACGCAGTGTGTTATCAGATGGAGGCACAAGAGAAACAAGAAAGAATTTGATACAACCAACTAGCACGGACACCTCTTTGATTAATTTCCAAAAGCCTTTTACTAGACATGCATAAACTTTTCTTCTAACTGTTGTGCAGTGTGACAAGTTTGATAAATTTACTATCATGTGGCAGACAATCCGTGAAAAAAAAAATAATTCCAACAACAACAACAACAATTAAATATTTTTTTATTAGGTGGGTCAGCTACATGGATCAAACGGCGTCATAGTAACTTATCGTGAATAAGATCAATAGATAAAAAAAATAACTCCACTGCTGATAAATTATATGTCCAAACATAAGATCACAATGAGACTGGCTTATTCCACTCTCTCTCAATCTTTCTAGCGGTAGGTCATTCATGACCTCATCTTCCGACCATTTTGGGGGAGGGGATGGGGATGAGACACTATTGAAGCTAAAGGGTATTGACAAAGTATTTACTTTAGAATAAAAATGAAAGTGGTAGTTTACAGAAAGCATGTTTCAGTGCACAACTTACTGCACAAGTGTTCACAAAATTATACCATCACGTCATTTATTTTAGCATACATAATGTTGTCAATGATAACAATAAAATTGACTTTCATATATGCAGGCTTTGTACTTCCAACAATTGCCAAGGCAAACCAGAGTCATGCTCACATTAACAAGACTATACTTTCCATGAATATGACAGACCTCATGAAGCGCAGGAGCATCATTGGTACCGTCTCCTGTGACAGCAACAACTTCACCTCCCTTACGTAGTGCTTGCACAAGCAAAAGCTTGTCGTTAGGAGAAGACCTCCCCATCACCTACACATACGAAGCAAATCACAATCAACAGCCATTTTTCCAACCCAGGAATGTAGTACGCAGGAGGTTATTATTAGGAATGAGACAATTATTTTGTCAAATATTACTAGTGGATGAATAACATCCTTTACGGAATATTTGCAGCTATTGCATACAGAAAAGAAATCATCATAGGAGAACCATACTATTATTTTTTTAGCAACTTGTTCCCTTTCCTTTTCAGATAAGACACGGAATGTCTGTCCTTCAATTATACGTGGCTCAACAGCTTCTTCATTTGAAGCCAGTATCCCACACTCCAAAGCTATTGCCTTTGCCGTCTGAAGATTGTCTCCGGTAACCATGCGTACCTATGAGTTCACAAACAGATAATATGTTGGGTCCCCTTGATAATTTGGATTAACACTCATGCTACAAGGTCAAAAACCATGTACCAATGCTGCAAATAAGTAGTTTCACAATAGACTACAATCTAGATGTAAAAAAATCAAGGTTCCTTAATCAATATGAAAACTTTACGCATTTAACAGAAAATGGATAAATTACCTTAACACCAGCTTCAGTGCATACTCTGACTGCATCTTTGACTCCAGGGCGGCAGGGATCCTGTACACACAGATTAATGCTAGCTTAAATGAAGGACTACACAGGGTTAATTAGAAAACATAAGGAACTCCAGAGCATAATATAATTTTCTTCCATATGCAGCAATGGCTGATTGCAGTTTGCACTGCGATGGCTAGTCAAGGGACATAAACAAAATGTAACAAATTTTCTGCAAATAACAGGAATATATGTTCCTGAATTTTACCTTTATACCAACAATGGCAAGCAAAACAAGCTCATGCTCAGGTAAGGACCACTGGTCCAAATCCTCATTAGAGGGAATTTTCTCCAATTCATATGATCTGTATGCAATGGCAACACACCGCAAGCTGCGAGCAGCCATGTCATCAATAGCTTCCTTGAAAAAGTCCTGAAAAAGACTTTCAAAAGAAACATTACCATTTACACTATTACCTGGAATAACAATGCTGAAAAAATTGTCAACTGTTCTCAGTTACTATATCATTGAAAAAATTATCTGTTTCTTTATTACCCCTCCAATATTATAACAGAAATTTTCTAGTATAGATAAGTGATTAAAAATAATTTGTTAGGTACAAACTCATCAAATAATAATAAATACAACAAAAGCGTCAGAGAATTCCCCAGATTCAGAAAAGTTGACAGTCTTAAATTGTTTAATATTATTTAATGAGTTTGTGCCTAAGAATGACATGCTAGAAAGGAACCCGCACAAATATTATCTCTTTTATAACTTCTATAGGTTTGGCATCCGAGTAAATTTAAACAACATTATAACAGCATTGATACGCATGAAGTGATTTGTGGTAGTCCCCTCCCATATATTTTTAAATTTGTGATAATTATCAACATAAAAAACTCGTATGTCATCTCCATCATTAGTTCAATAGTAAATTTAATTCCTTTAGTAAACTTTCTGGGAATTCTTCACCAGGAGGCTTCTTTTCCTAACCTGCTCTTCTTCAATCGATTGCGAGACACCATTTGAATCAAGATATTGAGTACATGCGCCTACAACTATCTCCGCAGCTCCTTTCCAATGTATATGTACTCCAGAGTCCCCCTACAATGAAAATTATAAGCATTATATCTTAGCCTAGAAAAAATAATGAAGAATCAAAATCAAGGAATCAATAAAAGGCCCATATAAATGTTTTTGTCAAATAATTACCAGCTTCAGCGCTACACCACCTCGCTTCTTCTCAGAATTGAAGGGAAAGACATGTAGAATTGTTGAATTTGATCTGATACGATTGAATTTCATTCCCAACTGTCGTGTGGATTCAATTAAAAAAAAAGTTCAGCTTCAAAATCAATAGAAATGAAGGAAAAATAGAAAACCACAGATACGTTAGCTAGGGTACCTTGACTGCCCAAGAAAGGATTGCCTTTTCTGTAGGAGATCCTGAAACCTCTACATCTCCACCACCCTACGAAGGCAAATAATTAAGCCCATGGGGAGAACCTTTAGGTTGCTTTAGCAACATATATAACAACATAAAGGGACCCTAGACACCGTCATTAAAGTAAAAGTAGAAAGGAGAACCTTAGGCTCAAAAACATTTCCACTAGTATTCTGTGCAATGCCTTCATTTATCAGAGATAAAACTTCCGGGTGCAACTTTGATGAGTCATCTGCCGGATCTATTTTCTTCCTCCCAACGTATGCCTCTACCACAGTCATCTATAATGCAATAAAATAGATTACTATTAGATCCTGATGATTCAAGGATTTTGAATAACATGAAGGAAATGCTGATAGCTGAAGTTAAGCACATAGAATTAACCAAAAGCTTTTGTACAAATTGTAAAACTTGTTATATAGACTACGCCTACTACAGGATATGTTCCCATTATATGTGCAACAGTGGGTCTATAAAACAATGGAATTCTTTCATTGAACTTCTGATCTATTCGATGAATTCCTTCTCTCTATTTCCCAAAAATAAACTGAAAATTTTAGAAATGGGGGATCAACACTTGTTATGAACCCAAAACTATCGTGACTTATGAGAACGTGGGTTGAATCATTTAGATAAACTCTTGAAGCTATTATTTGCACAATGTAATATATGGCCATTGAATTGTCAAAGTAAAACCCACCTGATTTAATGTCAATGTTCCTGTCTTATCACTGCAAATTGTTGTTGCAGAACCCATTGTTTCACAGGCTGACAGCCTTCGTACCTGCAGATCTGTGGTTGTTAGAAAGGATGTTTTAAAACTCAGAAACAAAAAAAAATTGCCGAACTGTTGTGGTGATTGGTGAAGAATAAAATGATACTTACCAAGGCTTTGTCTGCCATCATTTTTCGCATTGAGTAAGCCAGGCTATCATGAGAGCAAAATAAAGGAAGAAAATTACAAAGATGAGAAGAAATTAACAATATCAGAACCCTAGTAATCGCTACATGTTCTTTTGTAGAATTAAATAGCGGCAACTCATACATACGTTAAGGTAACAGCCAAGGGAAGACCTTCAGGCACTGCAACAACTACAATTGTGACCTGTATGGCTCTATATTTAGTCAAAAATCTTTTACACTACAGAAAAGAAAAAAATCATATATGTAGAAAATATAATCCAGAACTCGCACTTACTGCAATGGTAAAAATTTTGATAACCTCGTCTACTGCATCACTAATACTAGTCTTTCCAGCAACAAATTGGACATTTCCATTTACATCCCTCGAATGGCCAGAAAAGTATCTACAATCCCAAAGTCATCACATAGCCAGTCAGAGACGGCACAGAGCATGCCTAATAACCTACGAAAAGAACAAACTAAAATCCTAAATTTCAGAGTTAAAATCTGAAATGTAGCATGCCGTTATGATTATTATGCCGGAAAGAGAATTTAGTTTGGGACTAACCATAATATTAAAAAAGTTACCTGCCCAAGAGAACTGCCAGCACAGAAACCGCTACTGAAAGCCCAACTATGCCAATAAAAGTCGCCACTCCATTCAAACGTACCTATCATAGGTCACCAAAGAATAAGTTTTAAGTATTAATGCACGAGTTTCAATCAGGCAACAGCATTTTCTGTCCATGTTTTACCTGTAACGGAGTCTCTTCCCCAGTATCCTCTGAGATACTTGCCATCAACAATCCCCACTCAGTATTGATACCAACACCAGTTACCTATGAATAGCAGTATAATGTGTGACTCATGGAGATGCGTGAAGCAATCATATTCATGTCCAAATTAGACATCGATTATCAAATAACATATATTTTACCAGCATAGCACCAACTCCATCTGCTACTTTGCAGCCAGACATCAAAAAGGGTGCTTTGTGATCCTTGTGAACCTGCAGAAAATTCATTTCTTAAGAATCAAAAAATTAAACTTCAATAATTATGTCAATAGAATGCATAAACAACATACAATCTTGCTTTCACCAGTCATGCTGGATTCATCCATGGCAAGTGAGTGGCCAGCGATTAAAACTCCATCAGCAGGAACCTGAGTTCACCCATGGAGTAATTAATGTAGAAACATAACTAATCAATTTCCAGTTAAACAAACTCAGCAATTATGTGAACTCACCTGATCTCCTATTTTAAGAGGCACAACGTCACCAACAACAATATCAAATATTGATATCTTAACTGTTCTACCACCTCTAATGACCTGTACATGAGTTCGAGAATATATGATCCCTTTAGCTCCCCAATGATGAGTTGTGACCAAATAATGTAAGGTTACACACCTCCAATTGAATATTTTGTTTTTCTGCATTCAAATTCTGAAACTGCAGAGATTGCCGATAATCACTGACAGCTGGAAGACGAAAATGCAAGAGGAATATGATGAAGTTAGTCTAAGAAAGAAAAAATACTAAACAAAAAGCCCAAACGAACATAAATAATTCAAAAATAAAATAAAATAAATCAAAATATGTTGAATAATTTCATTTTCTTGTCAGTATGGCAATCCTATGGACACCCATAAAAACTTTGACAAGATTGAAACTGAAAGAAAATAATTAAAGCAATACCTGTAACTATAATGACAAGAAAAACTGCAAAAGCAATGCTTCCCCCATCATACCACCCTTCTTTCAGACCCTAACAATTACAAATGAGGAAATTTAAAACACGGCGAATAACTTTTTCAATGGATTCAAAGAAACAAGTATATTACAGTGACAATAATCAGGCCAAAGCACCAGAAAGAAAAGACACTTAAGAGAGAGAATTAGAGAAGAAATAGGTCGCAAAATGAAACACTCATATAAAGTAAACATGTGAAATTTAGTAATCCCAAAAGGCAAGAAGCAGTAATAGATTACTAATTTGTGACAGGAATATGATGAATTCATTTTATCTTTTTCAGCACTTCGTGCTCCAGTATTGCTAGCATCCATTAATAAAGCTAGGCAGTAATATTCCTGAAAGAAAGATTTCAAGAAAATCATGAAGGGCATCACATTTTTTATGTTAATTGATGGCATGATTTGATACATCCAAATAGTGAATCTCATCTCACAACAGTTTGTGAAGAAGCAGTTTCTTCATGTAAGGGATTTTTTAAATGTTTCAAAATCCTTTATGATCATGTAGCATCCTTTGACAGTGTTTTAATGGGACTGCAGGGTTTATTGCCTCTCATTTCTTCTTAGGAGATATACACTCGTAGTCTCTTCCTCCGCATTATATCGCTTTTCTGAACTTTGAGGAAAGGATTCACCAAATGGAATACTATGTTCCTACCTGCTAAGACCTGGTCAAATAGATTATATTGCTTTTCTTTTAGATGTATGTGTAGAATAAAGTGGGCTGTCATTAATAATTCACACAATACACCCTTCCGCGTTTTTACAACACTCTTGCTTTTTCACTTACACTCTTGCACTCACACTCTCTTCACGCTGCACTCTTGCTTTCTTCCACTCACCACTTTCCCTCTTCACTTCTCACACACTTTTGTTTTCCACTCAACACTCGACCTCACACACACTTACAAAATGCACTACACTATCCTATATATAAAAGCTGAAGTCAGTTGTTTATTAACCGACTTTGATTAAAATATTTTGTTCTAGATTTCTCAAGTCCGCCGCCATTGGACTTCCTTATTATTCCAAAATTTTCATTTTTTGCCGCCATTCTCTTTGTTTTTCTGATGATTCTAGAATTAACAAAGGTGGTGCTGATGTTTTATTTCTCCCCTTCTGCACCGACTTTCTATTGTTTTTTTACTTCTGCAAGATAGAGTATTTGTTATCTTCTCAGTTGTGGTTGTGAATGCAGCTCTTCTTCTTCTTGATCAACTGGTATCTCTTCATGTTTCCTTTGATATATTCCTGTTTGCCAGGTATTTTGTCTTGGCTTGTTTGATTCTCTTGGATGTTCTTCTTCCTCTGTTTCTTTATGCTCCCCCATCGTCTCTTGAATTCTATCTTCAAGTTCTTTTGACTCTGACAACGTCACTTGCTGTGACGACCACCAAGAGGAAGCTTCATCAAACACCACATTTCTTAGTGCGTAACACTGCCCTGTTGTGGGGTCACGTCACCTCCATTCTTTTCTCTGACTATCATACCCCACAAAAAATGCATCGTATCGCTTTCTTGTCGAACTTGCTTCTTAGATGGCCTGAAACGAACACAGTATATGCAGCCAAATACTCTAAAGTAACTCACTTTAGGCTTCTGTTTCCATAACTCCTCAAATGGTGAGATGAACTCCAACTTTGCTTGCAGGAGCCTATTAATGACATTTTATGCATTCGACCCAAAATCTGCTTGGCACGTTCTTGGCATGCAACATGCTTCGGCAAATCTTCGCTAAATGACGTTTCTCCTTTCCTCTGCACTATTTTGTTGATGGGTGATAATACTTCGTATTTTACACTTCCTCGTAAAGTTGCAAAATTCTTCTGATATGTACTCTCCTGACATCGAATCTTCTTCCCAACTTCACTTTCTACCT
Organism: Gleditsia sinensis; assembly: GCA_037074535.1. Taxonomy (NCBI): domain Eukaryota; kingdom Viridiplantae; phylum Streptophyta; class Magnoliopsida; order Fabales; family Fabaceae; genus Gleditsia; species Gleditsia sinensis. Next base: position 368,498 of record CM073469.1, on the reverse strand, counting down.
TTTCTTTAAATTTTTTAAATTTAGAGAGAACCTCTTAACTTTTTCTTCATAAAATCTACCCGAACATACATTAAAAAATATCAATGAATGTCACAATGTAGCGGCATCCACTAATTGAAGGCTGCTTCACTAGTCTAAATACATCTATACATCTAGTGTATCCGCTCCAATGGGTTCTTAGCTTGAAACTTTGAATGCTTGAATGATACTTGATGCACCTCTCCAATCAAATTTGACAAACTTGATCTGACAATACTTAAATTAGCTAATTTTCTAATTCGAATTTTATGGGATCGAATTCAGTAACCCGACTAACGCAAGTCCCTATTCACCCTGATATTATCACATACTTCAAGTTGATGCAGTCCTTTGAGCATTTCTTTCTTCATCATCATCTTCAGCTTGCTATAGTTCACATGTCCAAGACGTGCATGCCACAAACCAATCGTCTTATTCTTCCTTATCTTATCCACGTAAGTTGTCTTTGCAAACATCATATAGATGGACTCTAATTGTCACCGTCGATCCAATTATTTTTAACTTATCATTTATATTTACTCTTTTTGGGCCAAATACTACGTAGTTCCCCGCTTTCGTCAGCTGTGACATAGAAAGTAAATCTTCTTCGCACATGGTAAACCTTTTGTAAGCATAACTTGTCACCATGTCTCGGGTTGATCACGACTTTCTATGAAGAGAGCACCGGAGAGAGAAATAGAAGAGGAATACTGCTCTTATTCATTCATATAGATACAGAGTGCAGAGCAGGAAACTAAACAATAACTAATTAATAAAAAACAAAAAAATCAGTCAATCATAATCTCAGAATAAGTGGGCCGAGATATGTGAGGGTTGAATATGATTGTATTTTCAACACTCCATCTCAAGTTGAATTGTATAATCTTCTCAAACAAGGATTTAAATAACTCTTTGTGAGAATATCGGCTGTCTGTTTTGCAGAGGTTAGAGGTTATACGAGGGATGCAGATGGTTCCATCTTTAACATTTTTTTTGTGAAGTGATGGCCAACCTCTATATGTTTAATATTGTCATAATGTACTGAATTGTGAGTAATATTGATGACTACTTTGTTGTCACAATACAATTTTACAGGGCTTTTACTTTCAATTTTAAGTTCTTCTAAAATAATTTTAACCAAATTAATTCATTAACTCTATTAGTTAGAGATTGAAACTCAATCTCAGTACTATTCTTGCCACAACATTTTACTTATTGCTTTTCTATGTTACAAGATTTATCTAAACATATAAGCAATAGCAAGATGTGAACCTCTTATCAGTTATTGAATCTGTCCAATTAACATAAGAATAAGTTTTAATTTCACATTATCTTCCCCTTTTAAAAAAAACAACCCTTTCTCTATACATCCTTTAAGATATTTTAAGATCTAGACGACAATTCCTGGGTGTTCCTCATGAGAGTCGTGCATAAACTGATTTATCATACTAACAGTATGTTATATCAGGTCTAGTGTGAGTTAAATAAATAAACTTTTCAATTACCCTTTGATATCTACCTTTATCCATGTAAATGATCTCTAAGTTTTATGCTTGAGTCCGCAGGCCTCTGATATCTACCTTTATCCATAGAAGTGCCGGTTTTCTAATATCTAAATTTTATGCTTGAATCCGTAGGAGCGTCCATCGATTTGCACCCAAGTAATTTGGTTTCTTTTATCAAATCAATAATGTATTTCCTTTGAGAAACAAGAATTCCAAATCTATTCCTAACAAACTCCATTTCCAATAAATATCTCAACGTACCAAGATCCTTGGCTCCAAATTCTTTAGGCAACTTCTCTTTTAAAGATTTTATTTCTGAAATATCATCACCTGTTAGAATAATATCATCAACATATACAGTATGGTTGACTTATCTTCTTTATGTTTGAAAAAGAGAGTGTGATCAGTATGGCCTTACTCATATTCTATCAGAAAGATGGCTTTGGTGAATCTCTTAAACCGTGCTCTTGGTGATTGTTTCAAATCATAGAGTGATTTCTTAACTTACAAAATTGCCTGGCTTGCATTGGCCATTTATAAACAGGAAATAACTCCATATAAACCTCTTCAATCAAGTTTTCATTAAGAAATGCATTCTTTATATTAATCTGGTGAAGGGGCCAATCAAGATTAGCTATTAATAAGAGAAGTACTAGTGTTGAGTTTGACAACTAGAGCAAATTTCTCTTGATAGTCCACCTCCAATGTCCCATTTTTCTCAAGAGGCTGTATTTCTTCTTCAACAGTTTCTCTCCATTCTAATTTGTTAAGTGTTTCTTCAATAGTTTTGGGAAACTCAATTTCCTCTAGTTTAAATACAAAAGCCCTTATAGAGGTGGATAAATGATTAAGCTGCACAAACTTGACTATAGGATGTTGAGTACATGTGCGAGTTCCCCTTGGACAATAGATAAATAATAAGAATTTTTCAAAAAACCAGAATCAGTACTGTTACTTGAGTTTGGTTCAAATTCATGACAATTTTCATGAGCAATAACAGCTAGTTTATGTTTGCAACTAGTATAAACACGAAGTTCAAGTTCGAGTTGTGTTTTTTGTAACTAGACATTATTAGAAATTTGAGTCTAACTCTTCTCTCAAAGCTCGAGTCACAAGAGTGAAAATTTTTTAGACTTGTAAGGAGCACAATGTTTAGACACCTAACTGATGTGAAACTTCAACATACCCCCCTCACGTACAAGATTGAACATTTGGAGTATGAAGTTTGTAAAAATAAACATCTGCAGATGGGCCATATCGAAACTAGAGCAAACTCTAATATCATATTAGAAATTTAGATCTAACTTCTCTCCCAAAACTCAAGTCATAAAATGGAGGATTGCCTAAACTTATAAAGAACACAATGCTTAGACACCCAGCCGATATGAGATTTTAACAGACATCATCATTCACTTCAATAGTATCGGTTTCAAGGTCAAGATTTGCTTCGGCATTGGAAGAATTGGTTTCTTGGTTTTTAGCCGAACTTTCTACATTTCTAGTTTGTTTAAAGTTTTCTAGAATGGGTATAGGTTCACTGCTGGGGTTATCCAAGATGGGATAGAAGAATTACAAAAAATTTCCTTTATTAGTTTTCTCCCGTTGAAGGAAATTTTTGGTAAAGTAAGAGCCATTTTCGAAAAATGTGAGATCCATAGTGATCATAATTTTTTTTCTTTTCAAGAACATAGAATTTGTATCCTTTTTGGTTGGCTACATACTCTATGAATATGCACTTTTAGGCTTTGGGGTCAAGTTTGTCATGATTGGGTTCATAAACGCAAGGATGTTAAAGATTCTATTTTTTGGAACATTTTTTGAAAGAATAACCAAAGGAGTTTGAAATTTGAGAACGCTGGTGGATATTTTGTTTATTAGGTAGCATGTCGTGAGAATGGCATTTCCCTAAGAGTATTTTGATGTGTTAGTGGTGAGTATTATTAATCGGACTACTTCCAAAGGTATTTATTTTTTCTTTTAGCAATCTCATTTTGTTGAGATGTATAGATACATGTACTTTGATGAATTATGTCATTTTCCTTGAAGTAGATACTAAAGTTTGATTAAAATATTCCGTTCCATTATCGGTGTGTAAAATTTGAATGTTTGTAGAGAATTAAGTTTTAACCATATTATGAAAGTTTATGAAAGTTTGTTTAACATTTGATTTATCTTTAAGCAAGTATAACCAACATAACGTGTATGGTCGTTAATGAAAGTTATAAACTATTGTTTCAAATAAATGTTATGAGATCGTGAAAGATCCCAAAGATCACTATGAATCGTAGCAAACGGTTTAGTGGCTTTATAAGGTTTGAGTTTATACAAAGATCTTTGATGTTTGGCTAATTGACACGTTTCATATTGAAAATTGTCACTTTTATTAAATAACAAAGAAAACAAATGCTTTAAATATGTGAAACTAGAATTTCTTAATCTACGATGCCACAACAAAACTTGATTTTACCTTGAAGAAGTTTCTCAACTAGTAGTTAAAACTTGTTTATCTTCATTAGAGTAGAAGTAATATAACCCTTCATATTCTCTAGTATTGCCAATCTTTTTCCCTGAGCTCTAGTCCTAAAAAATACAATTATTTTGTGACAAGACTACCTTGCAATCGTAGTTTTTTGAGATTTTGTTGACTGATAAGAGATTAGAAGATAATTTAGGGACACGTAAGACATATTTAAGGGTGAGAGTTGGACTGTTTTGAATGGTCCCTAGTTCAGCAATTGGGGATAACAATCTATCAGCTATCCTTACAATTGGAGGGCTAGAACAAGGAGTATAAGTGGCAAATAACTAGAAACTACCTGTCATATGATTTAACGCATCAGAATCAATAATCCAGGGCCTTTTTCCTTCATTAGTGCAGTGTAAAGTAGTGAAAAATTTACTTTGTTGGGCTATAAGAGAGGTACCAGCGTTTTTCTCTAGAGCAAGGAGCTTGTAAAGGCAGTCAAATTGCTCTTTGTTGAGGTTGAGGCCTCCCAGATTCTCTCCACCCTTTAGATCACTATGTGCAGCACTAGACTGGTAGGATCTACTATCTCTTGGGTGCTGCCCAAGCTGCTTCTCACGATTATGATTATGTGGTGGCTTCCCATATAGCTTCCACCATATGTCTCGGGTGTGATTAGTTTTTTTGGCAAAAATCACAGCAGAGATTTCCCCATTTTCTATGTCTATTTTTCAGTTGTCCCTTCATTTTTTTTTTGTTCTAGTCAAGGTTCTTGGAAATTAAAGTAAAGGCTTTTATTTGATTAGTCTCTTGATAATCACCCAGCATTAGTTTTCTTTTACTTTCCTCCCTTTGGACAGCCACAAAAACTTCTTCAATTTATGGTAATGGATGAATTCCTGTTATTCTACCTAAGACTTCATATAAGTCTTTATTTAACCCTACAATAAAATCACGGGTACAAGTTTTTTTTTACTAATTTTATGTATTTATCTTAGGATATTTTACACTAGTCACTGGATTCAAAGAGATCTAGCTCCTGCCATATTTTAGTAAGGGTAATGAAGTATTAGGTTACACTTAAGTTACCTTGTTTGAGTACTCTAACTTTATCTCTCAATTCACACAATTGGATTAAATTCTTTAGGCCAAAATAAACAATTCTTACTTTATCTTAGATATCTATGGCTATAGGATAGATGAGATATAAGGCCCCAATATATTCTTCCATAGAATTGATAAGCCATGGCATCATAAGAATATTTTGAGTGTCCCAAAGAGTATAGGTTAGATCTGTGGGTGTTGGTTTTGCTATGGTGCCATTAAAAAAGCCATTTTTTCCCTTCCTTTGATGATCATTTGAACCAACCTAGACCACCAGAGAAAATTCCTTCTATTGAGTTTGTATGAAGTGATTTAGTGGAGAAGTTATTGAAAGAGGCAATGGGAAGGCTTAGAATAGGGTCAATTGTAAGACTTAGTGAAAAAAAAAATTCTTCCTACCCATCTTTACTTAACCTATGAGAGCCTGCTTGAAATTGGCCATCGTCCCTTCTCAACGATGCCTATTGTCACATTCCGACAGATAAGCACCACGCAGGCATGACATGGACACGATGTGGCGCCTAGTCAGCAACTTTTCCATGCAAGTATCTAGAAGGTTCCAGAATGTTCTAAAACCTTTTAGACAATTTTTGTACATTCTAGAAGTCTCTAGAAGACTCTAGAATAGAGTAGAATACTCTAAAAGATGGTAGAAATACTATGTCTTATAATTCTCTAAAAAAGGTGTAGAGAACTCTTGTAAATACTAGTAGACTAGAACATTTTAGAGAGACATTGTGAACCGTTGGATCAAGTAGATCCTAGCCATTCATTTAAGGGGAGGTGGCCTATATAAACTCCTCACCCCTCATTTGTAAGGAAATCCAAAAATCACAAAGTATTTGAGTATTAGAGCTCCAAACATTCTCTAAATTCTCTTGTTCTTTCTTTTGTTCACTTGCTAACTTTCATCTCTTAATTCTCTTCTGAGAGGTGTGTTGGGAAAGGCTGACTTAATTAGCAACAAAGGGGAGTGTCCTAACTAAGTGCCGCACGGCTCATACTCGGGAGAAAAGAGTAAGGTCGTGATACTATGCTCTGACACCATGTGAAGAGATCACCGAAAAGAGAACTAGAAGAAAAATGTTGTTCTTATTCATTCATATAGATACTGAGAAGCAAGCAGGATTTATAGGCATCCTAAATGGGAGAGAATTCCTAATAACTTTGGAATAAAATCTCAATAAAATAAAAGATAATGATAATCTAATAAAAGCCTGAAAACAAGCCTAATAAAATAGGAAACTAAATAATAACTAACTAACAAAAAACAACAAACTCAATCAGTCATAATTTCGAAAAAAAGTAGGCCGAGATATATGAGGATCAAATACGATTATATTTCCAACACTTTCTTAACACATGCAATAGGGAGCCTCCAATTGTTTGCCACCACAACCATTCGATTGCCTTTATACTCAATCATGCCTTGCAACTTCTCCTTATCCCCAATCATGTGGTTGGAGCATCCTGAGTCAATAATTCAATCTTTGTCGTAGTCAACGATCGACTGGCAAGTCACCGTCAATGCCATATTTGTCTCTCTCGAGCAGTGCCTCTTAATTCTTGGTCTCTTTTTCAGGACCAACATCTTCAAATACAAATAATATACATGCATCCCATTCATCTTCAATGTCATTCTTTTCTTCTTGTGCCCTTGAAGTTGTAGCATTTCCTTCCACTGCCTTCCTCGTAAACCAGCAGCTTCATGCGAAGTGACCTTTCTTACCACAATTGTAGCATGCACCATCTCACTTCTTTGGATCTTCTTGATTTATTGGGCTTTGACTAACTCCCCCTTGATGAAGACCTCTTCCTCGTCGACTATTCTACCAACCAGCTTGACGTTTGCCAGCATTTTCTTTGTGCTTCCTGTTGGTCATGCTCCTTACTGCCTCTCTATTGTTGAAAAGAGAAGTTTCCTCTTCCTTTAATAAAACTCCAGACATTTGTGAGCCCAGAATGCTTTCCAACTCAGTTATAGTTGGTTCCTTAGCCAACCTCATGTCGCAGCCTCTTGTCACGATAATGAGGCCATTATATTCTGGATTTAATCCGCAAATTATAATCCACCTCATTCTTGTTTTAGTAATAGCATTTTGCGGATCTGATTTTGAAATCTCCTCACATATAGCCTTAACTTTAGAAAAAAAAAATTCTCATTGACATATTTTGTTGGCACATAGTCATCAACTCGTTCTCCAGATGCTGCAACTTAATGTCATTCCTCCTTGTAATGTCTACGCGTTTTTCATGTGATTTAGAAATTGATCTTCTTCTGCATCGCTTTCTCGTTTTTACTTTTCACTTCTTTAATTCGCCAGCGTCCGTCAATGATGTGGCCTCTTCACCGTCAATAATCTCCCACAAATCTTGCCAGTTAAGTTAAATAAAACTGAATACAGACACTCCACGTGTTGTAATTATTGTTGTTAATCTTTTCGATCGAGCTAGCTAATGATGCCATGACATTCTAGGTAGTGCCCGACACTTTCACCAAGTTAATCTTGATCCCAGATCAAGAATTTCTCAGAGTCCCTAACTGTACTCCGACAGAATCTACTCATACCACGATCCCAGATCGCATACTCAAACACAAACCTGCTAGCTCCCTTGCTTCCAAACCAGGCTTCCCCAAAAATGCTCCGCCACCCCTTCTTGCAACAGTCCCAGACTCTCTCCCTCAAATCTAACCAGTAGAATAAAGTTGGCTTAATAATTCACACAATACACCCTTTTGCTTTTCTACAACACTCTTTCTATTTCACCCACACTCACTCTTCCTGCTATCCACTTGCTTTCTGTCACTTACCACTTTCACTCTTCACTTCTCACACACTAGTATTTTCCGCTCAACACTCTACTTCACACACGCTTACAGAATGCACTACACTTTCCTATATATAAAGTTGAAGTCAGATTTTTATTAACCGACTTTGATTAAAATATTTTGTTCTAGATTTGTGATGTCCACCGCCAATAGACTTCCATACTATTCTAGATTTTTCATTGTTTGCGTGCTGATGTTTTAGTATGGATTATCAAGAGAGGCAATAGTCTCACACACAATAAATGTAAAGCACATGTCCCCCAAACCTAATTTCTCCCATATCCTTCCACAAAACCAGAGATCCATAAACAATGCTCAATTTACCACCGTGATTGATGAGAATTAGCTAATATGGTTGTTAAGTTTACCTCTGTTTTTATTCCAAGCGCCAATGACACTGCAGCTGCTATAATCAATATAATAAGGGTCAGATCTTGCCAAGCTTCCCATAGAAACCTCTGCAAAACAACCACAATGAGTGAATACCAGCATAGCAACTAATTCATCATTTGCATTTTAGAAAATTACAAGATGACATCATAGAAATATACCCAGAAACTTCTACCCTTTTTCCGAGGATATGTATTTGTTCCAAATGCAGTTCTCCTGTTTAATAGATCAGCTTCATCCCCATTAATTCCTTTCTCAGAACTTGATTTTAGTAAATTTGACAAGCCTATAACCTGAGAAGTAACCATTGGATTGGTTTAGCAGAGTGAACCACTTAAACATCTGTGTAAGAAACCAAAAAATATGTTCAAAGCAAACGTGCCCCTCCATGATGTTGTAAAGCAGAAATATTGTGATCCTTAGACATTGAGACAAGTTGTTCAAGCCCAATTGCATAGTCATCGACTCGAGTTGGGGTCCTTGGGGATGCCACTGCTACTGCATGATTCAGAATATACGTTAAAAAAACGTAATAAGTGATTCAAAATAAAAAAACCTTAACTTTTCCCCAAAAAAAATGAAAAACCTTAACTACATGTAACAAAATAAACTTCCTGCAATAGAAAGCAGATTGATCAAAATATAGTGTTTGGCACATACGACTTGAAAAAAATTCATCTTACAGTAGCTTTAAAGTGGTGAATGATAATCACTGGTGAAAATTTCTAAATTGCATATCCACCGAGGATATTAAACAGATTACATCATTGTACAACTAAAGAACCAGATAATTTAATAATTTTCCTAACCATTATTGGTAATCTGCTACTGGTTTGTAGCAACATCAAATATTTACACATTAGAAAACTTTTAACCATTAAAAATCACAGGAATGCTAAAAGCAGAGGAGAAAGGCAAAATTTTTTTTTTTTTAACTATACAGCCTTTAGGAGACACCGGAAGGTTGTACTATTCATTGCCCCAATTAATAAGTTTTAAATTCATATGTGATATCTTCAATAAAAATGAGTATCAACTGAAGACAGCTGTCGATGAAACAAACAAACAACTCTGTTTATATTTATATAGTTGGTCTTAAGCCTGAATAAAATAAGAGTTATGTTAGATTTGTGAACACCAACATAAAATTGTCGTATCTTTGCGGGCATGGATCAGCTGCAGAAGAAATATCAATGCTAAATTGTTCTTTATTTTGGATTTTAGACCAGTAGTTTACCTCTCTGCTTCATTTTCTGCAGCATTGGCTATGTGTAGGCTACAAACTTACAAAGGCTACCAATATGAGACTAGTTAAATATTTGTTACAGGCGCAGCAAGTTAATAATTAGAACACTTATTATTCTTTCGAAGCTCTAGGTAAACAAAACTTATAAGGCATTAAAAAACAAAAATAAAAACTTGGAAGATATATTTTACAATAAAGAAAGCATACCTAGTTCACGTTCACCAGCCAATCTGAAAAGCAATGCTGCCTAATAGAACAAACAAACAATTAATCATTGATTAGAAAAGAACAAGATGGCTAAAAACCTTTGGGAACATATATGTTTGCCAGATTCAGAAACGTTACTCTTATGACTTGTGCATGGGCTCTAATCAAGTTTTTCTTTCGTTGATTCTCTTCTTCCTTTTTCAAGTCCAGAGTATAACGAAAACGCCGGGAAGCATTGAGCACTAGTGCTGCTTGCTGCAAATAAGTGAAAATTTAGTTTGAATAGCTCACAAATTACACTACATTCTGCTATTCCTGGCCGATAACACACATAGCCGATTATCGCCCGCATAGATTGGTAAATTAGCGGTGATAAAATCACTCGTAGAGTATCAAGGGTTTCAATTCTAGAACAAAAAAAAAATCTTATAGATATGATACTGGGAGAGTTCATTACTGTTGAGATGCACTTTAAATAGTTTTAAGAAGCTTGGCGAATAACATATTGGTCCTACACTATATATGCATCTTAGATTATTCTTTTAAAGATGATATTCCTTCCATCTACTCAATAAACTACCTAACTTGCAGCAAAGACATGTATCGCACACTACACGACTTGTAATAGGTTTCCTTTTGTGGCTCTTCTTTTCTGATACCTTCTGAGGATTACACCTAGTGGATGCCTTTGCAGATTTTAGGTTTCTGCAACTTGCTACTCGTCTTTTTCTTCTTATCAAACAAATTAACACACATACTTGATCAAAATGCATTTATTCAGTGTCAGCCTGTTTACCAATCGCTCTAGGCAGTAGAAAAAAAACCACGACTCATGAGGTATGAGTGATCAAAACGACTATGAAGCGTCGAGATATTGCATTTTTTATAAAAGAATTCACAATGGAGAGCCGCATTGTGATGCAAAAATGGACAGGAAAACCACATGCAATGCACATTGATTAATATGGAGGTGAAGAATGCGTTTGGTAGATGAGAATGTGAAACAGAAAGGAGAAATGGAGAAGTAAATATATAATAGATTACTCACTCTCCATCGCTGAAAGGTCTCGGGCGGTGCATTCTTGGTGCAAGCGACGTCGAAAGGATCATCGGGATCCGCAGGGAAGTCGTCATCGTTGCCGCCATTGTAGTTGTTGTTTGAGGGAGGAGGAGGAGGGAGAGGGAGAGGGAGAGGGAGAGGGGGAGCATCGTCATGATGCCTATCGATGGTGACGGTGATGAGGCTATTGGTGGAGGAGTTGGAACCACGAGAGGTGGATGTCATGATTGCCGCGATTGGAATTCAAATGCGAGCGGGGTACACAAAAAGACAACAGAAAGAGGAGAAGCGCAAATCAGAAGAAAAAACTGATGTATTCAATAATATTATAAAATGATAAATAAAAGTAGGAAGCGATGAGGTGGCGTTGCAACAGACTGCGCTATTGTTGGGGAATGGGAGTTAAGAGTGGCTACTCATTCTGTTAAACATTTGGTGGACGGAAGAAGGACACAAGATCATTTTAACCTCTCTGTTTATTCTAATCTAAGAATAGCAAAATCCAAAGTCCAAACAAACAACATCATCTGATTCTCGGATATGCCGTATTTTTGGTGAGTTGTAATCATTTAACAAAACAAGAAAACAAAGGAGGATAGTATATATAGCACCATTATCAGAAAAAACACCGCGTCTGAATCTGTACGAGGTAAACATAAATTTAGGCATATGCGCTTTAGCTAGCACTGAAAATGAACTTAATAAACGCGATTGCAGATTTTCGTTGACTTCGTAGACTAGTCCGAAGGTTCCCATAAAACTTCTAGCCTCCCGCGATGCTCGCTCAAAACTAGTTTAGCGTTTAACAGCTGATATTCCCCAAACTTTCTTCTCGCGCGGGGCATGAGCTTTTCAAGAATTAGGCTCAATTTAAGTATATAATTTATTTAAATATTTATAAAATAAAAATTTTATATAAATAAATATTTATAAAATAAATATTTTAAATTAAATTATTTAATATTTTAATATATATTTATAAAAATATTTTTTAAATTTATAAATTTTTTAAAAAATATTTAAATATAATTTTGACGAAAAGAGAGAGATAAATTGTATAATTTTGATAAAAATTTAATTTGTAAAAGTATAAAATAGTTTTTTAGTCATGTAAATTTAAATTTTCATAAAAAAATTTAAAAAAATTTAAAAAATTGACTTATAAAATAAATTAAAAGTAATTTATTTAAAATTGATAAATTATTTATTTAAATTTATTCAAACACTATTTTTTTTAACATAAAAATATTTATATTGATAAATAAATTTTAATAAGCTATAAATTCTGTTATTCAAATGGGACCTTAAATACTTTAAAATTGTATCCTCGATTCTAATATTTGTTCATTAAAACATTTTTTTTAAATGTTACATGTTTTTCAAAAGTACAACTTTAAGTAAGAAATATAGCTAGCTTAACGAACCTATTCACATTCTGTGGGTTCATATTGATCTGCCTAGGAGTGCAAATATTGTTAACTCTCTTCCTATTAATGTTTCTCTAGTGACGATCTTCAAATGCGAACGCAACAATGTGTGGCGCAGCAGGATAGCGAAACGAGCGCTGAAAAGCTCCAGAATTCTACAATATATGGTCCACGCGGCTCTGACTTATAGAATTCAATGGGTGCTTGTACACATCGCTATCTATGTGCGCGGTGGGTAAGCATCCATTTGTAAAAGCACATTTTTATCTTTATAGATGCAAGAATCATTTAAAATGCATGTAATAGAATATCTCTCCTATCACCAAAAATTTCACATTCCTCAATTTTCATAAAATATCAACAATATTATATATTTTGATAATATGTAACTATTATACTAAATTTAAGAATAATAAATGTGATTATATTTAAATTTTTAACTATAGTATGCAAAATATAAAAGATCTGGGTCGATTAAAAAGTTAATGTCGCAAATCAGGACATCTTCATTTGTAAGCCTTTTTTTTTATTTATCAATTTGGGTCTGATTTATAAGTCTTTTTAGAAACCTACACAAGACTACGAGTATCAGTAGATGTGCCCTTGGGCTAAACTATCCAATAAACCCACAATTGTTACTCCAGCTTACAAGGCCGATGGGCCTGGGACTAGATCCATGAACGGCCATGATCTATTTCAAATTTAGTACGAATCCGAACCGTTCAATGACAGAACCCTCGGCTCACACAAGGCTTACAAAACCCTAAGCGTGCTCCTTCTTCATTAGCCCCCGTGAAGCCCTAGCTTGTGCTTATTTGGTTCAACAGAGCCTGCGCAGACCTTGGCTCAGTAGGTACGCATTGAATTATACTTGTTTCCAGCTCCTTCTTCGGTTGACGAGTTTTCTCTTTCGAGACTTGTACAAGTTCCTTGCTTTGTTTGCCTTTTCCTGAATCTACGGTCTAGATGTAGCATTAATGGGTCTACCTCAATTTATTCCTTTTCATTATTATGTTTTTCATTTGATTTCTTGCTTGCTTTAGATGAAATGGGAGAAAATCCATTTCTGAATGGAAGGGAAGGCAAAAATGGTAGTGAACAAGTTTGTCTTCTACTTAGCTTGGATGAGTAAATTTGCAGAGACAACCCTCATTTAGATATTTCTATAACGCCGCGTTCATTGTTTGTGTTCCGTGTTATTATTATGGGTTCTATTAATTCCGTTCCGGTGCCCGCAAATTTAGAAGTTAGATTGTTGTTCTAGTTCATGAGATTGGCGTATGATCCTCTTAATAGCTTTTCTTCCCGTGTAATTATTTTTTTTTTCTTGTTGCTGGAACAAACTAATGATGGATAAACTTCATAGCCAATTTTTAAGTGATTTGTCCAAGAATAAGATAGTTGAAACAAGCATTTTTCTGAATATACCTGTCCCGAGTCTTATAATGTCTAATGCTTTTATATTTCATAATAAAGTCAAGAGTTTGAGTCTGAATCATGTCTATATTCATTCGTTACAATTACAGCCCTTTTTTTCTATAGAGATGGGTGAGGAGGTTAAGGCAATTGTTCCAGAGTCTGTGTTGAAGAAGCAGAAGAGGGAAGAGGAATGGGCATTAGCTAAAACACAGGAGTTTGAAGCTGCAAAGAAGAAGAGGGCTGAGAACCGTAAGCTGATCTACAACAGAGCTAAGCAGTATACCAAGGAGTATGAGGAGCAAGTAAATATCACTAGTCCTGTCATGTTAGTTTCATGATTATCCTAAATCATGGTTACCCCTAATTTTTCTCCGTACTTTGGAATCATTTTTTATTTTTAGGAAAAGGAATTGATTAGATTGAAACGTGAGGCAAAGCTGAAAGGTGGATTTTATGTTGATCCAGAGGCTAAACTCTTATTTATTATTCGCATCCGCGGGTATGTGTTTTCTGTTTATTTATACTGCCTTACAAGTTCAATTATATTCTGCTCCTTCTTACATGTAGAAACTATGATTTTTCAGTATTAATGCCATGCACCCAAAGACAAGAAAGATCTTGCAGCTCTTGCGATTGAGACAGGTACTACTTATATAATTGTCCAAAAAAAAAAGCCAGTCTATAATACTCTTTTAAGTTTTATAAAAACTATATAATATAGTGGTTGAAATGAGCGGCCAGCATTTTTCTATGTTTGATCAGTGGGGCATGTGTTGGTTATGGGATTAGCAAGTCAAATAGTACTCTTTGGTTTTGTAAAACTGTATAATATAGTGATGGAAACGGGCAGCTGGAAGCTTTGTATATGTTTGATCACTGGGCCATGTGTTGGTTATGGGATTCTGCATTTAGTTAGCAGAGGTTTCAAGATTCATGTCTTCAAGTGAATCCTCATATTAGCTATTGAGAACAATAGTATGCGCTTGAGAAGTTGTGTTCTGTTGTTTGTTTTCTACTAAGATTGTAATGGCATGCCATGTGATATCTAGGCAACCTACAGTACACTTTAGAGAGTATGTACTAAAACTGTGCTCTGCCATATATTTTATAAAGATGATGCAGTCATCTTTGTCTCCTTCTGAAACAGATTTTCAATGGTGTATTTCTTAAAGTTAACAAAGCTACAATGAACATGCTGCACAGAGTTGAACCTTATGTGACTTATGGGTATGTAATTTTCTTGTAATTTTTGTTTACTTCTAATGTTTCATTTTATTTCCTAAGACTAAGAGTAATCCGGTCTTGTTCTAGATACCCAAATCTGAAGAGTGTACGAGAACTTATTTACAAAAGGGGCTATGGTAAGCTCGACAAGCAGAGAGTTGCGCTAACTGACAACTCCATCGTTGAGCAGGTCTGTATTAGTTTCTTCTGTTATAAATTGAAATCCTTTACTGCTGGCTGCTGACTTGCTTTGATGACACTTTAGGCACTGGGTAAGTATGGAATCATATGCACTGAAGATCTTATTCATGAGATCATAACGGTTGGACCACATTTTAAGCAGGCCAACAACTTCCTTTGGCCATTTAAGCTGAAGGCACCTTTGGGTGGACTAAAGAAGAAGAGAAACCACTATGTCGAAGGAGGTGATGCTGGAAACCGGGAGAATTACATTAATGAGCTCATCAGAAGAATGAACTAGGCTGGCAGTGTTTGATTATAATTAGTGGATTCAGTCTCTTGTTTTATGGCTTTAGAATAATTTTAAACTCCAATTTCCTTCCCTAAAATTTTGGAAACATCTGTCGGTGAAAAATCTTGTTGCAAGGTTCAATTTGATAGTTATTTTTTTATCTAAACGTGAGAATTATGAGTTGCATTTCAGAAAGTTGATACAATGAATGCTTTATTAATATTATGTTTAGTTTTCCATTCCCCATTTGAATACGCTGCTTAAGCTATTTGTTTCATCTTGAGTAAACGCATGCATTATTTCCAAAGAAGTTTTACGTGCTAATCTCTTCTGGAGTTGTTAACATCAAAGTTTTTCATGATGTTCATAGTCGTGAAGAAAAATTTCAGTGGAAGATCAACTGTGGAAGTCTTCACATTGTAACCTATAAATATTAATAAAATGAGAAATGGAGGACAAGCGTGCATAGTAAATATGCCAAGTAAGATTCGAAGAGAATGTTGAGAATTAAACCTCATGTTGTATAAAATCAAAATAGTAGCAGTAAGCACAACTTAAGATTTAAATATAATAAAACGCGTAGCCACCAATTCAATTTGGAGATACAGTAGAAATTCTGCCAATTTCATATTTGGGGCAATGGTAAGAATTTTTTTTTTCTTTTGGACAAAGAATTAATGACTTAACACGTAGTAATACAAGTCATGCATAATATAGAGACCAGCTATATCCAACTTTCGAACACACTAAAGGAAAAAAAAAAAAAAAGGTGCTATGACAAAAAAAAATTAGGGATCAAATAGGAGATTATCTAGATATAACTCTCAAGCACATTAATAGAAAATTAAGTATTATGACAAAAAAAATTAAGGGTGACATACCCTTAAAAAAATAATCTATTAAATTACAATTTAAACATAATAAGAATTTATTTTTTACAATAAAATTAAAAAATAGATACCTATTTTAGAAAAAATAACACTTCTCTCAACTCTCGTTTTAATTTTCTTCAGTTTTTTTTTTAAATTGAATAAACAGAGTTATAAATTTAATTTTTTTTTCAGATCTAAACACAAAATTGTAGATTTAAATTCAAAATTATAAATATAAACATATGAGATGCAAGATTTTAAAATTTGTATAAAAAAACTTATCTTTAATGAAAACAAAAAAACTCTCCTAAAAAAAATTATCAGAGAGCGAAAAACACACGACTCTCCCTTCTCTCCCAGACTCTCTTGCGCGGCGTTGCATCCTCCTTTTGTCAAAGAGTTAATGGTAAGAACTGTTAGCTAAGAAAAGAAAAGCTCGATATGTCCTTCGGGATTCTCATTAAACGCGATCTTGATTAGCACACCGCATTTTAGATCATGCTATACGGTTTCCACTTTCCCAAGGGTCAATGAGAATACTAGCTCAGCGCCTTAAATAATCTGATAATCTCTTAAGTTACTGACCGGGCGAACCTGCAAAGCCAAGTCCCATAACAGACACACCAAGGCACCAAAGGGGCATAAAATAAATTGACAACAAAAAGATAAATGCTTTACTAATTTCTCTAATTTTCTTGCATTCTTGTTTGACAAAAAAAGGCTGATAGAAAGAAAAATTGTTTGCAAAAACAGTGAGAAGTAAAATGGGCCTTGCTAGGGGTGCCAAACTTCGGCAACAACAAGTAACTCATATTGAAACTTGAAAGAGATGATTTTTTTTTTTTTTCAGTAGCTGCTAAACCCAAATTTGTATGAAGTACCGTGTTGCAAACAAAAATATTCCTTAAATGAGTAACAACCATTATCTGAGCCATAAAGAAAGTAAATAAGCAGGAACTGCCTTCTATTGAACGTGCAGGATATATTCCTCTTGTACATACAACTTATCATTAACGTACTAAATTTGATTTCAGAAAATAATAATAATAATTCTTCATAAAAGGGCCCAATCAATAGGCCATTCATCAACAAAAGGTCAAGTCGTTCTGAATAAACCCATTTTGTAAGAAGTACCAAGATTTGTTTCCTGTATCACATACCATCTGCAGCAGACTGATCCCCCAACACAGAATCAAAATACAATGACTTCCCAAAAATGGAAAATTTTGCTTATTTGACTAATCTTCCAGGGGGAATGCTGACATCTTACGAGCTCTATAATGGAACAAATCGGCTCTTACCCTTAAAACTTGACAAAATGGCGGTTCAACCAGCAATGGCAATGAAGAATGGAACTCTAACCTGATCGACCTTCCTTCCTGCCACGAAGTCTAGAAAAATGTCTTTGTTTCTCATTCAAGTGCTCAACATTGTCCCCTTCATTCCGGGTCATAATCCTCAGAGGGTGGGCTTCCGTGTTGAACACCCATTTATCTAATGGCATAACTGAAGAGGGTGAAAAAAGAAGATAGAGATACTTCAGAGTCTCCGCTAGAAAGAAGCTTTGCATCATATTGTCCTTGACGCCAGTATTAACCTGAGAACAGTTAGTGGTAGCATATGAATAGGCAGGATAGCTGCATAACCAAATTAAATGGTTCTCCGGCATTAGACAAGAGCACCAAAGGAAGCCAGGAAGAAACTCTTCCATGATTTGGAGGAACATTTTTCCCCCATTGGCAGTGTTTTCCAAACAATGAAATATGCATTGAATAGGATCTCCTTCAATTTTGATTGTAAAGAAAAGGAAGATTTTCTCAGCGTAAAGTTGGAAAGTAGTAACATTGCTTAATCTTCTATCAATGTTATAGCAATCTTAATCAGTTTAAGTCTTACAAGAAATCAAAAATTTCCAGGGCGTGCCAAATCAAGTAAAGAAAGCAATAAGACACCTATAAAAACAATAATATGCATGGTCTATTAGATTGTCTATGTAAAGGACCAAAAGTCCCCCACGAACAGGTGTGGCTTAATTATTTCAAAACCTCCAAATTCTCAGCTCGCACAGCAAAACCTAAAAGGAGCTATATTCAACCATTTGACAACACCAAAAAGGCATGATTGAGAAGGCATATCTAGGATGCCTCGCTGATCTGTCAAACTGCTTAGTTCAAACGTAGACACAGTCTCTAAAGAACTAAACCAAACAAAGTTTTAACCTTTGAAAGCTACTAAAAACAAATACCTTAATAATGCAAAGACAAACACAATAAATGTGAAGTTGAGGTGGGCTTACATCCTTCAGTCCAACATATCCTGATTCTATGCGGGAGTTCTTCTCAAAAGCTTGAAATATATTCCAACCCCATTCCTGGTATGTCTTGTTGCCAGTTAGTCGCCATAGATAGAAGAGCGACTCAACAGTCTCTGGTCTCATAATGTTCCACGATGTACCCACACTCATGTCCTTAAAAAATAAAAAATTAAATCTGTCATATAAGGAAAAGAAAAAAAAATCAAACTGCATATTACAAGTGAACCAACAACCAACCTGCCCAGGGTGAAAAAAATAGTTCTCTCCAGCCAATTTTGTTGGAGTTGATTGGTAGAAGTTATAGCATGTCCAAGCAAGCTGCAAAAAAAGACATATATAATCATTCAAAAATTCAGCTGTCGTACAGCTGTCTGAAGGAAGACCTCAAATAATCAACCAGTGTGCAAATATCCACCCACACCACACAAGAAATATGCAATTCAATCCTCTATAGGTTGTCTTACAGAATAATCATCACAAACACCAATCTATTCATATTATATAGAACTTCACATTCTAGGCCTTGGGGTGGTAAAATAATTCTTAATCACAGTAAAAGACAAACACAAATTGCAACAACCAACTCTCTAGTCATTATGATATATTTTAGAACTTCACATTCTTGCTATGTGCCAGAGAGCAAGACAGATATAAAATTGCTGACGTCACTATTTAAAGCAAACCAACAGTTTCTAAACTGGAAGAATGGAAAAAGTTATATTGTTAACCTGAGAGATGCGACGTGGATTATTACCCCAAGGCCAAAACATGTCATTCAACAGAACAAGCACAGTACTATATATATAAGCAGCGCCTAAAATATACCTCCTCTGCAAGTGACAAAAACTTCCGCGAATCATCAGGACCAAAACCAGATGATCCTAAAGCAAGCATCCCTGGGGCAAAGCATGCTAGTTCATCCATCTGCATATACTCAATTGAATAAACAACCATAACAATGCTCAAATATGCAAACAATGAATGTGGCAATACTGGTATTGTAGCACAATATTATACCTTGTCTGAGAGAGATCCTCCATTCTTCTCACATATATAAGCAAAAGATGATGGTGTTGTTCTCCTAATCAAACTTAGAAAACCTTTCATTGATTTCTCCCACATATCTCTGTTGTCAAGATTCAAAAAAGAAATGAAAAAGATTCCATAACAGAAGACTCCTAATTCAAACTCAATTTAAAAGAAAAATCAGAACATTGTGTACCAGAACTTAGAGACTGACAATACATATACAATTTTTCATGAATCCAAGGAAGTGGAATTCCACCTCTGCTACCATTTAAACAAGTAGATTCCAGTTTCTTGAAATCCTCACTAATAATTCAGCATAAGGTACAAGAAATGTTTATAAAGTAGATAACGAATTCCTACCTATAAAGTTTTACAGCTGAAGTTTTATTCCCCTGTATCCAAACTTTGAGCAAGTATTCATAAAAGCTGCAAGAATATTGTGTCAGTCAAAATCCAGACCAAATCAACAACTACATAGTAATATGAATAGAATATAACAATCCGGACCATATTAACAAATACAGAATTCACTGCACTTATATCATGTAAAAGAAGTAGTCATCACAATGTTCAGAACTTTAGAATGTAGACCTAACTTAATTCTGCGCCAATACCTGTCACCCATGGCACCAAAGGTGATGGGAGAGTAGGCTGTTGTTCCACTATGAGGATCAATGTAGATAGGAAGCAATCCATCATCAGGAAAAGTTTTATTCAGCTGTGTTATAACATTCTCCACCTGAAATTACAGGGTACAATCCAATCAATGGATTGATAGAAAAATAGCCTACAGATGTAAAAAACAAATTACAGGAACAGTTAAATAATTCCCCCACAGCTTAGCTAATTGCTTAAATATACAGTCAGGTTCTAAACAAATACAAAGAAGGTTAACAGCGCAACTACAAACCGCCTGGCAACAATTAAGTGTAATTTAAATTTTAACACATCGAATTGCAGCGGGGAAAGAACCTTCTGCTGATACTTTGGGTCTCCAGTCCTTTGAGAAAGAGCAATGAATTCTAGTTGTTCAGTGCCAGAATCTGCCAGAATACTCTCACCCTTGAAACAAGAGAAGGCATAAAAAAAGGTTAGATACACTGATAAACTAGCTCAAGCATGTCAACAATACAGCCACAATCAGAAAGCAGAAACTAATGCCATAATTGAAAAATCAATTAATCCCAAACCCAATTGACATAGAAAGCCCGTGATCTGGTACCATGAGTGTCTATGAACTCTGCAGTCACTCTGAACTAGTCACAATATTCATGCCTTGAAAACAAATCTACCAAGATGATATAACAACTTAAAAATAAATGACAAAAATAAATTTACCAGTAATTATTACAGAACTTAATGCTGAGCCCATAAGGTCAAAGTAGCAGAGTCAACACCAGACCCAGTTTCATCAAGCTAGCAATAAAGTTTGCTAAAAGAAAATCAATCTGAGGCTTATAGAATAATAAAACTTACCCCAGTCCAACTGGGATTGTGTGCACGTCCATGTGCCAAGTTGATGATGTTATAAGGAATTCCTGTAGGTGTATTCCATGCAGGCAGCAATCTGTCTGCAATTTCCCTAGCCTTGTCAAGGAAAACTTTGTCTCCTGAAAGATCATACGCACTGAGAAGTCCACCTACAACTCTGGATTTTGGTGGAAACAGACCAAACAGGAGAAAAATCAGAAACAAAATTTAGTTGTCCAACTCCAACATACAAGGTCAAGCTCATAAATAGAATTTTGTTAACAGTGAAGGAACATCAACTACAAAGTAAACCTTATAAAGCAACCTTATGGTTGTCTCAAAAACGCTTGCTTCATAATCCTTGTTAAAATCCAAAGAGTTTGCAACCCACCTGTCAAAAGTAATGTCTTAATAGAAGCAGTACAAGAAAGAATAACCAAGAGTATCACAGTAAAAAATTAAACAGATGCATATAACAAGAAATTGAAAAAAAAAATCAAATTAAGTAACATCTTAAATGTAAATTGTCAGAAAAATTTGCAGCATTAAGAAGTAAGAAAAGGAAAATAAATACATGTCAAAAATCAAACTGTAGGAGTTAAACACATGAATTGTGCCACCATGAGAGCATATAAATTAATTATTAAGCTCAAATATTGAAAGGAAGAAGAACAGAACTTCAAATATAAGGTCATTTCTACCACAATCACTTCAACCAGAATATAGCTTACAAAACTACCTCACACTATTGGTTCAAACAAATATAGACATTTGATAGATGCAAAATAAAATAATAACCCTGTGTTCTGGTAAAGAGTCAGAAGTTACACTCACTCTCTTGCTTTCTGAAACTGCTCATTAAGACCCATAATATATAATGTGTCGAGAGAATCTATTAAAGTTGCTCCAAGACCTCCAAAGCTATTGACACCGTTCTTTGACTGGGGCTGGCACCAAGAAAATAACCATCAATCATAAAATAAATAAATAAATCCATCATGTAGCATTTTAAGACCATACATTTAGTCCAAGAATGTATTTTTTATCACCACATTAAAAATAATCACTCTCTTAAATTGTTGGTATGCAAAGAAATTCAGAGGTGTCATCCATTGACTAATGGTCTAAAGGCATAATCTTTTTCTTTTCTTTTCTTTTTTCTTATTTTTTTTCTGTGCCATGAACCACAGAACTGTAATTGTTTATATAAAAGCAAAACCATGAGTGAATCAAACCCTAATCTAGCAACACTTCACAAGCTTTACTTCCAAAGAAAGAAGCTGAACATATAGCTTTGCACCAGTAACTTTGGATGAAGCATAATAAGCCCAGAGGGAAAAACCAATAAATCTATCATTAAATACACCAAAGGTGTAAGTTTGATTGTATATAATAGGAATTCACCACACCTGAAGTTCGTCTTGGCCCCATGCATATGTTTCATATGATCTCCAAGCATGAAGCATAGCTTCTTTTACTTTTTCCCTTCTCTGAATGTCAATGGGATCATCTAGGGCCTCCTTTTCCGACAAAGTAGTTTTTCCCCTGAAGTCAATCTTCCCGACTGTACCACCTTGGACTTTATTTAACTCTTCCAACTGAAATAAGTCCAAGTTCTAAGCCCTCACAGAGAAAATTAATTATGGGAAAAAAAGGTTTCACAAGAAAATGTTGTGTTCGTAGAACTGAATAAGGAAGCCTGTGCACACAAAAAGCCACAAGGAAAGGTCCACTACCTAAGAGCAAGAGCTGAGGATATATAGCTTTATGTGAGATTGAATGGGAAAGAGAATTCACAGAGGAGGATTTTTTAGTCAGTTTGATGATGGATTCACATAGGAAATGCCAAGTGTATAAAGGCCTTTTTGTTGCTCTTGTTTTTTGTTTGCAAAAGAAAAGAAACTATTTTATGGGGAAAAAAACCTTAGCAATATGAAGGTGGGAGAATAAAGACCAGAGCACAAGGTTAATAAATTTTTTATTTAAAAAATTAACCATTTTTCTTACCAGATTCTGCAAATGAGACACTTCTTCATTTAGCTTGTTAAGTTCAACCTGTATATCACAGAAAAATTATATACCAGCAACAAATAAAAGTTATTCTAGTGCCAAAAGTATTCAGTAAAATATCTTCACCCCAAATTAAGTCACAATGAAAAGAAAAGAAGAAAAAAATAGGCATTTTATTGACATTTTAACTCCATTAGCATCACCTGCTACAACAAGCTCACACGATAACAAGACATACAAACTTAATATTGCTATGCTCATGCACCTTTATGCAACACACTTTTAAGCTAAGAAGTACGGCTAGTCGTACACAAACACTACGACACAACAAAGTATGAAGTG
The DNA here is from genome assembly GCA_037074535.1 of Gleditsia sinensis. NCBI lineage: Eukaryota > Viridiplantae > Streptophyta > Magnoliopsida > Fabales > Fabaceae > Gleditsia > Gleditsia sinensis. The sequence continues at coordinate 345,095 of CM073469.1, read as the reverse complement.
TACAAGTGCAATTTGAACCCTACAATACAAATCTCAAGTTAATGTGTAGGAAAACATGCATGTTGTCTGGCTTGTGCCTTCTTTAGTTTGGTCATTGTTTTATTCAATGAATAAAACCTTTCCATCCATTTACCTTAATTATTAGTTCCTCCTGGTTAAACTAAATGCACGAAGAGGTTTTACATTACCATAAAACTTCTAAGAGTACAATTATAAAATACCATTGCAGCAATGCAAATATCTTAGGAATATACAGAACACTTAATAATAATTCAAAATTTTCTATCGTAATCTTTCCTCTCCACATTTTCACATAAAAAACTAAAAAAGTTGAAAAACAGATATAAAGTATGTTTGACAAGTCAAATAAATTAATTTATAATTTATTTAATTAATTTATAAGTTTGTTTGATCAAATTTGATAAATAAACTTATTTGAATAATTTAAACTAATTGAAAATTTATAAACTGTATATTACTTAAAGTAGCGTATAACTTATAAATTTTCAATTAACTTTTTAATTTTAAACTAATTTATAAGTTATTTTTGACAAACATAACCATGGTCTTAGCACCAATTATTCTAAAAATGAACTATTTGGAGATCAATTTTCAATTGTCCTTTGTACGAAGTCTACTGGATAGCTTCTTAGGTTTTGTTGTGCACTGTCCTAGGATCTTTAGGATAGCTTTTTCCTCAATTGCAGTGACAAGAAGTGCCCACCTTCATGATTTAAAACTAATGGAAACACATTTAACATGAATGAGTTGATCAGTTATGGTTTCATAGGCCAATTCTTCGTAATTCTACACCTAAAACATGTGAGAGGGTGAAATGGAACGCAGATTATGAAAGAGAATCAAATATTAGCACGAATAGAATTCTACTTTAGTAGTTATTATTATGTAGAAATATGAGAAACCTTATTTTCATCCTAAAGTCTGACTTTTGCTGCACCCCTGCCCCTTTCAATTTCAAGTATTGAAAAGAAACCTCCCAATAGTATCTTGCCATATGACCTATTAACATATCAATACACAATGACGGTCACCATGCCACTACTGCCCAACAGCAATTCAATATACTAATTCCAGTCAATTTACTTAACTAAGTGAACATCCTGATGACTGAAAAGGTAATTACGATCTCCGAAAACAATACTGAATTTCCATACACCTGGTGATAAAATCATCAACGTCGAGACTCGAGACATAAAGAAACAGATCCCAAAAAAAAACAGTAAATTAGACATTTATGCGGTAACTGAAGAATCTTGAACGCGAAATTTCAATCTTTTGTTCCGGGTTTAATTAGTTTCAGGTTGTTGACAACTACCAAAGAGCATCTCATATTGATAATGGAAACTTCTTATTCGCTTTCTTTAACTTCACACAACAGAACTGAGCAGGTGAGAAAAAAGGAACGTGATGTAGTACCTCGTGCTCTCTGACTAAAGTTTGACGATCCCAGACAACCAAAGTGGCACAAACAAAGACTATGAAGAGCAAAGCTAGCCGCTTTGGTCTCTTGAGATAATACACGGGATGGCAGTACCTCCATTTGTTGGTCAATGATCTGCTACCTCTAGCCATTGCCAGATCTTAGACGCACCCAGTAACCAATTTCAAAACTTTGAAATCCAAAATCCCAAAAACAAGAGGCAAACACTAAGTTTTGATTGAAGCAAAACCGATCTATCAGAGACCATAGATAGAAATGTTTGGAGAAAACATATAAGGTTGGTGGTGCTCCTTGTTAACGCAATTAAAATACGATCTCCCGTTTCTTGAAATCTACGATAGAGGAAGAAGATGTTAGAGGTAGAGACAACGGTAAATAAGGCAAAGGGAGGGTTGTATATTTATGGGGGAATTTGTATTGGTGAAGCTAGGTAGATGGACCAATCCCAAAGACTGACTTGCAAGCATAACCCGAAGCCGAAGGGGGAGACTGGCTCTACAACACCATGGGTCCCTTTTCCCCTCCCGTGGTCAAGTCCTCCAAAATCAACGTAGAATAGTCTATTGACCAAACATCGTACAACAGTCAACGGATGAGCATCATTGTCGTTTAACCAAAACGTCAACCCGAGGTACACGTAATAGCTCGACTGGTGTCATTAAAACACACAGTCGTTCAACTCGGCCTGCAAATTGCAACGAAGCCTTTCACTTCAGAGTTCAGACATTGATAAAGGATCAAGCATTCGCTCTCAAGTTTCAGGTTAAAAACTCTCTTCTCAAAATCATTATTATTGGAGGTGATCATATTCACAATTCGAACTACAAACTTGACTTTTATTAGTTTTTAGAGGGATTATATTCAAAACAAATCCAATCTTTCTTTGTTTGTTCAAACCGGATACTATTTGCTTTGCTAGAATGTAGATCTACCTGTGTTCGGTTCATGTACAAGGAATATACTTGATTTATTTGTGTTATAACTTACAACATAACTCTAAATTTACTGAGTGAAAAATTTTATAAAAGATAGATAGCTTGGAAGAAAAAAAATGATATTAGAAAGAATACTCGGCTTTTGCACCCATATATTATATAGTGACTTATTATTAGCCACTATAGTATATAGTATGAAGATGAAACAATTTCTCTATATATATACCACACTGCAGCTCTTGCCCTTCTTTTAGCTCTGTCACAAACACAGTATTTTTTCTCCTTGTATTCCACACTGTGATATGTTTCTCCGAGATTATGATAAAACCCTTGTCCAAGACTGACCTTTTTGTGTTGGGTGGAGTTGGGTTTCTATTCATTTCTTTATTCTTTCATTTTTCTTCTTTCAACTTTCGCCATCTAAAGTGGCAAAATTTTCATCACGACCATTGAGAAAATTAAAAAAAAAAAATCGCAGTTACCATTGGGGAAATTTTAAAAAAAAATTGCACCACTGTAACTGCGGTGGTATATATAAAAAAATTGTCTTTTTAGCCATTATATATATATATATATATATATATATATATATAGGTGCAAAGGTCGAGAATAGTTGATAAGCAAGTCATGTTATCTCCCATAGGTATTTAAAGTATTTGGTTTAAGATAATGGTAAGCTTCACGTGCAATAATGACATTATAAAAAACAAGTCTCCTATGGACAAAGCCCTTTGGTCTCCTAAGATCATCATAAAAAAGATTCCTTTCATTCTATTAACTAGAATTTTAAAATTATTTTGTAAATAAATTTACATAGACTAATAGGTATAAACTGACTCACCCACTCGGGCTTATCCACCTTTGGGATTCATTCCCTTCAAGCAAGCACCAATGTGAAAAAACTCCTTCACCATTTTACTAACTTTGCTCACCCACTTTCTCTCGTGCCGACTGAAAAAATACTTCTGAAAAACCATATGGGCCAGCGGCCTTAGTGCCCACAAGCTGAAAAGATGCTCGGCCTGATCCCTTTATCAGAAATTTTCTCTGCGTAACTGCACATTTGTGAAACAAATATACAAATACGATATAGGACACTAACACAGACACAAGACATATAAATTTAAAAAAATATATAAAATATGATATGTTAAAGATACATAAATTAAAATAAAAATTATATATATATAATAAATAATATTTACAATTAACTTTACAATTTAATTTTAAAAAAATTAACAAAATACAAAAATTATATACATGTACAACAATAACAAAAAATAAAATAGAGCAACTTCAAAAAATAATTATACATATATTATTATAATTTAACTCATTCACCATAGACAAAAGTTATATCAATTTTTTGTTACTACGTTTATATAAGATATTAAGAAACAATATAAAAATTAAAAGAATTTGATTTCTTTTTCTTTCATAGAAAAGTTTGAATCTCAAAAATAAAATTTTAAATAGGTATATATGTTTGTATAAAAACAAACTTCGAAGACTTATTGAAAAGGAATATACACATAGCCGTACACACAGACAAATTCAGTAAGAGAAAATTATTGTCAATGGTCAACAAAAATAAACAAGAAAAATATAATGACCAGGATACAAGTTACGATAGATGATAGGGACTCAATTTCAATAGAAAACATATTGCTATGATCGAGATACAAGTTGTCGATTTTATGTTCAAACTTCAAATAAAAATTTAAAAGAGATGGATGATTTATACTTAAAATATTTAAAATAAGTGTCGGAAACATTTTAAAATGTATTTGACATAAGTCTTTTTTTTATATAATTTTTAAAAAAAGTTAGACATAAGACACGAACCGAATACTTGTCCTAAAAGTGTCCGAAAGTGTCAATATTTATAGAGTATCCAACACATCAACACACCTTAAAACGTAACGTTGGTACTTCATAGCTGCACATTGATATCTTCATCTATAAGAGTATGAACATATGCCAGCACCAAAGAGAAATCTCAAGCTCCAGAAGTAGAAAACAACTCTATGAAATGCTTCTTGAAGCGGCTACCAATTTGATCTTCTTCGTCCAGTCACCTATCCTCATCCCCTTTAATTTTAAGGATCTTATTTCTCTGTCTTCGCTACACAGTAGTTGTATGAAAAAACCTTGAGTTTTGATCCCCATATTTCAAACAACTAATTCTTGACCTTTGCCTTCAATACTTCTCCTCCCTATCCCAAACACACTCGATTTCATTAAAAACCTCAGCAACTGCTTTACCTTTCTCTGTTGTTAACACCCCTTCATTTAACTTACTGAGCTTCTTCATAAGGTTAGTAATGAGTAACCTGTTATTTGGGAAGGCCATAGAACACCACTTCCTCATTTTTTTCATGCAAGCTGCTATTTTGTCAATTGAAACCTCCATCTCTCCATCAGTAAGATCTCTCCTTTGTTCACGCCAACTCACCACTATATTCAAGAAATCAACATACTTCACCCAGTAAGATTCGAATTTAAATGACTTTGGTGTCCTAATATTCTTCAAGTCCAGATCAATGAGCAAAGGACAGTAGCACGATCCAATCTCTCCTTAATGTTTGCTCCATCTACCTGACCATTGGACCATGTGAATCGATCGCTTACCATGTGACAAATAAACACAAAATTTTGAAAATGCCAAAAAGAGCTAGTGTTTCGAACTGCACCACCCAACTTCTCATTTTGGCATAAAATATCATTAAAATATCCCATACGCAACCACATGATATCCTTATTCGGGGCTAAGCTTCTAAAAAATTTCCATGCATGAACTTGTGCTTTTGTGGGACCATAATTAAGCAAAAGTGAAAAATATTGTGCCATTTGAAAAACAACTCGTGATCTCAGCATGAACGAAGTTTTTTAAGTAAAGAACCACCCTCAATTTAATTTGATCAATCGACCATTATGCCAACCCACCTGACAAACCACAAGGATCAATATAATAACTGCGAATGAAAAATCATACCTTCCTTCTTCTCCTTATTCTTTCCATACTATTGTTGTTGCTATTTTGTCTCCATTAAAAAGACTATCTAAGTGTTATACTTTCTACAGGCTTCTTTAAGCCCTTTAACCGTCAGGGTAGCCCCCATGCCCTAACAGTTCTACGATAACGTAGTCATGACTCCTTGGGGGCAGCCTTGAGAATTTCCATCATCGCTACCGCCACTTCTTGAATGAAAATAGAACACACTTACCCACAACTTGAGACATAAAACAACACCCTTCTAATTTCACCTGAACATCCACTAAATTCTCTTCCAGTGACCTCCTCACTCCTTCCGTTCCAATTTTGCTTTTACCCTTTACGCAGTCCATCAGTTGTCTCTGAATTATACTTGCCTATCCCGGACTTCGTAGGTGAACCACCAAAAACATTTGGCTTCACCTTATTCTTTCTAATAGGACTTGACATCTCTTCAACAGCCCTTTTAAGAGAAAAGTCATGCGAAATTTCTGTAATTTGCATATCCTCCTTACCCTCCTTCGCCACTTCCATAACGTCAGCCTCCTCATCAAATGGCATGTCAACAAAGTAGCCATGTTTATCGCAGCACGTCACCTGGCCACAATGATCCAAATCTGCTATATTATTCCATTGAGAATCACTACCAAGCTCATGAACCACTCCAACCCATTCCTTTGTCCCTCACCTTTTTAAGTCCAGGAGGATCAATGAATTAAATCCAAGACTGCATTATTAGCCTGGACACAATTAGAGCCTGATTGGTTATCTTATTCTGTTTGCATTTCCATTGAAAACAGTTTTAAAACACGTTTGGTAAAAAAATTTAAAAAAAAAAATGTTTTCACCATTTCGTTCTGAAAATGTGAGAAATTAGCGGTGGCAATTTTATAACTATCGAAAACCAGTAAGTTTTTTGTTTGTTTCATTAATTTGCTGATTGCTTTTCGTCGTCGGCTTCTCCTGCTTCGCGTTTGTTTCTCTCGGCTTCCGCTTCCGCTTCCGTCCCTCCCGACCTTCTTCTGTGCTCGATCGCGAGCTGCTGCTTTTATAGAGCCCAGGAATTCTGCTCTGTCAAACAACTGCCCATCCGAGATACGCAACAGATTCGGATAAGATTTTCAGCCACCTATCTCTAGCAGCTTGCTCACTCTGTTTTCTGTGATCTCCTGCTCCCGCGTTCTGCTTCTGCAGCTTCGCTCTCTATTCTTCTGTTTCTTTCACGTCCGTCTCCCTCTGCACTGCTCTGATACCACTGTTTCAGAGCTCATTTCCTTCATTTCTTGTTTATATCCTTAACTCTGCAACAGCTAGCGTATGTATCAGAACGAACGGGTGTGACGGAGCTCACGACGTGGTGGTTCCTGGCGGTTTGCTAATAAAAATTTGAAAATAAAATCATTCTTTAGATAATAAAGAAAAATAAAAATAAAAATCAGGGGATGATTTTGACAATCCAGCTAATTATTTCCCAATGTCGCCACCTCACCTCATCATTTCCAAATCGCAAAACACAACTGGCGCCCCCGGCCACGTGCTTCCAACTAACCATTTCCCGAATTATTTACGTGGGCCATCACCTTCTCATGTCCCACTGATACATTACGACCCCATTCGCTTGAACCATCGGTTATGAGCCTTCGCACAGTCCTCGTTGGAGTGACTCCCAGCCATTCTCCACATTTCCTATCCACCATTACTCTGGTTCAGCGAAAATGTGAATAAACCTTTCTTCACACGGTGATTCCTCATAGTCCGAAACCCAAAAGTCTTCCAACTCTTGCTGCTAATGCCTGAATATTTCGGCTGCACATTCCTTCTCAATTATATATGTATATTTCCCTACTTCCTTGCTTAATAATGTATATCTTATCATCCACATCACTTTAATTTCCATTCCTCCTCACAACCTCTACTGACACCTCACACACACATACAGTGTGAATTTAACACCCAATCTTTCTATTTGAGAATATATAGGATTTGTATGTGATCTAAAAATAAAGATAAAAGAGAACAACTCTTGCATGGTTGGCTCCAGGCTCCGACGTACGATGGTGGGCCCATTAAAAAATTATGCATCACGAGAAGCTGGTGAACATCCACCGCTCATGCACCTGAGTAAGTTGCTAGCTCAATAACACGTGGCCTCCCTCTCTTTTTTTTTATTTTTTATTTTAAATTTATATTATTATGTGGTAATTACACCCGTTCCACTTGTGTGGCTAATATTAATTTATTACGCTCCTTCCCCATTTTGCCACATCCACCCCCCACCGGACGCCAATTTTTTAATTTCGAACCGGGAGAGATGGATTTGTGGCCTCCACAAGACACACAATTACCAAAATGACATTTGCATATTCTTAAATGACCAAAACCAAAATGAGGAGGAGATTCAATTAATAATAAAAAATAACTTAATTTATTATTAATAAATAATATTTAAATTATAATATGAGATAAAAATAATATTTTTTAAAAATTAATTTTATTATATATTATAATTTAAATATAGTTAATAAATAAAATATTATTCGTAACTTTTGACAACTGAGAGAGATATTTTCCAAACTCAACCACATGTGATCAATTTTACACTGTTTGTGTAATTAGCATTAATCACAAAAATAAGCATCCACCACAAGTTGAGAAACATTAATTAATTTGAGTAATATATTAATAGGAGGCAGAGAATAACACGTCAGCCTTCCTCTATTTAGTCTTCGACATCTTTCTCTTCAACCTTTTTCTTCCACCCTATAGACCTCCGTTGAAACCACAGACTCTTATGGTCTCCCTTTGATCTCTCCCACAAATATTCTCTTGCCTTTAACTCTCCAACCCGTTGGGATACCAATCTGCTTCCCTGCAATCTCACGTCTTTCCTTTCATTTTCTTAACATTACATGATGAAAGGAAGCCTTTGTGAGCTTTGTAACGAAGATGCGTCCCTGTATTGCGCCTCCGATTCTGCGTTTCTCTGCTGGAATTGCGATGCCACCACTCATGAGGCAAACTTTCTAGTAGCTCGCCATATCCGAGAGGTGCTCTGCCGCAATTGTAAGTGTTTCGCCGGTAACCAGATCTCCGGCGGCATAGCTCGCCCCGCTGCGTCTACCTGTCGTTCTTGCTCGCCGGACAATCACTCCCGTGACGATTCCGTATCTTCGTCTTCGTTGTCGTCGTGCGTTTCAACTAACGAGTCTTGCGCTCCAGCTCCGAAGAAGATTAGACTGGACGATCGGCGCTTGAGGAACAAAGTCGCTTCTTCCAGTTCCGTCGGTGATGAGAACTGCAACACTCCGGCGAGAATAGTAATGAAAGGGCAGAGGAAGGAGAGAGAATGTCGAGGGAGAAATCTGGGATGGTGTGCGGCGGAGGAGGTTTTGGTGCATTGGAGCAGAAAGTTAGGGGTGAATGGTAATTACGTAGCTTCATTGGCGTCGCAGGCCTTGGGAAAGTTGAGGGTTGTTCCCTTCAGAGTAGCGGTGGCCACGTCGTTTTGGTTCGGATTGAGATATTGTGGGGAAGGGTCGTTGCATACGTTTCAGAATCTGAGAAAGTTAGAGGCAATGTCGAGAGTGCCGGCAGAGGTAATCGTGGGGGCGGAGGCGAAGCTGGCACGCGCGCTGAGACAGAGGAGTACAAGTCCCGTATTGGAAGAAGGATGGGCCGAGTGCTAAGTCTTTGAGCTTTGAGCTTGGTTAGCACCTCAGACATGTCCAATTTACAAAACAAAGGGCTTTGGTCGTTCGACATTCACAATAATTTTCATTTCATTTTCCTATCTAGCGAGAGAGAAGGATTAAAAGGAATGATTTTTGTCTTTGCTGTTCTGTTTAGATTGGAGAGAATAGATAGTTGAATTAGGATGATTAATCTATTTTACCAAATCTTTTAGTTTGAGAGAAATGTAGACTATTACGTCAAACAAATTAAATTCATAGTACTTCTTATGCTTTAACCAAGTTCAAATTAACTATGGATCAAATGAAAATAAGAGCTGTGAAAGTCATCAAATTGATCTGTTTACTTTTTTTCCTATTCAAGTATGATTCCTTTAGAAAAGCTAAAATCGGCCTCCTAAGTGTGGAAAAAGACAAACGATATAAATATGTTTAAAATATATGCGGTCATGATGATGTCTCCATCTATATGCTATTCAACTCTAGAACGTCCACTAAAGCCACAATACCATACCAACTAATTTCGACATAAATAGAGGCGGCATCGGTAGGTTGATGTTTGTTGTCAACCTTAATTCTTGAACAATATTTGGCTTCTGCGGATAAATTTGATCCTTGCTTTAGTAGAGTTTGATTCTGAAATGGCACCAACCATATTTGATGTTGTACTGCTCAGAGGGTAACAAATTTTGATAAAAGGCCACGACAAAAAGGGGGTGGAGCTACCACAGAAAGGACGGTGTTCGGTCACAACCAAGACTGGCAAAATTAATAGAGATAGATGTGAGGTCTAAATGAGCTCCTGAAAAGTGAGGTTAGAGAAGGGTGGGTGAATATAGCAAAAGCACTGACATTGTGGTTGGAGCTTGAAGTTATTTGAAAGGATCCCTATGGGGTTATTTAAACCACATCTTTCGCTTAATTTAAACTCATCATTAGTTTAGCTGTCATGGCTCGTTCTTAACCATATGTTTTCCTTTTAAAAAATACTCATTACTCGTGGTTATAAGCTTTCTAAGTAATCCTAACTCACTTGTCCTTATTTCTTAAAGACCAATTAGTACAGCAAAACTTGAGGGCAAAAACAACCAAACGACAATGCATGGACAAAAAAAGCATTTAATTTCAATGTGCGTGGCCCGTCTCACAGTTTTTGGCACTGCCTAGTACTATATCCCCTACTGTTGACAATTTCAGCTAGTGAAGTTTCAAGTTTGGCACCATAAGATCCTGGCTTTACAGCATCAATGTTGGCAGAAATTGAGCAGAACTCTTCCTCTGCTTCTGAAGTCTCTACAGTCTTATTTATTTCTGGTTCTGAGCACCACTCTCCAGCAACCAACCCTTCAGGCATTCGGTTAAGAATCAAGTCATCTATTTTGTCGAGAACGAGATCACCTTCGCCAAATGGACGTGCAAATGCAGCCCCAGTTTCCAACATCGTATCATAGTGTGACAAATCAAGCATTTGGGATTCCGATGGGTCTGTGTCCCAAAGACTGTACATGAGATGATTGTCCACAGTGGTGTTCTGGAACTCAATGGAGTTGCATAAGACTGTATGGAAATATGACTCGAGAGGATAAGCCACATTGCTGAAGAACATTAGGAGCTTTCTTGGTAAGTTGTCCCACCCATTCACGCAGTACTCCATAAAAGCTCTTGTCAAAATCACCCAAGGTGAACCTAATACATTACATGGGAAACTAAACACTAAAAATGGCAAAGTTTCTTTCTTAAAATTCATTACCACTTTGTTTCATAATTCCTATATCTGAATTTTGAGACTAAACTAACCTCCAAATATCTTGAAAGCATCTGGGGTTTCTCGGGACTCCACAGCAAAGAAAAGTGAAGCACTCGTTCCATAATATAAACTGGGGTCTACCACAATTTGATTAAGGTCTCGTTGCCTGCATCAAATCTTCAACCATTTTAAAACCGAAGTTTATTATATAATTGAGATATTTTCTGCTGCCAACATGCCTTAATGATTACGATCTTAATTCTTTCTTATTTAGATGATTACAAGCAAAAATATAATAAATAAAAAGAAAGAAAGAAACCGGGTATCATATATCTCTTAGACAGCTACAATCATGAATTATGATTAGGAGCATTTCTCAGTTGCGGACAGGTAATGCAGGCTCTCCACTCAGAGGTAAAGAGAAGAGAGGGTCAGCGAACTGATTAGCTCTTTCGGCAACTATAATTGTCACTATGATTATGTAAGACAGACTTAATAACTTGCATATATAATTAAGGTAAAAGCCTGACCTCAATCTAGGAATTACTTACTCTTTCCGGATTGTCTTGTTAGTGAAATGAACGAAGTTGAGATCTATTGGTAAGAATGAAAAAGCATGGAGGATATCTGCACAAAGATAAAGCATGTTTAAACTATTATCACACTCGAAGTTCACATGCCTTAAGTTGAGATGATCGCAGTTTAGGAAAAAACCAATTATTTAGATCTTAATTTAATAAGAAGAACATGAAAAGCTACATACGTTTAGCTACTATGGAATCTTAATCTGTTTGGATCTGAACATAAATACAAAATCATTTTTGATGAATTTGGTTGCAGTTCTTAAATTCATAGTCTTTTACTGGGAACCGAACGAATGATGGTTACAAGTGAGACTTACCATCCTGCGTCATGAGAGGATAATCTGAAGCACTTAAGGTGATGAACCAGTCCCAATCTGCGTTTAGTTTAATAAGCAAAGCAGCGGCATGCAGAGTGGCAGAAAGAGCCGAAGATCCCATCCTATTGATGGCATAACTTTTCCCAACGACATCCACATTTCCAAATGCCTCAAACACCTTCAAGGATTTAGTTGAACGAGCTAACTCCATTCTTTCAGACTCAGAAGAAGCATCGTCAAGCTGAAGTAGGTACTGATTTCTGGGATGATATATGGCTTTCAACAGCCTCAACATCTTCTTACTCTCTCCTTTAGTCCCACAAATCCAATATGCAAGAACCGGTGGATACCCTTTTCCTTTTGATACCACTCGCTTTGTATTGTAGTGCTGCAACTTAGTGACTGTGACAGAAGAACCATTTGGCATATTGAATCTTGAGATTGCTCCAAACAACAACAACATACTCACAGCAATAGTCAGAAGACATAGACTGTAATTCAACCCCCGCCATGGTAATTTGCTTGTTCTCATTGAAGTGGGTTGAAAAAGCTTCAAAGATTCACAATCAGGTCTACTTGGCTGTGATCAGGAAGTTCATCTTTGCTGAAAGCAGATTCGGCAGAGTCCTGCAGCCACGATAGTTGCCTTTGATCTGACTTTAGGGCTCTGATGCAGAGATGGAAATCTTGGAATTACAATGAGTTGCAGTGAGCATAAAGATGGAAGATCTTAAGATACATTGAAGGAAGACATCTAGAATTATCAGCATTAGATAAGAGATTCAACTTAAAGTGACTGGAGTAAGATAAGAAATCAGTGTGAAGAAGGTCAGATTGAGGGGGGGAAAGGGTAAGTGATGTTGAAACTTGTACCTAACGTTTGAAAACTTGAACTTGAAGATAACAAAAGCAGGGTTGGAAATATCAAAACTTTTTTTTTTTCTTTCAACTAAAGTATACTATGTCGAACTGTAAGCTTTTGCAGTTTCTCTCCTTGAACTCTAGCCCTACCATGGTACAAAATTCAAGGCCCGGCAGCATTGGAGCAATGATCCTTTCAAGCAACATTCGGACATAAATGCCGGTTTATCATTCATAGAAAAGTTGTCTCTCTTAGCAATCCTTCTAATCTATATGCTCTGTGCTAAATGATTTACAAAAACACAATTGAGGGGTTTCCCTGGCAAAAGTGGTTTTTGGGGGTGAATTGCTAATTCATGGAGGAAAGATGATTATTTGTTATTGGATATTAGTGCTATCCCAGCCCTGCTGGGCTTTAAGAGAATGTGGAATACGGTGGAGCAAATGGATACGAACCCAGAAGTATATCCTTTCCATCGTGCATGGTAGATCAGAAGGGGAGCTCTTTCTTGGGGAGATTGCGCTTCAGCGATAACGAGGCATTAATTAAATGGCGTGTGGTATCTTAAAATTATACGCCCATTATTTAGTGTCTTTTGTTGCTTTCGTCTTTGCTGTTCAAAATAACAGCTCTATTCATCAGCCTATGTCAATATCTTCTACCAACTTCGAGTAAAAAAATTAGAGAGATGATGTGAAGATCGGACAAACTTTTCAAAGTGTTCATTACCCAATCTGATTACAGGTTAGAGGCATGCAAACTACGAAATAGGGGGAAAATTTAGCCAATAAGATAATAGAAGTGTTCATATTACACTTTTGGATATATAGACATCTGCAGACTAAAACATAAGGGGAAAAGCACAAAAGCCAATGGACAAAACAATTTTAAAAGAGCCCGTGGCAACTACTAACAATGAATTGAGCTACATTCATTCTGAATGAAATACAGCAATGAATATTTCGGTGATAAAGAATGAGTGATCCTATTAACTTTTGCTGCGATCTGGGAGAAAGCATAGGCTGCTAAGCCAGAAAAATAATGCTGCAAGGAATCATGCACATAAATGAAAAATTCACTAGGAGACAAAAGACTAGGTTGGCTGGCAAAAAGTTGGTAAAAGATTCTATAAGCAGTCGCTCAAGAGCTCAATTTCAATTTTGTCCTCCACATATCTCCAATGACCTTTTTAGGAGATGGATCATCAGGGCCCTTGTCTCGCTGTCCTGAAGTGAAGTATAACCATCCATTCCAAAATCCAACTAATGTGGTTTTTACGCGGTAAGGTAATTTCCCTATCGCTGACCACTTCTGCAAAATAGATAAACAACAGAATTAATCCAAAATTGATAAACAATTGGATTCCAAGGTTATTGCCTTCATCTGCAGACTAAAACAAAATAACTACTGCAATAAGTACACTCCCAATAACATAAACTGACAGATAACAGCTAATTTGGTAAATAAATTCAAACAGAAAGAAATAGATGCTTCCTCTGATTTGGATTTGCCAAACTATTTTCTTCGTTGGTAAGCCATTCAAGTTTTCATTTCCAGTATTGATTTTTTCCTTCTTTCACGTTACTTTATAAGCAGTAAATAAGGTGTAGAAAAGCGTTTGACAAACCATAATTTATGACGAGTTATACCACAAAATTAATAAACAATGTAAGACCTTCGACAGAATTGCACATAAAATAGGACTCAATCGTGCTAAAGGATAATCATCATTGGCACAATGTTAAAGGGTTCAGAGGAGGCTTAACATTCCACTGATAGTACACAAATATATAAAAGGATGCTCGATAAATTTTATCATACTCTAGAAATTCACAATCTTGAGAAACTCAGGAACTGGAGAAGATTACAAATTTTGGTATTAACAAAATGGGAAAACAGGAGTCTAGTTGAATATCAGATTTAGGAAAAATTCATGGCAGGGGAAGAAAGCTGGAAGAATTTTATAGTCAAGTCCCAATTTTCAGGTTCAGGTGGGTGAAGGATAACACCAAGAAATTACTGAAATGGGTTATGTGTATGCACCGTTACATAAAAGAGCAGTATGCATACATGAATAATAAAATATGAACAAATAAGCAACAAATATGTAGACCCTAGACAGATTTCCAAAGTGCTTTGTAATAGAGAAGTCAGTACCAAAGTATTCAAGTTAAACTGGACTACTTCTCCATTTAAAACCATCTTCTTGGTTATAGGGTGCTTCTCTGTTGTTCCTCCAACAATAACAATAGAGTTGTTTACTACCACCCAAGCAAATTCAATATGTGAGTTTGGTTTTGGCATATGAGGTAGAACTTTCCACTGCATCTCATCATTCAGCATGTAAACATCAGTATACACCACCTGAGATGATAATAGACAATGAGTCACAGAGTGCCAGACTATGGGAAAAGGACAAGCATGGTGGATAATTACAATTTACCATCACTGAAAATTACAAGGAGGTCGATCACATATATTATCATTTATCAATTCTATTTCAAGAAAAGGAGGAAACACACACACTCACATGCACACACACAACATTTGCCTCATAAATTTGATGTCAAGGAGGGGGCTTGGGTTTGCCACAATAACACCTTTTAATACAAGAATAATAAGAATTTTACCCATGGCTTACCTCCTCCCTGCGTGAACACTTGAAAATAGGTGACCCAGGTTTGGCCATAAAATCACCTTCTTGACCACCAATAACAAAAAGACGGTCATCAACCACGACACATGCCCTAAAAGAAGATACCAATAAGTAAAAACTTGCAGGTGACATACAAACGATGGCAAGAAAATGTGTATCATCAAACCTATATAACAAATATATCAGACTCACATGACATGTCTTTTTTTCTTTTTTCTAAATTTTAATTTTGTATCCCACTTATTTCTTGCAAGACTATATAAAGTTTGACTCTTTAATGCTGCACATTTTACTGCACCTTGAAGCATACAAGCTAGATGAACCATTCAACAAGAATAAGGAATAACAGAATAAGATTGAAGATGATAACTGAAGTAAAATTAGGAGTATAAAATTTGACAGATAGTTTAAATATCCTGGACGGAAATAAAAGAAGCAAAGAGGTTCCTTTAATTGTAAGGTTACGATTGATGATCTCAAAGGCAACCTAAAAGACCAAGATGGTTCAAAATCATGAAGATGTAGACATCTAATTGATAAAAAAAATTATCAGAAAAATGTAAAAATACTAGTACTACTCCTCGGATTGAGAAACAACCATTATAATTTATAAATTTCAATTAATATTTTTTATTTCCATTATAACAAAAAAATAATACTATTAATATCTTATATCTATTTATGCTGCAGCACTCATTACAACAATTCAATCAATTGTGTAAGAGTCAGTCCACAGTCTATGAACCTGTGAGGCCCTCCACGGGGAATGGGTATCTCAATTTGCCACTCCTTTTCTAATGCTTTGCCATCCTTCACAGCAAGACTCCAGTGCTCTAATCCAGGCGTATGTCGATTCTCCTTGCTGCCACCCATCACATGCAGTCTACCCCTCCAGAGTTGAGTTGCCGGTGCATACCTGAATATAACATTTGTCTAAAACTTCTATAGAAACAGCATCTTACATATATAGAAACAGCCGGGGCCTAAGAAATAACTGTAAAATTGTATGCAAAAAATAATGTCCACATTTATTGGTTTCATAAATGCAAAAGACTACTCATCCTGATTGATTAATAGGACAGTAGGATGGCCAACAATAAACTATTAAAAGTGTACACTGCACAGTAGAGAGATAGGAAAACAACATGGTATAAGGAAACAGATCCTCTCCAGAGAGTGAATGCAAGCAAAGTTACCAGTAAGTCTGAAATTGAAGAAAGTTGTACAAATGATCACTATTCATGGAAAAATGTAAAAGATGTCTAGATATAAGGATTCCTTTAGAAGCCTCATACTCACTTATGATTAATAAAAATGCTATTGATGTATGATTTTTAATAGAAATCAAGATTTGGCATCTTTTTTCCTCACTTAATGGCTAAACTATGAAGTGTTTGTTGCTTTTCAGAGCACCTCAACCACCCCCTGGGGAAAAGCCAAACCTACTTAAAACATGACAGACAGAGACAAAGAAGAACTACAAAAAGGAGAAAATTATCTGAGATATATTTTAAGTGACAAATTCAAAGCATGTTAATTGCTAAGGAAAATCAATAAATGATTGCACGGTACTACCGCTTACATGCATATGCATCAGACAATACATACCTAGGGACCGGTAGAGGAAGTAGATCCTGCCATTGCTTTGTTTCAGTGTCAAGCACGAATGTACTAGCCGTAGGTCCTCTGCACTGTGGGCCGTATTGTCCAGTGACTATATAAATGTATCTTCCATCTGTTGCCATTCCTAAATGCGAATGTGCCATTTCTTTAGGCATGTCAAATCTTCCTCCCCAAGTATTATCAGTAAAATTATATATATCAACATGTGAATGTACCTTAAAAATATGCCAAGTAGAAAAAATCAGGTGTGTGACTTAGTAAACTCAACAGCACAATGTCATAAAAGAGCATTACATGATGCTGACTATAAGTTGTCCAAGAAATAGTTAATTAGTTGACTAAAACTCAATCAGATGAAGATACAAAGCAGTAAGTGGCTCAAGGTTTGTATGCTTCCACTAGCTTGCATGGCATTAAGGTGCAAAGGGCCCTCTCCGTCCCCCACACCCCAACCTATCTTTTTTCCCTTCTTTAATATGTACTGTAGTACGCAGGTTTTTATCTCTAAAATCTTCTTGACTCTTGACACATTTGCATTCTCAAGATATTATATGTAGGGGTAGAATCCTTGCGTTTCATGATCTTTATTCCTCACATATGGATCAATATGTTTCAGCAACACCAAAACAATAGTCTTACTACTCAGAAGCACCAGGTCCACTGAATCATAAGCAACACAACTAAAGAATTTACATGGCATTGACAGGAGGTTGTTGGGGATTAGAAATAGAAGATAAGTAGTAAAAACATTTCAACAAAAATATGATGTAAAACATAAAGAAAAGATATCCAAACTCTAGATGAACTAAAAGAACTCATATTAGAAAGATCTGAAAATGGTTCTTACATAATCAATTGAGCCATACCCAGCAAAAACATAGAGAAGATTTTTAATCTGTATTGCAGCTCCATCAAGACGTGGCACAGGTGCAGCAGCCATCTTTTCCCACTTTATTTCTGGTGCTGGCAAATCAGCATAAGCTGCTGATAGAATTCTTCCAGAGACAGCATCCTTCTCACTTTTAGCATATTTTCGCTGTAAACAATGTAACGGTATCAAATGATTATTTAAATCCTAATAAGACGGCTTAAATCATCCGTTACTTACTTTTGGCGAGCGTATTTTCTAACTAATACATTAAATAAAATTGTAAAAGTGTTACGGCTGCATGCCCAAAAATTCGATCAATATTCTTCAATACAAAACAAACACGAGGGTGTTATCTCATAAATGACAAATTGGATTCAACCTAGTCAAACATTTGGGAGATTACAATGTGCTAAATTTTGTTTTCTTAAACAGATATGCATAGCAGATATTTTCAGTCAGTTTTCAAATAATCCATAAATCCTAGTTGTATCAACCTCCTGAGAATTGCAGCTTTTCAAACATCTCGAGAGACCCAAATAGAGATATTGCTAAAAGTCCATGTTCGTACTAGAAGCGTGCTTTTATACTCTTCTTCTAATTCATGATAACCATTTAAACTTGAAAAAGGACCAGAATTTCCAAAAGAGAAGTTTAAAAAGAGTAAATAAAGAGCTTTAAGTACTCACAAATCATCGCAATGCACTGCACTGATACAAGTTTAAGCATTTATATTTCCCAGTAAAGCAAACTCGACGCAGTCAACCTACCCATTTTCCTTTTTTGCGGAATTTCCCAGCATCGAAAAGGGTAAAAAATAGACAATGATATAAACTCATACCAACCTTGTTCTTGGTTTCTTTACTTTTGGCGTCATTGGGCACAATTATTTTGGTTGAGGAGGAACCTATAGAGGTCCAATTAGAGGAAAGAGCAGAGGAAGAAGCCCAGAGAAAGTCGGCAACAAGAGCAAATCCGAGAAGGCCAACGCATATCACCACCAACTTGGCCGAACCAAGATTCGCCGACGGCCTGACCATATCATATAGAAATCAGAGCCTCGCTAAGCAGTGAAATTGCTCTTTAGACAGAGTTTGAATTGATGGTCGCCGGCTCGAGAGAGATCTGAACGAGAGCGAGCTGCGAGCTTCTACTGACTCAGATCTTGAGGACCCTGTTTTAGTAGTTCAGCTCTATTTCACATTGGAAGTTCACTTTATAGTTTATGTCAAGGAAAAAAGTATTAATTCTAATGTCTATTTAATTATTTATGTAGCCTAACACTCTTTCTTTTCTTTTTTTTTCCGCATCCAATACAAACAAACAAAAAAGTTAAAATACATACCAATCATAATGCCTCCTGCAATCTTCAAGAAGGAAGCTTCCATTTAAAATTACATGACTCTGAAATGCGACCAAATGAAAAATGATCTTGTTCAATTATTTGCTCTTAATCTAATTTGTTGGTCGCATCGCATCCAACAAATTTTCTTTATTTACTTATATCACTTGGTTCCGTAACTCTACTCGTATAAAACTTCATTTCTTTGTGTCTCTTTTCTCTGATCATAAAAGCAACACTATATAAATAAACACCGTCGATTTTAAAATTTCTATTAACTTTTTAATATTCATTTTATTACTTAATTTTTCTAGCATTTTCAACTATTGACCCACTGACGGAGGGATAACATAAAAGCTCCTTTCTCTGTGCCTCTTTTTCTTTAATCATAGAATTAATACCACATAAACACGATTGATTTCAACATTTCTGTTACTTTTTTAATTTATCTTATTGTTTAACTTTTTTAATGTTTTCAACCAATAACCAAGTGAGAAGGGGATAACATATTTTTATATAAGAATTAGTAAAAATTAAATCAAGTAACATAATTTTTAAGAGTCTGAAGTACAGAATAATTAAAAATCTTTCACAATGTCACACTTTAAATGATGAATGTCATCTATACTAAAAGGACGACTCAGTGCACGAGACTCCCATAGAGATAAAACAAATTTTCAATGTAACTATAATATCCTTTGTGAATAATCAATTAAATTTTTGATCTAACAAATCTTGAGTTTCTGAAATATTGATCGAGGAGAAGTTGATATCTTTTTTTTACTTATATGCTCACTCGAAACATTTTATTTACAATGAACTGTGGAGGGACAATTGAGACTTTAACAATCACTACTATTCTAAATAAATCATAGTTTTTGAGGACATTGTTTTAGACCAACACTTATATTTTAGAAAGGACTAAAAGTCCATGAATGGCAATGTTGGTTAAAGAAACAATAATGAACAAAATGTTCTTTTAGTCTTTTAAAATTGCATTGAAATTTTGATTTAGTCTCTAAAATTCGAATACATTCTACTGTTTCACAAACATTGCAGTTTAGTCGATAAAATAATTTTTTTTAAAAAAGTTAATAAATAATAATAATTTAAACACGTAAAATATTTAACTTATTAAATTATTTATTTAAATAATTAATTTAGTCAAAAAAATTATTATTTAAAAATAATAAAATTTGATATTTTATTTTTAGTGGCGAGTTTTAATTAAATTTAATAGAATAATTAGATATTATTATTTTAAGAAACAATAATATTTTTAATTAAATCAAATTTTTAAACTGATAATTCAACATATTAATTATTTTATATATTCAAATTAAAATTTTTAATTTATTCTTTTGACAAAATTAATTTTTATTAAAAGAGATATTTATAAAAGATAAAATATATTCGAACAAAAAAATTTAAAGTCGAAATCAAATTTTATCATAGATCTAATAAGTTAAAATAAAAGTTAATAAAGAAGATTCTTTTAGCACACCATTTTATTCATTAATGGAACGACGTTAAATTAACATTCACTTTTTTTTTTTTTTTTTACGAAAACAAAAGGACACGAAGATAACGAAGTGTATTATTAAGGATATATTTTTTTGATTGAATTAATGATCTATTGTTCCTGACTTCCTGTGCCAGGAACCAAATATTTTAATGAATTCAAATATATTTCATTAACTCCAAAAGCGTATATACATGATTATTAAAAAAATCTACTATTATAAGACTAAAATAACCAAAAGTAAAATTAAGAAATATACACGAAATATAAGATAATTGGCTATAACAATTTTGAAACCCAAATTTCATAAACCTTGATACAAGTCACCACCGTTATATTTGATATTGTTCTAAAGCATTCTTCGTTTTAAGGATACAGGACAACAATAAATAATAACTACATAAATAATTAAATATTTTTTATTAAATAAAATTAATTATATAAATCAAATTATATCACAATAATTTATTATAAATAATATTAATAAAAAAATTATTAATTATTAAATTATTTTTAATAATTTTATCTATTTTTTTTTATCTTTAACTATCAGGCCAGATCTACTATTCATAAAGACTTCTACAAATCATCTTTGCACGTGACTAACTCACCTTAAGTGAAATTTCATTACTGATAAAATAATAACATAGAAATAACTTTATTTACAATAATAATTACCAATAATCTCATAAAAATTGTGGACAATTAACAACTAATCATCTAAGGCATAAAATTGCTACAGATATATTGGCATTTAATCATTTAGAGCTTCAGAAGAAAATGTCCAGTCAGTGAAAGCAGCATTTAACCTCCGTCAGCCTTTTAGCTAAGATCAAGTGCTGTGAACTGAAAGCGTCATTCCAAGAAATTAGGTATGACCCAGGGATAAGAAATATAAATAAATAATCAAATTCCACTCCGTCATTCTGCTCAAAATAAACCCTTTCAAGATTCAAGCTCCAAGTGTTGTGATTTGTAAAAAGCAAGCTCATCATAATTGTATAACATGTTAACATAACTGCAATAGGCTCAAACATGCAAGTTTTGACTGCATCAAACATTACTAAAAGCTTACAAAACCTAGAAGAAGAGCTATACAACAATCTAAAGCGGAAAAAAGAAAACAACCTTGGCATCTTAAAAACTATAATAATCTGTCGAATTGATATCCCACCATCACTAATAATAGAGGGGATACAAATACTTGCACAGAAGGCCAATTAGATGCTGCAAACATTCACATCGCACAAACTGCTAGACTGGTATCACATCATTCTTTGATGTGTCCTCACATCTTAATACAATACCCTCAAGGCTGGCTGGAAAAATACATTTGGTCCATTGGCAACCCGTCGTAATTGGCTCGGGTGGGGGAACAATCATAAGCACATTTTCGTTCCTCTGAACCACCCCCATCACACTAACTGTGCTTCCTTCTTTGATATACCTACATACAAACAATCCAAGTTTTCACTGCGTTATATCTCCTATGTTAAATCAACACTAATCACCAAGAAGAGGGTCCCCTAAAAATCTCTTAAAGTACTTGGCATCAATCATAAATGTCTAAAAAATCAATGAGACTTGATGACAATACTTAACCTAAACACAATTAATAAATTAGGCCATTTAATAAAGCCAAAAGGCTAAAAAAATTAAGAGTATATACCCTTCCTCCAACCGCATAATGCGATCATCACTTGAAAGATTTCTCTCTCTCAACCATCTGATGAACTCTGGAGACAGCTCTTCCTTGGCTGGATTAACATTGATGACTATTGAGTCATCAACATAAGGGGTCACCCTTGCTCCATACCCAGTCTTAACCAAAGCTCTTAAACCAGACTGAAAATCTGAGATGTAAAAGTCAACCACGCGCCGCTGTCACATGCAATAATGTATTCCAGTCAAAAAAATGAAACTTAACAAATAAAGTTGTGATTAATCTCTTGATGTAAAGACCCACGTAGATTTATCAAGTTCAATAAGTAATATATTATTCAATAATAATAAAAGAGTTCCATAAGCAATAAAGAGAATAAATAATAGATAGGGTATATATATATATAAAACCATAAACAGATCAACCTAACCTAGAATGTCCATTAAAAAGCTTGACAGGAAACACGTAAAAGTTACGTCTTAATTCATTGCAACCAGCTTAAGGGTTGAGCACCTATCTAGATTCACCCTTTCCTATGCAAACAAAAACAAAATCTTGTCTAGGATAATTCCTAAGCTTTTGGAATTGCATTATGAGGGGACAACCTCATAATAGGCAGAAAACCAAAGGCCCTTTTCACAAACATGAGTTCTATTACAACAATAATTAAATATTTTTTCAATAGGTGGAGTCGAGTTCATAATCAAACAACGCCACAATAAACGAGTGCTATTATTCAAAAAAAAAATTATACTTGAAATTATACCAAGATAAGCAAAGTCTTTCACTTTCCTGAAAAGGAGTAAAAATTATAAAAATAATACATAATATGGCAAATTAAAGTACAACTATATATACGATATAAATCCCATCATAATTAAACCAGATGATATTTTAGTAACTCACTTCCAGCGATCTAAGGCCCCAAGTAAATCGACGGTGTGTAGGATTGGCCGCTTTTGAGTCCCACCCTCGGTATTCATATAAACTTGTTGAGGTATATACACATCTAGGGACTTTATGGAAAGACGACTCAAGAGGCACATTACCGCAGGTTACGACCTTCATATATCACAATTAAACATAACTTTTGATTAATGTCATTTAAAGTTAAAAATTATAGGAAAGATGCACATAACAAATATTAAAAAATGTACTTTCGAAAACAACCTGCTCCACCAGCATTGAAGTGAGACACAACTAAAATGCAACAGGGATACGGCTAATAATAAACTTATATAAACATATTATTAGTAAAAACATACCACTACCAAGAGGCATGTTAGTTTCAATCAACAACCATAGCTTCCAAAATAAAAGATGACGACGACAACAACAACAACCAAACATTTTTCCACTAGGTGGGGTCAACTACATAGAAACTTCCAAAATAAAAGAACAAGAAACAATTTCACATCAAAGTATCATAAGCTCATACAATCACAATTGCATTATTTTGAACAGGGGGAAGGATCCCACAGAAAAAAGAATAAGAGGCCTTCCATTCACAATAAAATTTTGCTCATAATTTTAAATAATATTTTTAAATGAAGCCATGTCTTGTAAGGAATTACCAAGATAACACTTCCATAGTCCAAATTAACCCACTTTCGTCCAAATCAGTTCCATACCAAAAAGAAGAAAAGAAAGAAAAAACATATATTCTTGGAAGTACCCAGTGGCTATCTTAGCTGCCATTTTAACTAAAAATTACATGTAAATTATGGGACAAGCTCAACATACATCTAAAGCTGGCAAAAAATAATTGTAATTAAACAAAATCAGACTGATGCAAAGCCAGGAGAATAAGAACCACTTGAAATTAGAAAATGATTTGGCATCACAAGAAAACAAGATGAACTTTCTGAGATTAGCCAGTAAGCTAGGCAAGCGAAGCAGTAACATACCCCCGAGACCTTCACAAATTGCCCATTTTTTGCAGTTCTAAGCTCCGAGTCAGGGTAATGAACAATGAAACCCATAATAGCTCTTCTTCCCCAATAAGTATTCCAAGTAAATGATGCAGCAACTAAGCCAAAAAGAACCACAACTACAGTAAGGAGAATGGCATTGTGCACTGCTCCAAGAATAAAACCACCTGCAATGAACCCCATCACAAAAAGCAGAACTAATGACCATAACATTGCCTTCGGAAAGTTCCTCTTGAAGGAATACTCATCATCTTGACTGAGAACAGTAACAGCTTGATTGTGAACAGCAGCAGAACCTTGTAGCTTCATTGAACCTGTGGCTTCCAAAGGACCAGATACCTTCCGGGGGGCCCCAGAAGAATTTAGCGGGCCAGACGATATGGGGCCAGATGTAATGAGACCTGTTGCAGGAAGAACGGGAGGAAGTGGCCCAGAATTTTGACGCCCAGTTGGTGTTACTCCACCAGACTGAGGACCAGAAGACTTTTTCACAGGTTCTCCATGCTTATTCAGTGGTCCAGAATTTGATTTCTTCAAAGAAGCTGAACCAGGTATGCCCCCAGAAGACATAGGACCTGAAGTAGTATAAGCAGCCCGAGCAGCATTATTAGGCTGAATTGGTCCTGAATGAGAACCAGCTCCTCCAAAAGATCCTGTCCTAGAAGGAGCACCTGTTATTGGTCCAGATTTCCTAGATTTAGAGCCATCAACAGGAATATCAAACATTTTCCCCAATTCTCCTGACTTTTTGATGTCTCCACCAGTGTATGGCATGGATGTTGAGGTCATAGTTGGAGTCCTTTCTTTTGGCTGCTCTGGCCGTCCTGATACATAAAGGCCATTGCTAAGCTTATGAGATGGAAATCTGGAACCCATCTATTGAAGACCCTTGAGAATTCACACAACAGTACTGCAAAGCAATTGCTGGTGGAGGAGTCAAAGTCCTCCTGAAAGGTTGGGAAGAAAACCAAAGGGATTAAAATTATTGCAATATACTTAAAGGTCATACAGATACATAAATGTGATTGCTACACTAATGAAATAAGAATCTGGAACCCATATACCTTCTATAAAAGGAGCCTCAAGAATTTACACAACAATATCACATGCAGTTGCTGATGGAAGCATCAAAGTCCTCCTGAAAAATAGAGGGGATTAAAATTATTGCAATTAGTTTATGTAATATTATAACAACTTGCCCAGTTTCCTAGTAGACGGGAAACAGAAGTGTTTGTAACTAGTGAACAAAACAGAACTCAAAGTATTTATGAATGATAACAAAGTTTGCTTTATAGCGAAGTTGGGCACCATGATTCTTGATTGGTTAACTTTTACATGGATAGCCAATCACATCCTAAAAAGCATACTGAGTCATGTCTATGATTAACAGACCCAAGGGAACACATATAATATACCAAATGTTGCAAGGGCAATTAATATATGAAACTTACCCTTTTTTATTAACATGAATCACAATGCAAGCCAATCATGTGTATTGCCACTTGAATAATTATTAATCAATAAGAATCAAAATATATAATAGTCAACTTTTTGTCTTTCAATGCATGCATAACCCAAATCAATAAGACAGAGAACATACTGACACCTGCAATATCCGAAGATCAATTGATCCATTGAATGAAGGAACACCAAACTATATGCAGACAACCGTGTATATATATATATAATTACAGTTACAGACATATATAAGTGGGCATATCTCTTATCTCTTTCTTTCCACCTTTCCTCCTACAAATGTCATGTATTCTCAATTTAAATGTACACTGATCCTTAAATAAATGAATGACGGCATACTAAAAATTTTATTTCTGGATAAGGTTCCAGAAATGTAACAAATTTGACGCACAAACTATTGAACACGAATCGTGGTCAATGAACTAAAAGGAAAAGCCCAGACTAGTACCAAAGTCTGCAACAATGACTAGATGCGAAGTTCTGTGCCTTCTGTTTTCCTATGGAAATCCTATACTAGGAGAATATGGCAGCAACCAAGTGACTGAGTATCATAATCATATGTTCTGACAAAAATCAACCGCCCTTTTCAAACTTCTAACATTCTGAGAACCTGAATACAAGAGACCCTGGATTCATATTTCCAAATTAAAAAGGAAAAGGTAAATGTAAAAGACGACCTTGAGGTATATATAATAACGAGTTGGCATTAAGTTAGGTAGACTAAAGAATGCCCCCAGACTGAAATATAACTTTTAAAAAATTACAAGCTTTCATAAATATTTTCCTCGTCAATCAAGTAGACAACTAGCATTCAAGCAAATTACAAAAGAAAAGGAAAATTATTCTCAGGACCCTCCGTTTTAATGAAAAAATCCACATTAACAACACTGATGCCAGAGACATTGCACTTGAAAAGTAAAAATTTACAGCTCTAACTGAAGAGAAAAAGCAGTCCCCCATCATCATTTGAACAAAAATGATCCGAAGGAAAAAGATCTCGAGAAAAAAAAATAGTGATCTCCACGCTCAAGAGTCCGAAGGACTAGAACTGCAGGGCCACTAACAGTGTAATCTATATACTGTTCAAAACACAACATTTTCTCGAACATAGAGGCACCAACCATTCCAACATAGAGGAGACAGAATAATCTTCTATATTTAGAAAGATTTCAGAAAGCCGCACGTATAGGGGCACCAACCATTCAAGAACAAAACAAGTGCCAAAAATCATGAAAAAGTAGTACCCAAAACGCCATTTTGTACAAAAATTAAGAAAATGGAAAGGATCTAAGAAAGATAACAGAAATTCCCGAACTTTGCCATAGCTTGAAGGAGCAGACAGTAACAAGAAGCAGGGGAAAGGGAAAATGAAGAAAAAAACGTATGAATTTCGCATACCTGAACCCGAAGGACATAAAAGCCAAGTAAGGGTTGAAATCTGGAGATTTGGACGCATTATGGGTCATTCAAAACGAAAACAAAGCAATCATAGTATGTATTATATTCGTCACTCGGAAAATCTCAGACAGTAAGTTATTCTACGAGTCTCAGGTAGGAGAGCCGCAACAAATGTGTGGGTTGTCTGGTTCGGCAAGAAGGTCCAAATTGAAGAAATATTATTAAAAAGAGGAAATTTTGGTTAAATTATAGCTGGAAGCTCCCTTCTCTCTCACTCGTTCAGTCGCTTACTGTCGTTGGCCTGGCCACCAAGGGGCAAGGGCCCGTTAATTACGTAATACCCAAACTACCCCAACTCGTACGACAACTTTCTGCCCCCTCTTCTCTCTCTCTCCTCTTCATTTTCTTTTTGCGCGCAGTCACGGACGTTGGTAACACTTGGTTGTAGTTTCTGCCCGCAGTTTTAATTTTTTTTTTTTATTCACCCTTTTTGAATTATTTTTTATTACTTTACGGTATCTCACTGTGAAATTGATAACATTACTACACTGCACGCAAATAAAAGAAAGATTCACAAATTCTCATTTGTAATACACAAACTACCTGCAGTATATTTTTCTTAAGCATAAGTAACAGAAGGTTAAGCATGAGAATTCCATTTTTTCCTTCTCTCTTCTGTGCCATTGTCAACCGTCTATCCTGGTTTGGCGTGGCACTGGCTTAAAAGAAGTTTAGGGTGCCTTTAATTTATAAAAATATCTTTTATTTTTATTTTTTAAATAATTTTTACTTTTTACTTTTTATTTAAAAATATATATATTTAATTGGCATTTTTATTTTATTTTTTATTTTACTCTTCTCTAATTATATAAATAGTAAAATAGTATTGATATGTATTATAATAAATTTAAAATAATTATAAAAAAACCACTGCTATATAATGTTATAATCCTAAAAATGCTAAAAAAAAATCCTTTTTTGATATTTTCAAAAATTTAAAATATATTTTTTGAAAACAAAAACAAAAACTATTAACTAAATATAATTTTATAATCATTTTGTGTTTTAAGTAAAAAAAAATTAAAAATAGCCATATCCAACATACTCTTAATTTTTAAGAAATGTCGTCAAATTAATAATTTTTTTAAATATATTTATATGTTTTATTTATAATTAACTTAATTCATTTAATTTATTTGAACAAATCTATCCAAAAATCATTATATATATCTGCCGCGTATGACGATGAGAGAAAGAGTATGATTTTGTTCTTGGCCAACAGACGACTATGGTTTTGTTGATGGTATGAGCATCAACGCACATCAGATTCATCCGCGTCCGTCCAACTTTTTCTAGAGTCTTCTCCTCGGAATTCTCTACTGGTACTGGAGAGGCCAAACAAGACGCTTAATCTATCGAAATACACGGTTGCTAATACGGTCCCAGTTAGTAACACCAGATTCCTGCAAATGGTTGTTATGGACGAAGGCTTTCGTAATTAATTACACATTACTTGCATGATAATTTTTGGTAATTGTCAATAATCATCTCTAATTACACGACCAACCCAATAATTCAAGCTTTTAGACAAAAACAGGGAAACACAAACTAAACAAAAATACTAAAAATATGTTACTTTTCATTCTTTTATAAAGATTATGTTTAAAAGTATTTATGTCTCCCAAACAGTAGAAACTCAAACTTATATTCCCTAGTTTACTTTTTTTTAAAAAAATAAATCAATTCATGTGTATTTTTGCAAAACAACCTAAATAATGCTTTTAATTTTGTTTCTTTGATAAAAATGGCAACTTTTATTCAAATGCAAAGTTCAATTGTACTTACAAACAAATAAATATCTGTAATTATTCGTTGAATTAATCTTGAGACGATGAATTATTATTAAATTAAATAATTTTTATAATATCACGTAACATTGATATCAAATAAAAAGAGAACTACAAATAACACAATTAAACGAAAACGACGCGTTATCGATGGATTTAATCGGATATTATGAACTTACAAACAAATTTGTTGTATTGCATTCGGAATTCGAATGTTATCGTGAGGAGAGAGCGATGCATCTAACTTCACACTCGAGTAACTTTGACGTTTGGTCATCTTTCTATAAGGAGATGTCGAGGGTTATTGGACGGTGCTCATTGATCGGAACGATCATTCTTCCGGTGTTACTTATCGACAATTATGGATGGAGCTTGGTGATCGGCATCGTCATCCTTTTAAGAGCAGTTAATGGTAGTTATTAGTGGTTACCAACAGTTATTGATGATCAAAACCGTAATTGGTGATCGGACACAAAAGAACAATAATAATAAAAATAAATAAATAAATAGAAAGGGAAATTGCTCTACGGTGGTTATAGTGTTATGAAATAATTATTAGTTGATTATAGTTTATTGATATTCTAAAACCCGTTGGACTGCCCCCCCCCCTCCTTCATTTTTATTTTATTTTAATTCGAGTGTTGTCAACCTTCCAAAAATATTGTGGTGTTATTTTTTATATAATGGTACTGATTATATCTATTATGTCAATTAGAGAGATTGATGTTGAAAATTACTTTCAAAATAGTGTTGTTTACTGTTTAACTATTTTTTTTAAATTTTAATTTTAATTGAATATTTTTATTTTTCATTTTTATGAATGGAATAAAGCTACTTTGTTAATATATATATATATAAACCTGCATATGCATTAAAAGTGTTAATATTATCATTGTTTTATTTAAATGTATATTAATTTATTTTTATAAATTTACATATTCACGGTTTATTAAATAATCAACACAGTTTAAAACATCATTTGTTATATTTTTACCAAACAAAATTTATAATTTTCTAACTATCAGTTTCACTCTATTCCTTGGTCAACCCCTATTTGTTGCTCATTTTCTAAATTTTTTAAAATTCAAAGGCAAAATTTGTTTTTTGTGGGTTTTAGAAGGAGCATTGCCGCATTCAAGACAATACTCGTCTCGTTGAGAGAATCTATATTCTTGTTTGTTTTTGGTTTTAAAAAATTATTTTTAAAATAAAAAAATTCCTT
The DNA here is from genome assembly GCA_037074535.1 of Gleditsia sinensis. Lineage (NCBI taxonomy): Eukaryota > Viridiplantae > Streptophyta > Magnoliopsida > Fabales > Fabaceae > Gleditsia > Gleditsia sinensis. The sequence continues at coordinate 314,956 of CM073469.1, read as the reverse complement.
TGATAATTATTTTTTATTATTATTTTGAAAACAATTTTTAAAATAAAAAATAACATATTTTTTAAAAAAAGTATCAAACAAATTTTTTTTTTATTTTGTAAAATAATTTTTAAACATAATTTTCAAAAATAATTTTTAAAAATAAAAAAAATTAAACAAACTCTGTCTCTCTCTCATTTAAAAAGAAATTTTTAGTCATACAGCTGTTGAGTGCAAGGATTTTCTAAATTTTCAAGGAACTTCGTTAAGAAAAATAAAATTACCATACTTGGTATAAGGGTTCTTGCAATGTTTTTAAGAAATTATTTTTTTTAGTATTCAATTATTCACAAAAATGTAGACAATTTAATTTCAAGTATATCTATGAAAAATGTTTTTTATTTATTTTTAAAAATATATTTTTATTATTTGAAAATATGTTTATTTTGTAAAGATAATTTTTTTTATAAATTTAATAGATATAGATAATTATAAATATTATTTAATTTTTGAGTTTGATTTTCTATTATTATAATATTATTTTAATTTTATATGATAATTATGACGGATATATTTTAAAAATAATAAATTGAAAATATTAAAAATATTTTTTTAAGACTTTTTGGTTTTTTTTTTCTGTTTTAAAAAATATTTTTACTTAAACTCTATTAAATATATTTTTAGTCATATTTTTTAATTTAATGAAAATAAAAATAAAATAAAATCTTAAAGAGCCATTGATACGCGGTAAAATTTTTTAATATTAAAAATTATATTTTTTAAAAATAATAATTATTAAAAATATATAAAATAAATTTGATTGAATTTAATTATTTTGAAATATTTGATTACTGTGTTTAGTTATAATAAAAAAATTTAAAATTTTTTAGTACTTTTTTAAAAATATACTTATTTATATTAAAGTGAGAGATAGAAAGAGAATGTATAAATAATAGAAAAAATAATAAAGAAGAGAAAATGATAGTAAAATAAAAAATAAAAGAGAAGAATAAAAAAAAATTATGAAAAAAATAGGTGAGAGATAGAAGATGAGAGAGATTGGTAAATGAAGAGGTGAGATAGATGAATAATAAAATAATAAATAGAAGATATTATTATTATTTTTATATTTAAAAAAAAAATTATGATATAAAAAATTTATATTCTCACCTTTTTACATGAAAATGAGATTCTTTCTAAAAATTAATTCTCAAAAATTTATATTTTTTAAAAATTATGTTTAAAAATTTAAAAATTAAACATAAAAATTTAATTTTTTTAAGAATCCAAAAAAAAATTCTGACCAATCACCTTCTTAAAATTTTCAAATATTTGTATTCCATCAATATTTTAAAAAATTATTAATATCAATCATATTTATAATTTTCAATTATTTATATATTTTTGAAGAGAAATTTAATTCAAAAATTAGAAGAAAAAACTAATTAATCTGTGTACTATCAAACAAATTTGTCATTTATTATTCCAATAATTAATACTTAGTAAAAATTAAAAAAATTTCCTCCAAACACCACTTGAAAAGAAAAATAACTGGGGGGAAAGTTATGTTTAACAATATGAAAAAGAAAGAAAGAAAGTTTATTTTATTAATGGATGATACAATTGTAATTAAAAATTTGGAATAATTTAAAATTCAGTTGGCACTTACCGGAGAATAACATTGTCACTGTGTTGACACGTAATTATTGAATTAATCTCGTCCAGAGCGCCTCCCAACGAGAATCTCATGTATATTTAGGCCTTTTTATCCCTAATTGGGTGTGCTTTTGTGTTGGGAGAGAGCAAAGAGAGATAGATGGTCTCATTAGCAATGGCTTCTTGCACTCAATTCGTCCATTCTTCCTTTCGTCTTCACCCAATCGTCAAATACAGGGTTGACGCTCCATATTTTCATCTCTCCGCCAAACCCAGTGACAATTTTCATAGCAATCCTGGTACTCTTCGTCCCTTTCCACTTGTTCTTTCCAGGCCTCGGATTGAAGCCCTGGCCTCTTCTACTTCCACTTCTTCCGCGCAAGTGCTCACACAAAATCAGACAACCTCACCGCAGGAATTACTCTCCGGTTCAACTCGCACTCTTGCAACTCTCCTTGCCCTAGCTTTATCTTTATCGGGTTTGTTTATTAAACTAGTTCAGAAAATTCCACTCCCAATTAAGGCACTTTGCTTGATTCCTGGGCCAGAGCAGCTCGCCGCAATTTTGAACCTCCGGAGAAATGATATCTGCACCATGGGTCCCCTCTTCTTCGCTTCTTTGCGGGACCGTCCGGCCAATTATTTGAACACGCCGCTGACAGTGGTGGCCGCTGGACTCTCCAAGTGGCTCGACATCTATAGTGGGGTTTTGATGGTCAGGGTTTTGCTCAGTTGGTTCCCAAACATTCCTTGGGAACGTCAGCCTCTCTCAGCAATTCGAGACCTTTGTGATCCCTATTTGAACTTGTTTCGGAATATCATTCCCCCTGTATTTGATACACTAGATGTCAGCCCGCTTCTAGCTTTCGCGGTGTTGGGTACTCTTGGCTCGATTCTCCATGGCAAAAGCGGTTGATTGGGAGTCTTTCATTGCTTAGTTTAAAATTTCAGTTATTTTATCGAGTAATGAATTCCTGTATGCGGAGTTTATTTTTCATTGTTATTTTCTTCCTCCAACACTTTGTATCTCATTGTCGTAGAGATACTAATACCGTAGTAATTGCATCAAGTTTCAATATAAATTTTGATAGTTTTTGGCATTAGCTTCCTTGGTTTGTTGAGTGAGGCATTTATTTCATCGTATGACGTTATATTGACTTTCCATAGTGAATACTAATATTTTACTCCACTTTCTTCTGCATGTGTTTTGTTGGTTTGGAGTTTTTTTTCCTCAATATATTATAGTGGTGAAGTGGGTAAAAGTTGTAAAACGCCAAATTTTGCCTTAGAATCAGAAAGCAGGCGATTTCAATTCTTAAACCTTGCATTTGCATGTCTCTTGTTTCTCATTAAATATGAAATGTTTCTTAAGTTATTCAATCTAATGTGTGTGCATTTGTGATTACACAACAAGAATTGAAGTTCTAGATGATGTTCTCTTCAGCAGTCATTGAATATGTTGGCAGTCAGGTAACATTTCTTGTTTCATGTTACTATGTGAAGTATGTCTTGTATATCCTCATTGATATGATTCTTTCAAATATAAATTTCATTTCTGTAAATTACTGTTTCCATAAATTATTTGAATCTTTGATGCGTCTAAGTAGATAAATATATTTATTGGTGTCTACTTGTTTATGATGCCACAGAAAACTTAATTGTGGTAAAGAAAATGGAAAGTGAGTGACAGTTTCAGGCTTGGCCTTGTCATACTATTTTTGTAGTATACCTGATTCCAAAAATATCCAAACCATGTTGACTGTTATCCAATACTGTGTTGAGTTTCTTGCTAACTTAGTGTTAAAGAAACTCAACACAGGACACTAAGAAGTTGAATTGATTGAATCAGCATTTTTTTAACGTAATTTGTTATCTGGTTCTCAACACAGGCCTTGTCATACTAATTTTTGTTTCTTGCCCTACACGCTTCAGAGTTCAAATTCTTTCTTGTGTTTGGTTATTTCATTTTTTCCTGCTTGTTGTTGGATCGATTTTAATGTTGCCCGAAATCAGGATGAAAACTTGATTTGGGAAGAGATAAATGGAATAGATTCTAGTTCTGTAGATAACTGGATGCATTTGGTTTGGACTTTCTTTTGATCTTGGAAAGTACGCTAATGTTGTGTTCTTGCAGCAATAAGAAAAGAAAGAAAGAAGATTTGAATGCTCCCCCCCCCCCTCAACCAAAAAAACATGTGACCTCTGTGTGAGTTGATGCGTGTTCTGTTTCACTATCCATTCTAAGGAATACTTCAATTTGGCCAATTTTCATAGTTTTTACATATGGAAGTGGCTTAGGTTTACAACTTTTATATGTGAGCCATAATGTGTAATTTTGTCAGTCTTGTCTGCAGATGTATCTTGCTCACTTGAATGAGTATTCTGCTATGCATTGTGTTATTGTTTCTTTGATATTACTTCCTGGTTTGGGCTTGCAATGTTATTATGAGTGTATCCCAACTTTGCAGTTTGAAGTGGTAGGTCAAACTTACTTCTTTTATCACGTTGGGTGATCGAAGGCTATATTACCTGAAGAAACATAGTTGCTAGAGCATTAAACTTCTATCCTGTCTCTAAGCATCTCCCCTTGGTGAGGATTATCAGATTCCTTCTGGAAGATGCAAGAAAAATATGAAGCAGAATTGCATAACGAACTATTTACAACTTTGAGTGTGTGTGTATATATAGCCTGTGTACTAAAGCGCTCAATGGTAAACAAAGGTTATTAAATAAGGCTGCAGACAACCTTAGGCTGCGTAAATCATGTTTTTAATAGTTAGCTCATTCAGTTTAGGATCTAGACGCACTTCGTTTGTTACCCCAAGTTTTTTACTGAAACTGGATTAAACATTGCATTTGAAAGTTTTCATAAGTTGTAATTTGAGGTTAGGTTAACTTTTTCATATGATCTCATGGGTCTTTGAGCCATTAAAAGTTCCCCCGTTTTTCTGCCAGGGATCATTTCTAAAACCAAACGCAAGTTTCAAATCCAAAATGACTGGTCTGGCTGTTTATCTGTTTAGTGTTGATGTTAACTTACTATTATCATGGGCCGGTAGTAATAACTAATAAAAGGCGTGAGATGAAAAAAAGAAAAGAAAAGAGTTGGCAGGCCTGCTCATGCTATAAGTGCTCCGTGTTGATTTCAACCAAGACCTAAAACAATTATCTGAATTACGACTCGCGAGGGCCACCCAGTTGTTTTAAAACTCTTATGTGAGTACGTATCTAGTTAGATTTGCTTCGATTTTATGCTAAATAACTTCTTAATAAATAGTTTTGATGAAGGGAAGGTATCTTCGTCTGTATTGTCAAACACAAAAAATGGTGCATACAAAACAAGATGAAAAAGACGTTTCATAAAAAATCACTTGTTGCTGAGATATGTAGAGCCTTGATTGTCTAAAATGAATAGAACATAGCATTATTTATTTCTACCGTAATCTATGCACCGAGAGTGGCAGTGTAAGTTGAATACAAAGAAACGTTCAATGAATGAGTAATGTTAAAATACGGAGGAGTTTTTTTTTGGTTGGCAAGTTGGAGGTAGCTTTTGGAGGATACAAGGATGGACCATTACGTAAGATATGTCTTTGAAGATACGCGAACTTACTGTCCCACTCCTGCTCCTACATGTTGATATTATGTTGTCAGTAATGTATAATTGCAGCAGGCAGGCAAAGCAAGCACGCACGCACGCACATTCCTGTTGTGTAACTGTAGCGCTGTGGAAAAGCTACCCTGAACCCTCTCCAGCCAAATTTCACACTGCCACGCCTTCTCACTCCCCCAAATCCAAATGCTACATATTGGTGCCTTCCAGTTATAGTCATTTTGATCCCTCACGTGGCTGTGACCGTGAGTTAAGTCAAAGGGAGCTAGATTGGCGTAATGCTATACAGATCATACTTTTAGACAGTTGGTCCTGCCAACTCCTAGTAGCATTATTATACTATAGAATATTTAATGTACAAGATTTCAATAATTTTTATGTATCAGATTTCTTTTGAGCTAGCTTTCTAGATAGTGAAAGATTCATATTTAAGATCCTTACGTTTCTGTAAATTATGGGAAAAGATGGAAATAAGGGTGTTCTTGTTGTTTAAGCAAAAGTCACTTTCATATTTTACAATACACATTTCTATATCTCTGCATGTCATATTATCTGCAGGATGCAGGGAAAGTCTATCTTTGACTAGAATTCCAAAAGCTTCTCAACCTATCTTCTTTCGATGCTCTTGTTTGGTTCAACACAAGAATACAAATTTTCTGTTACTTTACATGAGGGATTTTCAAATATAGTGACTAAGTTTATATTTGATAAATTAACTAGGATTAATTTTTATTGTTTGGCACATAACATTTTGTGTCTAAAGGAATGTTTGGTAGAAAGAATTTTTAAAATTTTTTTAAAAAATGAATTTGAGAAAATTAAATTTTTATATTTGATTTCTAAATTTTAAAATAAAATTATCAAAAAATATAAATTTTTAAAAATAATTTTTTAACAAGATTCTAACAAAACAAATTTCATATAGAAGAGCGAGAATCTAAATTTTTTATGTCATCAAAATCGTTTTTAAATATAAAAAAAATAATAATATTTTATATTTTGTTATTTTCTCTATCATCCTCTCTCTTTTTTTCATCTATTTTTCTTATATTTTTGTTTTTATCTTTTTTTTATAATCTTTTTTATTTATTATTTTTATTATTATTTTTACACTCATTTTTTCTGTTTTACTTTAATATAGTAATGACATTTTTAAATAAATATTACAATTCTTAAAATTTTTTTATTATAGTTAAACGTAATAATAAAAAAATTTCAGATAAATATTTAAAATTAATTAAACATCTTTTATATATTTTTAATAATAATTATTTTTAAAAAATATTTAAAAAATATATATAATTTTTTAAAATAAATTTTTTTACTGCATACTAAATTTTTAATGATTACGACTCTTTTAATACCACTTCGACCTGAAACTTCTGCCCAATTCCTATCTACCCTAAAATGTTTTATGTTTGAGATTTTTTGTATTTTTCTAAAAATAACACTAAAAAATTTGTCAACCATATTAATATATGTTATAGTTTTACAGTGATATCTTCGCAATCAAACAAGGTCATCTATAATAGAAATTTGTGTTTGAGGTTTATCATCAGCTTTTCATTCTGCCGTGCCTTTTTCAGTTGGATGGTCTAAAGCAAGGATTTTTTATTCAAAAAATTTTAAACTAAATTTCATCTGTTGGTAACATTAATTAGAAAGGTTATTAACATGACCTTAGAAAAAAAGAAGAAGAATAATATATTTAACAAAGAAAAATAGAACAGGGGAGGGAGGGAGGGAGAGGACAATGAGAATGAGGTGGGGTGGAACCGCGGAAGGCGTGTTTTGGGGTAATAATATAAATAATATTCTTTTCCTTAGTTTGGTGGTTTTTGCCGGACGAGACAACCTACTACCGGTTGTTACAGCTCTTTGAAGAGAGAGAAAGCTTTTTAATAGTGCGAGAAGGAAATTTTTTTGAGAGAGATGGCGACTGCTATGAAGATGGGATCTCATACTCAGACTTAGACTTTCCACCGCAATCACTTGTACTACCACTTCAACAACTCCTTCTTAGCTGCATCTCTTTTCTCTTTAGTTCCCGTCCTCCACGTCTTCTTCTTGAGGTACACCTGCCTTTATTATTTCTCTTTTATTCCCCTTTCGCACTTCTCCTTCGTTATTCAGCTCTCAATATCGCTATTTTGTATTGATTTTCTCTATTGCACTGATGCTATTCAAATGGGGTTATGGGTTCACATTGTTTTTCATTTCAGTTGTGAAATTTTGTAAATTTGTGTTTCTGAGTATTATTATGTTTCTTTTAGCTATCAATTTGGAAAATTTTCAGAACTTATCTCATTTCTCATATGGAAACAATTCTATTTTTGAATGACGGGGTTCATCTTGTTTTACACACCGCAATAGCATTTTTTCCCCTAAACACTAAAGTTACTCCAAAATTATGTTTGGATCTCGGAACATGCTTACATTTTGCGTTTTCTCTTCCTTTACCCGAAATGTTCAGAGATCTAATAGAGCCATGGTTCCCAAATTTCACTGTACATCAGATCCACTAACAGTATATTCTGTTTTATTTTTGATAATTAAATATCTGTTCCTTTTCCTTTTCTCTCTGGTGTTGTGTACTTCTGTCCATACTCCATGCATATGTTAACATAGTTTGAAGTGGTCGTGCAAAGACAGAAGATATAAACACTGGCCGAATTAGTGTCATATCACCTATGGACATCCTTTTTCATAATACTCACGAGTGACTAATTTGAATCTGAAGGTCTAAAAACTTCAAATTGATTGACAAGCTATTCCAGAATTCCCTTATTTATTTTGAAAGTTTATGTAGAAGTGGGCTGCGGTCAGACTGATAAAATTTATTATAGTGAATAGATAAATAACAGGATCTAGTTGGAACTTTCATAAAAGGTTAAAAGTAAGGAAAGAGGATAATTGAATTGGAGATTTGATGGAACTTGATTCAAGAAAAGTGCTACACTGCTTCTAGGTGAACTTTCTTTAAATTTTATGATTTTAAGCAAATATTTAGTTATTGTTGATAGCTTTGTTACTTTTAGATGGAAGGGGTTATTTGCCAAATGTTGAAAGTTTAAGCGGGTTAATTGCCAAAATTCAAACCTATGTGGTTATTTGTCAGATGGTCAAAGTTGAAGTAGATTATTTGCAATTTGGCCTTAATATGATAATTATTTTGACATGCCCATTCTGAACTAGAAAATTGGGCCTTGTGATTTTTTTTTTTTTTAAGTTTTCATCTTGTTTCTAAAAATGACTGTGATTATTTGCAATTCTTTTCCAAGGAAAATAGCTTTACTTCCAAAATCACCGATTCCTTTTCTCATTAGGATTTTGTTGAGTTACTTTATATCTCTCTCTAGATGAATTTAGATGTATCTGCTCAATAAAGTCTGGAGTTATGGCTAACTTCTGTTTCAACTGGCTTGTTCAGTTCACTGTTTGCAGTATTGTTTTGACTACCTCTTCAGCTGCTGGTACTGTTTCTTGTTTAGTCACCTCTTTTTGGCTAATTTAAAGAAGCCTGATGGGTTCAAGATTCCCATCTCATCAGCTCAGCAATGGCCTGTATGTATCAGGCCGGCCTGAACAGCCAAAAGAAAAGACTCCAACCATGAGCTCTGTTGCCATGCCCTACACTGGTGGTGACATCAAGAAGTCAGGAGAATTAGGGAAAATGTTTGATATCCCCATGGACGGCTCAAAATCTAGAAAATCTGGTCAATTAAGTAGTGCTCCCTCAAGGACTGGATCATTTGCAGGTGCTGGTTCACATTCTGGACCTATCATGCCAAATGCAGCAGCTCGTGCTGGTTATACTACGTCAGGTAATGTGTCTGCTGGAGGCATGTCTGCTTCAGCCTCAATGAAAAAGACCAACTCTGGTCCCTTGAATAAACATGGAGAACCGGTTAAGAAGTCATCTGGCCCTCAATCTGGTGGAGTCACACGCCAAAACTCTGGTTCTATTCCACCAGTTCTTCCGACTACTGGTCTTATAACATCTGGCCCGCTAAATTCATCTGGGGCTCCAAGGAAGGTATCTGGTCCATTAGAGTCCACAGGATCAATGAAATCACATAGTTTCTCTGTTGCTCACAGTCCAGCTGTGACCACTCTTAGCCTAGATGATGAATATTCCTTCAGGAGGAACTTCCCGAAGCCAATTTTGTGGTCTGTAATTCTGATTTTTGTTATGGGATTCATTGCTGGAGGCTTTATTCTTGGAGCTGTCCACAATGCCATTCTCCTCATTGTTGTAGTAATCCTTTTTGGTGCTGTTGCTGCATTGTTTACTTGGAATAGTTGTTGCGGGAGGAGAGGCATTGTTGGTTTCATTTCTCGTCATCCTGATGCTGAGCTTAGAACTGCCAAGAATGGGCAATTTGTGAAGGTTTCTGGGGTGTGTAACTTAACTGACATTGGCATATACTTGTATAGAATAATTAAATTAGAAAATAGACATGGAAAAGGCACAAGAACATACAAATATCACCTAACCAGGATCCCTTTGTGGATTCATTTTTTATTCATCCACTGGATGATGAATAAGTGATTTTTATGTAACGGATATCCTCTGATAATCAGGACTTGAATTGAATGATTGGCTGGTGTCTCTTGTCTGGAATCTATCATTCTTGCTGTTGTTTACATTTTTATATGTGTAAAGGAGGGAAATAGACCAATGATTTGTTGTGCTTTTTGAAGGTGGTTACCTGTGGTAATGTTCCTCTCGAGTCCTCCTTTCGAAAAGTCCCTAGATGTGTATATACATCTACAAGCTTGTATGAATATCGAGGGTGGGATTCAAAACCAGCCAACCCAAAGCATCACCGTTTTACCTGGGGACTCAGATCAGCTGAGGTAATTGCAACAATCTGTTGAGTTTTTCTTTTCAATTTGTTAAAGTTCTCAAATTTTGTTTTCTTTCCCTAGTTTGGGCATATAATGTATAAATATTATTTCTGGGGACTTCACTATATACCTCAACCATGGGGATGAAATAGATATTGCCCTTTCTGTTTGGATGCAATTTATTTCTGTGAATATTTTTTCACCTTTTTCCTATTGTTCGCTTCTGTTGACTTGGTTTATTTCTGCTTATACTCTTCATTTTAAACTCTTAAAATATGTTTTCAAGGTGCCTTTGACTTGCACCCTCATGGAAGATGTTTCAAGATGGCTGCACCCAACTTCATTCTTTTCTTGTACTTCTTTGTGTGTGTTAGGACAAGTCTCTCCTTGGTTTAAACTCATTTGGTGTATGCTTAATAGTAGGGTCCCCCCTCCGTTTCCTTCTAGTCTTCTATAATTGCACTATGGTATGAGTTTTAATAGGACATGTAAGCATATTTCTTCTCCATCGTAATAGTTGAAAAGTTTTACAACTTACAAGGTCAATGGGCTACCCCAAGGTTTACTTTTATAATGCTAAATTTTGGTTTCTAGTAGCTTTTTGTGCCACCTAACTCCAAATAGCTATGGGGACCCAAAAAAAAAAAATCCTTAATTGTTACTCTTAGTTTTCCATAGTCACTTACTTTTGGACCCAAAATACATAATGAATTAATTGTTAAAAGATCACTTTCTTATTAATTCTCTCCTTATAATGGGTGTACATCTGTCTTGCATGTGATTTTGAATTCATGCTTTTTCTAATTTCCAGTTGTTTATGTCTGCCTTGATTGGAGCAACTATTGTGAGCGTGTTCTGTTGATGTTATCAAGTATATCTTGATGTGGTCTAAAATAATATTATATATGTTTATTTCATTTGGAAGTCTTAGGTCCAAGTCTATTCAGTTCCTATTTAAATTTCTTATATCATCTCATTTGTACTGTTTTCACATGTGGGCCAGACATTGCCTTGCGAGAATGCTTGGGATTTATAGTGTGATTAATGACACTTGAGTTTTTAAATACTTTGCATTTTATTTTAACGCAGAGGCATGTGGTGGATTTTTACATCTCTGATTTCCAATCTGGATTGAGAGCATTGGTTAAAACAGGATATGGTGCGAAGGTGACTTCTTATGTTGACGATTCTGTTGTAGTTGATGTTAACCCAGCCAATAAAGACATGTCCCCGGAGTTTCTTCGATGGTTGGGAGAGAGAAACCTTTCAAGTGATGATCGTATAATGCGATTGAAAGAAGGGTAAAGTACTTTCTCTTGCTGAAAAGTTAAAATTTTCTGTTATTTATTGATACAGACAGAAACGGCGTCTTTTCATTAATTGTTGGGAAGGTGGAAAACTGAGTTTTGCTTTGTTGGTGGTAGCTAATAGTTATTATATGTGCTATTTATATGGTCATGGACCTTCCATGTTGGTGAAATATTACGTTTAAACCTGGAAGGGCAAGATGATTTGATGAGACTCCTATTATTAATATTGTAGGTATATTAAAGAAGGCAGCACAGTTAGCGTAATGGGCGTTGTTCAGAGAAATGAAAATGTGCTTATGATTGTCCCTCCACCTGAGCCTTTGACCACTGGATGCCAATGGGCTAAATGTATATTTCCAGCTAACCTTGAGGGTATTGTTTTGAGATGTGAGGATACGTCCAAGATTGATGTGATTCCAGTGTAGTTATGCGCAGCAGAAGCCTCTTAGGTATTCTTCTTTCAAGAAACATTTTCTTCCTATACCAAAAATTGATTGTGGTGGTTGATGCTGTTCGTAGCCTATGTGTTGTTGGTAAGTGTGATGATTCTACAATTGACATCAGCGATCTTTTGTCCCATACTCAACTGCTAGTATGTTGTATAGCTAATGGAAATTCTTATTCTTTAAGGATTTTACACTTTTTGATGGATGGTGGTTTCATGTAATGAGTTGTGTTGAGAGGAACTTGCTGTTTTTAATTTTAAAGGGAATGTATCATACATGATTTGTTGTCAATTAGGGTGGGGCTGATAAAGGACTGAATACAACCTCTGGTTGACTTATCTGTTGGGCATCATCTGCTTCAATCCCTTTAAGGAGTGTTTGGCTGGACGGAAGGAAAGAGCTGGGAGGGATTTTAATAAATGTGAGAGATTTTATGGAGAGGAGGAAAAGAGAGGGAAGCAAAAATAATTTTTTTTTGTTTGGTTTGCAAAAAGAGAAAAATAAAATAAAATTATTATTATATTATTTTTTAAATTATTTTTTTATTAAAACTTTTATTTTTAGTCGGTTTTTAATTTTTAATTTTTATTTTTTTACTAAAATATTTTAAATTTATTTTTGTCTTATTTTGTAGATGAGTTTTTATTAGTAAAGTATAAAATGAAATAATTTATTAATGAGTCAAAAGTTGTAAAATAATTTATTATCTAAAAATATTTTTTTTTTATTTGCTCACATTTTTTCTCAAACAGGATAATTTAAAAAATTTCTCTCTTTCACTTCTCTAAACCAAAACGCTCAGTTAGTATCTTGTTTTAATGAAATTTGGAAGTGTTGAGTCATGAAGGTAAAGTTTATTATACGATTATTTTACTTTTCTTTCATCATAATGAGCAATGATCTTGGTTGCACAAGGAGGGTTGAAATATAAGGATAGAATCATTAAAACGGATCTGCAAGACTTTTAAAAGTAGCAGAAAAAATTTTGTTAGTATGAACCGGCTCTTTAGTTGTTTTAAATGGTTGGTTTAGTAATGAATGCCGTCCCATTCCTGATAGTATTTAATTTGGTTATTGGGCCAAGCGTCAAATCCAATCCCAACTGGCTGGCAATTGCTTAAATGCAATGTGCCAAGCATTTTTAGTGACTAAATAGTCGTTGAAGCCTCCAACTCCACCGCAACATTTGTAACCACATTCAAGAGTCAATAAATTATACCTTTCAGTTATTATTTTTATAGCAAGAATTTGGGTACATAACGTGAAATCATATTTGATCATGCAAGGCATTGCGCTGCATTTCCTTCTAAAAATGAAATATAACAAATCACAAAAACGGAAACGTTGAATTTTGTTTATAAAAAATTATCAGAATTTTAAGTTAAGCTTTTTTTTTTTTTCAAAGAACGGCGTCGTCTCTTTCCTCGTGCCCCTCATGCTCTATTTAAGAATTCTTCTTATCCAACTTCGTGACGTTTCTGGCACCGTCCCTCCCCAAACAGACACAGTCTCTCTCTCGAATGGCAAGGTCGATTGCTCAAACCCTAACCATTAGTGGGTTCCGTCGCAGTGTCTCCGCCAAATCCATGTCTCCTTCGTCTTACCTCCTCCCTTACAGAACCCAATCCAACCAATCCTCCTCCTCCGATCTCAACGAACTCGATTCCTCCTCTTCCAATGCCGATCCTCTTATTCGCAAGCTTGAGGACGCCATCCACTGCATAGTCGTTCGCCGATCCGCACCCGATTGGCTGCCCTTTCTCCCCGGTGCTTCTTATTGGGTTCCGCCAACTTCCTCCCCATCCACCGGTCTCGCTCACTTGCTCCATAACTTGAGCAATCCCATGTCCCCCGACGAGTCTATGTCCCTTACCACCCTTCGAGGGTGGCCTTCTTCCTCCTATTTCATCCATGGTATCTTTTTCTTTTTCCTTCTCTCTCCCAATATTCCCGAGCATTTGTTTCTGAAACACCTGCCCTTGGAACATTAAATTGTTAATCATGGACAGTGTGTCGAATCCACTCTGTCCAATAGGATGAAATTGAATTAAGAAGCTGGAGTTAGATAATTAAGATACAATCAAGATTAGAATTGAAATGAAGAAATTTGATTCTAATTGGTATATTTCAAATAGGTTTATTTGCATGTGATTATGATATAAGCCAATAATAAAAGAGATGGGTACGATGTTAGGTTCAGCTAACTGGTCTTATCCATCTTGATTGTTACCTGATATTGTTGGTTTAGATACTAGTGCTAAACATGTGCCGATGCTGTTGAGCAGATGTACGTGTCTGTCACCTCTCATGTCATTTAAGGTAATTAGATTGGTCCTCTATCACTTATCTGTCCCTTATCTTTGTTTTAGGTCCTCCCCAACATCCGGTGGAGATGGAGACAACATCAAATTGTGATTCTCACTCTGAGGATGAGGAAGAATGTTAACCTTTTCACAACTGGCATCTGGGGTAATATATATTATGCGACTTTCATTACTCATATCAATAATCGAATTTGTTGAGGTATGACTATTGTGCCATAAACTAAATTTCTTGGGCACTCTTTTCTTTTGTTTTAAAAAATTTTAATGAAATTAATGGAGCATGAAGTCTGCTGGATCAGTATCATATTGCAATTTGCAGATCGAGCATTAATTTTTAAAGTGTTGTCATGCTTTATATTGCAGCTCTGTTGCTAAGTATCAGAATAGGAAAGTGTTTCAATTCACACAATTGAACTGTTACTATGTTTATAATGTCATCTGTTTGTGGCTTGTTAATGATAAAGCGAATCACCTGCTTGTAATATTTGAAATTAAGGAGTGAGAAAGGAAAACCATTCTTTCTAATCTAACAATCAATCTTAGACATGTCCTGGTATGAATATCATGATAATAATTTTGAAATTTAACACCACTGATTTGCAGTAGCTGGATCATAGCACAGTAGCTGGATCTGGAAGTTAATATTGTAAGCCCTTTGATACATCTCGAGGTTATTAATTGTTTGCCTACTGGCTTTTGCAGGCTCATCCAGATATGTATATTATAAATAATAGCACATTTTCAACAGGAGGAGCTGTACAGATGCAAATTTGTTTGCAGGCTCATTAGTTTCTTAGTTTTCGGTTTCTGAGGAAACTTTGTCAGTATGATTCCATTTATGTACCTGCAGTCCGTAGAGATGTTTGTTTGTTTTTTTTTTCTTGGTCAAGCTTTTCAGATGCTTGAAATGCAAATATGCAATGTATATTATTATTAATATTTTATGGTTAAGAAACGAGGCCTTGGCCCTAGAAAACCAAGGGCTTGTTTAATTCTGTTTTTGTTTTTTTGTTTTTAAAACTGTTTTTGAAAACTATGTTTAAAAGTTGTTCTGTAGAACAAAAGTAAAAAAAAATCCGTTTGATAAACTGTTTTGAAAATATGTTGTTTTTTTACCTTTTTTTCTTCTGAAAACAAAAGCTGAAAACAAAAACATCTTTTCATTGTTTTTGTTTTTGTTTTAAAAACAACTTGTTTCTAAAACTTGTTTCTGAAACAATAACAGAAAACAATTACCAAACGAATTTTTTTGTTCTGAAAATAGAAAATAATTTTTAAAACAGGAAAACAAATAGACTCCAAGTAATGTGTATTATTAATGTTCTTCTTGTTTGGTAGGATTGTATCTTCTGATTCTCTCCTATTCTGTTACAGTGCACTGCCTATGTGCAGGATTAATCTACCTCAGCCGGGCCACATTCATATTTGCAAATGAATTGTGCCTTATTTAAAGATCTACTAACACTTGCTTCTAGTAGGGAAGAAGAGATCAGAAAACTATTTTCTTCCTCGAAATATAGTGCCTTACATTTTCGAGTTTGAGTTGTTCCTCCGACAAAATTCTGAGATTCAGGAGCTACACTTTTTTCCCTTGAACTTCACCAAACAACATTCGTTCACAATAATAGAATTTTTTTTAGTGTTATTAATATATTTCGGTTATGAATTTTTGTGAATCCTATAATTAAAAAGGAAGAGCGAATACACAGGATATAAGGAATAAACGTGATCGTGCCGTTTGAGTTGATATGGCATTTCTCTCAACATTGAATGATTTACCCCCAATCAACTATATCGATATGGCATCACCCTCAACAAATCAAACCAATGTACATGTGGTACAAAAGTTATACATTAAAGGCTGCTGCTCAAAAGGCGCATCCCAGAGATGCAGAGTAATACATACTCCACATGACAAAATTGATGTAAACAATACCATAAGGAGAGAGATTCCATAACATGGGAATATGAATTATAATGCTAAAAACTCACTTCACTCTTTTCAGAACTCCTATACAAACTCTTTTAAGTCAAAAAAAAAAGGAAAATCTAACATACGAAAGCAGAAGAGTGTAAATTGGCGGCCATCGGGATCACTCTCTTGCTAGAACGGAATTGTTGATAACTCGGCGCCCTAAAGCTAAAGCAAGTGTGGCGGCAAGAGAAGTGTTCTGATCCTCCAATCTGTGTGACCACAGCCATTAATCACAAAAGTGTACAAGGAAGATTATGTTCGTTTTTGGGCGTCAAAGATGAAAGTTTTTATATAAACTGAAGTAAAGTTATAATTTCCTATTGACTATTATAACGGGGTTAGAACTTTAATGAATTCAAAATCCGGACAGAAGTTATATAAATTTATCTAAGAGCGGTAAAAGTCGAAATCAGAGGTTTCTGAGGGTTGATTTCAAAAAAAGAAAAAGAAAAAGACCGACGAAGCTTTGCTTGATTTAGGGGAGGGGACGCAACGACAAAGGAGCAATCTAGGCGATCCTCCCTCTGCAGGGACAGCAATGGAAGGTATGATCCAGAGCCAACTTCAGCAGCCTCAGCAGCCGGCGGAGAGGCTAAACCAGGCAGTGCAGCAGCAGCTGAACCTGGAACAAGTTAAAACCCGGGCCGTCAGCCTCTTCAAAGCCATCTCTCGGATTCTTGAAGACTTCGATGCCTACGCTCGCACCAACACCAACCCCAAATGGTCTTCTTTTTCAAGCCCCTTCTTTTGCGTCTGTTTTATGTTCGAACTTTTGATTCTGCTTTGAGAAATCAATGAAGAAGTGGAACAACGAGACAAAATTGTTGTTTCTAAAGCTTATAATATCATTGATGCTTAATTTTTGAATATTTTATTTGTTGTAGACATATAAATTTCATTAAGATATTTTCTTTTCATTATTATGCCGGTGACCTCTTGTGCACCAGGCAAGATATTTTGGGGCAGTATTCTATGGTGAACCTTGAGCTTTTCAACATTGTTGACGAAATGAAGAAGGTGTCTAAGGCTTTCGTAGTACATCCAAAGAATGTTAATGCTGAGAATGCTACAAGTATGCTTTTCTTCCCTGGAAATTAGTGATGCCTATATAACTAATGTTGTTTATTAAAAGATAGGCAAATCTACACGAGATCCATTATTTTCAGATTAAACATGTCAATTAAAATTCTTGTATTTGGCTGGTGCTGTAATAATGTAATTATTTGGTTACTCATAGTCATAGATTTTGGGGTGCCCTGACAGTTCCTTTTTGTTTGGTTAACTTAAACTCTGAAACCATAAATCCTTGCCTTAAATATTTTTAACACTCTATTTATAGGAGCTCTTTAAGCCATCTGTCACAAACTGCTTAAAAGAAACCAAAGTGGCATTGGAACTTATAGTTCAAACTAAATATTCATGTATCTGTATGAGTGTCTACAAGCTGCACTTGCTATTATGATGCAGTTAAAGATAATCTAATCTTGTCTATTTTTCTATTTTGCCACATCTAGAAGCCTGCTTGCATGATGCCGGTATGAATATAGTTAGGTTCCATAGAGTTACATGTCCTCTGAAGTCTGTTAGAATGTCATGTTGCCTTGTGACCTTCTCGGCTTCTCTTATGAAACTCTCAACATGTAGCCAGCTGGGGGGGGGGAGGGGAGATGATTGTTTGATATCTTGTTTTGAGATTTCTCCTCAGTTATGCTGCTTATGCACAGTTTTGCTTGGCATTTTTAAAATCTCATTACGTATATGCAATTCTTTGATTCAGTACTACCCGTTATGCTGTCATCTAAACTACTCCCTGAAATGGAGATTGATGACAACTCCAAGAGAGAGCAATTGCTTCAGGGGTTGCAAAACATGCCCATAACCACTCAAATTGAGAAATTAAAGGTGATTTGGAGTTCATGGACTGTCCACGTTCCATTTTCAAACACACATTGATTATTGAAGTATCTTTGCAGGCTAGGATTGATATGATTGCAGCAGCCTGTGAAGGTGCTGAAAAAGTTTTGGCTGATACTCGTAAAGCCTATTGTTTTGGAACTCGTCAAGGCCCTTCCATTGCCCCAACTTTGGACAAGGGTCAGGCTGCAAAAATTCAAGAACAAGAAAATCTACTTCGAGCTGCTGTAAATGCAGGTGAAGGTAATAGTTTCACCTGCTGCCTTATACAAATTATATAAAAATGAGATGTGTCCATGCCTTTATTCTTTGTTCAGTTTTGCTTGTCATGCTTCAGTGCTGAAGGGTGAGAGAATTTGAGCGGGAGGATCTAAAAGGATGAGAGATTTGATCTGACACTGTAGGAAGTAATAAGGAACGAAATGGTTAGGAAAGGTTGGATGAAATTATGGCCTTGTATATTAAAAAGAAATTGTTAAATGATAATACAGGGAGAGGATCTAGAATGGCCTAATTTGGGATTAATGTTGTGCATCCCAAAGTTTTTAAGATTAAGGCTTGGTGTTGTTTACTTTACAACTGTCATTATATCAGTAACTTTCTGGGTTTACCAAGAGGAAGGGTAAAAGCACCTGCCCCAGTCAGTATGCCACATATGTAACAGCCACAATCATTACTCTTCTGGTCTTTCTGTTTGTCGTATTTTAATTCAAACTTCTTCATACCTACCTAAAACCCCCAAGACCCTGCACCATATGGGGAATGGAATATGTATAGTGGGATATGGGAGATAAATTGTGAATATTAGGAGTATGGAGTAATATATGCACTGATTATTATTATTGAGTATTTTTTAGTGAATTAGTGACTATCAATAATTTAGGATTTTGCTGTTATCAAGTTGGGTTTGCCTATTGAAGGATTGCTTTGTACTTTGTTTAGCTAGACTTTAATTATCAATTATGTAGGAGACTACTCTTGAGTTTTGTTCTTCCCCTTTCTCGCTCCCCCGAATCCCCCTCTTTCCTTTTCTATTATGTGTGTCCTGCATCAGCACCTGTCAACAGAATACAAGAAAAAGGGGGTAGAAAATTTTCAAGCTTGATTTTTACTTTCGAAGAACCTTCATTCAATTCCGTTATATGGCTGATAATTCTGTGGACTTCAAAGTGTTAGGCACATTTGGAAGTATATACAAAAATCTGTTAAAGGTATTTAGCAGTCAGCTTTGTTTCAATACAATCTTCATAATTGTGTTAAGCAAACTGATGGTTATTCGTCAAAGTACCTATAGAGATTCAAATTTGCTTTTTATGAAGACAATTCTGATGTTTTACTCTCTTTGCTTTGGGTTTAACCTTATAGCCTTGATTATATGAACTAGATGATATGAAAGTATAAAGATATATTTTGTTTGGTGAAACTCTATATAACACCATGTCAAAAACACAGAGCACCCAAAGTCTGGCACTAAGCAGCCAGCAGCCTCATTTCCTATGCCATTTCTTCCATGCCTCTTCTCAGCTTCTCTCCCTCCTTATATCCACCTCTCTCCTTAACCGAATCCTTCCTCAAGTCCATTCTCTCTCTCTGCCACCTCATTCTCATTCCTCTTCCCATAACCAACTTCTTTTTTCCCACGTGATACTCCTTTCCTTTCCTTTCATTCGCTAACCGAAACTTGGGTCTTGGGATACTGGACTCATTTCCTTCCACTACTCTCTGCCCATCCATCTTGGGCTTCTTTTTCTATCACCCAATAACTTCCCTTTTTTCTCTAGCTGCCATATGTACCTTGCAGCCCATAACAGTAGGGGTTCCATCAGTCAAACACTCTTCTACTGTGCATATTTTGTACAATGATCATTTGGATTAAATGATACTGCCTGCAGGATTACGGATACCTGGAGATCAGAGACAGATTACTCCTGCGCTTCCAATGCATTTGGCAGATGTGCTTACTGTCCATGAGGGTTCACAACCTTTTGCTGATGCATCTGGTAAAAGTCAACACTCTTACCTGTCTATGTCGAAATATTGTGGAAAGTTACTATTGGATTGCAGCATTATGGCATCTAATATTTTACTTTCAGGTATGTATATGAAGAATACCCCGCTATCGTCAAACAATATGGGTGGTCCGAGTTCATTGTTACAGGTTTGGTTATTGACATTGCCTTAAAGTGTTATCCGAATATTTGATAGCCAATTTATTCTCTTTTTCTTGTTTGGTTTTTCCAATACTGTATATAAAAGAGGACTTGTGACAGGAGATTTTGACTGTTCCTGCTTCAACTTCTTTTCCATTCGAGCTTTGTAAATCATGTTTGTGGCTTGCAATATCTCTGTGCTATAATTATAGTGTCATATGTTATTGTTAGATTTGAGGACCCAGCTTTTCCCTATTAGATTGAAGGATATTCAACTCTCTTGGACTTTTGACTAACTATCATCTGTTGACATAGCAGGGTTGATTTTGGTTATTCCTCATGTGACCTTATTTAACTTTCCTTATTTGATGTTTAGCTTTCATTTAATCTTGTTGTTGCTGAGCTTTTACACCTAACTAGGGCTCTCATTATGATTGTTTGAATAATACGAATTCTTGTAGTTGTAAGTATCCTCTCATCTAACCTTATTCATGTAGGCCTCAGGATCACAACTTATGGGAAGATCGGCTGCTTCACCTTCTGCTGCAACCAGCACCACTTCTTTTGATAACACAACAGCATCCCCAATCCCATATGCCAATTCACCTAGGTCTTCTACAAATTTGATGAATACACCATCTCCTCAGCAACAAACCCCTCAGCAGCAGCAGCAGCAGCAGCAACAACAACAGCAACAGCAGCAGCCACAGGCACAACAACATCAACGGCAGAAACTGATGCAGTTACCTCAACATCAGCAGCAACAACTCCTTGCTCAGCAACAGTTCAGGCAATCTGCAATGCAAGGACTGGGGCAGGTAAAGTGTACAAGTCATGTATTAATTTGCTATTTTCTTATGGGGTGGGTACATCGTTGAGTACACATAAAGAACTGGTTGGACTACATAACATATGCTTCTTGACTTCATTAACTCCAATATATATCATTGTGGCCAAGCAACTTACCCTAGAGCATATGTGTGCAAGGTACTCTTCAATACAAAATTTTGCTTTATTCAAAGGGAAAACATAAGACAAATTTTGGAATTCTGACAGTACTGAATAATTCTCTGAAGCTGAACAGTGCTTTCTATTGGAAGAATGAACAACTCCACATTGAGAAAATTTAGATCTTTCTAGTCTTGGCGAGTGGGTGCCAAGGGAGAATAACAATTTGGTAGTCAAATTTTATCCAAACAAACGTTTCAGGAGTCAAATGATTGTTTTCTTTTGTTTATCTCCCCAGTTTGTTAAAATTATTTTCCCTTTAATATTTGGTCTTCAATGGCTTGTGATTTATTTGTAGACCAACGAAGGCTTGAAGCTTACGTTCATTTGACTATATTGTTTCTCTTAACAGTATTATGGTATTATGGTTGACCACTGTTCAGAACCGTTTTCCTTAGCCACATAATTTGCAAGGCAGTCACTACAATCTGCATCTAGTTTTCCCTCCCCCACCCCTCCAAAAGAAAAAAAAAACTACAAATAAGCAGTGGACATGTGTGTCAAAATACACTAGTCATGAGTACCAATGCTAGTTTGTGGACATGTGATGGAATTCTACCAGTAATGAATTTCTAACTCAAAAGAATAGCTGAATATTAGTATCTTTAAACAAAAAGTAGGAATCTTCGACAGAGAGGTATTTCCCAATGAGTAGTAAAGTACTCTAACAAAACAGCAAGCAAGAAAAGAAAAGAAAGGATAAACCCAGAGATGCAAAACAATCCCCAAGTCTAACATTAAGCAGTCAGTTGCCCCAATTCCTCATTCTAGTAATTTTTTACCATCCTTACACCACCCCCTTCCTATTTATCCCTCTCTCTCCATAACATAATCATCATTGCCTTTCTCTTCCTCATCACCCACGCTCTCTCCCATGTAACTAGCTCTTTTATTTCCACGTGTTCCATTTTTCCTCTCATACACTTGGAAGGGCCTGGGCTCCCTTCTTTGTTGCAAGCCTTTCTCCCACTTCTTGGTCTACTCCTTTCTTGTATAAGTATTAATAACAACAGATAGTAGCAGGTCTTCATCAATGCCCCCTCTAGCAGCCACCTTGTCCTCAAGGTGAAAGGTTGGAAACTGGTGTTGAATGGCCTCAGCTTCCTCCCATGTGCTATCACATTGAGGCAGGCCTTGCCACTTAATTAAGACTTTTTTTTTTCAGTAGTCAGAACTCCAATCCGCTTAACTTCTTCAGGTTCTATCACTAGTTCAAAATCTTCATATAGAAATTGGGGAAGAGGCTGTATTGGCACTGTTGGATGTAGTGCTTTCTTTAGCCGCGAGACGTGAAAAACTGGATGTACCTTGGCTATCTTGGGTAGTTCCAGCCTATATGTGACTTGACCCAACTTTTCTTGAATTTTATACGGCCCATAAAACCTAAGGACTAGTTTCTCATTTTCTCTTTTGGCTAGGGATTGCATCTCATAAGGCCTGAGTTTTATATATACCCTTTCTCCTATCTCCAGGGTGACCTCAATCTTCTTATCAATAGCCAACTTCATATCTTCATGGGCTTTTGCTAAATGCTGTTTGAGGTCATCTAAGGCCATGTTTCTTGCCCTTGGTTGTTCATTCACTTCTTCTATTGAGGATTTATCATTTGTGAACCTTAGTATGGTTGGCAGGCCCCGTCTATATAAAACCTTGAAAAGCGTTATGCCAGTTAACCTGTTGAATAAGCTATTATACCAGAACTCATCCCATGGCACCCACTTTGCCCATTGTTTGGGTTTGTCTCCAACATAACACCTTAGGTATGTCTCTAGACTACGATTTACTACCTCTGTTTATTCGTCGGTTTGGGAGTGATACCCATAGCTGCAATAAATCCTGGTTCCTGTTAGCTTAACAGCTCCTTCTGAAATAAGCTAATGAAAATTATGTCCGTATCCGACACAATTGACTTGGGAATGCCATGTAATCGCACCACCTCTTGAGTAAAAATTTATTCTACTTCTTTGGTTGTAAATGGATGGGATAACAGCAGGAAGTGGGCATATTTGGTGAGTCAATCTACTACAACCAAGATAGTGTCACTCCCTTGAAATTTGGGCAGTCCCGTTATAAAATTCATGTTAATATCCTCCCACACTTGTTGTGGAGTGGGAAGGGATTGAAGCAAGCTGGCTAGACTTCTGGTTAAATATTTGTTTTTGTTGCACACCTCACATGTAGCCATGTATTTCTAGATATCTCTCTTCATTCCTTCCCAATATGTTACTCTTGATATCCTTTTATAGGTTCTAAAGTATACGGAATGGCTCCATCAGTGTGATATGAAATTCCTAGATCAGTAAGGGAATTCTAATTGATTCTCTTGAGAAAACCAGCCTTCCTTAAAAATACAAAAGGCTAACTTGTAGGCTATAGTATGATGCAGGCTGCTGTCCAGATAGTATTTGCTATATAATTTGTGTAATCTTTTCATCTTTCTGTGTTTCGTTCACCCAACTTTCTAATTCTTAGGATTGCCAAATTGAAAAAGCATTACACTCCAAGTTTACCTCCCTCTGTAATAAAGCATCCGCAGCCCTGCTATCCTTTCTTGGCTTATACTGAATTTCAAAGTTGAACCCCATTAGTTTTGAGATCCATTTTTGTTGCTCTGTACCCATTGTCCTTTGTTCCAGTAGGAATTTTAGACTTTTTTGATCGGTCTTGATGATAAAGTGGTGCCCTATGAGATAATACTTCCATTTTTGAATTGCAAATACAATTGCCATGAGTTTTTTCTCATAAAATGAAGCCTGTTGGGCCCTTAGGGAGTGCCTAGCTGAAGTAGGTAATAGGCCTTTGTTTCTGCATGAGGACAACCCCTACACCCTTCCTAGATGCATTTGTGTCCAGCTTAAATGGTAGAGAAAAATTGGGTAAAGTCAGTACTGGAACAGAAATCATAACTTCCTTAAACTGTTGGAATGCTATGTGGGCCTCTTCACTCCAAGCATCCTTTCTTAATAAGTTAGTGAGTGGTGCGACTATTTTTCCATTCTTTCTCATGAACTTTCTATAGTAGCCTGTGAGACTAAGAAAACCTCGCTTGGACTTTAAATCCCAGGGAGTGGGCCATTCAACCATGCTTTTGATTTTCTCAGGATCAACTTGAACACCTTGAGATATTATGTGTCCCAGGTACTTTATCTGTGATTGTGTAAATAGATACTTTTTTTGATTAACTACCAACCCATTCTATTGCAATATTACCAAAGCACTCCTTAAATAAGATAAATGAGAGGTGATGTCAGGACTATAGACTAAAATATCATTGAAGACTAGAATGAATTTTCGAAGGTGCTCTCTAAAAGCTCAATTCATAAGGGACTGAAAAGTGAAAGGGGCGTTTGTAAGTCCAAAAGGCATTACTATAAACTCATAGTACCCATCATGCGTTCGAAAAGTTGTCTTGTGTTCATCTCCCGGCTTCATACATATACGGTGATATCTGAATTTCAAATCCAACTTGGTAAAAACTGTTGCACCCTCTAACTCATTTAGGAGCTCATCAATGGCAGGTATAAGGAATTTGTCTGGTATTGTTACTTTATTCAAGGTTTGATAATTCACGCAAAACCTCTAACTCCCATCTTTTTTTTAACCAATGGTACAGGGCTTGAAAATGGGCTAGTATTGGGTCTTATGATTCTAGTGATAAGCATTTCCCTCACCAATTGCTCGATTTCATTAGGGGATAACGGTAAGGTCTAATGTTTGGGGACGAGCACCCTTTGTTCAGTTCTATGACATGGTTATGGGATCTAAATGGGGGCAGCCTTGTTGGTGGAACAAAAATCCTCTCAAATTCACCTAGCAGTTCTTCCACTTCTCTGTTCTGCCCCTATTCTTTCTGCACTGATGATTGTCTAAATTCTACTAAATATCCCAGCTCAAATTTTTTTGAGCAAACTCATCGTTGCCTTTAATGATATCAGAGTCTTAGAAAGGGAGGGGTCCCTCTAAAGTTGCACCTTCTTTTCTTTTAGGTTGAAGTTTTCTCGAATCTACACAAACTTCCCCTAGTGATCCCAACAAAGCCATCTCTAAGACCACATTTGTGCTTCCCAAATCAAATGAAAAAACTGTTTGAGTACTCTAAATCCCCTGTATCTCTAACTTGACTTTGGGACAAACTCCTTCACCCAGCACCATGTATCATTGTCCATTGTCACCTCGAAATTCTTAGTCTTGCTCGTGGGGAGAGATAATTCTTGGATCACTCAATTGGATATAATTATAAAGTTATAGGACACCCCACTATCCACCATAACTATCACCTCCTGCCTGTTGATCGTGCCACGTAACTTCATTGTCTTGCCAGTGGATATACCCACTATGGAGTTCATCAACAACTCCATGATAGATTCTTCGTTTACTTCTCCTTGCTTAACCTCCCTTTCCCTCGGGTCTTCCTTCTCCCTTGGGTCTTTGTCTTCAACTAGCAACAACACTTGAAGATGTTTATTCTTGCATCGATGCCTAGGATAGAACCTCTCATCACATCTATAATAGAGCCCAAGCTGTCTTTTCCTTGCAACTTTTGCATCAAATAACTTTTTAAAATGTCCTTCGTTCCTCGGAACGTTGCTCGTTGTCGTGGAAGTGGTTGTTCTCGGCTCACTTCCTTCTGGTTTTGTGAGGGAGATGGATGTAATGGGCCTCGTCATTTCGACCCCTACAAATATCTTGGCCGTAGGTGGAGGGGCATTCCTAGACCTAACTAGTCACATTCCCTTATTCCACCTAGCTTCTCAGGCTTTGTCTAGTACTTAGTTTCTCTCCTCAATTTTGTGGGCTATACCCATTAACTCCTTCAAGTTCTCCACCTGATTCATCTCACTTCTGCCCCAATCTCAGCTTTCAACCCATTTCAGAATGCCCCCATCATCATTGCATTAGAGGCATCCTTCAGGGTGCTGATATGAGCTCAAAATTCTCCTTGTGTTCTGTAATAGAGGCATCTTGCTACAAGGCCATGAGCATCTCGTACTTATCACCACATTGGGAGTACTGGAACCTCTCCATTAGTTATAGCTTAAAGTCCTCCCAACTTCTTACAGGGGCTCGTGACTCTAGCCATTGATACTAGTTTAAGGCATTCCCATCAAGACACACAGCCATAGCCTCCATCCTTTCAAGCTTTGAAATGTGATTCAATGCAAAGTATCTCTCTATTCTAAAGATCCATCCCATCGGGTCCTTCCCTGAAAAAATAGGAAGTTCCAATCTCCTTATAGGTGTTTCTTCCCGTTTGTGCAATACTCCACTTCCTCCTCCAACTTCTGTGTACTCTTAGTCAGTTTGTTCTCCCACTATTTTTCCTCTAGAGGTCCTTCTCTCCTCCTCCATTCTCTTGCTACGTAACTCCAATAGTGTTTCCATCATTTCCAACATAAAATCTTGAATTACTTCTATCTCCTTCTCCAACTCCTCCATTCTTTTTTTCATTCTAGTGTTTACCATCAGTTAGACCATAACCTGCTCTGATATCAATTGATGGGATTTTAGTAAAAGTAGTCTAACAAAATAGCAAGCAAGAAAAGAAAAAAAATGGTATAAACTCATATATGCAAAGCAATCCCCAAAGTCTAACACTAACTAACTCTTTTATTTACACGCACTCCATTTTTCCTCTCATACGCCTGTAAGGGCTTGGGCTCAGCCACCTTGGGCTCCCTTCTCTATTGCAAGCCTTTCTCCCACTTCTTGGTCTGCCCCCTTCTTCTATAAGTATTAATAACAGGGGGTTGTAACTGGTCTTCATCAACATGCAGGTTATTTATACTATTTCTTGTTAACAAAGTTGCCCTTATGCAACATCCTCTTCCTGAGTTGTATGGATGCATGCCAGTCATTATTCTTTTGTTGTCATTTTTATTATTGCATACCTTCTCCTAAGTTGATGCTTAGTTGCTTATTGATTAGTAATGGGAAGATGTTTTGGGGGAAGAAGAAAGAGAAGGCAACGCCAACCTGAACTCTGCACCATATTAAAGATTGATTTCCTATATACTGTGATTCTGCCTGGCAGTTTTTTATTGTTTTATTGTTTTATTTCTAATTTCTTATCAGTCTGTCACTTTAGAAACTGGTACAGCACAAGTCTTTGGTATGGCCTTACTTCAGAAGGACACTTGCAAATATCTAGGGCTTTTTCAAAGGAAAAAAAGAAAGTTGACATAACATGCAGTCATGCGTCCATAACATATTAGTGACAAGCTAGCAGTTCAATTAGTCTTCTATGTTTGTTTCTATTATTTCTCTTGGTGGTAACAAGCTTTACTTTCCTCCTAAGTTGCCTGGGCAACACCAGATGCAGTTTTCTCAAACCCTTGGCCATCAGCAATTTCAAGGTAGGCAACTGTCTTCAGGACATGTTCAGCATGGCATTGGTCAAAGCCAACTCAACCAAGGAAATCAGATGAATCGTTTAAGCCAGTTTTCTGGTCCTGCTAATAGTGCGTTATTCAGTGCTGCTCAGGCGACACCCAATACCCAAATGGTATGCCATATAGTTAATTCAACAGCAAGTCTTTTTACAATCACAATTCTCAAACTGCAGCAATTATCAGGAAAAAAAATTACTTTGTTATACTACTATTATTATTGACTCTCTTTCAGCAATTAAATTCTTTGAAGGTGTTAGAGAGTACAGTAGTTTTATTTATGGGCTTTTGAGTGGAAGTCATCCTTGACAAAAGGGAAGGCCAGCCAAAAAAGAAAAAAATGGAATAACGGAACTTCTTTGAAGGGAGATAATGTTTGGGAATCTGTGTCATATAACAGAATTTTTAGTGAAGTCATTATTTTAGTCATATTTTTCACCTATCTTTTAATGCAGTGACAGTCATTCATATTGCGATCTATCTCCATTGTAATTTGTTAGTCTTTTAATTTTTTATTTCTTGCGTTTTTCTGGAGGCACTATTTATTTAAGGGGGCCAGTGGCTTATGAATGTGGTAAATTCTTATTGTAGTCTTTTGATGGGCATATTTCTATTAAAGATTTAATTGAATCTGCTCTCAGCTTTGTAGGATGTTGTGTATGACTTGTCAGCTTTATTTAAGGGGGCCAGGGGCTTATGAATGTGGTAAATTCTTATTGTAGTATTTTGATGGGCATATTTCTATTAAAGGTTTAATTGGATCTGCTGTCAGCTTTGTAGGATGTTATGTATGACCTTGTCAAAAGCTTTGGCTCTCTAGGCATAATCTATCATTCTAGTTATTTCTCAATGAGATTACTATCTTCTACGTTTGGGGTGTAACAAATGGTGAACTTGAGGGATATATATACTTTAACAATAATGGAAAACGGCTAATCCTATTGCATTCTCTTGTACAAGTGTGCTATAGGAGCTCTGATAGTCATATTTGCCATGGCATCCCTTAAACTGAGGGATTTGATGGCTCTTTGGGGAAGGAAGATGAGCTATGACCAAGCAGTTGTTTAATTGAAAATGTTACCAGCTTTGGTGATGCTGAATCTATGACTGAAAAAAGCAATCAAAATTTTTGGAAGGAAGAATGTTTTTTCTGTCAGTTATTGAAAATTACCTTTCTGCAATATCTGCATACATCTAGTTTTCTTGAAATAGTAAAACTTCTTCCTGGATTCTGTTTGTATTATGGGATGCGATTTCTTGACTTTCTCTCCCACCTCACTTTCTTTTTTCCTGAGGGGATGAAACTTCATTTGCAAACCTGACATTTGAGTTGGATAAAAATTATAATTTCCTTATTCTTTGATAGTGTGCTTGTGTTTTGTGTTTCTTTAGGTTGCCCCTAATGTTGAAGTATGCTCTGTTTATCTTCTATGATTACTCGTATGATGTTTTTTTTTCTTTTTGGTAAATACTCCTATGATGATTTTTGCATCTTCATTTTTCAGATTCCAAACATTTCGGCCACAATGACTTCACAGTCTCTTCTACCGCGGATGCAGGTTTGTCTGATATTCTTTGCCTATCAGTATCCCTGATGTGTCTCATTTGCTTTATTGAATTTTTTTTAACGATCTATGTAACTATTTGATCTATGTAGCCGACCCCACCTAATGAAAAAAAGTTTTGTTGTTGTTGTTGTTGATCTATGCTGCACTGGGCATGCAGCATGCTTATCAACTACTTAGTCCTGTTAAACATGAAAAACTAATAGCAGAACCATGAAGACATTATAAACCATGAGAAAAACATGAAAGGAGAAGAGAAGAGAAAAGCAGAGCAGAGAAGTGAAGCCAAATTGTTTCTGCAAATGCTTCCATACTGTTCTTCATATTTTTCATTCATATTTATATGAAATATAAAATCAATCACACCCATACATGCTGTCAGAGCAGAAAAACACATCCATTGTCATTAGGTGAACAACTTTCCTTAAAATCTGGACAGCCCCATACCTACACAACAAAACACTAAAGACAAAAGTACGCAAAAATAATTACAACCATAAGCAAAGAAGTGTTTTAGAAAAGTTTTATAAGGCATTAGTTAACAAGTCCTTATTTAGTTATAATTTCAGCCAGTTTTGTTTGACTGGCTCCTTGCATGTTGTACTTCCTGATGGTTCAAGTCATCAGTATTTCAGCATAAATTAAGTCATTTAATCATTTTAAAGGGTTCTTCTAATTCGAAATTTATAAATTTTTACTTGGCAATTTTGTTGTCATTCTTTTAGGGTGAAAAGTTATGATCGATGATGTTCCGTATTACTTGTCATATTTTTCATATTATTAGCGTTCCTGCTACTCACTTAGTCACTTCAAGTTGCCCTTATTTTAGATAATTCTAATTTTGTTATGGTTCATGCTTTATTTTTTTTATTAATTGTGTAGAGATTATTTTTTTCCCTGTTTGATGTTTTCTTAACATGTAATGGTATGAGGATATCGCATTCATCCTTTCTATACATTTTTACTTCCTCAGTTTGGATTATCTGGAAACAACCCGCAGCGGAGCCATGCTTCCCAAATGTTGAGTGATCAAAGTATGAACTGTATACCTTGTTTTCTTTGACCCGTATTTAATAATTAGTTGTGGAGCCTCTATAAATTTTTTGTCCTCATTCCTCAAACGGGTTGTGACTTGTGATACAACCTGGAATGTCATTTATTCTATGTTCTGCATGTACGTGTGACTTTGTGCTAAATCACTTCTGGTGAATCACATTGCAGTGTTTAATATGGGAGGTGGTAATCCGGGTGGTATGATGCCTTTACAGCAGCAGCAACAACAGCAACAGCAACAGCAACAGCAGCATGGTTCACAAGGTGCATTTGGTAGCATGGCACCAAATGCTCAAAATTTACAATCTGGTATGGTGGCACTTCAAAACACATCACAGAATCATCCCAATTTCTCTCAACAGAGACAGCAGAATCCGCAGTGATGCAGTTTACTATTGTTAACGTACATTAGAATTTAGAAACCAATTGCTGAGAAGAACGTGAAAGGGCTGCCTGTTTCAGAACTAAATATTATATTTTAGAGGGAAAAAAATTAAGGTTTAACAACATTGCTGTTGATTGAATTTGTTACTACCACATCTGACGGGCATGGATGTTTATTTTGTACCTTCTGTCCACTATCAAAATTGGATTTATGAATAATATCCCTTTTGATTTGAGGAGTACAACAAATTGCATTATATAACGAATGCAATTTTTACGAAAACTATACAAAAATTCTTCAATCGCTTTAGAGTTTAGTCCAAGTTAAAAAAACGCAGTTCCATACTCATTAGTTCTATCATGTCGTATTGTATTGCTCAAGAATTCACAATTTAAGAGATGTTTGTTATGTTATATTCTGGGAATAATATGTATTATGTTAGGGTATCTTGTTATATACCCTTAAATCTTTTGGCATTATAGGCATATAGAGTATATAAATCAGCAGATTTAACACTGAAATAGTGGAAATTATAACATACGGTCACCCCTTTAAGATTGTGCTTGGTTGTACGGATTATTGTCATAATTATGCCTTTGAATTACACCATTTGTACCAAATGCCTACTCACTGCCACGAGTACTAATCGCATACATCTGGCAACACAGAGGACCGAGAGTCCAGGCACGAGTAAGCTGTGTTAGCGGCCAAGTCACGCAAAATCCAAAATCATAAAAGACTAAGAGAACGTTCTAGAAAAAAGTAAGGCTAAATTAAGAAATCAATGCCTTGAGCAGTTCTCTCGCGTTTGGAGAAATCAAAAAAACCTGGCACAACAACTGCAGGATCTTTGTATAAACCATGCTAACCTGTTTTTATGTAGAAAAGAAAAAATGGCCGTTAGTGTTTTCTTCAGTTCAGCCTCCACCATTAGAAAAAGGAGTAAAGTAAACTTGATTATTTTTAGTTGTGTGAATCCTTTGCGTTTGACTGGTTGGTGTATGCTTTGATACTTGAAGAAGGAAAGGCGTGTGTTTAGAATGGAGGAACTAAACCTACCAGTCAAGAAACTTCAAAGTGAAGTAATTTGTTGTGGGGTTACTTGCACTAGCCGTGGAAACAAGGAATCACATAAATCCAATTTATCCATTTGTTCATACTCTCTGGAATTGGTGAGACATAGTACCTTATTCAGTAATTTGCATGCTTCTCACATATTTTTGTATTACACAGCAAAACAGATCACCAAGGAAAGAAAAAAGTTCAACTAGTTTAGAATTTAGACGCCGAGCAAAAACAATTTTTTCTTTCTTTGTTAAAGAATTTGTTGGTCAAATTTGATTAATGAAACTGCTCCATAATGCCAACTTTACTTCCTTGAAGATGTACAAAAGATAAGAGAGCTTACAAGTCGTGGAGGCATGTACTCTTGGATTCCAATTCCTGAGGATGTTGGCGATCCATTGAAAATACTGATGGCACATTAGAAACAGTTAAGTCTTCGTGCAGAAGAGGAAGTTTGTCAGGCTCAGCAGAAGTGATGCTGGAAGCTTGTGGTGAGAAGGGAGGAGAAGGAGTTGGGGATGCAGAGAAGGAGTATTTGCGATTGCCTGGTGCAAAACTGATGGGAAGGGGTGAGGGAGGTGTAGGAGGTGATGATGTTGGAGACTCATTGCTAAGATTCATATTAATCACTCACATTCGCAAACTCTCTCCTTCCCATCTACCTGTTCTGTTTCAAAATAAGTTCCTCTGCCAAAATGGATTCTAGGCCTCCTTTTTTTTCCCTTGAGCTTTAGGTGTAACCTAACAGTCATACGCCAACCGTCAGTTTGACTTAAGGCTTGGATTGAGTTTCTTCAACCTTAACTAGCTTTAAACATGCCCTCAGCTCCAGTAGCCTTGGCTTAAGTTGCACCTAGCATTGCACAACCATGCATCTATGTTCAACTTGTCCCAAGGGTACACCATGATTTCCATCTCAATCCATCAATTTTTTTTTTTTTTAAATCACCAGGTAGACCACAAAGAGAGGACCAACATTCTAATATTGACTCCATTGCCAACCAAGTAGTCTTATTGGCACTGTCTTACACAATTAAGAAGAGGGCCCCTCCTGAAACTAAGTAGTAGGCGAGTCAGCACTCACCAAAGGAACAAGAAAACTGAACCGAACAATCATCATCCATATTCGATAGTACTGTCATTTGGAATTGGTTAACTGACCAAGGAAGAGAGCAGGTGTTTTCCCACAAGTACAACTTGGAAATTCAAGTTGTCCCAAGATTTGAGCATCCCCAATAGTTGGGCTTATAATTTATATATGATTAACCCAATTGTTATAACTGAACTCAGACATTGAGAAATTTGCTTGGCACAAAAATGATGTGCAATCAATGGATTTTAAACGAAGATAGCATTAAACATTGGGTGTGGCTGTTGTTTTCATAGGGAAATAATATTTGCACAACACCTTGGTTACACAATTCATTAATACATGTCTTTTCAACTATTCAAACAATCGTTTGTTTATTTTTAAATAAAAAGTATACCTCTTCTTTGCAAGTTATTATTATAAAAATACTACTAAATAAGAATGACTGTTGTGTTTTAACCAATTTGATTCATATTTCACAACACAAAATTTTATATGGCATACCAACTGCTATAAAAGAAAGTATAGAAATAGGAATAGTGTCTTTTATTTTATTTGTTTCTGAGATTTTATTTCCAATATAACGAGTTATTTAGGGTGGACCACCATCTGTAATTTATTTTTTATTTTGAGGCCAGATCGAACGGTTGGAAGAATAGGGGGCGGTGGTAATTATTGGGAAATAGGAGGGGGAAGTTGAAAATTCATGGCGTAGCGTCCAGGCATGGTCTTCTCCGAGTCGTCGCTCTCTCTCTCTCTCCTCTCTCCTGAATGAAATCAAAACTCAGAAGGAGGACACAGAGAAACAGAGTTCAGACTTCATACTTCAGACTTCAGAGCGTGCAGTTGCAGAGGCAAACACAATGGGCCAGTCCACCACCGTACACTCACCTCTCGTCACCTACGTTTCCATGATATCTTTGCTCACACTCTGTCCTCCATTTGTCATTCTCCTGTAAGTTTCCATTCCATTCACTCTTTCTCTCGTTCTTCGCTACGATTATTTATTTTTTGTTTACTGAAATTAATCTCATTCTTATCTTCTCGATTCATTCGTTCTATGTCTAATCTTAGCTTCACTCGCAGCTTTGATGTATGTTAGAATTGAGTCCTATACACCAATTTTCATGGTAGCATGTTAATGACCGTGATTTCATTTCTTTCTCCTCAAATCTCAACTCAGACAGAGACATAGTCAAAGTCTAGGATCCTTAATATTCCAAACGAGCATCATTGTTTTTTTTAAAACATTGAATAGGCGATTAAAACTCCACAATTTTTAGAATCCTCTGTTCGATAAAATAGCACTTGCACAAAGCTAAAATGAAGATAAGAAATTAATAAATCCACGGATTTTTAGAAACCCCGATTTCAGATCTCATCCATTGCTTTTCGTCAACATTCCCCAGATACTCCCGTGTCAGAGATTATCAATTTGTTATTGAAATTTTATCAGCTTGTTCAGTTGAATTAGTCTTGCAAGCAGAGCAAACAGCTTCATCTGATTGCTTGCTAAAACAGAGTGGACTAGCGTCAAACCGTTTTCTATTACAGATGCTATTTAGAAAAATAATAATAAATTTAGCTATATCGAAACATCTAATAGGTCTGATTTATTCATTGACTTATGGGTCCAAATCATTCAGATTAAAACTTACTCAATACTAATTTTTGATGCATGGATTTGAAGCTTAGAATTTACTGCTTAATGCAGATGGTATACCATGACACAAGCGGATGGGTCTGTTTCACAGACTTGGGATTACTTGAGACAGAATGGGCTGCAAGGATTTATTAACATATGGCCTAAACCCACTGCTACCGCTTGGAAAATAATCGGTGTCTATGCTGCATTTGAAGCGGCACTTCAACTTCTTCTACCTGGTAAAAGGGTCGAGGGCCCCATATCTCCTACTGGCAACCGGCCTGTTTACAAGGTTGTTTATACTCTGAATATCAACTGTAACAGCGCTTTCTGTTTTAGCTTTTCTATAGCTGCTGAGGCATAAAAAATATTGTTTTCCCTTGGAAGGATGAAATTTCTGACTTTCTGCTACCTATTCTGTATTGTTATTATTTTGCTGAGTTACTATTTACTAATATTGTGTACATGCCTATGATTATCAAATGGCTATGTATCTGAAGCTTTTTTTGCTTAAATTGTACAGGCAAATGGTGTGGCCGCATATTTAGTGACATTGATTACCTATCTTGGCCTTTGGTGGTGAGGGTTTTCTTGATCATATCCTTGTGTTTTAACTTGCCAACAATGCTTTACACGATGATCTTTTGTTCCTTGCAAGAATTATTATCCCCTTCACAAAATTGGCAGTATCCACTCTGCAAATAATAAAATTGCTCACTTGAGACTCAGGGTCATAAAGTTAGAATTCAATGAGTCAGTCAATTTCCTTTTTCATGGAACTCTCTTTTGAAGAGCATATAATACCGGTACAATGCAATTGTTCTTTCTTATATTTGCTCTAGTATGCTTTTATGATTAATGCCTTGGTCGCCCAGAGGCTTGATTTATTATACTTTCATCTACGTCATAGTGTTTCTTTCTTTCATGGTTTGTAACTTTCCACCAGTCTTAGCCACGGGGGCTTTCTAGTGTTGAACTATTATCTTTTGGTTTTTGGTGGTCTTTTGAGAGGGGAACTTAATGAAGATATTGTTTCAGTATCACTTATAAAAAAATATATTTCATTTCATGTTGGGTTTTCCAATTTATGTTTTAATAATGAAATAAATAAACTATAAGACATTTCACAGAGATCCGTGGCTATTATATGTCTAGTGAATTTATAGGGAAAAACAAGAATAATCATTGCCAGCCCTAAATTGAAAATCCCTTTTCATTTTTAAGGCTTGATGAAGGGTAGGTTTCTGTGCTGTTGTAGGCATTTAAGTATCTTAAGCAATTGAGCTAAAATTACCGGGCCTTTTGTCAGAAAATTGTTTTCAAGTTTTTCCATACAAGCTTTTTCTGGGAATCAAGATGTTTTGCCTTGTTAACGTTTTTTTTATCCCAGCAATGAAAAGGCACATAATTTTGACATGCATTTTGCAGGTTTGGAATATTCAACCCCACCATTGTTTATGATCACTTGGGAGAGATATATTCAGCACTCATTTTTGGGAGCTTTGTCTTTTGTATTTTCTTATACGTAAAAGTGAGAAATTAATATAGTAGAAATTACTTGTTATTTGTCTTCCATATTCTACTTACATTGAAATTTCTTACTCAAGTATTATATTCACTAGGGTCATTTGGCACCATCTTCTACTGATTCTGGCTCATCTGGGAACATAATTATTGATTTTTACTGGGTAATTATTTTTCTAATTTATTGTTTTTTTTTTCTTTGAGAACAATTTCAATGGTTTGGCCAAATACATATGGAGTTTGGTTTCTCCTCAAATACAAGGTTTCATTTGAATGATGTCATTGTAATGACTTCTCATTCTTGCAGGGTATGGAGCTCTATCCACGAATTGGAAAAAATTTTGACATAAAAGTTTTTACGAACTGCAGATTTGGAATGATGTCTTGGGCTGTTCTTGCAATGACCTATTGCATAAAGCAGGTAGTGTCTCAAGATTTATTCTGTATATGAATGTTAAAATCAAGTAATACCAAATAGCACTTGCCTTACGTTAGCTGCAGATTACTGTTTGTAGAGTCCAATGTTTAGATGGCTAACATAGAAAATTAGCAATCCTTTGGAAGGACTGTTTGTTGGTCAATGATATTCCCTTTTAGACATGCCTTAGGCCTAAGGCTTTCGAGGCTAGGTGACTGAGCAAACTCTATATTTACTTCATGAGTATTGATATAATTTATAATATTTAAGCTTATTTGGAGCTTTGGTTGCTGGTTCTTGATATAGTTTTGGTCTACATATTTACCATAAATACCTTGGTTCTCTACTTTTATATTAAACTAAATTGAATGATTCCCCTTTTAAATTGCTGAGATTGTTTGGAGAAGACGGGAAATGGAAGTTTAACTTTGAGAAGTTAAAGATTTTACTTGAAGCTGGATTGTGTTTTAAAACTATGGACCTTCTATCCAAAGAGAGGAGTTAAAACCACTTAGGAAATGCCTTTGCATAGTTCAACATTTATTATGAGTTACTGATTTATATGTTCATAAACCAAGGTTTGCAAACTTCATAGTTTTTGCATTTAAGGCAGAGAATATGAAACTGTCCTGTGTTTCTAAGTCTATTTGATAGAGGTAATGTATATGTACATCAATTCATCATAGTGACTTATGACATTGGACTTATATGCATTTTGTTTGCCTTGTAGGCTGTCATGAGGTATAAGCATTTTTTATGTTTTGTTCATGCTAATATTCTATCAACTAACGAATTGGATTAAAGTGTCTTTTTAGCTCAAATTTTGCTATTTTCTCCCAAAATTTTATTTAGTTCTACTACTGGTTTCAGTGTCATATCATCCTCATCTTTGTCTGTGGAACTTCCTATGTCACCTTGGATATAATGATCTGAGACTGACTTGTACCAACAATGAACAGTTGGTTCAGTCCTATATGAACATTTTTTGTATTTTCTGAATTTTAGCTTATGATATTTCCCCCCTCTACCGGTTTTCTAATGTTTGTATTTTTGTCTTAATAGTATGAAGAAAATGGGAAGGTAGCTGACTCAATGCTTGTAAATACTACATTAATGCTGGTGTATGTCACCAAGTTTTTCTGGTGGGAAGCTGGATATTGGAACACAATGGATATTGCACATGATCGAGGTTTACATATGCTCTATTCTTGTTTCTGATTAGCATACTAGATCTTTTCCACTGTTGTACTTATTATGGTTATGAACAAGAACACCAGTTTTTTTGATGGTACCATAACAACTACTTATTTGGAGAATTTTTTTGTATGAGAATGACTTCATTAGTTTTCTGAGGTTACTTATACTATGTAATTTCCATGACACATCTTATTGCTAAATTCTTTATGCAAATTGTTTTCAAAGTTCATTTTTATCTCACTGAATTTTTTTACACGTAATTTGGCAGCTGGTTTTTATATTTGTTGGGGCTGCTTGGTGTGGGTTCCATCTATATATACATCTCCTGGAATGTACCTTGTCAACCATCCTGTAATTCTTGGCACCCAGGTACCGTCCTCCTCCAGTTTACCTTGCTGTTTTGCTGATCTGTTGTAGTGATGTTGCCAGTGGAAAGATATATCCTTTATTTTAATTTTATTATTCTATAGCTTCCTGTCTCTTTCCCTATTTTTCTGAAAATTTATCTCCCTGTCTTCCAGCTAGCAATCTTTGTTCTAGTGGCTGGCATTCTATGCATATACATCAACTATGATTGTGACAGGCAAAGGCAAGAATTTCGTCAGACAAATGGAAAATGCTTGGTCTGGGGAAAAGCTCCGTCAAAGGTTTGGACTCATGGCATCTACTCTATGATTTCCGTCTGGGGTGCACTTTCTTTATAACGTAGTGGAATTTTTATATAATTTTTAGCTGTGAGACTTGCATAAGCTAGTGATATGACAATGCCTTTGCAGATAGAGGCCTCCTATACCACCACTTCTGGGGAAACGAAAGCCAGCCTTCTTTTAACATCTGGATGGTAAGTTTTCACTTAAAATGCTTTAACATGAAAACATGGTCATGATTATAGGTCCGAGATTTATTTTCAATGTTAGAATTCCATGAAAAATGAGTGCTAGTAGCAAACATCCAGATATATATGCTTACCATGTGAGCTTAAAATCTCTGAATTGTCCTTGCCTTTTTACATGGTTTTATTTGCTTAGAATGCATGTCTTCCAGTTAGATGGCCAAGTTACTTTTCCTATGGTACCTGCAGGTGGGGGTTATCTCGTCATTTCCATTATGTCCCAGAAATACTAGCTGCTTTCTTTTGGACAGTTCCAGCTCTTTTCAGTCATGTAAGAGTGTGATTAACTGTTATCTCTATGAGTTGAAAATTGGAACAAGTTTTAATCTTAGCTGCATCTTTTTTTCTTGCAGTTTTTGCCTTACTTCTATGTGATATTTCTTACCATCCTTCTCTTTGATCGAGCAAAAAGGGATGATGATCGATGCAAATCCAAGTAAGCATATAGAAAATAATATCTGCTAGGGTTACCTTTTGTGTCTTTTCCGCATACATGGATTACCAGACACCCACCTAATTATCATTTACTTTTACAAATGGTTTTCTTTATGACTTGTTAGTCTATCATGTAATACTTTTTGTATTTTTTTTTAACAATATAAAATCAATGACATAGGAAACAGCCTCTCCGCTTGCGGAGTAAGGTTGTGTACATCTACGCTCTCCAAAACTCACCAAATAAGAGCTTCGTGCACTGAGCCATCCTTTTATAAAATCAATGACATGCCATAAGCCAATTGGTCTGTTTTCTTAAAGCATGCAAATATTTTGGTCTAAAGCAAATGTATTTTAGGAAATTCCAATTTCTCATAGTAATGTTATTAAAAAAAAAGGAATAATTAGGTAATATGCCTTATGCTCAATTAAAAGAATTTTTCCTATTCATGTTGCCACTCAAATATATTCTAATTGCCCGAATATCAAGGTATTGGGGTTAAGCAGCATTTTATGAATAATGTTTGAAAATTTCACTGCATGCAGGTATGGGAAGTTCTGGAAACTCTATTGCAAAAAGGTCCCTAGTAGAATCATTCCAGGAATCTACTGAAGAATGATCGTCAATTAGGGCTTGACTTGAACCTTATCCACCTGGTTTCTATGCCATGTGGTTAAGTAAGGACGCCAAGTCTTCTTATTTTGTTTATTGCCGTCTCTTGGTGCTCTTACTTCCTGTATTAAATTCGTATGCATGGTGGTGGGACTTTGATATGCTTTAGGGCTTTTACTTAGAACTAATTAAGCCGAATGTTCTGACTTTTAAATATCATTTGGTTCTTTCCTAGCTGCTTGAGTCATAAGTAATGACAGGAAAAATGGAATTCCCATCAATTATGAGTATATAGTGAGCTATATAGGGCTACTATGAAATCAAGCCGATCAAGACAAGCACCCCAACCTATTTGGATGGTTTGGTTTGATTTAGTCATATTCAGGTTGGGTTAATTTGAAAGTTTCTTTAGGAAGTTCGGTTTGGGATGGATTAGAGTTACCAAAAATTTGAACTTTCTATAACTTAAAAGTTACTCAACCTAACTCATCTTATGTAAAATTATGTCATTTTATAGTTAGTCATAATAGTCATATAGAATAAAAACTGCAGTCATGTTTAAATAATATGATATTGTATGTATAAAAGTGACCTTTAATCAATTTAATACAGTTGATAATTGATTTGCAGTTTATTTTTAGCTCTACCTTGGATGCCTTTTTTTTGGTCGAAGACTATAGATGCATATGACTATTGCATTATTAAAGGGATAACGCTTGTCGCCAATATTTTTTTTTTAAAATAATTATGGGGATAATTTAAATTAAAAGAATTGAATTGAACTATAAATAAATTTGGAGAACATAATTGCTCTAATTAAAATAATTTAGATTTAATTATTTTATTGAATAAATTATATTGACACAAAAAAAAGAAAAGCAGTTAAATTTCAGAAAATTTACATCAGCCATTTGATATAACGTTACCTAAGAGGACAAATAAAAATAGGTGCAATAAACCAATTACAACCTTATAAAGTGGATGTGTCTGCAATTTTTCATTGAGGCATTCCCACTCATACCCACTTTCCTACATTACAAGTAAAATATTTTAGCTCTCATTAGAAAAATAATTTCAAAAGTTTTATGTGCAATAGGTGTTATTAAAATATAATCCAAATTATTATCTGATATATTAATTAGATGAAAATTGCTATAAATTTAATTTTATAATGTATGGTTTTATTATTATAAGATGCAATGAATATCTGAAAATTATAAAATAAAATACTATAAGGTTAAATAGATTGTTCCAAATTTGATTTGGTATAATGAATTTTAAACATTGGCAATTATTAAGATATTTTATGTTTTTAACTCTCACAAAGATTTTAAAAAATAATTACAGCTTTTAAAAAGCTACTTTAAATCATTACCTGAGGGTGTTCATTTAACAATATATTTATAAATCTTCAAAAGGATACGTTGTAGCTTTAAGTGGAGAAAAGA
This sequence comes from Gleditsia sinensis, assembly GCA_037074535.1. NCBI lineage: Eukaryota > Viridiplantae > Streptophyta > Magnoliopsida > Fabales > Fabaceae > Gleditsia > Gleditsia sinensis. The sequence goes on along the minus strand of CM073469.1, from coordinate 274,014 downwards.
AAAAATGAATAAGTAAAGATAAGTGACGACGGGAGAAAGATGAGTTGAGGGCGTTGGGTATTAGATTTGGGGGTGGCTCCCTGTGTTTATCCTAATTCACTGTCTTCGTACGATAATCAACATCTCCCTGGCTCCACCCTCCACACCTCAGAAGCTGCCAACCAATTGAAAGTTTGATTAGGTTTCAATCTTCCTCTGACATTGTCTCCAATTTTACCTCTCGATTTTCTTTAATTGAAAACTTAAATTATTGTTTCTTGCATACTCAATTTGTTAATTTCAGTTTCGCCTTTGGTAGATTCGGCTTGCTGAACGAATGTTTAGGGTTTCTATGATGTTTAGTTTTGTAGAACTTTATTCTTTATCAGATCTAAATTATGACGGTGTTTTCGATCTTCCGTTCCTTAGAAGAACCTAGTATTTTGTTTTTCTCAAACATTCATGTTGAGGATTCTGAGCAGTCCATTTATGGTTTCGGAGCTATCCGTGGACGGTTTTATTACCTGGTATACTCGGCATGTACGGCTGTACCGAGTTTAACATCGGGCCTTGACTTAGCAATTCGATCTTTATTGTTTTACCACTTTGTGTTTCTTTATGTCGAGGATATTTTCGCTTCAAAAGTTGTGGCTGGTTTATTATGTGTTCTTTAAACTTTGACTTTTGTAATCAACCGTCTTTTATTTCTATTTTGTTTCCATCTTTTACTCCAATTTTCAACATCTTTATAATCAATATTATTTGATCTCATTGCTTGACAGAGATGTCATCTTATGACAATGTTGTTGGTGGGAAATTGAAGCTTAAGGGAAAGGCCCTGGATGTGAAGGCTGGTGGAGTGAAGAAGAAAAAGAAGAACAAAAAGAATCAAGATCAAATTTCACAAGTCACTGAAAATGAATTGTCAGCAGGTTGGTTTCTCTTATCAGAGCATGGAATTATTTTAGTTCTTACTTCTTACAAAAAAAAGTAGGTCTTAAAATTAAATTATAGCGTGTTTGTTGTCATACAAGTTTGAGACTATAAATTATCAGTCAGTATATATGGAGCTCAGTCTATAATTACCCTAGTAATTGCTTGACAAAGTGAGATCATGTAAATGGTTCAGTTGTATTTCTCGTGGTTCTGTTGCTTGTATAGTAGTAATGGCTTATGGAATTGGATTGAGCTTGTCAACCGTATAGACTATTGTGGCACGAGGACTAGCTGCTCTAATTATTTGGCAGGTAAACTGATTTGTCTGTGTCCAAGAAAGATCACAATGAGAAGATGCCTGGATTTTGGAAGAACATGACCACTGCAATTTGCATGGTAATCGAAAATGTTCGATTCACTTTTGAACTGAATGATTCGATGTGATTTTTGTGGCCGTCGATACAAATTGGTGGCCAAATTGCCGGAGGTCTAGAATAGTTGCCAGAATTGCAGAATTGAACAATTCTGCGATTCCATTAGCCTTCTCTGCGATCGGTTCTGCATTGGGTCCTTCGTGGCCTGATGCAATGCAGAATGAAGCTCTTTCTCTTACCTATTTTGTTTTTTTTTCATATATTACAACTTAACCCAAATGCTGAAATGCAGAGTTTCACTAGATTACCTTATTTACTCTATTTACAACTATGAAGTCTAAAACCATTCAAAGTCAAACTCTTAAGTCTACAACCTCAAGGTTAAATATTCATTGCCAGAGGCACAGCAAGGTTAAATTTTTTGCTGCTACTTATTATGTTTAGCAAATAGCAAGGCTTAAACGTAATCAACAAGGAACTCTCTTTTGTGTCAATCTTCTCCTTCTTTTGGTTACCTTATTTACTCTATTTACAACTATGAAGTCTAAAACCATTCAAAGTCAAACTCTTAAGTCTACAACCTCAAGGTTAAATATTCATTGCCAGAGGCACAGCAAGGTTAAATTTTTTGCTGCTACTTATTATGTTTAGCAAATAGCAAGGTTTAAACGTAATCAACAAGGAACTCTCTTTTGTGTCAATCTTCTCCTTCTTTTGGTTAGCAAAGGTTGAGTTTCTCTCAAGTCTAAACCCTCACCCTTCTTAATTTGTAAAATTGCTAAAATTTTATGTTTTACATAGGTCTAGGAATCTATGATTTGTGATTTATGAACTTATGTCTCTTTAAGAGTCATAGTTATTTACTTTTGTTAATTATTGAGGTAAATGTTTTATTTTGAGCATTTTGTTTATGCTTCCTATTTATACATATTTTATACTATATATTTGAAGCTATTTTTCAATTTGTTCCTAAATTGTACAATTCAATATGATTCACGAAGTAAAAATAAATATTTCGATTCACGATTTGAATTGTGATTTGACAACTATGGCAATTAGTACTTTGTAGTATTAATGGTCAGCATAAACCCAAGGATGAAAAATAACATCTTCATTCTTCCAATCAGACATGTTGCTCCACAAAATGGTGATTGATTCCATGATCGTTACCTCTAACACCTTGTATTGGGTGGGGCATCCTTTCCTCAATACCCAATGCATGTTGAATAAAGAAATGGTGGTTAGTCATTTGCTGGCTTTGCTGAATATCAAGTATTGGGATCACAGATTCAAGTGAAATTCCAAATTTTCATTTGATGGATATGGAACGATACAGAGATTAGCATGGCCTCTGCACAAGGATGACATGCACAAATCGAGAAATGGTCCAAATTAACTCGCTTAGGTGGTTTGGCAATGTGTAGAGAAGACTCGTAGAAGGCTTTCTGAAAAGAGTAAATTAGATGGAGAGTAGTCCGATAGTCAGAGATAGAGGGAGATCAAAGAAATAGATAAAACTATTAAAAAATATTTAATAATTAATAATCTCTTTTTTTATTTTATTTATAATATGCTACTATAGCGACGTTTGATCCATATAACCAACTCTATTTATAGAGAAAAGACTCAGTTGTTATTGTTGAATAGTTAGTTTTTTTCCACAATTAGAAGATATCCTTTTTTTTTTTTGGTTAAAATTAAAATGGTTTGTGACCCCTATGGTGGGTAGGAAGGTAAATTTAAGTGAGTGCAATGCTTTGTGGCAATATTCAACAAGAAAGATGGCACTTTTACCATTCAATGTTATGTGTCAGATAACTCTGCATTGTCGTGCAAAACAGATTATGACTTGGAACTGCTCAATAGTTGTATCTGTTACATCTTTCCTCAATCTTTCTATGGTTAGCTGACCATAAATTATCTGATATAATTTGGGTCGTTTATGTTGTCTAATGTAGGTGGAAGTACAGAACAAACTAAAGATCCTAATGATCAAGACATAAATGATGTGGACAAATTGAATGGGGAAGGGAAGACTGCGCATTATGACGATCATCTTACACCGGCAGAGAGACGATATATAGAACAGAGGGAGAAACTTGATGTTCATAGACTGGCTAAGATTTCTAATAAATCTCACCGGGACAGGATTCAGGATTTCAACCAGTATTTGGCAAACATGAGCGAGCATTATGATATTCCCAAAGTAGGCCCTGGATGATTATGAGTTGTACAAGTCAAGGCCAACCTCCATTTGCATTTTTCCGTGTAATTTTAATGCTATGCTTATGCACTTTAGTTGTTGTCGCTACAGATATAATTTATCATGGAATATGTGATATTGCAGATGTTAATATTTGATTTCTTTCTTATGGGTCAGGAAATGATTTTAATACCTCAGAAGGTTTTCCACCTTTTTTTCATTTCCTTATGTGCAACAAAGTAGGGAACATGCTTATTTATCTTTGCTATTTATGCTTGTTTTCTTTGCCAGCTTAGAACATTTTAAGGTGATCTGTAGTATGCGACTGATAACTAGATGTTATTGTTTGAATGATAACTGTGCAGGAGGCATCCTGTGAGAGATACGAAATGCGTTGTCTATCATGGTTATAGCAAACGATACTATAGAAATAGTCGGTATGCAAACATTTTCGTCCATGCATCTTAATGTACTTAAGCATTCTGAATATCTAAAAGCATATTTGCTTTTATTTTCAAGCATTTCATAAAAACATGAGAAGTTAATGTATGAGATAACAATGAAAATGAAGACGTTTAGCTTGTAACTTTGAAAGACTATTATTGCCTCTCCTAAATTTTGACATGCAAATTCTGAGGCTCAGCCACAAGGATTAATCCACTGTAAATGGACCACGTTCCCACATCTAAGACTCGCACATGCCTGCAAGTATTTCAAGTTCTAATATAAACTTATTTGCATAAATAGAAAGAACATGTTTCATCTCTTATTCTCAATGAATGACGTGAGAGAATGATCAGAACACATGATCATCGCTCCACATGCAACTAGATCAAAAGCCAAACCAGCACCAGGAAGGGGGTGTGATATGAACCGAACAGACTCGTGCACAACTCAAATAAACGAGAAATCCAACCAGAGGATCCTTGGTTGCCGCTTTCAATGAACTAATACTACTCAAACATGCTTGCAATCTCCAATCATCGGGTTTCATCCTCAAGATTTCGGAAACCATTAGTCAGGTCCTCATGCAGCTTCTTAAATTTGGCAACCAGAGCTGCTTCACCTTCGGCTGGATCCTCAAATTTCTGCGACCTGCAATGTCAGCAGGTCAAAAGTTATGACCCACTTTCTTTGATATGTAAAGTAAGTCATCTTCCCTGCCAAAAGATTACTTACACTAAACGGTAAAAAAGATCTCCCAAACGATGCTTGACAAGGCTGTAAGTTATCTTTTGACCGTCTGTACCAGCTCCCCTCTCTACCGCCTGCACATTTAGCCACCACCATGTCAAAGATCCGTTATTTGAATGCAATATAACCAACTTAACTGAAGCGTCTTTTCAAGCTAAAGTAAGAACAATTTGGCTGAGCAATGAACAAAAATGCAGGACGTAAAGAAAATATCAGTTTCAATTCTCAAAATATGAGGAAAGGGTACCGACTGATTACTTACACACCATAGATGGGGAAATTACCTGATTAGCCAAATTGTAGAAATGGATAATGTTGCGCATCATCCAAACGGATTTGTAGAAAGGACAGAATTTGTCGTATCTGTCACAGCCACACGAAAGGTACCCACATAAGAAAAGTAACCAATAAAACCGATGCATTTACCAAAAAAATAAAAAACAAAAAACCAATGCAAGGAGTAAAAGCAATCTGAGCAAGATAATCCAGAGCGGGGCCCTTACGGAGTAAAAGCATTCTGAGCAAGATAATCTTCCCTCAAAAGCTTTGCAGTTTCTAAGGTGATCTTATCACCTTCAGCTAAAGCATCCTTGCCTACAAGCTGCAATGGTTTGCATGGCCATTATATTAGATGTAAATGATTCAGATCCAGTTCACTACTTAGAATGCAGATTAACAGAATTCCTGATAAATATCGCCAAAACTACAAAAGGCCACAATTTAGTATAATTTGTTAAAGTTCCACCTATCATCATACTATTCCTTGGGTTGACTTTATTTTCTAAGTCAGGTTTAACAGACCGAGCTGCATAATATTTGGTTCTCAGGTTATGATACCTCCTATTCCCATAAGTTGAAGCTGAACAATTCTCAATACCTTTTTCCTTCCTATAAGAGTGTTGTAATAATTATCCAAAAAAAAATTTCAAGATATAGAACCAATAAGAAAACATACCTGAACAATTTCGTTCAGGTCATCTTCTCTCTGCAGCACTTCACGAGCCTTTGTCCTAATGCTTATAAAATCTGGATCAAATTGCTCATAGAAAGATTCCAATGCCTGGAGAAGCAAAAAGAAAAAAAAGAAAACAATCAGGTGTAGAATCAACAGCAAGAACTATATGGGGGCCAAAGTAACAGATTTTAGGACATACCGTTGAATACTTTGAATAGGAAATAAGCCAATTCACAGAAGGAAAATGCTTCCTCTGGGCAAGCTTTTTGTCCAAGCCCCAGAAAACCTGCCAAGTAGCAAAAATCAACTCAGTGATTGAATAGGTTAGAGAAGAATAGGTAGAAGAAAAATCCACAGAAATAGTCATATTGATTGCCCAAATTGGGTTGTAGAGTTTATGGCATCAGTCAAAAAGCTCTGGGGCAGCCTTTCTTCCCCAGGAGTTACTTTACTTTGATAAGCACAGTTGAAAGTATAGCTTTACCTGAACTATGCTGAGAGTTGCAGATGTCACAGGATCTGAGAAATCTCCACCTGGTGGAGAAACAGCACCAACAATTGTGACACTACCAGTACGTTCAGGACCTCCAAGACATTTTACTTTGCCAGCACGTTCATAGAAAGAAGCTAAACGTGCAGCAAGGTAAGCAGGATATCCACTATCCGCAGGCATTTCTGCCTGTGTAAGACAAAAATAACTTTTAAGTTAAGAAAGCTAAGCAAGTTGAAGCAACATAATACATGGCATCTCAAAACAAAATGTAAGTTAAGAAAGCAAAGCAAGTTGAAGCAACACAATGCATGGCATCTCAAAACAAAATAGTAGTCAATGTCAATGTTTTCAATATCTCTCATGCCAAATGATATGAACAAATCATCTAATATACCTAAATAAAGGATTCAAGAGAGACAATACAACATTATAAGCAAAAAATACACAATTATTTGAAGTACAGAAGGAAAAAAAATCTATTTTAGAGGGAATATGATGTACAATTATCATTGTACAACTTAAAATGCATACCAGCCGTCCAGAGATTTCACGCAATGCTTCTGCCCATCTAGATGTTGAATCTGCCATCATGCTGACATTGTAACCCATATCTCTAAAATACTCAGCTAGAGTGATACCTAAGATTCCAAACACAGCAGTGTCAAAATATACCTCCCATAATAATTTCATTCTCTTCCAAATAACAGTTCACCCATGAGTTAACCTATTTCAAATAACAGTAGTTACTGAGACATTCAACGCATACATCAATCCTCAGGTAGCATTCTAGAATTAAAAATTTCAGTATTTTTTCTCATCTCAGTTACCATCCAATGGGTGTGATCTCATTCTCCCGTAGTCCAGTAAATACAGATTATTACCCATCATCATTTTAATTATATTTTGGTAATTTGGTGACTAAAAGAGATTATCCAACACAAACTTTCAACTAGTTAAGCCTCATAGCAATTTGTTAGTAAAAATGCTAGAATATAGGGCTGAAATAAGTTAAAGTAATAATAAACACACAATATATTAAGTAGATATATTACAAATTTCCAATTAAAATGTATGTAAATGGCTTAGCCCTAAAATTAAGGAAAATGGCATTTATTTGAAGTACAGATTATTGCTGATGCTGACGTAATGGTGGCTGATCAGTTCTGATCGGCCTATCCCAGATTTCTACAGTTTCCTATTTCCTGCAGTAGTTTCTTATTTCTCGCAGTTTTATATTTCCTGCAGTAGTTTCTTCCTGTTTTATCTAAGATTCTGTTTCTTAAATCTAGGAATTTATTGTTGCTTACGTTTAGGGATTGATTGTACTTGATTTTAGGAAACTCATTGACAGACTTGTCAAGTTTTTCCTATAAATTACTGTTAGCCAGAGAACAAAATTCTCAGTGAAGAATTTCTTTTTCTCTTTTTCTACACAGATATAATACAGTTTCGGTTCAGGTGAATAACATATAGGACTACAGACACAGTAGCATATCTATGTGCACTTGTGCAGTATACAGCTCCTCCAATTGTTTTTTGGATAAAAAGATATTACTCACTTACAGATCAACAATGAAGTTCACTCCATAGCTAGGACTTGAGCAAGAAAACTCTACTGATTGCAACATTAAACAAACTTTACATCCCAAATATAATTGTTATAATTACAAAAGGAAAGAATTAGTAAAGAGAACAAGTTCAACAACAAAATGATGTTCTAGAAAGGAGCTAGAAGTCACCTGTATAAATTGAAGCCTCACGAGCAGCCACAGGCATGTTTGAAGTGTTAGCCACCAGTGTTGTACGCTTCATAACGGATTCTTCACGGCCATCAGGCAATGTCATTGTAAGTTGTGGAAAGTCCATCAAAACCTGAACAATCATTAATTTTTTTTCATCAATAAAAAAGGTTGGTTAAAGAGATAAATACAAGTTTTAATAAAAGTAGATAGGAAGGAAACATACCTCTGCCATTTCATTTCCACGTTCCCCACAACCAACATAAACAACAGTATCAGAATTGGAATACTGCAAAAAATTATAAAAGCTCAATGAAATAGGAAAACATTTTATAATTACAAAACCATTATGCCCTGATGGGCCATATAAGGCTCACCTTTGAAAGAGCCTGACTAATGACAGTTTTACCACAACCAAAAGCTCCAGGTATGGCACAAGTCCCACCGAGAACAGAGGGGAAAAGGGCATCAAGAACACGCTAATGCCAAAAAAAAAAATAATTAGACATCACAGCTATCAAAATTAGTTCATAGATGAGACAACTGATATCAATTAAGTTTACCTGACCAGTGAGCAGAGGAGTATCAGCTGCAAGTTTGGATGCAACAGGCCTTGGACTACGTACAGGCCAAGTCTGCAAGGGGGAAAAGTATATGCATATTAAGAAAATTATGTAATGAAGGATGAAAAAAGGAAACCAAGACACTTCAACAAAGTAGCAAAAAGAAAACAACCAAGAAACCTGAAGCATGGTGAACTGTTTTTTGACACCTTGAAACTCAAGCTCCAATACAGTATCCTGCAAAAGTATATATGAAGTCTAAAAATCATATTCTGCAATAAAAATGAAGAAGGTCCTGCTTATAAAAAATTGCAGTCATATAATTTGTTTTTTTGCAATCCTGCCCTTATCACAAAATCATAAAGCAAAATGATGTCCCAAACATAACTCTTAAAAACAACTTCAAAAATTTAAGTACAAATAATTGACTTCAAATGATCTTGTAACAGAAAGTAAGCTGGAGTCTGGAGATACAATAGCAAATAAGTTTAAAAGACAAACCTTCAAGGAATATTGACCAGGTGGTGCAATGTATGTAATCTTTCCCATGGCATCAGGAGGAAGTGCAATATGGTGTTGCATTAAACTGTTCTCAAAAACCGTCTGCATTATGAATTGATCCCCACAAAGCTTTAGAAGATTCAATAAATAGTAATCGGATTCATTTACAAGCTAAATTATATGGGTGGAAAACATACAGCATATAAATCTCCACCAGTCAATAGGTCACCTTCACCTGTCACCAGTAAAAATTGAATTTCAGAAAAAGGGGGGTTCAATAATTTTTTTTTCTTTTCAGTACTTGAATATAAAATAGCAATTATTTTTTCTCTAATTACCAATTTTTTTAGGCTGAAACTCCCAAAGTATATCTTTGTCAAGTGCTGGAACAGAGACACCACGAGGAATATAGACATCACCAGATCTTTTTGCAATAGTTTTCAAAGGCCTCTGTTTTTATCAGAATTTAGAAAGGTAAAAGTTGGAATGACCAAAATAAATAATCAAACAAGGCAATCCACTGAAAAAAGAAAGCTTACTAAACTGAACTAGTCATCAATTGTAGTAAGAAACAAAAGAACGTTCCAAGTAGAGTAAAGGCAAACCTGAATGCCATCAAAGATATTTCCTAATATTCCAGGTCCCAACTCCACCGATAAAGGCTGTTATTCAACATACTGCTCATCAGCTAAAGCAGGCAACAATGTATTTAAACATTCAGGAAAAAGGCAATATCAGATCTCACCTTGTGTGTCCGTAGGACTGGATCATTCACCATCAAACCAGCCGTTTCTTCATAAACTGAAATTGTTGAGAAACAATAAATTTCTTGTTAAAAACTTTAAAAAGAAAAGAAAATCTCATATTTTCTACAAGGCCATCTAATAGTCAGTAAAATGACCCTTGCTGTAGCAAATAATTAGGCTCAATGAAGGAAAGCTAAAAAAAAAAAAGGATTCAAAGTCTCTTGATCATAATGGGGACCTTAAAAGTGTAAGACCTTGGATAGTAGCAGAATCTCCTTCCAAACGAATAATTTCACCAATAAGGTTATCAAGACCAACACGCACTAGTTCATACATAGCAGCCCCAGCCATGCCATCTGCAACCACAACTGGTCCGGATACCTGTGGTAGTTGGGAAATGCATAATGATACAACTTTAGCATCATATGGCACTTGTGTTCAAGTTACAGGCCAAATAATTCAATTAAAAATAATGGGAAATGATTGACACAAGGAATATATATGCCAAAAGGCCCAGAGAAACTTCACAAGCCATCATCGAAACAAAAGTACACACAGCATACAAACACCCAATGGTGTACACTTACGTCACATAAAAGGGCAAACAATGAACAGACACTAGAAAAAGACAACAGCATCCACAAAGCCAAAATAAATCCGGAAGTTTTTATACTAAACCACTCATATCAAGTGGCTAAATACATTAATCCCACCTTCGATTGAACTTGGACAAACTCAACAACAATAACCAAAATGCATAATTCGATCCAATGATCAAAATCGAATCTCTTACACTTCAAACTAGATAAAAAGAGTTACACAAGTAAAAGCAAACCCAATAGAGTCACTCTGATTATTTTGGAAGATACCAATTAAAACGAAAATGAAAAGAACTGATCAAGAGGTAGAGCATACCTTACGAACGTAACCGTATTCACTCTCCTTCTCGGAGTCTTCGAAGGTGGTCAAACGAGCTCCGTAAACCGCAGGCATTTTCAGGCAGGTATCAGATCAAACAAGTAGAGCGCTGAAACTGAGCTTGAATTTGAAGATCTAGGATTTCGATCGAATCACAGAATAGAACTAGCCAGAGAAGAAGTTTGAGAGAAAGAAAGAAGAGAGATGGATCATGGAGGGAGAACGTGAATAATTGGTATGGCAAATTTGTTGCATTGCACAGGATGTGACTGTGATGGTTAGGGAAGGTTTGATCGAGTGCGGACATGTATAGGGGGAATGCTCCTTTGTTCCGATTTTATTAACTGATCAGAAAGGACCCACAACATGTGGTCTTGATTGTAAGCTGACTTGGATTAGATGTGAATTTGATATTATAACTAATCGCCACGTTGCTATCTAAGGGTGAGCTCGAGAGTTGAGTTATCGAACTATTGCCCATAACAAAAAAGATATATTTATATTAGAGATCTTCTGATCCCTTCATTATACGCGCTCCTCCTCAATTGCTTCTCATTTGAATTCCCGTGTACGCAATGGAAATATCACTTGCAAGTCCAATAAAATGCAGGAATTGGACTTTTGAGGTTTCAAAATTTAAATAAGGTTCGCAAAAGGGAAAAGGGTCACTTTTGTAGGCTGCTGCCTACTGGCGCTCATCTATAGAGTCAATCAGACAAGATGTTACATGACTATTATTGGGACCGTTCAGTGTATACCAAGCCTATAGTCTCATCTATTTACAGTACTATTACCGGATGCCCTGAAGGGACTAGGTCCGTGTAGTATATACAGAGCCTCAATGGGGAAAGGAAGAGTCACTTAAACAATAAACAGTGTAGGGCGCAACTGCAAACTGTACATGTCAACAAAGCAAACTATTCCATCGTTCTTTAAGAGCCTCATAAGCCTTAGCACAAGGGATAGCCAGCAACTCGTGCTTTCCGTCACTACCAGTTTCAGTCGCTAGGTTCAGCCTCAATAGCGTATTGATGGCCTTGTCAATTGGCATTTCAACCTGCCAGTTTCAAATTGTTAATAAATGCTGCTTATGGTCAGCATTATCGTGTATGCTAAGAAGAAGAAAGAAAAAAAAAAAAAACGTGGTACCTTGACTTTAAACATTTCGTACATGAATCTCTCACACCTATCTCCAACACTTTGTCGGCAAGTGACCTGCAGGCAAGAAATATCTTTGGTTATATATGCAATTTGCCAGGGCCTGTCATTTATAATCATTGGTTCACTTGGCTTGTGTTGTTAGATCCACTTCAAATAATGCCAAACTATCGGACAGAGATTTGGCAATAACCCCAAAAGCATGAGACTCAGTATGAGGAAAACAGGAGGAACAAACCTGACCCTTCTCTGCTTTGAGCAGGATGGCATAGGCCAAAATAGCTTCCTTGTACTGCGTATGTAAACGTCAGGGAATATTAGTTACCAAAGGTCCTTATAAATCTAAAAAATGAAGCTAGAAGGGAATAGCTAGAGTACTTTTCACACCAGTCCTCGAATTTTCAAGAAAAATATTGTAAATAGGTTCACCACTTTGAAGGAGGCTTCTGATTTCGGGTGATTCTATGGAGAGATTGAGCTCTCCGTAGAATCACCCTAATTTCACAACATTAACCACATGAAACAAGTCCATAATTGTTAATATTTACCAAAATTATATTAGTTCAACTAAGGAAGTATATCATGCCATGATGAAGACAACCAAAAAACTAAAGCACTTATTTAAAATAATAAAAAAAAAATTTGCAGTATAAGTAGCTATTTCTTTTCATTTAACTTCAAAGTAAAGTTATCCACATAAGTTGAAAACACAAGAGTAAAGAGTTTCTCACTTGCTGCTGTTCAGAAGCGTCTAGAAGAAAATGCACTGAGCCAAAGCCACTTGCTAATGTTTTCTCATAAAGAGTCTTGTTGACTAATAGCTGCAATAAAACATTCTTCACAATTCCTTTACTTGCGTTTACACTGAATGTGGCAGAAATAACTATATTTTCATTATCTTTTAGCATAATGAACTCCAACAATTCATAGGAAATATTGTCTTAACACACCTGATACCGATCCCATGTCTGTTTGTAACCTAGAACTACACGGCTCCCATATATTATTAGAGCACTTACAGCAACCACATCAAGAAGTAATGCTGATCTGTCATAGAAATTAAAATATTGTTAACTAGCGCTTAGCAGATATGTAACTTCTAGACCTGAGACAATACTGAGGCAAGGAAGAAATGAAGTGTCCTTCTAGACCATCAAGAAAATTTTCATTCTTATAGACTCCTCATATGTGGCATAGTTATATCATAATAATCTACCATACTGCCTAGGTCAATTTACATTGCGTTGAGTTATTTTAACTAGCCTAGTGGTGCAGACATGCTTGCTAGTTTTGCATTATCAGCTCATTCTATTATGAGAAAACTTGAAATCAAAATATCTCCGGTCATCTTAACAAACAGCATTTTTCTTCTATATCTTCCGAGCCAAAATAGAATCACAAAAGATCCAACCAGTGAACAATCAATTTAAAAGTAATAATATGCAGGAGAATGACAGTTCATGCTATGTTCCGCTCAACAATGGACATATAGCCTGTAGGGGTATAGTAATACTTCCATGCTTGATAATATTCTTCTAAACCAATATTATTGCTCATGAAAAGAAGCAAAAAATATACAAGATTCAGGAATCAATCTGCTTTGTGAAGAACAGATTCTAGATTCTTAAGGCATTGCTTAAGTTCAAACCTTGATAAAAATTCATTTCTAGAAAAATGCTGCAACATTTTTAAGAATATTTCTTATAAAAGCTGAGATATACATACGGGGAAGATACGACATCCTCAAATTTGTAGTTTATGAAGTACGCCAGAAGTCCCAATATTGTGGCAACATCCAAGCGCACCTGCAAGTTCATAGTGATCATCAGGTTAAACAATAATGGGTGAATTCTTATTAAATTCAGTAAAGGAAAATATGATAGGTCTATCTATCAAGTCTACTAGTATCAACAAAATGAGTTGTCAATAAAAACTAACTTCCATGCTTATGAAAGTTAAACAGAGCATTATTATTCTTCTCTATAAGATAAAGAATAAATAACTCATCTACTTAATGGCGTGCAAAATTGGCCCTTGCTCTGATTAATTAATGTTTGTTCTGGGAAAATTTATAAATATGGGGAGTAAAGAATGTCAAGCATATCATAATTTATTATCAACACAGAATGAGTATGTAGAAACACCACCACACATATGGCATGCAACTTTTAAGTAGTGCAATATTAGAAAATCTAAACAAGAGGTGAAAGTATCAGCAGATTAGTTCATACTGTGTCTATGATGCGGAACGATAGCTTTTTGTGAGGAAAAATTACCTGCAAATAAATTGAACATTATCTGAAGAGTTAAATATATTTAGAAGTGTAAAATTAAAACAGAAGCAACAATAAGAATAGCCTAATCATTGGGAGATTTATGGTCAATGACATATGAGACAACTGAGAGTCCCTGCAGTGGCAAAAGTATTACCAGTAAATCTGGAATAGGAATTCTCTCGTAGATCTTTAGCTGCAAAGCTGGAACCTCAGCTTTATCTTTATTATCTCTTTCGCCAACTTCCTTAGTATAAAGTAAAATTAATTCTTTGAATGCTGGCTCCTATAATGAAAATATATCAGATTTGGAACCAGTTATTTAGAATACTCATAACTACGCAACAGAACATTAATACCAGTAAATCTCTGTTTACTATCACAAGTCACAACTAGAGAACATAAGTTCACTACTTTTGATTTCTTTTTTAAAAGGTAAACGACATAAATTTGAGAACTGAGCAAAATAAATTTGCTCGAAAAATAAAGTAAATAGGCAGAATGGCACAATAAGTGTATATGATTGAAGAGATTGCAATATGGAACGTTTAGAATTTTAGACGGTACCAAAATGCACCATTCTCTACTCAACCCAAAAAAAGTTACATGTCAAAATGAAAAAATTGAAGATAAAAGCTTACTTCTAAAATCAATCCCAGAATAAAAACAAAAAATAATGATACTAATCAGGAAAATGATGACACTATTACATTGATGATTAATAATAGATGTATTATCTGTCTTCTACCCTTCGAGCCAAATGCAGCAAAAGAAAAGGTAACTTGTTGATGTAGAACGAGAAGACAAAAATAAGGAGAAATCACAATTTCTCAAAACTCAAATATTTCAATATATTAATTTATCATAAGAAAGGAGTAATTAATTTATTTTCCTAAAACCATATATATAGACAACTGAAATAAGAATCCTAATTCTAATAAAACACTGAAATATAAGTCTTTATCTTGATAAAATAATACGAATAACTAATCCTAATACTAATGGGATAACAATTTCCTCGGCTCAAGTGTCTTTATTAATAAGTACTACTTAACCTAGAATTACCCAAAATTATCTAATTATAAATCCAAAATTATTCCAAATAATAAAATACTATACTAGTAATTCTTCTTTATCTTTCTGCATCATTCTCCCTTTGTTGGAAAAAACTTGATCTTGAGTTTTGAAATCAGGGAGGAAGAGGAAAGCACAAGTAAAATCAACAAACAAATGTAGTGCTGATAAGCCATCACCAATGAGGGGACGCTCTGTCACATGCTGAAACTTCACTAACGCAGGGCAGCACACGAAACTTTCCCTTAGGCTTAAACTTTTGGGGGGCAGGCCTGTGACATCTTTGAGGGATTAAAATCTTGAAAAAAATTGTCTCTAGCGATTAGAAATATACTAGGCCAACAATATTTATGCAACTTTCAGGTGATACTCTCATATTATTGTTTAAAGAACTTTAGTTATTCAAATTTGAGATGAAAACTGTGAGTTCAACTTTCCAATGAACTTTCAAGGTTTTTTTCTTCATGAATTGGATGATGGAGACACAAAACTTGGAGATTTTGAGATGACGGTTGTGTAAGCAGATCTCAAGAAGGCAAGGTTGAAGGCTCAATGGTTGCATAGGTGGATCGATGTAAAGCTCTGATACTAAATTGATGGAGAACAGGAAGCAAAACTAAAGAGAAATCACAATTTCTCAAAATTCAAATATCTCAATATATTAATTTATCATCAGAAAGGGGTAATTAATTTATTTTCCTAAAGCCATATATATATGCAACTGAAATAAGAATTTTAATTTTAATGAAATGCCAAAATATAAATCTTCATTTTGATAAAATAATACAAATAACTAATTCTAATACTAATGTGATAACAAGTCTCTAGGCTCAAATGCCTTTATTGATAACTACTACTTAATCTAGAATTACCACCAATTATCTAATTATAAATCCATAATTATCTCAAATAATAAAATACTAAAATAGTAATTCTTCTTTATCTTTCTGCATCACTTGTTTACACTTTAAAGTCACAGCTCACAAACATGAGGGTTCTCTTCCGCTCATGCATAAAAGTAAAGTCAGTATAGTTCCCTAAAATACATATTTATGCAGCACTAAAAGAAGTTAAAAAAGAAACTATACATAATGACAAATTACAAATACCTGAAGGACTGACTGTGAGAAAAGTATGGAAATGGAAGTTTTCAACATTTTCCAAAGATCATTTCTGCAGTATTTCCTTGATGCAGGCCTCCATATATCACTTAGTGAGATCCTTGATAAGAAAGTAGGCCTGGATGGATAGTTCTATTGCTTGGTCATCTTGAAAGATGATGTTTCAACTAAATTACATGTAAAACAATTAAAAGTCACAGCAGCTAATATGCCATGAATAATTGAATACGACATCAAGACATTTTTCTGTTATCTTACAGATATATTATCTCCAATTGCATCTGATCTATTCCATGGCTACAGTTTTATATGCAGGTAACAACAATTATTATTCCAAATCAACACAATAAAACTAAAACATGATCAACTATAAATCCACTTAATTCTTTGAAAATTCTATAATACCAGAAGTCCAGTACTGCAGGGGGATTAGAGGAGTTGACCTCTGTTAATGAAGGTTTGACCCATATTTGTTAGGATTTTCATACTAATAGTTAAATACTTATCTATTTATTAATTTTTTAATATATATGTCTATGCTTCATCCAGTCCTGATATCTTGCATTCTGCTAAGTCATTGTGATTGTACAAACCGTGCATTGTGTGAATGCTTCGTAGTCTGGAAATTAACAAGTATAAGGTATACAACCCTATCTTATAAACAGCATTTAACTATATTGCTTGGAAGTAAATTTCATAGAAAAAAAAAAGATTGTTCTAATTCAGTGATTAAGGGAAGCAGCTAGCATAGCTAAGCAGTTAACTAAAAAAATAAATAAGATTTCATGTGGAGCAAACCTCATGTAAGACTCTGAAGCATTACTATCATTGTCAACCTCGAAAGATGTTTCTGGCGTAGGGGGGATCAGTCCAATCCAAGAAAGCAATCTCCTCAAGAGCCTTTCACGTGGACCAACTGGTGACAAAATCCCTTCATATCGAGCTACTGCCCTCTGTGCTGCCAGCCCAATAGGGAGTTCTCCATCTGTTAGCTGGTTCACCTCTAGTTGCTCATCTGAAGAACCCTCATTATAAAGTAATGATTTCCGAAATACTGACAGTCCCTCTAACCAAAGCTTCAACCTTTCTGTCCAACCTTGTACTTCCTGTTTCTGACTTGCATTCTTATAAAGCTGCCCAATATGAGAACAAGACATGTTGGACATGATATTTAAAGCAATAGAATAACAAAAAATTCAAGAAAAAAATTTATACAAGTCAAAAATAATTTATTGATTTCTAAATTTGACAAGCTAGACATAAACAGGTATCATGAGTTACACCCAAGCTCAAAAGTACCACATCAGCGATCTAAAAAAGCAATCATAAGCCATATTCTTAAAAATGCATTGACTGATTAGTACTCACTACAGATGAGAGAGAGAGAGAGAATTATTTATGGCTCTCATCAAGTAAAACAGGCTGCATCATTATATATACATATAATCCGGAAAGCATAAAAGTTCTGCATGATTATATATATGGATATAAATGAACCTAAAAAGAAAAGTTAGAGTATGAATTATGTGTAGAAAGTCAGATCAAGTTGATATTACCCTATTATATAGCTTGTATTCCAAATTTTTACATATACGAAGCATGTATTGAAGTCGGAAAGAATTAAAAGGGAAAAAAGTGTCTTCCCACAGCATACTCTTCCATAATCTCTGAAATTACTCCACTATCATACTAATAGTAATACTATTCTGTCTAAATCCAGCTTAGCGTTTTATCAAAACCAAAGTCACTGTATGCTGCAATAGTGTATATCATGTGCATTATCATCATGCATGCCTACTTACACTTCATTGTCAACGTATTTACATGACACTCCAATTGAGTATAAATTCCAGTGCATCATATTCTACACGTAAGGAGATAAGAGATTATGTCCCCACTATTTCTCCATTAACTGGCTGAATATAAACACAACTCCTGCAATGCACCTTCCTGTCATAACTGCATAGTTCATGTTATATCTTTCTAGCTATTGAAAGTTGTCATACCTATTACATGAATCCAAAATTCCTTTGTGTAAACTCTGGCTTAGTAATCAAGAAAATATCTATAGAAGATTGCTCGTAGTCTATGAGAGAGGGAAAAGGTAAGAGTGGAAGCAATCAAGACATATTTGATGCATCGTATGGAAATATCTATGACATATATAGATGTCAATGTCTACAAAACATGTGTGAAGACTTCCTCTTTTTCATGCCTGACAAATGACATATGAATCAATATTTACTTTAGCTGGCAGAAAAGCTAAATGATGAAACTGCCACAAAATAATGACCTCACTTATCCAGGTGCCAAGTTTCCCTAAGGGTTTTGATATAATAAAGAAGATTCTTCGCAGAAGTTTGGACTGCAAATAATCCAGTTTTTCAACAATTAATAGGCCCTTCTGCTTCTCAGTTGCATATCCCCGCCTACAACAGAAACAGGCCATATGTTACCCTTCCATAAACAGAAGAAATAAGCTCAATTTTAAAGTTCACATAACTTCAGCCCATTTGCAACTAAAGAGCTATAAATTATTTTCATCTAGAGTGTTAATCTAAACTGGAAGCCTTATTTGACCAGACTACAGATATTAGAATTCACATCATCTAAGCCCACTTCCACCTAAATAAAATTTATATTGCTTTGCTCCTTTTTCAAAGCGAAAATGATATATATGGAATCAAGAATTCAAGATCAATTTATAAAAATCATTTTCAAATTCAATAAGAAAATAGAAACATACACATATAATATACATGGAATTACCTAAATATTATGGCATTAGAGTCATATTCTCTCTTCCAATCAACATATATTGGCAAATTAAGGAGATAGTCTGTGTTCAATGCAGATGTTAATATCAGATCCCTAGCTGACAGTTCTTCAAACTGTGCATCTGAAAGAAGTTGCATGAAAGCACGTTGGAAACGGGAAGCGACAGTAACTCTGCTAACAAGTTTAGATTAATAAGTCAATCAAAGCATTTTACGAACAAAAAAGAAAAACAAAACTCTAAATAGAAAATGAATAGAAGAAAAGAACAGTACTCAAATATATGCTACCTTTTGTTTTAAACATTAATATCATATTGATATCATAAGTTATACTTCCGCGTGCAAAAGTTTCCATCTCACTTACCCTGGCCTTCAGATTATCTCCTATTAGTTCATTATAGAAAATAAGTTAAGACATACTTCTACTCCTCTCAAGTATATTAATTGCCTTACAATTTTCGATTTTGCTAATTTCCTGTGTAATTTAGTATCAAACAGCATCTAGTTGAAAATTAGAAGTATCCAATATAAAAAAATAAAATTAGAAAGGTTGAAATGGGTTCTTTAAGAATCTCGAAGAACTGAAGTGTATTAGTTCAAATACGGTCAGTCCTTCAAGATTTTGCAGAAGTTCAATTTCATGCCTTTTAAGTTTGAATTATGATTTCATTTTATTTTTCTGGCTGGCCTCTTTCTGGAGGGTGAGCCTTGGCGCAACGGTAAGGTTGCTGCCTTGTGACCTGGAGGTCATGGGTTCAATTCCTGGAAATAGTCTCTCCGCTTGCGGGGGTAAGGCTGCATACATCTTCCCCTCTCCAGACCCTACTAGGTGGGAGCCTTGTACACTGGGCCACCCGCCTCTTTCTGATGGAAGGTTTCATAAAGAGAAGAAGAAGATAATGATGATATCTGTAATTTCAAACTATGTAGACAGCGATGCTTGCACCCTATTATTATTAGGAAGAATCATAATACTCGTGGACAAGTTAGTGACAAACCTGGACCCCCTATCAGAATCTTTCTTGCTATTTCTCTCCAGAGAACGCAGAATACTCCTCAAGTCCAAACCATGGTTGAAAAGAACAGGCTTTTGCAGTTCAGCTTCATCCTCCATATCCTGATAGTCCAAACCATAGTTAACCGAGTCTGACTCCTTCCCATTCGCCACAACTTCTATTTCTGAATCAACTGAATTTGATGCAATTGAGTCCTCAGTTTCCACTGAGTTGCTAAGGTGATAATCAGAACGCATCTCTTCTAAGATGCTTTTGTGCTCAGCATGAAGTATAGAGTCTAAGCATCTGCAGTTATGCAAAATATGCAAATGGGAACGTAGAAGATTACTAATATTTCAGAAACAAGATGATTGATGACACAAAGTTTAGTTTTTTTTTTTTTCTCCAGTTGAGAATTCAAATGCATAGAATAAAATATTAAAATAAAGAATAAGAATACAAAAGCCCTCCTATTTGCTATATTATTATCTTTCTGCTCTTTAGACCAATCACCAATGCCAAACGATTCAAAGTTTTGGGAGGATGCGAGGAGGAGTTTCGTGCTTTATTCTCCCTATACATTAGGTAACGAAAACAAAAAACAAAAACAGAAGCAGCAGCAAAATTCTACCACTCCCCTTAAATGTTGCCATCTATCTCGTCATCTGCAGCATTTGTCATCTGCCTCTCCTCAGCACAAAAAACTACATTTGGGTCTATAGTTGCATGGATAAATTCCAAAGGCTTCTCAAGGCATTCAAGGGGAATAAACCCATTCAGTCAATTTCACAATTCTGGACGATAGAGCATGTGCTTTACATGTTGAATAGCTCATCTAAAAGCAGTTATTATGCGGAGTAGTTTGAAAACAAGGGAAACAAAGAGTTATTCTAATAGGAGGGGGCAATCTTACGAGGTAAGAAGGCGAAAGTTATGGACATCATCTTGCTCGTCAGACTTAAACATCATTGAAATGATAGCATCTAAAAGCTCTGACTTTGAAACAGGGATGTGTTTCTGTCTGGGCACTTGTACTTTAGAAATTCCCACTTCCTCATCGTCATCGCGGTCTTGTTGGTCTTTACGTTTTGGAGTAACACCTTTGTGGCTCTTGCCCGTCCTCTCCGTGACCTGTGTCGACTGTTGGGAAGACGGGCTTTTGGGGTCTATGGGCTCTATAGACATTTCCTGGAGCCCAGTACCCGAACAAGAAGGAACTTTGACTATGCTAGTACCGCTGGTGATAGAAGTAGCATGCGAGGTGTAGTGGTAAGAAAGAGAGTGAAACAATGCTTGTGATTGTGGAACAGTAAGAGCGTTGCCGAGAGGGCTCGTGAGAGCTTGCCAACAAGCTGACATCAGGACAACTTGAAGCTGATGAAGAAGAAGGAAAAAAGAAAAAAAGAATGGTGCTGAACTTCGGCACCTCTGAACTGGAAAATAGTTGAACCAAATGCCTCTGTGCCCAGCGCGAAATCAACGCCTGGAAGCAAATCAAAGCACCAGCGCACAAGAACTGCCAATCGGATAAGGAAAACTCGGATAATGTGCTCTCGTGGGGGTCTCCTTTTCACCACTTTTCTTTTTTTTAATCTGTTTTGCTCTGATAAGATAAATTTGTATGCTTGCCAAAATTATGAAAAAAAGAGTAGTTTTTATGATATTTGTTAGGCTTTGCTGATCGACTTGGATCCTCTGCTGTGGAGCAAACACAGCACGCCGTGTTGTGCTCCAAAACGACGCCGTTTGGCATCCGAGTGGCAGTCCGAAGTCAGCGCGTCACGAGACGTGGCAGTCACATGACAACCAGCACGCCAGTCGACTGGTAAACATACCAGTCGACTGTCGCGATCATCAGGCGACTGGTCCAACCACTGATAGCCACTGGATCAGTTGAAAAAAAATGCCAGTCGACTGGTAGAAACTGGCATTTCTACTAATCGACTGGTAATGCGCAGAGGACCCCTTTGTTGGGCATTTTGCAGTCAACTGGTTAAAACGTGTCTAAGTCGTCCAAAGACCAGTCGACTGTATGGATGGACCAGTCAAAATTTACATAAAATTTTTATTAGTAGACTTTTTATTTTTAAAAAAATAGCCAAAATATTTTAAAAAATTAAAATCAAAATCCAATCTCTATTATTTATTCTCAAATCTCTATTATTTATTCTCAAATTCACCTTAAATCTATTATTTAAAATATTTACAATTTTAATTCCCCTCTTCTTTCTCAAAACGCAGTGTTTTCTCATAAAGAGCTAAAGACACGAAGGCGGGAAAACCATGCGGAGTTGGTGAACGAACAGAGCGAAGACGATAGGGCAATGGAATTGAATGAAGCCGAGCAAGGGAGAAAGGGAAAAATGGATTTGCTGAACGACGAAGTGGGACAAGAGCAGAGAGCAATGCAGTTGCTGAAAGAAGCACAAGGAGAGCAAAGTGGAGAAATGCTTTCGATGAATAAAGTAGCAGAGCAAGAGATAATAGGGATGGCGAATGATTCTCTTGCAGAGCAACAAATAAACTCGTCTGTGGAGGTGGATGTGAAGCCGAAACTAGATATGGAATTTGATAGTATAGAATCTGCATGGAAGTTTTGGGTGGAATATGGTGGAAAGTTAAGATTTGGAGTTAGAAAACATTACTTTAACCGAAATAAGAAAGATGACATCATAACTTCGTATAAATTTGTATGTTGTAAAGAGGGCTCTCGAAAGGCTGATAAAAGAGATATTTTGACAATAAATCCTCGTCTTGAAACAAGAACAAATTGTAAAGCAAGAATGGGAATTACTTTTAAGAATGATAGATATAAAATCAATGATTTAGTTGAAGAACATAATCATCCATTTCATCTTCCTGAAACGGTACATATGTTAGCTTCACAGCGTAAATTATCTAAAGTTCAGGGTCATGAAATTGAGTTAGCTGAAGATTCTGAACTTCAACAAAAGGCATCTTTTAATTTGATGAGTATGCAAGTAGGAGGGAGAGCTAATCTTGGCTATACTCGATTAGATGTTAAAAATTATATTCGATCTAAAAGACAAAGAAGCATGGTTTATGGAGAAGTTGGATGTCTACTTCAATATTTTCAACATCAATTGTTAGAAAATCCTTCATTTTTTCATGCTTATCAAATGGATATCGAAGAGTAAATAACTAATGTCTTTTGGGCGGATGCAAAAATGTTGATTGATTATAGTTATTTTGGTGACGTGGTATCTTTAGACACAATATACAGTACTAATAAAGCAAACCGACCACTTGCTTTGTTTTGTGGATTTAATCATTTTAGAGGAGTGATGATTTTTGGAGCAGCTTTGATGTATGATGAGACGGTGGAATCATTTAAATGGCTATTTGAAACTTTTTTAGAGGCTCACAAGCAAAAAAAACCTCAAACAATTTTTATCGATCAAGACCAAGCAATGGCTAAAGCATTACGTGAAATGATGCCAGAAACTTTTCATGGATTATGTACATGGCATTTGATGCAAAATGCTATTAAACACTTGGACAACTTGATAAGGGATGGTTCACATTTGTTGAAGGATATAAAAAAGTGTATGTATGAATATAAAGAAGAAATGCAATTTGAATTGGCATGGATCAACTTATTGTCAGCATATAGTGTTGAAAAAAATACGTGGCTCAGATCTTTGTATAACATAAAAGAGAAGTGGGCAGCCTGTTACATGAAAAAAGTTTTCACGCTTGGTATGAGAAGTACACAACTTAGTGAAAGTTTGAATTCAGACTTTAAGAGTTGCATGAAACCCGAACTAGATATTCTTCAGTTCTTCAAACACTTTGAGAGAGTTGTAAAAGATAAGCGCTATAGTGAGCTGAAGTATGAATTCGAATCACGTCATAAGTTACCTAGATTGAAAATGGAGAATTCAATTATGTTACAACAGCTTGCTAAGATTTATACAGCCACCATATTTGACTTGTTTCAAAAAGAATTCGATCTATATGCAGCTGCATCTATAAAACAAAGAAATGAAACCCAGGCTTTGCATGAATACGTGGTTGCGATGATTAATCATGATGTTGATTTTAGAGTTTTGTTTGACCCTATCACCATGTCCATTTATTGTAGTTGTAGAAAGTTTGAAACCTCTGGTATATTGTGCTGCCATGCTTTGAAGGTGTTTGACGTGAGAGATGTTAAAATGCTCCCTAGTCAATACATATTAAATAGGTGGACAAAAGAAGCAAGAAATAATGTGGTCCATGACAAAAGGGTAAATGAAATTGAAGAAGATGTTAGACTTGGGAGTACGCAACGATACAGGCAACTCTGTCCAAAGCTGATAAGATTGGCAACTAAAGTGTCAGATGATCTAGAAGCCTTTATTATGGTAAATGAAGCCATTGATGATTTGAACAAACAAGTGATGCAACTTCGTTTAAGGCAAAAGAGTCCAGAACTTGCTACCACAACACCCGTCACTGAATGTGTCACACAGGCTAAGGGACTGAAGAAAAAAATTAGCATAAAGAGTAAAAGACGATTGAAGAGTTGGGTTGAAGTTCATTCTCAAAGAAAAAGAAGAGCTCCTAGATCCAATGATTTGCATGTAGGTGAAATTATAAATATATGTGTTTAACTAAATTTGTTAAATAAATATTAATTTATTGTTATCTTTATGGGGCTGTGGGCTGCACAGTGGGACCCAATCAATAATATCCTCATTTACACCTTCGATACTTTATGTATTTACTCAATCACAAGACCATGTATCCACTCAATCACAAGACCATGATTTTAGTTTTACTAGATTGCTGACAGTAAGATAAATTTAAATTTAATGTCATTTTCTCATTAATAAAATTTTTATGTTATGATAAATTTAAATTAAATATCATTTCCTCATTATTATCTTTTTCTTTTGTAGGCGCAAATTGATCATCCCATGGAGTCTCTTGATGCAATGGAGTTTTCAGAAACTATTTTAAAAGATTGCTAACAGTAAGATAAATTTAAATTTAATGTTATTTTCTCATTAATAAATTTTTCATACTCTGATAACTTTAAATTAATGTCATTTCCTCATAATTTTTTTTTCTTGTGTAGACAGAAGTTGATCATTCCATGGAGCCCTCAATGCAATGGAGTTTTCAAAAATTTTACAATTTATATGTATTTTGTCTATTAGAATACTATTAGTAGAAAACAATATTGTAAAATATGCTCTTGCTGAATATTGAATTCCTTGTTATCATTCATTTGTCATTGATCCATACAACTAGCAAATTATATGTATTTTGTCTAGTAGAATACTATTAGTAGAAAACAATATTGTA
Organism: Gleditsia sinensis; assembly: GCA_037074535.1. Classification (NCBI taxonomy): domain Eukaryota; kingdom Viridiplantae; phylum Streptophyta; class Magnoliopsida; order Fabales; family Fabaceae; genus Gleditsia; species Gleditsia sinensis. The sequence goes on along the minus strand of CM073469.1, from coordinate 248,702 downwards.
AAATATGCTATTGTTGAATATTGAATTCCTTGTTATCATTCATTTGTCATTGATCCATACAACTAGCAAATTATATGTATTTTTTCTATTAGAATACTATTAGTAGAAAATAATATTGTAAAATATGCTCTTGTTGAATATTGAATTCCTTGTTATCATTCATTTGTCATTGATCCATACAACTAGCAAAAATAGTCAATATTAAATCATTGACTGTTACAATTGACAAAAACATTCAACACTGCAATTTTAATAACTGAGTCTTCTACTGCTGTCCCTGCTGGCTCTGCTCTATCTCATCATGAAGTTTTTCTGCCCTCTTGTTCTCTCAGTTGGCTCTGTTCTCTCTCATCACATGCTTTGTCTGTCTCTGTATCCCCCAGTTCAACTCCTTCAAATCTGCCCAATCTCACAGACAAATCTGACACATTCTGTTCCAAACTCAATACACGAGTGTTCAGAGAAATCAGAGTATCATCTATACTGTTCAGCCTAATATTCAGAGTATTATCTATATTGTTGAATCTATTGTTCAAAAAATCATGCATACTATTCAGCCTAGTATTCATGGTATCATGCATAGCAGTCAAATTCTGTATCATAGAAGTGGTTGTAGCATCTGCCTGTGGTCCTGCCTGTGGTTGCTCACTTGCACTAGCTTCATTATCCATCATAGGATTATCTTCATTCTCCTTCTTTCGAATCCATTTATTGTTCCTTTTTGTAAATCCCATCCTATTGATATTAAACTCATTGAAAACCTTGGGCACAATAACTTGATCATCAAATGGATCAATGTCAAAATGTTTAATCAGTCTAGTGATGGCACTTGCATATGGCAACCCTTTATTGGCTTGTTTGTGTGCAACAATTAGAAATTTCAGCATCAAATATGAGTAATCAATTACTTTATCAGTCAGCTAACAATACACAATAACCTGCTCAAGCTCACTCATGTATGAATAATTCCCAGCTTTCGGAAGCAGCACATGACTAACCATATAAAATACTAAATTGGTATTGATGGTTAAATCTTTGGTATGTATTTTGGTATGAGCAGCATATTCTCCTCCTAATATCTTAGACACTACAGCTTCTTTATTATACCAGGTAATAAGAGACAATGATTCATCCAACAAGCAAGCATTGTCACTTGGTTCAGGAAATCCCACAATTCTAATAAATAAATCTCTGTTGAACTTAAATTTTGTACCACGAATGGTAGAACTAAATTCCAAAGACTCTTCATCATATTCCAAATTAGTAAAAAATGCTCTGATAGTGGAAGGAGAGTATGAAGTTTGGGAGCACATATACTTTTCCATATTTTGAGTCTTGATAAAATTATTCAATTCAAAACCTTCCTTAGCTAAGAAACTTACATTAAAGAACATTCTCGGTACCACAGTTCTTTGCATAAAATGCTTTTCATACCTCTTCTCTTGCTCTGATGTAGTGAGCAATGGCCGAATAGAAGTAGATGAACTAGAGCCTCCCCCTACTCTCGGTCTCTTGAACGAAGTTTTAGAACCCATGGCTGCAAATGACAGAAATTCTTTATGAAAGTTTCGGAGAACCCTGAAACCTACACGAACAGTTGGATGGATGGATTTTGGTTGTGATTTGGAGGGGAAATGCGTGTTTTAATTCGGGGTTTTGGTTGGGTTAGTGTTTGGAGAGAAATAATCGGTGAGATTTGGCTTTCAATGGCGAAAATGGGTTTGAGATTGAGAGAAATTTTGAGAGAAGGGTACCGGGATTTCACGAAATGGGAAAAAAATTTGGGAATTCTGGGTTTAATCGACCCCATCAGTCGACTGTCGTATATGGCAGTCGACTGTCGTGAAAATGTGACAATTTTTCCCAGTCACATCAGTCGACTGTATATATAGTCAGTCGACTGATGGGCCCCGACAGTCGACTGGTTAAATTTGGGTGATATTCCAGGAGCTAACAACTGTTGGAACAGTCGACTGGTCTTTGGGCGACTTAGATACGTCAGTCGACTGGTTCTTTAACCAGTCGACTGCAAAATGTCCAACAAAGGAGTCCCCTGCGCATTACCAGTCGACTGGTAGAAATGCCAGTCGACTTGCATTTTTTTTCAACTGGTCCAGTGGCTATCAGCGGCTGGACCAGTCACCTGATGATCGCGACAGTCGACTGGCGTGCTGGCTGCCATGTGGCTGCCACGTCTCGTGATGTGTTGGCTTCGGACTGCCACTCGGACGCCAAACAACGTCGTTTTGGAGCACAGCACAGCGTGCTGTGTTTGCTCCACAACAGAGGATCTAAGTCCCTTTGCTGATCAAGAATAAACTAGAACAGGAACAGAGTATGTGATAACATCTTTGTCAACGCTTACATATCTGATTAGTCCACTAAAGTTTTTTTTTAATTAGTCCATTAAAGTTTAAAACTTAAAAAGTATGCGAGAACGTCAGTTATTATTTGCAAGATACCAGACCCATTGGCCTTTGCAAAAGAGGAGGAATTTATCTCCGCGCCAGAAGCAGCGACGTCGCCCAAACAAGTTTCGGGAGGGGGCTTCTCTTTTTCCACTTTTTCTTTCACAGTTTTTTTTTAAATCTCTCCCTTCAAAAGAATTTTTTTAAGAAAATTTTTCCTTTTTATTTTTTATGAGAAATTTTAGAATTTTAGAATTTTACATTTTTTTATTTAAATTTATAATATTAAATTTAAATTTTAAATTTAAATTCAAATAAAAAAATTAAATTTATAATATTGTATTTAAGACTGAATAATTTTTTTTTTAAAATAGTGAGGATTTGTTTAATTATGTTTTTATTTTTAAAAATTATATTTAAAAATTGTTTTATAAAATATAAAATTTAATTTATTATTGTAGTTGTTGTTATTATTTTTTTATAAAATAAAATTTAAAAAAATTTATTTAATAAATTATTTTTAAAATATTTTTTTTGTTTTTAAATTTTCTTAAAATAAAAATTAGAAAAAAAAATAAATTTTATCTTTTATTTTTATTTTAAAAATAATTTGTTTTTAAAATAAAAATAAATAAATTTTTGTTCTTAAACATATCTTTAATATTTAAAAAATTAAAAATTATATTATTTTAAAAAAATATTTTTAATATTTTATTTGAAATATTAAAATATAATATTTGATATATTAAAATTTAAAAAATACTTTATTTTATATTTTTTATTTATAATATTTTTTTACTTTTAAAAATTATAAAACTTATTTATTCTGTTATTTTATTAATATATTTTCATATAAAAAAAGCAGCGACCTCTAGATATTTAACATAAAATTTTATAATAAAAATATAATATAAAAAACTCAATTATATAATATTAAATTATAAAAAATATTTATATATTATAATTTTATTATAAAATGTGATAATAAATATTTTAAAAATTACAAATAAATATTATACTTTTTAGTCCATTTGAAATGATTTCGTGGCCATGCATGCGCCATAAAGTTTAAATCTTTTCACACACCATCTGTTGCCGCAAGACAACAACCACAAATTTTATTTATTTATTTTTAAAGAGTAAATGAAAATTACAGAATGGATGTCGTACAGATTTTGAGTGTTGTCAACTAAATTGCTAGACGATGTCGTCCGGTGGCTATTCATTCTAATTTGGTCATGTTATCTCTCGTCGTATTGCTTCCCAGCTCCCAACCCTTTTGTGATTCTCATTCTCGTCCAATTTTGAAAATTTCATCGCTCCGTTCCTCCATGAATCTCCCTCATTTTCAAAAGACTATCTTTCCGAACCCTGTTACCCGTTCGTGTCGGGTATACTTGCCGGTCACATGCTATTTCAGACGCAAAACAACCCCCAAGCCACTAATTACGCACCAAATAATCCCAGCCCGAGACAGAGTAATAGATTTTGGAAAATACGAAGGCAGAATGCTAGGAACCCTCCCTTCCCCCTACCTCAAATGGGTCTCCAAGAATTTGCGTGCACGCGACTTCGAGGAGTGGGCAAAGCTAGCAGACCAAGTCCTCCAAGACCCAATTTACAAAGACCGCATCGAGTGGGAGTTCGCCGAGAATGTGTTGAATGGTAATAAATCCAAGGCTGTGTCTTCTTCTAGCGATGGTGAGACCACTGCAGTTTCTGATTTGATGGATATAAGCGAGAGGTTCGGTTGGGACAACAAAGACAAGGTTGGTTGGGGCAAAATCAACTTTGAGCTACTTGGGACTTCTAAAGGTGGTAGAATTCCAAGACTTGAGAGAAGTGAAAACAGAGGCATTGAAACGTTAACCAAACAGAAAGAGCGTGGCTTGGAGGTTTTATCAGAAGTTGGAGGGAGGAGGAGGGAGAGAAGAGAGAGGCAGAAGAAGACGAGAAGCGAAGCTCAAACTCAAGCAATGTCGGGGGCGAAGCCGAAGAATAACAAGCGGGGAATAAATGAAAACAGCAGGGGCAACTTTGTCAACGAAATCGACGGTGACAGTGACGTAATAATTTACAAATCTCAGGGGCAGATGGGCAACCCATTCCCTTGACGTGAAGCCCTTTTGAGGAAGGCGTCAAACCGCAGACGATTTGTCTTATAAGAATTAGATAGAACCCTTTCTATCTCTTCTTTCTTAGTTTTCCTTTATTATTTAATTTACATTACAAAATGACGTTCTTTCTAGTTTCTATGTTGGAAGAGACCAAGACATTAATCACTAGTTTGATACCCGGTGAGGCCATGTATCTTGTGACGCATTCAAGTCCAATGGAGGGTATTCGACCAGCGTAAATGAAATTTGGGCAAGATTTTCTAAAATTACTTTGATATTCCGGCATTTTCAGCCAATATCTTCCGCTTGGTCGGGTTATCTAAAATTGTTATGTATTAACAACACATGTTTGTTATTGTGCTAAGTCCGTTATATTCGTTGGAACACCTACAACTGTTGGATTAATTTTTTATTAATTATAATTATAGATTGACATTAATTAATTATTGAAATATTAACATACTTAAAATTAAACTATTAGTAATAAACTCAAAATAAATTTAGTTTTAATTCAATTATAAATAATTTATAATAAATTAAATTGTACACAAGTTCATTGAGTAAAAAAATTAACCTAGAAGCTTTTAGTGATAAGTTAATTTTATATCACAATATTCACTTAAAAATTTTATTTTAAGTATAAGTAATCATTATTTGTAATTTAAAAAAGGACATAATTCTAAAAATATAAAATCTCTCTTCTCATCTCACTCTCTCTTGAATTTTTTATATATTTTAAAAAATAAAATAGGTTGTATCTTTCTTTTTTTATCTTTATCTACTACATGTATAATAAATATTGCAAAATTGTCTTCAGATATATATATTTATCTTTCAATATACATTATGAATACTGTTAACAAATGATATCATAGCAAAGTTAACAATATTGTATTCTAAATTAATTCGTTATATAAAATTAATTTATTATGTATATCTTTTCAAAGAATTCACAAATTTTTGAAATTAATAACTCTTGAAATTGGAAGTTTTCGATTATGACATCAAATTGCGTTATTTCTTTCAATTGTTAATTCATATATAAAATTTAAATATTATTATATGTTGTGCTTATGCCAATTGGATGAATAACTTTTATTTTGGGAGCAATTTAGAAATTGCATTATGTTAGAGTTTGAAATATTTTCAAAATTAAGATTTCTTGATTCATTGACTATTTCGTGCAATTGATTTGAGTTTATGCTTTTAAATGCATTGTACAATATTTCTCAATAGTTCAATCGTAGACAAATCAAAACTTGTTCTTAAGAAGGAATTTTTGAATTCTTTATTGTTTTTTCTCGCCTTTTTTTTTACTTAAATCGATGTATAATTCTTGGTTAAAGAAATTTTTAAGAGGATTTTATGGTGTTAAAAGTTGCAAAAACTTGATTTTTGTAGATTTTATGTGAACAACAATGACGGATTCCCGCCATGCCCACGCATACCCCTTGGCATGTGTGGGCGTGTGTAAGGCACATATTGGGTCTTTGACCCAATATTTTTTTCTGTGGCTTCTATTTTTTATTTTGAATTTGGTGAATATTTATTTGAAATTTTTTGAGGCTTATATATAGAATGTATTTTTAATGGTAGATAATTTTTTTATAAATAAAAATAAAATAGAATATATAAAATATAGTTTTAATAAAAGACGAACAAATACGAATTTAAATATAAAATTTGGAGACCATATATTAAAATAAATTTTAAATTTTAAATATTTTGAATTAATTATATAAAATAACGGCGAAGTAAAAGAAGATGTAAACCATATAATTCAAGCATGATAGATGAAATAGAAAAAAAACTTCAAGTGTTATTTGTGATAAAAAAAAATACTACTCAAAGTTAAAAGAAAATTCTACCGTACAATTATAAAATCGGTTATATTGTATGATACTGAATGTTGCATGGTTAAAAAATAACATAAAAATAAATTCAATGTTGCAAAGGTGAGAATGTTGTGTTGGATGTGTAGATACACGAAAAGATATATGATTAAAAATGAATGCATTAGAGAAAAGATTGGAGTAACACCTATTGTAGAAAATATGGTAGAATTTTGCTTAAGATGGTTTGATTATATGTGGAGAAAATTTACAAAAGTTCTAATGGGAAGAGTAGATCAAATAAAGAATAGTCTGATAATTAGAGGTAGAGGGAGGTTAAAAAAAATATAAAAAAATTTATTAAGAATGATTTAATAATTAATAACTTATCTATTGATTTAATTCATAATAAATTATTGTAGCGCCATTTGATCCATATAATCAGGTTTATTTAATAAAAAAAAAATTTGTTGTCCTCGTTTATTTGGAGATAGTAACTGGGATATTCTCTTTTCTTTTGCCACCTGCTACTTCCAATTGCTGGCTTGCTACATCCTCAATGCGTTCCCAGCACCCTTCAACTCTGTCTCCTAAATCTACGTCAAAGAAGCTGGCATCCCCTCTTCGGTCTTTCCTTGAAAAAATTTGGAGAACCTGATGATGAAACTGAACATCTTCAACAGCTGGAAAATGATCCCTACCAGGATCTTGAAACATCATATGTTGGTCAAATATGCTTGATGTAATAACCCTCAACTAATAAAACCTTTGAAGGTTATATATAAATAATTTGAAACAAAGAAAGTTGAGAACAATGTAAAATTCTAGAGCGTTTTCGACCTTTTCTTCTGACCTTTCGTCACTCATATAATTATAACTCTCTCATATTAAATCTAAATTAAGTAATTCCAATTTCTAATGAAAGATAAGACATATATCTACAACTTTAATGTTGGGAACTTTTGCAAATTCCGTGAATATCATAGTGAGACGAGGCAAAAACCGAAGTGTAGTGTGGTCTGGACCTTTGCTCACTATTTTATGCATAACTCCTTCATATGAACTCTAAATTAGGTGATTCAAGTGGCTATGGAAAGCTAAGAGAAAGGGCTACAACTTTCATGTTGGACATTTTGTCAAATTCGGCGAAATGGAGTTCGCCGCGGCGAGAATAGTTCGCCGCAGCGAGAATATGTTCGCCGCGGCGAGAATGATGCGGTATTTTTCCCGAGAGCTGAGTTTCTGGTTTCGAATCTCGCCGCGGCGAAAATCGCGGCTCGCCGCGGCGAGATTCGTCTGGTAGTTATTTTTGGCGGACCCCCCCTTTTTTCTTCACTTCTCTTTCATCTGAACCCTAACTCTCTCTCTCTAAAATTTTCCTCAAACTTCTCTCTAAGATATCTCATGATCCGGACGTCCGATTTGAGCAAGTAAGGTATCGTTGGACTCGTGGGAAGAAGAGCTACAAATCCCACCGAACAATTTCGCCGGAAAGTCGCCGGAAGGTCGCCGGAAAATTGCGTGAATAGTACCTCCAAAGGTAAAACTCCGTTTAATCGCGTTTTAGGCTTCGTTTTACCGAATTTCTTTCCATAGATAGTCTTAGAATTAGTTTCTATACAACATATATGATTTTTAGGTTTCGGCATGAATAGTGTTCCGGCGAGTGAATAGTGTTTTCCGGCGTGAATAGTGACTTTTAGAGTTTTCTAATTTTCATGTTATGGCTATGTTTTCTAGGTTGTTGAGCCATCACGAGGTGAAATTCTCGTTGTTGGACTCCTAGTAAGGTGAGTAGGTTTTTCATACTATAGCGAATGTTTTAGGAATTTGATTTATAATTCTCTCGTATGATTTTAACTAGTTGGAATGTATGTTAAATTGTTTTACCGCTTTGAAAACCAATATGTTCCAACCATGTTAGAAATTGTAAATTTCAATCCTAGTTGAACCCTAGGTATGCTGGGCAAGCATCTAGACTATTAATTCTCCATTTGAGCTAGATTTATAGAAATGCGAACTTAGTCATAGAAATGAACTAAGTTAGCCATGAAATGATTTAATGCATGATGAGCATCTATGTGACGTCTATGGATGATCTATGTTTAAAAGGGAAAATTTATGATTGTAAAGGTCTCCATGGGAATTCATGGATGAGATATATTTTAGAATAGAGTTTTATGCATGAAAAGAGCTAGATGGAGAATTATAGCTTTATTGTAAAGTTATTGAAATGTTTTACTTTAAACTCTCTGAATAGCATATTTCAAATGTTTTCTATTGGAGGGACCCTTTTAGATCACTGTTAGCTAGCCGCAGGTAGTGCTAGTCCTGGTGCACCTTGATCATGTTACGGCTTCGGTCTAGGATATTGTGACGGGCATATGACTGTCTAAGACATAAAAATTTAGGGTGGGCTTATGTCTACGCCTACAGTGATTACCCTACCCTTGCTGTGTGCTTGGGGAAGATGATAGATCTGTTAGGAAAGACCTCCAATAAACTAGTGCATTTTTCCTAAAGATTAAATATTTTTAAAATACCACATGCATCATTGTTATTGCATAAATATTTTCATTTATTATTTACCATGCATAATTGATTTGCTTACAGTTATTGATTTAATTCTGTTTTATCATGTGACTGTTTAGCATTCTTTCAATAAATTATGATTAGATGTTTAATGTTTTCTATACCTTGATTTCAATTATTTAATTAATTGTGAAATATTCGTGCTTAGTTTGCCCTGTTTCTGTTATAGTATGATTTATCCATTCACTGAGATGTGGTAATCTCACCCCTCTTCTGTTTTCTCCCCACAGATAGTCAAAGAAACACTGATCCAGCTACAGCTCCATAGGAGGCTGAGTTAGCATTGGTGAGCCCCAGTTTGGGCAAGGCTTTGTTGTACTGGTTGTTTAGTTTAGTTATGTCTAGTATATCTCCATGAACATACAGGCAGGATCCTCGCTTCTTGTGTTGTTTGAAAAATGGTTTTACGTTTACAATAATGTTTGTACTGTGAGGCCATGGGCCAAGTTGAATCAAGGATGTTGGATTCATGAAATATATATAAATATATACAGTATTTTCTGATATTGGATGTGGCGTATGTGGCCAGTTATATTATTATGTACTGGATTGTGTGCTGAATGGTTGTGCATGCTATGTGTTAGGCTTACGGCTAGGGGGAAACCCTTATGCCGTGCCGGTCATGTGTTCCATCATTTGGAGCCGTGACAAATATGGTATCAGAGGGTTAGGTTTCCCTGTGTTCATGGAGTAACGGACCTTTAGGTAGGACTTTGAGTATGGGTATGAATCCGGACATGCTTATACTCACGGTGCTGCTAAAGGGGTTCGATAGGATGTTGTCTTTTTGTTTAAGTTAGTCAGTTTATAATATGCTATGTTGGTATGGTTAAGTGATGGTTGAGCTATTTCTGTTTTATAGCGAAATGCCACCAAGAACCAGATTAAAGGTTAGGCAACCCGCGGTTCAAGAGCAGATGGCTGAAGAGTCTGCTCAGTCCGCAGTACCTGTGCCTAGAGGCCGAGGTAGAGGTCGTGGCAGAGGCCGAGGTAGAGGTCGTGGCAGAGGCCGACCTAGAGGCAGTGGCAGAGGTGTAAGGGCTGCTGAAGCAGCCGAACAAGCTGAGTTAAGAAGTGAGCAAGCTGAAACTCCCAGGACGGGGGAAATATCTTCTCACCCTCGGGATGATGTGATAGCCCAGATGCTGGTAACCATGCAGGGTATGCAGCAGGCAATAGAAAATCTAGCTGAGAGAAGGGATGGGCAAGATAGAAGGGACCCGCAACAGCCCAAAACAACTACCTCCGTTCCAGAACCAGTTAGGTCCGTGGAGCGGCAGGTGAGACCCGCTGAGAGGGAAGTGGAACTATCTGAGTTCCTGAAGCTGAAACCGCCAACCTTTAAGGGGTTGTTGGCCAGTGAAGATCCTCAAGAGTTTATAGAGGCTACTGAGAAGATCTGCGAAGTTCTTAAGTGTCCAGAGATTCGCTCAGTAGAATTGGCAGCCTTCCAGTTGTTTGGCGTAGCGCAGGTATGGTTCAAGACCATGATGCGCGGAAGGGGAGCTACAGCGCCACCTTTGAGATGGCCAGAGTTCAAGGAAGTTTTCATGGAGAGGTTTGTGCCTCAGAGTATACGATATGCAAAGTGTCAAGAGTTTGTGGAGTTGAAGCAGACTCCTGGTATGTCAGTCACGGAGTATGACTACCGCTTCACACAGCTGATGCCGTATGCACCGCACATGGTCCCTACTGAAAGGGACATGATCAGGAAATTTATCCAGGGGTTGGTGCCAGCATTGTTTAAATCAGTGGCACCCCAGATGAAGCAATTCCCGAACTATGCAGAGGCTGTAGATTGCGCAAGAATGATGGAGACTAGGCATTTGGCCGATGTTGAGAGTGCCAAGCTGAGGAAGAGAGATAGAGACGGGAGCTCCAAAGGAGGGCAAAGTTCTCATTCCCAAGGACCCCGATTCCAGAGCCAGCAGCGCCCAGCACCACGAAATATTGGGAACCCCAACCAGAGACCAGATGCAAGTGGTAGGCTAGGTCTTAGCCAGGGAAACACCAGGTATCCAGGACAACCAAGACCAAGAGCCATTCAACAGAACAGGCCACAATGCCCTATTTGTGGCAACCATCATTTTGGTCAGTGCCGCAGGGAGATGATTGTTTGCTATCATTGCCACCAACCTGGACACATGAAGAGGGAATGTCCTCAGTTGTATGGCTCAAGCCAAGGGCCAACTCGACCAGCTTTACTACCAGCCCCAGTGGCAGCTCAGCCTATAAGGACTATACCGGGCCAAGCAAGTAACAGAGGTACTGGTAGAGGGATGATGGGCCGCGGTCAAAGTCAAGCAGGCCGAGGTGAACCGAGGATTTTTGCTTTTACCAGACAGGATGCACAAGCTTCAAATACGGTCATGACAGGTACTCTTTCAGTTTGCCTACATGAAGCATATGTTTTGTTTGACCCCGGGTCTACATATTCTTATGTTTCTCCTAGCTTTGCTAAGAGTTTGGGTAAAGATCCGATTAGGATGGATGCCCCTTTCTTTGTAACCACCCCGGTCGGTGACTATTTGCCAGTAGAGCATGTATGCAAATCATGTAAAGTGTCAGTGGGTGATAGGGAGACATCTGCTGATTTGATCATCCTAGACATGATGGTCGACTTTGATGTAATCCTAGGAATGGATTGGTTGGCAGCATGCTATGCTACCTTGGATTGTTATGAGAAGGCAATCAAGTTCAACCCTCCAAGTAAAGTTCCTTTTCGGTTCCAGTGTGATCGAAGTAAAGCTTCAAGTAACCTGATATCAGTCTTGGGTGCTCAGAAGATGTTGAAGAAGGGATGCCAGGGATATTTGGCATATGTTAGAGATGTGGATGGGAAGGTACCGGATGTAGACAACATGGTAGTGGTAAGAGAATTCCTGGATGTCTTTCCAGAAGAGTTGCCAGGATTACCTCCTGAACGGGAGATAGAGTTTGGTATCGACCTTATTCCAGAGGCTCGACCAATTTCTATACCGCCTTACAGGATGGCACCCACAGAGCTTAAGGAGTTAAAGAGTCAGTTGCAGGATTTGTTAGATAAGGGCTTCATCAGGCCGAGTACCTCTCCATGGGGTGCTCCAGTTCTTTTTGTGAAGAAGAAAGATGGGTCTTTGCGTCTTTGCATTGACTATCGGCAACTGAATAAGCTAACAGTGCGCAACAACTACCCTTTACCCAGGATTGATGATCTGTTCGATCAACTTCAAGGAGCGAAATGTTTCTCCAAGATTGATCTGAGGTCAGGGTATCATTAGTTGAGAATCAAGAAGGAAGATATTTCCAAGACGGCTTTTAGGACCCGTTATGGTCATTATGAGTTTTTGGTTATGTCTTTCGGACTAACTAATGCACCAGCTGCTTTTATGGACTTGATGAACAGAGTGTTCAAGCCATTCTTGGATCAGTTTGTCATCGTGTTCATTGATGACATATTGGTTTATTCTGCAGACCATGAGGAGCATGAACAGCACCTACGGGTCATTCTGCAGATTTTGAGGGATCAGCAGTTGTATGCCAAGCTCTCTAAGTGTGAGTTCTGGTTGGACAGTGTTATGTTTCTGGGGCATGTAGTCACGAAGGATGGCATTCAAGTAGACCCCGAGAAGGTAGAGGCAGTACAGCAGTGGCCTCGCCCAGTTAGTGTGACGGAGATCCGAAGTTTCTTGGGTCTAGCAGGGTATTACCGGAGGTTCATCAAAGATTTCTCCAGAATTGCTGCTCCTTTGACCAGATTAACCAGGAAGGGAGTTAAGTTTGAGTGGTCGGATGTATGCGAAGAAAGTTTCGAGACCTTGAAGAAGTGTCTAACCACAGCCCCAGTTCTAACTATCCCAACGGGCACTGGAGGATACTCAGTATAATGTGACGCCTCAAGGGTGGGCTTGGGTTGTGTGTTAATGCAGAATGGTCATGTTGTAGCCTACGCATCTAGGCAGCTCAGGAAGCACGAACAGAACTATCCTACACATGATCTAGAGATGGCGGCAGTGGTCTTTGCCTTGAAGATTTGGAGGCACTATCTCTATGGTGAACCCTGTGAGATTTACACGGACCACAAGAGTCTCAAGTACATCTTTCAACAAAGAGATCTTAACTTGAGACAGAGAAGGTGGATGGAGTTGGTGAAGGACTATGACTGCACTATTTTGTACCATCCAGGCAAGGCCAATGTAGTAGCAGATGCTTTGAGCAGGAAGTCAATGGGGAGTCTAGCCCATATTACCCTACTCCGGAGGCCGTTAGTAAGGGATATTCATCAGCTAGAAGGTGAGGGGATGCACTTTGAAGTGAAGGAGCCAGGGGTGTTGTTAGCCCACATGCAGCTACACTCTCCACTGGTTGAGCAGATTAAGGCAGATCAGGACAAGGATGCTAACCTGTCCAAGCTCAAGGATGAAGCTAGGAATAATCAGACTTCTGAATTCAGCGTGGATGCTGAAGGAGTGTTAAGATGTGGGAAGCGCTTGTGTGTACCCGATGTGGATCGCTTGAGGAAGCAGATTTTGGAGGAGGCACATCAATCAGCCTATACTATCCACCCAGGAACAAATAAGATGTACAGTGACCTCAAGGACTTGTATTGGTGGAATGGGATGAAGAAGGATGTAGCAAACTTTGTGGCTCAATGCTTGGTTTGTCAGCAGGTGAAAGCTGAACACCAGAAGCCTGCCGGTTTGCACCAGCAGATTGAGATACCAGAGTGGAAGTGAGAAAGGATTACTATGGACTTCGTTATAGGGTTACCGAGGACCCCTAAGGGTTATGACTCAGTATGGGTGATAGTGGATCGAATGACCAAGTCATCCCACTTCTTACCAGTGAAGACTACCTTCAATGTGGCTCAGTATGCAAGCCTGTATCTGAGTGAGATCGTCAGATTGCATGGAGTCCCTGTATCCATCATATCTGATCGAGGTCCACAGTTTACAGCAAGATTTTGGAAAGCTTTTCAAGAAGCTTTGGGAACGAGGTTGGATCTAAGCACCGCTTTTCATCCCCAAACAGATGGCCAGTCAGAACGCACGATTCAGATTCTGGAGGATATGCTTAGAGCATGTATATTAGATTTTGGTGGCAGTTGGGAAGGATACCTGCCATTAGCTGAGTTTGCATACAACAACAGTTATCAAGCCAGTATTCAGATGGCACCTTTTAAAGCTCTTTATGGGAGAAGATGCCGATCTCCCATTGGATGGTTTGAAGTTGGAGAAGCCAAGCTGCTAGGGCCAGACTTGGTGCAAGATGCCATAGAGAAGGTTAAGCTGATAAGGGAACGGCTTTTAACTGCACAAAGTCGTCAGAAGTCTTATGTGGACCATAGACGTCGGGAGTTGGAGTTTTCTCTAGGCGATCACGTGTTTCTCAGAGTTTCACCCATGAAGGGAATAATGCGGTTTGGTAAGAAAGGGAAGTTAAGCCCGAGGTATATTGGACCTTTTGAAGTTCTGGATAGGGTCGGAGCAGTGGCATACCGCCTAGCCCTACCATCTGGATTGAGCGAAGTGCATCCAGTCTTTCATGTCTCGATGTTGAGAAAGTATTTACCCGACCCATCTCATGTGATTCAACCGCAGGAAATCCTTTTGAATGACAAGTTGGCCTACGAAGAGGAACCCGTGGCCATTGTTGATAGAAAAGTGAAAAAGTTGAGGTCTAAGGATATCCCTACAGTGAAGGTGATCTGGCAGAATCATTCCAAAGAGGAAGCTACGTGGGAAGTAGAGGACGTCATGAGAGAGAAGTATCCACAGCTGTTCCAAGAGTAGTTTTATGTTTTTATGTTGTTGGTTCTTGTAAAATTCGGGGACCGAATTTTTATAAGGAGGGGAGAATGTAATAACTCTCAACTAATAAAACCTTTGAAGGTTATATATAAATAATTTGAAACAAAGAAAGTTGAGAACAATGTAAAATTTTAGAGCGTTTTCGACCTTTTCTTCTGACCTTTCGTCACTCATATAATTATAACTCTCTCATATTAAATCTAAATTAAGTAATTCCAATTTCTAATGAAAGATAAGACATATATCTACAACTTTAATGTTGGGAACTTTTGCAAATTCCATGAATATCATAGTGAGACGAGGCAAAAACCGAAGTGTAGTGTGGTCTGGACCTTTGCTCACTATTTTATGCATAACTCCTTCATATGAACTCCAAATTAGGTGATTCAAGTGGCTATGGAAAGCTAAGAGAAAGGGCTACAACTTTCATGTTGGACATTTTGTCAAATTCGGCGAAATGGAGTTCGCCGCGGCGAGAATGATGCGGTATTTTTCCTGAGAGCTGAGTTTCTGGTTTCGAATCTCGCCGCGGCGAAAATAAGTTCGCCGGCGGCGAAAATCGCGGCTTGCCGCGGCGAGAATGAGCTCGCCGGCGGCGAGATTCGTCTGGTAGTTATTTTTGGCAGACCCCCCCTTTTTTCTTCACTTCTCTTTCATCTGAACCCTAACTCTCTCTCTCTAAAATTTTCCTCAAACTTCTCTCTAAGATATCTCATGATCCGGACGTCCGATTTGAGCAAGTAAGGTATCGTTGGACTCGTGGGAAGAAGAGCTACAAATCCCACCGAACAATTTCGCCGGAATGTCGCCGGAAGGTCGCCAGAAAATTGCGTGAATAGTACCTCCAAAGGTAAAACTCCGTTTAATCGCGTTTTAGGCTTCGTTTTACCGAATTTCTTTCCATAGATAGTCTTAGAATTAGTTTCTATACAACATATATGATTTTTAGGTTTCGGCATGAATAGTGTTCCGGCGAGTGAATAGTGTTTTTCGGCGTGAATAGTGACTTTTAGAGTTTTCTAATTTTCATGTTATGCCTATGTTTTCTAGGTTGTTGAGCCATCACGAGGTGAAATTCTCGTTGTTGGACTCCTAGTAAGGTGAGTGGGTTTTTCATACTATAGCGAATGTTTTAGGAATTTGATTTATAATTCTCTCGTATGATTTTAACTAGTTGGAATGTATGTTAAATTGTTTTACCGCTTTGAAAACCAATATGTTCCAACCATGTTAGAAATTGTAAATTTCAATCCTAGTTGAACCCTAGGTATGCAGGGCAAGCATCTAGACTATTAATTCTCCATTTGAGCTAGATTTATAGAAATGCGAACTTAGTCATAGAAATGAACTAAATTAGCCATGAAATGATTTAATGCATGATGAGCATCTATGTGACGTCTATGGATGATCTATGTTTAAAAGGAAAAATTTATGATTGTAAAGGTCTCCATGGGAATTCATGGATGAGATATATTTTAGAATAGAGTTTTATGCATGAAAAGAGCTAGATAGAGAATTATAGCTTTATTGTAAAGTTATTGAAATGTTTTACTTTAAACTCTCTGAATAGCATATTTCAAATGTTTTCTATTGGAGGGACCCTTTTAGATCACTGTTAGCTAGCCGCAGGTAGTGCTAGTCCTGGTGCACCTTGATCATGTTACGGCTTCGGTCTAGGATATTGTGACGGTCATATGACTGTCTAAGACATAA
Organism: Gleditsia sinensis; assembly: GCA_037074535.1. Lineage (NCBI taxonomy): Eukaryota > Viridiplantae > Streptophyta > Magnoliopsida > Fabales > Fabaceae > Gleditsia > Gleditsia sinensis. The sequence goes on along the minus strand of CM073469.1, from coordinate 232,251 downwards.
AAATTTAGGGTGGACTTATGTCTACGCCTACAGTGATTACCCTACCCTTACTGTGTGCTTGGGGAAGATGATAGATCTGTTAGGAAAGACCTCCAATAAACTAGTGCATTTTTCCTAAAGATTAAATATTTTTAAAATACCACATGCATCATTGTTATTGCATAAATATTTTCATTTATTATTTACCATGCATAATTGATTTGCTTACAGTTATTGATTTAATTCTGTTTTATCATGTGACTGTTTAGCATTCTTTCAATAAATTATGATTAGATGTTTAATGTTTTCTATACCTTGATTTCAATTATTTAATTAATTGTGAAATATTCGTGCTTAGTTTGCCCTGTTTCTGTTATAGTATGATTTATCCATTCACTGAGATGTGGTAATCTCACCCCTCTTCTGTTTTCTCCCCACAGATAGTCAAAGAAACACTGATCCAGCTACAGCTCCATAGGAGGCTGAGTTAGCATTGGTGAGCCCCAGTTTGGGCAAGGCTTTGTTGTACTGGTTGTTTAGTTTAGTTATGTCTAGTATATCTCCATGAACATACAGGCAGGATCCTCGCTTCTTGTGTTGTTTGAAAAATGGTTTTACGTTTACAATAATGTTTGTACTGTGAGGCCATGGGCCAAGTTGAATCAAGGATGTTGGATTCATGAAATATATATAAATATATACAGTATTTTCTGATATTGGATGTGGTGTATGTGGCCAGTTATATTATTATGTACTGGATTGTGTGCTGAATGGTTGTGCATGCTATGTGTTAGGCTTACGGCTAGGGGGAAACCCTTATGCCGTGCCGGTCATGTGTTCCATCATTTGGAGCCGTGACACTTGACATGGAAGGCACTTCACTATCAATACACTCAAATGTGTCAGAAGATATCTTGGCAACCTGAAAGTCCTACCTGTTACAACCACAGTGCGCAGTAGTTTCAACAGTTCCAAGTTCTATTGCAAAGGTTTATTGAGAATGAACCTTTTGAGCAGGGTCTTAGAGCTGAAATTTATACTCGTACAAGGAACACTTTACCAAAACTGCTTCAGGTTCCTAATACACAAGGTGAATGATCTATCATTTTTATCCAATCAGATTGTCACTAATATAGATGAAATTATAATTTGAAAAATGAAAAAAAAAAACTGTGAGTCTTGTTGGTTATTCGTCACTAAATGTAGTTCTGGTTTTTGTGTCTCTGATGTCTGTGTTTGTATGACTAAGTGCTCGTCTTCATTAACTTATTCAGGTTCAGATCAACAGTCAACAGAAGATGATGATTTAGACACTAGAGTTCTTGCACCTGATCTTATCAGGATACTGGAAAACACTATCCTTACATTCCACCTTTTCCTGAAAAGGGAAAAGAGAGAGTCAAGTGGAGCTATTAACCCGTTTGGAAATCAAAACCTGCTTGCAACTCCTCTACAACAGGTTCAGTCTAGTCTTGAGAAGGTAAATTCAGATGCACTTGTAATCCAAGTTTGCAATTTTGTAAATAAATAGTGAACCTTTGAAGCACGGAGAGGACAAGTCGAAATTAGCCACCAGTCTTTGTAGTTATAAGCTTTGTTTTAGCCAATTATTTTTCTTTATGCTTGATGTTATAAGCAGTGTCTTCTATTCTTACCTTTAATATTATACATCAATTATAGTTTATGTGTACTTAATGCCACATGGTTGACTTCCAATGTCTTGTTTGAACGGCTCTTTTAAGATTTTCGTTAGCTTGTTGTGGACTTAAGTTGGTTCTGAAGTGCAAATATGATTTATTAGCTACCAATAAGCTAATCGAGGGTTATTGAATATTGATTAATGATTCAATAGTTTTTTCTGTTGTTTGTTTCTCCATGGTCTTTTGATTGATATTTCCTCATTTGGGTCAAGTACAAAACTGCAAATTATGCCAACCAGGAATTACATTTCTACAGTTAAACATGCTGGCAGTCAAGAATGATCAGTTATGTGACTAAAGAAGTGCACATCATCTTGCTCTATTTTTCTTCCAAGTGCAGAAAGTCGTGAAACTGAAGGAATGGCGCAGAAAGGTCAAAGGTTGGAAAAAGTATTCTTCGCCCCAAAAACATGAGGACATTCAACTATTGCTCGGCCTTGTTGACGTCAAAATCCTACCAAGGGTTCTGAGAATGACGAGGATATCTAAAGAACAGCTGTTTTAGTGTGAAGGAAAGATGAAAGAACTAGATTTATCACATAGTAGGTTAGCGAGAGACCCATGCCTCATCCTCTTCCATTGCTAATAATGTCAATGATTGGGGAGAGTACCGGAGAAGAGTTTTCTGTGTGTTATCTGAACTGCGTTATTGTTCTGTCAACATTGGGTGAGTTTTCTAGGTTCTTCTGTGAATATCTCTTAAAACCTATAGAGTACATGTTTGTTTAAGGAGAATTCTTGTTGGTTCTTCGACTGGATTCAGAATTACTCGTAGTAGTGCTTCTCTTAGTCTGGAATTAATAAGATACTCAGAAATAGAAGCAATAGTATGCAGCTGCAACCTTGCCTTTGGGGTTTCCCATTTGTTCAAAATTGAAAAAGAAAATGGAATTCTTCGTTCCACGTCATGCCTTCCCATTTGTTTTATAATTTTAGAAATTATAAAATTTATTTATTTATTAACTTCAGTATCAAATCTAATATGATTGTGATTTTTTGACATGTAAAAAAAAAAAAAAATTCACCGTGGCGCACGGGCGGACGGGCCTATCCTTTTGTAGTTTATGCCGTACCAGCCACTCTTTTCACTTTTGTTTCGTATGAAGAGTTTATATTATACATGACTAGCGTATGTACAGGATTTAAAAATATAAAATATAAGTAATAGGTAATTCTTATAATATTTACTTTATTATTTGAATGAATTTATATAACATTTCTGAGTTCAAATGTAAATTCTAGAATAGTGATATGTTTTTCTTTTAAATAAAATGGATTAACAATCCACTGGCTTAAGTTATAACAAATATAAATATAGAACAGATGGCTTTTCTTTTTCCAAAAAAAAAAAAAAATCTAAAAAATTACCTAGAATTCCCAAATGTTGACGTACACTCACGCACATCTTTTTTTTTGTTAGTGTGAAATTTGGAGTCACCTCTCCAGGTGCGACATATGGCTAGTTTCATAATTTTTTATATAAAAAAAAATTATCTTTACACTTTCTTCTTTTACAAAAAAGGATTTTTTTTTTATGATAAAGGTATTCTTAGATTAATCTTATTTTCTATCTCAAGTATTGAAATTATTTATTTATATAATTTTTTCTTTAAAGACTCAAAATTTTAATAAATAATATATAAAAGTAAAATAATTGTATTTAAAAATTTTAAATTAAATGTATCCATATTTAAATATGAAGTAAATATCTTAGTCTTGACTTTATAAATTATTAGCTTCGGAGTGTTTTTTTTTTTAATTAATTCTGGAATGCATTCCAAACCATTTGGAACACTTCAAAGGGGTTTTACGAAGTGACGTTTCTTTCTCAAGTTAACGAACTCTGTATCTCTCTCTCTCGATTCTCATATTACCATCTCTGCTGTTTCCGACCGCAACTGCGCAGGACTATAAAGGTCTTGGGGTTGGTTGCATCCAATCTTCATGGTCGACACTGTCAGCTGGTGAGTCTCTTGTCAATTTATAAGCCTTTCATTTCATGCTCTGAAATTTCCATCTATTGATAAAAATTCTTATTCTTTGAACCATTTTGTGACGGCGCTGTTTCTTTCTGAATTATGTCTTGTAGTTCTTCATAGCTTGATGTTTTATGATTTTTCTCCTTTGGCTTTCCCTTTGTAGTTTCTTTTACTATTAACATGTGAGTTTGAGTTTTATGTTCAAGTTTGTTTTGTGGAAGTGCCAAAGATAGTTCGCTTTCTTGAATTTAGCTTTTGAGTTGACCGTTACAAGGTAACCATACTCCAGTAAAGGAATGTAATATTAAAAATTTACTTCTTCAACTTTGTCCTATTTGAAAATATATCAAAGAAAGCTTCAGCTCTACCCGAGGGAGTTAATTCAATTGGTTCGGTTACTTTGAAGAGCTTTCCGGACTAAAATCTTAAATGCACTGGGTCTATGTAGGTGATAAGATCACCTAGAGAGGGATTTAGTTCTGAGCAAAGCGTGAAGACACCTTTGACGGTAATTTTTCTTCTTCTTTTTTCTCTCTTTTTTTTTTTTTTAAAAAAAAGGATGGCTTCCTCTCTCTATGACTATGACCCATCGTAAGGAAAACAGTCAACATTTTACATAGAAAATCTCATTCATTCCACAATAATAAAAATGGCCCAAGAACAGGGTAGATTCGCAACAGCAAAATAATATGCGTTACCCATCTAACTCACATTTGTAAAATGAGTACAGCTCTCCCATGATGGAATATCAAGGAAATTTTCCATACTCTTTTCATCTTTATTCTTGTTTCTTTAAGGAATTTGAAACCATCAATAATGTCTTTCATGCTACATTCATATTTCTGTTTCTTATAGCAGCTTCATCATGATTATCAACCTTGTTGATCTGCTAGTGCTTTGCCAAGGCTAAGTGGAATTCCTTAATATTTTGCTTGGACAAATTTTTGGATAGTCTGTGCTTTTAGGCTCTTCCTTTTTGCTGTATCACACTGGATCAACCAATGGTTTGGATGAACTTGGAAAGGTAGCTTTTAAGAAATAGGATGGTGACTGAGAGGCCTACGAGAATGGTGGAGAGCAGCCAAGCTAGTAAATGGCTTTCCTCAAATGTTATTTCAGCATTTGGATCATCAATAGAAAATAAGGCAACAGAGGAGTTGGAAATTTTCTTGAAGGGACAAAAGCTCCATCGAGGCCAAGCAAATTTTATTCCTAGTCGAAGTCGTAGTGCTCCACCAAGTATGGAGGGTTCAGTTGCAGCAGTTGGAAATATATTATCTGTGAAGGGTTCTTGTCTAAGTTCAAATTCAGGTTGTTTGGGCAATTCTCTTGAGGATCACAAATCTGAAGGACAATGGCTATTTGATCCTTCTTATGTTCCATTTTGCTCCTTGGAGCTCAACTTGGAACCCAAGTTTCCTTCACTGCACCTGCGAAGTCAAATTGGTAATTGTAAAGAAAATCAAGGTATCACTTCTTCAGATAATGGTGTCATGGTTTCCCTTTCTACTGATAAGGAGGAACTCAACAAAGAGGGTTCACCTGAGCAAGCTTCAGAAAACCTTTTCAAAGGCAGTAGCATACTTAAGCATGGGCAGAACGCAGCTTCATTGACTAGCCTTCACAAAAGCTTGGTAGATTTAATACAGGTATGATACATGGGCTAAGAGTCATGCAAGCCTTCTTAGGGATGTTGGTTTCCGATAAGAAGGGTTTGGAAATTGAACCAGTCAAATGCACCAAATTCGGATGAAAAAAGCCTTTATTTTCCTATACCTTTTCTGTTCTATGTCTATTATTGTTTTCTTCTGTGTTTAAGATTCCAATCTAATTGTTGTATTTTCTGCCTTCAAGACTCCACATTATATTTTTCCTGAATTCCTATTTTCTAATTTAACGTAAGGATGTCTTAAAATTGATTTTGTTCTGGATGTTCATTATTTGTATCTAGCTAGTTGTCTACTAGTCTCGCAAGTTTTTCTTTTTGGTATTTAAGTATGTAAAATTGGTTGTTTTGGATGTTACTTTTTCTATGATGTGCTAACCTTTCTTTTTATTTTTTATTGTCAATTATTAGGAAGACTTTCCCCGTACACCTTCCCCTTTGTATAACCAATCTCATTTAACAAGTCATGCTACAACTGAGGATTCAATTGATGTTGATGTGCATGCAATTTCTTCAATAGACTTCTCAAACTTGTCAGATTCAGCTACTTGTTCTACTAGTGCTGTGGAGACAGGCACCCTGAACATAAATGCTTGTGAGTTAATATCAAATGAAGTTATGCTACAAACCTTGCCAAGCTCCCAGCATTGTAATGGAACTCAAAGCCTGCTAGAGAATCCAACATGCAACAAAGATACCGGGCTGAAGGATTTTATATCAGCAAATGGAGTTATGCACACAGAGGAGCATAAATTGAGAGCACCTACTGATAGAAGACAAAAACAAGGAGAACAAAAATATTACAGTAGGAATAAGCTAAATCAATCTTTTACCCATGGCTATACTTACCAAATTCCAGGTGCAGGGACGCAAGTAATATCTCAAGGGATGAACAATTCACAAAGTTACTTGGGAATGCTTGCTCACAGTCATTCACAGTTCTCATCTCTTGGGATACAGTCATCATTTCCTTCTCCTGGAATTACAGGTCCCTTATATGTAACTCCAACAGCATTTATGACTTCAGGAAATCCATTTTATCCTAATTTTGAGTCATCTTGTTTATTCTCTCCACAATATAGTTTAGGTGGATATGCTTTGAGTTCTAGCGCAGTTATGCCATATATGGCTGGATATTCTTCTCAAGGTGACCTGCCTCTTCCATTTGAAGCTGCAAGTAGCCCAAACCTGAATGGTCAAGCTACCAGTCTTTCATCAGAAGGGGTTCCAAATGCAAGAAAATTTCAAAGTTGCAACAAGATTAATGGGCAGCATGGATTATCACTGCACCCTTCTTATGTTAATCCACTTAATATGCAGTATTATCCCCACCCTTTTGGTAATGCATATCCTGCTGCTATTCAACAGAAACAATTGGCTTCAAGAACTCTGACTGGGGGACAGGTCTGTTCACTAGCTTCACAGGAAGATTCAGCTGTTACTACTAATTTAAATGGTCAGAAACTTCAGTCTCCAGTACATGGTAGCTTGACTGTTCCCAGTTCAAAAAATATAGGAATATCTGGAAGTAGCTATTTTGGAGATTCCAGTGTGGGTGTCATGATGCAATTCCCTGCTTTGTCTCTTGGTAGTCCAATTCTTCCATCCTCACCAAGAAGTGGAACTAACCCTCTAGTTGGACAAAAGGATAAGCAGATGCCTCGTGTTTCTGGCCAAAATGCAGGATTTTTTTCTGGACAGAGAGGAACAAGGAGGTTTGATGACCCCAAGAAGCTATCTTTTATTAAGGAACTTAAGTCCATCAATTTGGGGAAGTTTGAACTCTCTGATATAGCAGGGCGTATTGTTGAATTCTGGTATTTTCTAATGTTAATTCCAATCTGTTATTATGTGGCGTCTTATCTCCTATATGAAAAGGAAATGATTTGTTAATTTATGTTTGACTTAGCGTTGACCAACATGGAAGTCGGTTTATCCAGCTGAAGCTGGAAAGTTGCAGTGTTGAAGAGAAGGTGTCTGTTTTTGAAGAAATCTTTCCACATGCCTCAAAATTAATGACAGATGTGTTTGGTAATTATGTGATTCAGAAGGTATAATGTCAAATTCTGTGTTCCCTAAACTTGTATATTGGTTTTCCAAATTACTTTGGTTTAATGCACTTGTAATGTGTTCCAAATGATGTTCCTAATTTAGTCACGTTCAATGCAGTTTTTTGCGCATGGAAGTCCTGATCAGCGAAAGAACCTTGCAGAACAACTTTCTGGACAGATTTTACCTTTAAGTTTGCAGATGTATGGTTGTCGTGTTATCCAGAAGGTATGATGATTTCTAGAGTAAGTGCTTGCAAAAATTAATTATTTTCCTGTGGCCTTCTCATCGAATCTACTGGTGTCTGATGTGTCATGATTATAACTCTGAAAATATTTGCTTTCATTGAAATTTCTAGTTTAATTCTAAACATTTCTGTTTCCATGTTGCATTACTTGCAGAAGTAATCCACTCCTGATATAATATTTTAAGTGATCTTGAGGATACCATAGGATGATTTAGATGCATAAAGGTTTTATTTGTCTTATATTTTTTCTTGCGGTCTGTTGTAAGATGTACAAATCATGTAGGAGTTCAAAAAGCTGTTAGATTTCACCGGGAACAAAAAAAGCCTGTTAGTAATGTAGAATGTAATTTTTCTCCAGTCTTCTATTCTAACGTTAAACCTGAAAAAGGTGAGCTTTTTGTGCTGCCAAGGCCTCTGGAATTTCTAATTATCAAAACAACTGAGTTTTGAAATTTCAATACCAATAAATAAATCTTAAATGTCCATATTCAAACCGTAAACCCCAAATTATAAATGCATCATAATTGTCACAAGAACCAAATGGCTTCTTCTCATATCATATTAGGACTCTATTGTATACTTCCTGTGTTTGCACCTTTACACATATAGGCATTAGGTAACTTAAAATACTTATTCTTTGTTTTTTTTTTTCAATTACAACCATTGCCTTATGGGTTTAGTCAATCTAATGAAACCTTTCTCCTCAATTTAGAGTGAGATTCATGTGCATACTACTTAAAAAGAAACAAGTGTGTGAAAGACTTATAAGTAATATATTTATCATTATTTATGAATTGTATGTTAAATATATCTGGAGTTTATAAAGATGCATGGTTTTGGTACATATAAAGTGTTAGTGTTTTTATTTCTTTTGATTTTCTTTTACTGTTAGTCATACTCTTTCTAGGGTACCAAGGGATGCACTTAGAGCACATGGAAAGTGCTTTATAGCTAAAATAGAAGAAAAGGGACAAAATTTCCCTCCGAGGAAGTGTAACAAGCTATGTTATGGATATATAAATTTGTAAAGCTTTTTTTTTTTTGGAAATATAGATTTGTAAAGGATTTTGTTGAGAAACCTATCAATTATTCAAAGCTTAGTCTTACAAATTAAGTGGGAGTGTTAAAACATTAGGAGTTAATTATTATCTAGCAGTCTTGGAGTTTATTATTATATAAGGAGTCTCATAGTTTTCCATCATCATAATCTCTTATACTGTGGGTGCATGTGCAAACCTTCCAATTCATCACAATTATGTTTTAACCCTAAATTTCAACAGTTTTAAATGTATGGTTACCAGTAAGTTTTCTTTCACATGGCATAGCATTCTATGAGGATCCTTTGTCTTTTACCCCCAAGCCTTCCCTATCTTTAATATAAAGAAATAGCATATTAGAATGTCTTGAATATTTGAATATTTAATTTATTGTTTTCTATCTTAACTAGGATTAGGATTTGAATATTTGAGTTATTAATTAGGATTAGGAGTTAGCAACTAATTACGATTAGGGAGTTATTAATTCTTTTTCTAATATCAAGGAGATAAGTATCCCTAAAATTATGGTTGTATATATATATATATATATATATATATTAGGGAGTTATTAATTCATTGTAAATAGAGGGGTATATATATATATATAACACCCTTGTACATATTGATCAATCCATAAAATAAATTGGTTTCTCCCTTTCTTGACTTGTTATTGTTCACATTATTGTTCATATGGTATTAGAGCCTCTATTCTTGTAAGTATACTTGTAGAACGAAGATGGCATAGACGAAGCATCAAATGACTTTGCCTTTGCGACATCTAGTGTAAGCACTAATATGTGCCAATCACTAGGTCCGTATACTCCAGTGGCAGTGATGGGTATTCCATACAGTTAACTGTTTACAAATTAAATAGAAAGAATTCTTGGAGTGGTCGTAGTCTGGGAAACTAATCATTGATGGCAATGGCAAATTAGGCTATCTCACTAGTAAAGTTTCAGAACCAAACAAATCTGATCCATCATGGCGTATTTGGAGGTCCGAAAATTTCCTTTTGACTATATGGTCAGTCAATTCTATGGACCCGTTAATTGGTAGGACTTATTTTTTTCTTCCTATTGCAAAAGATGTGTGGGATGTGATAAGAAAAATGTACTCTGATCTTGAAAATTCATCTTAATTTTTTTAATTAAAAACCAAATTTTGGCAACTCAAACAGGGTGAGCGAAAGATCACAATATATTATAATGAGATAAAGGTGTTATGGGAAGAATTAGATCTTTGTTATGTGATAATGATTGAGTATGTAAGACTAATAGTGTTCCTTATTTAAAAGGATTAGAAAATGACAGTGTATGAGTTATTGGCAGGTTTGAATAAAGATCTTGATGAAGTCAGGGAAAAAATTCTTGAGAAAATACCTCTATCATCAATTAGGATCTATGAAGCACGGATACGGACACGGACACAGACACGTGACACGTAAATTTTTAAAAAATGTAGGATACGACACGTTGAAGATACGTAAATTAAAAAAAAAACTTATATATATATATAGCCAAAAAATAATATTATTTACAACTCATTTCACAACTTAATCTCAAAAAAATTATTATAAATTTATAATACAATAAACATTCATTCTTCTTCAATATATTCTTCATTATTGCTATTGTTTTCATTTCCTTCGTTTGTGAAAAGAACTTTCTAATTCTGACTTATACAAAGATATATTTACAACCGATAAAACTCCAATATCAACAACAATAAAAAATAACAAAGAATACAAAAGTTATGTGTACATATAACAATAACAAAGAACAAAAGTAAGAGAGCAACTCCAAAAAGAATAATATGTGCATTATTATAATTCAACTCCCTCACTGACAAAAGCTACCTCAATTCTTTACCACTGTATTTATGTAAGACATTAACAGACAACACAAAAAGTTGAAGAATTTGACTTTCTTTTCCTCCGTAGAAAAGTTTGAGCCCCAAAAGCAAATTTTCGAATAGGTATATATACTTGCATAAAAAAATAAACTTCGAAGACTTGTTGAAAAGAAATATGCACATAGCCACACGCACATAGACATATCCAATTAGAGAAAATAGAGGAATTTATTCTCAATGGTCAACAAAAACAAACAATAGAGATGCGATGATTGGAATGCAAGTTATGATAGATGATGGGTACCCAACTTCAATGGAAGACATGTTATGATGACCAAGATACAAATTGCAATTATTGGTGTTGGGTTCTAACTTCAAATAAAATTTAAAAGGGATGGAAGATTTAATGTCTGAAATAAGTGTTGGACACGTTCAAAAAGGTGTCTGACATGAGTTTTTTTTTATAAAAAAGTTGGACACGGGACATGCGTCGGACATGTGTCCCAAGAGTGTCAGAAGAGTGTCGGTGTCCGTAGAGTGTCCGACACGTTGGCACGTCCTAAAATGAAGTGTCTGTGCTTCATAGATTAGGATGTGTTTGTAGAGGTTAGATGAGAGGAAGACCAACACAAAGTAATGATGGGCGAAGAGAACACATATAATATGGAAGTATCTACCCTTTTTATTAAGAATACTCAAAATTTTCCTCAACCACAAACCCGATCAAACAAAAAGGGTGAGAAAATATGGTGTGATCATTGCTAAAAACCAATCCATACCTGAAAAACTTGTTAGGATTTACATGGAAAACCATCGAATTGGAAGTTAGGAACTCCAACTAGTCACACCATGAGTTTAGAACATTCCAATCAAACGCTGAGGAAGTTGTTACTACTAATATTTCTTTTGAAACATCAATTTTCAGTAAGAAACAATTAAAAAAACTATATTGACTTTTTTGATTCACTCAATTCTTAAGCTCTCCTTGTTCTCTAGCCCAATTAAGAGCTAGAAACAAGAAGGACGATTGGCAATCCTAAAGAGTACTTTGTATAAGCAAGCTCAAGTCTCTAATATTGAATCTTGTTGTAGTTCTAATACTAGTGAAATAATGTTTGCCATCGTAGGACAGGCCATCTTAATTTATCATATTTAAAGTATTTGTCCCTTAAAAAAGAAGGGTTGTATTGTTGTTGGTCAACGAGTAAAAAACCATTATTTGTATCGTTGTTAGTAAGCGAGTGAAAATCCATCATTTATATTATTGTTGGTAAACGAGTGAAAAACTATCATTTATATCATTATTGTAAGCGGAAGAAAATCATCATCTATATCCTTGTTGGTAAGCAAAAAAAAAATCAACCTTGTTAGACGTTTTAGGTAAACAGTTAAAATCTAATGTTATTGCAATCTTTAACACACTAGAGTTATGTGATTGGATATTTGGTGAGGAACTTAAGTTATGAAAACCAATTGAGAAAAGATCGAGGGGACTACTCATGAGAAGAAAGTTGAAGACTTCTCACAGCTATGTCATGTGTTAAGTTTGAAAACTATTTTGTCTACCGAGGACAATGACAAAAGAAGTGCTAGTGGTTGAAGTTCTTAAATCAAAATATAGTGATTATTTGTATGTCTTTTGTTACTTATGAACAACAAATAGCCGATGTGTTAACTAAAGGCCATTTTAAACTAAAGTTTGAAGAGTTTATTTGCAAAGTTGGGCACAATAAATATCTATGCACCAATTTGAGGGAGGTGTTGAATATTTGAATGTTTGAATATTTAATTTACTATTTCCTATCTTAACTAGGACCAAGATTTGAATAGTTGAGTTATTAATTAGAATTAGGAGTTAGAAACTGATTAAGATTAGGGAGTTATTAATTCTTTTTTTAATATCCAAAGAATAAGTATCCCTAAGATTATGAGAATTAATCCTAATCTATTATATATAGGAATGTGTGTATGTGTGTGTGTATTATCTATGTACACACTGATCAATCAATAAAATAAATTGGTTTCTCCCTTTTTTGACCTGTTACTATTCATGCGGTATGGTTCACAGGATGCATCTATCTAATGCATTATACTTGATGGTTCTTAACCAACTTTTTATACACAACAATTTATGGTGCATCTATATGATGCTTATTTAAAAGAATAGCAATAGTTAACTTCAAAATTTCTTGCATTGGTGCATGTTTTAGAAAGTTTTTTCCTCTTGCTTATCTCATGTTGATTTTGGTTCAAATTTGGGATCCTTGTTCTAGGCCCTCGAAGTTATTGAGCTTGATCAGAAGACACTACTAGTGCAAGAGCTCGACGGGCATGTCATGAGATGTGTACATGATCAAAATGGAAATCATGTGATACAGAAATGCATAGAATGCATGCCGATGGACAAAATCCATTTTATTATATCTGCTTTCCAAGGCCAAGTTTCCTCTCTTTCTATACACCCTTATGGCTGTCGGGTTATTCAGGTAATGATACACAGGTTTTGCTGCAGAGGACTCATATGACATCTTCCAAATGCTATTGTTTATCTATTTATGTGCCTGTGTTAGAGAGTTTTGGAGCATTGTTCAGATGAGCAACATATTCAAATTCAATGTCTAGTGGATGAAATCCTGGAATCTGCTTGTGTCCTTTCTCAAGACCAGTACGGAAATTATGTGATGCAGGTTGGAATTATGTATTTTCATGCTTGCTTTTCTCCCTTAAAAAAGTTCTTTGCATTTTGGTTTTTTAATAGTTTATCCAGTAAATTAGAATTCTTTAATTCTTTTTAAGATAGGTAATCTTAAACTATGGTTTTCTTTCAACATAGCAGTGATGCAAGGAGACCTTGAGCTATTAAGAAAATGGATGCAATAATGTGAAAGAATTTAATTGAGATGGAATCTGCTTTACTGATGCGGATCAAATTACCAATGAATTCTTGAGGCGGGCCAAGCACAGTAAAACTCAAAAAAATAAGAGTTGCAAAATATTTAAAAGCGCGAGTTTCGAATTATTTTTATTTATTATTTATTTTTAAATATTTATTTATTATTTTCGAATTTAAAGTTGATTAAGATTAGGATTGGATTTATTTCCTATTTAAAATAAATTAGGATTAGCATTCTATTAGGATTAGATTTGGATTATAATAGGATTAACTTTTTTTTTGAATTAGATTAAGATTCCATTTAGGATTTTTTTTATTTAAACCTACATGAATGAGACTTTGTATTCATTCAGATATCCTTAAAAATAATACAGATTTTGGATTTTCTTTCAATTCTACACATTCTCGCTGTGTCATTTTTTGCAAGGGATAGAAGATTAATCGATGGATTCTGTATTGTGAAGGAGATTTCTTTCCTGTCAACATATATCATTAGCATTTGAGGTTTTCACCTGATGTGTAATTTTTCCAGTTTTGATATGTCATTTAAGCACATTAAATTGGTTAAGAAAGCTGATGTCCATCAGTGAAGCCATGATGCACATCCATATGATGAGACATTTGTCAGTTGAATTAGTTTTTGGCCTTGATACATGACCGTAAGATAGTAGTGAGTACTGAGTAGTTTAATCATTCGCTTGGTCTCTCTCGCTTCCTCCCCACCCCTTTGTCCTGCCTTTGGTTTGTTTCTATTTCTTATTTCCTATAAATTTAATACTTTAACGGAAACTGCTCTGCAGCATGTCCTGGAGAGGGGAAAACCACATGAAAAAAGTCAACTTATAAGCAAATTGTCTGGGAAGATTGTACAATTGAGTCAGCATAAGTATGCTTCGAATGTTATTGAGAAGTGTCTGGAGCATGCTGATGTGATTGACAGAGAGGCCTTGATTGAGGAAATAATTGGGCAGCCTGGTGAAGGCGATAATTTATTGGTAAGTCAGATAATCAGCATATAGTGTAAATAGAAACTGTTCTAGGTTTTGAATGGAGATACAACAAATACTGTGCTCTGGGCTAGTTTCTATAAAGTAACTCTAGCCAATGGACTTGAATGAATTTATTTAAGCCTTTGTTAGGCATGTAATAGTTCAATCTCAGTTGGTATCTCATCATTGATTTTTGTCAACATGAAGCCAAATAGGCAGAGAGAGAATTAGCTTATTATACACGTTACAATTATTGGTCCATAGCTTTTTATGAGACAATGTCTTTTTAGAAAGGGGAAATCCGGTATCTTTTCTGGTTCATCCATTGCTGCTCATAGTAAATTGAGAATGCCATGGTGGGATAATCATTGAACTATTACCATGTTGCTGGAATTCAAATTTAGTCCAAGGTCATTCTAGGTTGGCAGGATTTCTCTTCTAAATAATGAATCTTATCTTTATGAAATATAAGTTAATCATATATCTGTCTTTGTACATTGATGATAAGAATTAGTTCTGATATTTCAGATTCTTTCCTTTCATGTCAAGAGTCCTATTGATTTTCATTCAGAAATATGTTGTGGGAAGGAACATATATTATTAAATTTTTTTCAAAAAAAAAAAAAAAACTCTAGCTGATTATCTGGCATGCACATTCTTGAATAAAACATAGCAGTGGTGGAGGCTTGTCTAATGTTAACTCAGTGTGTTTTGGCTTCTATAATGTAGACAATGATGAAGGACCAGTTCGCAAATTATGTGATCCAGAAAATTCTTGAAATAAGCAACGAGAGGCATCGGGAAATACTTGTTAATCATATAAGAGTTCATATTCAATCTTTGAAGAAATACACCTATGGGAAACACATTGCTGCTCGTTTTGAACAACTTGCCAGTCCAGGTGAGTAGATTTTCCATTTTCTGATTCATGTCCATGTTCAGATCCAGTGATTTGAGTTTCCTTATTGATGTTAAACATGAAAACGAGTAACCATGAGTTGGGGTATCATTAAAAGTGTCTCCATAGAATAACTGAGAAAATAAAAGGGAAGCTTCTGTGTTTTGACCGTCCAGTTCATGCAGATGCATTTATCAAGTGCATTAATTTCTTGGATTTGATACGCAGGAAGCGAGGCGGAGGTTTGTTGAGATACTTGGATAGGATATTGTATCTTACACAAACTGAATTGTCAGAGCAACAAAAGCAGAAAAGAAAGTCGAAGCTATATCATTCTTTGCTAAGCTGCTCAATATCGTGAGGACAATTTGTTTCACCTTGTACTCTATTTGATATATAAATAATTAATGATGTTTACAACTTACAACTAACCTCGAGTGCGGCACTATGATCATAATTCATAACGGAAATGGCTGGCTTTATTAAATCTCTTTTCGGGGGAATTCTTCAATCTAGAAAATTCATTAATGAAATTACGTATTATATCAGAATTCCACATCCAAGAGTGTTTGACATAATTTCGATGAAGAGATTGGTATATGCTTGGTCCTGTTAGTTAGTATAACATGCCTTCTCCCGTGCGTCTATAATCACGAGATGAAGTCTGCAAGCTGCAATTCTTTTCTCCCTGAAACAATTTCTTATTTGTTTTATGTTAGACAATGACATCTCGTGTTTTCCAACTATCAGATGCTGGAATCAAAGGTCAATTTTTTTATTTGCTCTTTTGTTTAGTTTGTAATAATTTCTGGGAACTGTGTTTATGAGACTCAACACTAGTCCTGCTTCTGCACGTATATCATGATGCTGAAATGGAACTCTACTTTTGAAAAAGGTTGGACAACTCTCTCTAGTTCAGTGGTCTGAGCATGTAACTTTGGTTTCATTATTCATTAAGAAAGTTGTTATAAACTAAGAACAAAACTAGCTATATATGGCACACACCTGCCACTGCCAATACTAAGACGAAATTCAATTTGCAACCAATAAAATATACAATACTTTGACGGATTCAATTGTCTATGCACAGCAACAAAATCTAACGTTATCTTGGCGCTCAACTGAAGTTACCATCACGTGACCTGCACATGATTCTCATAAATGAATGCACATGTCATGTTATGAGCCATCATCATTGCACCAATCATTTCAAATATACAGAATATTTAATTAATGTCGTTTCCTTCCATAGATGGAAATGGAGATGTTGATGAATCTTTTGTTACTCTCCAAACAGGAGTACAATATATCTAAATAAAAGCATATACAACTCTAAAACAATAGTTGTATATTAATTTTTTACTTCAAATATGATATTTATTAATGTCTCTTGACAATTCATGACAGAATCAAAATTTAAACTTGAGACTTCATGCTAAATTTATTCATATTCTTACATCTAATAGCTTCAATTCCGACCATCTCTTGCATGAGAAAGATTTTTGTGAGCTTTTCTTAATGACTGAATTAACAAAAACAGTATATGTACGGCACATTATGAAGTTGCCGATTTTAACTTGTTACCTTCAAAACTAAATGATATTTTAATTTCTTTTCCAGAGTCTGCTAATATGCAGGGCATGTGGACAAAAAGGAGAATGAAAACCACAGATTAGTAAAATCTAGCAGCTAAATTAACGAGAGAGAGAGAGAAAAACCTAAACACCGTCAGAAACAAGATAATTAAAGTCATACTGTAATAGCAAACACTTGTCCCAATAAATATTGGTATTAATTAGTAAGAATCAGAAATTAGGCTAAGATCTAAAGAAGCAAATAGTAATCGAAGATGTGCATGCTGCTGTGACCAAATAATTAGCATTCATAACCATTATTACTTGTGCTACACTATATACCGTATTATAAATTAAAAGCACGTCGGGTTCACCCTTAACATTTTATTTCCTTATATATATACATAAATATATGTTACTACCAGCTGTTGCTATTATTAGGTGTGAATGGATCAGATACCATTTTAGACCGTGGATTATAATTTAGAAATGAAATTATATAGCGCCTTTATTCTTGCTCTCGCTTGCAGAGGTTGAAAGTGGGAAAATAAAAGAGATGAGGGAAGCTACCCTACATATGTGGGCTTAATCATATTGGATGGATACACAGATCAACTCCAAATTGCATTGTACGAGATGAGTAATCATTCAAGTTGTAAGAGTCAAACAAATTAATTTTTAATTTGTTGAATAAACAAATGGCCGATTCACATGGAGTGCCATCTTCCACAATCTTCTAAGCACTCCAATAAACAAAAGCAACATTAATAACTCTAGATCATGACACTAAATAATCATCAAACGTACGTACAAAGCTAATAATTCAAGATGCCTTGTAGCTTTTGACCGTCCAGGCATTGGTCGTCGCTACTCTGCTTCAGAAAGACAGAAACCCAGTTGCTATTAATTATAGCACATAACATGCGAGGACTGAGCAGCACAAATAAAGCGATCAAAGTTAATTTGTTAATACATAATTACAACTCTAAAACCAGCAATAGCGAGGCTTCCTAGCTAAGGAATATTAGGGAACTACTCTAATGGTTCTGATTCTTAGAGGCAGGCAGTTGCACCTGCAACCGACGCACCCTTTCTTCCATGCTGATTTGATTTGTACATCCATCAGGAATAAAATAGTGGAAGTGTCAGCACAGAGCAAGCCAAGTATATCTTCTTCAGCTTATAAATATACTTGCCGCACTAGAATCACACACATAAGGAATGAAGAGAAAACCAGCAAACAGTGCATCTATCTTGCCTAGTTGATGGATTCGAAGAAGTCTAACAAGATCAGAGAGATTGTCAGGCTTCAACAAATCCTCAAGAAGTGGAAGAAGGTTGCAAATGCTTCCAAGAACAACTCTGTCCCCTCTTCAACAGCCAGCAGCCGCAATAGTAATGGCAGTAAAGGCATCAAGTTCTTGAAAAGAACTCTGTCATTCACGGATGTTTCATCCAACGACATCGTCCCGAAAGGGTTTCTTTCTGTTTGCGTTGGAAAAGAGGTCAAGAGGTTCATCATCCCAACAGAGTACTTGAGACACCAAGCATTTGAGGTTTTATTGAGAGAAGCCGAAGAGGAATTTGGTTTCCAGCAAGAGGGAGTGCTCAAAATTCCATGCCAAGTATCAATTTTTGAGAAAATATTGAAGGTAGTGGAAGACAAAAAACAAGTCTTTTTCTTGCATGAAGATCAAAAGGACATAATTACTTGTTACGCATCAGACTGTGAGGTTACACCCACTCACCATGCTCAAACGTGTAGGTGATCAATTTATATATTACTTGCCGATCTCGTCTCTTGTAATCTTCACCACACTCTTTTTTCTTTTCCTTCTTTTGGTTTGTGAAAGGCAGTGCAGTGTAGAGAGAGAGAAAAAGTTAAACATTAGATGAAATTACAGTGTAGTCGACTTTGAATTAATCACATATAATAATTTCTCTTTGATACGGTCATTAGTCACGTATAATAAATATTCTCATATTTCTTTTTGATATGGTCATTAGTCACGTGGGTATATTAAACATTCTGATTCTTGCAAAAGACATAAATAGATCAGAGGGTTCTCTTAGAAATATATATATCGTTTATATGTATTGGAGTCGTATATGTATATATACAATCACGTGACGTCCTCTTGCTATATATATATATATGCTGAATTAATGGCAATGCATAGCTCACACAGAGAAAGAAAAGAGAAGAAAAAACAAAAAAGCCAACTTGCGTGTTTAATTAGAAATTATACGAAGCATAAATATACAATTACAAGTACAATAGATGAAAAACAAAAGACGGGGGTTTGGGTTTGTTTCACACTCATACATGATCCGAATTACCCGGCCGGAGCTAGCCCTTCTGTGATTGATGACTCAAATTCATTCCCGATTGTTTTTGTTATGAATATAATATCTTGTGATGAACTAGCTAGCGCTGGCTAGTACTAATTAAGTTGCAAGATCCACCGTAAGGAAATATATATCAATTATGGCACTCTTTTTTTTTTTGTACCTTGATTAATCAGAAAATGAATATTTTGTCGCAGCGCATCTTGCTGTTGTGGTGTCTTGCCAAACATGTCATCAAAATTTCCTCAAAATGCTCTTCGTCGCAGGGGATCTCAATAGCACCATCATACTGATGTGACCACGTCACCAGAGTTGGTTAACGCAAATGGACACCTGGACCCAAACGCTGCTATCACGAAGGATCACATGCTGAGGAGAAGCGTGAGAAAGAGAAAAAGCACGTGGAAGATGAGGGAATAAAAGTTGGTTAGCAAGTGGTGGTGCGGGGTGGTGAAAAATGATGTCATATTCCCTCTGATTATCCCTTCTCCTCTTCCCTGTAATTCCCCTCTGAATTCTCCTTACTGTTGTTCTTGCATGCTGGAGCTCGGCTCACCTAAAGCCATCATCATACTGATGTACTCTTAGTTTTCAGTATGTTTTCATTAATACTATCCTTTTAGTTGGATTTGTTTTTTTTTTGCGTCATTTGTTCACAACAAATCTGGTGCTTTCATTCCCATGGCTGAAAATACACGGATGAAGGAGATGGCAGCAGACATTAAACGCCTCACTGACGCTTGGGAAGCTAAGGAGGAGACCAATGCAGCTCGTTTCGATCGGTTAGAATCCTCTGTTGAGACCATCAATCGCACCATGGATCTTTTGTCTCGCACACTGGACAGGTTTGCCTTGCATTTTCCTACGACTTCGACCGAGTCTTCTTCTGCAGTCTCAACCCCACCACCATCGCACTCTCGTACAGTTAAACTGGATTTTCCAAGATTTGATGGGACAGATCCTTTGAATTGGATTTTTCGAGCCGAACAATTTTTCAACTATTATGAAACTTCAGATAAGCAACGTCTTACCATTGCCTCCGTTCACATGGAAGGGTCTGTTATTCCATGGTTTCAAATGATGCTTAAAGCGAACCATATTTCCACCTGGGAGGCCCTTACTAAAGCTATTGAACTGCAATTCGGTCCATCACAATTTGACTGTCCTCGAGCGAAACTCTTCAAACTGACTCAATCAGATTCAGCCTCTCATTATTACACTGAATTTATCACTCTGGCCAATCGAGTCGATGGTTTATCTGAGGCCGCATTACTCGATTGCTTCATTAGCGGTCTCAAACCAGATATCAAGCGCGAGGTTATCGCCCAATCCCCTTTGTCACTATTACATGCAGCTTCTTTGGCCCGTCTATTTGATGAGAAACATCTTGATGGATTTTCCCATACCAAATTTCGTTCTCCTTCTTCCCCTACCAATGTCCTGTCCCATCTTCCAGCTAAACCACCGTGGAAACCGTCCACTTCCCAACCAGTCCTTAGCCAACCCCCTACCAAACCCACGTTACCACCACTTCTTCCTACCCCGAATACCAAACCATTACCGCAGATCAAAAGGATGTCGCCCTCCGAAGTACAACTCCGCCGTGAAAAGGGTCTTTGTTACACATGTGATGAGAAGTTTACATGGAACCACCGCTGTCCCAATCGTCAATACCTTTTGTTTCAAATGGAGGACGACGATCTACCTCAAGAGAGTCCTCCAATGCCTGGGTCGGATTCCTCAGAGGTCATTTCTCCTCATCACCTATCCTTGAACGCATTAAAAGGTGCACATGCAGTCGGGACGATTCGATTCAAAGGAATGATTAAAGGCACTATAGTTCACATTTTATTGGATGGTGGCAGTTCTGACAATTTCATCCAACCACGGCTTGCCCAATTTCTGAAATTGCCTATAGAACCAGCCACTGATTTCAAGGTTATGGTAGGCAATGGACACTATCTGGTAAGCGAGGGCCAAGTCAAAAGTTTAGAGGTATCCATTCAAGGGCACCCGATCCAGCTACCAGTATTTCTCTTACCTATAACCGGTTCTGAATTAGTGTTGGGCGCTGCCTGGTTAGCTACGATTGGTCCTCATGTAGCAGATTATAGCACATCCTCCATTAAATTCTATTTGCATGATCAGTTCATTACCTTACAAGGAGAACGCTCAGACACACTCTCTTGTGCCCAGTTTAATCAATTAAAAAGACTTCGTGCCACTGATTCCATTCTGGAACTTTTCACACTTCAGTACCATGAATCCGAGGACCCACAACCTCTGTCCTTACCTCAAGATATGCCATCGGATTTACGTACGCTATTGACCAAATACAACTTGGTGTTTGATGTTCCTTGTGGTTTACCTCCTCCCAGAGCATATGATCATCAGATAACACTTGTAAAAGGCACGCCACCAGTCAAAGTCAAACCATATCGTTATCCATTTGCTAAAAAGACCGAAATTGAGATTATGGTGCAACAAATGCTCTCGGACGGCATTATACAACCCAGTTCCAGTCCTTTCTCCGCACCAGTGATATTAGTTAAGAAAAAGGATGGGTCATGGCGTTTTTGTACTGATTATCGGGCACTAAATGCCGTTACACTCAAAGATAGTTTTCCCATTCCAACTGTGGATGAACTGCTTGATGAGCTCTTTGGAGCCACGTATTTTTCCAAGCTTGATCTCCGTTCTGGTTATCATCAGATCTTAGTCAAACCAGAAGACCGTTGTAAGACAGCATTTCGCACACATAATGGCCATTACGAATGGCTTGTCATGCCATTCGGTCTCACAAATGCACCGGCGACCTTTCAGGCTTTAATGAATGATCTCTTTCGCCCTTACTTGCGCAAATTTGTTCTTGTTTTCTTTGATGATATCCTCATCTATAGTCCCTCTTGGCAACTGCATTTGGACCATCTTGCTGTGGTGCTGGAAATTCTATTATCACAATGTTTATTTGCTAAGCTTTCAAAGTGTTCCTTCGGTCAGATTCGAATTGATTATTTGGGTCATATTGTGTCAGCGAACGGTGTGGAAATGGACCCTTCTAAGGTCCAAGCTGTGTCTCAATGGCCAATTCCCCAAAATCTTAAACAGCTCAGAGCATTTTTAGGACTCACGGGATATTATAGGCGCTTCATACGCCAATATGCTTCCATCGCAGCCCCTCTGACTTCCCTTTTAAAAAAGGATGCTTTTATCTGGTCCCCTGCCGCTCAAGATGCCTTCCAAACTCTTAAAAATTCCCTTACTAGTGGGCCTGTTCTACGCTTACCAAATTTTAGTAAGCCATTTGTTTTGGAAACAGATGCTTCTGGGCAAGGAGTGGGGGCAATATTGAGTCAAGAAGGACACCCAATAGCATTTTTCTCTAAGAAAATGACTTCACGTATGCAAGCAAAATCAGCCTATGCACGCGAGATGTATGCGATAACAGAGGCAGTTCAAAAATTTCGTCATTATCTATATGGTCATCCATTTGTCATCCACACTGATCACAAAAGCTTACGACATTTGGCTGATCAAACCATTCAGACACCCGAGCAAGAGGAATGGTTATACAAGCTGTTTGGTTTTCGTTATACCATTCAGTACAAACCTGGAAGTACGAATGTAGCTGCTGACGCATTATCACGATCTTTTGCGGTTGCCCACTCCATGCCGCATTCCACCCTGTTTGTGGAATTACAACAAGCAACCAAAGACAGTGAGGAACTTCAGCAACTCATCACTCAGTGCAGTACTACAAGGATGACCGATTACTCTACAAGGGATGGGTTGTTGTTTCGAAATAATAGAGTAGTTGTCCCTTCCGATGCGAAAGATATTCAGCGTACCATTCTATATGAACTACATGTCTCCCCGATTGGAGGTCACGCAGGCATCGCTCGTACATTTGCCCGCATTGCTGCTCAATTTTACTGGACCCATATGCGTTCTGATATTAAAAACTTTGTGGCTCAATGCATCACCTGCCAGCAAGCAAAAACTTCACCTATGTCACCAGCAGGCTTGTTGCAACCCTTACCAGTTCCAACCCAAGTTTGGGAAGATGTTGCTATGGACTTTATTGTGGGCCTTCCTCCTTCTAATGGTTACACAGTCATTATGGTGGTGATTGATCGTTTATCCAAGTATGCACATTTCTTTGCCTTGAAGTCTTCATTTACAAGCCAGCTGGTAGCCGAGAAATTCTTTGAAGGTATAGTAAAACTTCATGGTATCCCATCTTCAATTGTCTCTGACTGGGATAAAGTTTTCACCTGTTCTTTTTGGAGACATTTGTTTAAATTACAGGGCACCACACTTAAAATGTCTTCATCCTATCATCCTCAATCGGACGGTCAGTCGGAAGCTCTCAACAAATGCCTTGAAATGTATTTACGCTGCTATGTATTTGATCGACCTAAACAGTGGCTGAAGTACTTGGCTTGGGCAGAGTATTGGTACAACACAGCATTTCACACAGCTGCGGGTATGACACCTTTTAAAATAGTTTATGGTCGCGATCCTCCTACTCTTCTCCGTTATTCCCCAACTGCAACGGACCCGAAGGACCTTCAGCAACAATTGGTTACACGTGATGACCTCCTGGCTCAACTTAAGCATAATCTCTCACATGCACAGGCACGCATGAAGAAATACGCTGATAGCAAGCGCACAGAAGTACAACTTCAGCTGGGTGACCTGGTATTTATCAAGCTCCAACCATATCGCCAACGTTCAGTAGCACTCCGCCGCAATCAGAAACTAGGCTTAAAATATTTTGGCCCTTTCCCAGTTGTGGAACGCATTGGTGAGGTCGCGTATAGATTGCTTCTGCCATCAACTGCGAAGATTCACGACGTCTTTCATATTTCTTTACTTAAGAAATGTGTTGGGGACCCCTCCTCACAATATGTTCCACTACCACTATCTCTGTCAGATGATGATTTCACAGTTCAACCCATGCAAATAGTTGACCAACGTTCACTTTTAATTAATGGTACTTTGGTCCCGCAGCTGTTAATACAATGGGACGGATTAGATCACCCTACTTGGGAAGATCAAACCGCTTTCATCCAGGCACATCCCAACTTCGACCTTGAGGACAAGGTCACTTTTAATGGGGGTAGCCATGATGTGACCACGTCACCAGAGTTGGTTAACGCAAATGGACACCTGGACCCAAACGCTGCTATCACGAAGGATCACATGCTGAGGAGAAGCGTGAGAAAGAGAAAAAGCACGTGGAAGATGAGGGAATAAAAGTTGGTTAGCAAGTGGTGGTGCGGGGTGGTGAAAAATGATGTCATATTCCCTCTGATTATCCCTTCTCCTCTTCCCTGTAATTCCCCTCTGAATTCTCCTTACTGTTGTTCTTGCATGCTGGAGCTCGGCTCACCTAAAGCCATCATCATACTGATGTACTCTTAGTTTTCAGTATGTTTTCATTAATACTATCCTTTTAGTTGGATTTGTTTTTTTTTTGCGTCATTTGTTCACAACACATACTCACACCCAAACTCCTCTGCCCCCGTCTCCAACAAAACCCTGAAGTCTGGCATGGCCAACAACCTTATCGGAATAACAAACCTTCGAAACTCTGGCCCCACAAGAACAACCAGAAATCCTTTGGGAACAGAGCCTCGGGTTCTCCCATCCGACAACTCTCCGGTCGCAATCAATAATTGCCCCGAGTTATCTCCAGAATCCAACAGTTCCCTCCTGCAGCTTATGTTTCCTGAATGCTGTGGTGAACTCGGGAACAGCTGGTGTTTGATCTTGCTCCTAGGATCAATGCAAGCTAACTTTAGAGAGCTTGGGAATCGTGAAATAGTTTTTGAGGTGGCAAGTTTCATTTTCATTTAATATCTATTACACAACCTATATATAATTTAATTATTCAACAGGCTCTATGTTCACAAACTTCCTGCTGTCGACACCCCACCCCCCCACAAAAAAGAAAAGAAAAAAGGAAAGGTCCCCATGCATAAAGAAGAAACTCAAAAGAGATTAACCCAAGAAAGAAGCAAGATAAGCAGGAAATAACCCTAGATGATATACATCCGCTTACCTCCTATGCATAAATTAGATATAGAAACCGTGAGAATTGTAAAATGGGTTATGGTTAATGCAAGGAAATAGCTAATTAATTTGTATCGTCGCAGAGAAAAAGCTTCTTTGGCAAAGAAACTTCCCCTCTGCGATAGAATGGAGGACAGCTAATGCGTACCATCGCAGAGAAAAAGCTTAAACTTTTCCTCTGCGACAGAATATGGGAATTTGATATTTAAAGTTCGTCGCCGGCCGCTAGTGTGATTGCCTGAAAATTGGATAATTATAGAGGGTAGGTGAACCGATAAAAATCCAAACAGGACCATGGATTTCTCACAACCTTCCTCTATTTATGGAGTCGCTTCCTACGTATATATGCATGTCATATATCGTACCTTCTCTAGCCGTGACACTATACTTCACAAGGGCTAGCAGACGATCTTTACGCAAAAATGATTGGTTGGAGAGGGAGATGTACTGACTCCAAATTAAATATAATGGTCAGTTTTAAAATTAATTTATTTAGTAGAATTCCTCATACAGAAACTTTAATTGCAGAAATAGTGTCTTAGATATATAATATTACTGTAATATTTTTTTTTTCCTTTGAGATAAGCTCAAATGATATCCTTGCTGCATGTTGAATAGGGAATGGGCAACAAACCAAATATCAAAGTAAGTCATAACTTGTACCTTAAGGCAATATATATATATATATATATATATATATATATATATATATATATATATATATATATATATATATATATATATATATATATATATATATATATATATATATATATATATATATATATATATATATATATATATATATATGGGACTTCATCTTCATCTTCCCATATATGGATTGTGGGTTGTTCTGTGTCCCCTAATAAATTTGATGCTTATGATTGCTAATGTTCCTATCCAAGAAGTCCAGTATGCTAAAGTCACCAAGGCATCAAATAACCACAGTGATCGCATTCTCAAAGTGAGAAGTAAAGCCCAAAGCATGAATTCTTGAACGAAAGTCTGATGTAGGAATGTATTGAGTTCCACATCAGAATTGTTATGAGAGATCTCAAGATATGGGAAGCATAAATATGGGCAGTCCTTTTTCCGTGGAAAGTAACCAGAGACATTTGGATTTATTATGAGATGCAGGCATATACATACTAAGGAGCATGAATGCTATTCCCTTCAAATAGAATTACCAACCAGTTCTTTGTCGATCACCTGCCATCGGGATTTCTTTCTCCCTCAGAGAGACTGACTTAATATTATATTCCTAATTCTATCTAATGGTTTGAGTTGCTTTTAATCACGACGGGTCGGTCTAATATTTTTTAAAATTTATGAAATTTTAAAAATATAATTTTTTTAAAATAAAATTATTAAAATAGATAATAAAATATTTTTTTTGAGACCTAAAATTTAATAAATAATAATTTTTTAAAAAAAATTTAAAATTCTAATTTTATCGATTTTACTTTTAAATCGGTCCTGACAAACTATACATCTTAGAATTTCAAATTTTAAGACACAGAGCAACTTTGTTCAAAAAAAAAAAAAAAGACATAAAGCAACCAACTAATCACTTCAAGTGTATTACAAAACCTCTAAACAATCAATTATCGGTGCCTTTTTCTTAGCTAAAGCATTGGTCACCTCTCCATTGTTATAAGATGTGTAATGGCTCTACCCAACATGAAAAGGGAGGAATCTCCAAGGCACCTTGTTTTAAAAAAGGATCAATAAATCAGTTATATGAGTTAAGAAGAAGATTAACAATTTATTTTTATATAGGCCTGAATAAACACACGTTAAATATTTTATGAGTTCACACATCTTAATTAATTATATATGATTATGAACCCACTATCTAATAAAAAATATGTGTAGAACCGTAATGTGATACATGTTTTTTGTGATGGACTAAAATAAGAGAGTCACATACATTTATATAAAGTTGTGATTCTTAATGTATATAGATAAGTAGTTTTTCCGTACAGTTTCTTTTATGCTCTCATCTCATATAAAAAAAGTGATTAATCTTAATAAATCAATAATCTCTTTTCATTAGTAGATTCAAGTATGACTTCTCTATCATATATATTGATAATTCAACTAGAAATCCTAACATTGTAATATATGATTTATTCATCATCTATTTTTAAATTATTTTAACGGCACCTCTCTGATATCTAGCAAAAACTAATCGAGCTCCGTTTGATTTCCCAGAAATGGAAACTGAAAGAGAAATTAATTAATAACAGAGAAAGCGAATTCTACAAGACCACACAGGTAGGTGGTGGGCGAATTCTCATGATAGTAACTCTAGGCACGCAAAGTGACTTTCAAAAACATGCCATAAGTTTCTCAATGGGAGATGAGACGTGCTGCAAGGGATGCCGTCAAGGCTTCCCCAAAGTCTCTTTATATAGGCCTAACCCTTTCAAAAGCAGCATTTGCATTACTCTTCGAGTTTTGCCTTGCAGCCAGCCAGCCAGCCAAGAGATTGGAATTGGAATTCAGTAACACACAAGCTCATGACCATTGGGCCAGAGGCCTATGGCATCTAGAATTAATGTTTCATTAACAGAGTTAATTAACAGAAAATTTTGAAACAAAAAATATAATTTTTAAAATAAAAACAAATAAAAAAATTTAAGAAACAAAAGCAAAACTTTGAAGAGAGAAAAACAATTTAATTTTGACATATGTTTTAACCAAAATTAAAACATTTTCCTTCAATTTATTACCTCTCTTAATATTTAAAAAAAAGAAAAGCTCCTCGCATAAATATAAATATATAATTATATCCTCTCCACGGACCACGCTCGCCCCAACCAATTCAAATGAAGTGAGAACTTGGGATGCCACTCCAATAGGGTTTACTGAAGCTGAGATAAATCAGAAAGAAGAGAGAGCAAAAATGGAACAGCCGCCAAGCAGAAATTCTGTTCCATCGAAATCGAAAAGCCCTCCATCATCTGCGAAGAGAAAGCTGCCCACGCCACAAGAGCTGATATCCCACTATGAATCCCAAGGGTTGGAGTCACAAGAAGCCTCCATGAAGGTGATAGAGGATCTCCAGAAGGCGCTGTTTGGAGTAATCTCCTCCGGAAGAGGGAAAAAAGACAGACTCTTGGCGGAGTCTTCCAGGAAGATTGATGCCATGAACAACCGCCTGACCATCCTTGACATGAAGCTGGATTCGAAGCCTGGCTATCCCGAGACTTTTGCAATTGGTCTTGCCTCAGGTGCCGCTCTCAGAGGGATTGGAGCTGTCATGCCTCATGTTCTGGGGGCTCTTGCTCAGATATGGAACTCTGTTACATCTGCTACTAAATCCTCCACTTGATTCTCTTGCTTTGGTAGTGGCAAGGCCAGTTGTAATTTGTAAAAGCTTCAGATTCACACAGATTCAAATGCCGCGATTAATTTCTCAATATTTGCTATCAATAAGCAGTGCCTGGTTTTATATTTGATAATCTACTAACTAACCATTACAAATAAGGGAAAGTATTTGACATCTTATTCCTCGAATTTGAGCTAAACCGTAAGTTGCTTGTGTATTTCGGATTTCATTCTCAAGGTGTTTTAACCTAGCTAGATAAGATTGTGAAGTCATTGGGTAAGCATGACCCAAATACTGGAAAAAAAAGTGTAGGTACTGGGAAGTATTTAAAAACTGAATGAAATTATAAAAAAAAAATTATATAATTAGAATAAGAAAAAGTGTAGGAATTATTAAAAATTATAATGAGATTATTAAATTAAATAAAATACATTTAAATATAATTTTACTGATATATGAACTTTTTGTTTGTGTATAACAACTGAATTAAAAAAAATAATTAGTACATGGGAAGCCATCTATCAGGAGTAGAGAATATACGTTGTTTTCAGATCGCTTTTGCAAGTGTAATCGTTGACCCAGCTGTGGGTCTCCTACTCAGCAAGATGAGTGTAAAACTTTGGCACTTGAAGGCTTAAAAAGTTACTTGGGTTTGCAGTGTATCATATTAGTTTATTAGGACTTCGTTAGGTGTCAGTTTACATACGCAATTACCCAATTACTATGGCCAAAATTTTCCAAACACCATTCTTGCTCTCTGACATGCTCTGTTTATTTAACAATTCTCCCCATGATTGCAGCATTTAATATTGAACCGAGAAGAAGTAGGTGAGCAGCCCTCTGTCTATAGCTCAAATGTCTTGGTTTGTTCTGAGGCAGAACAAAGGTTTGAAGTTCACATAGCTACAACTTCGTCTCTTAAGATTTAGGTGTTTGTTGTCTTGTCAAGTGCCCAATTCTCCTACCCCTCCTTCCCAAGTCAGAGTAAGACCTGAGTTAAACCCAAGTGGAACACTGGTGGAAGCATGCCAAGAACTAGGAGAAGCAAAACTCTGGCACATTACCCTCACCATATTAAAAATCAAATCAAAACAAATCTTCAAGATGATACCCAACCTAGCATCTTGTCTGGCTTCCATAATTTAAATACTGGCAGGTTCCATAGAAGTGTAAAACATTTGGGAAATCCGTTCATCTTCCATTATTCATCAACCAAGTATGAATTACCTCGTGCTTAGGCTTAGAGTCTTAGATATACATGTCTCACATCAACAACTTAGTCCTCTCTTAAAACAAAAAGGCTCATCATCATACAGTCCGATGTGCAGGTAAAAAAAGCGCACAGCTTGCTGGGAAACACTCTATGAAAACTAATTCTAGCTGATTGGTACCACTTTCCCGTGTCTGTGTTCCGTAAATAGTCTAGTTTATAATAAGTAATTATGTTGAGTGACAACTCTTGTATATACAAGTATAATTAATTATTGTGAAAAGAATTGAGGGAAATAAAATAACACACTTGAATATTTAGAAAACTTGAATATTAAGAAATTAAAGAATAGAGTAAAAGGAAGAAAAGCTGAAAGAACAATACACCCTTATATGTGTGTTCTAGGAAATTAGTGAATGACAAAAGGGAATTGCATTTGGAGGAGATGGAATGGAATCCCTGCTTCTCCCTTTCAGAAAATGGCAAAGCTAAAAGCAGAGAGAATGGGAAATGTAGGGAATAAGACATTTATGGTGCAACATCATTCCGTAATATATTCGTCAAGGCCTATTAATGGTTTTAAGGAAAGATTTTATAAATGAATCACTCACTATGACTTTGCAGCATTAATTAAAGCTTTAGTTGGAAAGCCGCTGTGGGTTTTGCAAGTTAATTTGTAGTCAAACGCACGTTACTCTGTGGGCATTATATGTGCTTCAACAAACTCATTAAGAACTAATATTATCATTTCCTATTTCTTACACCTTGCCAGAATGCCACTACTCTAGAAATAACGCGTTACAATAAATATACGCATTAACTTTTACATTACTGTAAAATTAACATTTAATTTTTTTAGAAAAACAATTAATGCAGGAATTAATACAAAAGTCAATGTATTAATTAATTACTCGATTAACAATTATAAAATTTCAAATTTGCATATAATTATATTATTAACTAAAAAGTAAAAAACTATTGGAAGAAGAATTAATAAGGCCATTAAATATAGTGACATAATTAAAGGAAAGGGCTATTATGGGAAAATATTTTGTCAGTAGTATATATAGATAAATGTTGAAATAATGGGACAAGTCTATGAGAAGCGTAATCAGTTAGAGAAAAGATGAACGAGAGGAGAAGTGGGTGGTTGGCAGTAGCAGTAATAGCGTGGATGAGTATAACAATGACTGAGGCAATAACAGAGGGAGAGGGAAAGAGATGGGGTGTACTAGTGGCTGGTTCAAATGGTTATGAGAATTACAGGCACCAGGCTGATGTCTGTCATGCCTATCAGATACTAAGGAAAGGTGGCCTCAAAGACGAAAACATCATCGTCTTTATGTATGACGACATAGCCTTCCATGACGACAATCCCAGGCCTGGGGTTCTTATAAATAAACACAACGGTCCAAATGTTTATGAGGGAGTTCCAAAGGATTATACTGGAAAGCATGTCAACAAACACAATCTCTACGCTGTGATTGCTGGAAACCGAAGTGCGGTCAAGGGAGGTAGCGGCAAGGTGCTGGACAACGGCCCCAATGACACCATTTTCATTTATTATACTGACCATGGAGCTCCAGGGTTTCTCGGTTAGTCTAGTCTTTTCAATAATGCTATCATCCTTTTCCAATACCTCCAATTCACCATCCATCCATCCATATCAGGTATGCCGTTTGGGGACGACGTACACGCTGACGAATTGCTTAGTGTATTAAAAAAGAAGCATGCTGCTAAACCCTACAAACACATGGTGATTAATATTTATTTCTTTGTTAATTTGCTAATGTATTTCAGAAATGGTGCGTCCTTATTTTTCTTTTCTTTTTTTAAAAAGTTAATATACGTGGAAGCATGTGAATCTGGAAGCATCTTTGAAGGGCTTCTTCCACAAGATATAAACATATATGCAACCACGGCAGCCAATGCGAGTGAGAGTAGTTATGCAATCTACTGCCCTGATTTCCATGCCTCCGCACCAACCCACTTTTATCCTTGTTTGGGAGACGTCTACAGCGTTTCTTGGATGGAAGATTGGTATGATTGTAATTAATTATATAAGCCTACATCTTCTCTTCCATATCTTTTTCATTTGTATTACGAATATAATTGGTATTTGGCTAAGGCAGTGACAAACATGATATGGCCAAGGAATCTTTGAGTCAACAATATGAAACTGTAAGCCATTTCATTATATATTTCGACTAATTCCACCACCACTCCCACCTCTTGCCTCTTTTTACCTCTTTCAATTCTGTCTGATTCCACAGGTTCGTAGGAGAACGTTGTTCAGTGATATGATGTATACATCTCACGTCATGCAATTCGGAAACAAGAATCTTAGTAAAAATCTAGTGGCCACCTTCATTGGTGCAGACCCACACAATAGGAACCGTACCCTCAACATTGCAAATGCATATTCCTCTTCAACACTCGTCACTCAACGAGATGTCCATCTACTCTATCTCAGGCACAAGGTTTGGTTATATATATATATATATATATATATATCATTACTTTCATTGAATATGCGAATACAATTATTCTAAATATTATCGGATATTTAGGTGCAAAAGGCCTCTGATGCCTTAGAAAGGCAGCAAGCTCGGAAAGAGTTACTGGTTGAGCTTTCTGACAGGAAGCATGTAGACAATAGCATCCTTCTTATAGGAGATATCTTGTTTGGACGACACAAAAGCTCCGTGGCTTTGGCCAATGTTCGTACGCAAGGCCAACCTCTTGTGGATGATTGGGACTGTTTTAGAACACTCGTAAGTACATCACTTCAATCTCTCTCTCTCTCTCCCTCTTTATATATATATATATATATATATATATATATATATATATATATATATATATATATATATATATATGTTTTTATAGATCCAAATGCAAACCTCAGTATATATATATATATGCAGACGAAAACTTACCAGAGCCATTGCGGTCCCTTATCAAGATATGGAAAGAGATACTCAAGAGCCTTCGCTAACATGTGCAATGCCGGAATTACTGTGGAGCAACTAGCTGCAGCATCGTCTCAAGCATGTCCCAACAAACACCGTGCTTCTTATACTTCCTCCTCAACTTAACTATGTAATTACTAATTACTAATAAAGGAAACCAGTTCATGTGCATCCATTATTCTATTAATTGCTTGCCCCATCCATTGCTAAAAGCCATATATAGGCAATGTGTTGTGGTCAAAGATGAAGTGTACATATACAACTAAATTATAAGAATTAAGAGCCAAACAAACAAGTAGGGTATTCTGGAGTCAAACTAGAAGGGATTAAAGAAGCATTTGAATTTGATCAATTAAGCTGCCTCCTTTTCAAAATCCCAGCTTTCCCATGCTTATCTGTGGCTGTGGGCTTACTCCACCTTCGAGATCTTCTTTTCAACTTCGCAAGGTGACTGCCAAGCCTCCTTGAGAGGTATCTCAATGACTTTCGCTTTCTATCCATTTGAAAATATCCATCGGTTGAAGTGTAGCCGAACTCAACATCCCGGAAACGGTGTCTCGAAGGATTAACCCTCTTGGTGTTTATTAGTTTGTACCACAGGAAGCAGGTAATGTCTTGTAAAGCGAACCAGTATGCCTCACAGGCAGCCCAACAAATCTTACAAATACTTCTTCCTATGCATTCGGCAGATACCCAGCTCGCACAACAGGTACAACAACAATAAAGCTAAAACAGGGGATGTGGTTTATTAGGGGTAACTACTACTAGCATGCTTCACAAACTCATAATCAATCATCAACAAATCAAAAAATATAAGCAAAGTAACTGCAAATGAAACACAGAATGAGATAGGAATTACCTATGTAGCAAAGGATCAAAATATGAATTGTTTCGCCAGGTTGGAGACACAAATGCTCAACGAAACAAATTACGTTCCATGCTCCTGAACATACGTCTCTGCAGAATTAAAAAAACCAAACTATTTCATAATAAAGGAATCATAAAGAAGCAGGTTTAAATCGAACCATCCTAGCCAGGATGATCACCATTTGGGTTCATAATAAATAGGACACTAGTCTTTCGGTGCAATTACAACTTGTCCCGTGTCCTTTGAATCATTGCAATTACATCGTTAGGTGCGAAATTACTAAATTACTTCTGAAAATTTCTACTAAACCCATTCCAATTTTTTTTTTTTTTTTTTTTTATAAATAATAAGCCGGTTAAAAAGTGGGGGAAAAACCAAAACCCGAGCAGCTCCCCCACCGGAAGAAAACGCCAGCAGAGTTACGCCACCGCGCCGTTTGGCTACTCAAGACTCATCAAGCTCGGTACAGTACCCCGAGACAAAAGCAGCAGATGAGACAAAGCATGGTGTATGTTAATCATACCACATTGCCCTCAATATTATGTGTTCTACAGATTGCAACAATGCACTATTTTACTGCGTTTGTAGTTCGCAGCAACGCAGTGGTGTCACTTGCCACGTGTGACTCTGAGTAAAAGATGTATACGTATGACTTATAAATTGTTTTGCTCAGAACAGAGGCTCAGACCCAGAAAAGTTGCTGTCACCGTTCCACCATCAACACACTACTCTGTTCAGTGCATAAGTGAGAAATGCTATAAACCAAGTCTTCTGCATAAGATACCGTGTCCGGCCTAATCACAGTGGCATCTGTATACTCATAAGCGGATATCTCCGGGTTTGCTGTTTAACATTTTTTGGTACCGGTTGCTGAAGATCTTCAATAGGATGAAATTTACATTCAAGGGGAGACTTTGGGGCAATTCCAGATGGATCAAGATCAGTTTCAGCTACCACACCTCTTTTATTTCCTAATGATTTTTCATTTTCTAATAAGTGCGCATCAGTGCTTCCAGAATCATTCTTCATAGATTTACCAATAGAAAATCAGGCCCATGCAAAATAAACATCTGTTACCTTTATTGCAATATCCATTGAAGGAAAAAATAACAGGGAGCCGTTGTCTCTTCTGCAGGTAAGAATATCGTGTAGGTCCAGATAACACACGCTGCTCGCATTTTCTTCAGATGGGATGGGGCGGGTGCTCGGTTGGGGGAGCTGCTCGGTTGGGTGCTCGGGCTTATTATTACCCAAAAAAAAGAATTACTGGAATAATTTAATAATTTCACACTGTCAGGAGTTAAAGTTAACGACTAAATTAATAAATTAAAATAAAAACAAATGTGACAAAAAACATTGTAATGATTTAAAAATTATATAAAAAAATTCGGATATTTTCTTGGTAAATATGAAACAACTCGTTAATGATTTTGTCAACCAGCTAGAATCCAAGATATTTCCAAAAAAGAAAAAGAAAAAAGAGAGCAGTGTCGGATCACACGAACTTCAAATTCCTCCTTTGGCATCAGCAATTATTTGTAAGGCGTTAATACTTTATTAAACTAATAACGATGCAGAAAATAGAAGGGAAAAAAGGGCAATGTTTACAAGGGTCCTTGATACACCAAAAATAGCCTGGAACCGAGCCACAAAAGCTTGCATATATCCAAAGCATGCATGTACGTGAGCACTGTGTACTGTCTGAGTGTCTCTTCTAACATTTGTTACAATACAAGCAAATCCAAAAACAGTGATATTCATATAATTAGCTAACTGCTCATTTATTCAGAGTTCAGACCCAAGTGCCTTTTAGAAGGGCGCTAGTAGAAACTGTCTCTCCAAAAGTGTTGAGGAGATCGGAGCAGGACGCATCTCGTCCCCCTTCCGTCTGAAGATCCAGACCCAACTCATCTTCTATATGGTCCGAAGCAGATATGAGCAACAACTCGCATCCTTCGTAGTTCAGAAAGTCTGGCGGATCAGCCGGGGCGAACTTAAGATTCACCAATTGCCCTTGCAGGTGAGCAGGGAATACAGCCTTGCGTTTGTTTTGGAGACCCCTGAACTGTGCATCGCCAGGTTTATCTGGGTTCTTGATTTGAATTATGAATGAGCCCTCGCGTTCAATGTTCAGTGACTCCTGGGGTTCTTCCTTCTCATCTTCAGGTGGAAATTCTAGCTTGTAGATCAAATGGGTGTGGGTTCTTTTGCCTGGGTTGTGCCTCAAAATGCGGTATACGCCTTCTCCTGCTGCTCTAGCAGGAGAAGTACGTTTGTGTCCTCTGGTTGAAGTTCCGTACTCCTCTGCCATTCAACATATGTAATCATAATCTAGAAAAATTAACTAGGTACTAGCTAGGTAGGAAGTACCTCCTTTAAGAGCACTCTTCACATCCTCTGCATCTGTGGATACCATCTCAACAAAACCCCAGTAAGGTCGGCTTTTCTCGCTCGGATTTGGAAGGCTTTTCCGTCCCATAACAATAAAACGGAACAACGCTTGCTCTTCAATTTTTACTTCCTACGGTTCAAAAATATGAAACCAAATTGCGTTGTATGATAGACATTAATTTAGGCACCAAAGCAAGAGTTGTTTCTATCAATTTTCACCTGCTTGCCATGTCCACCTCGACTTGCCCTCCTACCAGATCCTGTAGCCGGTGAATCGGGCTCTTGCTTCTCTTCCACCAGCCTTTCACCAGACTCTGGCCGCAGAATAATGTAGAGACGCTGGACATCATCAGCACTATGAGCTTCTTCCCTGCCAACTTTAGGCCGATAAAAGAAAAATATCTCCCCTCTTTCCTGAATCCAAAGCTTTCATTCAATAGGTCATATCGCCATGTAATTTAAAGACAGCAAACAGAGGTTCTTTGAGCCGTGCCATACAAGGAATAATTGCATTTTTAAAATAAATAGAGTGAATTTCTTTAGTAGACATCCAAGAGAGGGAAAATAGCGTTGAATTCCCGCAATCGATTAAGAGATAGAGAAATAGGACATAAAGAACCTGGATTTCAACTTGGGTTCGTGGTCGGGTCTTCTGCTCTTGGCCTTGTCCCATTAATGCTTATTCTCTAGTCGTTTCACAGAGAGATGCGAAAGAAGATCGGAGACGGTTTAAAGCGGAGGAAAGAAAGAGACACGTCACTGAAACGAGAAACTTCCCAACAGTGTATAGACAGGCAGGTCCCCAACTTAGAAGCACGTGCATTAGTATAGAATATGGATATATGCCACGTTGTTTGATATTTAGGGCGCCAAGTGCCGACTTCTAAATCATATTAGTGGGAGTTTTTGAAGAGGAGGGTGGAGCTTCTAATTCTTTAATACTCCGTCGGATAACTGCAGGTATCTGAATTTATACCTTGTTCATATATATATATATATATATATATATATATATATATATATATATATATATATATATATATATATATGTGTGTGCGCGCGCGCGCGCGCGCTCTCATGGTATAATCGTGAGATGACAAAGGAGATCAGAGAAGTTAAAAGAGAGATTACCAAAATCTAACTAGTTCAATGTGGAAAAGTACAACGAAGGAGCTAGTTAGAGTAATCGCCCGAAACTCCTACTTACAAAAAAGAAGAATAATGCAGACACAAAAACTAGTTAAAACAAATCGAGGTTAATTAGATAGCATATTCATCTTTATGGGGGAAAAACCATGGACGCACTTAATTTTCTGTACATATTTGCTTCCAAAGCCCAAGTGACTAAGCTCTAAAAGCATCCCGTTCGCTAGTCACAAATAAAGAATAATCTCCATCCTTCTCACAATCTTTCAACTCTTCAATCTGCTCGAGAGCTTCCTTGATATCCAATCTCCTTTCCACATTCTCCTCACAACAACTCAAGCCAATCTTTAAGAGTTTGAGCAATTCGCCTTTACTATTCCCAACTCCTCCCATGTCAACATCAAACACATCACCAGTGCGCTTATCAGTAACCATGGAATTGACCCAACTAGCGATGTCTGAATTAGTGTTATGCCTGTGTGTGAGATAGTTCTCTGGGAACTTGCCAGTTAAGATCTCCAGTATAAGAATTCCGAGACTCCACACGTCAGTCTTCTTGGTTATGCGGCCAAGTTGTGCATACTCGGGTGATTTGTAAGGCATCATGATTTGCTGGGCATGATCAAGGTTGATCACAGGAATAAGGGCATAATCGGTGACTAGAGGCTCATAAGATTCATCCAGAAGAACATTGGAAGATTTGAGATGACCATGAGGCACAACTAGGCTTGGGAGGGCATTGTATAGGTAAGCCAACCCCCTGGCTACACCTTTCACAATTTTCAACCGAGTTGGCCAATCAAGCCCGGGTTGTTCATGGTTACGATTACCTGCAAGCAAGCATGGAACAGATCAATATGTAATTCAATTAATTATATACTTACTAGGAAATTCAGCCCATCAATATAATATTACCATGGAGATTGCTGGCTAAGCAACCCTTGTCAACAAAGTCAGAGAGCAAGAGCTTCTCTTCTTTCCTATAATAATAGGCCATAAGAGGGAGAAGATTGGGATGGGAGAGGTTCCCAAGCCTTCTCATGTGCTCATAGAACTCTTCTCTTCCCACATTGTTCATTTGCTTGTACCTTTTCACGACCACGGCTTGGCCGTCATTAATCACGGCCTTATAGGAAGACCCGAATGCGGCACTACCAAGAATTTCAGCAGAGGCTGTGAGCAAATCTTGTAAATCAAACCTCTTTTGGTCATCCCTCACAAATGTCAACTTTCCTTGCTCCCCCTTCTTTGAATGTGCATGATGGGTCATGGTCTGATTTGCATCACGTTCGGCTTTGCTTTTGCTTTTCACATAAACAGGAGGAACATACCTATTAGAGGCTTGGGCTTGAAACGTTGAGACAGGATGATCTGAGTATTGCTGGCTTATTTGCTTTGACCTCAAGCGGGATATAATGATTGCTGCAACGATGAGGGCTATTATTAATGCTGCCACCATCACAAGAAGCATAATTTTCAGAATGAAAGGCCCTGACCCTGTTGAAGTCTGCAGGGATGCCAATGGGATTGGGGATGCTGCTGGGCATTGATTCAAAGGTGTCCCACACAGATGTGCGTTGCCTGCATTCATTCAATTATGTTATTGTAACTTGCATTCAAAATCTAGATCAATTTATTGAAGATTATCAAGTTACCCGAAAAGGAGCTGGCCTCGAAGGTGCTTAGATTGGTGGGGATGGGACCCTCTAATTCATTGTTAGAGAGGTCGATCTTCTTCAATGTGCTGCGTTGAAAATGTGGAATTTGTCCATAAAACTTGTTGGAGTCAAGCCTCACCACCACGAGGTTAGGCAAGACGGAAAGGGATGAAGGGATTTTACCAGTGAACTCGTTATTGGCCAAATAAACTTTCTTCAGCATATTCATACCCGCGAATGCATCGTCGGGTATCTCTCCGGAGAAATGATTATAGGATAAGTATAGAGACTTCAAATTTTTCAGCACCTTAATGTTAGGCATAGGACCCACAAAGGTATTATTCATTAAGCTAATAGTGCGGAGATGGGGCATGGAAACAAGGGAGTCAACATCTATCTTGCCCGTGAGTCCCATGTTTTCGAGGCGCAAGCCCCAGACGTTGTCATTAAGACAGAAGAGGCCAACCCAATTGGGGATGTTGGCAGAACAAGGTGGCTTCGGGTTTATGGAGGGATCCCAGCTGCTGAGGGCAACGACATTGGTCAAAGATTCCCTGAACTTCAAGAGGGCCTTGGCATCGGCCTTGTCAGAGGAGGACATGGTTGCACATGATAGCATGAAAACAAGAAGGACGCTGAAGAGCTTGACATTGATGGATGCTGCAGGTGCGCGCACTAGCAAAGCAGCGTGCGCGCCCATTAGCAATGTTGAGGGGACAAGAGACCCAAAACCCAGATAATGGTGCCAAGGAGGAAGCTGGGATTCGACTGCATGTGGTTGTTTTGTTTGATTGGGATTTTTAGGATGCTTATTTTGCGTCTGTTAGGGCTGAGTAAATGCCAAGAAAGTGGTTTGCGATGTGGCAACTTGGGATTGATGTGGCATCAAACTTCCTAAACCAAGACCCTCGAGTTTTCATAACTCGAGCTGTGTGCGGGAGACATCCAAGGACGGCCTCTGATTTATTTTCTTCCTTCTTCTCAAAATTTTCATTTGAGCTGTGAAACCGTGTTCTTTGGGTTGCATTGGTTTTTCCATTATTGGATTTTTATTAGATTTAGAAATCTAACGATATAATTTTACACTCAACATATACTTTTAAGAGCACAACAATATTTCAAAACCAACCAAACAGTGACTCATGGCATAACATTCTGTGGTGATTAAAGCTGGGGTTTTCATTTCCTTTCTGTGCTTCGGATTTCATAAGCAAGGAAGCTTGAATTATTTAAACAGCTGACAGCTGTGAAAATGTAGCATGGCATTGGGAAAATATTACTATACACGTGTAATGTAGCATGGCATTCTTCAAGAATGCTCCTGTGAGTTCCTGAAAATAAGTAACAAACATTTAATTTCACAAAGAATTAAGTTCAGAAAAAAGTAAAATATAAAATTAATGAGTTAGAGGCACTCATCTGATCCCCATCTGCCAACTGAGAATTGATGAGCAGCAACTGAGTTGCGGGATAACCATTACCAAGTCCGTTTAATAGAAGAGTGCAGATATTAACAATAATTATTATTCAGTAAAATAATGAAGTTACAGACTTGTAAATGGTTTTTTTTTTCAAGAAAAAAATCCTTTAAGAAATAATTTTTTTTATTTAATAAACAAATTAAGTTAATAATTACCCTACTGAATTTTAGTTAATAAAAACACCAGCTTATTTAAATACTAGTTTTGCCGTTCAATTTTAGACGTAAACTCAGTCAATGCTTACCATTATTACCACAGTTGTTTTATTAAAATATTGTTTAGAATCTGTTTGGTTTTTTTTTTTTTGAAAAAAAAAAGACGTTATTTTTAATTTTTTTTTTCAATTTCATTTTATTCGGTCAAAATTCAAAATTACTTTTCAATACCATAAGAATCAATTTTTTTTGCTAAAATAAAGAAGCAGTAATTTGAAACTTTTCCATTAATACGAAAAATATTAATTTCATTGTAGACAAAAATTCTAAAATTAAAAATAAACTTATCAAACATTACTTTTTTTTTAAAACTCTTCTGATTCCTCCCTTCTCTTTCTCCTCATACTATTTGTGTCATTGTTAAATATAATTTTGTAGAGTTTAATTTTGAAACTTATTTTTTTTTTCATTTTTAATATATATATATATATATATATATATATATATATATATATATATATATATATATATATATATATATATATATATATATATATATATATAAGAGAAACATTATTTGTATAAAAAAGATTTTTTATTTTTAAAATTATAATAGCTATCTCTTTTTGGTTAAAGAAATGTTTTGGGTAAAAAAATATTAAGATATTATATAAAATTGATATTACTTGTAAAATTATTTCTAAGTATGTCATTTTAGTAATTTAACAGTAAAAGCTTTTTTTTTAGATTGGTCAAACACTAATAATATTTATAAAAACATTTATGAGATGATTTGATTAAATAGTATTTTTTTTGTTACAACGTTTTTTTTTTAAACTCTATTTAAAAAAAAAAGTTTAAAAGGAAGCAGAAATCACGCCAAAGAGGCACCTAATTTACAAAACCAAAACTCATCAATATCTTCTTAACCAATGCGCTAAGCAAGACCCTTATAAATAAGCATTCTAATTAAAATTTATATAATTTAAGATCAAGTACTGTATTAACTGGCTTTTGATGAAGAATATAGTGGATTGTAGGAGGTATTGTACGTGGAACTATTAGGAATTAATTTGAGTAATTAAAGGTAAAATCTATTCGACAGATTAGGAGAAAGAAAAACGAAATGGGGGAGAGGGAGAGGGAAACATCTCACGGACTAATTAATCATATGAAATGGGAAGAGGGAGATGGGAACATGTCGTGAACTAATTATATAAGAGTTTTTAGTGATTGGGATTCTATTGTATATGTTTAAACAGTGTCAAATATATACTTTAACTTGTCAACTCGGAATTAACGAAAATTTAACTGTAAGAATTTAATTTAAAAAATTAAAATTATAAAAAACTCAATTTCAAAATTTTAAATTATAGAGAGTTTAAAAATTGGCCGAAATTATAGTAAACTAACTAAGTAATTAGAACTTAAAATATTTTGAAAATTTTATTTTACTTCTGTACGTATTTTGTAATTCAATAATTTCACAATATATCTTAAATTCCATTCTATATATACACACATACACGTCTCTCTGTGGGTAAGGAAGTGAGAGAGAAAGAGAGGGGGGAAGAAAAAGTGAAGAAAATAACTTACTTGAGATTAATGAGTTAAAGAAATTGTTTTTTTTTTTTTGTTCTTATAAGAATTTTATTTCTCAATAAAAATAGAATTATTTAAAACCCATAAAATAAGGATATGTAATGTTTAAAGAACGCAAATACTGATGGTTAATTAACTAAGTATATTCATAGCGAATATTAAATATTTCAATGTAAACCTTTTTAGATTATTTGAGTAAAACTCCCGTAAATATTTTACCATTCTTACTTTTTCTTAAACACCACAAGATATGGCATGCCAACTCTGTCTTTCTATGTTATGCTACATTATTCCTTATTTTTTATGTCAAACATGATATATACACAACTTTGATCCGATCCTATGTTCATCAATTCCACTCGGCCACTCCTTTGTCGAGCTTTTCTTGCATGCGGGCGTATTATATATCATCAAGTGGCTCAATGATTTCTCTCTATAATCAAGCATTGGACAGCTTTCATCAAAAAATATGATACCCTTTTTTCTGCAGTTTCTCCTTGACGGCATCAACAATTTGGTCTTTTCTTCTACTTGCAATTTCCAAAGCTTCCTGCACTTGCCTGCTTCTTCCAGGGCTGGTTTCTGCTTAGCAGGTACAACATCTCCATTGCAGCTTCATATCTAGACTTGGCCGTGTTTGTGCTATGTTTGTTTATGCATCATACCAATCTATCCTCTGCAACTCCTGGTTGCTCGAGCAGTATGTCTTGCACTGTATCATCGTCAAACTGGTCCAACTTCATTGTGTCTATGTAATTCCTTGACATCTAATTTTCTTTCCGGTTATTGGGTGGGCCATTAAACCTTCGTGATGACACCTAGGGATCCACGAGTCTATGTAATTGTTAAGATATATATTTTAGTTTTGTTAATTTGAATATATATATATATATATAAAAGGAACAATTGCACTCTTTTGATAACATTTTTTAATTATCATATTAAATGTAAAAACTACAAATACTATAAGATTTTAGTGAGTAAGAATTTTACGAACTAAAGTCTTACCAAATCACGACACTATAATAATTAAACAATGATCATGAAATATTTAATAAAATAAATAAAATATTATTCTATATTTAATATACTTATTATATCATAATTTCAGTTTTCGATAGAGCCCAATCCTAACATCATTATTCTATTCTATCATCTTATATATGAAACAATATTAAAAAAAGTAATGAATTCATGAATTCATATTCACTATGAATTATAATTATTACATAATAATTATTAAATACAAATAATATTTTTTTATAATTAATTACAATATTTATTGAATAAATAATATACTATTTAATAAATTTTATTATAAAATAAGACATAACTTACTCTATTAGAGATGTGTGAAATGTATTAAATTTTATAATGACTAAGTTTTTCTTATGAAAATAGATTAAAACTTCTTATTTATTTATTTTAAAAAAATAATAATTAAATAAAATTTGCAAATTTGATATCTTTAAAAGATAAATTAAGCATTCAATAGCATTTATTCTATATTTATAGGGATTTAAAATTTTGAAATTATTATATGATATATTAATTATAAATATTTACTAATATAAATATATAATTCTATATTTAGTAATTATTATACAATAAATAGGTTTAACAGCGAGCATACATTCATGACATGATTACTCTATTAAAAAAGAAACACTTGAGCTTGATCCATTTAAGTAGTTTGCATGGTTTTTAGTTTAAAATAGTGGTAGAATAGGAGAGGAGAGGAGAGGAGGGGAGATAGTAAAAAGAAGACTTCAAGGCGCCAAAGGAGATCACCACAGGGCTTGACACGGAAGCGGCTTTAGCCTGTCCTCGCTCCTCGGGGGTCCCTGCCTCAGCCTGGAACTACCATATCTGCCTAGCCACAAAGTTGTTGGTGCTGAAGATGTATGGGTTCCTTCCACCCTCACCTATCTTCAACCTCCACATTTAGAACCTGATCCTACCCTCTCAATTAAATGACAGGCTCAGGGAAATTCGATGCAGGAGATGAACCAAGCAGATCTCCATGCACGCGTATGTCTAGCTATATGCAATTATGAGCATGTAAGCATCACCGTGGCGCAACTGTCTTTCTCCTTTCTGCCTACCTTTTGTTTATTAACTACTGCTTGCTGTTTCTCAGCTTCGTATCTTCTACTCACCAAAGGATATAAATTAAAGAAACAAAATTATACGCGAGTGATGAATATATCTACATCAACAACAATTGGGGTAATTCCTTATTTGCAATTTTCACTTACTTTGTCTCTTCATTTATATTTCTTCTTGAATGAATTTACAACACTTCTTACCACCTTTTAAAAAAAAATTGAATACTTGTTTCCACAGGAAAATTAGATATTGCTGCTCAAGTTAAATACCGCCAGAAATAGCATCAACATTTTTTTTGAAACTTGAAAGCGCTTCAAAATAGTTCGCAGGGTAGAACAGAAAATTTAAACGTTCTATGTAATTTTGAATTTAGTAGTCTAAGCATTGAAAGTTGAAACTAATGACCTATACAAAGAAGAGGGTTGGGGGTGGTGCCTTAATTCTTGTCTG
Organism: Gleditsia sinensis; assembly: GCA_037074535.1. Classification (NCBI taxonomy): domain Eukaryota; kingdom Viridiplantae; phylum Streptophyta; class Magnoliopsida; order Fabales; family Fabaceae; genus Gleditsia; species Gleditsia sinensis. Next base: position 187,586 of record CM073469.1, on the reverse strand, counting down.
ACCTTTATATACATTAAATGGATCAATCATCATAATCATCCATCCCACGAGAAGCACCAAGATCCTCTCTCATGCTCATATTTGAGTGCTGAACTAGTCGTACCAATGCCTGAACCACTTCTGACATGGGTGGCCGAAATTCGGACTCGGACTGAAATAGAAACATGGGATCAATATGTGTGTGTGTGGGTATATATATATATATATTAGCAGCATGCATCCTTAAAATTAAAATGAACGAAGGGAATTTCATATACGCATGATTCACCTGAACACAAAGAGCGATAATATCAGCAAATCGTGAGACTGACTTAGGAGGGTAAAGTCCTCGCAAGGCAGGATCCACCATTTTTTCCAATGCATCAATGTCATGAAGCTGTGGGGGTGCCCAACGAACAAGACATTGTTCCGATTTTGGCTTTGAACTGAACATAAACAATAAACGGACAATTAATTGATAGAGATTTCTCAGATATTAGATACAGCGTGAGATTGAAATGTAATGTTAAGTACCTGTCGAAAGGCATTCGACCTGTTAACAGCTCCAACATCACTACCCCAAAACTGTATACGTCACTCTTGAGGGTATAGGCTGAAGGTTTTGTGCACTCTGGTGCATTATATCCTGCCCCGAGATTTTGGCTTGTACGCTGGCAAGAATATCATGAGAGATGCATGTTTTCAGAAAGAAAAAAAGTATAGTATATATAAAGGTCTCAAGACATGTACGATAAGTTAATAAGAGCGCAACCTGGTGGAAGGATGCCAGACCATAGTCTGAGAGGTGTGGATTGAGTTCAGCGTCAAGCAGAATATTTGAAGACTTGATGTTCTTGTGAACTAAAGATGGAGAACAAATTTCATGCAGGTACCTGAGTATTTAAATTGTAAAAAATTGATAAATCTAAAATTAAATGGAAAAAAGAGCACAAGAAACAATTAATTAATCCTGTCCACTTACTCAACAGCTCGAGCTGTGCCCAGTGCGATTCTGACTCTGGTGTTCCATGTTAGAGGTTTGCTGAAGTCATCTGATAAATGTAAAAATTCATGAAGAGAGCCGTTTCTGAAATACTCGTATACTAACAGGTACTGTCCCTGTTCTGAACAAAAACCAACAAGCTCAGCAATGTTTGGGTGGTGAAGCTTGGAAACGTTTGAAATTATGTCATTGAATTGCTCTGGAGAGGCGTCATGGAAAAGTGTAGGGTCAATTCTTTTCGCAGCAAAAACCTGAAAGAAAAAAAATCGTTAATTCACGAAGCTGATCGAAGTGCATATATATAAATATATAGATTCATTCAATCATTAATTAAATCCATACCTTTCCATCCCCATATTTGGCCCGATATACACTTCCAATGGATCCTTGACCAAGAAGCCGACCTGATGAAAAATTAGCAGTAGCAGTCTGCAAATCTACCAATGGAAAAGCAGGAGCGCGAACCGAGGTGCTTCTTCTAGCATTTAGACGATTTGCAAACTCATTATCGTTAAAGGATTGTACGCAATCAGATACTGATGATCTTACACCAATGGATGGAATTTTTTGCAATGCCTTTATGTCAATTGAAGCAGAATCCACTGCTGTCACCAACTCAAATTCAAAAATTAATTTAATAAAATTCCTCCCCGCGGTTCATTAGAATGGCAACATGAATAGGTCACGTACGGTTACCTTTGTAAGCATCACCACCAGAATCTTTGGATAATTCCTGAGATGCAAGAGGGGTAAAGGATCTACGACCGCTATGCCCTTCATCAAGAAAATTTGAAGAAGGCGCAGACGATTTTCTTTTAACAACAGCAATCATCGCTACAATTAGTATGAGTATCCCCAAAGCTACGCCTGCTATAGCTAATCCAAAAACAATAGATTTCTTGGAATTGTTCTCATTCTGTTTTCTAGAATGCTTGATAGGGGGTGTACCAGGAGGAGGAGGAGGAGCTGGCCCTGATGACCAAGAATTTCCTCCAGTTCTTTACAATCAACAGCACCCAAGTTCATTAGCACTGTATCTTCATTTCAAAAAAGGTATACTGTGAAACCAAATACAAAATACTTACTGCAAGCTACGTATATCCTTTAACTGCTCAGGGATCCAACCAGTAAATTCGTTATTTTCAACATTCCTATCAGTAATAATTAATACTCAGTCTCTAGGAAGCACAACAAATCTATATATTATTCCAAATGCGGGTACACATCAACTTACAGATCTTCAAGTGGAAGGTTGGCAAGCACATTTATTGAACCAGAGAATTGATTGTTTTGCAGATGCCTGAATAAGCACAAATACAAGTCAGTTGATGTCAAGGATGTATCAATTCTTTCTCTCTTAAGTGGAGGGTTTGGTTCTTACAACGTCTTGAGGCTCGAGAGTGATTTTAGATTCTGTGGCAAGTTTCCCGATATTGAATTGAACGATAAATCCCTGTATGCCAGTCAATGACTAACCATTATATATATTCCAGCTTAACTCATATAATTAAAACTATAAATCACGATGTTAATTAGCATATCCTTGCTGCGCTGGTACGGTCACACTTACAGTTGTTTGAGTTTAGTGAGTTTCTCAAACATATCACTCAACTGATTATTGAGCCGATTATGTGCAAGATTTCTGCACACACCCATAAAAATGTTGAGAAATAAAAAAGCAAGTTATTAAAAAAAAAATAATAATAAACACTTTGCTTACAGGTTTTCGAGGTCACTCATCTGAGAGATGGAATAAGGAACACCTCCAGTGAAGGCATTCTTGGAAAGATCTCTGCGTGTCAAGATAGGAGGATTAAAGTGGATGAACATATTAAGTTAATCAAATGAAAATTGTTATTAATTAAGCTGTCTTTACATGTTACGAGCATTAGGAGGAAGTTGATACGGTATATCACCCTTGAGTTTGTTGTCGCTCAAGTCACTGTGCTACCACAAATTAATGCACGGCATTCAAGTGATGTTCTCTCATTATCAATTAAATAAAATAAAATTATAAAAAAGTTTCTATTTCCATATATGGGCCTCACAAGTCGGTAACTGAGGCCAAATTTGAGAGCTGGTAGCCCATTGATCCAGTAAGTCCCCTACCAGACAAATTTCTGTTTATAGTAAAATACAGTCAGAAGTGCCCAATTCCAGGTACCTAAAGTTTGTCACAAAATATATAGGGTGTACGTGTACAAGACTTATACATTTCTGTGACAGATGAACCTGAGCATTCAATTCCTTCCCATGAGTCGCCACAAGGATCACCTCCACTTGATTTCCAGCCTTCCAGTTTTGGAGAATTTAAGCTGCTGTACATCACATTAAGCGCTGAAACTGCAAATATAATAATTTTATCAATAAATATATGAATGATGGAAATGCCCAATTGATACGCTAAGTTGTAAAATTATTTGTTTAAAATAATTATCAAGTGAAGTGATATGAAACTAAACCAAAAAAGAAAAACAGTTTCATTTCATGCCACCCCCACCACTTTAAAAGATCACATGCTTATGGATATTCCAATATAAAATAGTGAGAAATATATATATATATATATAGGTAGTCCGGTAAAATGTTAGAGAAAAATAACATCCCGATGAACCTTTGTAAACATGCAGATAAACCTAAGCAATATTCGATGACGCATGCCTATAATCTGAATCTGTAGTACTGAATGCTTGATTAATTTATTTGAAAATCTATATTTATTTCTTTTAACATATAATAATGATATAAATTTTCATTCTTTTTCGAGGAAACCAGGTAAACTATTCCTGGACCTATGCTTGGTAGATGAAACATGAGGCAAAGCAGAACATAATGCGATCCTGAACTCCCTAAGATATAAAATAATTATAGGAAGCGTTTTGCCTAATAAATTTAAAGAGCATAATTCTATTCATTGTATAGCTGCAATTGATCAAACTGGCATAGAAGTCAGAAGCCACAAAAGTTGCTTGAATGGTTCTTAATTGTAGGATGAAGTTTTCAGAATGCAAAAAGGCACAAATGAGGAGCCCAATATTACGTAAACCTGCAGATCCATTTTAGCATGTCAATTGATTGAATAAGTGGAGGAAGGCAAAGTATTGATACCATCTTGGGAGGCAGTCTTGCATTGAACTGCGGTGATGAAGACCGCGAGCAAAGCAATCCACAACCCTGCGAGGTTGTGGTGCATCTTCCCACACAAAGGAAACTGAAGAAAAATAAAAAATAAAAAATAAAGTGACGATCTTTCTCTGAATCGAAGAAAATAAAATATTGAATCAACCTCGACAAATGTTATTTTCTTCCCTGAGTTTGGGAATGACTCAGAGTTGGCTTTTCCTTGGTTCGTTCGGAAAATTTTGGTTTGGTGTAAGTTGCGGCTAAATTTAGGAAGAAGAAGAAGAAAGCTATAAATTTCACAGCTAAAAATGGGAAGCACGGGGAGCGGAATGAGAGGAAAATGAGAGCCTCACAGTTTATTTTGGATGTTATAGTCTTGTCTTCAACTGTTTGACAAATTCTTTCATTTGTAACTGGTTTATCGATGCTCTGCAAAATCTTCCAAACATCTGAATGCATACAACAATTCAGATTATCAACTTCTCTTAAAGTTATGATTATATGTATCTAGTGATGGGTGTTTAAGTTTGGACAATAATATAAATAGAAATATTAATAAGAATTGCCAGATTGATCGGGGGAGATTCAGTACCCGTATTTATTATGACACATGTAAAAAGAAGTGATAGCTAGGACACTTGACTAAGGGTATGAAAAACCGAGGTCTTTCTCTTTTTTGGCCATGTGGCAAAGACAGGGAAACTCAGCTTGGACTTGTTGACAATGTCGGAAGGGAATCAAAACTCAGCTAAGCAGAGGATTCTCACATATGTTACAAGCATTGAGGTTTATCATTGACTGAGAGACGTGTATCCTCGCAGCCTCCATGACCAGGTAAGATATTTTCAAAGGCCTCTTGATTTACAATGCCAATGTTATAATAATACTTCTCTTATTTGGGTTACAAGACTCAAATAATTAAGCCAAAAGGGCGAGGACGCAAGTTTAAGTAATAACGTGAACCAGAATGAGATACAAGTTGGAAGGAAAAAAAAAAAAATTTCTTGTGTCCAAATGTCCTATTACTTTTTGTAAGTGTTCTTGAATTTCTGTAATTGCACAGTATTTTGTTATCTTATTGCTTAGCAATGTATTACAACTTTGAAACTCCATTAAACAAGCACTTCACACTTCAATAATTGTATAGAGCCATTGACAGACACACATGGCAACACATCATATGCCATGTCATCTCCCACACTTCTTAATACCACTCTTTCGCCCGTCTTGTGATGGTGGCTGCGGGATCTCCATAGAAGCAGTAGAGGACAAGGCGGGTGCTGATGGGGATGATCCTCTACATTTGACTTCAAAACCGTCCATCAAGTGGCAGAAGACGACGTCACAGAGGAGGAGCACGAGGCTGGAGTTGAGGATGAAGACGAAGAATATAACATGCATGGGAAATCAGCCTAGAAATAGAAGCATCATCCACTCCAACAAGATTTCAACCGCATTATGATTCCATGCTCTTCCTCTCTAATGTCCCAGGGGGAACGGATTTCCCTCCCCTGTTTCTTCCGGGCATCTTGCAAAATTGGGTCTATTGGCTAATGCTCCTCATGGGTTACCGGCCATGGGTTCAACAAGCCTCCAAAATTGAACGTAGAAAGTAAAGGTAGTTGAAACAGAGCAAGCATTATTATTCAGAAGGCGTGAATGAATCACTTGGGATTAATTTCTCAAATATTACACTTTTTTCCAGTGATTTGGGTTTAATTTTTGAGACAATTGGAACTTGGATTTGAGGTGTCGAGGAATTTTCATTCACTCAACTAGGCATTTCGCGTCTGATTGAAAATTGAGTTTTTTTTTTTTTTTTTTAATGCAGCTTTCTCACTTAATCATTGTTTTTCCACTTAAGCAGTGTGTATCCAAAAGTGACAAAACCAAAGAAGAAAAGCCATCTACGTAATTTTGGGTCTGTCCTTTGCAAGTTTTGCCCTTGTGTAACGTGGAGGAACTAATTAAAAAAAATTTAACTATAAAATTTTTTAACCTATAATAAACTATTTAAAAATTGGTTAAAAATATAAAAACTAATTGAATAACAGAAATAGTTAATTATAATATTTGCATTTAATAATTCCCATTGATGTAATATAAAAAAAATTATTAACTATAATTTTGTAATTATTGGTTAAAAAAATATTTCCATAAAAATAGTTGAATATGTACAAAAATTTTATTATATTTGAACTTGCTAGTTACTTATTATTATAGAAGGATAGGACCAACCCAACTATGCTTCACGTTTTTGGACAGCTTCAACCAGTTTCAAGTAGGGGTGACTAATGGGTTGAGTAAGGTGTTCGACAAAAATTAAATTAAAAAATTAATGTTTGAAATTAATTAAAATTTTAAATTATTAAAAAAATTAAATTATGTCAAGTTGGATTGACTATTTTATGATGAGTTAATCAAATAAAATTAAAAAAATTTTAAAAAAAATCATTTGATCTGTTCATTTAAACTCAAATATTTAAAAAAAAAAAAATTCAATTCGTAACCTGATTTAAACACAAGCAATCGGACTCTACCACAAAGGAAGAGATGGGGATATTTCTAGCCCGTAAGGAAAGCTTGTTTGAGAGGTAAATCCTCGGTCATAGGAGCAGAATAGACCAAAGTAGTAGAACAGTAGCCATCCATGACATCACCTCTCCAATCTTAGATAATCATTCCCGTCCCAGCCTTTCCTTCATTATAAGCCCCATCCAAATTAATTTTAAGCATCCCTTCAATTGGTGGATTCCATTTCACAATTGAATTCTCCTCAAAATCATTAGGACTGAACCACCAGCAAAGCCCTTCCTATTCAGAAATTCATTGGACAAGGAATAGGCAGAAGTCGCAGTCCATATTGGGTCAACTGCCTTGTTTTCAAAGATGAAGGTACGTCTACCTTTCCAATTGCTCCAGCACAAGAAAGCCACCAAAGGTTTATACCTCCAAACTAGAATTAGAAGCAAACAAATTAAAGCACCATTGATCAATTCTGGAAAAACTAGTACTAACCATTTTTAAGGATAAAGGACTTCCAAACCATACTGCTTGAGCCCAGTCACAAATAGGATGAGGTGTTCAATTGCTTCCACTCTCTTTAAATAGATTGAGCACGGAGGAGATGGGCTGCACTTCCTTGAACAGATTATCTTTAATCGGTATAGAATTAGTGCACAAGCGTCATATGAAATGCTTGATCTTGGGGGAAATCGGGTTTCCAAATGGAAGGCCATAAAGAGTTTGGAATTAAGAAGGAAGAACTTGGCTTTTGATCGTCTTTTTTTTTCATCAAATTCTTTGCACTTTGATAGCCAGATTTAATTGAGAAGATGCCATTCCTTGGATTGGCCCAAATAAGCTTGTCTTCCTGACTGTATAATGAAAGAGGAATGCTCTTAATAGCTTTAACCTCATCCTATGTGAACCAAATCTTCAACATGGGGTCATTCCATTTGTGATCAAGGATCAAATCAGAAACAAACATATTACCACATTGAGCCATTAAAGGCCTAGGAAGAGGTTTAAAGTTAGGCAGTGCGGGCAGCCATGGATCTAACCAAATCTTAGCATTATTTCCATTTCCAATCTTCCAACAAAGACCAGTGCTTAGAAGCTTCCTCCCTTCCAAAATATTGGACCATCCCGAAGAAGCTTTAGACCCTTTTTCTCCTCTAAGAAGGTACAATTTGGAAAATAGATACCTTTGGTAACTTTGACCCAAATATCAGTAGGGCAATTGAGGATACTCCAACCTTGTTTAGCAAGAAGAGAGTCATTGAAATTGGAGAAGTCTTTAAAGCCAAGACCTCCCATTTTCTTGGACTTAGTCAACTTGCACCAAGCTTGTCAATGGATCCTTCCCTCATCATTCTTTTGTTCCCACCAAAACTTCGCTATGGCTCTATGAAGGCCTTCACAATTACTTTTGGGAAACTTAAAACAAGACATTGGATATGAGGGAATGGCATTTGCCATTTTCTTGATTAGGACCTCTTCAAGCTTTTAAGGGATTCAACCTTGGATCTTCCCGACAAGTTTGTCTCTAACAAAATTCAAAGCTTGGTCTTTCGGATCTTCCCCATAAAAAGGGTAATCCCAAGCATTTCCTTACATCAAATTTCACACCAACAATTGAGCATACATCCTCCTGCACAGCACAAGGGGTATTGGGAAAGAAAAACAAACAGGATTTGTGAAGGTTGGTTGCTTAACCAGAGGCATTACGGTACATGCCCAACATCTTACTCATCATGGCACAATTCTCTTTGGTGTCTTGCAAGAGAAAGAAGAGTCATCTGCAAAGAAATAATGGCTGATGGAGGGGTAGCTCTTAGCCAGCTTAATACCTTTTAATTTCCTCCTTTGAGGATAAAAATCAATCATATGAGATAAAACATCATCTACAATTATAAAGAGGTAAGGGGATCGGGGTATCCCCTTACCTCAAACCCCTCTTAGGAAGAATCTCAATCGTCTTATTACTTGATAGGAGCATATTGTAGTGAACCAAGGAAATACAAGGCATAATTTTAGCTACCCATTGTCTACCAAATCCAATTTTTAACAACACTTGTTCAATGAAATTCCATTCAAGGCGATCATAAGCTTTAGCCATATCTATCTTTCGAGCAAACTCATATTTCTTTCCCTTCCTCTTCCTTTTAAGATAACGAAAAGCTTCATGAGATATTAGTATGTTATCCTGAATGAGATGCCCCGGAGAAAATGCTCTTTGGCTCTCACAGATTATTTTAGGTAAGAATCTCTTACACTTTATTTGTGATGATCTTTGTTACCATTTTATAAGAGAAGTTGCATAAACTAATTGGTCTAAAATGACCAACTAGTTCTGCACTGTCTATCTTTGGGATAAAAATTATATCGTATCGTTAATCTCAGTCAAATCAATCTTAGAATGAAAATTTTTTTAGGCCAAGCTTATTACCTGGCCCCTAACATGTTGCCATGAATTATGGTAAAAAAGTCCAGAAAAACCATCTAGGACAGGTGCCTTTAGACCACCTAATTGGAAGGTTGTCTCCTTGAGTTCAGCTTCAGTCACTGGAGAAAGTAAAAAGTCATTATCATTTGCCAAGATAGACGGCTTTATAAAGTCAAGAATCTGAGAAAAATCCCTAGACCCCGAGAAAGAAAATAAGTCAGTGAAGTATTGCTTAAAGCAACCAGCTAATTCTTCATTTTTTTTCAACTCATTTTCCTTCTTTATTTTTTATTCTTAGCACCCTTATTCTTTTGCCTCCTATAGGTAACGATTCCACAAAAAAAACTTTAGTATGTTGATCTCCATCATTAAGCGATTTTATTCTAGAACTTTGAAGTCAATATAATTCCTCCTTGTCCCATGTATCTTCAATCAATCTAGCCAATTCTGTCACTGCCATAGACTTCTCTTCCGTAAAAGCCCCTTAATGACACTCGTGATATTGTTTAAAACGTTTATTAAAAAGCACCGGATTGTTGGACAATTCTTTAGAACTTCATCTCAAAAGACAATTTTCGTAAGTTTTGATCCCTCAAAATATCACTGATAGCCATAGCTCCATTACCCCCTTCTTCGAGCCAACTGTTTATAATAACATCAATACAGTCAGGGTGTTCTACCCACACCAATTCAAATTCGAAGGTTCTTGGGGCTTCTTGTTCAACGTAATTCATCACCACCTAAATGGGACTGTGGTCAGACCCCATTGGTTTTAAATGAAGCACTTTTGCTCTCGTGTAAGTGGCTCTACAAGTGATATTCCCAAGAGCTCTATCAAGCATCTCTTTGACATGAGCCTCCCCAACCTGTCTCTTAGGCCAAATGTATTGGGCTCCTGTAAAACCCAAGTCAATCATATCACAATCAAACATAAATACCTGAACCTCCCCTGTGATCGAGTTTTTCCTCCCAACTTCTCAGCTTGATTAGTAAGGTCGTTCAGGTCACCCACACAAAGCCACAACTCATCCTCACTAGGTGCCAAACTTTTAACAAGCTCCCAGAAACTCAACCTATCATTCTCAAGGGGTGGATCATAGATAAAAGAGATAAAACCATTCAACTGATCATAATGAATTTTTGTGCGAATAATATTTTTTTTTAGGAATACAGAACATCAACCTTCACCTCATATTTCCACCACAATGTAAGTCCTCTAGCCAAACCTTCGGGGTCAATGCTAAAAGAGCAATCAAACCCAAACTTCCTTTTAAATTTTTTTTTTCTATTTTCTCCTATTTTTTATTTCCATAAGGAATACCAAGGGGGGATTATATCTTCTATATAAATCTTTAAAAGATTTAATTGTCAAGGCTGCCCCACGCCTTAACAATTCCAAGAGATAAGACTCCTGGAACTTTGGTGGTTGCTTGTGGCCAGCCACTAGAGCCCTTAACAACTTTTATCTTATAATTTCTTCCAAATACAAATGTACCCTCCTATAATGGAAAGCGCTTTTCCTTAACTAGAACTTCAACCAAGTCTGGTTCATTCTTCTTCACAGCAACCCCCTGCCTATTACCTTCCATGCAACATTTCTTTGCAAGGATACTCTTCCCTATCCTTGCTTTACTTGTAGCTTTCCCCTGTTGGAAAAAAATTGGGAATTCAACTCCTAGAACTTCCATAACTTTGGATTTTTTAATCTTTCCTGGATTGTCTGCCAAATCAATTTTCCTTTTCAAACTTAATTTCTAAAGCTTATTTATTAGAGATTCTTCAGAAGTAGGATGCTTAACTAGGGTCACTGCACTTTCTGCCACCTCCATGCCATTGTCAAATAGGAGCTCCACTATGTATTTGAAAGAATCATCTTAGAGGGTTGTAATAGAATTGTTGACAGGGGTCAATGTCAAAGGTTGACTAATAAGGGAAAACACCGATGACACCTTGTAATTTATTTTTTTTGGACGAGTCTGACACCTTGTAATGGCCCATACAAGAATGCCCATTATCTTTTTTTTTTTGAATTGAGAATCCTCCTTATCAAATATCATAGGTGCACCCAAAGCCTTAGAAATGGGCCTAACCCATTACCCATCTCATCTTTGTACTGGCCCAACTCTCAGATGGAGAGGTTCCTTCCTCTAGGTTAGAGAGGTGTCTTCTCTTCTAGGAAGAGTTTCTGATAGAGGTTGAACTCTATTTCTTAGAAAAGACTGCTTCTGTCCTATTCTTGTGACCTTCAAGCATTTCCTTTGGGAAGTATGGAGGAGGTAGGGATGAAAAATGGAGGCAATAGAGAGATGGAAGGAGATACCATCCAGCTCATGATAGAGGAACAAATTTCGCCGAACCTATCTAAGAGAAGTCTGGTGGGAAAAGTGATGGTGGAAAAACCTTTAAACAGGAGAGTGGTGAAAAATATGGCAAGGAAAGGCTGGGGTGAACCTGAGGGTTTGAGAATAACGGACGTGGGAGTAAACACATTCCTATTTAACTTTGAAGATGAACACATCGCAGAGAGGATCCTGGCAAACGCCCCATGGAACATAATAGGTCATCTCCTTAATCTTAGTAAGTGGGACCTGGCAATATCCATCCAAGAGATGAACTTTAATTATGCAAACTACTAGGTGCAAATCTACGGTCTGCCGTTGGAAGGCCTAAATGTGAACAATGGACACATTATAGGGAGCAGACTGGGAGAAGTGATAGAGGTAGAGGATCCAGTCTATGAAGGGAGAATCCTGAGGCATTTCTTAAGAGTCAAAGTCAAGGTAAATGTCAAGGAACCCTTCACTACAGGCTTCTGGGTGCCTAGGAGAAATCTTCCCAAAACGTGGGCTAGTTTAATATATGAGAAACTACAAGAATACTGTTTCAAGTGTGGGAGATTGGGTCATGAACATAAGGACTGTAAAGATGAAGAAGCCATGGCAACCTATGATAATAGAAGATCAAGATATGGCCCGGGGTTAGGGGTTCAAGCTGCAAAACCCATACCAACCATAGCAACAGAGAGCAGATGAAACAGTAGAGATGGCGGAGAACAGTGGAACATTGGAAAGTCGAGCAGGGATACCGAGAATAGTAATCATGACACGGGCTCAAAGGACGAGGAGAATAGAAGTATCAAGTGGTAGAAAAGTAAGGAATACGGCGGAAAAGAAACTGGGGACAACAGTGGCATAGGTGGGCAGACTGATGGGGTTATAGAAGCAGAAGGAAGCATGGAAGTTGAAGTTAGAGAAGGGAACAAGGAGAGAAGAGTAGCAGAGACAGCTAGAACAAGAAGATCTCGAGAAGTGGAAGGAGAAATGAGGGCAGAAGGAGAAAAGGTCACATCACCAGTTGACTTTATGCAGACAAGTTGCCAACTTGAAGATGGAACAGATAGGGGAGAGCTAGGCCTGGAAGCTGCAAAGCCCAAACCCAAGGAGTTAAAGAGCATTAGTAGCCCATATGGAAAGATGGAAAGGGCCCTGAACCTGGGGTCTAGCCACAAAAAATACAACCAGAGTGGACCGATAGGGAGCAGAGATACGATGATGCAAGGGGATGGGATGGAATCATTATATAGCCCAATCATGGACAAAAGAGGGGGAAAATTGCAACTCAATATGGGTTAGGAATCCAGACAAAAAGGGGAAGCTGTGGAAAATACAAATAATGAAGGAAACCTTATCTACAATTACCCAAAGATAATTAAGAATAAGTGGAGGAGGAGGAAGAAAGTAGTGAAAATACAGCACTAGTATTATGTTGAAATGCCGAGTGAGGAAGATGAACAAGAAGAAGCTGAGAAGGGCAGCTGGGTAATTGTGGAGAACAAACTGGTTGAAGAAATTAATAGAGCCCTAAATCTAAAGAGAGATAGGACTGGGGAAAAGGAAGAAGAGAATGGATGTAGTATTAAACAACAGGTAGGAAAAGTGGCAGAGGAAGAAAACTGGAAGCAAGAAGGGCGTGAAAACAAGAAACTAAAACACCTGGTGCAAGATACTGGGGGACATAACCTAAGAACACAGCAGCATTCTGTTTCTATGGCTGAGGAGGCGGGCCTAACCATCCCCCCTACCCTTAAATGACAACATTAAGCTGGAATTGTCGAGGAGTGAGGGTCACCTTGACAATCTGGGAGTTTAGAGACTTGTGTCTCAAATAAAGACCCTCAGTTTTGTTCCTAATGGAAACAAAAAGCCGTGAAAAGAAGATAGAGAATCTAACAAGGAAGTTAATCTTCGATGGTATGGAGTTGGTTAATCCAAATGGGAGATATGGAGGATTATGCCTTATGTGGAAGAGTGGATGTGAAGTAGAAGTTATGGATAAATGCCAAAATTACATACATACTAGAATAAATATGGAGGAGGAAAGCACAAGCACCTGCTGCACTTTTTTTTATGGCAACCCTAAGTACAGAGAAAGAAAGAACCTATGGAGAATGCTTGCAACGATGAACCCAGGAAAAGCTACCCCCTGGAGCTGCATAGGGGACTTCAATGAAATTCTATCACAGAGTGAGAAAGAAGGGGTAAGAATGCATAGCCCTGGCCAAATTGAAACATTTCGAAGGTCTCTGGAAAGCAATGATCTCAACAACTCTGCCCTAAAAGGTTGCAAATTCACTTGGAATAATATGAGAGAGGTTGAAAATGTAAGAGAAAAAAATAGATAGGCAGCTAGTTAATGCTGCGTGGCAGGAAAAGTACAAGGAGGCTATACTTATAGCGCTGCCAGCTGTGGGATCAGACCACAGCCCCATTATCCTGAAAACAAAATTGGTTGAGAGAAGGAGGAGAAAGGAGTTCAAGTTTGAAGCATATTGGGCAGAGAGTGAGAATTTCAGGGAGGATATAGAAAAGGAATGGGCAGACAATGGTGAAGAGGTAGACCTTAATAGAATGGCAGAGAAACTAGACAAGGTGGCTGAATACCTGGATGTTTGGAAAAAGAAGAATTTTAGAAGAGCAGACAGCCAAATATCAGAGTTAAAAAAGCAGCTTCAAAAAATTCAACATTACAAACAAGATAAGTAGACAATAGAAGAGGGAAGGAGGATCAGAAGCAGAATTAATGACCTATGGAAATAGGAGGAAAAATACTAGGCGCAAAGAGCAAAGATGAGATGGTTAAATTGTGGAGATAGAAACACAAAATTTTTCCACCAATCGACATTGCAAAGAAGGAAGCGCAACAGGGTGGTTAGAATTATGGATGAAGAAGGGAACTGGCAAGAAGGTGATGAAAACATCCAAAGAATTTTCCAGAATTTCTATCACAAACTGTATGAAGCCTCTGAAACCGAGGAGATCAGGAATATGGAGGAAATCATCCCTAGATACATCACTGAGGACATGAATGCTCAACTGCTGCGAAGGGTGACTGATGAGGAAGTGGAGAGGGCTGTTTTTAGCCTGGGGGTAGAATGGAGTTTTCTGGAAAATATGAACAAAGCAAATGACAGGGTAGAATGGAGTTTTCTGGAAAATACTTTGATAGCCCTAGGCTTTGATATGAAATGGATAAATCTAATTATGACATGTGTTAATTCTGTAACTTACAAAATCAGAATTAATGGGGACTTGGGGCCTACTATTTATCCACAAAGGGGTTTGAGACAAGGGGACCCTTTGTCCCCTTATCTTTTTATTATGGCTGCAAAAGTATTGTCTAGGAGTATCTCCAGTGCACTGAGCACAGGGGATTTTACTGGGATAAAGATGGCTAGACAAGCCCCTGAACTGTCCCACTTGTTTTTTGCTGATGACTCTATTCTATTTGCACAAGCTAACAACATACAGGCAAGAAATATCATGAGTATCCTAGAGAGCTATACCAGAGCATCGGGTCAGAAGATCAATATTGAGAAATCAGGGATTATTTTCAGCACGGCTACCCCTGCGGAAGTAAAAGACAGTATTAAGAGAGAGCTTAACATGTCGGTTTGGGATAACCCAAGAAAATATCTGGGTATGCTAGCAGTGTGGGGCAAATCTAAGAAACATGCATTAAGCTGGGTTATGGAGAAGGTAGTTCAAAAACTATCTAGCTAGAAAATGAACTACTTATCACAGGGAGGGAAAGAGGTTCTTATAAAAGCTATTATACAAGCCATTCCCTCATATGCTATGTCCACTATCCTGTTTCCAAAAAATTTTTGCACTAAGTTATGTTCGGAAGTTGCTAGATTCTGGTGGAGAAACTCTAGGAAGGAGAGAGGTATACATTGGATTAATTGAGATAAACTGACAAGGAGGAAAAGTGGAGGAATGGGCTTCAAGGATTTTAGGAGCATGAATATTGCCCTTCTAGCTTAACAAGCTTAGAGGATTTGGGAAAATCCCAGCTCCCTATGTGCTCAGATCCTGAAAGCAAGATACCACCCCAATACTAGCTTCCAACATGCCAAAAGAGGGAGGGGTAGCTCCTGGAAATGGCTTAGCATTATGGAAGGTAAAGAACTGTTAAGAAAGAATGGGAGGTGGAGGATTGGCAATGGGGATATGATCAACATATGGGAGGATAGATGGCTAAGAAATAGACAGCAGATAGAAAACCACATTAATAGCACCCTGGTAACAGTGGACTCACTAGTAGATCAGGATACTAAATCATGGAAGATTGAACTCCTAAGAGAGATCCTACCAGTCAGTCTCATTAAGGAAGTGCTGGCTACTCCTATTCCTACCACTGCGATACAAGATAAATTCATATGGCCGGAGTCTACATATGGTCAATACATGGTCAAGTTGGGTTATGTAGCTACTAAGAATATTAAACCTATGACGGAAAGTGAAGAAGCATCCTCTTCAGTAGCAGTGAACCCTAACGTATGGAACAAGGTTTGGGGTTCGTATGCCACTCCCAAGATTAAGACATTCATATGGAAGGTGCTACATAATGCTATCCCAAGCAAGGAAAACCTACATATGAGGAAATTAGCCCAAGATCCCCTCTGCCCAATATGTAACGAGGAAGTGGAATCCTTAGAGCATATGTTTGTGTTTTGTAGTTGGACTAGACCTACATGGTTTGGGGCTGGTCTATTGAATACTACATGTCTTCGGGAAGGTTTCAAAATAAGTGAATGGGTATGGGAGAAGATAGAACAGCTTAATCAATACAAAGTTTTAGAGGTTAATCAAGTTATCTCAAAGATGTTCCTACTGATGTGGTTCATCTGGAAAGAAAGGAATGCTTACACTTTTGACCAAGACTAGATCAAACTGTCCAGAGTGATCTATTAACATCATGGAGAACAGATCTCAAGCAAAACAAGATACAAATAGCAGAGAAGAGAGAAGAACTAAAGAGTTATCAAAATGGATCCACCCCCCTCGAGGATGGCAAAAGATCAATATAGATGCAGCTTATGATAAGATAAACTTTGAATGCAATCTAGCTATTCTAGTGAGGGACGAGAAAGGAATGATACTTACAGGGATGGCAAAAAAAGAACTTGCGCTCTCAACACTTGAAGCAGAAAGCAAGGACATGGTGGAAGCCCTAGCCCTCATTGACAGCCTACAGATGAATCAAAGCATTATTGAGTCAGATTGCAAGGAACTCATAGAAGTATGCAAAGGAAGAAAACAAATTTGGAACATAAACCATATCCCACCCCTGATCAGTAAGCTTACCTTGGAAGGAAGAGAAATCCAATTTGTATGGACCCTGCGGGAGGCAAATGGTGTTGCACACACGATAGCTAGTCTCCTTACGAAGAAGCAGCTAAGCCGAGGATGGATTTACCATCCCCCGAAGGATCTGAGGATGGTTCTGGACCGAGATGCTGAGAGATAGGTCTCTCGAAGCTTCGCGTGTAAATCCCTAAGATTTTTACGGAGTGTGTTGCTCTGTTCCTCTTTGTTTTTCCACAATTGATTTTTCGTCGTGATTGTATCCCTAGAGTTGGATTAGGGCCTCAGCCTTTGGGTCTCTGTGTCTCTATCAGGTGGGCTTTTAGCCCTCTGTTTATGTCTTGGCTCAGGCCAAAGTCCAAAAAAAAAAAGTAACTAACTCACACAACTCTCCTCTTCGGTTAGCACTCCTTTTGCGATGCAGAGCTTTGAGTCATCTTTCTTTCTTTTTTCTTCTCTTCTTTTCTAAAACTATGTTAATTTTGAGAGAGAGAGTTGCTATAATAGCTCCTCTCCTTATTTTCTTTATATATGAAAGATTTTTTTTTAAAAAAGAACTTTTTATTTTATTTAGAGAAGTTTTTTCTCTTTATATAAAAGAGGTTTTATAACTTCAAAATTATGTATTTTTATTGTCTAAATTTAGATATATCATTTTAAGCTCAAATATCGAGTTCAAATTTGAGTAAAAAAATTAAATTTACAATACTGAATTTATGATTAAATAAAAAAATTTAAAGAGAATTAATTTTTTAAAAATAATTGTAATGTCTCTTTAAAAATGCGTCTCTTTTTTTTAATGTTGTATTAACTATACATCTAAATTATTAATATATAATATTTAATAAATTAATATTTGAGAAGTGTATTATTTATTTATTTTTATATTTTATTTTTAAAAATTATAAAATTTATTTATTTTATATTTATTTTTTATTTGCTGATATACTTTTTATAGTGTATGAATGTGGTTTACACTTGTCCAAAAAAATGAACTCTGTCAAGTGTCCCTTTGCCGACTGTTTTTAAGATCTCACGCCCACAAAAACTATTATGCATGGGTGCATCTAAGGAATTAACCCTTTTTTCTCCTAGATTTCACCTCGTCACCAACATCATCCCCTGGACGTGATCAAGATGAAGATAATTCATCACGCGCCGACAAGCACTATGCTGGAAAATCCTCTAACCTTCCTCAGTTTCCACCACCGTCACCTTGTGAATCGTCTTCACTAGTTAAACACCCAAGCTCCATATCTAGGCTCCTCTGGGTTATTCAAAGCCACTTTCTTCTCCTTGAAATACATCTTATTAATCCTTATCACACCACTTTTTTTTTGGACAGATCCTTATCACACCACTTGATGGAAGTGTTGAAGAATTTTACTTGGGAAGACTTAGTCGAGGCACCCACAACCCAAGAAGCAAAGACTTGGATAAATCAAACTAGATCCTTACCTTGATGAAACTCTAACCAATCCTCCCATCTATCGCCAGATCTTCCATCGAATCCTCGAGCTCATCTTAATAACTTTATCAAAGGACAAGCCCTCCAACGAGACTGTAAAACTGCACTTAGTACACACGACTATCCAAGTAAATTTCATGAAATGCCAAACCAAATATAATATCTCGTAAATTTTTTTTAAATAAATATATTTTTATTTATTTAAAAATAATTATATTTTATTAAAAATAAGTATATTTTTAATTAAAATAATTATATTAGCCTTTAATAAATTTTTGTTATATTTTTAGAAATATTCTTTCTATTATTATATATAAATGTATTTATTTTGTGATTTTTTTTATTAAGATTTTTATAAATAAAAAAATATGATTTAAGAGTTTAACTAAAAGTTTATGAGAATGTAAATTTTTTTAAAAAATTGAGATATTTTAATATGAAAAATAGTATTTATATGAATATATATAAAATAAAATTATATTATTCAATTATTAAATAATAATTATTATTATTATTATTATAAAGAATAAAGAAAAAAGGGAGGGGAGACAAAAACCGAAGCAAAATGCAGAGAGAATGAATAGTAAAATAGTATAAATAGTATCTTCGTATTTTCTTTCTAGATCTAGAGTGTCTACATGCCTCCGATTGCTAAATTAATAGTACCACTAGATTTAAGACGGAGAATACTACAATTTTGACCGAACAATTTTTCCAATCAACCGTAAAATCGTCGAAGATTAAAAGTAAAAAATCTCAAAAAAAGGTAAACTTTAAAACTCTTATTTAGAGATTTCAAATTGAAAATTTAACACAATAGATAGATTCAAGAGTTAGATAAACTTTAAAATATGAAATTTTGCGATGAATAGTATTTTTCGGCAGTGAAATGTTTTCGGCCATAAATAGTGATCAAGTTCCCGAAAATCATTTTTTTGATTTTTGAACCCTCCGGAAACGTTTTTGAAATCTGTTTAGTCAAATGTGGATTGGAAAAATGCATTTTAAGGCTGTCCAATTTATAACCCTTACCTTGTGAGTAGATAATTCTTTGTATGACTTACCCCATGCTTTTCTTGAACTATAAATGTATAATTGTTTCTATTTACAATTATTTATGCTATCATAAATTTCTGAAATGTGTTAAAATATTTATTTTTCTTACAAACTAGTACATAGTTCAAGAAAAGTATGATTTTAGGAATGGATTTTGGAACTCATTGAATATGTAGTTTTAAATGTATTTATCATTATTTGATAAAGTGAATATTATGTGCATAATGCATTGAGTTGTAAAGCTATATACTTGTGAAAATGATGTATGTCATATTATAAATGAGATTAAATGGCAACCGTAAAACTCATGGTGAATTGCTTGATAATTTTACATGTAATTATATGTATGAATTAATATCGACGGGTTGTATGGTTTGTGACAGTACTGAATAGGAGACGTCATATTAGTTTGAGTGAGTCGGGAGAGGGCCGCTCCAACCGGGTGACAGTGGTAATGGGGGGACAGGAGGGTGATGTACTCACATTCCCTAATAACTTATTATGACTATAGTCGATCAATCAATATGCGTATGACAAATGAGTTATATTTTCATTGCATTGATCAAATCGCCGAGTGAGGCAGGTGCATTAAAAGTAATAATTTTATCTCTAAATCTTAATATTTTACTATAGCTTATACAGCTTGGTATAACAACATTTATTTAATAATTATATCGCGATGTATATAGTTTTGAATATCTAAATATACTTTAAATTGAGAATATTTAAAATACGGGTCACATATGAATGTACTTCTGAACTATATTATTTATGTGACAAATTTTAAAATATAAGTACATCCATATGCTGATTTAAGAGGTCATAAGAGAAATTATTTATTCATTGAATTGTCAAACTCACTACACGATATTTCTATATTTTTTAGATGAAAATACAGAATCTGATCTTACAGATATGTGATCAATTAGGTAACATATTCTGTAGGTGAGTTTATATTGCTTTCAAGGTTTACGGTTTTTGAATTATACTGTGTTTGTATTTTAGAATACTCTGAACACTATAAGTAAGATCTCTGTTTCTGCTGTATTTTGATGTTTATAGACTTAATTTGTATATTGTGTATACATGAAATAAATGACAAAATTAAATTGTGCATCTTTATAGAGAATATCTGATTGCAAAAAAAAAAATATTTATTTTATATAACATAAATTAAGAGTATTACATCAAATGAACGAAAAATATTAGTATCGTCCTTAAAGATGGATAACCCAACCTGAACGTTCCAACCCTTCAGAATTATACCTCTAACAGCATTATGATCTACTTATCTGCCATTTACTTTGGAATCAAAATCCTTTTGCACACCTTAGCACCAGACGAGGAATCCTAGTCTAGGTGAGGAGGAGAAGAAAAAAAACCAAAAAAGTAAAAAAGAACGAAAATTTGTATGATGCTTTTAGCAACAATAATTAAAAAAGTTGATAGTACAGTCCCCATGCTTTCATCATTTCTTTTCTTTTTAATTTGACCTATTTCATTTTCACATGGCACTTTCCGTTGACAACTACAGTGGTATGACAACCACTTATAGTATGTATTTGTGTCTATATATATATATATATATATATATATATATGTTCATTTGTAGTTGGAAGACTCATCATCGTTTCTCCCCTGGTTGGAAAACCGGAGTTATGTCACCAAGAAAACGTAAAAGTTCAAAGCTCTCATTGTTACAAGTTAAAGCATTCCAAACAAGAAACAAATTCAATCCAATTTTCCCTACAACTTCCCCTGCACGAAAGAAAGAAGGTAGCAGTAGCAATGCATCCAAATTATTAAACAAGCCGAAAACTTAAATGAAACAGCCATATTATATTCTATTACAAGGGCTGGCCCCGCAATTGATCTTTCTCTGACAAAGCTTCATAGGGCTCAAACTCTACCTTGTCTTGCCCTCATATCACTAATACTGCATTACATTAAGCACCCTAAAAATGCCAGTACTGCATATTCTTCCCCTTGTAAATACAGCAACATCAAATTCCATGACTCTCAGTCAAATAACACAAACCAAAATAACTCGTCAAGAAACGTTGACTCGTCGACTTATACCGCTGTCAACCACAAAAACATAACTACGTAGTAATGCTCTGGTCAAAATATTTACACAACATGAACACGATTCATTATCAAGCCCACCAAAAATAGCTTCTCTCCATTCAGTGCAGAGCAGTTCGGACGCATCACGTCATCTTCCTCAATTTTGCTTGCTTGGGTTTGTTTTGGCACAGTGCTTGCCAAGTTTTGTTAAGATGTATGCCAAGGCAACTTTGGCACCAAGGCTAGAGTGACCCCGAGACAGGCAGATTGCACCCCCTAGAAGTAGCAAACTATTGGCTAGCAACTTTCTTGATGGCCTTCTTGATATCATCCTCTTATGAGATTCGTTAGTTACTTCTCCACAGAATATAGTTGGATTTGCCAAAGATGTATCGCTCTTAATTGTGTCTAAGCAAGTAGGTACCTATGCAAAGAATATTGTTAGCCACAAAAAGAAGCCTACTCAGTACTCCGCAGCCAACGGTCAAGCAGGACTTGCCCATACTAAAAAAACATGCTTTCAATTCTACCAAGTTATGACTAGTTCTATATCTTGATTCTTGACTACATTTCAGTCACTCTTTTGAAATTAAACCAACTATTATTTTTGCAAATAAAAAGATTAGAATTAAAATAGTGGTTTGTCAAATATGAACTTTCCCTGACATAAAATAAAAATAAAAAAGTCGTATTTTTGTTTTGGTTTTTCTTTTTTTCCTTTTCTTTGGAGGGAGAGGCAGGCATGGCACTAAAGCATAATTAGCACATTTTAATAATTAATACACATTATGCCAGCACCAAAAAAAAAAAAAAAATACAATGCTGCAAAGTTTCCCAAGTTAGTGGCATCACTGTTAAGAAACCTAATATAAATAAGGAAAAAAAAAGCTACAGTTCCTTGGCATATGAGAAACCAGCATCTGCATCAGGCAATGTAGGATATAAAAATGATAGTATTAAGGGTTTAAAATTAGGGTTACGATTTAATATAATTGAGGAAAGTTCGAGAATCAGGGCTGCAAGTCAACCTCTATATTATTGATGTCAAAAAACAAAAAAAAAATTCAAGACAGTGATAAAGAAGAACTAGTGGCCTCACACTAATAGAAATCTATAAATTACATCAAGAACTACTAGCATAGCACTTTCTAAGGTTTAATTACATCCAAAGCTGAAATTCATAACTTTCAAAGAAAAAGAACAAACAGAAATGGATAATTGTTTTATTTCCTACTCAAGAGAAGTAAACAAAAGATATTCAAATGCCCAAAGGGCTGAACCAAAAGAAATAAAATAAAACCCAAATAAACCCTAAGTGACTCAACCTCAACAGCAAAAACTAAGGCATCAAGCCTGCCAAAAACCAGTTGCTAACATGAACCTGTGAACAGTACTTCTACTATGTCATGAACACTCATCAGAAAGAAACTACCACATCATATAAGTTGATTGATACGCATTATAACCTATAAAATGCCAACAGGAACAGACCAAAGCATATCCAGATCAAGTAACTTTCCCATAAATATAATACAATGCATTAAATTAAAAACATTGGATTCTTCAAATCAAGATATACATTACGGGATTATAAGTGAACCAACAGCACTGACCTTCTGCATTAGGTTGACTGAAGTGGAAGCTGAACTTGATGGATGGCAGCTTACAGTAGAGTACCTGCGGAGTGCACTATCCATCTTGCACACATAATTCCATATGCCCCTGGCAAAAGCCAGCTTTGTCACCTCCATATTCAAACCAGCATCTTCTTGGTGAAACATTGTGATCTCACAGGCATTTTTGCCAGGTACTGTACTTACATAGATGCCAGTCATAAAACAATCTCTTTATATGTAAAAATCATTCACTTAGTTATAACACTGTTGAGAAACAAGGAAATTCAAGTGGAGTTCAAGTATCACTGGATGCAATACAAGGTTTTCAGATATGTGCATATAGAAATAGGTTGTCATGATATCCAATTCAACATTTCAAATTGTGTACAAATTTTCTGAAGAAACAAGCCACATGAGTTCGAAAGATTTTAAACCCCTTTTTCTGAGGATCAGAAATAACAACATTTGGAAAGGAAAAGTTATCATCAAAGGTTCTTTGTCAATGCTTTATCATTCTTTAAAAATAAATAAACAAATAAATAAGCAACCCAAGAGCCTACCTTTTCTGATTCGCCAGCCAGATCTAAAATACTCAACACGTACATATTTTCTCTGCCGTGGTGCCAAAGGATGCTCACATTCCTAACAAGGATCATAACCAAAAAATGAATAGAGAAAAACCAAGCAAGTAATTCATAAAATGAGCCAGAGCAAATCAAGCACAATCAAAATCATTTAAAAAAATGTATCCCTTAGATACACTATAAGGAAGCTTACAGTTATCATATCCTTAAAATATTGTCTTTGAACATGATCAGTCATTGTATTGTCCTTGTAACTGTTACCAACAAAAGGAGAAAGCTGAAGATAGGAACCTGTCACCATCAAAATTTGATTTTTTGGGCAGGGAGGGAGGAGGTAGATGTAAAGGAAGACGTAAATTATAAAATTCAAACGGGATCGATGGAATAAAAGAAGGTTTCGAGTGTCATTTGTCATAGAAAAATGTCACTCAAAATTTAAAAAAAAAATTTTTACTGTATAGTTATAAGAAGGCTTAAGGTAGTTTGATCATGTGTGGAGAAGATCTGCAAAAATCCTACTAAGAAGAGTAGATCAGATGGAGAGCAATCCGATATTTAGAAGTAAAAGGAGGTCAAAGAAAACAATAGGTAAAACTATTAATAAAGATTTA
Organism: Gleditsia sinensis; assembly: GCA_037074535.1. Taxonomy (NCBI): domain Eukaryota; kingdom Viridiplantae; phylum Streptophyta; class Magnoliopsida; order Fabales; family Fabaceae; genus Gleditsia; species Gleditsia sinensis. The sequence continues at coordinate 163,485 of CM073469.1, read as the reverse complement.
ACAATTAATAATTTATTTATTGATCTCATTTATAATAGACCACTGTGATATCGTTTGATCTATGTAGCTGACTTCACCTAGTAAAAAAAAGCTTGGTTGCTGTTGTTTTCTGTTGTTGGAGGGAGGAAGTATATATGTGAAAATGTCATGATATTAGGAGTTTTAAGAGGTTGTTTAGATCTATATAAATAAGATTTGCATTATCTCAATTGGTTAGAATGATAGGAGATTGAGATATTTTTTGCTTTATCTTTTCTATTTATTCTAATTTAATTGCCACCTTTGAATAATACGACAAAGAGAGAAACACTCTTCTCCTTTGGTTTGATAGGTTTATAAAATCCATAAAGAAGACAAGGATATAGCCAAAGTCATTTAGATCCTACAATGTTTTTTCAGCGACCCCCTTATATTTCGGTGACCCTTCTTCGTTCATGGGCATAGAAGTCTGACGAGTTTAGCAACAATATCCAACGAAGGCAGCTCCAAGTCTAGCACCTCCATGTGCATCTTTATTGTTCCACTCCTTCGTCCACATGCTAGCACATGAGAGTGCATGAGCCACTATCTCTGGCCCCTCCTTCAAGTGTCCCAATCGAAAACCTCCAACTACCATGTTTCCAACCTCCATTCACCATTTCTTGCCTTGGGTGGCTGGGTCTTTGTCCGTTAGTTGCTTGAACGCTTTTTGGAATACTTAAGATTATTTTCCTTGCTATTTGTAGCACTTTGCGACATACATCAGGTTTGTTTGACAATATCTTTGGGCTGTCTTGCACCTATATTTAAATATATCTTCTCCTCCCAAGTGTGGTATTTTTTCAATTATTTTTGTATCTCCAACTATGACTTCTAAAAAATTGGTTGGGGTGTCAATTATTTGTCGTGGTCTTCTGCTGTTTAGTTGCAGTTCATAAGATAGGGACATAAAGATCACTTGGTGAAGAAAGACATTAATGTGCCTATTACCAATCAACCCAAGTGGATACAAGTTGATGCCCAATTGCATAGTCTTTTAGGGCATATCTTTTCTTCTAAACTACTACTTGACCATACCAAACTTGTTATAAATTGTAGACAAGGGCTAAATCCTTGTAAACTAATGATATTCACTGTTCTTATAATTTCGTTTATGAGATGTGTAATTTGAAGCAATAGGATATGGATCTTGAAACCTTTCTTGGCCGAATTGAAGCTTTAAAAGAGGAATTTAATCTTTTGCCCACTACCACTAATAATGAGAAACAAGATACACAACGAGACAAGTTCTTTATGGTGCTTATCTTGGTTGGCCTTCAATCTTATTTGGCCTCAGTCCAAGATTATATTTTGTCTAGCCCCAATGTTCTGTCCATGTTTTTGCATTGCATATGTCCCCTTCATCAAAGTTAAATGCTCCTCCATCTAATGTGCTCCTTGGTGATTCTACTATTTTGATTTCTTAAACACCAAAAGTGGGAAGTCGTGGTAAGGGATGTGGGGGAGGCAACTATAAATGTCTTTAGTGCACATATTGCAACAAGATTAGGCACACCAGATATCATTGTTATGTCATTCATGGTCAACCACCTTGTATTGATAATATTGCTTAAGGTACTACTAGTGAGCTCAACCCTACTACATCTAAGAGTCTACCTTCATAGAGTATCACTCTATTTGGTGCTGATTATGATGTGCAACATCAAGCCAACCCAACAATCCTCAATTGTTTTTGTGGCCAAAATTAATAATTTTGTTGTTTAATTTACACCATCATCCTCTTCTAGTGTATGGATTCTTGATTCCAATGCCTCTGATCACATATCCAGTAACAAACATCTTTTTTCTAGTCTTGATTGAACCTTACATTCCTACCCCATTGTTACTTTAGCTAATGGATCACAAGTTATAGCTACAGATCTCGGCAAAACTTGTCTTCTTCCTCCTTTGCCCTTCCTCCTTTATGTGCCCTCTTCCATCCAATGCCTATTTAATTTGATTTCTATTACATGCTTAACTTCTACTTTATATTGTTCCCTTATCTTTCTTGACAAATTTGTTTTTGTGCACGAATGGGGTGTAGGACAAATGATTGACACAAGACATGAGTTGCTAGGGCTACATCACCTTTCATCGTTGATTGCCTACCTAACTACTTATTCTCGAACCCTCCTTCATAGTACACCTCAGTCTTTTAAAACTTCAACAGATGGTTCCTGCTTTGTCGTCTTTCAAGACTTTAGATTGTGAGTTGTGTTGATGGACCCCCTAGAACCCTAGCTACCCATGTGTACGATAAAAGGCATAAGGGAGGGGCTAGGCTATGTGAGATAGAGGGAGAATAAGGGCAGCTATGGAAGTTCAGATGGGTATGGAAGATTTTGAGTGAGAATTTCTTAGAGAGACCTCTAGCCTCCTGAACTACTGGAGACTGGTTCATTAGTTATTGTCTTTTTTTTCAATTTTCAATTTTTGTTACCTAAACTCTTAAGTGTTTTCTACCGTGTAAATTTGTAATTGTCGTAACTACGTGAAATTCTATTTAAATTCCAAACACTATTTGCTGGAATTTCTTTTTGGAGCAACCTATTTTTCCTTTTTTTTTCCAACGTTTTGGTGTCCGTCACGTGAAGCAAATAGTAAGCACCAAAATGGAGGGAAGGTTGGATAGTATGGAGAGTGAGTTTGCTGGAGTTAAAATAGATGTGGGAAATTTAAAGGAAGATGTGAGAATTCTCAAGGATTATAGGCTAGATATTAAGGATACAATGGTTGAATGGCATTCCCAAAGAGCTAGAGGGACATCAATTTTCTCATGAAGGTTTATCAGGAGAAACTGGGTTGGTGGAGGAAAACAAGGGAATGGATTAAGTGCAACGGTTCCATCGTTTGGACTTGCCAATATTTTTGTGGGATGACCCATTTCGGTGGATTTTTAGAGTGAAAAGATATTTTTTAGTCAATGGAGTCTTAGAGGGAGAAACAATGGATGCAACTACAATTTGTTTGGAAGGCTAAGAATTGAATTGGTATCAATGGTTTGAAGGTAGAACACCAATACGAAGTTGGAAGGAATTCAAGAAGAAATTGATAGATAGATTTCAACTTTTACAAGAAAGAAACGGGTATGAGATCTTATGGCTTTGAAGTGAGACTCTACTGTGACTGAATATAGAAAGTTTGAGAAGCTGTCTACACCATTGTAGGAGGTATCCAATGGGGTGTTCAAAAATGAATTGAAGGGGGAGATTAGGGCTGAGTTAAGGATGTCAAAGGTTTCAACCCTAAAGCAACTAATGGATCTTGCCCATAGAATAGAAAAATGAAAAATGGGTCTTCAATCGAATCAAAGAAGCCAAGTTGAACAGAAGCCTAAGGAGCCTTCTTGAGAGCAAAGCCACAAATTGAACTGGTAATTATACGAGAGTTATAGAACTAGTAAAATATAAAAAAAGTTCAGCCTCATTTAGTCCAAGCAAAGTCCAAGAAATCACTATCTAAGGAAAGCCTAAGTTAAGGACTCACGCCTCTGCTTCATCAAGAGGGAATTGGGACTTTGTTTTAGGAGTGATAAGAAATTCAGTCAAGTACAGGTGAAAAAACTGCTAGTTTCAAATAGTGCTGATGGCCACTAAGGAAGATCCAAAGGAGGAGGGTCAAATAGATAACAAATTAATTGAAGAGCCTACTCTAGAGGAGCCCATCGAAATTTTGATGAACTTTGTAGTGGATATTATAACCACTAATACTATGAAATTGAAGGGGCAAAATAAAAGGGAGCAGGTGCTATTTTTGATTGATAATGGGACCTCCCATAATTTTATATCTAAAAAAATAGTTAAAAAATTGATACTGGCAATAGAAGGGACCAAGCAATTTGGAGTGATTGTGGACAATGGATATATAGTGCCTGGAGAGTTTGTCAAGGGGTAGGTTGGAAGTACAATGGCTGACCATCAATCAAAATTTCCTCCTTTTTGAGCTTGGGGGCTGATGTGGTTCTAGGGGTTGCTTGGCCAAGTTCATTGGGAGAAGTACTAGCAGATTGGAGACAAATGACTATGAAGTTAAGAATTGAGGGACAATTGTTTTGTTTAGGAGGAGACCCTACATTATCAAAAACACTAGTCTCACTTAAGGCGAAGGTTATTTGGTGAAATTTGCGAAGTTATCTTCGCAAATGAAAGATGAGCTTAAACTGAGAGAAAAAACTTTTGAGAAGATTTAGAAGGTTTGGTCCAGAATATATCTCTGGGAGAAAAAAATTTCCTAAGAAGAGATCTAAATGGGTATGTAAGAAGTAAATTTAAAAGATACGAAAGTATACATAGAAGTTTTGAGTTAGGGGAAAGCAAATGAAGAGAGTAAATTATTTTGAATTTTTCTTTAGCCATTAATTTTATGTTGAAGAAAATTTCGAAATTTTTGGTGTTTTAATGAGTGATTTGGCATTTATTTTATAGTTATTATGTGATTACGCTTTAATGTTATTAACTGTAAATGTAGTTGACTAAATCCCATATTCATGGAATTCTATAGGATAGTGAAATTGATGTTTCTACTTTTGTTTCTCCTAGATTTACGCTAGACTTAATGTATATATTTTGTAACCTAGTTTCGGCTAATGCAATGAAGGAATTATTCTTCCTAGAACTTTTTGTTCATAGTATCAAAGCCAGGTTTTGCCATGGCCGAAACTAACTCCCTTCATGAGACTGTTGAGACAAACTCACCAGTGAACCCTCCTATCTAGCTCACCTTTGAGAATCATTCTCTCCAAATTACCCAACACAAATTAAATAGAACTAATTTCAAAGAGTGGTTCCAATCTGTTTTTCTCCTTCTCAAAAGAAAAGGAAAAACTGGCTATGTTACTGGTGAGACTTCTATGCCTGCTGCAATGGACCTAAACTTCCATACTTGGGATGCTGAAAACTCGATTGTTATGGCATGGCTAATCAATTCCATGGAGCCTAGCATAGGGAGAACCTACTTATTTTTCAAAACCGCCACAGATATATGGGATGCAACGAAAGAAATTTACTCAGATATGGAAAACACCTCACAATGTTTTGAAGTGAGGTCTAAAATCCGAGAAACGAAACAAGGAGTAAAATTGTTCACTGAGTATTATAACACTCTAACCGAACTTTGGCAGAAGATAGACCTATTCTATGAGATAAAATGGAGATGCTCAGAGGATGGAGTTCAATTTGCCCATATGATAGAAAAGGAGCAGGTGTTTGACTTCTTACAAGGGCTAAATAAGGATCTAGATGAGGTAAGAGGAAGATTACTTGGAAGGAAGCCCTTTCTCACCATCAAAGAAGTGTTTGCAAGGGTTAGAAGGGAAGAAAGCAAAAAATGGGTAATGCTTAATGAAATTTCTAGTAGTTCAATCCTCTCCATTCTGAATCTGCCCTGGTTACTCATTAGCATAAGTCTAACGTCTCGAGTTAAAAGAATCAAAAAATAAAGGAAGGCAGAGATCAACTTTGGTGTGACCATTACTGCAGGACCAACCATACACGTGAAACCTATAGGGAGCTGCGGAATCAAAGGAATCAGACCCAAGCTCTTGCAACTGAAACTATAAGTGAAAACAACAGTGGAGGACAAATCAACTTGACACCCAAGCAAAACAAGGCGCTACAAACTATTCTCAACAATCATAGTACCTCTTTACCTATAAATGCAGCCATAGCTCAAAAAGCTAATTCAAATTCATTCTGTTTTCTCTCTCACATTGGACCAAACAAAAATTAAATTATAGGCACTGGCACTTTAGACTATATGACCAGCAGTAGAGAGATGTTTTGTACCTATGAAACCTGTGAAAAATGTCTACAAATTACAGTGGCTAATGGTAGCTAAAGTGGAAAGCCGAGGTTCCATAAAACTTCTAGGATTAAACTTGAAATCAGTTCTATATGTCTCGAATTAAAATGTAATTTGATTTCAATTAGTAGACTTACCAAAGACCAAAATTATGCCATAATCTTTTTCCCTTTTCATTGTATGTTTCAAGACCTATTTTCGGTGAAGATGATTAGCAATGCTAAGGAAAGTAATGGACTCTATTTCCTCATAGACACTAGTTCTCCTTCCACTACAAACTTCGACAAAAACCTACAAGTCTCTCCATTAACAGTGTCCAATCCTGAAATCATGTTATGGCATAAATGCTTTGGGCATCTTATTTTTACTTACCTTAAATCTATGTACCCCAAGTTATTCATGAATAAAGATATTTTCAATCTTCACTGTGAACATTGTATTTTTGCAAAACAAACCAGAAACTCTTACACCACACATTCCTATCAACCAACAGAACCTTTTTACCTTATATATAGTGATATTTGGGGTCCAGCCCGAGTATCTTTCATCACAGGAGTTAGATGGTTCACCACTTTTATTAATGACCATACCCGGATTTGCTGGACATATCTTATGAAAAAAAAGTCTAAGGTAAGCACCATTGTTAAAACCTTTCACAAATATGTTTCAAATGTCTTTCAATCTAAAATAAAGATTTTCTGCATAGATAATGGAAGAGAGTTTCTCAAATGATCTCTCAAACTATCTCACTGATCAGAGTATCCTTCACCAACATACCTGCACATATACCCCACAACAAAATGAGATTGTTGAGCGCAAAAATCGACAACTCCTTGAAGTAACCCGATCTATGATGTTTACAAATAATATTCCTAATTCATATTGGGGAGAAGCCATTCTTATAGCAACCTACCTCGTAAATAAAATGCCATCTAAACCTCTCAATTTTCGGATTCCCATAAATTGTCTTTTAGACACTTTTCTTCAAGTTCATCTTCTTCACTCTTTACCCCCAAAAATTTTTGGTTGCACAGCATTTCTCTACAACCACGACCCAAAAAGAGGAAAACTTAATCCAAAAACTCTTAAATGCATATTTTTGGGATATTCTTCCACACAAAAAGGTTACAAATGTTATCATCCAGCATAAAAAAGGTTCCTAGTGTCATGTGATGTCACCTTTCTTGAAAACCAACCTTCTATCCACATGGAACACACAAGGAAGAAACTCTAAATACGGAAAACCATTGGGATCCAACTACTTCTCTACCCATATCTCTTTCATCCCCTCGCCAGACTTAAATTCCAGAATCTGTGACCTCAACAAACCTACCAACTCCACCCTTAAACACTACTTCTACTAGTTCTACTCACACTAGCCCTGACCATATATCACCTCAAGGGGGAGAACAAATTCCTAGTAAACCTGTCATGGTGTATTCAAGATGGCCCAGAACTCCACAAAACACTATCCAATCATCTAATCCAAAGATGTATCCTGACTCTACAAATGAAAACGTAGATTGGTGCATTCCAATAGCTCTTAGAAAAGGAGTAAGATAGTGTACTCTTCCTTATCTAACCACCTATCCTATACAAATTTATCTCCCGGCTCTTGTGGCTCAAGTTGATGCCATTCATATTTCAAAAGACATCCAGAGTGCACTACAAGAACCCAAGTAGAAAGCAAGAGGAAATGAGAGGCCTCATAAATTACACATGGGAAATAGTTGATCTACCACAAGGAAAGAAGATTGTGGGATGCAAATGGATATTCTCTGTGAAGACCAAACCAAGTGGAGAAGTAGAGAGATATAAAGCAAGGTTAGTGGCTCAAATTACACCCAAACACATGGAATTGATTATGACAAAATCTTTCCACCTGTGGCAAAAATGAACTCAATCAAGGTATTACTTTCCCTTAATGCAAACTTTGACTGGAAAATTTACCAAATGGACATTAAAAACGCTTTCTTGAATGGGGAATTGAAGGAAGAAGTGTTCATGAAACTACCACCTAGATTCTATGAGAAAAACAACAAAGTTTGTCATATCAAGAAGTCGTTATATGGCTTAAAACAGTCCCAAGAGCTTGTTTTACTAGATTCAGTTCAGTTATGAAGTCTCTCAAGGTTAGGTAGACCACTCCTTGTTTGTTAGACAAGGAGAAAATGGAAAACGAGCTATTCTTATTATATACGTAGATGACATGGTGATTACAGGGGACGATAATGAAGAGATTTGCATATTGAAACATCATTTAAAAGGTGAATTTCAAGTTCAAGATCTCGGAAATCTAAGGTATTTCCTTGGAATGGAAGTAGCACAAAATAGACAAGGGATATACATTTTTCAAAGAAAATATGTCCTAGACTTTCTACGAGAAACTGGGCAAACTGGATGTAAACCAGCCATGACGCCACTTGAAAGAAACTGGAGGCAAAAATTCAACAATAATGACCCACCAATAGACCGAGGGAGATATCAAAAGTTGGTAAGAAAATTGATATATTTTACTCTTACAAGGCCAGATATTACATATAGTATGAGCATAATAAGCCAATTAATGCATTGTCCTACTAAAAGACATGAAAACAGCTAAGATAATCTTAAAGTATCTCAAGAGAACTCCAGAAAAAGGAATTCTATTCAGAAAAGGCAACATAAGAAGCATTGAAGGATTTAACCCTGTCCATTATGATAGAACAAAGCACGTCGAGGTAGGCAAACATTTTATTAAAGAAAATATTGAAGAAGAGACTCTTTGTATTACCTATACTTCAATGGGAGAGTAGATTGCAAATATTTTAACAAAGGCCCTACCCAGAAGACCGTTTGAACATCTAGAAAACAAGTTGGGCTTGTTCAATCTTGGAAGTCCAACTTAAGGGGGATGTCGCAAATTATGGCTATAATTTGTGATTATCCTATTCCTGATTTTGTGGTATTATTTCATTATTATCACTTTTTTTTTATTATCAAGATTTGGAGGATTTTATATTGCTGATTTCTGGTGTTCTGTTAGGGAAAGATATCCCATGATAATTTTCCTTATGTATCGGATTTCTGCTGATTGCTCTGCAATCATCCCTCTTCTACTTATTCCCCCTTGTATTCCGAGATAAAATAGAAGAGTTTTACCTTCATTCTATCTACACTTTTCTATTTATTCTAATGTGATTCCCACCTTCAAATAATATGACAAAGAAAGAAACACTCTTCTACTTTATCGCATAAAGAAAGGAACAGAAAAAATTTGAATTCATGATGAATGATACTACATCTCAGTAAATTTAATAAGGTTATCAACTAATCAGCCAGATCAACCAAACACTGCAGTTTGTCAATATTAGGGTAACTAGATAACTATATCTTCCTCGAACAATGAACCAATACAATGGTAAGATACTAATCCTATGCAATTGATATTGTATAACCTATCTTAATGAAAGCAAGAGATTAGAATTTAGAGCTGACTAAACCCCATCACTATAAATGAACAAGTTCCCGTTACACAACACAGCTTCTTGCCAACATCTACCAAGATATGTAAAAGCTCTACAAGAGTAAGTATAAGACAATGGTTGAGATCTTGTATATAAAAAGGTATATATGACTGAACGATGAGAATGATTTGATAGTGAAAAGTTCTCAATACTAAAAATACAAGCCCCAAATTAACAAATCTCCAAATAAATAAAGTCATAAAGTTCTAAACAGTGAAGAAGATAACAAAAAGAAAAATACCTATGAAACATGGACACTTTTTTTTGGGGTGTATTGACGTGTCAGACACTCTACGGACATTGACACTCTTCGAACACTCTTGCGACACGTGCCACGTGTCCAACTTAAAAAAAAAACTCGTGTCGAACACATTTTTAAACGTGTCTGACACTTATTTCGAGCATTTTAGTCACAAATACTCTATTCCCTTTAGGTTTTTATTTGAAGTTTGAACTCTTGCATCTCCTCTATCCATCCCCAACGATTGCAGCTTGCATACTGGTCATTACAACATGTCTTCTTCGTTAAAGTTGGGTCTTGGTCATCCATCATAGCTTGTATTCTAGTCATCGCATTTCTACTGTTCGTTTTTTGTTTACCATTGAGAATAAGTTCCTCTATTTCCTCTTATTGAATTTGTCTATGCGTGTGGCCACGTGCATATTCCTTTTCAGCAAGAGTCTTCGAAGTTCATTAATTATTCTGTTCTTATACAAACACATATACCTATTCGAAAGTTTACTTTTGGGGTTCAAATTTTTTTATGGAGGAAAAAAAAACCAAATTCTTTTGATTTTTGTATTGTTTCTTCATGTTTTACATAAACGCAGTAGCAAAGAACAAAAATAGTTTTTATCTATGGTAGGGAGTTGAATTATAATAATACACATATAATTCTTGCTCTCTTGCTTTTGTTTCTTGTTATTGTTGTATGCGCACATAATTTTATATTCTTTGTTATTTCATTTTATTGTTGATGTTGGAGTTATCGGTTACAAATCTATCTTTAGATAAATCAGAATTAAAAAAAGTTCTTTTCACAAATGAACGAAAAATATATTAAAGAAAAATGAATATTGATTGTATTATAAATTTATAATACTTTTTTTGAGATTAAATTGTGATGTAAGTTGTAACTCATTTTATGTTATTGTTTTCTAGTTCTATATATATATATATATATATATATATATATATATATATATATAATCTTTTTTTTTTAATTAACGTATTTTCAACGTGTCGTGTCTTATATTTTTTAAAAATTTACATGTCCCGTGTCCGTTCCTCATAGACAAATACTAGTGGTTAGCAATATTATTACAAGCAAACAATGGTGTCTTCTAAATTCTAATGTTATAATCTCTAATATGTTGGCCAAGAAATTTCTCTAATTACTTAATTGTTACCGTTATAGATTTTCAGGTCATACAATACAGGGCACGTAAGGGTAAACAAGAGAGATGTAGATGCAACAAAATCCATCTATGAATGAATCATTAACATGTGGGGCATAACACATGTGCATAATGCGGATCCATTGCTTAAAAGTTAAAACAATGCAAGCCGTGATTGGGTGCATTACCTTCATAAAACAGTAGAATGTTTTATCCCACCCCTCCCACAATCTCCAAGCCAGTACATATTCTCTAGGCCTTAAAAGAGGAAACTTTTTAATTGTACAGCCAACTTCAACACCCTTAGATTTGTCCACCTGCAGTTGCTCATGCTCAACCAGGGTCTTATCCCACTGCTTTCTGTAATCATTGTCCAGGTAGAAGTCTCTTAGCACCTCAGATGAAACCTCATTAAATATAGTCATGCTCAAGTATTTCAGGGGACCATCCTGCAACATCAATGGAGAAACAACTACATACTGTAACGTTGAACCTGTAAAGCCAGTGTCCTAGAACTTGGATGCACATATCATATGTAAAGATATTACTCAATTGGAAGTTATGAAATTTGAAGATCATGAACTGAAACGACAAACTATGAACAAGATATAGCCTGCTGACACCTGAGTCCTTGACTATTAACTACTAATTAATTCAGTCAACGAGCAACAAAAATTTAATGACTTCATTCCATGGTGTGTGAATGATCTATATTAGATCAGAGGATTGGAGGTCGAGCATATGCAAGTGTGCCAGAGTGTGGTTTCAGTTTACATTTGTGTTTGTCTGCAGCCTCTACATAATTTGTGAGCAATAGAGAAAAAAAGGGGGGAGTTCATGAAAAATCATAATATTATTATTACAATGAGAGTAACATCACAATGATAGAGTTGTGTGCAACAAGATCAAATCACAGGTCTTTACTCCAGTTGAATTAACATTAATATCAGTAACCTTAGGCTTGCAGCATTTCGCATTGTAGGATAGATGCTTGTTACTTTTATCTATCACATCTTCCCACTTATCACTTTTATAGAACTTCTCATCCAAGTTGTCCATTAAAAGCTTCAAATCTGCATCCGTCACAAATTCTGATATCCTGCAGAAGAAAACAAAACTTCTGCAACGGTAAATCAAACTATGATACACCTAAGTCAATGCTCATAACAACATCAAAGACAAAACTCTGACTGAAAGTATAGTTACTAGTTGCATAGATAAACCTGACAAAAGATTGTTGTTGGAGTTAATGTAAATAGCTGTTATATCCCTATGATTAAGGTTGTATATTTCTGTGATTAGGGCTGTAATTATAACTAGAATACCTCTGTCATTATGGTCATTGATTGACTTGTCTTGTACATATCCTCTATAAATGCTAAGAATACATGTAGGCCAGACTTATGGACTACATTTCATTCACTGGTTCCCCCCCTTCTCTCTTACTTACAGAAGTATTATACTATCAAATATTTCTTGCTTACATTTCTGTATTTTGCATTAAATGAATCATTGCAGCCTCCTAGGGAGACAGATCTATCTAAAATACTGATCAGTAATTCTGAATCAAGGTCAGAAAATGGCGAAACAGGACCCCCCCCCCCCAAATCATTATGCTTTTTCCTAAGAGGCTAATCAAATTCACTTTGGCTCCTCAATTTTCTGATTCTAGTTCCAATTCTTAATCTCAGAAAATTGCAGTATAAAAATAAAGTTTCTTTGTCACAAGGGGCATTTTTTACTATAATTATTTATTTTTATTTTTATTATTATCGTTAATGAAAAGTGCTATTACAACTTCTGATAAATTAGTTACAGAATTATGTAAGATAAAGAGATGTAATGATCACACTAAATCAAGAAAGGTTACATTTAAATATAAAATTGCTTAGCATTTTGGTTTACTTATGATAATGAGGATAATAATCTTATTTCAAAAAACCTCAATAAATCATAATTGTTTATTGCTATTGAGATTAGAAAGCTGTTACTTCAGTTAATTTAACTTCTCAGTCCTAGAGGCTCTTTATTGATTTTTGCATTACCAGTATAGTAACTAGTAGGAAGTCTCATAGCCCATTGGATTGGGATACTATTAAATCTATTTGAAAAGATTTAGTTCTCGCTTTCAGGAAGAAGGATCAGCCATATAAGTTCCATAAGCAAATCGCTCCTCTTGGTTGACAATAGAAATAGCTAAACTCGTCATACTTAAGTTTCCCATAATTATTGCGTTATAGTAGATCATGTAATATTTCTTATCTTCAGATAAAAATTTAAATAAAATAAAAAAGCTTTCCATTTGTTTGTGTGATGCAGTAGTGCCTTAGGTCAAATTCTTTTATGTTTCAACTCTCCAACCTGTCCAAACCTCTTAGCTTCGGCAGAAATCGTTTAATAAAACCATTATTGCTTGTTGCTTGGTTTGCCCTAGAGGGACAGAGACCATAAACTCTAATTTCCCAATTTCTGGTACTGTTGACAGCCCCAAACAGTCAACAACTTGACTCTTAATACCACTTCTATATCCTGCAAAATTGTATTAGCCTTAGTATAACATAATTAGACTTTGATCCACCAGTTTCTACCCTTAATCTATCCAAGAAACTGTAAACCTAGCTTTTCAAGTCTAAATTTTCTTGCTGCAAATTAGTAAGGGTTGCAAACGTGCAATCAATTTAAGTTACCATAATAAAATTTGCCATCTTATATCACAAAAATAGTAGATAACAGATGGGAGTTCTAATGGATCCCCACTGTTGGCAAGAGATATATGGAGCTGTTAATGGGTTTCGAGCAGCAAGAACACGAGGAAGGGTTTATTAGGAGGTTCTAGGGGTAGTTTGTTAGAAATTTGGTTATAAAAAAGGTGTGAGGCAAAGAGGGGGAATAGGTAGAAATTGAGTGAATTTGTGGGGAAGACATCTAACAATCTCAAAGTGCTAGGAAGTTATATTTTCCTTCTACCGAGTTCTTAGTACTGCTATTATAATACACAGTGAGCCTATATACTTGCTGTTTTACCTCTGTTTCTGGTGTAATTAGCTGTTTACCTCTGATATTGGAATACAAACTCTCGGGCTCCATCAGATTTCCCTTGGTGCACTCGGGTCCGTAATACAAAAGCACGAAAAGAAAAGAAATATTGGACCCAGAAGCTTAAACTTTTATTCAGAGACTATCAGAATATATAATAATTAATTAGGATATGGGTATAGGCTCTATTTTCCCACACACTCCTCGAGTTAGTGCATAGATATCAAACATACCCAACTTGATAATTATATACTCAAAATGTGATCTTGAGAAAGATATCAGCCGTTTGTTGATTTGAAGACACAAAAGGCATACAAGTGGTTTCAGCTTTCAATTTCTCTTTAATGAAATGTCTTTTAATTTCAATATGTTTGGTCCTATCATGTTAGATTGGATTGTGTACAATGCTAATAGTAACTTTGTTATCACAATATGATTTTAGGGGAAGATCTACTATCTTTCTAAGTTCTTGCAAAATATTATACACCATAATTCTTCACATATCTCCTAAGCCATTGTTCTAAATTCTGCTTCTACTTCTGCATTGCTTTTGGCAACTACCTTCTATTTCTTGCTCCGTCAAGTAATCAATTGCACCAACATCTATGATCCAGGTGTAATCAAAGTTGACACTTAGAAGAGCAGTTTTTAAATAATTGACTTTATGAGCCAATGAGCATGAGGAAGACCTTTGAGATTCTAACAATTTTTACAGTTGATCTATTTGTTCTACAAAAATGGTAACTATATACAAAAGATATATCCACATAAATTCTCGATCAAACAGGATCATGATCACACTCTCCCTCAAGTTGGATTATAGATATCTATTATGTCCAACTTGCTGACACATTCTGCAAAACATTGGCTTGTTTGATTCTTTTTTTATTTTTTTATTTTTAAAAACTGTTTTTGAAAACTGTGTTTAAAAGTTGTTCTATAAAACAAAAGTAAAAAAAAATCCGTTTGATAAACTGTTTTTAAAACATGTTGTTTTTTGCTCTTTTTTTTCTGGAAACAAAAACAACTTTTCATTATTTCTGTTTTTCTGTTTTAAAAACAACTTGTTTTCAGAATTTGTTTCTGAAACAATAACAGAAAACAGTTATCAAACGAGTTTTTTTATTCTGAAAACAACTGAGAACAGAAAATAGTTTTTAAAAACAGAAAACAAACAGACTAATTGTCTTTGAAGTCCTTTTGTGAACGTATAGGCAATTTTTCACTTGGTTGGTATATAGGCCAAACATATAGTTTCATTTTCTATATTTTCTTTTATAAAATGTCGATCTACCTCCACATGCTTAGTTCTATCGTAATAAACAGGATTATGAAACATGTTAATAGTGGCCTTGTTGTCACAATAGTACTTTATTGGTGTTTTGCAAATAATTTGTAATTCTATCAACACCTTTTTCAACTAGAGTCCTTCACATATACCATTTGTTACGGCTCTAAATTCGACTTGCTCTACTTCTAACTATTACTTTCTACTTCTTACTTTGTCATGTGACTAAATTTTTCTATACAAAAATGCAGTATCCAATAATTGATCTTTTGTCTTTCACTAAACTTACCCAATCAACAATCGTATATACATCTATAGTCCTTTGTTCTCTTCTTTTGAATAGTAAACCCTTTCCTGATGCCCTTTATTCTCTATGGGTGTAGTACTTGGTTTATATTCAAACATACCAGTCTCCTTCAAGAGGCCTAGAACATACTTCCTTTGTGATATATAAATCCCTTTGTTTGATCAGACCACTTCCATTCTCAAGAAATACTTCATTTCTCCTATATTTTTTTACCTCAAACTCATTTGTTAAGACTAACTTGAATCTTTTTATCTCCACTGTATTATCACCGGTAACTATGATATCATAACCAAAGACAATCAGAATTATCTTCTTACCTTCTTTGATTTTGAGAAACATTGTATGATCTGATTGACCTTGAATATACCATTCAGATTTAAGAACTTTAGCAAATCTATCAAACCAGACCCGAGGAGACTTCTTTAACCTGCAAGCACTATTTTCTCTCTCTTACTTGTCAAAACTTAGAGGAAGCTTCATATATACTTTTTCCTTCGATTCTCCATTTAAAAACACATTTTTTATATCAAATTATCGGAGAGGCCAACTAAATTGGCTTCCATTGATAGGAAAACTCTGATGGTATTCAACTTTACTACTAGTGCAAATATCTCTTTGTATTCCAACTCATAAATTTGAGTAAATCCCTTTACTACCAGGCGAATTTTATATCTTTCAATTGTACTATTAGCATTATACTTTAATGTGAAGACTCACTTACATCCAACAAGCTTCTTTTTTTTTGAAACATCAACCTCCTCCCATGTCTCATTCTTTTTAAGAGCTCTCATCTCTTCCAAGACAACTTCTCGACATTCCTTTACTTCAAGGGTTTCTTGAATGTCTTTAGGTATTTCAATATTGTCCAAGGTAACAATAAAAGCAAGATATCGAATACATAAAACGTCATAAGACACAAATCTCTAAATTGGATGCATAGTACAGGTTCTGTTTTTTTTCCTCGAGGCAATAGGAAGTTCTAAGTCATTAATTACCTGCTCCTGTTCCTTTTCTCCAGTAATTTGTTCTTCCTTACCAAGATCCTGTATCGATTCAGGGCTTGACACTACCTCGGGTACAGAAGACAACGTACTGTCCAACTTTTTCTTTTGAGAATAGACTTCTAATTCTTTGTTTTGTGTAATCTTATTTTGGTTCATGAAAGGTGAACATAAGAGCCCTTGTCACTTTAAGAAAGGTGTTTATTTTTTTCTTTCAACAATTCCATTCTGCTAGAGACTACTGACAAATGTACTTTTATGAACGATGCCATGTTCTTGTAAAAAACCATGATATTTATTGAAATACTCAATGCCATTATTAGTATGAAGAATTTGAATGCTTATTTAGAATTGAGTTTTTATCATATTATAGGAAACAAAGATTTTCCTTGAAGAGAGATGATAGCATTTATCTCTTTTTTGTGTAGGAGAGTACCCTATAACTATACATTTAAGAGCCTTAGGATCGAGTTTCCCTTTTGTGGATCATGATTGTGTATAAAAACCTTGTAACCAAATATTTTTGGAGGAAGAGAGTGAAGGAGACGAGCATGAGAGAAAGTGTCTAAAAGACAGTTAATAGAGGTCCTAAAGTTGAGAGGTTTTGAAGGAATTTTATTGATAAGATAAGCTGCAATGAGGACAGCCTCTCTCCAGAAATTATTTGAGACATTGTTGGTAAACATCATGGCATAGGTGACCTCTAAGAGATGTTTCTTTTTCCGTTTAGCCAGACCATTCTATTGAGGAGTGTTATATGCATGAATATTGGTGCAAAATACCATGTTTAGATAGGTAATTAATGCAAGTTCATCTTATTATTTGAAATACTCTCACCTGCTACGAGAGACCCCATGGCCAGCACCGGAGACCCGGCTGAAGACAACGTAACAGCCACTGAAATATCCAAAGAAGAGGAAGACATTCTGAACAGGAACAGCAAGAAAATCAAAACCAACGAAGTGGTCACGGATCTAATGGATGATGAGATGGAAGAAGAAGGAGGAGCCATCCAACCTGAGAGACATCTCGGAGAAAACACTGGTAGAGAAATCAAGACAAATACCAATGTTGCAGAACAAGAGAGACCCGTAACAGAGAGAATGACTGCTTATGGGGGAAAAGAATCAGATCAGGAAAGGAAGGGTAATGAGGCCAGGGTACACCTATCCTACAAAGATAGACTTATGGGTTTCAACGGCATCGCCAATAACACTGAAATTGACATAGACACAGACAGCGACTTCTCTGAAGAGGACTCTGAAGACGAAATCATGGGAGAAGAAACCGAACAGGAAATTTTCGCATACCCAAACATTGAAATATCAACGGAAGAGAGGAGAAGCTATTACAAACCGTGGAGAAAATCACTCATAATCAAATTAATGGGGAGGAGGATTGGGTACAGATACCTAAAAGACAGGTTAAACAAAATGTGGCACCCATCAGGGAAGTTAAATCTAATAGACATTGGAAATGAATACTATGTGGCAAATTTTTCCAATACAGAAGATTACCATTACGCTTTACACGAGGGCCCCTGGATGATCGCAGACCATTACTTAATCCTGCAGAGGTGGAGACCCAACTTCAACCCCAGAGATAACCATTTCAAGAAAGTTGCAGTCTGGGTAAGAATACCATGGCTCCCAGTAGAGTATTACAACAGTCACTTTCTTTGGAGGCTGGGAGACAGAGTGGGCAAAACACTGAAGATCGACTCACACACGCTGCGAAGGATGAACAGTGATATAGGAGAAGAACCCGGAGTGGAAAGAGGCAAATTTGCCAGACTTTGCATAGAGATCGACCTAAGGAAGAAATTGGTGCCAAAATTCAGGCTAAGAAAGCACACATTCAACATTGAATACGAAGGGCTCCACTTTATTTGTTTCGGGTGCGGGAAATATGGCCACCGCAAGGAAGAATGTCAGCCGAACAGTAACCACACCCCAAACCCGATACAGCAAGAAGATCCACAAGCAAGCAACGGTGTTGGGAAAGGGAAATCAAGGGAACACGGAGGACCCAGTCACGAGAAGGAGGATGGATTTGGCCCGTGGATGGTAGTCAAACGGCCGGAGAGAAAGAAACAGATCAAAATCAGTACGCCGGAAAAGCTGCAAACTGCACACTCCGAAAGTAAGAGAGAGACACCAGGAATCTCAGCGGGTGAGGCGCTGACAAGCAGTAAAAACAATCGGTTCGAGGCGTTAGGGGAAGCAGAAGAAGTGGGAAATTTAGATCTGCAACAAACAACATTAAATGCCCTGACAGCCATAACCAACGAGATAATTCTCAAAGGCTCCGCTAGCGCCAACGGGAAGGAGTGCAATCTCCCAGGAAAGGATAAAGCTCCCAAAGGAAAAGGCATCTCGGGCCTGGGCTCACAGAAAGGGAAAAAGAAAGTTGTTGCTATACCAATAGGCCCAGCCCAGGAAAAAGGGATAACGATTTCACCCAAGAAACCAAACAAGCAGCCCAGACAGGTGGACCAGAAGCTAGCAAAGACCCAGGGGCCAACCCCCAGCAGACCAGCACTAATGGACCTCTCAAGAAACCAAACACAGAACAAAAACAATAACGGGCCGAACACAGGCAAGACCCAAAGAGCAACCCAAATTGAGAAAGAATTAGCTACCAGTACCAGCCAGCAGAAGGCGACGAAAGAAGGGAGAGGCCAAGAATTGAGCAACATGGACTTACCAGGGGGACAACAGAAAAAACCACCTGATCCTAATTTGCAGTTAATTGAAATGGCACAGGAATGCTTGATGCCGAAACAGAACGAAGGCTTGTTTCTAGAGGAAATAGGAGCGTCGAAGGGACATAGCTTTATGCTATAAGCAACCCCCCTCCCAAATCTCTTGTCTTTTTTTATGAATTTTCTCAGTTGGAATTGTAGAGGGGCTGGCGCGAAAAGCTTCCCCTTAATCATCAAAGATATGATAAGAATGCACCAACTTGCAGTTGTAGCACTCTTTGAAACTAAGGTTAGTGGAAACAAGGCTGAATGGGTTACGAGGAAGATCGATTGGGAGGGATGCTGCAGGATGGAAGCAGAGGGCTTCGTGGGAAGTATATGGCTTTTGTGGAATGCAGACTGTGTAGATGTGGTGATAAAAAAGAAACACAAGCAATTCATCCATACAGAGGTGAATTTCAAAAATGAAGGGAAATCATGCAGAGCCACTTTTGTCTACGGCAGCCCACAACACCACAACAGAAGAGAGCTATGGACAGAGTTAAAGAACGTTCAGAATGGTCAACATGATCCTTGGGTCCTAATGGGGGACTTTAACGCATACAAGGATTCCTCTGAGAAAGTGGGCAGTAACTTCCTTAACACGAGCTCTATGAAGGACTTCAATGAGCTCATAACTGAGAAGGAATTGATGGACCTG
This sequence comes from Gleditsia sinensis, assembly GCA_037074535.1. NCBI lineage: Eukaryota > Viridiplantae > Streptophyta > Magnoliopsida > Fabales > Fabaceae > Gleditsia > Gleditsia sinensis. The sequence goes on along the minus strand of CM073469.1, from coordinate 143,728 downwards.
GAATCCAAGGGACCTAAGTACACATGGGAAAGAGGCAGGGTGAAGGAGAAAATTGACCACACTTTGTGTAACCTGGAATGGAATCTGACCTTCCCAGATGCTTGCGTTTTCCACCTACCCCAACTAAAATCTGATCATAGACCCCTCTGCCTTAGGTTCAACCAGTTAAGCAACCAAGACAGAGGAAAAAAAGCCTTTCGTTTCCAGTCAGCATGGCTGCTGGACAACTCCTTCAAAGGGGTAGTTCGAAGCTCTTGGGAAAATAATGACAATTGGAAGAGAGCTGTAGAAGACTTCAGATCGAAAGCCCAGGAATGAAATCACAACACTTTTGGAAATATATTCAGGAAAAAACAAGAATTAATCAGAAGATTAGCTGGAATAGATAAGGCAATGATTCATCAGTACAATCATTATCTGACCCGGCTTAAAAATCTGCTTTGGAGGGAATATGAAGATACAATACTGAAAGAGGAAGCCTTGTGGCATCAAAAATCAAGGTGCAATTGGATGAAAGCAGGGGATAGAAACACGAAATTTTTCCACACCACAACCATCATCAGAAGAAAAAGAAATCGGATAGTGGCTCTTAAAAATGAAGAAGGATCCTGGATATATGAGAACGAACAACTAAAAGAGATGTCCAGAAAATTTTTCATCGATCTGTTTAAGCAGGAGAACAGCCCATTTCATCCATTTCCACTCCGCAATTGCTTTCCTCAGGTCACAGAAGAGGAGATGACAATGCTACAAAGACCCTTCACGAATGATGAGATCAAACAAGCAGCCTTCAGCATGGGAGCTCTCAAAGCACCCGGACCTGATGGCCTTCATGCAATCTTCTTCCATAGTCAATGGGATATAGTGGGGAACAGCGTTTGTAAAACAATCAGGGACATATATGCGAACCCAGAAGCAGTCAGGGATATTAATGAAGCCCTTCTTGTGCTAATCCCCAAAGTGGAGAAACCGAAATGTTTAAAAGAATTTAGACCAATTGCTCTATGCAATGTTATCTTCAAGATATTGACAAAGACCATAGCTAACCGATTGAAGCCTCTCATGAACAAGTGGATTGGGCCATGCCAAAATAACTTCATACCGGGAAGACACATCAATGACAATGTTATAATCGCCCAAGAAGTCATCCACACAATGAGAAGGAAGAAAGGGCGAAAAGGGACCATGGCGATAAAGATTGACTTAGAAAAGGCTTATGATAGAATTCGATGGGAGTTTTTAGAGGATACACTAGCAGACATCGGCCTATCAGAACATTTTATCAGACTTATTATGTGTTGTGTTTCTACTGGATCGTTAAACATCCTCTGGAATGGAGAGCTTACAACACCCTTCAGACAAACAAGAGGGATCAAACAAGGGGACCCGCTCTCACCTTACCTCTTTGTCTTATGCATTGAAAGACTCTCACAATGCATAGAGTGGGCAGTCAGAAACAAGCAATGGAAACCAATCAGTTTGTGTAAGAATGGACCTAAACTCTCCCATCTTGTTTTTGCTGATGATCTTTTTCTTTTTGCAGAAGCAGACTTGCAGCAAAGCAGAACCATAAAGGAACTCCTAGACGTCTTCTGCAGAAGCTCCGGACAACTAGTCAATGACAGGAAATCCAGATGCTTTTTCTCAGGGAATATCAACCACACAAGGGCAGCACAACTCAGCCAAGAACTCAACTTCCAACTCACAAGCAACCTGGGATCTTACTTAGGCATGCCTTTACTACACCAGAGAGTAACCTGTAAAACCTTCAGACACATAGCAGAGAAGGTCAAGAAGAGATTAAGTAGCTGGAAAGCAAGAGTCCTGAACATGGCGGGAAGGACTACTCTCACAACTAGTGTCCTCAACAACCTCCCGTATTATTCCATGCAAACAACATACTTACCCAGGGGGCTGTGCGCAGAGCTAGAAAAGGCAAGCAGAAGCTTCATTTGGGGTGACGATGGGGAAACAAGAAGAATTCATCTTATTAATTGGGAGAACATATGTAGCCCAAAAGAAAACGGTGGTCTAGGGGTAAGGAAGTTGAAGGAAATGAATGATGCATTTCTGATGAAAATTGCATGGGGCTTAATCCAAAAGCCGGAATCACTCTGCACCAAAGTTCTGAGGTCCAAATATAAATGCAGCGATGACAAAATGCCAATCCTAAAGGCCAACTACAACTCTGCGTCAAATCTATGGAGAGGAGTGTCACGTATTTGGCCAGAAGTAGTAAAAGGAATAAGGTGGAACCTTGGCAACGGAAGCAACACGTTTTTCTGGTCTGATGAATGGATACCAGGAGTAGGCAAGTTAGAGGATCTAACTACCGAGACCATCCAGGGAAACCAAAGGTATAACAGAGTTAGAGATATGGTCTCCACGACTGGGGAATGGGATTGGCCAAAGTTTGAACATCTTATCCCAGAGGATGCAAAAAAACAATTGGCAGCGATGGCACCCCCAGATGAAGCAAGGGGCCAGGACATCATCACATGGAAACACAGCACGAATGGAGAATTCTCGATTAGTTCAGCCTACGCTGTAAGAACCCGAAGGGACCAGCAACCAAACACCTTATGGAGGAAGATATGGAGATGGCCGGGACCACAGAAGATAAGAACCTTTTTGTGGCTAATGGGACATAACAGTCTGCTCACCAACAAGCTCAGATTTGATAGGCACATTGAAGACTCTGGGCTCTGCCAAATTTGCGGGGAAGAACAGGAAACCGTACTCCACTGTATAAGAGACTGTGAATGGGCCAAGAACCTATGGCTAAGGCTAGTCCACGTTAGCAAATGGGAGAAATTCTTCACAAGAAATATACAAGAGTGGCTATCCATAAATCTCACGCATAACCTTAACAGAGGAGGAGAAGGAAGCATTGACTGGCAAACGACCTTCGGGACAACAGCATGGAACATCTGGGTAAGAAGATGTGAGAAAATCTTCCAACCAGACACGTGCCCAACGTCAGATCTATTAATCCCATGCCTAGCGAAAGCCAAGGAGTGCGCTCGCTGGATGTCAGAAAAAGGCAAAATACAAGGCAGAACAGCAAAGCTGCAACACATAGGTTGGACACCACCCTTGAACCAGCAACTCAAATTTAACGTGGATGGATCAACTTTCAGCTACAGAGAGGCCTCATGCGGGGGAGTTCTCAGAAACGCAATAGGTGGATGGATAAGAGGCTTTACAAGGAACTTAGGCTACTGCTCAATCACTAAGGCAGAGCTATGGGGAATAGATACAGCCCTCACCATCGCATGGGATATGAACATCAAGGATATAATTGTGGAATCTGATTCGGTCATAGCAGTGGAACTTTGTACAAAGGGTTGCAACAACTACCACCCTCATTCTGATCTGATCTCCCGTATCAGGAGTATGCTGGATAAAGAATGGGAAGCCAAGATACAATTTAGCTACAGGGAAGGCAATAGGGTGGCAGATTGGATGGCCAAGCAAGCGCATCGCATGGATATCGGATTACATATGTGGGAGAGACCTCCCGCAGGTCTTGGACACTTGTTGGTAGATGATATGAAAGGGGGTACCACACCCCGGTGGTGTAATTTATAGTTTTTGACTCTTTTTCCTGTACCAAAAAAAAAAGATAGGTAATTAATCAAATCTTTTGTGAAATATTCTCTTCCGTCTGTACGAAGGATTTTTATTTAGGATTGAAAGATGTTTGACACATGTTTATGGAATTGTTAGACAATAGAACTAACTTCACTTTTTTCTTTCATGAGATACACCCAGCACACCCCGAGTATGGTCATCTTTAAATGTGATGAACTATCTTGCTCCAAAAATGAAAACAATTCAGGTAGGGCCCCAAATGTCACTATGTATAAGTTGAAAAGGTTTTGTTAGTTGATATGAATGGGATGCATATGTGTTCCGAGTCTGTTTGGCAAAGATACAATGTTCACAATGTATGTTTGAGACAATTTAATTCATAAATAACTGAGGGTACAAAGATTTTAGATAAGAAACATTAAGATGATCAAAGCGCTTGTGCCATAACAAAATTTCAGAATTAGAGGTGGTGGATAAAGAGGCTGACGTGTGAGGAGTTTCTACTCAGGAAGAAGAACCATTGAGAAAGTAGAGGCCATTATGCTCCTTAGCACTACCAGTCATCTTCTCCGAAGATAAGTCTTGAAATACACAATAGAAAGAGAGAAAAAAGGTACCGCATAGTTTTGGTTTTGAGTGAATTTACTAACTGAAATCAAATTGCATTTTAGATTAGGGACATGAAAGACTGATTTTAAACTTAATCCTAAAAGTTTCATAGTGCCGCATCCCTTAACTTTTGCAATTTTTCCATCTGCAACTATGATCTGCAATCTTTCCACACATGATTCATAGGCAAAGAAAATATTTAGATTATTGGTCATATGGTCTGAGGTACCAGTATCTATAATCTAGGCTTTATTTTCTTCAATCTTGGTAAGAAAACATGATGAGATGAAGCTACATGTCTAGGTAACGGCGACATTTATGGAAGGAGTACTATGATGGTTAAGAATGGTTTGCAGAGTTTTAATTTGTCCAAGAGTTAGATTGAGTTGTCCTCCATTGTTGTTGTCAATGGCTACTTCAAAAACAAATGTCTTATTCTGCTCCCTTATATACTCCCTTTGACCACGAGGTTTCCATCCAGTAAATTTTCCATGAAACTTCTAGCAATTCTCACGAATGTGATTGGACTTGTGACAATGATCACACTATAACTGCTCTTTATTCTCCTTTGAGGGCCTTCGGTTTCTCTAATTTAGGGTGTTTGGCTTATATTGATGGATGGCCAGAGCAGATCCAGGAAACGAGTTCTCATCTTCAATCAGCATAACTTTTCTTCTGTTTTCTTCCCTTCTAACTTTAGCAAAAACTTCTCTTATGGTGGGAAATAGTTTTAGTTCTAGTAACCTCTCCCTTACTTCATCCAAGTTTTTGTTTAAACCCTGCAAGAAGTCAAATACTCATTCCTTCTCCATCAAAGGGCGGCCCAGTGCACGAGGCTCCCACCTGGTGAGATCTGGGGAGGGAAAGATGTACGCAGCCTTACCCCCGCAAGCGGAGAGGCTGTTTCCAGAACTTGAACCCGTGACCTCCAGGTCACAAGGCAGCAATCTTACCGTTCCTTCTCCATCATTTAGGTAAATTTTATCCCATCCTCTGCACACTTCCACTGTATCTTGTAAAACATATCCATCTCCTGCCATAGTTCAGTGAGTGAGTTATAATACTTGGTGACTGTCATGCTGCCTTGTTTCATCTCTCTGATTTTTTATCTGACCTCAAAACATTGTGAGGTATTTTCTGTGTCCGAGTATATCTCCTTGACAGCATCTCATAACTCTTTGGCAATCTTGAAAAATAGGTAGGTTCTCCCTATTCTCGACTCCATGGAGTTAATTATCCAGGCCATGACAATAGAATTTCCAACATCCCATGTGCTGAATCTAGAATCGTCTGTAACATACCCAGCTTTCCCTTTCCCTTTCCCTTTTAGGACAAGAGAAACCAATTGGAACCATTTCCTAAAATTAGTTCCATTCAGCTTGTGTTGGGTGATCTGAAGAGAACATTTTTAAATGAGGGTTGAATCAAAGGTTAAACTGATAAACTAGTTTCAACGATTTCTTGGAGGGAGTTAGATTCAGCCATAGCCAAAACCGGGCTTTGATACCATGAACAAATAGATTGGAGAATGATAACTCCCTCTCATCTTATTCCAGGAACACAGCATTACATATATACACAGGTAACAATCCCAAAAATAAAGGAAATAAGAGAGATTTATCAATCCAATCTTGGAAATTTGGGATATGGGTCAACAAAATATTTACATCGACCCTCATAAATGACTAGTAATAACAACATAATTACATATCAAATAATTAAGGTAAAAATCCAAAATTTCCCCCAACAATTGTAAACTTACTGGTTACTAAGAATATACCCAGGTCCTAGATGATTTCATCTCTCAATACCCATTTCTAATTTTTTAGCTTAACATTGGCATCACAGCATGACGTTCCACAGAAATGGTTGAGGTTGAGGCTACTTGATCACAATCAGCTACCAGGGAGATGGAAGAATATTTTCAAGCCATGGTCTCAAGAACAAACAACTGCATGGCAAGGTTGCAGGAATCTATCAATGAGTTATCTACTCAAATGAATCAATTAATGAACGCTGTGTAGAATCCTGGAAATGGAGGCAGTGGCAACAATGGACACCATGGGAGACATGTGCATGCAACAGTGGAGGGGTGGTTCAAGAAGCATTGGCTCATCATCTCCAGGAATGTCAGCAGCCCATCCTCTGTTCCAGCTTGGTTCTTCTTCAATTGACCTCTCTACCATCAAGCAGACACATATGGCAACCTTCGGCTCAGGTCATGGACTCAAATTCTGGAGTTCATAAACAGAGGAGTTTGATTTTGAAGTTCAAATGTTAAAAAGAAACGTAAGAATGTGAAAAAAACAGAAACAAATGAAGGTTCTGAAGCTTGAACAAAGTCGGAGATTATTTGGGAGGAGCAATGCTTCTGTGAAAATTCCAAGTCTGGCACTGCCAATCTTAAAATCTAGTCAAAGATAACCGGAAATGATGTCATTTCAGCTTACTTTGGTGTTCGTGAGATGTTTGCAAAACTAGGACTGCAAAGGAAAACAAATCATTTGCATTTGAGTTCTCTCAAATTTGTAAAAATCATCATGTTGATTGGAATGGCACCAATTTAGATCTGCAGTCGACCATTAAACAATGGTTAGACCATCGTATCATCAATTCTGATCTTGCTTGCACAGACCAATTCTCATACAAAGAGGTCTCGGATCACTCCTCAAATTAGGAAACTGCATTTTCTAACCTCCACTCAGAGATCTCCCATGAATGCTCAGAGCTAGAATTTTCAGATTACACTCCATCTCTTTTCACTGATTCTGGAAGTTAATTCTCAGATGCTTCTCTTGGAGAAACTCCTTCACCAACATTGTCTCTGTTCCTTCAGTATAGCAAGGAATTTTCAAAGTTAACTGCTCCACAAAATACTAGAATTGCTCTATAGGATGAGGATTATACTTCACATCAATCAGAATTTGTGAGGTTGGATGTGGTTGTTGCTGTTGGTGATTGGCTAAATGGAGTCAACTTAAAGGAATCATGGGTCTATGTTTTGCATATTAACCATGATTCTAGCTTGGAAGCTTTTTCTATTTCCCAGATGTTAGGAATGATAAGAAGTGTTTATGATTGGAGTGAAACAGATTGGCTTCTTTTAATGTTAGATACTGGATGATTAGGATCCAAATGGTCAAGGGTCTTTGGAGGAGGGGGGGAGTACTGTTATGAACCATTAGTTACTAACCATTTCCTTTATTACTTTACCATTCAACTGCTGCTTTCTATTTCTGTATTTGAGCCACGCTTTCTTCCTGTTTTGCTTAGCTGTAATAACCGAGTAGTTACATGGATCTATGTGAAGTAGGTAAGGGTATCCAGCCTAGATATATAGAGGTACCCACCAAGTAGATAGTCAGCTTTGTTGATTGTAAACTTACTGGTCCTGGATGTTTTCATCTCTGAATACCCCTTTCTAGTTTTTGAGCTTAACAGTCACATATATATTTAAGTAGATACAAATACAACAAAAGATCAATGTATAGAAAAGGTTACTTTTTGGGAAATAAAGAATAACTATTGAAGTTAGAATTCAAGAGAAATCCAAAAGTAAGTTCACCTGATGATATATTTTTGTTTTCATATAGTGTCTTTAACTGAACAGAACGGGGAGTTGCACTTTTTCTTTCAGCTATTATGATCGTAGCTGGCCAATTATAAAAGCATCCTATAGCCTCTGAAGATCTAAAAAAAATGTAACTAACCAGTAAAAAACCTCATAGATTTTACATCTATCAGTAGACATCACTCGAGTATCGAATTTCTTTTCTTCATTACAAAAAGGGGGGTTTAATCCTACAATGCGATATCATAATTACTCGTTTCCAATTTGTGTCCAACATATGTTGATAGGGAAGAGGTTCCTCAGATAAAAAAAAAAAAAAAAAAAAAAAAAAAACACCAACTGATTACAGGAAGCAACACAATAACTCCTAATCTCTGGTGAATAATCAAGAAACTTAACTAGAGTATGAATAAGAACGTGGAAGACTCTACCTGAACTTGGAATCTAATGAACGGATAGAATCTGAAACCGAAACCGACGTGGATGGAGGACAATAGGTGAAGAAAAACCTCCTACACTGCCAAAGCAATAACATAAGAAACAGAACTATAAGGGTAGCCCAACCGCCATAAATGTTTTCCCGCAAAAATTCTTCCGATGTTGCCTCTAATACACCCATCATCGTCATGGCCATGATGTTAACAACAATCATCATTCTAAAACTATCCGATGTTCTGCATCTTCTATCTCTCTCACGCACAAATTGACATATCTAATTCTCTGTGTGCGTTCACGATCGATAACACGGTTGCTACCACACGGCTATTTAGGAAGCAGGGAACGTATGTTCTTAATTTCTTCTTCTACGGCGTTTTATTTCTTTTCCTGAGATAAAAGATGTGGTTGAAGCCTTGAAGGGGGAAAAGGACGGGGATATTATAAATAAATTATTAATAAATTACATTTATCTCCACTTCATATCTTCTTCGATGGTGTTCTATTTCTTTTCGTGGTATGAAAGATGTGGTTGAATTGGGAGAGGGACAGGGATATTATAAATAAATTATTAGTAAACTATATTTATCTTCGTTCAAATTTATAAAAAATTACAATAATTAATTTTAATTTTAAATTAAGATAAAAAATTTTAAACTTTATAAAATTTATAATTATATTCCTTCAATTTTTAACAAATATAATCTCTTTTATTTAAAATTTTTATAAATATTAAATTAACCTTTTAATAGTTTATGTTACATTAAATTAAAATATTTTTGTGATTTTAAAATAAAATATATAATATATACATTTTATTAATAATTTTATGAACATAAAAGACTTATAAATTAAAATTAAAGAAGATAAATATAAATTTTAAAAATCTCAAAGTAAATGTAATCCACTGTAAATTATTATATGCATATTAATTATTTTATTAAATAAAATAAATTAAAATTATCTCCTCTTTAATTCAAAAATAATAACTCTTCTCCTAAATTTTAAAATTATAACACATAAACATATGTTGCCATTAAATTTATAATTAATGCTAAATTCTTAATGTGCACTATATACCTTCTCTCTCTTTAAAATACTTTTTTTTTTATCTTTACTGTCTTCTTAATAAATATACAATTTTACAAGAGATTATATATAATAATTTAACTGTTTCAATTTAAAAAATTACTAAAATATTGACTTTCATAATTTGTTTTGTAGGAAGAGCATACACATATATATTTATTTGTGATAATTTTCATCTGGTCAAATATAAATTAATATTAAAGCAAAATAAATTTTAAATTGAATTAATTTATTTTACGAGTAGATATTTATTCATGAATTTAAGTAAACATACATTTAATCAATATAAATAATATGTTATATCTTATATTTTAAAATTTATAACAAATTTAATTAATTTATGATTTTTATGGCATGGGATTTTCTACTCTGGTAATTATTTTAGTATTTTTTATTTATTTGAATATTAGAGCTAAACATAATATAGTATAAAAATTATAAATTAAATTATTTTATTTTATATTTCAAAACAACAAGGATAAAAATAATACACTCAATTTTTAAAAGAATATATTCTATGCATGTTGAAAATCTAACACTAACTATAAAATAGTTTTATATTATAATTTCATAGTTTAAGAAGAGAATTGTTATTTTTGAAATAAAAATATACAAATATATTTTAACCAAACTAATTTATTCTGTTAATTATTATGCCAATGTTAACCATCTCTATATTATCTACAATAATTTTTGAAAACATGTGTTATACACACATATACTAACACTAACATTCAACAATAAAACTGCAGTGCCGTGTGACTTTGATTTATTGAGTTGAAAGCTGACTATAACACAAAATTTCACTCAAATATTTTTTTTCCATCTTTTTATTCTTCTCCTTTCCTTACCTTCAAATTTTATATTATAATTAACTGTCAAATCAATAATTCAAAATCACGGAACACTACAACATTAACTAAAAAGCGACTGTTTGAAATGTTTTCAAACTAAAAAAAAAAAAAAACTTTAAAAGCTAAATGAAATTTTGTTACCAAAATTAAAAAATTAAAAAAAGGCTTTATCGTAAATAAAATAAAGGAATCTACAGTTAGGATCACCAGGTAAGGTTAGACAAGGAACCCCGTTATTTTTTATTTTTTTTACAGTACCCTGATATGTTTTTTGGACCAAGATACACTTGATACGGAGAATTTTAAATTAATTAGGGTGTGTTTAGTTTTGTGTTTGGGCAACGTGATTTTGCCCATACGTGATTTTTACAAAAGTTACAAAGTGTTATTTCTGCAAAAATTATGGTTACACCAGCAACAAACAGGCTCTTTTTTTAATCCACCGCTAAACTAAACATGCACTTGTTAGATACAATGGGCAACTTTGAATGAAGTTTTATAAAATTGAGCCCAAAATGGACGTATGACCCCATCCATTTTTATTCTAGTAAATATATGAATTTTTTAAAGAATATATTATTTAAAATTTTAATTCTTAAAAATATTATTTTAGATAAGTTAATTTTTAAAAAATATAAAATTGATCCCATAATTAATTCTTAGATCTTTCGTATAAAAAATTGTACATATATAAGACATTATAAAATTACTTAACAAAAAATTTATTTTCACGTAACAGTGAATTTGAAAAAAAAAAACCATAATGTTTTGTAAGTGAATAGCACAAAATCTCCATTAAATTTGTTGTGACAGATGAATAATGTGTCATGCACTCTTAAAACATTGTATTTTTCTTAAAATCATTTTCATATAAATATAGACAATTGTTAGATGATCTCACAATGTCTCATGTCATTTTTTTTCAATGAAAAATGTTAGAGAGTTAATAGCGGGACTAATTTGGAATGATTCTACATTTTTTTTAAGACTAACTTATTTAAAATGATATTTTCGAAAACTAAAACTTTAGATATTGTATTTTTCAAATATTATTTTGTATATTTATTTTATTTTATTCACTATAATTAAAAAATATATAAGTGCGTAAATATATGTAGATAAATTGTTATGAAAATATAGTATATAGTTTTGTTTAAATAAAAAATACATTTTTTTTAAATATTGTCGTCAATTTTGTTTAGAAATTTGGAAGAGGGCAGAAAAAGGTAACAGTGAAGTAGATGGGAAGGAGGAAAGTTATTATACCATTGATTGAATGTTTAAAGGAAAAGTTAGTAACTCAATTTCCTTTAATTATTTGAAAGTATTGGCCATCATTATACAAACAAATGATATCCATAATGGCTTGCAAAGGGTGTGAAGGAAGAGTATAGATACCTTTAAATATTGCTCTAGACTGCCACTTCCACAAAAACCATGCGCTATAGTGCCAAATAAAGCTCCAGCTCATTCCGCTATCCATCCTTAGATTCCTAGTGAGGTTAAAATGAACCTACTCCTTAGTCCAAGTAAAAAGCTTAGCTTTAGCTTCAAGAGCAACAGTTTCATTCCACACTTTTTAGGTATAAGGGCAATCATGGCAAACATAGAAAACGTCCTCGGAATACTGTTGGCAGAAAAGCCATGACAGGTTCGCGCCAAATCATATGTGGCGTAACTCGTTCGTTATTAATCGGCCATGCAACACAAACCACAAAAAGGCACCTTACACATTTGGGTCAATCCTATCTCTAAACATTTTTCAAACGAACATCACTCCTAGCATGAGAAAGATGGCTATAAGGGTAATCACGGAGAGCATGGAGAATGTCCTCTGGAAACCGTTGGTAGAGATGGCACGATGGATTCACACCAAACCATCCATGGAGCAAAATATCACTCTTAAAATGGGAAAGATAGGTAAGTCGCTCATAAGCATTCTTCACAGAGAAAAAACCATTTTTATCATCGCTTCAGATAAGGAAGTTCTTATCTACACTACCGTTAGGAGGCAGAATGGCCAAAAAGCATGACACAATAGGATAAAAAAGATGGTACAACACCTTTAGAGCTTACCAATATCCCACTTACCCAAATAATTCAAAAAGTAATCCAACCCAATATTTCTCCAGAACTCTTATTGATAACTAGCCGTTCAGGTTTTGAAAGGAGCACTCTTGGCCACCCAATGATCTTTCCATAAGTTGATGACTTCACTATCACCAATGACCCATCTACGGTTCTCTTTCATAGTAGCCCACATTGAAGTAAGCTCTTTCCAAAGTGCGCATGATAGTTTGAAGAGCTTGGACCGTATTTATTGGGTTTATGCCTCTCCCATATTTCCTTAACAGTACCTTTACCCAAAGCAAATCTTGACATGTCACAACCTTTCAACACAATTTCATAAGAAAAGATTCATTGACAGGTGAAGCCTATGGAACCCCGAAGCCCCTTCATACTTAGGTATGAAAATTTATCCCACTTCACCATGTGAACCTAACAGTTGATTTGAGAACTACCTCAAGTAAAAATTCCCTCAATGTTCTCCAACTGATTACAAATATTTCTTGGGATCCGAGTATTTTGCATATAATATGTAGGCATTGAAGAAATGATTGATTAAGCTAACATGAACCTAACAACAGAGAAAGGCACTGTACTTTCCACCCTGCCATACTACTAACTTTTTCTATAATGCTCCTAAAGTTTTCAACTTTATTCCTCCCCTGCATAATATTTGCGTCCAAATATTTTCCAATATCATGGATTTAGTTGAAGCCACTATTCTGCACTAACCAAAACTTAGTTTCCTCTTTAACATTTTTGAAAAAAAAACTTTTATACTTTTTTTTATGGTTGATCTTCTGACCCAAAATATTACAAAACATATTCAAGCAATTGAGAACACACTCCATTTGACCATTTGTTGCTTTAGCAAATAACAAAAGATCATCAATGAATAAGAGATAAAGAAGCCAGCTTGTACGCATTAGCTTCCAAATCTAAGCATGAACTACATCTTCAATAATATATGACAATTTGTCAGTTCCTATTACGAATAAGCACGGTGAAAGTGGATCTCTCTTATCTAATCTTATGTGATGGAAGAAAAATCTCAGCTTTTTTTTTTGTACAATTTACTGAGAGTTTCTCTCCACCCAAAGGGGGTAAGACTAATACTCTTGAATCTTTTTTTTTTTTTTTGTACAAGTATGGAGTCAATGATTAAGAAACACAAATACGTGGGATAGACGTCCCCCTTATATCATCCATTAGGATTAGCCCCACCCAGTTGGGTGGCCTCATAAAAAAGTGAAGTCCCATCTCCATCCTACATACTCTTGAATCTTTGAGCACAATGAGTTATAACCCTTGAAAATTGATTTTGAGTAACGATGCATTAATTGAATTTGAGCCTTTTTTTTGTTTTCTGCAATTGAGATATAAGCCCAGCCCAAGTTGTTGGGTGAGCCCAAAACACATATCCAAGTACAGGAGCCCAAGTAGCCAATGAAATCAGGAAATGTTCCAGAAAGTAGGAAATATAAAAGTGGGTTTGGTTTGTTAAAATATTTTTTAAAAATAATTTTTTTTTATTTTTAAAAATACGTTTAATTTATAGTTATATGTAACTATTTTTTAGTTATATAATTATATTTTTACTTTATTTTTATTTTTATTATAATATAATTATATAAATAATAAAATATTATATATATAATTTAAAATAATTATAAAAATATCAGTGTTATAACGTGTTAAAAAATTAAAAATTCTGATAACACGTGAAAGAAAGGAAGGAGGTAGTTGCGCCCATTGGCTGTTCTGCTAGTTCACAGATCCCAAGCTATGATTTACCTCTATATAGAAGTAGTTGTAATAGGGAATGCATGGAAATTGACAAATTGTAACAGCTGATTATTGGAGTTGACCTTCTCTCCCCGACTCTTAACTAGCATTTTAATGGCTTCACCTTTATCTTTGTCTATGAGGCAAAAAATATCTTCCTCTTATCCCGAATTTGTTATTCGCAGCCTATGACTTTAGTTTTATACATGAAAGTCTTGTTGTGTGCGAAAAAATATTTATAAGTAGAGAGAGATATTTTTAGCGCTCCAAATAAAATTAATTTTGTATTTAAAAAGTGTGGAGATATTAATGTAAATAAAATAAATTATATTAGAATTATGTAAATTTGATATCTATAACTCATGATTTTCTTTTGGTAGAACATGAGAAGTTGAACATTTGACCCTGTCCAAATCTCCATCCCCCAAACCACCTGAGCTACAGGTGGCTCTATACTCATGAATCCACATTTTAGAGTTGAAAAAATGGAAAACCTTACAAAAAACACAATTAGGTTAAAACCAAACTAGGATTGATTGACAACATGCATATTGGATACCTCTTTCAACCCCAATTAGAATCATGCAAAATTGACAGTTGACAGCATGCTGAGCTATACAGACAAAGAGCTAAGTTGCAAATGAATCTTGTATTGACAACAAAATGTAGAAATCCTGATTGCTACAAATGAATGGCATGCATGATGCATGTGTAGTTTCAAATCCAACTGGCATCATGGAAAACTCCAGTATGGTCACTGGCTGGAACAACATACCCAGCAAAACCTTACAATATTATGCATAAACAACTTATGAACATAAAAATGCTCATTAGCAAGAAGAATTATGTAGTAAAACTTAACAGATAGCATACAATGAGCATTACAACACAATTGCATCATCCCAAGAAGCACATTCATCCTCCGGTATCTCTAGCATGGTAGTATGCATCAAATAATCAACGATTTAATGAAAACCTAACATTCCCAAGAGTGTGCCAAACTCCTTTAACACATAACATCCATTCATAAACATAAAAGAGGAATAAAATGTTATCATGCACCCAAATCAAGTAAGTCACATAATGCATGATCATGTTAGTCAAGGCATGAAAAAATACATGGGCATTTCATCAAACACTTAAGGTGCTAAGCTTGACAATACGACATGAGGCATATATGCCTACTGAAGCATTCTTTAGCGTTTAATTATAACTCACGGAAATACACACACACACACACACAAAATAAAACACATGGGTCGTACATTACATGGGGACTCGGGCATTGATCATACATAAATGAGACGTTTCATCTAACACTCAGAAGATGATGTATTAACCAAAATCTGTAGACGACAAAACCACCTATTCTTTAATCTTTAGAATCCAAAGGGAACTTAACTAATATTTCAAAATATTCGTAGCTCCCTTCAAAACATGCTTCAACAAGCCTGGGAACTTATCAAAATAGCCCCAAAAGCAAAAGAAGAAAAACATAATTATTACATCTCCAAATCCTCTCTTCAAGAAAAAAAAAAGGAAACTCTTAATAAGAAGCTCAAAAACAGAATCACAAACACAATCTCACGAGTTCAACGCTTTAACAAGATAGGGAAACCAAGTTTTGATCATCAAAACCACTTAACAGAGAATCGAAGATCTTTAAAAAGTATGGGTCATGGATATTATCTCGCAGACTCGTAATATGACATCAAAATAAATACTGAATAGATTTACATTTTAGAAAATTTATAAGTAAACAGTTGTCCTTGCCCTCGAGAAAAAAAAAAGTTTTGCAAAAGTATCATGCGACCGATTTTTTTTCCGATTTAAATCTTACCCCATCTATCTCGTGCCAGACCAGTTCCAACCTTCCCTCTACCCTGTTGATTAGAACTGGTTGAGAGATACAAACCATCTACAGCTTATTATGCCAGGAAAAGTAATTTATCCCAGAAAGCGCAGACGTGCTAGTAAGAAAAAAACAGGAAGTAAGGATAAATTGTGTAGTCTTTCGCTCTATCCGAGTTGAAAATTGAAATCTCTCTTTGCTCTCACTAGTATATTCAACTGCTTTTTTGTCGTCTTCCAACACTTCCTGCGGCTGCTATCACTGACTATTTCACTATCTTAGAAGCATTTATAACTACGTTGTTTACGTCATTGACGCAGAGTTGAAGTCTTCAACACAAACACGAGGTTTTCGATTAGATTTACATGAGCATCTGAATCAGTTGGAGGTCTTTTCCAAGTTCTTTGTATTGTACCTACAATCTATGGGCTAATTGAAGGTTTGTTACTTTACTCCTATCCTCCGGGGTCTTCTCCGTTTGCTCAAACTGTTCCCTCTTTCTTTTCCTTGGGGGTTTTTCTTTTTTTGGGATTTTCTTCCCTTCTCCCTCGGAGAATATTTTCCATCGAAAAAAAAGGCTTTCAGCGCTTCTTTTTTTTTTTTTTGGGGGGGGGGGGGGGTACATTTTTCAGTGCCTTTTAAACCAGCTAAAGGCAAATAAACACCTTAAACTAGACCCGGCACGCCCTTGAGTTTCATTTCTTTTGCTTCCTACTGTTCCACGTCACTCACTTTTGAAAATACCCTGAAATCCCCTAGCTTTCTCATGTAGGACATGAGGTTCGTGTCTTCTTAGATTCATTCGTCAAAACTACTTCGACTTTCAAAAGACGAGGAATTTGTTGACTGGTTACTCACATTGGAAACTTTTGACTTCCTCCAGTGGGATGGGGTCGAGAGCTACATCCGCCCCACTTTTTCTCACCTTTTATATTTAATTACTGAGTGCTTTATTAATGACTATGGTCTTATGAACAGTTCATTGCTTTTCCTCAACTCTGAATTTCATGCAGAGTAAACTTTCCCCTTTCGTGTTTCAAGTTTTCTTGATGAAATTTAATTTAAAAGGAAGTTTGACAAGGCGCATTATTGTCTTGATATAATATGTGTGCTTTTGTTGAAAATGGCTGGTAGCTGTTCATTCATGAGTTTGTTTGTCCTTACTCCTGCGTCACAGGTGTCACAGTTCTTTATCTGATTGTACATTGCATCATGCCCCATATTTCAAGCTATCTTGAGGTTACTGAAGACAAACCTTTTTATAAAGCCTCCGCGCGTAAAATACCAAAAGGCTTCATGTGGTGATGCCTGAAACAAATCTGCAAAATCTATAATTCTTTTTGCACATGGGCATAATTTTGGAACTTGATGCCAAGGCTTCTGGAGAACTTGAGAATGAGACTTATTAAATGACAATTTCTGTAATAGCAGGATGTGTGACTCATTGGTTATGCCATCTGCACTGAGACGGTAAGAGGAGGGGAGGGGATGCATATATGAGCTCAAAGCTTTCTTCTTCGTTTTACCCATGCTTCTCCTCTTACATATTATTTTATTTTCTCAGAAGTGATTCTCCACCTAAAAGTTCACGTTCTGAGGCAAGCTATTGTGGTTCAGAAGTTCAGTTTGATGTTCTGAATGAGCGTCATCGTGGTAACTCATCCATAGAGGTAAATTGAATGGTGGGCTGCATTTTTTATATCATAGAAGGACAAGAGAATAATAACTGGAACAAATTTTGGTTCTAACTACCTGCTTGAATTTTTGTGACTATTCTTATTTTCTCACATTTCTTATTGTTTGCATAGAGCGTTCTCATTTTCTCATTACTTTGCTTATACTTAATGCCAAGTTGTTTTTCATATTATTGGCTGCCTTTTGGGGATTAATGTTTTCACTATTTTCTCCTGTTCAATGGCTTCAAAGTACTTAATAGTTCTCAAAACTTTATCTCTGTTTCTTTAGGTGAGCAATGCTAGTGAAGAGACAGGAAGTTCTGTGCCATATGTACAGAGAAACAATGCTGCTCTCTGCAGATTTCAACTTGAACAGGATGTAAGCTTTCTTTATGCTTGCTGGCTCTTGTCATATGAGCGTTTTGCTTGCATATTGTGGGCTTAGAAATGAAGATCTAGGAACTGGATT
The DNA here is from genome assembly GCA_037074535.1 of Gleditsia sinensis. Taxonomy (NCBI): domain Eukaryota; kingdom Viridiplantae; phylum Streptophyta; class Magnoliopsida; order Fabales; family Fabaceae; genus Gleditsia; species Gleditsia sinensis. The sequence goes on along the minus strand of CM073469.1, from coordinate 125,727 downwards.
ATTTTAGCGGACCTTACAAGACAATATATACTTCTCTTAATACTGATTGAAATCAAGGAAACATGAACCAAGCATTCATGTATACTGAAATTACACTGAATTCTCTCTCTCTCTCTCTCTCTCTCTAGCACACACACACACACACAAAAAGTTTGCCTTGGTGTGATATCATATGTTTCATCTTTACAGTGTATGAACTACAATATTTGGTGAGCTTTTGACCCTCATATGTGACTAGTTTGGTGCAGTCTACAGCCATCTTGTGCTTTCAATTACTTAGACAGATTCATACAGCCATATGTCACAGCTTTCTTATATTTTTTAATCCCTAATGGACTGGCATTTTGACGATTTTGGGGGCCAAACAATTTTGGTCATCGACTTTTAATTTGAACACATTTAGTCCCTCACATAATTAATGGTTGGCAATAATTCAAAAAACAAAGGTTATGTTCAAATCATCATATTTGGATGATGAGTTAACATGTTGAATCAGGAAATAGGGGTCCCACATTGATTTTTATATGAAATATATAAAACTAAAAAACAATTTAATAAAAAAATGAAAGTGGCACCCATATTGCTGACTTCTCATACCAAATCATAATTCAAGTATGATTTGGACATAATCTTTGCCTTTTAAATTATTGCTAAGAATTAGTAATGTGAGAAAGTAAATGTGTTGAAACTGAAAGTTGAGGGACCAAAATGGTTTGGCCCCCTAATGTTGGGGATCAAAATTGTTAAAACCCCCTAATGGGCTATCTGAATTCTTTGCAGGTGCAACAATTGGAAAAGCAGCTGCTAGAAGAGATGGAATTGCGTGCATTCCTTGAAAATATAATTGAGAGAAATGCCATCAAATTATATAGTCCAGATCATCTCCCTCATCATGTATGTCCCTTTTTGTTCCCAAAATGTGGTGTCATATGCTTGCTACTATTGTGTGAACAGTATTCATGCAATGGTTCCATAGTTAGCCTCCTGAAAGAAATGATTAACTACAAGCCAAATTTTGGGTTGAAGTGATTAGTAATTTTCTGTATCTCTTTTGATGTATGTCCTCTTTTTTGTCTTCTAGGAGTTGCAAACTTCAAAAGAGGAGAAAAATTGGCAGGCATCCTAATCTTGTATACATGTCATAATAATTATGAGACTCTTGGACTCCTTACATATAATGACTGCATTATTGTCATAAAAACTGCCATAAATTCCAAAATAATTTGCACAATTTCTGAAATTGTTTGGAGAACTTATGAAAGCTAAAGTAGCATACTGATAATTATAAGTTTTTTTTTAATGTTCCGGAGAACTTGATTTCATGTCACTTTTCTGCTTTGCTATAGCTTTAAAGGTTATACTATTTATTATTTTGCATGCTATATTAACAAACACATGCTTTCAAAGCAGGCTTGAGTTGCTAGAGTATTGAGTTGGACTAGCTTCCTTCTGTGGTGCATGCAATAGTTCATTAACAAACTGAACATTATAGATTAAGTACAAGCGGAAAATTTATAGGCTTCTTAGATTGTTCCTCCTGGGGGGCTAGGGCTGTCATGTTTGGGTAATAGTTGTGTTCTTAAAGCTAAGGACATGTATGACAGTTTACTGACTTATGTTTTTCTGAATATTCTCAAAATAAAATTTAGCTTAGATTATTTATATATAGGATTTTCCAGCCACTAAAGCATTCATACTGTATGTTAAATTATATATTTGCTTTTTCCATGGATCTCTTTCGCAGTAGGAATTTCAGTTTTGATATTTTCTCCATTGCCTCTTTTCTTCAGGTTCAAGAGCTCCTTTCAAATATTGCCCTATTGGAGAGTACGGTCATTAAACTTGAACATGAGAAAGTATCTTTACATTTCCAACTTAGTCAAGAAAGAAATGAACGGAGACTTGTGGAGTATCATTTGAGACATTTATCTTCTCAGTCAATATCTCTTTGTTCACCGGACATTATGAGTACCCTGGTACATATTGTTTTCTATGTGGCTGTTGCACGATGTTATCCAAACTCTGAGTCCTTCAACTGCAACCTGCAGTAAAGGGGGCTGGTTCTACTAAAATTATACATCAGTATTTTAAATTATATTAAACACTGAAAAATTATATCAGCTGCATGATTCAACTGTGGTCAAACCATGATCAAACTATGTAAGTTTTAAATTTTATAAGATTTAGTTGAAAAAAATACCCTTATCGTATTTTTTTCAACTTAAAACTTTACATTGTATTTATTAAAATCCCATTTACAATATTAAAATATAGTTACACAATATATGTAGTTTTTAATATACTAAAGAAAACCAATTGTTGAACCATTGAGCCAAAGGTTGATTGGATTGGATTGACCATGAATTGTAACTCCTGCAATTTTTTTTTCCAATTTAGATAACCTTGCCGCCAAATTTAACATTTGAAAAAGCCAGTCCTTAGGCAAACTATCATGCCAATTCCGATTTTTTTTTTTTTATTTCTAAATATCTTTTGTATTTCAAATTTTTGTATGCATTCTTCCATATGATTATACTCTCACAGTGCTGGGGCCTGAGGCAAACAAAAGACAAATGGTCATTTGATTTGACTGCCTTGAATTGTAAATGGAAATGTTCTATAAAGTATAGTGTGAGATTGATTTGTGTTGCATTTATATGTATAGATACGTTACAGGGTTAGAATTATGAGAAAATACCTTCTTCAGTTAGTCATTTTGTGCACTATACTCCATTTTTTGTACAGATCTCATCTTCTTCGATGTCCTCAAAGCAATTTGATTGTGAAGGACTTCGCCTTGTTGAAAGTAGCCCTGGCCAAGTGCTAATAGATCAGTCATCTGAAGATTCTTGCAAATGTGGAGAGCCAATGATGGAGGTATCTTTGCTGCTCAATGTAATATGGAAGAATCCAGTTTATCCTTAAAACAGAATATGTTGTTTCACCAGATAAACACAAGATTGAGTACTTTATCTATGATGAAAAGGAATACTTAACTTTTAAGCGCGATACTCTGATCTGATTCTTGTACATTTTCTTGTATTCTTGCTAGACTTGACTGTAGTACTCTTTTGCATACTTTTCAAACTAGGAAAACATAAATCAGTAAACAAATAAATAAATAGATAAGGGGAAAAAAGGTAACCGAAGGGTTGCCATAATTTGAGGTCATTGCCGCATTAGATCATCACTGGATGTATTGTCTAGTAGGGTAGGGGTTGTTGGTATAGCAGTTTTCTTTTTTAAAATTCATATTATATATGTTTGATGAATGGTAGGTTCATATTTGATCACCTAAAGAGTTCAATCTAGGATGTGGTATGTACAAACTACGAGTTAACCCATGGTTGATCAAGTTCTCCAAACATAGAAGGAAGGATTCCCGGACATGTTTGTCTCTTTCTCTTGTTGGAATTGTCAAAATCTCATTTTGTTTTCTTTCGTAGTGAACATATTTTAAATCATATCTTTGCTTTATCTCCCAGCTTTGTTAGGCTCCAACTGTTGTGTTAATTTTGAGTTTTGGCTGTATATTAAGTTTGTGTTTTCTTTATGAAATTCATCTGTAGTGAGGGATGCACCTCCTCAACTCGGTGAAATGAAACTGAAATGTAACATGAGTCTTGGAGGGATTAGTTTTAAACTTTTAATATGTTAGAACAAGTGATGGCAGGTGGTGTACTGTTTTTTTCCGTCTCTAATTAACTTCTGCGTAATTGCATTGAGGAAATGAATTTTAAAATGTTAGGTTATGTTTTATCTTATGTGTCCAGTTGAAGTTACATTGGTAACAGGTATAAATAGTTGAAAGGTAGCAATAAGACCTTAGCAATAGGCCTACATATGACTTCAATGATGTTACATGTGTGATCAACTGGTAGATGAGGGGAAGTACTATATGGTTCTTGAATCTTGACTGAGAACTATAATATCCTCTGGAATGAGATAATTAATGCTAAGTAAACTGTGTTTCTCTTATACATACTTTAGCTATTGTCATTTGTTTGGATTAAAAATTTATACATGTTATTATACATTCAAAGTAATTATTAGAGAGTTATTTGACCCCCAAACAATTCAGTCATTAAGATTTAAGATGCTAGTAAGGATTGGGAAAACAAATCCTTGATAGCAGAAAGAAGCAATACTAATGAATTACTGAGATATAGTTTCAACATACTGGTTTACGATTTTAAAATAACATCTTGCTCTGAAAATAATCTGGGAGAACCCATAGAGAGAAACAGAAACATGAAGATCTCGTTTACTTTGTTGGTTTGCTCTTATGTCCTGGCAAATTTTGCTTTGTGTAGGATTTCTTTCTTAAATAGATTTGTTGCATTATCCTAAAAATCTGTTACCAGTAAGTAAAGTTATAGTTTCTTTAAGTAAAAAAATGAGAAAAAAGTGAAATCTCTTTTGAGTTCAAGAGTCTCTCCCTTTTCTCTGAATTTCTTTACCGTCTAGAAGTTAACCTTTATTTAAGGATTGTCCAGCAGCCACTCCAGCTCACTTGGAGTTTTTTATTAGGAGCTTATAATGAATCTTGGCAGGGAACTTTGAATTTGGAATAGTTTCTTTTTACTAGCTTCAGGCACTTTGGTGAGTAAGGAGGGAAAGCCTTGATGATTATTTGTATGCTAGTATTTGGTGTCTCTGGCTGGAGAAGAATGCTTGGTACTTTTATGGTTTCTTCCTTATCCTTGGGTTTGTTGTGGGATAGGATAGGATTGTCTTTATGGCCTTCATTTAATCTCTGTACTTGGTTTTTAAAGAGTTTCTCTTTCAGAAATGTGGCATGATTACATCTTGTCCTCATTTTTTTTCTCTTTTCTTCTCTCTAATAAATTTTGTCCTTTTATGTCTTTTTGGGGGGGGGGGGGGTCAGCATAATGAAATTTATCCTACTGGTTTTAATCCTATTGAGCTAGTCTTCTTGGGTGCAATAATAGTCCTCTTTGGGATAAGACAGTTGCTCAAGGCAGATTTTAGCCTAGTTTAGTCTTCCTGGCTGACTTTTGAATCCTTGTAAAACTTATAGAAGAAACTCTCTTCTGACTGATTTATTTTGAAGAGAATATAACATGACGTGGGGCTCCAATTGAGTCTGCACTGAGTATAAAATTTCAATTATCAGGTCCATATATCTGGCAACAAACTATGCATAGTTCAGGTATTTGCGTCCTTCTTGCAAATTTATCTGACTAATTTAGTAGGTAGAGGTCCTTTTCCTTATTTTCTGATTCATTTAGTTATTAAATTTGGCTGTCAAGTGCGAACATTGGCTGCCCTGGTAATCCTTTAGTTTCTTTGCTGGACTAAAGAAAGGAAGCCGTTTGTTTCCTCATTTTATCTGTTTATACTAAGGAGTGTGTAGTAACTATTTATCCATGACATATTCTACATACGCTGTTGGATTCTTATTATGTGAATTCATTTTGTTCTAACATGTACTAGTGAATGAATTTGGGCCGTCTGTAGTATGCCTCAATTTTCTGATGGTTATTGCATGATGTGATAATTTGTATCAGAATACAATGCACTCAGTTTTGCTTTGCTATGATAAAAGTGAGTCTACGAAGATAGATGGCAAATCTTGTGAACCTGCAGATTTCAGGAAGCTTCCTAAAGGAATGCCACCTAGGGGAATTTGGGATCAACCCAATTTTTTATCAGAAGAAATGGTTAGATGTATGAAAAACATATTCATGTCACTGGCAGATTCTGATATATCAAGCAAGTCATATGTAGTAGAGTGTCAGTGCTCAGCTCAGTCACCACGTGAACATCTTCCTAATTCATTGTGGTGGTCATTATCCGAGCGCTCAACAACCTCATCAAGGGTGCAGAGCGCACAAATTGATGTAAAGGATTGTGAAGTATTGGCTCCTGGGAATGCCTGTGATCCCTACCATGTTCGCAGAAAATTGAGTTGGGCTGACATCGGAAGTTATGGATTAGCGATTGAAGTCTCTTGGATGTCAGTGGGGAAGAAGCAATTAGAGTATGCTGCTGGGGCGCTACGGAGGTTCAGGTAAGTTTTATTCCACCACATCTGTTTCCTTATGTCTCATATATGTAATTTAAACATAATACTTCCTGTATGAGGGTCTTGTGTTCCCAAAGATAAATAATTTCATTGATTTCTCTTGAGATTGGCTTGACTGAGGTTTTTTTAATTTTTTTTTCATATGTCTGTCATTTTTCCTAATTTTCTGATGCTGATACATCTATGGTACTCCGCATGTTGCAATTATTATGGCTATATTTTGCACATTTTCTGGTTTATCTCATATATTAGGATAGGTTACCCAGTTTTTTGCAGGGTATCTGTTCAACTTTAAGAAGGTTCGACATGTTAACATGAATTTATAAATTTGCTGATCTTTGTAGTGAAATTTTTGTCTCCTCCAGATTAGCATTTACAATGTTTAAATATTTCATTTGGACGATGTTTGCTTCTGACTGACTAAATAGATAACCATAATTTATAATCTTGTATAAATTAGATTGATGGAGTTCAAATAGGAATATCTATAATATTTGTAATTATTGTGATTATTGATTATATTGTATTGGGTATTTTAAATATTTTATTCTAAAGGAATTAGTTTGTAACTTGGTTGATTGGGATTTTCTATAAATTACAATTACTTTAGCATTCAGTCACAATTCTCTATTGTAGTGATATTAGGTTTGTTTATCTAAGGCTTATTTGTACTTTTACTTTTAGGTTTGGATGAACGATTGAATTATTGAGAGATTGCCCCCGTTTCTTCTCACCTTTCTCTCTCTAAACATGTCTCACATTCTTTCTCTTTCCTTCATTTCCTCTGTCTATTGCTATCTGTTGGTCTTAACATCAATATGGTATGAAAGCCCACAAACAATATGCCTATTTGTCTGTATGTATCAAGGTTTACACATGTAACTTAAAAATTCTTAGTTGTTATGAGCCACTATTGCAGTATTGCACTACTGTTGCTTCACTATTATTTTGTTAGTTTCAGTTGTTGTCTTATTAAACCAGATTTCATGGAGGATTCAGGGAGAGCCAATCTACCTGTCACTCAAGATTCACTAGAAAATTCCATTGGACGCAGCAGTGTGGGAGATTGGCCTTCTGCTGCAAAATATATACTTATTCTGTTTCTGCATACTTATATGCAGCAAATCCAAATTCGCAAGATCTGGGCGAGCTTGACCTGCTGATCTATATGACATTTGAATTAGAAAATTTAACCCAAACCTGACCTTGCTTTCTTGTTGAGTTTTGAACTTTTGACTTGTTTAACCAATCTCCAAACCAGTTTCTGCTTGAAATTTGTAGTTTCTTGCCTAATCACTCTTAGTTATGCTAAGTTATGGTTGATTCAACCTTATTTTTCAGAAATTGTGACCAACTTATCTTGGAATCAATTGAGTTTTGGTTCTGCTGTTGCGCATTATCCTGGCAGAAGCTTTTATCCAAAATAAACGATTCAATTTGTTAGTTAACCCAATTTAAATCCAATTTAATCATACCAAGCGTCAACCAAGTTTCAGTGAGTTGTTCTATTTTCCATATGAACTTTGAAAAAGTGACGAGGTCAGATTAAGTCTTGCCAATCTTGAACAAAATTTGCCGACTCCAGCAGAATGTCCGCTGGCTTTTCAAATTTTTTATTTTTTATTTTTCCACTTTAAGCTCACACAGATCATGCAACGAATCAATTCCCTTTTAAGCTGATCAAAAACTAATTTACATGCTTTCAATTTTGCTGTTGAGTACAGATTACTTGTTGAACAACTGGCCAAAGCAAATCCCATTCATTTGAGCTGCAGTGAGAAACTTGCTTTCTGGATCAATTTGTATAATGCATTGATCATGCATGTGGGTGTCCTTATATTTATGATTAAGATTATGAATTGGTGCACTTTATTCAGAAAAAATTTATTGCCTTTGTGTCCCTCCATCTGAATAGGCTTATTTGGCTTATGGAGTCCCACGAAGTGACTTAAAGCTCTTCTCTTTATTGCAAAAGGTTTGGTTTCTGACTATATTCCATTCTTTTCTTTTCTTCCTGTGAGTTTTTATTTTTCCATTTTGGACTCGTAAAGGAGAAGCAATGGTATAAAGATTGCTGTGAGGTGTATTCTAGTTGTACAAATCTTGCTTTGGTTAATTATGTTTCTCCTGTTAAGGTGAAAGATTATGTATGTTTACTGAGGTTGTTTGTTTCTTTTTATTTTTTTTCAATATTGAAAAATGTGGAGGTGAGTAAGCAGAAAACTCGATGTCATGTGGTATTTCTTTGTTCACATAAGCTTCTTGAGAAACCCTAAATCAGTCTAGATCATTTATATCCTTTGGTTTAAAAATTATAGGAAAATTTCTTTCTGTGAATGCCATATATAATAATAGCTGCACATTCTTCTTCTTTAAAAACATCAAAGGTTCTGTAATTTTAAGACTTTAATAGCCATCATGAATTATTCATGTATTTATAAATTGAGATCTGCATATATTTAAATGTATGTGATACATTTGTAAATGATATGCATTGCTTTGTCCTAGCACCATCTGGGGTATTTTACCAACCCACGTTGTCTCTTCACTTTTGCCTTTTTAATAAGGAGGGAGCACAAATGAGCTATTTCATTGGTCAAAAATCAATATAACATATTTTTGTTTGATGTCTGTATTTTACACTTGGAATATCTATTTTTACATACTATTTTCAATTATATACAGGCTACATATACTGTTGGGGGTCATTCTTTCAGTGCAGCTGCAATTGAGTACGTGATTCTAAGGATGAAACCACCACTTCATAGGCCACAGATAGTATGTTTTTTTTTAATTTGTTTATGCTTAGATGTGAATTATTAGAGTGAATTTTGCTTTCCTGATTCACATTTCCTGTTAATCACTTAATTGTGATATCAGGCATTACTTCTTGCCCTTCACAAGTTCAAGGTGTCAGAGGAGCAGAGGAAGTTTGCTATTGATAGCTACGAGCCTCTTGTAGCTTTTGCTCTCAGCTGTGGAATGTATTCTTCACCTGCGGTAATCTAACTGATTAGTGTCCATGGCAGAAAAAATATTCCGCTGGATTTCTCCTGAAACTTTAGATATATTTTTATGTTGGTCGGAAATAACAAATGCAGGTAAGGATTTACACTGGTAAAAACGTGAGGGAAGAGCTTCAAGATGCACAGCGTGATTTCATTCGTGCTGCAGTTGGAGTTAGCAGCAAGGGGAGACTGTTAGTGCCCAAAATGCTTCACTGCTTTGCCAAAAGTTTTGTGGATGATGCAAGTTTAGCTGTGTGGATATCACATTATCTTCCGCCTCGGCAAGCTGCCTTTGTTGAGCAATGCATATCCCAGAGGCGGCAGAGCTTCCTAGGTTCACGAAACTGTGGCATACTTCCCTTCGATTCACGCTTCCGATACTTATTCCTGCCTGACAAATCCCCCTCTAGTCATGTTTCTTGAGAGCAGGTCCATCTGTATTGATCATTATGACATTGAATAATATCATAATTAGAAAGGTGACAGCTTTGGTAGTTACTCTTACTCTTACACATCTGCTTTATCACCTAAGGGAAGGGTGAATTTGTACAATTTGTTCATTAATAAGGAGTAAATTAGCAGGTGATGATGTGCATTGGCTTCAGTGGGACCCTATTATGTTACCCTGAGAATGGGTATGTACGGTTATTAACATATTTTGGTCATTTAATTTTCTTTTACTTGCATTTTCTATTGTAGTCACCTGTCAAAGTGAAAGCTTCAAAGATAATGTGAAATTTAACAACCAAATATGCACTTAGTTCTCTTTATCTCTTGTATACCCTTTTTATAGCTTGGGGAGATGAAGGATCCCAATGCTTGTGTAGCATACTACCAGTCTACCATAACTATTTTCTTAAGGGCAAAATTAAGGCCATTTTTATTTTGTGGGAGGTAAAACATCAGGAGGAATGAGAACCTTTTGTTTGTTGATCGAGCAGGTTTATATCAAAAAATTCGAGTTTCAGTTCAGACTTAACGATAGAGGGTAAAACCAAATGATAAAATATTGAGAGGTTGTCTACTTGGACCATGTCACATGGGGGGATTATGGATACGTTGATTATTGCAATCACCCCCAAGACTCTTCAGAACCTTCCAACTACTTTGGATTTATGAACCTAGTAGCCGGAAAGGACAGGTTGCTGGAGAAACTGACTGACAGATCAGGTTCTTGCGTAATTTGAGTTTTATAAATTAAAATTTTAAAAGAGTTAATATTTAATTTATTATTAATAATTATACGAAATTAAAATCATAAAATCTAATAAAAATAATTTTTAAAAATATTATTTTTATTAATTTGTTATAATTAAAATATTGTTAATAAATAAAAAATTATATATCAATAATAAATTAAATAAAATTTTTTTAAATAAAATTAATTACATCTTAACTTCTGGTCAAATATAATTTATTCATTTAATTTTGTTTTTATTTTTTATTTTTTGTATTAACCTTAGATTCAATTTTTTTTTGCTCGCAATCATGAAATACACTTGGCAAACCAGGTAATTTCCGCACATTTCTCCGATCCAACATAACCCTACTGGGCAAATGCAGGTGAATTTTTATTTTTAAATTTGGATATATTATAAAAGTGGCAGTTATTGTAATTACACATAATTCATCAATCAAATTGATTTAAAACTTTTGATTTCATAAAACTACAATAAAAGGTACGGTTAAAGGCTGAGATTTTGATAATTAAAATGAGGATGATGATTTTTTTTTTTCTGTGAAACTAGACATGACTTATAATTTAATTGTATGAGTATTTAGCCTAAGTTACTTTCTTTATTCTTTCTTAGCTTTTCAGATATGTTATTTCTATCAGAATAACGATTTAAGAAACGTGAAAGAACACAGTTCCATTAATTTATTTGAGTTTTTCTTAAGGTGATATTTAGTACATAATATCTTATTTTTTCATATATTTAAAAAGTAAATTTTTAAATACTTTAAAAAGTAAAATTTTTTGGGTACTAAATACCACCTAACTATATTAAAAATAAAATAAAGGAAATTAAAATGGTACGTACTATATAACAGTCAAACTAAGATGTTAAATAATGAACAACCATATATATATATATATATATATATATATGTATAATTTTTTTAACGAAGCGAAAGTCTCAAATGAAAATTAATATAGTCAATGCCGGTCACGGTAGAATTTAAGGTCCGTCGTCTGCATCCCCCATCAAGTTACATATATCAGAACACTCCACCAAACTGCACAATCAGCAAAGAACACGGGAAAAGTAATAATGACGAATATGAGGTAATTAAGAATCAGTTAATTACTTAAAAAAAAAAAAAAACTCCGCCTTTCACTCTCTATTGATCTTATTCCAAAAAAGATACTTTAATTTTTTTAATTATTAAACAATTTATTTTTATTTTTTTAAAATATCCACAATGTCCTCTGTGCACCTCCCAGAACACCCAACCCCTTTCAACTCTGCACAACTCAATACTCCTACCTAACCAGACCACCACGCTTAGCGTCATCATTCTGCACCCGCGGACTGTTGCAGAGTTAAGGAAAGAAACAATGAAACGTAAGGCACACTTGCTTATCTCCTTAACTCTGCAACAGTGGTATTAGAACCTGTGCAGAGGGAGAACGGAGCAGCTGGGAACAGAGAAGAAATAGAACATAGCAGCTGGAGAGTGATGGTAGGAACTTGAAGCAGTTGAGGGGGATAAAGCAGAAAACAGAGGTGACGCACAGCAGAAGCAGAAAGAGGGACGACTAGCAGAGGAAGTAGAACGCGAAGCTGGAGACGCTGAAGTAGAAAACAGAGGCAATACACAGCAGAAGCAGAGAGAGGGATGACGAGTAGAGGAAGCAGAACTGCTGAGCATTTTTATTGTACAAAACATAACGCGAAGTTGCAGAAGATAGCAACTTGCAACTGAAGAACGGAGCACAGAAAGACGAAGTAGCTTGGGAATGCTGAAGCAGAGGAACGAACGCGAGAGGAAAAGGACGCTGGTGAAGGCAAGGGTATTTTGATAAAGAAATAGTGAGATAACTGTTAACTATGTCAATTAACATAAAAAAAATTTCAAAATAAAATAAGTTGTATTGTAACTTTGACTATATTCGTACAGTGAGTTTTAAATTTGAATAAAAAAAAATTATATTAAACGATCAACATAAAAGTTTATCGTAGTTATATGAATATAGATAAAAAAAAACAATAGTGTTATGATTAAATTGTTGTTCAAAAATAATGCGTTGTATAATTCGAGGATAGTGTTAAAAGAACAAAAACTACTGCATCGACACCTGAGTGCAGTAAAAAATAAACAAGAGTTCTCACATTTTAATGAACGAATGTGGATAAAAAAAATTAATTCATGAGAATAAGATCTATTTTGAAATTTAAAATGTAAGTACGTTTACAAAAAAAATTAATAAAAATAGTTGATACCATAATTAAAAGAAGGATCAACATTATGTCTCTACAAAAAATTAAGTGGATAGAAAAAAAAAATAAAAGAATTAGATTTTTCAGATTTTAAATTTTAGTATACTGACAAAACAAGAATTAACAATGTTATAGATATAATAGTTGATAAAGAGTGCAGAAATAAGATAATAAATGTAAAAAGATTAGGGGATATGATTATAACTTTAAAACTTATAATAGAGCGAGACACTTTTAACGCGATTAGTATATATGGACCTCAAGTTAGATTAGAGGAGCATCACAAGAAATTTTTTTTGGAAGGATCTAGAAGGTTTGACTCAAGAAATACCTCTAGATAAAAAAAAAATTTTAGGAGGGGATTTAAATGGACATGTAAGAAGCAATTCTAAAGGATACGACAATATACATGGATATTTTGGGTTAGGAAAAACAAATAAATAAGGTAAAACTATATTGAATTTTTCTTTAGCATTTAATCTTACTATACCAAACACTTGTTTTAAGAAACGCGTAGAACATCTTATCATATACAAGAATAGAGGAGGAAACTCTCAAATAGATTTCTTCTTGATAAAAAAATTAGATAAAAATTTTTGCATAAATTGCAAAGTCATACTTGGAGAGAATTTGACTACTCAGAGTTATAGTTTTAGACGTACAAATTAAGAGAAAAGTTGAAAGAAAAAACCAAAAAACAGTTCCAAAATTAGGTTGTGGCTTTTGAAAAATGAACAACAAATAAGTTTTTAAAAAAGAGTGGAGGAAGAGAGAGTTTGAGAGGTCCAAGAAAATGCTAATAATATGTGAGACAGATGGTCAAAGGGATCAAAAATATAATAAGAGAGATACTTAGAGAATCAAGAGGTGTTGAACAAAAAGGTAAATAATATTGGTGGTGAAATACAGAAATGCAAGATAAGATTAAGGTTAAAAGAAAATGTTATAAGGTGTGACACTTATATGAAAATTGAGATAAATATAAAGTTGTTAAGAAAGACATTAAGAAGATTGCGAGTGAAGTGAAATCTAAAATTTTTGAAAGGCTATATCAATCTTTAGGAATTAAAGATTGGGAAAGAAAAATTTACAGGCTTGAAAATAGCAAGAAAAGAAAGACAAGAGACTTAGATCAAGTGAAATGTATGAAAGATGAAGAAGGTAATATTTTGGTAAGAGAACAAAATATTCAAACACGATAAAAGAATTACTTTCAAAGACTTTTTAACGAAAGACATGAGTTGACCTGTGACTCTGACAGACTAAATATTACAAATGAGGACCATAATTATACTTTTTATCGTAGAATTCAGGAATTTGAAATAGAGAAAATTTTGAAGATAATGAACAATGGCAAAACAATAGAACCCGATAATATATCTATTAATGTGTGAAAAAGTCTAAGAAAGAAAGGCATAAGTTGACTCATTAAGTTGGTTAATATGATAATAAAATTTAAAAAGATACCGGATAAATGGAAGAGAAGTACTTTAATTTTTATTTATAAAAATAAATGGGACATACAGAAGTGTGCAAACTATAGGGAGATTAAACTCATGAGCCACACTATAAAGGTATGTGAGAAGATCATTGAGTAAAGATTAAGACAAGAAACTAAAGTCACAAAGAATCAATTTGATTTTATTTCAGGAATGTCAACTATGAAAACAATTTACTTACTGTAGAAATTAATGAAAAGTTATCAAAAGAGGTAGAAAGATTTGCATATAATTTTTTATTGATATAGAAAATGTATTTTATTTCAAGAATGTCAACTATGGAAACAATTTATTTACTGCGAAAATTAATGAAAAGTTATCAAAGGAGGTAGAAAGATTTGCATATAATTTTTATTGATATAGAAAATGTATATGACAGAGTGCTAAGAGATGTCTTATAGAAGATTTTAGAGAAGAAATGAGTACGTATTGCATATATTCGAGCAATCAAAGACATGTACGATAGGATCACGACTTGTATGAGAACACAAAATAGGGACACAAAATTTTTTTCCACAACTATAGACTACATCAAGAGTTTTCTCTGAATCCATATCTTTTTAACTTGATTTTGGACCCAATTAGTAAGCATATTCAAGATTTAGTACCTCAATATATAATTTTTGCAAATAATATAGTTTTAGTTGATGAATCGAAAGAGAAAATAAATATGAAGTTAGAGTCATAGAGACAAACTTTAACAACACATTATTTTCGTATAAGTAGAAATAAAACAAAATATATGGAATGTATTTTTAGTAAAATACAAACAAATACAAATTTACAAATAAAATATAGAGACTATATATTAAAACAAGTTACAAGTTTTAAATATTTTAGATCTATTATACAAAACGACGGCGAAGTAAAGGAAGATGTAAACCATATGATTCAAGCGGGATGGATAAATTAGAAGACTTCGAGTGTTATTTGTGATAGAAAAGTGTCACTCAAAGTTAAAGAAAAATTCTACCGTACATATATAAGACCTACTATATTATATAGTACTAAATGTTGAACAGTTAAAACACAACATGAAAATAAACTCAATCTTGCAAATATGAGAATGTTGTGTTGGATGTATAAACACATTATAAAAGATATGATTAGAAAAGAGTATATTAGAGAAAAAATTGATATAGCACTTATTGTAAAGAAAATGGTAGAATTTCGCTTAAGGTGGTATGGACATATATAAAGAAGACCTGCAGAAATCCTAATGAGAAGAGTAGATCAGATAGAGAATAGTTTGATAATTAGAAATAGAGAGTGGTAAAAAAAAACAATATGTGAAACTATTAAAAAAATAATAATTAATAATTTATTTATTGATTTTATTTATAATAGACTATGTGGCGTCATCTATGTAGTTGACTTCACCTAATAAAAAAAAGTTTAGTTGTTTTTGTTGAAATTTATTGTAATGTATCTTCTAGTTTAGAAAAAATCTGTGCATATCAATATACAAAAGTGCCAGAGAGTATTTTTCTAAAATAAAAAAAAAATTAGTTTCCATTTGCTTCATATTGAAAGAAATAGAAGATTAAAAATGTATCATCTAGTTTCACTAGAAAACATAATTAGTTAGCAGCGGGTTGAAGCCCAGCTGCTCATTAGAGCTCCTTCAGGCAAAAAGAGTTCTCAAATTTTGACCCTGCAATAGATAAATTCTTGGATATACGAAAGGTACAGTGTTTATGCAATAAATAACCAACTAAATGAACAGTGAAATAATGATAAAAATGCATGAGGAATTTTTTAATTATATATGCTAAATATGAAATTTATAAACAAAAAAAGTTTGAATTTAATTTATTAAAATGCGTAAGATACAATTTAAAAGACGAAGTTTTATGCTAATTCTTCATCACATGCAGATAGACAAAATAAACTAATGATCATTTTAATTGTCGGACTGCGTTCAATATTAAAGAAACAATGGAAGTTAAGAGATTCCCTTAAAAATTCCATTTTCCCCCTTCGTATCAGCGTTAGTTATGAGAACAAGTTAAAACAGATGGATTTAATGATAAAATATTGTGAGATCGATACTTCTATATACCATCAACCAATACTACGATCCTTTTGATTTAATTTTATCCTATGCAGTAATGAAACTTCATATAATATTGCCTTGAACGGTAGAGTCAATTTATCGTGCTCTGAATCTTTCTTATTGCCCGATGAGACCAACTTACATGGAGGGATGGTTAATGCTGATGATAATAGGATGTCAACAAGGGGTATTGTTCTTCTTCTGAGAATTTTTCTGAATCTCTTTCTAATCTAGATTATCGATTATGTGTTGATGGAGCATCTGTTGATCTTTTAGAATTAGTTCAGGCTATAAAATTAGATATTCTAATTCTTTTCTTCAGTGGTACAGAGCACTCAACATCTCCACATTTTTTGACTCTTTTTATCATTGGACAGGGCTTCTTTAGAACCAAATGAAGGTCTTGGAATAGTTGTTAAAAATCGGCCACTCAATGACATGGCTTTGGGCCTCTTAATCTGTTCGCAGAACAATTGGAAAATATCCTATTCCCATTCAACTTTGGCGTACAACCCTACCAGGAATGGTCCGTTTTTAATATCACCTTTGAATTGGATCCTTTTGGAAGATAAAGTGTCCTAGGAGGCAGCCAAGATGGAACTCATATAGAGAGCACTCAAATGCCATCACCTTCGCTGATAGAATATCATCCGCAAATTAGACAATGGTACTCCAGAAAACGTAAAAGGGGGACTTCCAAGGGCAGAATGGATGATATTTCGGAATTATTATGGTCAAGGAGAAAAAATCTAATCGAGCTGAAGATTCCATCCTAATTGAATCTAAGGAATCCTTATCTGAAGATGATAATGAGTTGTCTCAAAGCAAGCAGGTAACTCGCACATATTACCTCAACCTTTCCTCAAATCTTTATCTTATTTACTTAACAGTAGGCGTTGGGAAGCTGGCCTTCTCAGCTTCCCAATATTCCTTGGAGATTCCCAGCTGGAACTGTCGAGGTTACAGCTGCACCTCGACAGTTTGCAGACTAAAGCAGCTTGTTGGAAAGGAGAAACCTGAAATATTTTTTTTTTGAAGACTATGATCCCTGTACGCAGAGCCAATGGGCACTCAAGGTGGATTATCCTTAGGTTTTCCTGCTTCACAGTTCTGTAAAGTGCAGGAAATTACGGAGAACTAGAAACTAGTTTTTTTTATCTCTTTCATTTATGGTTGTCCTCATTTGAATCAATGTTCTATAGTTTGGGATTGGTTAATTTCTATTGCTTCATCTATTGATCATGCAAGGCATTGTATAGCAGATTCTAATAAAGCATTATCTGTTCAAGATAAGCTTAGCTCTTCTTTACAATATAGAGGACTGCAGGATTTTCAAAAGCCAAAGGTCCCATGGTTTAACTGGACTAATAACAGACAAGGTAATGAAGCAGTTTGGGAACGTCTGAATCGTGCCTTTGTAATAGTAGCTGGTTAGGTCTTTCTGAACATATGTAATCTTTCTCTAAGCTGTTTGGATCATAGTCCTATACTACTCAAAATTGACATTCGTAGTCTTTATAAACATCGATCTTGTAGATTTGAAATTACGTGGTTGTGTTTCAAGCAGTGTAATAGACATAGTTGCCGTGGAATGGAACCGCCAGTATAATAGATCATGGTCCTATAAACTTGATTGCAAATTGAAAGGTATTATGAAAAGTCTGAATCAATGGAATAAAGAAGAATTAGATAATATCAAAATTCAAAGTACGGAAAACGAATTGACTTCCTTACTAGAGAAAATTCAATTTGAAGATAACCTTAAAAAGGAAAAAGATATCAGAAGGCTACTGGAATTCCCGTATAAATGTGAGGAACTGATACGGGCTCAAAAAGCTAGAGAATTATGGTTAGTTCAGGGTGATAGACATACTACTTATTTTCATATAGTAGTGAAAAAGAGAAGAATTTTGAATCACATTACTCATTTGAAAGATGATAGAGGAGCATGGATTCCTGATCATTACTTGTTACAAGTAGAACAATCAGCAGTCCAGTTTTTCACTGATCTATGTAAGCCTGACTCCTCTCATCAAGTTGAATCTATTTTGAGTAAGCTTGCAGATATTCCGATGCCAACTTTAAATGATGAGCATCTTCAAGCCATCAAGCAACCAATCTCTACTGAAGAAATCAAAAGTGCAGTTATCAAGCAAAAGTAGATAGTGCACCAGGCCCTAATGGATTCCCTGTTCATTTTCTTCAACTGGCCAATGATGCAAAATGGGGTAATTAGCATGGTTCAATCTCTTTTAGACAATGGGTTTTTGCTTATGGAGTTTAACAAGATTATCATTATCCTTATACCAAAATCTACTAGCCCTCAAAATTATAAAGATTTCAGACCGATTGGTTTATACAATGTCTCTTTCAAGATTATTTCCTAATTCATTTGTAATAGGCTAAAACGGATTTTGTTTGAGTTGCACCTGAACAATATGCTTTTATCAAAGGGAGGGTCATTGCTGACAACATTATGCTTGCCTCAGAAGCCATATATTATATTCATCATACAACTAAAGCTAAGAAAAGATGGGTGGCTGAAGTTGATATTCATAAGGCGTATGATAAGTTATCATGGCAATTTGTTGAAGCTGTTTAACATAGCATTGGTTTTCCTTCCAATTGAATTCAAATCATTATGCAATGCATCGCCAGTGCCCTACTAGTATGATATTGAGGGATACGTTAAGGTGATCCTCTTTTCCCACACATCTACATTCTATGTGCTGACATTCTCTCATGTCTTATTCATCAGGCTCAACAAAATGGTCAATGAAAGAGGATCCGTTTAACAAGAGGTTCTTTCGATATAACTCATTTGATGTATGTGGATGATATTTTACTATTTTTTAAAGCTGCATCCGAAAATTGTCAACTGGTGTAAACAATTCTTAACTCTTATCAAGACTAGGCAAGACAATAGGTTAGTAAGAACAAATCTTTGCTGGTTTTTAGTCCAAAGGCTCCTCATAAATTCGAGAGATTCCTTTCCAGCATCCTACAGATCAAAGTTGCTTCTAAGCTTGGTAAATATTTGGTACATGGGTGGATGATTTTTGTTAAGTCAGAAAAAAATAGGAGAAAAACAGAATTGTAAAATGTAGCCCATGAGAAAGGTAAGCAACTACACAATCTAAAAATGGAATGTTGAGACTATAGAAAATTTGTTTGTGAACTAGTTCAAACTCAGGTTTTAATCTGACCAGAGTGAGAACCCTAAAAAATTTACCCTTTGTTTCTCTTGTTTACCAACATCACCAAAAATAGGCAACAATTTATCAAACTCTTCCTTCACAGACTGAACCATGCTTAAACAAATGTTCTTGTCCGAATCAAACTATTTCAAACTCATCATCTTTTCTACTATCAAATGATAGCGCTGAATATTATTAATATAAAGAGACTTAATCTTTTTTCAAAAAGTTTTAAAAGTTTTATAATAAAGAGCAGGCAACAACTCAAAGTCAACAGAGTGTCATAATAGACTATATAACTAATGATCTAATTTTTTTCAGAATATCATTCAATTTTTTTATTAGATAGTCTTCATGACCTTGACCAAGGAACCACAATTCAACCCAAACAGCCCATGAAAAATAATGAGTCATTTAATTTTTCTCTAGCTATGACAGGAGACCTAGATATAACATGAGAGAGAATATCCGATTTTGGAATTGTGGACACCACGGAGGGGGCAACCATCATGTTGGGATGAATAAAGCAGCCCAAAAAATAACTTGTCACAGAAAAATACCACAAACAGAGAGCAAAGTAGCCAAAACAGTAATAAAAAAACAATCCTAAAACATGAACAGAGAGGAGAGTGGTCGAAGCAGCAATTGGGTATGTGCCTAGGATGAAAAATGGCACTTTCTGGGCAGCTGGGAAGAATTTCAGCACTTTCTGGTGGCTGAGAAGTGGACCAACAGCAAAATAAGAGGAAAAGATTCCACCCATGAAGGGAAAAGGGACACCAGAGAATGGCCTACGATGAGGTCTTTGGCAAAGAGACTCACAACCCTTCTGCAATGTGACGCTCACATCATTTTTTCTTCTTTTTTTGTTGTTGAAGGAAATAGAAAAGAAAAAACTGATATGAAAAAAAGAGGACTACTGATATGTGTTTTTCTCAAGACATTGATACCATTTTAAGTTAGAAAAATAGCAAAAAAAAAATATAATTGTAAAATGTAGTCTATAAAAAAAAGCCTACATTAGTCTCTGATATATATAAGAGGAAATATAAATAACCATTATTTATAAGGATAATTATGATCCCCTAAATCAACTAATAAGACAGTTACTACAATTCCTTAAATCAAGGGATAAAACCGATACTTCTTAAACATATACAATCTATTTATATTAATTCTAACAATTTTCATTATAAGAAACAAATTGCGGATGATGTACTTGATGAGCTGCAAACTGCATTGCAAGAATGGAAGGCTAATCTTCTTTCTCAAGCTGGTCATTTTGTTATTATCTGTTTTTCAATCTATTTATGTTTACCAGAAGTCACGTATGGATGTCTCTCAAGAATGGTGTAGAAAGGCTAAATCTTTAGCAGCACATTTTTTCTAGGGTTACAATGATTCTAAACTCAAAATCCATTTGCTGAAATGGCCTTTACTATGTATGGATAGGAATCTAGGAGGAATAAAGAATGAAGCCTTTTAACAAAGCCTTACTTTCTAAGTAGATATGGAGGTTAATGAAAATTCGTTTTTTTCAAGAATTTTAGGCCCCAAATATTTGAATTTATCATCGCAAGATGCTTTACATAAATATTCAAATAGCTTATCTTCCATTTTCCATCTAAAATTGTTAAGATAATTTAGTTTGGAAAAACAAGGGATTAGGAAAATATAAGGTGAAGGAAGGATACAATTGGTGGTAGAATAGAGATTATCATGAAATACCAAATCAGTTGGGATTCTGACTACAACAACAACAACAAATCAAACATCTTTTCATTAAGTGGAGTTGACTACATAGATCAAATTATACCAAAAAAATCTATTGTAAATGAAGTAAATAAAAAAATTATTAATTACTAAATCTTTCGTTTCATATATTGTTTTCTTTGATCTTCAACTATATTTAATTATCAAACTGCTCTTCATCTGATCTACTTTTTTCATTGAAGTTTTTGCAGGTTTCTTCCATACATGGCCAAACCACCTTATGTGAGATTTTACTATTTTTTCCACAATAAGTGCTTCTCCAACTTTCTCTTTAATACATTCATTTTTAATCATATTTCATCTAGTGTGTCTACACATCCAACGCAATATTTTTATCTCTGCGATATTGAATTTATCTTTAATGTTGTCTTTTAACCGTCCGACATTTAGTATCATACAACAATGCAGATCTTATAGCTATATGGTATAATTTTTTTTAAACAGTATTTTTTATCACAAATAACACCCAAAATATTATTCTATTTCATCCACTCAGCTTGAATCCTATGGTTTACATCCTCTTTTACTTCGTCATTTTGTATAACGGACTCAAGATCTTTAAAACTTGTGACTTTTTTTATAGAATGAGTTAAAGTCTAACTCTTCTTGGAAAGTTTTATGGCAATTCAAGCTTCCTCTTATGGAAAATTTAGTCCAATTTGCATAAGAGACATCATATGTCTATTGAAGATCTTTGTTCGTTGTGTTAAAATAACTTTGAAACAATCAATCATGTGTTCATTCAATGTGAATTTACTAGAGCCATTTGGTTTATATCTACATTATCACTTCAGTCTTCACAGATTCAACCAACTAAAATTTCTTGTCAGATAGATACTTGGCTAAACTCTCTTAATGTCTCATGATATGCAAAGAATGCCTCATGTTTGTGCTAATTTTATATTACATTTGAAATTTGCATTCAGACATAAGGAGCCTGCACTAGAGTTGGTGTTAAAAAATATACAAGTTAGATCTCCGATAATAGAATAACCAATGGACATCCAACATTGCTCTCAAGTTGGACTCTAATAGTTTGGTGCAGAAAACTACCAAGGAAAGGCAAACTCAAGACATGGCTTATAGTTAGTTTATGGTATTTCAATCAGCATGTGAAACAGGATATGGTGAATCTCATCGTGTAAGCAGAATACAAGTTTTCATGGAATGTCTGAGACATATGTTGAGTTTTATTGTGCACCTAAATGAAGAATGGAACAACCAACGAGTTATCTCAATTTAATCTAACAACCTGAAAGACAGGAATTTGATTGCAGGGGGACTTCATGGTTTCAAAGAATTCTCAAACATTGGCAGAGACACCAGGTTGTTGTAGCAGTGGTTTTCTTCATTTTCTACTTTAATTCTCCCAGATAATATAGCTATAAATTTTCACAAATTTTCTATTTATTGTGCCAAAACTGATGTAAGAGGTTGGACTGAGTTTCAATAATCTTTCTTGTTGGTAACAAAAAAATTCTCCTACTAATTCAAATTAACAAAGCTGAAAAGCAGTATACAACTCCCGTATATCAGTACCAATTATTCATTAAATTAGCTCATAACACAGTCAGTCAGGATTGAAGGTCACAGGTCTATTAAATCATAGCAAATAGTGTAAGGCATTTACCAGTATTGACGAGTTCGAAACCCTTGCTTGAAAACAACCAGAGGTCTGGAAAATTCAGGAGGGAAATGGGTGACAATGAGACCATGATGTCTATAGGAATTAATTTCACTTTATACAAATAACTACAGTATACTGGACCAATAAACTCAAATTTAAATTGAATATTATATATAACTCAAAATAAAAAGGTTAATTTAATAAGTTTTAATTAAAAAAAAAAGGACTAGTTATAGGTTTAAAGTTTAAACAGATAATAAAGACACATACATAAACGCTAAAGCATTTGAATAAATCTGAAACTAAAACTAAGATAAATCCAAAATCAGTAAAGAATTTCAGCACGTCAGCCATCACTCAGAATTTTCAATAATACCTATTAAAACAAGTAATCGGCTTCAAAATTTGGCTTTAATTTCTAAATGCACAAAAGCTATATAATCATGTGCATGTGTGTATTTTAATATGAGAGGTGAAAGGATTAATTTTATTCCCTAAGTTTAGTATAATAGAATTATGCAAATGTGTTTTCTAAATATTATTATTGTTGAGGTTCATTCCTTCACTTTCACTGTATGTCCTCTCGCTTGATATGTTTGTCCCTTATAAATTCACGATCAACTGATTCCCATATAAAACGTGATATAGAAAGTATAAAGTTAATACAGTTCAAATTTATAATGATCCTTAATGTCAGTCTTAGGTCAACTCGATGATAATTAATAGAATATATATAATACAGTCCTTTCAGAGGGACTCAACTAGAACAAATCTCTGACCCTCTAATTGTTTTGCCTAAGTTCACTGGCCCAAATTCTTTCCCCTGTTTTGTAGAATAAACATCTTCTAGGGCTTCACAGAAGGTGTTCTCCCCAAGCTCAGTTAGGGCTGTGCTGGTTAAGAATATAAATACCACATCACAAGGCTTATACTATGTTAGACTATGAGAGTTTTGCCTGGCGAAACCTAGTTATTTTGTCTCTTAATTCAATTATGGCTTCACCCACATGTTTGCCGTTAGCAACCAAAATTTTAGAATATCAATGTCCTACATGATTAACTAACTGAATGGATTTTCCAAAGTTCAATCGAGGGAGATCTAGAGGAATTATATGTAGACGAGAACACAACTCAATCCCATCAAACGATTTCAAATAACATATCACTACATATCTTTTAATAGTACCTTCTGATGTTAAGAGGGCCTTCTCCAGGAGAGCCTTCGCCACCTCGGATGCAAGTGGTGACACACTTGAGTGTGCAGGATTCCGCTTTCCTTGACTTGGGTCTCTGTATTGTAGCTTTCTTGCAGTCTTTTGCGGAAGCACATTCACCGGAAAGTATCTGGGGTATGTTGGACAGAGTTTCCGGTTGTCGGGTTTCCTGAATTGCGTCAGCTGCTGCCATGCATGCCATCACCGCAGCAGCTGAAATGAAACCAGTGAAGACTCTATTGAGGCCACTTTTCACACTATTGCTCATACTTCTTCTAGTGAGCTTCTTTGGGAAACTTTTGCTACTACCATTATCCTGCCAATTTCTCTCGACACATCCAACTCTTAGTAGAGGCACCGAGGATCCATAGTACACACATAGGCTTGGCCCAAGGATTACCATTATCTTCCTCTGCCGTCCTCCCTTTTTCTTTTATTTAAGTCTCACCAAAATTACCCTTTTATCTTTCCTATCTTTCATTATCTCCTTACTTCACATGACGCGTAGGGCTCGCACTCCTTCACACTTGTACAATGTCGATTCCACTTGTACTCCAAGTCTCCAACCTGTGACTATTTTCTGTCTTACGACTCAAATTTAAGAATGATTTTTTTTTTTGTGTGACTAAGCTTATTAAGTTGAAATAAAATATCACTTCGGTTTCCTTTTTTTTAAAATTTTACCTCTTATAGTCGAAGTTGATTTATTAATTTTATCCTTGCTCAAAATAATATTTTAATTATTGCAGAGCTTTGGTTTTGATATGTAGATTCTTAACAATTGATATGTACTTTGAGAATGGAAAAAATATTATTTATTTTCATTCATTTATATTATTAGTTATAATATTTTTTTAAACTAATAATAATTGTAACATTCTCTTAATTTATTCACTTATTATAAATAACACTTAAAATAGTATAAATAAATCTCTCTTATTCTTTGTCACTAACAATGTTGGCAAATTATTCTATACTTTTTTAATATATTTTTCAATTTAATTATTATCTTTTAATTAAAAAATATTTTTCATAAATTTTTTTAACTTAAAAAAATTATTATTTATATCATAAACCATAGTTTAAATAAATAAAAAAATTTAAATCCTAAAATTTAAAACCATAAATTATAAACTCAAAAATCTAAAATCATAAATCTCAAAATTCAAAACTATAAGTCAAAAAATCTAAATTTCTAAAAATTTTAAATTTTAAATTCAAACCCTAAAAACCTAAATCTTAAATTTTAAAACTTTAAATTTAAAAGGTTAAAATACTAAAACCTTAAATCTTAAATTATAAAATATAAACCATAAAATCTCAAACAACTTCAAATGTCAAAATTCAATAATTTTAAATTCCAAAATTCAAACCCACAAAATCCTCAACACTAAACTCTAAACTTCAATATATCAAATTTTAAACTTTAAAATCTCAAACCACAAACCAAATTCTAAAAACTAAAATCCCAATACCTGATACTCTAAATCTTAAATTTTAAATTTTAAATCCTAAAACTTTAAATCTAAAAAATTCAAACTCTAAACTCCAAATTATAAACTACAAATTCTAAATTTTAAAACTTCAAATTTTAAACCATAAACCCTAAATTTTTAATCTTTATATCTCAAAGCTCAAACTCCAAATTTTAAAAGTCTCACTCTAAAACCCTTTATATAAAGACTTTAAAATCTTAAATCTCAAACACTAAAAATTAAAATCGTAAAATTTAAATATCAAATCTCTAAATTGAAAATCTAAAATCACAAAACTTTAAATTGTAAATCGAAAATCTCAAATCATAAATAACAAACTACAAATTGCAAACCATAAAATCACATACCCTTAAATATCAAATCTTAAATTTTAACTCTAAACTTCAAACACAAAATTTCAAAATCTAAACTCCAAACCTCAAACACCAAATTTTAAAATTCAAAATTCTAAACTCTAAATTCTAACCCCTAAACTTCAAACTCCTAATCTTCAAACTCAAAAACTCGAAAACTACAAAACTCCAAAATTCAAAAACACCAAACTACAAACTTTAAATTTGAAACTCCTAAATTTCAAATTCTAAAAATTTAAACTTAAAATTCTTAGATTGCAAACCTTAAATCTTAAATTTGAAGTTTTAGAGTTTACAATTTGTGGTTTAAGATTTGAAGTCTAGAGTTTGAAATATTTAAATTTGAAGTTTAAAGTTTGAGAATTGAATTTTGAGTTTGGAGTTTATAATTTTAGTTTTTGATATTTCAAAATTAAAGTTTTAGGATATTGATATTTAGAGTTAAGAGTTAAAGATTTAAGATTTGAAATTTGAAATTTAAAGTTTAAAATTTAGAATTTTAGTTTTTAGTGTTCAAAAGAATTTGAGTATCTTAATATTTGAGATTTAGAGTTGGGGTATAAGATTTAAAGTTTAATGATTGAAGTTTGAAGTTTAGAAGCATGGGATTTAAGATTTAGAGTTTAAAATTTGGAGCTTTTAAATTTAAGTTTAAGAATTTGAGATTTAAATTTTTAATTCTTGGTGTTTGAGATTATGAGTTTTAAAATTTTAATGTTTATAGTTTAGAATTAAAATTTAAGATTTAGCATTTTTGAGTTTGGATGTTTAGTATTTAAATTTTAGAGTTTGAGATTTTAAATTTAAAATTAAAATTTTAAAGTTTAGAATTTTTGAATTTGAAATTTATGATTTAAAATTTTAAGTTTTGAGATTTTAAATTTTAAATTTTACCTTTTGAAATTTAAAGATTAAATTTTGAAATTTGAGATTTAAAAATTTAAATTTAAAATTTAACATTTAAGATTTAAGATTTAAAATTTAAAATATTAAAGTTTGAAACTTGATGATAGAAATTTTATAATTTTGGTGTTTTATATAGTTTTTACTTTTAAAATTTTAAACTTTTTTTTATGTACTTTTTCTTTTTCTATTTGAATTATAATTTAAAATATAAATAATAATTTTTTTAAAAAAAAAGTTTTGGAAAAATTATTTTTATTTAAAGAATCATGATGAAATTGAAAAACAAATAAAGAAAATAAAGAGTAATTTAGTCAAAATTGTTAAAAAAGAAAAAGGTAAATAAGTATGTATATATGTCCATAAAAAAGTCCTTTTATTGGGGTACAATAATTATCACTTAAAAGTTGATTGCCTTATTCTTTTCCTCTTCGAAGTTCCCATTTCACACTACTTGCATCATGCAGTGAGGACGAAACTGAGGTATCCATGTATGCTATATATGTTTTTTGAGTTATAACGCTTAGGAGCTTTGGATCTAATCTCGATCGCCTCGACTTCCACCATATAATTCATAATTAAAGCAGTGTTGTTTACAACTGTTTCTTCATCTTAGTGATTTTTTTTTTCACTCACTCATTTTTTTTTTACTGGCAATATGACAGAATTATTGAAATTAATTTTGTAGTATATATTCATATATTATAGTACCCTCGTATCTTATAACTGCATAATCTCATGTGACCATCTATCAGAGGTAGCCATGGAGGCAAACTGAACCAACGATTCTACAGAATTCACTTTTTCAAGGTATATTGTGAAGGATACCGTAGGAGATACTCATCATGGGACGATCAGGTATTCTTCTCTAAGACAGATAGTGCTGGGGTCAAGTAGTTATTTGCTTTGTCAGGCAAGTGTGCAACCTGAATAGATGCAGACAAAATATTTCAGTCTCCAAGCATGCACACATCATCACAAGACACTGCTTTATTTTATTTTTCCTTCACAAAAACGCTATCAATTTTCGTACACATACCAGCTCGTAAAGCTCCCTCCCTTCCTCAGCAACATACTCGTAACATACCTGAACAAGTTTAAAAAAACTTCAGTTTCTTTTAGTCGAAATTCAATCTTACAACCGAGCGGCAATTACCCACATCAAAGCTTTTGTTTCTGGCAGTTGAATCATGTAGTGCTTTCACACATATATCAGCCACATCGGCGCAGCTGATGCCCTAAAAGTCATGTATAACATTTAGCATTAGTCAGATCAATCATTTTTATAAATGTCACTCATGTTAGACACTGCGTAATATTTTGAATTTTGTAATGTTGCTGTGTGTGAGTTCATAACGTGTCTTATGTATATGTCAGTATCTATATTTCTTAATTTGTAATAAAGGTTTTAATAATGGATAATTTTAAAAAGATTACACAATTGACAAACCTGAGATATTCTGTTTCCTTGGTCAAATATTAGAGCACGCTGCCCACCGGGTTCTTCCTGCAAGGGTTTCATAGGGTATCTTTTAGACGAGAGAACACTAAATATTTACTATACTATCAATTTATATCGGATGAAGGCCTCTTGAAGAGTTATCTCATTTTTTATTATACGCATGGTTTTAACCTACAACGGAAGTACACGAATGAAACTTAGCAAAAACAAACAATCTAATAAATAGTCCCTCTGCATATTTGACAGTAAACACCTTTAAATAAGCCATTGCCCAAGTCACATTGAGGGGCCATAAAAACAAATCCTATCCTATAACGAAAATGACGACAGTAAGTTGTCAAGGGAAATATTTCACCAAAATATATGTCCAGAAAATAAGAGCATTACATTTCAACCAAACACAGCACATAACTCCTTTTTTTTTTTGTAGAAAAAGAAATTCCATTAAGAAAGATGAGAAATACGGAGAGAGGAGGATAATAAATCCTCCACAAGAAAACTACTGAAAGAGAAGATTACAAAGGAGAAAAAAAAGGGACCATGAGCCGTACACCAAAGAGAAGCCCACCCAAATATCCTCCCAAAATCTAATACAAAAACCATCAACTAATCTTAAGAAAGAAAAGGATGAAAAGAGTCATAACACTGAAATAAATTTTCAAGAACTTCCATGAGTAGTAGTGAGCACCAAATTGGCATCCTACCTGTTCTAACTTAAACCATACTGCATTACTTGATGCCATAAGAAGTCTCTTGAGGAAAATTCCAAAGCCATTCACCCACCAAAGCAATGTTCTTAGCCACCAACTTACCCAAACCTCTTTCACTCTTCAGTCTACAACAAGTTTCCCATCCTACAAGATGATCCCTTCTCAAATCACTGACCCTTAACCAAAGAAAATCTCGCATGGTTCTCTCCAATCTCTGTGCTACTCATAAAAGGATATGAAATAGGGAAATGATAATAAAGGAGAATGCTAGCCAAACATGACTGAATAAGGGTAACTCGACCATCCAAAGAAAAATACGTGCCCTTCCAACCATCCAAACGTTTGGAGACTTTTTGAATCATAGGATATCAAAAAGAAAAAGCCTTTGGGTTTCCTCCTAAAGGAATACCCAAGTAAATCAAAGGCCATTGAAGAATTTGACAACCTGACATAGAAGCAAAGTTACCCAACTCGTCATTGGACACATGAATACTTGCCAATCCACTCACTCATTTATCTTCAGTCCAGATAAAAACTCGATGATATCTAGGAGAGAAAGACCATTGGCAAAACTCCCTTCATCAACCTCCAAGAAGAGAATAGTGTCCTCTGCATAGCTCTAGAAAACATCCTACTCAACACATCAACCACTAGAGTAAACAAGAAAGGAGGCAAAGGGTCCCCTGCCTGATTCCTCAATGCCCTTGAAACCAAGAATTAGGTTCCTCATTGACAATAACTGAGAAAGTAGACAAGGACAGAAAATATGTGATCCAACAACTCCATTTTGCCCTGAAACCCTTTCTAACAAGTACCTTATCAAGGAAACACCAACTAACATGACCATAGGCTTTCTAAAAATCTAATTTAAAAAGGAAGCCCTGTTTCCCTTCTTCTCATATCTTCCACCACTTCATTTGCCATTAAAGTTGAATCTAAAATCTACCTACTAAAATAAAAGCACTTTGATTCTCCGTAATGACATCCTTGAGTAGCTCACTCAATCTACTGGAGAGAACCTTAGTGTTTAACTTGTAAACACTAGTCACCAAACTAATAGGCCTAAAATCCTTAACTCTCATGGACTTATCCTTCTTGGGCACAATGGTGATGAAGGTAGTGTCAACAGATAGCTTTGCATTAATGTGCTTTGTATTAATGTCCACGGATATCTTTAATTTGTTCCCTTGATTTACTCTTTTGCATTATTATCTTGATTTGCTTTTAATGAGCTTATTTATTATCAGATTGTATAGGCAGATATTTAGCCTTGATTCTAGAGATAGAATGCTTCTGTATATATTATATAATGAAGAGAAATCACAGCCTGGTGGGCAAGCGATTGATACATCATTTTTTGGCTTATTGACATGGTATCAGAGTAGGAATAATCTTTTGGTTGTGTGCGTCTTTTTTCCAAACTTCGTGTATCGGTGCCTTCTGCAGCCAAGACAACGCGCGTTTCTGGCTGGGTTGCGTCATCGTTTCGGTTCTGGTGTATCGAACATCATCGTTGTTATGGATTCCTGATCTGCGGCATTCCATTTCTCGGCGCTTTCTGAACAGTCTCGGGCTGGGTCGCATCTCCTGAGTCTCTTGGCGTGCGTTTCTTGGCTGAGTCTTGGCGTTCTGTTTCTCGGCATCTTCTGTATCAGGCGTATCCAAGTGCTACGCATATCAACGTTCTGCGTCTCGGTTCCTTCTTTGCGGTTCGACTCCTTCAGTTTCTACGTCTCGGCCCCTTCTGCGCATAGCGACAGTCGTGGCATCTCGGCATTTTTCTGTCTCTGTGGTATCCAGACCCAACTAACATGCCGCAAGCCCAACAGGCTTTTGTTTCTGTTTTTCTCTGCACGTGGTTTTTAGGCCTGGTGTTGTTCAGCAGCAACCTCTGTTTCAGGTTTTATTTTGTTCCTTTATTTTCTTGGCTCATTATTTTTGTGCTGTCTCGGATTTTTTTTATTTTCAATGGATTCTGCACCAATGTGTGTCAAGTTTACGGGCAAAAATTACGCTACTTGGGCGTTTCAGTTTGAATTTTTTCTCAAATGCAAAGACCTTTGGGGTCACATTGATGGCACGGATGTTGCACCAACATTTGACACTGACAAATCCAAAGATGTTGCGTCTTCTCCTTCTTGGGCTGTGCTTGATCCTAGAATCACGTCTTGGCCTCTTGGTTCGGTGGAGCCCCATATTGTGACCAATTTGCGGGCTCATCGCACGGCTCAATTTATGTGGAGCTATTTGAAACAAATTTATCATCGAATTAATGATGCTCGCCGTTTTCAGTTGGAACATGCGATTACTATGTTTCAACATGGTAGTCTTTCCACTCAAGACTACTACTCGACATTTTCGACTCTTTGGCATGAATATACGGATTTAGTTATAGCTAATGTTCTTGCTGCTGCTCTTTCAACTATTCAGAATCTTCACAATACTAGTTAGCGTGATCAATTTCTTATGAAACTACGTCCGGAATATGAATCTGTTCGCTCCTCTCTGCTGAATCGATCACATGTTCCTTCTCTTGATATTTGTTTTGGTGAGTTACTTCGCGAAGAACAACGTCTTAGTATTCAGATTATTTTGGAGCAATCTCATGGAAGTTCTGGGACGGCAGCTATGGCTTATGCAGCCCAAGGACCACCTATGCCTTCTAAAAATTTGCAATGTTTCTGCTGCAAAGCATATGGGCATATTGCTGCCAATTGTCCTAAAAAATATTACTCTTATTGTAAGAAAAATGATCATATTATTAAAGAATGCCATATCCGCCCTCAGAATCGTCCGGCTCAAGCCTTTCAAACTGCTGTTACTATTCCTCCAGTGTCTTCTGCACCACATGGTTCTTCTTCAAGAGCTTCCTCTGATTTTGCACCGCCTGCACCAACTTACTGCACCCCTGAAATGGTGCAGCAGATGCTAGTTTTCGCATTATCTGCGATGGGATTTCAAGGTAATAATTCTACTATACTCTGGTATGTAGACTCCGGTGCTTCTAATCACATGACAAATACTCCCAAAACTCTGTCTCATGTTTGACCTTATGCTGGTCAATCTACTATTCAGACTACTAATGGCAATTCTTTGGCCATCGCTGCGGTCGGAAATGCCTCCTCTACGTTTATTGATGTGTTTCTTGCTCCTCAACTTTCCACAAATATTATTTCTGTTGGTCAATTTGTTTCCACTATTTTTACCTATTCCAGCTCTTCCTTCCGTTTCTTCTATTACGTCTTTTACTTGTAATAATGTTCCTACTTTGAGTATGGTGTGGCATCGTCGTTTAGGTCATCCTAATCCTCAAATTTTATCTCATGTATTGAACTCTGATTTTCTTGATAATAAAGAACGTTCTTCTTTATCTCTTGAGTGTGATACTTGTAAATTTGGTAAAAGCAAAACTCTTCATTTTCCTTTGCATGCTAATAGAGCTTCTCATTGTTTTGATCTTATCCATAGTAATGTTTGGGGTCCTTCCCCAGTTAGGTCACATGAAAAATTTAAATATTATGTGACTTTCATCGATGATCATAGCAGATTCACTTAGATTTATTTTCTTCGCTCTAAATCTGAGATTTTTCGTACTTTTACTGAATTTTTAGCGTATGTTAAAAATCAGTTTTCTACGAATATTAAGACATTATGTACCGATTCTGGTGGTGAATATATATCGACTGAGTTTCAGGCATTCTTGGCTTCCAAAGGGATCATACATCAACGTTCATGTCCCGCTACTCCTCAACAAAATGGAGTAGCCGAACGCAAGAATCGTCATCTTCTTGATATGGTACGTACTCTTTTGTTAGAATCTTCTGTTCCATCCATGTTTTGGGTTGAGGCTTTAAAGACTGCTACTTACTTGATTAATCGTTTACCTTCCCAAATTTTACACATGGAATCTCCCTACTTTCGTCTGTTTGCTAAAGAACCTAGTTATGATAATTTTCGTATATTTCGCTATGTATGTTTTGTTCATTTACCTCCTTCTGAGAGACATAAATTATCTGCTCAATCCGTTCGACGTGTTTTCCTTAGATATAATGTGTGTCAAAAGGGATTTGTTTACTATGATCCCACTTTATATCGTACACGTATTTCTCGAAATGTTATTTTCTTTGAAAATCAACATTTCTTTCCTGTTTCATCTATGTCATCTTCTTCTTCTTCCATTGTGGTCCTCCCTTCCTTTGAGCAGTCTTTCTCAGATCTTCATCAAGTTAGGTCTCGCTTTAAACCCGGTATGGTGTATACAAGACAATCTCACACATGGTCTCTTCCGGTAGCTCAACCGATATCTGCTCCTAACATGCACCAGAATCAGTCAGACGCAGCACCTCCAGAGCCTTTGGTACGTCGCTCTCCTCGAGTGTCTGTACCTCCTGATAGGTATGGTTTTTCTTCAGGCACTACTATTTCAACTCTTACTGCTGCCTTGTCCAATTTTGATATTCTCACATGCTACTCACATGCTGTTAAGCATGACTGTTGGCGACAAGCTATGCAGGAAGAAATTGTCGCTCTAGAGGCCAATCACACCTAGGACATTGAGCCGTGTCCTTCCACTATTGTTCCTCTGGGTTGTAAATGGGTTTACTCAGTCAAGGTTCGCTCTGATGGAAGTTTGGATCGTTATAAAGCTCGGTTTGTTGTCCTTGGGAACCATCAAGAATACAGTGTGAATTATGAGGAGACCTTTACTCCTGTGGCTAAGATGACCACTGTTCGTATGATTCTAGTTTTTGCTGCTTCTAATGATTGGCCACTACATCAGATGGATGTTAAAAATGCATTCCTTCACGGAGATCTTAAAGAGTGTATTTATATGAATCCACCTCCGGGATTATTTTCTTCTCCAACCTCCAATGTGTAAACTTCGTCGCTCTCTTTACGGTCTCAAACAAGCTCCACGAGCCTGGTTTGATAAATTTCGAACCACGTTATTACAAATTTCTTTCCAGCAAAGCAAGTATGACACTTCATTATTTTTCCGGAAATCAACCATGGGTCTTGTTGTCCTTTTGGTCTATGTTGATGATATTGTAATCACAGGTTCTGATTCTGCTTTACTTGTCCAACTCAAGACACATCTTTCACAATCCTTTCATATGAAAGATCTTGACTCTCTCACGTATTTTCTTGATCTTGAGGTACATCGTAGTCCCTCTGGTATTTCTCTCAATCAACATAAATATGCTAGTGATTTGGTAGCTACAGCTGGATTGCAGAAAGTTACCTCTCTTGATACACCCATGGAATTAAATGTCAAACTTCGCAAAGAGGAAGGTGATTTACTCGTTAATCCCAACTTATATCGCAGATTGGTGGGTAGTCTTGTCTATCTCACCATCACTAGACTAGATATTTCTTTTGTTGTACAACAAGTCAGTCAGTTTCTTCAGAATTCTCGTCATCTTCATTTGGCTGTTGTTCGTCGAATCATCCGCTATGTTTGAGGCACTTCTACACGGGGTTTATTTTTTCCCGCAGGCAATTCTCTTCGTCTTGTTGCTTATAGCGATGCTGTTGGGCTGGTTGTGCTGATACACGTCGCTCCATCACTGGTTGGTGTATGTTCTTAGGTGATGCATTGATCTCCTGAAAGAGTAAAAAGCAAGACAAAGTTTCTAAGTCATCTACTGAATCCGAGTACCGAACAATGTCTCTTGCTTGTTCGGAAATAATTTGGCTTCGGGGTTTGCTTGGTGAATTAGATTTTTCTGCTAATGATCTTACACCTTTACATGCTGATAATACCAGTGCTATTCAGATAACAGCCAATCCTGTCTATCATGATCGCACAAAGCATATTGAAGTCGACTGTCATTCTATTCGTGAAGCCTTTGAAGCTCGTGTTATTACTCTTCCTCACATTTCTACTGAACTACAAATTACTGATATTTTCACCAAAGCTCTCACTCGTCATCGACATTGTTTCCTCAGTAGCAAATTGATGCTTGTTGATCAACCCGCATCAATTTGAGGGGAGCTGTCAACAGATAGCTTTGCATTAATGTGCTTTGCATTAATGTCAACGGATATCTTTGATTTGTTCCCTTGATTTACTCTTTTGCATTATTACCTTGATTTGCTTTTAATGAGCTTATTTATTATCAAATTGTATAGGCAGATATTTAGCCTTGATTCCAGAGATAGAATGCTTCTGTACATATTATATAATGTAGAGAAATCACAGCCTAGTGGGCAAGCGATTGATACATCATTTTTTGGCTTATTGACAGGTAGAATTCATACTCACAAGAATCTTACCCTTGCGATGAAATTTTTCAACCACTATACATAAATCTCCCTTAATTATATCTGAACAATTTTGGAAGAATCCCACGTTGAAACCATATGGACTCAGAGCTTTATCTTTCATCCTTGCAAAAAACAGAATGAGATATTTCTTCTTTAAAAGGTCTTTCCAGACAAGCTGCCTTAGCTGTAGAAATAGACCACAATCTAAACCTTCCAAAAAAGGCCTACTAGATCAATCCTCTTTATAAAGAGCATCATAAAATTGAGTAATCTTTTCAGCCACATCTTCTACATTTGTAATATAGCTGCCATCATCAAGTTCCAACCCTTTAATCAGACTTCTCTATCTTCTAATTGTTGCCAATCTATGAAATAACTTGGTATTGGCATTGCATTCCTTAATCCACTTAGTCCTAGACTTTTGACTTATCTCCTCTAAGAGACATCTCTTTCGACTAGTTTCCCAAAGAAGGTCTCCTCACTTTATCTTCAGAAGAGCTTAGCCCCTCTAACTCCAACTTATCTAGAGAATCAATCTCTCTTATTAAGCAATCTTTCATTCAATTCACATCCCCCAAACACATCCTAACTCCACACCTTCAAATTCTCCTTAAGAACCTTTAGCTTCTTCATAAACTTAAAAACCTTCCCAACCGTCCACAGAAATTCCTATCCCAACTCTTCCTCACAAAATCATAAAAAGAGTGATGATCCAACCATATATTCTCAAAAGTAAAGGGGTAGGTCTGTACTTGACCTTAGCAAACTCCAAAACCACAGGAAAATGGTCTAATACAAGCCTAGGAAAAATCTCTTAAACCAAATAAGGAAAAGCTTCTTCCCTAGCATTTATAAAGAGAAAACAATCCAATCTAGAAGAAAAAGTTGACCCCTTGAAGCTTCGTGATACTAACTCTAAGCTTTTTCATAGAGTAGCAATAGGGAGAAGGAGAAAGAGCTTGATCAAAGGTTTGCAGCTTGATGATGGTATCCATGTTACTGATTTAGGGATTGTTACTTAGAAGATCACCCAGTTTTTTGTAGATCTTTACAAGGAGGATGTTCCAATTAGGCTTTTCTTGAAGGGATGTGTGGAAAATAATACCGGAGAGGAGGAGAGAAAACACTGCTGAGAGACTTCTTCATATGCAAAAAAATACAAGAGTAGGACCAGAATGTATAGTAATATTCTGGTAGATAATATCCCAAAAGTTTGGGGATTATAATCAACAAAAAACTAAACATAAATAGGATAATAACTATCTTGATTTTATTCCCTAAAAATAAGGATTGATATGCTCAATCTTTAATTTAATAATTATCCTAATCTAGTCTCCAGGAATCTCGCCAATTAGGATCCCGAGAAGGTTTGATCTTTGACACTAGATTGTATACATTATACAATCCTAGCTTGTAAACCATTCTCTCAAAGAGGGGTCTAGGTAGCCCTTTGGTTAGGATATCTACTGTTTGATTAGTTAAAGCTGCATGAGGAATGCAAATAGTTTCTTCTTCTATATTTTCTTTGTTGAAGTGGCAATCAACTTCTATACGTTTAAGGCGGTCATGATGTACAGAGTTGTATACTACGCTGATGGCTGCTTTGTTGTCACTAAACAATCGCGTAGGCTCCTTATTTGTAACTTGAAGTTCTTCACGTAGTAGTTTAAGCCAAATTAACTCACTCCATTGGCTAAGAATCTAAGTTCAGCTTTTGCATTGCTTCTAACTATCGTTTTTTTTCCTTCTCCATGTCACAAGGTTTTCCCACATAAAAGAACAATAGCTCGATGTAGATCTTTTATCAGCTACTAATCCAGCACAATCAACAATAGTATAGGGTTCAACTTCATGAGACTCTCCTTCCTTAAAAAACAATTCTTTTTTGGGGCTTCCTTTAAGGTACTTCAAAATACGGATAACTACTTTTAGCTATTCCTCACGAAGATCATGCACAAACTAGCTTACCATACTAACAGCATAGGCTATATCAGTTATGTGTGGGCTAGGTAGATTAGTTTTCCAACTAAGCTTGGATATCTATCCTTTTCCAAAGGTTTACTTGTATTTTGTCCTCCAAGGTTGATGTCAGGATCAGTTGGAGTGTCAACAAGTTTGCACCAAAATAACCCAATCTACTTTAAGAGGTCCAAGGTATATTTTCTTTGAGTAGCAGAAATTCTAGATCAATTCTTAGCAATTGCCATTCCCAAAAAAATATCTTAACATACCAAGGTCGACTTCAACAAGTTTCTTCTTTAAGGAACATATTTCTGAAACATCATCTCCTATTACTAGAACATCATCTACATAAATAATGACAATAGTTGACTTACCTCCTTCATGTTTGTAGAAAGAGTATGATCACTATGAGCTTGTTTATACCCCTAATGAAGAATAGCCTTCATGAATCTCTCAAACCATGCCCTCAGTAATTGTTTTAGTCTATAAAGGGATTTTTATAGCTTGCATACTTGCCCTGCTTGTGCTGCACTACCCCTAATGAAGAATAACCTTCGTGAATCTCTCAAACCATGCCCTCAGTAATTGTTTTAGTCTATAAAGAGATTTTTTTAACTTGCATACTTGCCTTGCTTGTGCTGCACTCTTAAAGCCTGATGGAGCATCCATATAGACTTCTTCAATCAAGTGTCCATATATAAAGACATTCTTAATGTCCAGTTGGTGTAGCTATGGAGAGAAAAATCCGAATGGTATTAAGTTTGGCAATCGAGACAAAAGTTTCTTGATATTCTACCACTTATGTCTCAGTGATGCGTGCTTTGTATCTCTCAATGGTTCCATTTTATTTATATTTTACTAT
Organism: Gleditsia sinensis; assembly: GCA_037074535.1. Lineage (NCBI taxonomy): Eukaryota > Viridiplantae > Streptophyta > Magnoliopsida > Fabales > Fabaceae > Gleditsia > Gleditsia sinensis. The sequence continues at coordinate 87,846 of CM073469.1, read as the reverse complement.
CAATACCCATCCATAGCCATACAGCACCTCTGGATCTTTCAACTAGTTCTCATGTCCCATTTTTCTCTAGGGCTTGCATTTCTTCCTCCACAGCTTTACCCCATTCAATTCTTTAAAGAGCTTCTTTAATAGTATTGAGAATTTCTGTTTCTTCAAGACTAGAAGCAAGAGTCTTCATAGAGGTTGACAAATGGTCATATTGAACAAATGAAGCTATAGAATGTTGAGTATCCTCAAAGCAATAAGTAAATCATCAGAATTATTTATAGGAGGGTAGATAGTTGAATTACTTGAGTTTAAGTTAGATTCTTGGCATGTTTCAAGGGCAGGAGAAACTATATTACTTTGCTTCTTTCTTTGCCTACTGTAAGCCCAAAATTCTAGAATTTGCTATTACTGTTCTTGTTGGATATCCAGTTCTTCTTCTACCGTATTGTGTTCTTCATTCACCATTTTTTTTCTTGATTTCTATTGTCATTCTCAAATTCCTTACTTTCCATTATAGGCATACTGAGGCTTGTAGTCTAAGAATCAACTGTACAGGACATACTGGTGGAGTGAGGAGCTTAAGGAGAGAATGGAATTTTAGGAGAGAGCAGTAAAAAATTTCCTTCATTATCCTCCCAATTTTAGGAAGAGCTTAAGGAGTGTTTTCAAAAAAGGTGAAGGCCATGGTCACAATTTTTTCTTTTCAACATACCCTTTCTAGTTAGCAACATACCCAATGAAAATGAATTTAAGGGCTCTAGGATAAGGTTTGTTTAAGTTTAAATCATGGTTATGAGCATACACAATGCATCCAAACTCTTTTTAGGGGAAGGCTACTTATGGTTGTGTTTGGGAAAATATTTTGAGGTGTTCATGGAGGTTTGAAATTTGGGAACATGAGTAGGCATTCTATTGATTAGATAACAGGAAGGAAGCACAGTGTTCCCCCAAAAAATATTTGGGAGTATTAGTGGTGAACATGATGGACCTAGCCACTTTCAAGAGATTGTTTTTTCTTTCAGCAATTTCATCTCGTTGAGGTGTATTGGGACAGAAACTTTGATAAACAATACCATGAGTATTGAGATAGTTATCCAAGATTTTGTTAAAATATTCTTTTCCATTATCAGTATGCAAGACTTGAATATTTGTGCCATACTGTGTTTAACCATGTTTTGAAAATTAATAAAGACTTGTTTAATATCTGGAATAGATATTGGGATATTGTGAGAGTCCTAAATGTCACTATGAATTAGGGCAAAAGGTTTAGTAGCTTTATAGAATTTTGGTTTGAACACAGACCTTTGGTGCTTGGTCAATTGCCATTATTTTTTAAAAGCGAGGGTACAAATACTTTAAATAATTGAAACTTGGATGTCTTGACCTATAGTGCCATAACATGCCTTGATTTAGTCTTGAAGAGTTGCCAAATAACATTGTGAGCTTAACTAATTTCTTTGGTGTCCTTATCAAAATAATATAGCCATTCGCACTCTTTAGCATTGCCAATCCTTTTCTCCAAACTCTGGTCCCGAAATTCACAATTTGTGAGAAGACCATCCCACAATCACAATCTTTTAACAATTTTTCTTCCTTATAACAAGTTACAGGATAAATTTAGGACGTGTAAAACTAATTTAAGGCTAAGAGTTGAATTAATCTCAATAGTCCTAATACCAGCGACATGAGACAAAATCCCATAAGCAATTGTTATTTTAGCTTAACTATAATTTGGAGTATATGAAGAGAATAATTGAGTACAACCTGTCATACAGTCTGATCCCCAAAGTCAATAATCCATGAATTTTTTTCCTTCTTTTGTGCAATTTAGGGCACAATAGAAATTACCTAGTTAGGCTATAAGAGATAAACCAACAAATTTTTTTGGATTAAGTAGTTTGTATAGGCATTCAAGTTGCTCCGTATTAAGATTGAGATTACCCAAATTTTCTCCAAGTCTCTAGCCAGCAAATTTTCTCCAAAGATTGCCCTTTATAGAGCACTTGTGTTAGGTTTTGCTCATAGTCTTTTTAGCTCACCAGCATGGCAGGTTTTGTTTGGGCAGAACTTTTAGAATCACCAAGCATAATTCTTCTCCTACTTTCCTCCTTTCAAACTTCATCATAACTTCATCATGGTCCTTGTTTAGTCCCGCAAGGTAGTCATATGCACTGGTCTTTTCTATAAGTTTCACATATTTTTCCTAATGTTTATCACACCAATGTTCAAATAGATCCAATTCCTACCAAAATTTAGTAAGGGTAGTATAATATTATGTGAAATTTATGCCCCTTGGTTTGAGATCCCTTTCTTTGTCCCTTAATTCACACAAATGGACTGAGTTTTCAAGATCAGAGTAAACAAATTTGACCTAAAAGACCAATCTTTGTGATTTGAAGAGGGGAGTTATCGAGGGTAGTAGGAGTAGAGTGAATGGATGTAGTGGGATTAATTGTAAGGCTTGGTATAGGGAAGGATTCGGCCGTTATCTAAGGGCTTGCTTGAAGCTGGCCATGATCCTCTCCTTTCAACGGTAACTCATGATACCATGTGGAAAATAATACCATAGAGAAGAGAGATTATAAACTAATATTCTGGTAGATAATATCCCGAAAGTTTGGGGATTATAATAAGCAAAAAACTAAAGATAAATAGGATAATAACTACCCTAATTTTATTCCCTAAAAATAAGGATTGATATGCTCAATCTTTTCTTTAATAGCTATCCTAATCTAGTATCTACGAATCTCGGCAACTAGGATCCCAAGAAGGCTTGATCTCGGACAGGTTGGATTGGGGGTAGGTCTCTTTAGCGAAAAAAGTTTGGTTAGAAAGGCCTTTTGAACAATAAGAGATTCAGCAAGCTGTTTCTTGTATGGATTAAGATAGATGGTTTTACAGGTGGTTCTTGCAAAATTGTTGTGACATAATCAAGAGGGATATGTATAGATTTTGAAGAGTTTTATCAAAATGGCAAGATTCCTATAAGTACAAATTCTACTCTCATTACCCTTGTTCCTAACAAGGATAAATATATTAGTTATAGATTATATGCCTATTAGATTGGTCACCAGTGTTTATAAGTTGATCACTAAGGTACTTTCATGTAGATTAAGTGAGGCACTTTCAGATACTATTACAGAGAACCAAAGTGGTTTTGTTCCAGGTAGGTAGATTTTGCATGTAGCTTTAGTGGCTAATGAAGTGGTGGAAAATATGTGAAGGCAAAGGAAGAAGGGCTTGGTTTTTAAGTTAGATGTTTTAAAAGCCTATGATCATCTCTTTGGGGTTTGATGGAGGAAGAGGATTATGGGTTGTTCATCCTCGTCTACTTTCTTGGTTATTGTTAATGGGGAGCCTCTAAGTCCAGGTTTCAAGGTCAAACAGGTGTTAGGCAGCAAGACCTTTTGTCTCCTTTATTGTTTATGTTAGTGGTTAATGTGTTGGAGAGGAGTGTTATGAAGGGAGTCTCTATTGGTTCAAATAGGGTGATGGCTTCACATATACATTTTGCTAATGACACGATTCTATTTTTAACAGGGAAAGTTTTGATAGTGTGTTGGGCATCTTACAGGTCTTCGAGGTTATCTCTAGGCTTAAGATTTTATTTGTCTAATAGTGGATTGGCTGGTATTAATGTGCCTAATGAGCATCTTCAAGATTTGGCTTCTATGGCATGTTGTCAAATTCTTCAGTGGGTATTGGTATATTTGGTTATTCCTTTAGGAGGAAACCGAAAGGCTGTATCTCTTTGGGATCTTGTGATTCAAAAAATTTCCAAATGGTTGGATACTTGGAAGGGTTCATATTTTTCTTGGAGTGGTCACATTACCCTAATTCAATCTTGTTTATCTAGCATTCCTCTTTATTATTTGCCCCTTTTTTGTATCCCTGTGGGTGTGGCACATAGATTGGAGAGAATTATGCGGGACTTTTTATGGCCTGGTGTTGGTGATTTGAAAAGGGAACATCTCGTCCTTGCATAATGCACCAATTAATCATTTTTGTATCCTTCAAGATGCTGCAATTTCTTGGAACTTACATTTTTTCAGAAATGTTCAAGATTTGCAATCACTTTTGCTTCTTTTAGAAAATGTCAATTTTACATCTATTCTATATAGGAGAATTTGGACTCTTGCTCCTTCTAGTGTTTATTCTTGTAAGCCGTTCTTCCATTTTTAAGCTCATTCTCCTAACAGGAAAAAGTTTGTTCTAGATAAAGTTATTTGGAAATCTAAAGCTCCCTCTAAGCTGAGTTTTTGTTTGGATTGTGGTACTAAATATGATTAACCCTAATGACTTGTTGCAGATTCGTAGGCCTACTTCAGATATTTCTCCTAATATTAGTGTTATGTGTATGAATAGCTTAGAATTAGTTGCACGTCTCTTCTTACACTGTCAAGTTGCTGAATTTCTATGGAATAATTTGTTTGGAGCATGCGAAGAAAGTTGGGTTTGTCCTAACTCTTTGGAGGCTTTTCTACCAGTAACATTTGACGGGTTTGGAAGGACAAATGAGGCTAAGTTTTTGCTGTTTGGTGGTGTATTTGGTGGAAAAGGAATGCAAGAATTTCTCAAGGCACTTCGATGTCTTTGGACATGTTATGGGAGAGAATAAAGTTTATGGCTTCTCTTTGGTGTTCAGCTCATGGTCTCTTCAAGAGAATTGCCTTTTCAGAATTGCTAAGAGATTGGATTGCAATTTTGCATGTTTAAGTTTGAGTTGTTTGTGTCTTTCTTAGCTTTGTAGTTTTTTGTCAAAAAAGAAGATGAGTTTGATGTTCTAAAGAGGTTTAAACTTGATTGTGGCAAAGGTTATCTTGATTACTAATTTATTGGGATTTAATTTTTTGTATATATCTTTTACAGATTCTGTGGAAGATTCATCTTGATTCTAGGCTGTTAGGATTTCTTTTATTTTCTCCCCTTATCCTTTCCCATTTTATAGCTCTTCCCCTGTTGTATATATGTAATGACACGGCTTCAATGAAATGCAAGCAATTACTTGCTCATGATCACATGGTATTAGAGCGAGATGAGATAGTCACCGCTGAAAACATGCTAGAGTTGAACCCAAAAAGAGATGAACTGTGTTATTGTCATGAAATTGGCCATTGGAGATTATTGTCAGGCCGAAAAACATACTTTCTAGTGATGCAACAATCCTAGACCAAGCTAATTTACAAGCCATACAACAATGGAAGATGGACAATTCGATGGTCTCTTCATAGCTTATCAACGCCATGATACCATTGATCAAGAGAACCTTCATATTCCTGCCAATAGCACATAAAATTTGGGAAGGTGTGAAAGAGTCATATTCCGATGGAGAAAATGCTTCACGCTTTTATGAAATTAAAACAAGGCTATGGCAGATGAAGCAAGAAGAGTGTGATGTTATAGAATACTGGGTAGATATGGTAGTATTATGAGCAAGTTTTTGAATTTATGGCAGGATTGAACAAGAGCTTTGATTATTTCAGAAGCAGGATTTTAAGCCACATTCCCTTGCCTACAACCAAGGCGGTTTTTATTAAGGTTAGAAGGGAAGTAGCAAGGAGAAAAGTTATGCTAAGGGAAGAACCAGTCCCAACCTCACTATGCTAGAAGGGTTTGCAATGGTGTCCAGGAGTAGTGAACAAAGTCAAAAAGGACAAAGGATGTAGTGTGATCATTGTAAGAGAAATGGTCACACCAAAACATGTTAAGATATCCATGAAAAACTACTAGATTAGAAGCCACAAAAAGGAAAGGAAAGATGTTAACGAGCCTCAAATGAAGCTGGTCTGGGAAAAGTTAGAGGAAAACCAAAGACCACAGACCATTGACCATAATATCTCCTTGAAAACCTTACTTGAGATGTCGAACAATCTACAAGATTGCGAACAACAACCAAAGAAAGGTGCATCTGCCAATATTACAATAAAAGGTAATGTTACTTGAGCTTTACGTACACCATTTGATCGAAGAAGATGGATAGTAAATTCCGATACATTGACAGATGATTCTCATCTCTTTAATAATTACACTCCTCGTGCTGGTCATGAAAAGATCAGAATTGTATATGGCACCTTATCTCCTAGAAAAAGGAGTATAAAAATCATAAACTTTGTGAATTTAGATTTTGTACTTCATGTCTCAAACCTAACACGTAACCTAATTTCAATTAGCCAGTTGACTAGACAAGTTAATTGTAGTGCTCACTTCTTTTCTACTCGTATTTTATAGGATCTGTCATTCGAAGAGATTACTGGGAGTGCTAAGAAGTCCAAAGGAGTATACTACTTCGATGAAAATAAAGAGTAACTTTAATTCACCAAACTTGTGTAATAATGCTTTTATTTTCAAGAATAATGAACTTTTGTTATGGTATAAAAGGATGGAACATCCTAACTTTCAATACATGTCATGTGTTTTCCAAGACTTTTATAAATAATAATTGACGATGACTGTGAGTTTGCTAAACACAAAAGAACTTCTTTTAAGAGACCAGAATATAAATCCACTAAACGTTTCTCTCTTGTGCATAGTGATCTGTGGGGCCCTTCTCGTATTACAAATCGCACTAATTCAAAATGTTGATTACCTTTATTGATCACACCCGTTTAGGCTAGGTTTATCTCCTAAAAAACAAAACTAAAGTTCTTGCTATTTTTATTAGTTTCTATAAGATGATTAAAACATAATTTCAAACTAGTATTCAAATTCTCGATACCAATAATGGCACTGAATATTTTAATAAACATGTCCATAACTTTTTACAAAAATATGGCATTGTTCATAAAAGAACATATGTCAGTAGTCCTTAACAAAATGGCATTGCTAAAAAGAAAAATAAACACTTTCTTAAGATTGATAGGGCCCTAAAGTTTACTAATAATGTGTCAAAATATTTGTGGAGTGATACCATTCTCACTACTATCTACCTCATCAACAGATGCCTAACCGCATTCTCTCTTTTAAATCTCTTCTTCCAAAAACTTAAAGAAACTCACAACATCTCTCATCTTGAAACTAGTCTTCCTCTAAAAGTTTTTGAGTGCTCTGTTTTTGTCCACCATCATCAACACAACAAACTGGATCTTAAAGCTGTCAAATGTTTGTTCTTTGGCTATTCAGCTACACAAAAAAAGTACAAATGTTATGATCCTCAAGCTAAGAGATTCTTTGTCAATGTAACTCTTTTGAAGAGGAACCCTTCTTTCCTAAGTCTTTGATTCAGTGAGAGAGTTGGAGTAAGTATGAATCTCAGCTTTGGAACCCTGCTCCATTCCTAAGCCCATTTCTAAAATCAGCCCTTGTGGTTAAAGAGGATTTATGTCTCCAGTGATGTTACTTTTTTAGGGGAAGAATTCACTTATGGAAGATAAGAGAGATCTTGATTTTCTTCCCCCTGATTTGCCATCTTCTTCCTTTCCTTTATTAGGTTCACACTCAAACTCACAAAACCCAAAAAACCTGTGTCCTTCTATACCAAAGAACCATCCAGAAAAGACAAGTTCTACCCTTGAGGATGTGAGATACAGTAAAGGCATTGTGTTTTCAAAGAGGAAGAATGATGTTTTGGAATTTGTGCAAGTCTTAGAGCCCAATCCGAATCTTGAGAATGAGGTAACAATTTCTAAACTCACATTGCAAAATGACTGTACCCAATATGGATATCAGTGACCAAAACCTTCCTGTAGCCATTAGGAAAGAAACTAAAGAATGTACAAAATAACCTTTATATCCTCTCAAATTTCATGTCTTTCAAGAATTTTTCACCATCTCACATGGCCTTTCTTGTTAGCCTAAACACCATATTCATTCCTACCACTTTATCTAAGGCATTATCAAATGAGAAATGGAAACAAGCCATGAATGTTGAGATGGATGCATTAAAGAAAAAAGACCTGGGAGTTAGTAAAATTACTTGAAGGAAAAAAGGTAGTAGGATGTAAATGGATTTACACAAACTTACAAGATTGATTATTTGGAGAACTTTGCTCCATTAGCCAAAATAAATATTGTTAGGATCTTGTTGTCATTAACAACTAATTTTAATTGAGACTTCTAACAGTTTGATGTCAAAAATGAATTTCTGCAGAGAGTTAGAGGAAAAATTTTATATAGAAATTCCACCAGGCTAAGAATAAATTGGCTGCCCAAATAGTGTGTAAGTTGAAGAAAGCCTTGTACGGGTTTAAACAATCTCCACGAGCATGGTTGGAAGATTTGGAAGGGTTATGATAGCCTTGACATATAGATAGAATCAAGGAGACCATACATAGTTCATTAAACATTGGGGAGTCACCGCTCTATTGGTGATTTTGATGATATAATAGTAACAAGAGATGATAATAAAGAGAGACAAGTCATAAGCCAATGCTTGTTTAAGGGGTTAGAGATCAAGATGTTGGAAAGGCTAAAATATTTTCTTGGGATTGAAGTGACTCACTCTAAGAAAGGGGGAGTCAAGGAAACCATACATTGTTCAATAAACATTCAACTTTAGGGGGAGTCACCACTCTATTGGTGTATTTTGATGATATAATAGTAACAAGAGTTTATGATAGAGAGAGACAAGTCATAAGCCAATGCTTGTCTAAGGGGTTAGAGATCAAGGTGTTGAGAAGACTGAAATACTTCCTTGGAATTGAAGCATCTCACTCTAAGTAAAGTATATTCATTTCTCAAAAAAATATGTTATAGACCTTCTTAAGGAAACATGCAAGACAACATGTAAATCTGCAAATACTCCAATAGATCTTAATCATAGATTAGGGGAGGTAGAGGAGTACACTACAATAAACAGAGAAATGTATCTACATTTGGTGAGAAGACTTATTTATATGTCTTAAACACAACTAAATATAGCATATGCAATAAGTGTGATTAGTTAGTTTATGCACAATCTAAAAGAGGTTCACCTACAGGCAGCCCATCAAGTTTTACACTATCACGAAGGAACACAAGGGAAAGACATATTATTTAAAAGGAATGCAGGGTTATTAATCGAGGTATATATGGATGCACGCTATGCCGAGTCTACAATTGATAGAAGGCCAACTATAGCGTATTGTATCTTTCTTGGTGTGAATCTTATGACATGGTGGAGTAAGAAAGAAGGTGTAGAAGCACGGTTTAGTGCAAAAGCAAAATTGCGAGTAATGGCTCAAGATGTGTGTGAGTTGTTTTGGTTGAAAATCATCCTAGAAGATTTGAAGATTAATTGAGATGGACCAATGAGTCTTTATTGTGACAAAAGTCAGCAATAACATTGCACATAACCCCATACAGCATGATCGAACAAAACACATTGAAATAGATAAACATTTTATTACAAAAAAGTGAGAGAATAGATTGATCCATACACCATATGTATCTACACATGGCCAACTAGCAGATGTGCTTATCAACGGATTAAACAATTCAACCTTTCAGAGTATCACTTCCAAGTTAGGAATGGAAAATACCTATTTACCAGGTTGAAAGGGAGTGTGGAAAATATCTCCTTTTTAAATAGTGGCAATATTTTTGGGATGTAAATATTATAATTCTCCTAGAATTAAACTAATTTGTTTATCTTCCTAGGATTACACTTGTAAGTTTTTCTAATCCTATAAATTGCGAAATTGAGCAATTAATTCTCCATGTATATAAGGCATGACTCTATGCCTTTTGATATAAAATACAAGCATAAAATTTGTCACCACCCAATCTCTTTCAATGTCTATCAAAGAAATTACCTAAAGAACCTCGCAAGTAAAGCTCTATAAGCTCAAAGGAGAACAATCTTGTCCTACACAAGATGTAACACGTTAACAAATATAACAATGCAAATTCAGGTATATCTTCTATATGCAAGTATGAGCTTACAAACCTGCAAAGTAAAGAGGTAAATCTTGTGACTTAATTGGCATACAATTGTCAATTACGATTCCCCTAGTTTGCAAATAGGAGTTTACCTTTAGGGGACCAGGACGAATTATTGTGTATCCAAGACCAGATCTTCTTAAGGAATCTTCCCCAGCCTAGAGAAATTCCAAAAATTGACATAATCATGAATAGTTAAAAAATAAGCATCTCTCAACTAAGCCAAAGAAACTAGATCAAATAACTGGACTAACCTTCTTGGCTTTAAGAACCTGATCCCTTCTGGAAGGCTCAATCCCTAGTCCAGAACACGATACTAGGACAAAATCTGTTTCTTGTCCAGTCTGCAATATATTCACAGGAAAATATTCATAGGGTTAAACACAGTCCTTTTGATTTTTTCTTCTTTCACAGTCATGAACTTCAATGATTGGCAATCATGCGGAGCAAATAATGTTAATCTGCATGTTAACAATAACATAACATGTGCCATAAAGCACTGTTCATACTGCCAGGATATAATTCCCTCAATGCCTTGCTCCAAAATATCAATATCCCTATATGCAGGAGAGGCTCCATTAGAGATTGTGGGGGGAGGAAGAGAGCCACTTATCAACAAAGTTGACATCCATTGGAACCTCCTGGCATTATAAAGTTGCGAGGGCGAAGTACTGCAAATTCACTAATATACTTTCCTCTCCAGCTACTTCCCAGGATGGAGAGGGTTTAATAACCTTTGTTAGAGCACAAAAAAATAATGTCATCTTCCTCAAGGGGAATATAGTGGGAATACAGTAAACATGTGAATACAAAAAATATATCATGTGTGTGTGAGAGAGAGAAAAAGGGAGGAAGGGAAAGTAAATTTTAGAGAGCAATAATATAATAATAAATGACTTCAAAGATGCTCTTTGTAAGACATATCCATGACTTACAAACAAAAAATTCAATATGTTAATAAAATAATCACATGCCCATCTTTGCACACAATTATCTCATGAAAAAAAAAATATTGTTATAACCATTTTATCCTACTCATTCATCTCAACCTCACAGGAGCCACTAGTAGAGTTAGCTCTGCCATTAGAATTTACAATTGAACTAATGATTTTGCAATTTGAATCCATGAAAACTAGACCAACATATTATCAGCATTGTTGATTTTATGCCATAATAAGACGAAACTGCAGAAGAGCACATACAGGCAAGGCTTTTATATACTCCAATATAAGCTTAAAGCTTCTCAAATCTTGCTTCATAGCTGCATGTACTTCAACAGGCCTCTGAAACAAGAGTGAATATAGTATCAGCACACTGCAAATGCATGGGTAAATAGAAAAAGTAATCTCGAAAAGAAGTAACCAAACCGGAATTATGTTAATTATTGCAGCACGCATTTAGAAGTGTAATAAGTGGTTAAAGTGGAAAGGAAGACAATAATCATTGAAAAAGTAAATAAATAGAAAGGATAAGAAGGTAATAGTCTCTCTTTTGGCACCAAAGTTTCCAAACTAAGCTTGATTTGATTTTGATGATAACAAAGCTAGGAGAGAAGTGTTTTTATGTTTTAACGTCAAGTTATCAAAGTGTCTTATAAAGGGTAATACAAAAGAAATGAAAGTTCTCTAAAATTTATATGCACTATTACTGCTAATTCTGTACTTCAGTACTAAAGAATGCAGATTCAACAAAGCCATAAGAATGAACAAGTAAAAACTTTGTACCAGAGTTGTCTAAGTTTCAAGCTTGCTTTCTAGGTATAACAAGTTACAAATCATGCAAAGCTGGCCAAAGAAGTATTAGGCAAGCTTAGTCAACTACCAGAAGTGATTCAAGACAACTATAAGCAAGTCTCAGTGAGAGGAAACTACTAAAGATCCAACAGACTGCCAGAGTTTCTAGCCAACTACAAATATTAGTTGGATATTTGGACAAATCACAGTTAAAATTAGAAGAACATTCCAAGCCAACTACAAATTAGTTCCAAATAGCCAGCAGGATGAGATCAGTTTGAAATTCTGTCAAGCTTTCTTGCTAACGACATAAAAAACCATCCAGCAACAAATCTGGGGACAACTCAAATTTTCAATGACAATTAGTGGGTCAGTGACTGAGTGTCTGACTGACAGATGTGAGACACGGTTCTATAATCATGTAACAACCACCTTTTGAAGACCTCTTGATTGAAGCAATCAAGCAAAAGTCTAAAATCAATTTAGAGCTACAAATAGAGACACAAATGGAATGGAAAGCAAGAAATCCCAGGGAATCAACACGAAAAAACATCTCTTGAATCAGGTCATAAACTTTTTTTTTAGTTTTTTGAAATTTATGATTTCTCCATTGTGGGCTAGAATCTATATTGCAGAGGTAGGGTACAGCAATATATACTATATAAATAAAAAAATATTTTATAGTATATAACAATTCTTACACCAATAAAAATAGATAATGACTTTCTATAATACATTTAATCAACCAAAACAGTAATCCACGGTTATTAATATAATGTCAAAATTCATATAACTTTATTAAAAATAAATAAGAGTAATACATATATCAAATTTGTGCACCCAACTTTATGCATACTAGCTTTCTTTAATTATTGTCCACTGTGTAAGATTTAATTTCAGATCTCTAAAATTCATAGTTAAAATTTTGTAATTGTACCTACAATGTACTCAATATGTATCCCACAGAAAAAGAAATAAAAGAAATTCTTCTCTAATGTTTATCCTTGGAATGATAGGGGTATTATGTAGGAAAACTTGACAACAAGTCTGTCAATAAATTCCCTAAAAAATAGGAGGTGTTAATCCCTAAAAATAAGGAACAATCAAATACTTAAATCAACAAGCAAAATCATAAATAAAGACAGAGAGATATTAGGAAGATAATCCTCCCTAATCCCATTATTAAAGGATAACCTAGTAGAAAATAAATCCCTAGAGATAAGGACTAAACCAATCAATTTGAACTGATATTCAACAGTCCCCCTCAAACAAGGTTTCCAAGATTAAACATGCCCAGTTTGTCAATATGTTTTTTGCACAATTTCCTAGCTAGAGCTTTTGCTAATACATATGCAACTTGATCTCCTGTAGACACATAAGTTATACATAGGATTCCATCTTCAATTTGTGTTTATCTACCTCAACATGTTTTGTTTGATCACGATGAACCAAATTATGCCAAATACTTATGGCCGCCTTATTATCACAGTAGATTTTTTGGGAAAAATTTAATTTCATCTCTAGCTCTTCAAGTAGCAACTTTAGCCATAACATTTCACATGTAACATGAGCCATAACCAGTAATTCAACTTCAGCATTACTCCAGCCCAGTCCAAGTAACCAGATTTTCCCAAATAAAAGTACAATACCTTGAAGTAAACCTTCTACCTTTAGTAGAACCTATCCAATGCACATCTGTGAACCCCTCTATGCTCCTAAACTCATTTCTACTAAAGAATAGCCCTTTTCCTAAGGATCCTTTCAGGTACCTTAGGGTTCAAAGAACAGCCTCCATGTGCTCTTCGCAGGGGGAGTGTATGTATTGACAAACAACACTCACAACGAAAGCAATGTTTGGTCTAGTGTAAAAAGATAAATGAGTTTCTGAACTAAACACCGGTATCTCCCAATGTCAACCAAAATTCCTTTCCCCTTGTTCCTTATCATTGTTATGGGATCCATAGGTGTATCAATTGGTTTACAGTCAAACATCTTTGTTTCCTATAACAATTCTAGGACATACTTCCTTTAAGTCACTGCCTTTCTCGTTTCTAGCAACTTCCATTCCAATTAAATAGCAGAAGGAGCCTAGTTCTTTTATTTCAAATTCAACAGCAAGTCTAGCTTTTAATCTAGAAATTTCTATAGTATCATTTTCTGTCAAGATTATATCATCCACATAGATAATAAGAATTGTACTTTTACCATCCTTGTGTCAATCAAAGAGAGTATGATCTATATGAGCTTGCCTATACACTTGCTAAAACACAACCTTTGTAAACCAACCAAACTAAGCTCTCAAAGACTATTTTTGCCCACAGAGGACCTTTTTTAATTTGGTGACTATTCCATTCCTCTGGTATTTGTCAAAGCTAGGTGGAAGATCCATATAGACTTTCTCTTCCAAATCATCATTAAGGAAAGAATTTTTCACGTCCATCTATTGTAAATCCTAGGCCAAGTTTGCTACAATGGATGGAAGAACCCATACAATATTTGATTTTAGCAAATGGTGCAGATGTCTCATTAGGGCTCGTTTGTAGAGCAGAATATGATAAGATAGGATAGGATAGCAAGATAGGATAACAGCAGGATAGCTCCTATCTTTTTTTGTGTTTGATGTGCAACAGGATAGGATAAGAACTATCCTATCATGTGTTTGGAGTAAATCAGATAATGATAGGATAGGATAAGAATGGAATAAAATGACAAAACTATCTTTATAATAAAATTACATATATACTTATTTAAAATCAATTTTAATTACTTTATATATTGATATAAATTTTAATATTAAAATAAAAATATATAATTAACAAAAGAGGTGGAACTTATTTTTGAATTTGGTGTAGTATTATATTAAACAAAGAGAATGATATCGATAAAAGAGGTGAAACTTATTTTCATTTCTATCATAAAGTATTATTGAGTATATCAATTTACAAGCATATTATATTTTAATTGTCGATCATAAATTGGTTAAGATTGTCTTCAATTTAAGCCAACCACTTAATTTGTTGAACACTATGTTAAATTCATTTATAAGATAATAAAAATGTACCAATTGAAATTAAAATAAAGAACACTAAGCTCAATTTTTATTAATAACTTACGAAAAAACTACACCTAAATTCACTTGCAAGTGGTGAGCAAATTAGCAAATATACAAGCACATCCATAAATTCATTCACCCAAAACTCTGCTACATAAACATGACGAACTCATCTTGATCAATAAGTTCGTCTTCATTCAAATCAACTGCATTAACCATTTTTTTACATTCCCCCAAATCTTTCTCTAAACACAAGACATTTTAACACCTACAACTCTCTTGCCTCTATAATCACACCTATGTCTATACTGAGGGTGAGTGAGGGAAAAGTTTTTCTTATCCTATCCTGTTGAATCGTAACCCACCTATGTCTTGGGTTACAATTTTGTACTGAAGACATAGGATAGAATAATAAAAAGATAACTTTATCCTATCCTATTTAGACATCAAACATGAAATAGGAGCAGGATAGGATTTATAATCCTATCCTATCTTACTTATCCTATTGCCCAAACGGGCCCTTATAATCAATACAATGGGTTTAAGTATAGTCTTTTGCAACTAGCCTTACTTTATATCTCTGAATTGTCACATCTGATTGGTATTTCATAGTACACACCCGAAGTATTTCATATTAAAAACAGAGATATTAGGAAGATAATCCTCCCTAATCCCATTATTAAAGGATAACCTAATAGGAAATAACTAAGAGGATCATTTTAAATCATTCGTCAACATATCCTCACCAAATTTAAGAAGAAAAGATAGAACATGATATGTATTTTGCAGTACTAGTACCAGGCACGGTTTGTATCTAGAAGTAGCCCTGCTTCATAGTCTAGAATTGGCATGCCTAGTATTCTTGACAGGTTTTCAAGCTTGTGTTTGAAAACTCAAGTTGTTTTAGGTGTTGGAATCTCTGCACTTCACAATTGTGATTTTGTAACCTAGCTTTAAAGATAAGAGACCACAGGTAACTGTTGCTAGTGAGCTAAGGAAGAAACAGCAGATGAAATCAATGCTAGTGAGAATGGAAACATAGATGTGTAAATCATAGCCAGTGAGTGAGGGAAAACTAGTGTGCAACAGCCAGTGTTCTTTGAATGTGGCTGATGCTGCATCAATTTTGAGCCTCAAGGGGATGGCCAAAAGAAAAAAAAAAGAAACATTTCTCTTGAAAAGACAATTTCAAGGTTGCTCATGTACAAGCTAAATATAATGAATTGAATAGGAAATCTTATAGTAATGAACAAAACCTGTCTTCTAGGCTCAAAACGTATTGTCAATGTATGTACAAGAAAAGGGTCTAAAGCTGGATCATCTGGTTTCACTGGGCGAAATGATGAAAATGGTACTCTAACCTGCCACATTGATACAGACAGGAAAATAAAGCTATTACTTGACCAATCATCTTTGCTAAGAAAAAAATGAAATCTCAAAGTATGTTAGTCGCAATGAAGAATCATAACTTTCATAAAAGGAAATAGTTCTTACCCGACAAAATCCCACTTTTGTACTAATTCTTGCAAAATACAATTTGCTCTGACTTGGATCTACTGAAGGGCCAGCTTCTAGAATTAATACGTAAGATCTTCCATTACCACCAACTGAGAGAACCAGACCTTCATACCTATCAAGGCAGATTTTGACTCAAGATGCATGATAGAAGTTTATATTAGAAGCAAAACTCCAAACACTTCTATATAACCATCTTACCAACAGAAATCATCTATCAAGTATCTGATACCTGTCAAGAGTGCAACCTAAAGGCAGAGAAATCTTTTTTGAAAGTTCCACATAACCTCCTCTAGTGAAGACATACCCTAAAATAAATATGAAAAAGCTGGGTTTCAAAGAGAATACATATAATCACTTTTTACTTTCTTATTTTAACGGGTAAAAACATTTAAAATTTGAATGTTCCCTTCTTAGTATTATTCATCAATATCTACTAGATATACCTGAGAAAACAGCACCTCCAGTTTCAATGAGCTCAAATTTAGCATCCATCCCTCCATCATATTTTGTGGCAACTACATCTTGGAAGTAAGTTCCTTGATGAACTTCCCATCCATTCAATGAATCTGCAGATTTGAATTTCGCAATTAAGAGCTTGCTTTTACTGCTTCTTCCAGCCCTCAATTGTGCCAATTTATTATTGAAATCCTGAAATTTGTGCAAGCAGTGTCATCAAGGCTTATGTGCCCTATATATTATGCTTTCAATTAATACGCAATGATGTGTTAGCTCTGTAGAATGAGATACAGAAAAGGGATTTATCTGTATTTAATTTGGTATTTTTTATTCTTGGTATGGAAGTTCCCCTTCAATACACAAGCACACATGGGAGGGAGAGTGTAGGAGATTTCTGAAGAAAATTGGGGAAAATATCATTTATTTCCTCTAATTCAAAATTGAACTGATTACAAGCCACATATACAAAGGAGAAGAAGAATTACAGTCTGATTTCCTCTTTGATATGCGCCTAAACAGGTTTCCTAACCCTAACCAGTTTTGACCACAAAAATAGGAAACTAAATACAACAGAATATTTACATAAATATTTACAATATCTCCCTAATTAATAAGAGAGATATAGGGAAAGAATAGGAACAGGAATCCCCCACTCCCCTCAAGCTGGGACATATATGTCAACCATTAACAGGTTGGATGATAGCATGTCAAACTATGTTCTTGGAATGGATTTGGTGAGGATGTCAGTTGTCTGTTGTCTAGTGGGTGTGTAAAGGACTTCAATGACCCCTTGCTCTAACTTTTCTTTAATGAAACATCAATCAATCTCCACATGCTTAGTTCTATCATGATGAACAAAATTTTTAGCAATAGTTATAGTTGCTTGATTATCATAAAACAACTTCATAGATGTAGTGGTTGACAACTGGAGTTCCTCTAACAACCTTTGTAACCACATTCCCTCACAAATTGCATCGGCCAAGGTTAAAAATTCAGCTTCTACACTACTACACACTACAACTGACTTTTTTTACTTCTCCATGTGACCAAGTTACCCTAGATATAAGAACAATAGCCAAAAGTTGACCTATCAGTCAGAGATCATGCCCAATCAACATATGAGAATACCTCTAAGCTTTAGTTGGTACCCTTTTTAAAGAATAGTCTTTTTCAAGCAATTCTCCCACCTAGTGGGAAAAGGCTTAGTTGTTGTTGTTGTTGTTGTTGTTGTTGTAGTCTTTTTCAAGTGTCATCTTCAGATACCGTAGGATTCTATACACAGCTTTTTTATGTTCTTAAGTAGAATTATTCATAAATTGGCTAACTGTACTAACTGCAAAGCTTATGTCAAGCTGAGTATGAAACAAATAAATTAGCTTGCCTAATAGCCTTTGATATCTCACTTTATCCACAGTAGCTGAATTTTCTTTTATGCAAATTTTATTGAAAGGGTCCATAGGAGTTTCAGATGGTTTCCAGCCCAACATATCAATTTCCTTAAGGAAATCTAGGGTGTACTTTCTTTGGGATACAAAAATTCCCTTGCTTGATTGTGTCACTTCCATGCCAAGGAAGTACCTTAGAGCTCCAAGATCTTTTGTTTCAAATTCTTTGCCAAGAATCTCCTTTAGCCGAGCTATCCCCTCTTCATGATTCCGTGAATTATGTCATCAACTTAGACAATGAATATAGTAATTTTATTTCTCAAGGAATGTTTGATGAATAAGGTATGATCTAATTGTCCTTGAGAATACCCCTGTTTTTTGACAGCCTTTATAAACCTCTCAAACCAGGCTCTTAGAGATTGTTTAAGGCCATAAAGAGATTTTTTGAGCTTGCACACCCTATTCCTATGATTTAGGTGTTTTAGACCAATGGCGTACATCAATGTGAAGCCTTTTGCCACCAATCTGGCCTCATATCCATCTATACTTCCATCTGCCTTGTATTTAACATTGAAAATCTATTTGCAACCTATGGGCTGTTTTCCTCAAGAAGTTGAGTAAGCTCCCAAGTACCATTCTTTTGCAAAGCATGTAGTTCCTCATAGACAAATTCTCTCCACTGAGGTTGCTGAATTGCTTCTTGAATATAATCAGGAATTTTAATGTTGTTTAGACTTATAGTGAATGCCTAAAAGTTTGGAGACAACTTCTCATAGGAAATAAAATTAGAGAAAGGATATTGGGTACACACATTTCCTTTAGGCAATAAGAATGTGGAGATCATCAACAGAATGGCCATAATCTGAGCTACCTTGTGTACTATCACAGGAGTTTGGCCTCGCGTTCTCTTGGCAATGCTCAGGAGGCAAGGGTCTTTCACGATGTTGTTTGACTAACCTTGGATTCTTCTTGCACCTTGTATAAGTCTCAAGATCCTTTGTTTCTCCATGCTCATCTGAGTCTTTTTTTAGGTTCGGTGAGTCTCAATTTGAAGTCCAGGGGCTGTTTCTGGTGGTGTCAGTTCAGATAGGGGTTGTATAGGCTGTTCAGGGTCAATTTCTCAGTATTATGGGTCTGTTTGCAGCTGTTCTAGGTGTTCTGGGGTTGTTTGTTGCTGTGTGGGGAATAGATTTGGGTTGAGCAAAATTTATGCCAAGTTCCCAAAAACTGATATTCTGGTTGTTGTGTTGTGTTCTCCCCCTGAATATTGGTTTCCACATTAAAACGGCAAGTGTTCAAGGAAGGTAGCATCCTTGGCATTGTAGGTTTTTTGAGTGAAGGAAGAATAACATTTGTATCCTTTTTCGTGAGGTGAGTGGCCAAGAAAAATGCAATTTGTAGATTTTGGGTCAAGCTTGCTTCATAGGTGAGGAGGTATATGAACATAGGCTGAGCATCCAAAGACTTTGAGAGGAAGGCAAGTTACAAGCCTATTGTGGAGAAAAGCTTTAGTGAGGGTTGGCATGGTGTTTCAAATTTTAGGACTCTTGAGAGCATTCGGTTAGTTAAGTAAGTGACAATGAGAATAGCTTCTCTCCAAAATTGTTTAGATACATGACTGGTGAACATGAGGGATCTGACAACTTCAAGAAGGTTTGTTGAGGGGTATCCTCACAAGAAATTTGATAAATGATTCCATTATCTAGAAGATAATTCCCCAAGTGGGGGCTAAAATATTCTTTTGCATTATCTAACTTGAGATTATGAATTTTAGTATGAAATCGATTTTGAATGATGGCATGGAAATTTTTGAAAATAGTTCCAGCATCAAATGCCTTTCATGAGAAATACACAACTGGTTGTGTGGTCATCAATAAAGAACATAAACCATCGTGCACCAGTATAATTTGAAATACAAGAGGCTCCCATTATATCGCTATGTATAATAGTGAAAAGTTGTGAAGGTTAATAATTTAGTGCAGGATATGGAGTGTAGTTATGTTTGGACAATTGACAAATGTCACAGTGAAATAAGTTAGGATTTTTATTCAAAAATAGAGTTGGGAATAGTTTTGCCAAATACATAAAATTTGGATGTTCCAAGCAGAAGTGCCATAACATAATGGAATTGTCTTTGTAGGGATCTAAAGTTGAATGTAAAATGCCAGGAGGGTAGGAGTGTTTATTTGGGAGGAGAGGAGCTGTGATGAGCCTCAAAGACTTTTTTCAATAGATCTTGATCAGGTAGAGTCTTCCATTCTCCGGGGCATGCCAATCATCTACTCTGAATTCAAATCGTGAAAAATGCAAGAGAAAGTAGAGAATTTAGTAGCACATTTTGAGCCTTTGGTAAACTTGCTGACAGACAATGGATTGCATGCCAAATTAGGATACAATACGACAAAGTCTAGAATCAAGGCATTAGAGATAACTACTCTCCCAATACTGGTCACAGGAGACAAAGAATCATCAACAATTTTGAATTTAAAATTTCCATGACAGGGATCACATTTTGAAACAAGGATGCATCATTGTCATATGGTTTGAGGCCCTAGAATCCACAATCCAAGTAAAGGAGTTAGCCTTGGCATGCAAAGCTATTGAGAAAGTACCTTTCTAGGCAAAAGTTCCTTGTCTGAAATCGTGAAGAGTACCTAGGGTGACAAATAGTTCAGCACTATTGTCCTTATCGGATAGGTCTCCTTTGCAACTACCCAAATTTCACTGCCAGTGTTACAAAGGAGAAAATTCTGCCCAATGTCATTCTCCATGGAGTTGATCAACCAAGACATAACCATCTTATTCTCAATCTTCCTGGTCTTGAATTGAGAATCATCTTTGGTTAGTGGAGTGATAATTCCGGTGAGTTAATCGTCTTGCTTTTTGTGGTTAAAAGAGCAAGATTGCAACATTCTTATTGAATCAGAACCGGGTATGTATACACATCAAGGGTGAGAGAAAATAGAAGCTCCAATCAAGGAGACAAATCTAGAAAACAGAATAAATGACCCTAACTCACAGATCCCAAAACTCATGCTAATCCTCCACAGAATCAATAACTATGTACACAAAATAATTCCCTTATAATTGCACAGTAAAACATAATCTTGATCACACTCCCCTTTAAGTTGGATCATAAATATCTATCATGTCCACCTAGCTGACACACCTCAAAAAATTGTCTTTAAAGTCCTTTTCTAAATATATCAACAGTTTGTCTCTTTGTTGGTATATAAGTTAGACATATAATTCTATCTTCTATGTTTTCTGGTATTATTCGCATTCAACTAGTTTTCCATCATCCTCAAACTTAACATTCTCTATAGGTGTAGCACTTGGTTTACATCCAAGTATACCAGTCTCCTTCAAGAGATTGAGAACATACTTCCTTAGAGAAATGTAAATTCCCTTTTTTGACCGGGCTACTTCCATTCCCAAAAACTACTTCATTTCTCCTAAGTCTTTTACTACAAAATCTTTTATTAAGGTTGACTTGAATCTTTTATTTCCACTATGTCATCACCAATGACTATACTGTCATCTACATAGGCAATCAAAATAGTCTTCTTACCTTCTCTAATTCTAAGGAACATTGTATGACTTGATTGAACTTGTACATATTTTTCAGATTTAAGAACTCTAGTAAACCTTTCAAATCAGGCCCGTAGAGATTGCTTTAAGTTATAAAGGGACTTCTTTATTCTGTAAGCTCTATTTTTTCCTCCATGTCTGTCAAAGTATGGAGGAAACTTCATATATACTTCTTCCATCAATTCTCCATTTAAAAAGATATTCTTGATGTCAAATTGTTGAAAAGACCAATCTAAGTTGGTTGCCACTGATAGTAGGACTCTTATAATATTCAACTTGGCCATAGGTGCAAATGTCTCCTTGTAATCCATACCATAGGTTTAGGTGAATCCCTTTGCCACAAAACAAGTTTTATACCTCCCAATCGAGCCATTAGCAATGTATTTCACCGTGAATACCTATTTACATCCTACGAGCTTCTTTCCTTTTGGAAGATCAACTCCTCCTATGTCCCATTCGTTTCAAGTGTTTTCATCTCTTCCAAAACTGCTTCTCTCCACTCTGGTACTTCAAGAGCTTCTTGGATATTATTAGAAATTCTAATTCTGTCCAGGTCAGCAATAAAGGAATGATATCGAGAAGATAAACAATCATAAGATACAAATCTTTCAATTGAATGCATAGTATATGTTCTCATTTTCTTCCTTAAGGCAATAGAAAGGTCTAAATCATCAATTGTCTACTCCTGTTCCTTCTCACCAACACTTTGTTCTTCCTCTCCACAATCTTTTATCAGTTTAGAGTTTGGTGCTGCCTCGGGTATAGGAAGTGTACTACCCAACTTCTTCTTCCGAGACTAGACATTTAACTCTTTATTTTGTGTAGTTTTACGTGTATCTTCCCTGCATCAGAATTCACCTCTCCGTTTGTGGCATAAAAGTACTACTTTCTAAAATAAGTTTAGAAACGGGGTTCCAAAAGTTGAAATTCACACTCAAACTCACTCAAATTCTCTTTGTGTATTGAAGACTTGGGGTAGAGGAAGTGTACTACCCAATTTCTTCTTCCGAGACTAGACATTTAACTCTTTATTTTGTGCAGTTTTATGTGTATCTTCCCTGCATCAGAATTCACCTCTCTGTTTGTGGCATAAAAGTACTACTTTCTAAAATAAGTTTAGAAACGGGGTTCCAAAAGTTGAAATTCACACTCAAACTCACTCAAATTCTCTTTGTGTATTGAAGACTTGGGGTAGAGGAAGTGTACTACCCAATTTCTTCTTCCGAGACTAGACATTTAACTCTTTATTTTGTGCAGTTTTATGTGTATCTTCCCTGCATCAGAATTCACCTCTCTGTTTGTGGCATAAAAGTACTACTTTCTAAAATAAGTTTAGAAACGGGGTTCCAAAAGTTGAAATTCACACTCAAACTCACTCAAATTCTCTTTGTGTATTGAAGACTCGGGGAAGAAGGGTTCCTCTACACACACAAAAGTAATATCACAACTCGCAAAAAAATTTCTAGTTTGAGGGTCATAACATTTGTACCCTTTGAGTTGCAGAATAACGAAGAAGCAAACATTTAACAGTTTTAGGATCAAGTTTATTGTCTTGGTGATTGTGAACAAATGCTGAGAACTCAAAAACTTTCAAAGGAAGATTAGTTTCGAGATGAGATGTATTGTGGGTTTCTCAGAGTTTCTCAAGAGGGGATTTAAAGGAGAGAACATGGCTAGACATTCTATTGATGAGGTAGATAGCTATAAGGATGGCATCTCCTCATAAATACTTCGATACATTACTAGCAAACATTAGAACCCCAACAACCTCAAGTAAGTGCTTATTTTTCCTTTCAACAATGCTATTTTGTAGGGGACTATTGACAAATGTGCTCTCGTGAACAGTGTCATGTTCTTGTAAGAATCCATAGAGTGTTTATTGAAATATTCAATGCCATTTGTCAATATGGAGAATTTGGATACTGATTTGAAATTTGAGTTTTGATCATATTATAGAGATTAATGAACACAAAAGGAATTTCAAATTTATCTTTCAACAGATACACTCAATCTAAACGAGTGTAGTCATCAATGAAAGTAATGAACCATTTTGAGTTAATATAGTTTGCAATACGAGATGAACCCCAAAGATCACTATGCACAAGAGAGAAAGTTTGGTGGATTTATATTCTAATCTTTTGAATGAAGTTCTTTTTTGTTTAGAAAACTCACAGGCACCACACTAGATATGAGAATATTTATTCATAGAAAATTTAGGAAACACATGAGATAGGTATTGAAAGTTTGGATGACCCAAACTTTTATGCCATAACAAAAGTTCATAATTATTAAAAGTAAATACGTTATTACACAAATTTTGGAAATTAAAATTACTCTCTTTATCTTCATCGAAATAGTACACCCTTCTTAACTCTTTAGCAATACCAATCATTTTTCGGTCTTGTAAAATACAATGAGTAAAAAAGAAGTGAACACTACAATTTGCTTGTCTAGTCAATTGACTAACTAAAATTAAGTTACATGTTAGGTTTGAGAAATTGAGAACATATTTTAAATTAACAGAGTTGATGATTTTGGTATTCCCTTTTCTTGCAATAGGAGACAAGGTACCATCTACAATCCTTACCTATTCATGACTAGCACAAGGAAAGTAAGTATGAAAAAGACGAGGATCATCTGACATATGATCTTATGTACCTGAATCTACTATCCATCTCCTTTTATTAGATGATGTATGCAAAGGTTGAAAAAAATTACCTTTGACTGTGACATTGGCAAATGCACTCTTATTTTGTTGTCTAGAGTCCTGTATATTATTCAGCATCTCAAGTGATGTTCTCAATGAAATATTCTAGTCAATAGCCTGTTGTTTCTGATTTTCCCCAGACTTTTCTGGACCAACTTCATTTGAGACTTGGTAATCTCGTGCCTTCCCTTTTTGTGGCTTTCAATCTAAGAGTTTTCCATGACCATTTCAGCATGTTTCTTTGGTGTGACCATTTTTTTTTTACAATGATCACACCACTTTCTTTGACCTTTTTGACTTGATTCACTACTTCAAGACACCATGATAGATCCTTCTAGTACAAGAGTTAAGGTTGGAACAAGTTCTTCTTTTAACATAACCTTCCATCTTGCTGCTCCCTTCTAACAACAGAAAAAAAAAACTTCTTTAGTTGTAGGTAAGGGAACTCGGCTTAAAATTTTACCTTTAACATCATCAAAATTGCTGTTCAAACTTGCTAAAAATTTGAAAACTCTCTCTTTTTCAATTTTTTGGTTATACAACACAGCATTCTCGTTGCACTTTCACTTTTTTTTAGTAATTAAGTCGAGTTCCTACCATAATACTACCATACCCACCCAATACTCTATAACGTCACAATCCCCTTACTTCATCTGCCATAGTTTTGTTTTGATCTCATAGAGGCGTGAAGCATTCTCTCCATCATAATATGATTCCTTCACACCTTCTCAGATTTCTCGAGTTGTTGGCAAGAACATAAAGGTCCGTTTGATAGATGGAATCATGGCATTGTTAAGCCATGAAGAAACCATTGAATTATCCATCTCCCACTGTCGTACCGCTTGTAGATTTGTTGGGTCTGGAGTTGTTGCATCGCTGGTGATGATGCTTAGCTTCCCGCAATCTCTAATGGCCAACTTTATGGCCTTGCTATATTTGGCACCATTCAATTTCTCAGTAACGATGACCACCGAGGACCCTTCGAGAATAGAAATCGTTGTTGATTGACTTCCAATTTAGCTCAGGTTCATTATGGAGGAGCCCTCAAGGTTTGAACTCAATTCATCTCTTCCCAAGTTCAACTGCAGCGTGGTTTCGACTACTGAAGGTATCTTGTGGGGTTTGCTCTAATACCATGTGGTTAAAAGAGCAAGATTGCAACATTCTTATTGAATCAGAACTGGGTACATATACACATCAAGGGAGAGAGAAAACAGAAGCTACAATCAAGGAGACAAATCTAGAAAACAGAATAAATGACCCTAACTTACATATCTCAAAAATCATGCTAATCCTCATCCTCCTACAGAATCAGTAAATATGTACACAAAATAATTCCCTAATAATTGCACAGTTAAAGATAATCTTGATCACACCCTTTCCCAGAGATAACACCATCACCAATTTGGCCCATTGGAGATAATTTTTGCCAGTGAGCTTGTGGCCAATAATCAGGAGTATAGGTCCATTGGTACTGCTAAGGCTGAGAGGTTCAGAGCCAGTGGGAGCCCTATACAAGGTGTTGGATTTCGACGCCATGGGCAACAGAGATTTGGATAGAGAAGGGTTGCGGCTGGTAAGGAAAAAAATTGAAGGTTGCGATGGGCTTGAGGAAAAAGAAAACACCGAGGCTTGCGTCGGGTAGGGATTTGCGACGATAGAAAGAGGAAAAATGCAGGGAGATGTCATAGTTGATGCTCTGATCCGATGAAGAAAATCGGGAAAAATAGCATTTATTTCCTATCATTCAAAACTAAGCTGATTACACACTATATATACAAAGGAGAAGAGGAATCACAATCTGATTTCCTCCTTGATATGCGCCTAAACAGGTTTCCTAATCCTAACCAGTTTTGACCACAAAAATAGGAAACTATATACAACAGAATATTTACATAAATAATTGCAATATCACCCCAATTAATTAGAGAGATATAGGGAAAGAATAGATATAGGAATCCCACAATTTCAAAGCACAGAGGCAGACCTGAAATGCTTTAGAAAGGTTATAAACTCCTTGATGATCAACCCTAAAGAGATCGCCAGTGATAGCAGACCGAGCTGTGGCACAATAGATTATTTTGTTGCAACCTTCTACAGCAGCCTTGAGAGTGGCAGGGTCACCAACATCCCCAATTACTATCTCTACTGACCTTGGAAGCATGTCCACCACCTCTTGATCCGCCTCCCTTACCAAAGCCTTCATTGTAGAAAAAAAATTCAATGAAGTCATAAGTAGACAGAGATTAGAGGTAGAAAGACCAAGAATTAATATATTTAAACCAGTTTAATGTAGAATAGTCATTTTATACAATAATCAACATATATTTAAGTTGGTAACTTATAAATGGTAACAAATTATTATTTTAGTTCCTTTATTGTGCAATGTATGATATTTAATATAATAAGATATATTATCATATGAAAAGGATTGTTATAAGTTATAACAAATTCCATCTAACACAAGAAAACAATTTTAATATGTACATGTAAGAAGACTGAACTAAATCCTCCTCATAAATTTAATTTTATACAAAAAATTCATGTAAACAAATTGGAAAAATAGGCAAAACATGAGTTGACTCTGTTTCAAAAATATCCAATTGCATACATTTTGTAACTAGTTCTTCAAAAAATAGTAATTACCTTAAATTTTTGGATAAAAGTAACTACCATGATTATATCTTCCATACAATAAAATAAATAATGAACTCAACTATCTGTTAGGAATATCAAAGGTAATTTCTTAAAGGTAAGAGTGGGAGAAATTTGATTACTATTTTGGATAAAGAACCATTTATCAAGATAAGGAAGTGAAGAACACTGAAGGATGAGAAGAAATCCTCCTGAAACAACTAAAATATCGAAACAAAGGAAAACCAAAACCAAAACATCCCTATCCCTTTGCAATCCATAGACCCCAAAAAAGACCATAAGCTGACACCCACAGAGGAGCAAGAAAATTTTATGCCATAAGATATGTTCGGGAGCAATTTGATTATGTATCTCATAAATGAGCATGTTGGTAATTGTCATTTATATTCTCAAGAGCCGTTTTGACATAATTGAGGAGAAACTTTAAGATTCACGTGAAATAGAAATTATATTAAGAAAGTAAGCAAGAGTTAAAATTAAAAAATGTATCCTGAAATCCTCTACCACACGTAATTAGAAAAGGAAACATCTAAAAAAGATTGAAAAAAACAATTTTCCACAGAAAACTATCATTTCTATGGTGCAAGGACCTGAATTTGTTAATCAAGGTTTATAGTAGTATAATGTGATATAGAATGGTTAGAAGCAATTGCGTGTAAAACCTGGTGAAGAACAATAGATAGGAGATGTAAAAGCATGGAAGCCATGGACAAAGGCGAGGCACCTTCACGACGTATCCCCTGAGCATAAGCTTGCGGACGACAATACGACCAATGCGACTGGTGGCGCCAACAACAAGCACAATAGTGTTCTGAGCGCCAGGGATAGCAAACTCGCACATGGGCCCCTCTCGGATGAGAAGGGCATCAAGGGCGTCCTTATCATCGGTGCGGATAGTCCTAGAGATCTGACCCAATCCCGAGAACTTTCTCCAAACCTCATTGAATAACTGGCGCGATCTTCGACCGAGACCTACCGGGTTTACGTCGTCCAGACTAAGGGAGACAGACGGCTGTAGCGTTTGCTGCTTTTGTACCTGTGGGTTTTCATCGTTACCGTCATCGTCATTTTCGGCATTTTTACTCTTGTTGTCCTTGCTAGTATCGGGAGCAGCAGCCCTGGGAACTGGTAGTGATCGAGACTTCCGCCCCCAAGAAGAGCGGTACCGGTGACCGTTATTGCACGACGGAAAATGATGGTCCCAACTGGTGTTAGGAAAGGAAATGGAACCAAGAAGATCCGAAGAGAGTCTACACTTTGAGTAGTGGTACACACTGCAATTGCCGAAACTGGAACTAGCTGTCGTTGCTGACGCTGTGGCGCTCATGATTCAGCTGTTACCCTATGAAGGTAATTCACAAACGCAAACACTTTAGTAGTGTAAAGGTAAAACACCAACGAATTTTCAGTGTTCAAACCAGAAAACACTAGGGGTCCTTATGTTTGTAACACCAATTGGATTTTGTCATGTACTGTGTACTCAAACTTGGTAATCTGGAGAGGAAGTAAGAGGAGAGGAGAAGAAGGAATTTTGACCATATAATTTTGATAAAAGAACGTGCTTCAAGTGAAAATTCGTTGCTTCGTTGCTTCCACGTAGACGTTCTATTTTCCAGTTGTTCAGCTGTTGTTTTCTTTTTTTCTGTAACGTACAGTTGTCCGGTAATAGCCAGTCGGAACTCGGAGGAACCACGGAAAAGTACTCACAACAAAAATAGTTTATCAAAGGAAATTTTAAATTGTTGTTTACCTCAAAATAAAAATGCCCAAGTTGAAAGTAAGGGCGTTTCGTATAAGGATTAATTTTAGTTTATTAAGAATGGTAATCTAGAAAAGTAGTAAGATTGTTATATTTCATACAATTTTAAAAAAAAATATTTTTAGAAAATTATAATTTTTAAGAATAATTTTGAACAACTTTTTTATAGAAAGATTTTCATGGGCAACGTTGAGAATATTAATTGTTTAAATTTTTTTATAATGTTAAGAATAAAAAATATTATTTAAAAATTTCAAACAATTTTAAAAATTAATAAAACATATTTTATATATTTTTATCAATTATATAATTTAAAAAATATAATTTATAAGAATAACAAATTTTACTAAACGTTGATAAATCATTAAATGGACAAACAAAAAAGGCTATTAAATCATTCAATATTTTTATTTTTTAAAAGGCGAATGATAATATCCGAACGATAAATCACGGGTGGTACAAAATTGATTGGTTCGAATTCAGAAAAAAAATTAAATCGAATTAATTGATTAAAATGTTATTATATATATATATATATTTAAATTATTATTAATATATAGTGCATCGAGTTGGCCAATTAATAATTCTGCTTCTTCGAGTGCCCAACCGCTGCGGCTGCGGCTATCGACAAGTTGTTGACGTTTTTGTTTTTGTTTTTTTTTTTTTTATCCTTGGCTTTTCTCGCCTCAAGAAGCAGAAGTCTTCACGTTGGCCCATCACTTTTCATTCAGCTTTTCATTCAACGGCTTCTGCCATGTGACCTCGAGCAGTGAGGACGCGCAGTTGGTGACATGAATTCGCACTCTCTGCATCGCAACATCCCTCCAGAAAGCTAAACAAGACTGAAAAATAAAAAATAAATAAGTGACTACCAGGCAGGCCCCGCGACGACAACAAAATTGATTGGTGCAAATTAAATTGAACCAATTTTTTATTAATTTAGTTTCATTCGTTTTCTTAATATAAATTAAATTAAATAGATATAACTTTTTAAAAAAATTATATAACTAATTTAGTTTAATTATATTTTTAAAATTAAATCAAATCAAATCGATAATTAATTTATGTTTAAATCATATCTTCATAATAATTAGTTTATAATTTTTAATTTTTAAAAAATTTAATTTTATTGATAAAATTTTAATATTTTTATTTTTTTACACTTTTTAATTAATTTTTTTATATAATTTAAAATATCAAATTAATTTATGTAAAATATTAATTCACATGATAAATTAAATAGTAAATAAAAAATTTAATTTTTAAATTTATTATATCATTATATTTAAATTTTTGAATTTAATTTATTACACAATTTAGTCTCTAAATTTAATATTTTTGTTATTTTTACATTAACTGCTTGTTGACATGACCCGATAAGTATTCATATGACACATTAAATGTCAACTAATCATTTCACATCAGTGCTGATTTACCTTATAGAAATAATAAATACATAATTTATTTCTTGAATTTATTATATCTCTATAATTTAGTCTTTAAATTAAATCATCGTACAATTTATTTTTTGAATTTATCAAAGATCAAACAATTTAATCGTTCTATTATTTTTATACTAACTTTTTATACTAACTATTTGTAATATAGCCCATTACATCAATGTTGACTTAATTTAAAAAAAATTCAAAATATTTTATTTTTTATTTTTTTTCCACTTCTCAAATAAAAAATATTATTTTCTATCTTCAATTAACAACGCTATGAAACACTTCTTTATTATGAAATTATTATAATAATTTTTTGATGACTAAAATTAAAAAAATTATTTTAAAATTTATGATATTAACAATTATGGCTTTACAATTTACACATTTTGAATTATAAAAAAAAGGTCATGATTTTAACGTTTTTAATTCTTTCTTGTTCAGTGTTGTATCGATTTTTATAATTTTTGTTCTAATTCATATATTTTAATGTTAAAAATTTTATAATTGATATTTATTAGTTAACCCTCATAGTTGTGTTTAAATATTATTATGTATTTTAATAAAATATTTTTTTCCTTGTAGATCTTTTTGCTTATCATTTTTTTTTTAAGGACAAAGAAAAATATAATTTAACTTATGAAAAATATTGTCACTCTGTTACTAAATAATTGATAGTATATAGAAATTTTTTATTAAATTGTAAATACATTTACAATACTTCCCTTTTATTTGAATAATTTTACAGTTTTTTTTACCTTGCAAAACGAATGTAATATTTAATTTAACAACTTGAAGCAAACGACATTGTATGAGGTTAAAGGAATAATTTTATTTTAAAATTTTATAGATAAGTTAATACTAATGTGACATGATTAATTAGTATTTAATGTATTACGTAAACACTTAATAGGTTATATAAGTAAACAATTAAGATAAAAATAACAAAATGACTAAATTATTTGATGTCTGATAAATTTAAAAATTAAATTGTATAATGACATGAATTTAGGGATTAAATTGTAGGGATATAATAAATTAAATAACTAAATTGTAAGAACTAAATTGTATATATATATTTTTTAAGTTGAGTCAGCACTAATGTTGCATGATTTAAACTTAATTGTAGAGATATAATAAATTAAAAGATTAAATTGTAAGGACCTAATAAATTCAGGGATTAAATTGTATATTTACTCTTTTTTTAAGCTGGGTCAACGTTGATGTGGCATGATTAGTTAGCATTTAACATGTTACGTAAACACTTAACGAGCTACGTCAGCAAACAGTTAATGTAGATATAACAGAATGATTAAAGTATCTTATATTTGATAAATTAAGAGACTAAACTGTACAATAATTTAAATTCAAATATTAAAGTATAATGATATAGTAAATTCAAGGATTAAATTGTATATTTACTCTAAATTAAATTTTAATTTGTTACATTTTTTATTATTAATTAACTTTAGTCAATTAGTTTAAATTGATATTTTTTAAAAAATAAATTATATTTTTTATTACAAACGTTTTTTACCCTATTAATAATTTAACATGCATTATAAATATCAATATAATTCTATAAGTGAAAAATGAACTCATAATTTATATATAATTCATAAAATTATATATAAAAACAGCATTATTCATTCTCTTATAGAATTTCAATATTATATAATAATAATCATAATTGATTATATATAAAAAAAAATTATATTTGAACTAAGCATTTTAAGATGTGAATAATTTACTTTTTAGGCTGTGTACATTATGACGATAAAAATTTTTATCAAAATTTTTTATTTTCATGTTTTAAGAAACGAGTAGAATATCTCATTATGTATAAGAGTGAAAGAGAAAACTCTCAAATAAATTTATTCTTAGTAAAGAAATCAGATAGAAAGTTTTACATAAATTACAAAGTCATACTTAGAGAGAGTTTGGCTGTTTAGCAGAGAATTTTAGTTTTGAACGTATAGATTAAAAGAAGAGTTGAAAGAAATAGTAAAAAAACGATCCCAAAAATTAGGTGATAGTTTTTGAAAAATGAACAATAAAAGAGTTTAAAAAAAATAGTAGATGAAGAGGAACTTTAGGAGGTCTAGAAAAATGCTAATGATATATGGGACGAGATGATCAAAGAGATCAGGAATATAACAAAAGAGATATTTTGAGAATTAAGAGGCGTTGGACTAAAATATAAAGAATCTTAGTGGTGGGATGTAGATGTATAATATAAAATTAAAGTTAAAAGAGAGTGTTATAAATCGGTGTATTTATGTAAAGATAATAAAAATTGAAAAAAAATATAAAGTTGTTAAGAAAGACATTAAGAAGGTTGTGAGTAAAGTGATATTTATAGTTTTGAAAGACTATATCAATATTTTAGAACAAATGATGGAAAAAGGAAAATTTACAAGTTTGTTAAAAGTAAGGAAAGAAAAATAAGAGATTTAGATCAAGTGAAATATATTAAATATGAAGAGGGTAATATTTTGGTAAGAGAGTAAGATATCCAAGCATGATAGAAAAATTGCTTTTAAAGACTTTTTAACAAAGGACATGAGTTGACTTATGACTCTGACAAATTAAATGTTACAGAGGAGGACTGTAATTATACTTTTTATCGTAAAATTCAGGACCTTGAAATAGAGAAGACTTTGAAGAGAATGAAAAATGACGAAACAGTAGAATATAATAATATACTTATTGAGGTGTAAAAAGGTTTAGGAAGGAAAAGTATAAATTAGCTCACTAAATTGTTTAATATAATAATGAGATTTAAAAAATGCCGGATGAATGAAGAAGAAGTACTTTAATCTCTTATTATAAAAATAAAGGGGTCATACATAACTATGCCAACTTTAGGAAGATTAAACTCATGAGCCACCGTATAAAGTTATGGGACAAGAACATTGAGCAAAAATTAAGATAAGAGATTCAAGTCACAGAAAATTATTTTGATTTAATGCTAAGAAGGTCAATCATGGAAACAATTTACTTACTACGAATATTGATGGAAAGTTATTCAAGGAGGCAAAAAGATTTGCATATAGTTTTTATTGATGTAGAAAAAGTATATGAGAGTGTTAAGAGAGGTTTTATGAAAAGATTTAGAGAAGAAAAGAATACGTATTGTGTATATTCAAATAATTAAAGATATGTATGATAGGATCATGACTTGCATGAGAACACAAATTTTTTTTCATAAATATTGGACTACATCAAGGGTCATCTTTAAGTCCATCTCTTTTTAGCTTAATTTTATACGCAAATATTGAGTATATACAAGATTTGGGGTTTCGATGTATGATTTTTGCAGATGATATAGTTTTAGTTAATGAATCGAAAGAAAAAATAAATATAAAATTAGAGTCACGGAGACAAACTTTGAAAACACATGGTTTTCGTATAAGTAGAAATAAAACAGAATATATGGGATGCATTTTTAGTCAAAGACGAATAAATACGAATTTAAAAGTAAAACTTAGAAACTATATATTAAAACAAGTTACAAGTTTTAAATATTTTGAGTCAATTATATAAAATGACGATGAAGTAAATAATGACGTAAACCACATGATTCAAGCGGGAATGGATGAAATGAAAGAAGGTTTCAAGTGTCATTTGTGATAGAAAAATGCCACTCAAAATCAAAAAAAAAATTCTACTGCACAGCTATAAAACTTGATATATTGTATGATATTAAATGCTAGACGGTTAAAATACAATATAAAGATAAACTCAATGTTGCAGATATGAGAATATTGTGTTGGATGTGTGGACACATTAGAAAAAATATGATAAGAAATGAGTGCATTAGAGAAAAAGTTGAAATAGCACCTATTGTGGAGAAAATGGTAAAATTTTACTTAAAATAGTTTGATCATGTAGAGAGAAGATCTATAAAAATCTTATTGAGAAGAGTAGATAAAATGAAAAATAATCTAATGGTTAAAGATAGAAATAAGAAAAAATAATAATAAGTAAAATTATTAAAAAAAATTTAATAGTTAAGAATTTATTTATTGATCTCATTTATAGTAAATCACTGTAGCATTATTTAATCATGTAACTGACTTTATCTAATAAAAAAAATGCTTAATAATTATTGTTGTTTATCTTTTCATGTTATTTTAATGTTGCTTCATTCTTATGGAAAAACAAATATATCAAAGGGATAAGAATAATAAAAGCGTAATAAAATATGTTGCTTCTCTGAATACCATTAATAATTTTTAGTTCATAGTAAGTAGTAAAGAAAATGCATTCTTAACATAAAATGACGATTTTGACTATAGATAACTAGAGTTGGCTTAGTATGTTGTTTATCAAGACAATAAATTCGGATAACACGAGAATTGAATTTGTCGGAGAAAATTGTGAGTTGAGTGATGAACCTAGCGATTCCTAACTCAGATGTAAGCTTTCCTAAATGTTCACTAATTTTTATTTTCACCAATCAATAAACAGTAAGAAGTTGAATTAGCTTTTATAGCAGCAAGTTATCGCAGTACGTTATAGAGGAAACAAAAAAAGATTTCAAATAGAAAATAAACATCAGTAGCCGAAATAGATGTCAGAGCGCACGGTAAGAAACAGCAAATACTATACAATATAGAAGCTGAATTAATAACAATGAATTGCCGCTTCGTCGAAGATACCAATTATTCATCTTTCATCTTTAAATAAAAGATTCTACAAAAGAAAGTCAATCCTCAGAGGGCT
The DNA here is from genome assembly GCA_037074535.1 of Gleditsia sinensis. NCBI lineage: Eukaryota > Viridiplantae > Streptophyta > Magnoliopsida > Fabales > Fabaceae > Gleditsia > Gleditsia sinensis. The sequence goes on along the minus strand of CM073469.1, from coordinate 52,974 downwards.
TAAAACGACTTGAAACCAACCTCCCACATTCTTTTGTAAGACATTCTAGACAAATTAGGACTATAGTACAGTCGCCACCGAAGGATGGCAATTTGCATAATACAAGAAGCAGTCAAAATCAAAGAATCACTAAATCGGCCCACTTACGCAGAGGCACAACCCTAATGCCCCGCTGGAGCTGGTTAATCCTCGTTTTAGAGGGCATAATTAATTAGCTGAAAAAGATTCTCTCCCGGACAATCACGTCGTAGGGAAGCCAATCAACAATAGAAAAGCCCAACAGGTCAAGACCAACGAGTCTGCAATGTCATCCCTTTCAATGACAAACCACCCACAAACTTTAGCACAGATGCCAGCAGCGTCCAAGAGGGGCAAGGATTAAGCTAATGTCTTACCTCTGTCTACATCTTTTCTTCAAAACATCAAATATTTACACATGCCAACTAGTCATCATGCATTGTTAGCAACTTCTGCAGCTCTCTGTCTCATCATCTCCATCACAGCCGCTCTTCGCCGGGAATCAGATTGCTGCTGCAACCTCTTTAAATGTTCTTTTAAATCTCTGATTAACCCAAAAATGAAATGTTACACATAACAAATCTTACAAGAGTAACTTAAAAATGGAAATGCTTGAACCACAAACCTGCATCGTGGAACATGGCACTCGGATTCTTTGCAAGCACGAGCATGAAGTTGAAGCAAATACCACATTTTCTTGCAAAGAACACAGCCTCCTGAGGCACGTGTTTTGCATTGTATCCCATGACGGAAAAGCCCCTTCACTTTGCGACAGTTTGGATACTGGCAATGCGCAGAACGACATTGGGATGCATGCACAAGAAGATCAAGCATTTTCCGTAGCTGTAATTAAGATTCCATTATTAGTAGACCGTATATAGAAATGGAGCAAGATGAGCACTGAGCATAGTAATTAAATGAGATGGTGAAGACAGAATCATGTAGAAAGTTCAGACAGGAGTTAGAAAGCAACGGGCAAAGAAAATTCAAAGACAACATGATGAAAGAAAGTGACGAAATGCTTCTAAAATGCAGAAAGCAAAGCTCTATTTTAATTTCTGGCAATAAATACATATGCCCATATACATTTACATTTTCAATCTACTCAATGAACCATAAAGAAGTCAATTAAATAATGAAACTCTAAGACAGGCATGCACACAAGAAAAATAAGTTGATGTAACATGTAATAACAAGATCTCAATGAAAATTAGTGATATATTAGGGTAAAATGTCATTGATAATCATCAAACATATGAACTTCGAGAAAAGTCTTAGGGCCAAGCCCACATTACATATATATTTATGTTTTATTACAGGTTAGAATCATAAACTAGATGAAAGTAGTTTCTCCATGCTCAAATTTCACCTTATAAGAATCTATGAATGTTTTATTTGACATGTAAATTAACCAAGTGAGATATAAGCACATTTAGAAATTAGCCAAACCAAGGAACAAAATCTGAAATCTAAATAATACCTGCAATACTCGAAGCTGCCTTGCTTCTTTGTTCTGAGCATCACGATCAGCCATTGATGGATGATTTGTCAACTTATGAGGATGATCAATGCCTCCATCCTTTTGATAACAAGCATTGCATACATCATAATCAGGGCAAACTTCGCAACGCCAACCTTGACCAGTCTCTATGTCAAGATGACATATATTACAAGTTGTCACAAAAGCAGGAGCAGTTGGATTATGAAGATGATAGAGGACCATCATTGAAGAATGTTTGGCCCGCCTTAGAGTATCATACTGATAATGATTTCCCTGACAGAGACTCAAAAATGCCTGTCTAGTGTCAAAAAATTCACTCTCAAGAATCTCATCTTTGTCCTTTGTATCAGCTGGTACATCAGTAATTTCAATCTGCAAAGAAATTCCAGTTCATTAAAAATTACCCAATTACATTTCCCCCATTTAGTAGCTATCACACAAAATTACCAGGTAAGATTAGGAACTCCATAAATTTATCTAACACCTTAATTCCCCAAAGTAGAATTATGCGGACACCAAGGCGATAGACCACTAACTAATTCTCACACAGTAGCACAGAATCGAACTAGTACAAACCATTCACTTGACATGTCAACATTCAATGGGCATGCTTACTTACTCGGTAAAGGGTATGTTTTTCCCTCTGATTAATAGGATGGCTTTCTCTTTCTTCACGCTTTTGTTCTGCTTCATAACACCTAGGAAACCACATATTCAAAATTAGATCAAGGATATAAAATATTTTTTTAAAAGAAATGTGTGTTGGGGGGGGGGGGGGAGGCAGAATGTGTGATAGGCAGAGTTGATACAAGGGAAGTTAATAATTGTTACTGATGAATAATGCCAAAAAAATCTTAGTTATTGAGCCACTAGCAAATAGCAGTTCAAAATATCTTCAAATCTGATATGCACTGAGTAAATTATTAAAGATTTATAGAGATAAGCCACCCTCAGAAGACCACAATAGCAGCTACAATGAGGACTTCAGGAAGGTGAAACAAATCAGCACTTCATTAGTATAAGCTCTCATATAAGGGCAGGTTACAGGAAACAGATGGCACATGTAGCATTGTAATTAATAAATATATGACATGTAGAACAGTAGGAGTTTTTTTTTTTAAAAAAAATCTACCAGGACTTCGAATGCCTATGTGGGACTTATATAACCATGAAACTGACACCTAAAAGTAAATGTCTGGAAAGCAGACCAGCTGTAATGTTATCTACCTATAGACCTCAAGAAATTTAACCCTTTGTCACTCATAACTCAATAAAGATATGCTGAAACAACAACAAGGGCTCAAAATCTTGAGACGTGAGTTGAGTTAATGAAATTTAATCTTTCAAGCACAGCGAGCCAAGTTTCTATCTAAATCTTCTCCTTTCTTCTTTTTTCAATAGAAAAATAATTTACTGATGGGAAGAGATAACGATACAACAGAGGACAAGCATTCACTCTAAACCATTATTGAAATACTAAACAAACATTAGCCCATAACAGCTTTCAAGTCCCTTTATAAATTCATGAGGGACACACCCCTAAAAACCAGAACTGAGACCCACAGGGAAGCCAAAAAAAAAAAAAAATCTCTCCCAAAGATGTGGTGGAAGAAACTTCTGACTAAGAACTCTTGCAGTCCGTCCTAACCATAAACACAACAATACAAAGAAAGCACACTGCCAAAGGACTAATAGCTAAAAAATGCTCTACATCAAATGGAAAAACCCAATGCTCATTAAAGATGCCAAAATGTCTATTCCAAATCTCCCATGCTACTTCAGAATGCAGACAAAGATGATTGTGTCTCTAACTCTGATAAAACATTACACAAACATCTGATGTGATCACAACCGGTAGATGGGAACTCTGTAATTTTTGAATTCGTAAGCCATCATCAGAGTCTGTCTCAAAATCACCTACCATATGATCTGAATCAGAATCTGACTCATCGTTGACCATTGGCTTCCCAGAATATTGAATTCTTTGTCCAGAAAAAAAAAAAGGAATATTGAGTTAACATCCTTGAGAATTGTCCTTCCTCTCCTGTGACCCAAACAGAGGCCTTATCAATATTTTGGACTTCCTGCATACCCTCTATAGCTGCAACGGCCACTGCAACTCCTCTGGTAATTCTTGCACGGCAACCCATAGCCACATTGTCTAACATATGAGACAGCTACCAGAAGTCTTCGACCTACTTCTCCTAAGTAGTCCCCTCAACCTTCTCCCACATGAACTCCACTACTTGGTTGCACAACAAAGCACCACCAACACAACTCTAGTGCTGAAGCCTTCAATATGCAACTCTCTAAATCTCCACTCATTACGATTCCCTAGGTCACTTGGGTTGCTTACTGAGATAACCAACAACACAACTCAATAACTCCATAACAATAAAAGCAAGAGTCAAATCACTCAATTTTCTTTTATTTTTGTTTTTTTTATTAGCAGGGGAAGAATTCTAATAATAAAAAATTTTGATGACTAGACAAAATGGGGGGAATAAATGGACACAACAATCACATCTTAACCAAAACAAAGCAAAAAAAGCCAGGCTAGAACTCACAGAGAAGTTGTAGGAGCTTCAGCCCTTAAAAACTATAAGCTATTGAAGGTCTACTCCTCTCTCAATCAAGGTTCTAATACTATGTTAAAATTTAGGGTTTAACAAACACCACAAACACCTTCCCTCTCTTCTTTTATTTATAATAATATGAAAATAGAGTTAACTACAAGATAAACTCCTGAAGATAAAGATAGCTTAGAAAGTAATTTGAAGATAACTAACTTTCCTATCTTCATAATAAATCTCTTTAGAGATAACTCCGAGACTCGTAGATAATAAAACACTTCTAATCCATAGGAGTCTCGCTTAATTTCTAACACTTGTCCTAATTATCAAGACAAACTATTGCTGCAAGTTTACTCCACTGCTCTTACCTTCAACAACCAGAATGACTTCTGTAAAAATAACCAGGTAACAATGACCAATGTCAAGCCATAAGTCTGTGCAAAGCGCAGATTACCTACAATGAATTACAATTCCAACATCTTTCGCAAGTTTCATGTAATGGCAAGAAATCATTCTATTCAGCAGCCTTAAGCAGTCAAAAACATTGAATTTACAAGTTCAGAAATTTTTGAAGCTTCTGATATAAAATCATAATTAAATTGATCAATATCATAGGACAGGACACAGTCACTGACATTGCAGTTCAAGGCTAACTTGCTCTTTAGTGGGTGCTAAACTACTAATATGTCTTAAACCATTTTAGTTAGACACATCACAGGAAATAAAAAATGAAGACAAGGTTAAAGAATCCTTACTTATCGCAAATCTGAAAATTCTTGCACTGGTTGCAAACCCAACGGTTGCCAGACACCATTAAAATACAACAGTGACTGCACGCATGCTGCAAATGAACCATGATAAAATCTTCCTTCATCGGGCAAATGGTTTCACCAAGCTGGGCACATACCAGAAGTTTTGTAAGAAGAAAAGTATTACATTCATATAAGGAAACCCAACTGTTAAAATATAAAACACAGTAATGCAATGAGAAAATATTACTTGTTTAAAGATCTAATAGTCATGTAACATATTGGAAAAATAATTTGCAAGGCATCTCATTTGCCCAAGAGAACAATAACATGTGATATAAAATTAAAATAGGGAATTACTTTATGCATTAGGAGTAGATCTTTCGAGGCATTTCCAGAAAGATCAGACTGACCAGAGGCTTTTAAAGCCCTTTTTGTTATAGTTTTTTTTGTTGTTCCTTTCTTATTTTGTTTTCTGCCATCTTCCTCTTGGCGAAGCTGATAAATCAAATCTTCTGCAGCCCCTGGCCAGTAGTCGCCATCAAAATATGGAAGTCTTGCAGCTGTAACCTTAGCCTTACATTCACCAGTGGATACAAAGAAATGGTCGTATAAATTGGTAAGATCAACCACAATTTTCTCCTTGGCGGCTTTTCTTAACATTGATAGATACCTAAAGAAACAAGTCCACATAAGAAATAAAAGTCAGAGACGAAAATTTTATCACTTTGTACAAGTAACAATTACACAACTTTTTAAGTCTTTTTATATTTTTATATTTTTTTAATTTATCATGTAACTCACCATTCCCGAAGCTTATCAGATTTAGGAGTTTTCTGGATTTCTGGATGACAATATAAAATATAATCTTCACCCTTCAACGGAGGACAGGCCCATATATAGCAGCTTGTAAAACCGCGTTTCTTGCAATATTCGAGGTATCCAATCTGAGAAGAAAAAAATTATAATGAAAATTACTAAATATTATGCAATACTACTAACAGAAAGAAGTTACGTCAACTTGAATATCTTCAAGAAAGGATTCTCAAAGGATTTATATTAAACATAACATAAGAGGAAGACAATAGCAACTAAAGTATACCAGAATTTCATGATAAACAAACGTCCGAAGAGCCTCTCCAGTCACTGCCTTAACCTCAGGCCTAAAATACTTCACAGAGTCGAGATATGAAAGATACACCCGACGCTGATTAGGAAATTGACTTTCAGATCCAAATTCTTGAACATACATGCCAAACAGGCATACCTCCACCCCTTCAATCTTCTGAAACAACAATACTACCTGCAATAAAAAAAAGTGCATCAATACCAAAAATCAACGATAATGATTCCATCACAACCAAATCTAATCAAAGCAACCTTCCTACTACCTTTGATTTATATGGGAATTCTGTTGGGTAATTTTCTTCCTGAAAAATTTCCAAAAATCGCTGTTTCACTTCTAGCTTCTTGTCTACAGATGACACAACTCTCACAACAAGTGCTTCAGCCCCAGGCACCTGGTAACATCAATTTAAAGTGTTATATATTACCAGCATAGAAACACACACCTCAATGGAATAAGTTCATCAAACAACGGAATGTGTAACCAAGGAAGCTAATCATTGATCTCCAAACAACCAAAATGAAACCAAGAGAAAATAACTAGATTATAAGAAACAGAAATTTTGAATGATGATGTAAAAAATTCAACCAAATACACTTGTAACAATTATTATTGAAGCATACAGCCTGGGTGACCGTATACAAAGCATAAAAAACTAAAGTATAAAATTTGGATTTTTTACCTGAATGATAACTCAAGCACTTGCTGGCCAGGAAAAATAGTAATTACTACTAAAGCTACATGTGCTCACTGATATTTCCGTTAAATTTTAAATGACACAAACTAACTTAGAGATTTACAAGGAGCGAAAGGAGAGGATATACATGACATCAGAACTCCAGGTCTGCAAAGTTTTTTTACATAAAATTACAGTCAAGAAAAATCACTGTTATTGATTCTATGGGCTCTTCATAAGTAAACTTGTTCCAAAATTACAAAAAATGAAAAGCAGTTTCCCACGTAAATTTCCAGTTATAAATATTAACAATCTGCACTTCAGAAACTATAATCTAAAATTCTATAGCAAGTCACAACTAGTAGATGAATCACCTCATCATAACTTTTTCCTTGAAGCCTTGCCCTCTCTTGCCTTTCTTGCTTTAGTCGCCTAAATAACCGTTGCTCTATTTGGTCACTGAGAATAGTTCTTGGCAAATCCTTGGCTCCGAGAACAGCACTTTGGGGTAAGGGTTTGCGCTCTCCTCTTTCTATCTCTTGAATATAGCAGTTAGGGCAGGTGTATTCAGCTTGTCCCCCATCATTTCTTCGACCATTAAATAAGGCACAAATTTGATGTTGCCAAGCTTCGCATTTATCACACTGAACCCACTGCATAAAAAAAAGAAGTTAATGGAACACATAAAATCTGCCAGTAAAGCAACAAAATATCATGTATGATACACACCCATTCCTCAGTTTCCTCATCATTTCTCTTTTTTTCCAGCCTCGCCTTAGGAATGGCAGTTCCATCAGCAATAATGGTGTCTCCACGAGCCTCATTATAGCATGGAATGCAAAAATAATGCCGTGTGTCACCAGCACCCATGGTATAATACATGGCATTTCGTTTAATGCGAGCACCGCAAGTTGTGCAATAAATAGGTGGTGGTTCAAAGGTAAGCTTCTCTACTGCACACAACTGACAGGAGTTCTCACTCATCAAGCTCTCCATTGCTTGATTCTTTTCTGCTTTGGCTTTGCTCTGTCACAAGATAACAGATGCACCATGGTAAATTGTGGATATCAGATATAATCTGATCTATGAAAAAGTAAAACTTAGCAGAATATCATTCCTAGCAAATTCCAAAATATATTTTCAAGCCTCAGCTCAAATAATGAGGTACAAGAAGAATTTTTCATATAGAAATAGGAGCATGGCATTAGGAGAGTACATTCATGAACTTTTGTGGCATCTCTTTGGTGTTTGGCTCCTGGCTGTTTTCAGGGAGTCACTTTGTTAGATATGCAGCAGGATTAGATAGCTTTGTTGCATGATTGATTCCCTATTTTTCCTATTTCTGTTTTTCTTTAATTTCTTCTATTTTTCTCAGGAGGATACTTCATCCTCCTCTCATGTATTTTTTTTCCTTCCTTCTTGATAAAGTTTATTTTTCTATCAAAAGAAAATGATGACCTAGTGAGCAACCCAATTAGTGGAGACCAATTGGGAGAAGGTCAAGGGGACTACTCAGGAGAAGCAAGTCAAAGATACCAAGGAGCTGTGTGTGGCTGAGGAGAGCAATTGGGTGAATGTTGAGGGGGAGACTCATGGGAAGCAAGTCAAAGAATTATGGGAGTTGTTTGTCTATTGCTGAGGTTCTTCAATCAGTGTGGAGCGTATGTTCTAGATTTATCTTTTGTTTTTGATGGGTTTTATTTGTGACAAGCTGAAGTTTGTATAATCCTCAGCTTGAAAGCAAATGTTAAAATAAGGTTGAAAGCTAGGTTAAAATAAGTGTGCTAATGATAACTAATGAGCTGTGTTGGTACTAGTTGTACTCCCCTTATACCTGACCTAATTATGAGTATAAATAGACATAGAGGGAGTCTTATTGTGTGCTGGAGTGTCTCTCTTTTCTTGTTAATAAAAGTTTATTTTTATCCCAAAAAAAAACAGTTATGAACCAAACCCAAAAGTTCATTGATGAACCACAGTTATGAACACACACTAGCACAAGTAAAAAATCAGATTCCAAATAGGAAAAAAGAAGCACTGCAAAACTGATAGGAACAAAGAAACTAAAAATAGTATTTCTATAGTGACCGAAAAGTCAATCCCTTATTCAGATATGGCATCACCATAAAGGATGAGAGATGATTATTTTTCATTAAAAAACACAATTCCAACTCTAGTCAACTAATAATCTAAGGAAACATTGTGCTCTAAGCTTATGAACTATAAATATGCAAACTATTATGAGCACAAATACAAACTCAACAAAGTTCCATAGTTTTAGACTACAATGGAACTGATTTGCCCTAAAGATAGTTTCAATAATTAAACTAGTGGCTGTGAAGTTATTTTTTTCCTCTAAAAGTATAAGCACAGGATTACAAAAAGACTTACTTGGCCAACCCATTGCCTGAGGCCAGTGATATGTTCCCTGACTTGCTCTGGAGTAAATAGTTCAGTTAACGAGACCCCTTTTATTTTGGGCTTACCAGACTTGGTTCCCACAGCATTTTCAGATGGCTGAGTCACACTCACAGGCTTATCTTGTCTAGTTTCTTTCTCAGTTTTGAAATTTTCTTGCCTTGCTGAATTAGCAGGCTCATCAAATGTGACAGGTTCACCACCAGGCCTTCTGTTATCTGCATTACTCATATTCACTTCACTAAGATGTCCATGTACCAATTGCACTGGAATTTCTGCCTTAACTTCTGTAAGCTCAGATTTAATTGCCATAGTCATCTCGCCATGGGGATAGTTTTGGCACTGTGCATCCTTGGAAACTAGAGATTCACAGTTGACAGAAACTGATATAGCAGAGTTGTCATTATCGGGATTAAAGGACTGGGTACACTGCTCAATCTTCATGCGTTTTATAGATGGCTGCAGGTCTTCTGTAGTTTCAATCATAGGGAGAGGTTTTGGGATCAATCTAGGAGATGGAACTACAGGATCTGGCCGGATTTGAGGCTTAAGATGGAATGAGCGTCGATAATTTCGAACAAAAACACAAACAGGGCAACCTGGATCCTTGCAGTTTCTGAAATGAACAAGCAATAGCCTGGTATGATGACAGCGGGGATATGTACAATGAGGCAGCTTGCATCCATCTATGTGTCTACATAACTTCTGGGCACTATAACAATATCGCTCTTGGCATCGTCCTTCAGGAGCAGGACAACGTCGAGCATGGAGCAGAAATAAAAGCCACCTCTGTTGGTTCCTGTGCGCTTTCTTGATAGAACCGCCTGAGTCAAGCGGCTCATCTGATCCTCTAGAAGCAACAGCTTGACCAACAATAGATCCATCTGATGATAAATTATTGCATTGAGCTTCATCTTGCCGTGATATTCTCTGATGGAAATCCATGTGCAGATGCTGCTCATGTGACATATTCCCAACTATGTTGTTACCATCCCGTGATTGAGAATTCCATTGACTTAGAAGTGCTGATTTAGACTGTGCCCCAATTGGAAGACAGCTAAAATTGTTTTCAGACTCTGAAATCAACTGATGCGGGTGCAACTTTTGTTGCGAATTTTGAGATACTGACAAGGATAAATCATTCTGTCCAGTTGGAAAAGAAAGAAGTTGAGCACCCCTAGAGATATCTTCAGTAGAGTTCTGCTGGAACTGGTTTTGCATCTCAGAAATATGAAACTGTTCAGAAACCAGAGAATTGAGCACTTCTTTATGGTTTTCGACTCCAGGCTCAGACTTCACTTGGCTTTCTAGATTGGAGGAAAGCAGAGACTGACTGAAAGCATCCCCGCTGACCAAATGCTGAGGCTGTTGACTTTGCAGCTTAAGTTGAAATTGCTGTTGAGCATACTGATCTGGCTGTTGAAATTGCTGCGGCCTTTGCTGATACTGCTGTTGAGGATGCAGAAGACCATCTCTTGAAGTCAAAGAAGACTGAAAATTCAACTTTTCCAACTGATTAATTGCTTGAGACTTTAGATGAACACCCTGCTGCATGCTGTGCAAATTCGACTGACTACTTCTCAGAGAGCTGGTTTTGGGTATTGCAGGCAATTTTACTGAATTCAAGTTTTGAGTGTTCATCATAGATCCACATGTTGCAGATGCATAGAAGTTTCCAGAACCAAGAGAGTCAACGTTGCTCAATCCATATCCATCACCTGGAAATAGAATTTTCCCCCTTCAGTACGATGCCAATCTCTTTGGTGAAAAATATATATTTCTGCCCCCGAAAGTCCAAGGGGGAAAGACACTTGTGCACACAACACACACACACACACATCCCAACAAACAACAGTACAGCCAAAGTGATTATACCCCTAAAGGTAGGGGTCGTGCTGTGCCAAAGGTCTTAGATTCAATCCCTTGTACAACAACAACAATTAAACATTTTCCCACTAAATAGAATCGACTACATGGATCAAAACGACGCCATAGTGACTTATTATAAATGAGATACATAGAGAGATTATTAATTATAAAATCTTTCTTAATAGTTTCACCTATTGTTCTCTTTGGCCTTCCTCTACCTCTAACTAAAAAAAAAGAGTAAGAAAGATTACCCTGCATTGGTGGTTGCTGATTTTGATCAAAGTGCTGCTCTAAGTGTTTAGGGGAATTAGAATAAGTTGTTGCATAGCCATCAGAAGTGCCAGGTTCATTGGCAAGCTGCATGTTGTTTCCGTTCAAGCCCAGCCCACCACTTATAGCTCCATTTGAGTATGCAAAAGATTTTTGCTGTAAACCAGATCTCAATCCACTATCCATTTGGCTGCCAAGGCTCTGCAATACATGACTGTTTTGGCCACCAACATGCTGCTTCTGCTGCTGCGGCTGAGGTACCATTGTAGATTCAACACTGGAAAAGGCGCCGCTATTATTAGAAGTTTCTACATTCATGTAGGAGTGATTACTGCCGCCATTAAATCCAGGAGTGGGAATCATCTGGCCTGCAATTCTCTGCACACCCATTGAGGACATGTTTCCCCCAGAACCAATGGAAAAGCTGGTAGAAGACTGCTGATAGCCATTAGAAAAACCTGCAATAAATAGACTCTATAATGCAGGAAAAGGGTAAAGTGAAAGAATTGGGTGAAATTTTTAACAGTTAGTATTACCATCAGATCTACTTAAGGAATTGCCATGCAAGCCACCAGTTACAAATATGCTTCCACTATTCATAGATGTAGATGCTAAGCTATTACATCCATTGGCAGCAATCATTGAGGCATCAACAGAAGATGCAACCACCATGCTTGAATTCACAACAGATGACATACCAGGTGTTGGTATCATTGTACCAATTGGAGAAGAGCTGACAACCTGTGGATATTGTTGGTTTTGACTATTCATAGATGATCGTCTGATGCAATTAAACAAACGACTCTCTAATGTATCCAAGTTCATGTAGTCCTCCTGAAAATACAAATCCAAACATCATCAACACAAAAATAATAACTGCTAAATAATTAAAGAGGATTTTTTTAAAAAAATAAAAAACAGTGAACCACCAGTTTGCTCCCAGAAAGAAATTGGCACCGCCAGTTTGGTCCTTCAAAGATATTTGTAATCATTTGAGTCTCAACTTTGCAAAAAAAAAATTATTTTAGTCCCCAAAGTTGGGTACGTTAGGAAAGCACTAACAGAGTTGCCTATGTGAACTAATTTTGTCCATCGTCAAACTTCAACCACTGATGAGGACTGCTAAAATCTAGATAGAAGTGAGATGAACCATTTTGTAATGTAATTCAGAACCATGTTAATAGTTAATACCAATTTATAGAATCTTGGCACAATTTTATTAAAAATAGTATAAAGAAGAATAACAAGAGGCCAAGAAAGAAACCTTAGAGTGTGCAGCTTTTAACATTGCCTCCTCTAGGCGTTTAGCAAGATCCTTAAACTTCCTTCTATGTCCTTCTGGAGCTGGCTGCTGGTGCCGCTGCAATAATATATGATAGCTGAAAGGTAAAGAGCAAAAGTGTTTATTGGTGTTCAGTGATTTTTTATTTTTTATTTCTTTGAATAAAAGGTGTTGAATAAAATTGAGAACAAAGGCAACAGATTATTAAGAGTATCATTGTCTAATCTTATGTGTGATTGTGCTGCATGCCATAGTTATTGTCAAGTCAAAAAGCGGATATTTTCAGAGAGGGGGAGGAGAAGAGCAGGGAAACTGTGGAAGAGGAAGCCAAAGAGGTGTAACTCAATATTGTCAAACAAGTTCAAATACTAACGCATTGCAGATTATTACCATGTGAATAGCATTTTGAGACTAACTAAATCAAATATGTTGTTAAATCGTAGCCTAAAATTTCAAGTAGGAGGTTAGGCACAAGGCTGAAGTACCTCAGACAGGATAAGATATGTAACATTAATTAGTACCCAAAACTTTTATTTTCCTTTTCCGTTTGTTTTATTGTTGAAAAAAAAATTCAATCATCCATTATGAACTTATCTATAACATACACCGGCTTTCAGGATTAAGTTTACACTATTTTGCTACAGCTATTTTTCATAAAGGCAAAGATATCCATCTTTCTATTGACAAAATTCCTCAAACGAGTCAATCAAGTCAACTCAACTCCCGATTGAATGCAAATGAATACAAAAGATACAGAAAATATCAAAATATTTAAGCAAAAAAACAAATTGTCTTACATCTTATCTTGCATAAAAGAGCGCACTGTATGAAATTCAGGGTCCATATTTATGGTTGAACGTGGAACACCACCTAAGCTAGGCATCTGAGGAGGGAGGGCATTTCCATTAGGTTGAGTCAGTCCAGGCAACTGGGACCCCGCTTGATTAGGTACCTGACCCGACAACTGTCCTGTAATGTGTGCCTGTAGTTTCATCTTCTTGATTCTTCACACTTGCTTTACAAACCAAATATCGCATAACTCAAATGATCCAGGTTTCTACAATCAACTAGCAGGTCATCTGCACCAAACCACTCTTATCAGAGTACAACTACAAACCAAACAGCCAGATATCCTATGTGAACTTACACAAAATGAAATACAGTTATTTGACATTAAGCACTAAAAAATCTTAGAAAACTTTTCCCAAACAAAAAAAGTATGTGTGTGTGTATCACTAAATCAAAAGTCAACGATTCCATTAGCGGCATGAATATAAAGTACCGGGGAAACTTGGTTGATAAGAAGTTACAAAATCAAGAAGTGAACGACAACAGGTATTGAATGCAAGAAACCATTATAAATTTTATTAAATTCTATTAAAACAAGAAGCGAGAATGGAAGTCCGCTAAGCAGATCCCCTCCGCTCGGATTGGCAATTGAATGATTAAATTTAGATTCAGAAATTCAATTAACTAGAACTACAGTAAGTAACCCTAGGTAGATACTAAATCAAATCAAACAACAGCAGTTAAGGAACACGGAAACCCTAAGATATTGATAAATAACAACGAACCTAAAACGTTGAACAATCGGATACAACCCCGCAAGAGTTCGCAATTGATATATAAAATCGGAAAGGACCCCAAACTATCAACAACCACGCCGACGACGATCGACGATCGACGATTATTTTGCCGGTGACACCGTTCCCCACTAAAGGCACGTGCGAATTTCGCCACGAACGAACTATAACAGAAATAAATAAAAGAAGGGAAAAGATGGGAGAGACTAAAAAACGACGGAATCGAAGTCAAGCGCAAGTGTAGAATTATTTCGGTTTGGAATCTCTTGGATGCGTATCTAGATTTAAATTTTATATAAAAAATACTAAAACAATTTTTATATTTACGAAATAAAAAACATATAAAATGAAAATTAAAGTGAATTTTATACTATATTATTTCTTTTATTATCCATAATTTTATTAAAATAAAAAAATATATTACAACAAATAATATAAAATAGTAATTTTTTAATTTTTTTTAATTTTTCAATTTTTTAAAAATAATTGTGAAATTATTTAAACTATTAAAATATTAACTTAATTAATTAAAATTTTGATTAAAAAAATATATACACATTTTTATTTATAAAAAATATTTTATTATTATTTTAATAAAAAAAATTAGTCTAATAAAAGAATTAATTATAAAAAAATATTTTTTTAAAAAAAAAATTGTATATATTTTTTTAATAAATAAAAAGATTAACACCTTTTTCTTTTTAATGCATATAGCTTTGTAAATATTGCATACCTGATATTTCTGTGTTTACATAGCATTTTTTATTTACTGGCGTCTTCTTTTTTTCTCCTTTTTTTTTGTTTTACCTCTCTTCCTTCCGCTCATTTCAACAATAAATCAAGAATTGGTAAATCGTTTATATTATGAATATACATGCTCGTACACACAGAGATAACCGAAAAATTCTTTATTAAGTTGAGTTTTGAATTTTTTTTTTCATCAATTATATAAAATTCCATTATGATAATATCTTATTTATTATTAATTTAGTACTTCTTGATATTTATAAATAAAATTAATTTAATTAAAAAATTAAAAATTATATTTATAAATGCTATCAAAATATTAAATCAATATTAATTAAATATTAATTTATGTATCACTTTATATAAAAATAACAAAAATTATAATTTTAATAATAAATTAAATTTAATATTAAAATTTAAACTATGAATTAATTATAAGGTAACATTAGAAACGATTTTCGTATGTATGAGTTTAAATTAAATAAATCATTTTATAAAAAAATAAATTAAAAATTCATCTACGTATTAATAACACAAATATGATTTCTTAAGAAATGAACAAGATAAACACTTCACATTCTTCGTCAAGATACCCTCAACCTTTTTATAAGAATGTTGCCTTTTTAAAAGCCTTTTTCTTTCTTGACGTAGAAGGCATTGTTGAAAATATGATAATTTTTAAAATATTTAAGAACATAGTCTGACAACCAAGACTCTTGCCGAGAAGAGAATAAAACTTCTAAACAGGAAGAAGAATAGTTTGTTTAGCCTAATTTATTTTGAAAAAAAGAAGTTACTTATTTAAAAAAAAATACTTTTTTCTATTTTATTTTCATCTTGCTCAAGACCCAAAACTTTTTAGCTTAATCTATTTTTCTGCTGTAGGGGAAGACCAAAATTTTAGAGATCATCATTTGAAGCAGAAATAAAAAAATGACATTTTTTATGAATAAAAATTCATTGATATAAAAATAAAAATAAAAAAACTATTCAAATTTATCATTTTAAATACCTCACTTAATGAAATTTATTATTTTGAATGATAATAAATTTTTTATAATTAAAATTTTCATTACATATTTTTATATATTTATTTTGGTATATATATATGTGTGTGTGTATGTACGTTACTTTTATAATTTTGATCATGTGAAAATAAAAAAAGTAAATTAATTAAAATAAAAAAATTATTTTTATTTTTATTTAAATAATATTAATTAAAAATATTTCTAAACATATATAATTTGACAAAAAAAAATATTTTTCACACTCCTACTTATCGTGCCTCAGAACTTTCGAGGGAATAATTTAATTGCGACGAGAAAAAAGTTTCTTAATTTATTCAGCCAACTAAACCCTTTGGAAAAGGAATTAATTTGGAAGGGAAAATTGTGTTGAAGTAACTGTAAAGTTTTTTTTAGTATCGAAATATTGTTATAAAAATTTATTATTTATATTATAAAATGTGCCTATAAATTATGTACCGAAATATTTGGTTTGATTTTGTCATTCCAAATATTTGATTTTAATAGTAGTAATTTTATAGTGATGGTAAAATAATAATAATAATAATAATAATAATAATAATAATAATAATAATGGTGATGGTAAAAATTATTGATAACAATAATAATAACAGAAATGTAAATAATAATCACATTAGTAAAGAAGGTTAATGGCAGTGATATTATATCAAGACCTTGCTAAATAAAGACAAAACTTTATATGGTAATAGCGTATAAGCTTTTACACTCTAATATGTGTCAAATATTATATATAATTAAATTATATTAACTCATACTTTTTTTTATTAGACTTTTCTAAATACTATAAAGAGACAAAAAAATTTAAAAAAATAAACTGAGAATAAAATTTTTCGTGTGTTTGATATTAAAAATGAAGTATTATTCTCACAAGTAAAAAATATTCGAGAATAACAATTTATAAAAGAAAGATTATTTCCACTTGCCAAATAAATTTATTTTCACTTCTCAAATTGGAAAAGACAGATTACCGTGAAAATGGGGAAGTTTTGAAACGTTAAATTATTCATTTATTTTTTATTTTTTTAAAATATGATCGATTAATAAACTAATAAAATAAAATAAAATAAATAATTATGATTTTATATAATAAAATATAATACAAAATATAAATTAATAAAATTAAATATAAATAGAATGTAATATTTAATATATAAAATAACAATTAAAATGAATAAATTAAAAAATATGAAATAATAAAATAATAAAAATATAATAATACATGAAAATAAAATATGTAAAAAATTGAAAGGATATTTTTGAAAATTATAAAAAATTCTTGAAAATTGTAATAAAATGTTTTTAAAATTTTAAATGATGACAAAAATACAAGAATATTATATTTTCAAAAATATATTTTTATATTCTTAAAAATGAAACATAAAAATATTTGAATATACAAAGTAAACACTTAATAAAATTAGTTATAGTAGCAAAAACATTAAGTTTGATATGAATATCTTGTGTGGATATCTATCATCTTGATCTTTTGGTTATCTTATTTGATAAGATATTATCTCTAGTAATTATTTAAAAGATAATTGTATCACTATAAAGTTATCTTACAATTGTATATTACTACTATGACTCTCCTACATACTTGTATAAATACTTCCTCATATATGAATAAAATCAATGATTCACTCTCTTGTCTTTCTCTTACTTTTTTCTCTATTTTTAAGTTATTTCATAACATGTTATCAGCACGACGTCCTACCTACTGCTTTAAAGTTAGTAATCTTTATATATAATATAATCATATTGTTATTGATTTAGTTTGTCCCTAAAGGACCACATCAATTTATATACAATTATATTGTCATTGCTTTAGTTTCTCCCTAAAGGGCCATCCTAAATTATGTACAATTATATTGCTATTACTTTAGTTTATCTTTAAAGGACTACACCACATCATGTGCAATTCTATTAATTCAGTTTGTCTCTGAAGGACCACATCAACTTATGTGCAATTATGTGTCTCTGAAGGGCCGCATCAAATTATATGTTCCTGAAGGACTACACCAACTTATGTGCAATTATATATCCTTGAAAGACTATACTAAATTATATGTCCTTGAAAGGCTACACCAACTTATATGCAATTATATGTCCATGAAGAACTGCACTAAATTATATGTTCTTGAGGGATTGCACCAACTTATATGCAATTATATATTCTTGAAGGACCGCACTAAATTATATGTCTATGAAAAACTACATCAACTTATGTGCAATTATATGTTTTTGAAAGACTACACTAAATTATATGTCCCTAAAGGATTGCACCAAATTATATGTCCTTAAAAGACTGTACTAACTTATGTTCAACTATATGTTCCTGAAGGATTGCACTAAATTGTATGTCTTTAAAGATATTACCAACTTAAGTGTAATTATATGTCTCTGAAAGACTGCACCAAATTATATATTCCTCAAGGACTTTACCAACTTATTTGGAGTTTATTTATAGCGAGTTGAAGCATGTATAATTTGCGACTTGAGATGAGTGTTAGAATAGTATTAGCTTATTTCTTTTTTTTTTTTTTATTTAGTACACTATTAAAGTTCCACATTGGTAATATTATATGCTAAACAACCTTAATTTTGTTATAAACAGATGTAGCATAAACCTCCCTTTATTAAGTTGTTCAAAGTATTATCTCTTTCTTTTGTTCTTTCCTATAAGTAAATATTTTTGTTAAACTGTTAGTGTAAGATTTTTTAGAGGAATCATAGAGGTATATTCCTCCATATATTGTTTGATAATAATGACAAGTTTCAGAAAATATATTTTGACCCATAATCCCTGTAGTTTTAAACAAATTTCTCCTGACTTAAACATATACAGTCCCTGTGTTATGACATTTGGTTTAATGGTACCTCCTCCTAAAACATGGATTAAAAGACTTGATTTATCGATTGAGTCGAAGAAATATGTAGTATGATTTTTTATACAACAAATGTATATTTTAACTACTAGATTAAATGCCATCTGTTCGCTTAATAATTTTCTTCATCAAACATATATTTGAATTCAATATTATATACTGTCAGTGTAACAAAAAGTTGTAGTGGGCTCTTGTTTAGCTAATGGAGTTGGGAGGATAAACTGATGCTGTATCAATTACTTCAATAATTCTGCATTTTCTTATTTCATTTAAACTTCAATTCATATGATTATAATTATGATATTATTTAAAATTTTGTTGACTTGTGACAATAGAAGGTGTTTGTAATCCAGAATTGTTCAGTATTTTCTTTAGTTCTTAGTTTTTTGCATTTTGTTGCTCCCTTCTAAGAAAGAATTCCTTAAAGAAGGACTACATAGGTGGAAAACACTTGATTATTTGTTTATTTAATGGTTTGAGCCTTTTCATTGTCACTTTTTTGAATTATTAATTAAACTGAAATTTAACACTGAAAATGTTGAAAATGACTTTTGTTTTAATTTCTGAAGGTGCATTAAAGGAAATAGTTTGCATTTAATAAAATAAAGAAGGCTATAATACTAAAGAAAACTATTGGCATCTAATAATTTAAATGAGTTTGCTACTGATTACATTTAGTGACTTCTCATATGCTGAATGTTTTCGCCACTTTCTCATTTCTAAGTATTTTTAATTGGTGTCAAACTAATCGATTTTTGGGCCTCTATCAGATTAAGAACTGACCAGAGAGAATGAACATTGTGAGTGTTATTAACTCCAATATTTAGTGCATAACTTGGGTGCTAGAAATTGTAGAAAGATAATAAAGACTTTGATAAATCCAAGCACTTATCTTAATGGAGGGTATTGTATAGAAAATTGTCATTTGATAATATGCCTTAAAGAAAACTTGCATGGCTAATAAGACAGCTTGTTGCATCTAATATTGGTGTTGTCGTGTTGGAAGATAAAACATAAAATCATGGTAATAGAATTGTAATTGGCAACACAAATTTTAAAACAGTAAAGAGTGGGATGGACGTGTGCATATTTTTGCCCTTTGGTGTTTTGTTTATTGTTTGCTAAGTTTAAATATGTTGCTCTTATACTAGAATTATGTAATATTATGCACTTACACAATAAATTGAAAATTAATTTGAATTGAATTTATTTGATTTTTTTTTCCAATATCAAGAATTTTAAATATAGTGACAGTTGTTATTCATTAATAAGTTATAATAATATATATGGTTTTAGAAAGTGTTGGTACTTGATTCAACATTTAATTTTTAAATTATCTTCATATCATAAGTACAACTTTAGGTAACAAATGCATATTAGAAAAATTACCTACATTCTCCTCTGAGTTGTACTATATAAATACAATTGAAATATATGTTATTGCAAATCAGAAGTTTGCAAACCTAGCATGACCGGTTAGGCCATCCCGAATCAATTATGATGTAAGAAATAATTAAACATTCAAGTGAACATTCATTGAAGAATCAACAAATTCTTCAATTGAATAATTTTTCATATCCTATTTGCTTTCAAGACAAATTGATTATTCGAGTATCACTAGTCAAAATTAGGAATGAATCTCTTATATTTTTAGAAAGAATATAATGCGATATTTGTGGGCCAATAATCTGGCGTTTACGAAATTATTTGCGCAATTTATTAAATTACAAGAACATTTTCTTGATTTTTCAATAAAAAAAATATACTTTGATAATACAGGTGAATTCACTTTTCAAATATTCAATGAGTATTGTATGTCTATTGAGATTGATATTGAATATCCTGTAACACATGTTCGTACACAAAATAGTCATTCAGAATCATTTATTAATTGTACTTCCAATATCTACTTAGGGACATGTAATCTTACATGCTGCATCATTAAATCGTATAAGACCAATAAGTTATTATGAATATTCCTCATTATAAATAATTTTTGGTCAGGAACCAAATATTTCATATTTAAGAATTTTTGGATATGTGGTATATATCCTTACTGCTCCATCACAACGTACTAAGATGTGTATTCAAAGAAGGTTAAAAATATATGTTGGATATGAATCTCATTCTATAATAAAATATCTTTAAATATTAACAAAAGATTTATTTACAGCTCGATTTGCTGATTGTCATATTGAAGAATAAGTTTTCCCAACATTAGAGAAAGAAAATAAGCAGCTGAAAAAAGAAATTGGTTGGCATGAATTATCATTAATTCATCTTGATTTTCGTATAAAACAATGTGAACTGAAAGTTCAAAAGATAATTCATTCGCAAAATTTAGCCAACCAATTGCCAGATGTATTTATTGGCTGCAAAATAGTTACTAATACCAGCTGTTAATGTTTCGATTAAAATTGATGTCTTTATCGGATAATTTACTATTACAAATAAGCTTAACACCCACATGAAGTATGGTAGGCTTTGGTTCCAAAAATAAAAATTCTTGAAAAAGAAAAATGAGTTAAAAATCAAGATAGTCAAATCGAGGATTTAGCAACTCCAGAAGAGTCACAATACATAATTAATGTTTTAGTTTCAGAAGAAATTTAGGTACTTGAATTTTATGAAAATGAAGAGATTTTAATTAATTATGTCATGAATTGAATAGGATAGAACTGACAAAAGGTCAATGTTGACAATAATGTAGTATATAATATAGCGTGCGATGTTTTAAATGATAATGAGAATCATGAACCAAAGTCTGTTCAGGAATGAGAATCATGAAGCAGAGTTAAAATTGCTTGAAAAGTGAAAAGTTTTGGACCTATAGTATGTACACCTGAAGATATAAAATTAGTTGAATACAAATGAGTATTTGAACGAAAACGAAATGAAAATAATAAAATTGTGAGATATAAGGCAAAACTTGTTGCCCAAAGAATTTTGCAAAGACTCAAAATTTATTTTGAGGAAACATACTTAACTGTGGTAGATGCAACTATTTTTCAATATTTAAATTAGTTTGATAGTACGTGAAAAATTCAATTTACATATAATAGATGTTGTTACAGTCTATTTATATAGATCATTTGATAATAACATATATATGAAACTCCCTGAAATATTTAAGTTGCTTGAAGCACACAATTCAAATTCTCGAGTAGACTACTCAATCAAATTGAATAAATCACTTTATGGCTTAAAACAATATGTGCATATATAATATAATTGTCTTAGCGAAAACCTGTTGCAAGAAAGGTATAAAAATGACTCAATTTGTCCATGTATTTTTATAAAAAGATTTAGAAGTGAATTTGCCATAATTGCTGTTTATGTTGATGGTTTGAATATTATTGCAATTCTTGAAGAGTTACAAAAAGCTGTTAATTGTTTAAAGAAATAATTTGACATGAAGGATCTTGAAAGAATAAAGTTTTGCCTTGGATTACAAATTGAATATTTAAATAACATCTTTGTATATTAAGAAACTTACGTACTCTAATGGTTGTGAGGTCATTATATGTGAACGAAATTTTTTTCAGGCCTTGTGAAAAGTATAAAGAATTACTTGGTCATGAAGTACTATATTTTAGTGCAATTGAGGCATTGATGTATCTTATTAGCCATATTCGACCCGATATATCATTTGATATTAATTTATTATTAAGATATAGTTCTTCACCTATACGATACTTGAATATTTAACAAATTCATTCAAACGATAATTTGACAAATTTGTTTATCGAAGCACTTCCTATTGTAACATTCGAGAAGCTGGTGTACAATATTAGAATTTAAAGATTTAAGAATCTCAAATGATGTTGTCATATATTTACTTATTTGATAGTATTTTAAAGGAAAGAATGATGCACTCTTTTTCTTTCACTAGGTTTTTGTTCTCTAAGATTTTTTCTAGTAAAAGTTTTAACGAGGCACATTCTTAAAAAATGGACATCCAAAGGGAGTATTATGAATATCGTGTATAGATGTCCATTATTCTGATTTTTTTGATTATCTTATATGATAAGATATTATATCCAGTAATTATTTAAAAGATAATTGCATCACTAAATAGTTATCTTACAATTGTATATTACTATTATAACTCTCATACATATTTGAATAAATACTCTCTCAAAATATAAATTAATGAAATTAAATATAAATAGAATGTAATATTTAATATATAAAATAATAATTTAAATGAATAATATAATATTTTAAAAATATGAAATATGATAAATAATAAAATAATAAAAATAAAATAATACATTAAAATAAAAGATGTAAAAAATTGAAAGGATATTTTTGAAAATTATAAAAAATTCTTGAAAATTGTAATAAAATATTTTTAAAATTTTAAATGATGACACAAATACGAGAATATTATATTTTCAAAAAATATTTTTATATTCTTAAAAATGTTTTTAACATAAAAATATTTGAATATACAAAGTAAACGTTTAATAAAATTAGTTATAGTAGCAAAAACATTGAGTTAACATATTTTGAAAACTTGTACTAAGAAACATTGTAATTTTAACCAATAATAGTAAGTATGTATATGCATTTTACTTTAACATCTCCTCAAATACACTAGTGAAAATATTAAAAAATATATAAATAATTAATGTGATGATAATTGTAGCACTACACAAACACAAACATAAACATGATTTATTATACACACACACGGTAGTGATTTATGTTTTTTTTTTTAATTCATATTTTGCATCGTTATATAATAATAATAGTTTAAAGTATTTATAATCGTATTAATTTAATAAGATATTTTTTATATTTTAAAAATATTTATAATGCTGTTTTTTCTCTTATAGATAATTATTTCTTTTATTTTCATAATTTTTTATAAGATTAATTTTAGAAGTTAATTATATTTTAGAAATATAACATTATTTTTAAAAAATAGTGATAATTAAATATATTTTGTTAATTGTTTCATGTCTCCCACATTTAAAAATGAGTCAAAATTATAGTTTAATTAGAAATAAAATATTCTATCAACCAAACGAATTGGTAGGCGGGAGCAATATTGGTACAACACCCCAAGGAGATGAGAGTAGGAGAGAAGTGCTAATTGGATTGAGCTGATTCACAAAAGCGCAAATCCAACCTAGCCTACACAGAATTCTATTTGTCGTTTTGAAATTTCTTCAATCCGCGGTGTGCGGGATGAAAAACCAGCAACCAGCATATATTATGTATTTATTCTTTCATAAGTTTTTGAATAATTGAAACATTAACTTTTATATATTTTCTTTCAAACTACAATAATATAAATAAAATACCACTATTTATTATTTTTATTACTTTAAATATGTTAATATTAGATTTTAGAGATCAAATTGATAAACAAAGATGAAACATTTAAATAGAAATCAAAAGAGGTTTAATTCTTTTAAAATATTCCCATTCATTATTAAAAATTTTGCTTTAAAAAACTAATATCGATCCCACACCCACTCAATAATGTATGAGTGCGATGGATTGAAAACTCAAGCCATCCCCAAGCAACCCTAGCTGAGAGATCCTCTCAAAAACAGGAAGTCGTAAATCAACACTAAACATCAGTACAAAAATAAATATTATAGTGCACGCTGTTGTAAACAGCAAATACTACACAATATAAAAGCAAAATTAATTAAAATTAATTGCCGCATCTACCAAGATTCCAACTATTCACCTTTCATCATTAAATAAAAGATTTTACCAAAGAGGGAGCGTTCAGAAGGGGAAAAAAAACTTGATACCAACCTCCCTCGCATTCTTTTGAATTTTGAACAAATTAGGACTATAATACACTCGCCACATAAGGATGGCATTTGCATGATATAAGAACCTGGCAAAATCAAAGAATCACTACATCGACCCACATACAAAGAGACACCACAATAATGCCCCTCTGCCGCGGTTAGTCCTTGTAGAAGAGGGCAGCACTAATTAGCTGAAATCAAAGATCCTCTTCAGGACAATCATGTCGTAATGGGCCCTGACAGGAGAAGACAAGCGAATCCGCAATGCTGTCGTATACTTTATCCCTTTCAATCACAAACTGCCCACAAACTGCTCTCAGAGCACCGTTGCCAGCAGTGTCTAAGTGGGGCAATGGTGAATATAATGTCTACCTCCGTCTAGATCATTTCTTTAGAACAACGTATTTACACGAGCAAACTGCTCATCCTGCATTGTTGGCAACTTCAGCCGCTCTCTGTCTCATCATCTCCATCACAGCAGCTCTTCGCCGAGAGTCAGATTGCTGCTGCAACCTCCTTAAATGTTCTTTTAAATCTCTGAATTGACCCAAAAATAGAAGATGTTAAACATGAAAACAAAAGTAACTAAGAAATGGCAATGCTTGACCCACAAACCTGCACCGAGGTACGTGGCACTCAGATTCTTTGCAAGCCCGAGCATGAAGTTGAAGCAAATACCACATTTTCTTGCAAAGAACACAGCCTCCAGAGGCACGTGTTTTGCATTGTATCCCATGGCGGAAAAGCCCCTTCACTTTGCGACAATTTGGATACTGGCAATGCACGGAACGACATTGGGATGCATGCACAAGAAGATCAAGCATTTTCCGTAGCTGTAATTACAGATTCCATTAATATCAGATCTATAGACAGGCACAATGCAAGTGCAAGATCATCCCCAACAATGGTAATAAAATGAGACATGTTGAGGTCAAAATCATGTAGCAACTATAGACAGGATTAGCAAGTAATTGGCAACAAAATTCCAAAGACATGACGAAAGTAAGCAACAAAATGCTCTAAAAAGAAAAAGAGCAAGCTGTATTTTAATTTAAAGTAACAAATATGAATGCACAAACACATCTTCACTTTTTGTGTACCCAATGTAAACTATAAAGAAGTCAATAATAAATAATGAAACTCTAAGATAGACATGCACACAAGAAAAATCAGTTGATGTACCAACTACCAAGTAATAACAAGATGTAACTGAAAATGTTGGGACTTGCTTCTTTTAAAATTAGTGATACGGTAAAAATGACACTGATAATCTTCGAACATGTGAAAATGAAATCTAAGATCTTAAGTTCAAACTTGCATTACATATTTTCAGATATTTAACAGGTTAGAATCATAAACTAGATGAAAGCAACTCCTTTATGCTTAAGGGTATGTTTGAGAATTGGGAGGAGAAGGGAAGGGAAGAAATTCAAAGAAAATGAGAGGGGAGAGAAGGGTGGAGAAGGGAAGGGATGATTAAATGATGATTTCCTTCCACCTTGTCTGGATGTTTTAAATTAACAAAGTAACAAACTAAAAAGATTCAAAAAAGAAAAAAGAAAAAAGAAAATTGTTAGTTATATTTACAAAATTTTCTTTTTTTAAAAAGAGTAATTATAATTATTTGATTTATCGATATGAAATTTTAAGAAATAATGGAAAGTGAAAAACATAATACTTAATGATTGACTTTGCCTCCAAAATCCTTCAAATTGGGAGAACTTAAAGTTATAAAGGAGGCAGGAGTTTGGAAGATTTTAGAAAGTTAGTTGAAAAACCTTCATTCTCCTCCCCTCCTTGTAACAAACTCCCAAACAAATGGAAGTTTTCAATGAAACATCCCCTTCCCTTCTATTTCCCTCCATTATCCCCCATCCAAACATCCTATGTTTGACCACATAGGGGTCTCCAAATGCTTTATTTGACACGTAAAATAACCAAGTGAGATATAATTTGTAAGCACATTTAGAAATTATAAAATCCACAGGAACAAAATCTGAAATCTAAATAATACCTGCATTACTCGAAGCTGCCTTGCTTCTTTGTTCTGAGCATCGCGATCAGCCATTGATGGATGATTTGTCAGCTTATGAGGATGATCAATGCCACCATCCTTTTGAAAACAGGCATTGCATACATCATAATCTGGGCAAACTTCACAACGCCAACCTTGACCAGTTTCTATGTCAAGATGGCATATATTACAAGTTGTCACAAAGGCAGGTGCAGTTGGATTATGAAGATGATAGAGGACCATCATCGAGGAATGCTTAGCCCGCCTTAGAGTATCATACTGATAATGATTTCCCTGACAAAGACTCAGAAATGCCTGCCTAGTGTCAAAAAATTCACTCTCAAGAATCTCGTCTTTGTCCTTTGTATCTTCAGGTACAGCATTAATTTCATCCTGCAAAGAAAGGCTAGTTCATAAAAAAGTACCACAAAACATTTCCTCCATTTAATAGCTATAACCAAAAAAAAAAAAACCCAGTAATATTTGGAACACCATAATTTGTCTAACACCTTGATTCATCATAGTACAAATTAAGCTGACACCAAAGCAATTGAACGCCAATGAATTCTCACGTAGTAGCATACAACTGAGCTAGAATAGAACCATTCACTTTACATGTCAAAATTAGATGGGCTTGCTTACTTACTGGGTAAAGGATATGTTTCTCCCTCTGATTAAGAGGATGCCTTTCTCTTTCTTCCCGCTTTTGTTCTGCTTCGTAACACCTAAGGGAACCACATTAAAATTGGATCAATACAAAATATCTTTTGAAATCTTTGGGCCCGGAAAAAAGGGGGGGGGGAGGGAATAAATTGAGTTTGGACTTTGTTCAGTTGACAAGAAGTATATGAAGGGGAGAGAGATAATATAAGGGTTGTTAACAATTTGTTACAGATAAGTTTGAATGTGATGTTGAGACGTATAATGCCAGAAGATCTGTTATTGGGAAAATAGAAAATAGAAAATAGAAGCTTCATTATTTCTTCAAATCTGTAATAAAACTTCATTTCTGTATCAAAATGCTCTTCAAATCTGACATGCAGACTGAGAATGAATTTATTACAGATGTATAGAGCTAAGCCACCCCCCAGAACTCCACAATTTCATCTACAATGAGGACTTCAGAAAGGTGAAACAAATCACAGCTTCATTAATATAAGCTCTTAATAGCATGTTATGTTACAGAAAACAGATGTCACGTATAGAAAAAGAAATTTTATTTAGAAAGAAGATAAGTACAAGTAAAGGAGAATAAGATATCCTCCACAGAAAAACCACTAAAAAAGAATATTACAAAAACACGAGGAAAAGAAAAAACTCAGAGCTAAATATGCAAAATGGCAGCCCAATCTCTTTATAAATCTGAAATGACAACCCCCTTAAAGAAGCCATTTGCAGAACACCAGAGTGAAGCCATAAACCTTATCCTTTCCCATAACATATTTGAGGACCTTGAGAAACCTTGAAAATTTTGAAAGATCCTTTCCAACCAAATACACCACAAAACAGCAAAAAACAGACAAGGAAAGCATACTAAAGACACAAAAGACAGAAAATGAAACAGTAAATAATCGTCTTAGAGCCCTCTTCCCTCCAGTCCCTCTGCAAATCAGACAAGAAAAACCCCCTAAAGAAACTATTAGCTGAAAACCAGGAAGACAGTCCTGTCCCAGATGAGAAGCCCAGGTAAAAAGTCTCTGCAGAAAAACCCAAACCAGAGACTCATGGCAGGGAACAAAGAACAGTTCCTCAAAGCCTTACAATACTTCGTGCTGACAATAAAGTTGTTCTCCAGTGCTGAAAGAATAATAATAGCTGTAATATGACAGCTGTGACATACGTATATTTGTAATTAAGTAATGGTTGGTATTCTTGAAGTTTAGGGTAAAAAATCCCTTATCCTAGTAGTTGACTAGGACATTTCCTCTCAGTTATTAGGATTTATTAGCCTAGGTGCATGTAAACCTATGTGATGTAAATCTTTGAATTATCGGCTGAATAAGGGTCTCTTTTTTCTCCACATGGTATTAGAGCTAGGTTTTACCCTGTGAGACTCTTTCTTTTTTACCCTTATCGTGATTTCTGGCCAGCCTTCATCACTGGAATTTTTATTCTAAACTCATTGCAAATCTTCTGGGCCTCCAGATCTAACATTTCTGGGGTGCGGTGGTTCATATATTTTATTGATGATTGCACTAGAGTTATTTGGGTCTTTTTGCTGAAAAATAAATATGATGTGGGGACTGCTTTCAATCAGATTATACTAAAGATTATTTCAATAGTCCTATCTTCAAAAGAAGGCATTATCCATAAGTCATCTTGTGTCAACACCCCACAACAAAATGGGGTAGCAAAGAGGAAAAAATGGCCATTTACTTTGCACTATCCAAGCACTCCTTCTTCAAGGAAAAGTGCCAGAATCCTATTTGGGGGGAAGTCCTCCTAATAGCCACTTATCTCGTAAACAGACTCCCCTCAAGGGTCCTAGGCAATAAAACCCCTATGGACATACTTTCCCAATTTTATCCTACCCTAAACACTACCCACAACCTTACCTCACGCATATTTGCTGTACCTCCTTTGTTCAAATCCATAGCCACCTTAGAGGAACTCAGGAAAGTTGGACCCAAGGGCTGTCAAGAGCATTGTTCTATGATACTCATGCTCACAAAAGGGATAGAAATGTTACCATCCCCAGACAAAAAAGTTGTGCCTGCAGATGTTACTTTTGAGGAAGGCACCCCGTATTTCATATCTTTCATATCTAATTTTAAACCTTAAAATTGGAACCATAAGTCCATCCATCAGCCATAATAGCGAGATTTCCTGAATCTAACCCATTTCAAAATGATATAGAATTCTGAATTATCATAATTCGTAACTGATCAAAACTGTATGGGGCCTCTCTCTACTATATTCTACAGCGTACAATGTAATTATTTTGGGAGGAGGGAAGAAAGAGGACCAACAAACAAGCTAAGCAGAAACACATCAAACCTTCTACCTGCAAGTTCTCCCTTCTACCTTTTTCTATTCAGCATTCTCTCTCTATATTACCGATAATAAATTAATAAAAGATGGCTTACAAATTTCAATGCTTAGAAGGCCCTTTTTAATAGCATACTAAAGATTCCCCCTAGACACTACAACTATATACAGAAAATTTAAACTTTTGACCACTTATAGCTGCAAGTTTACAACACTCCTCTTCACTCCTACAACAGCATGACTTCCGTAAACATAACTAGGTAACAGTTCCCAACATTGAATTAACAAGTTCAAAATTTGTTGAAGCCTATAGTGTTGAAATCAATTAATGTTGAACAATATCCTCGGACAGGACATATTTATCAACACTGCAGTTCAAGGCTACATGGCTAATTTTTCCCTTTAGATGGATAAGATAAGATGCAATTTTTTGGGGGAGTGGCGAGCTAAACTACTAATATATTCTTAAATTATTTTCGTTTCAAAAATTACTTGACAAAACCAGAAGATAAGGTTTAAGAATCATTACTTATCACAAATCTGAAAATTCTTGCACTGGTTGCAATGCCAACGGTTGCCAGATACCATTAAAATACAACAGTGACTGCATGCATGCTGCAAATGAACCATGATAAAATCTTCCTTCATGGGGGAAATGGTTTCACCGAGCTGGAGAAACACCAAAAGTTTTGTAAGAAGAAAACTATTATATCCATATAAGGAAACCCAACTGTTAAAATATAAAATGCAGTAACATATAGGTAACATAATTTGCAAGGCATCTCATTTACCCAAAAGAACAATAACGTGTGGTATAGAAGTAAAAAAGGGAGTTACTTTATGCATCAGGAGAAGATCTTTTGAGGCATTTCCAGAAAGATCGGACTGACCAGATGCTTTTAAAGCCCTTTTTGTTATAGTTTTTTTAGTTGTTCCTTTTTTACTTTGTTTTCTGCCATCTTCCTCTTGGCGAAGCTGATAAATCAAATCCTCTGCAGCCCCTGGCCAGTAGTCGCCATCAAAATATGGAAGTCTTGCTGCTGTAACCTTAGCCCTACATTCACCAGTGGATACAAAGAAATGGTCGTATAAGTTGGTGAGATCAACCACAATTTTCTCCTTGGTAGCTTTTTTTAACATTGATAGGTACCTGGAGAAAGAAGTCAACATAAGAAATTAAAGTTAAAGATGAAAAATTAATTACTTTGCACAAGTAACACAATTACACAACTTTTCAAGTCTTTTTATATATATTTATTTTTTGTTTATAATGTAGCTCACCATTCCCGAAGCTTATCAGATTTAGGAGTTTTCTGAATCTCTGGATGACAATATAAAATATAATCTTCACCCTTCAATGGGGGACAGGCCCATATATAGCAGCTTGTAAAACCACGTTTCTTGCAATATTCGAGGTATCCAATCTAAGAAGAAACAAAATATAGTGAAAATTACTCAAATATTATGGAATACTACTAACAGAAAGAAGTTACTTCAGCTTTAATATCTTCAAGAAAGGATTCTCATAGGATGCATATTAAGCATCACATAAGCGTAAGAGAATGGGAAATAAAGTTTACCAGAATTTCATGATAAACAAATGTTCGTAGAGCCTCCCCAGTCACTGCCTTAACCTCAGGCCTAAAATACTTCACAGAGTCAAGATATGAAAGATACACCCGACGCTGATTAGGAAATTGACTTTCAGATCCAAATTCTTGAACATACATGCCAAACAGGCATACCTCCACGCCTTCAATCTTCTGAAACAACAAAACTACCTGCAATGAAAACCAAAGCACATCAATACCAATAATCAATAATAATGATTCGATCACAACCAAATCTAATCAAAGCAACCTTCCTACTACCTTCGATTTATATGGGAATTCTGTTGGGTAATTTTCTTCCTGAAAAATTTCCAAAAATCGCTGTTTCACTTCTAGCTTCTTGTCTACAGATGACACAACTCTTACCACAAGTGCTTCAGCCCCAGGCACCTGGTAACATCAATTGAAAGAGTTTTATATATTACCAGCATAGAAACACATCTTAATGGAATCAGTTGTTCATCAAACAACAGAATGTGCAAGCAAGGAAGCTAATCATTGATATCCAAAAAAACCAAAATGAAACCAAGTGAAAATAACAGAAAATAAGTAGAATATCTGAAACAGAAATTTGAATGAAGTAAAAAATTCAACCAAATACACTTCTAACAACTATTATTGAAGCATATAGCCTGAGTAACTGTATTCAAAGCAGAAAAAACTATAGTATAAAATTTGTATTTTTTACCTGAATGATAACTCCAGCATCCGCTGGTCAGAAAAAATAGTAAGTACTACTCAAGCTACATGTGCTCACTGATATCAAAGCAACTCCTTTAACTTTTAATGAAGCAAACTAACGTAGATTCACAAGAAGGGGGGCAGGAAGAAGAGGATGTACGTAACATCAGAACTTCAGGTAAACAAAGTTTTTACATAAATATCCAGTCAAGAAAATTCACTATGTATTATTGATTCAAGGATTCTTCATAAATAGCAATGATTCTTCAGGTTGTAAGCAATAGATGGCAAACTATAGCATCAAAAGAAATCTTGTTATAACATCTTCCCACATAAATTACCAGTACAGCCCTTTATTAACAATCTGTGCTTAAGAAATGATAATCTAAGATGCTATAGCAAGTGACAACCAGTAGATGAATCACCTCATCATAACTTTTTCCTTGAAGCCTTGACCTCTCTTGCCTTTCTTGCTTTAGTTGCCTAAACAACCGTTGCTCTATGTGGTCACTGAGAATAGTTCTTGGCAAATCCTTGGCTCCAAGAACAGCACTTTGGGGTAAGGGTTTGCGCTCTCCTCTTTCTATCTCTTGAATATAGCAGTTAGGGCAGGTGTATTCAGCTTGTCCCCCATCATTTCTTCGACCATTAAATAAGGCACAAATTTGATGTTGCCAAGCTTCACATTTATCACACTGAACCCACTGCACCCGAAAAAAAAAAGGTTAATAGAACATATAAAAAGCAGCCAATAAAGCAACAAAATATCATGTCTGATACACACCCATTCCTCAGTTTCCTCATCATTTCTCTTTTTTTCCAGCCTCGCCTTAGGAATGGCAGTCCCATCAGCAACAATGGTGTCCCCACGCGCTTCATTATAGCATGGAATACAAAAATAATGCCGTGTGTCACCAGCACCCATGGTATAATACATAGCATTTCGTTTAATCCGAGCACCACAAGTAGTGCAATAAATAGGTGGTGGTTCAAAGGTAAGCTTCTCTACCGCACACAACTGACAGGAGTTCTCACTCATAGAATGCTCCATTGCTTGATTCTTTTCTGCTTTTGCTTTGCTCTGTCAAAAGATAACAGATGCACTATATGAAACAAAATACCATGAAGAAGAGTAGAAGAAAACAGTACTTATGAAGAAGAGCGCATTAATTTTATTAAGCCTCCAGAAGAAGTACGGGATATTGTATGTAACAAGCTTGACAAGCTAGGGTGGAGAAACACAAATAAATGAAACTAATGATAGACATCTCAGGTGAATCAAAAATTCTTTTCTCCATCTTAGTTTTCTTTCTCTAGAAGGATATCTTTTTTTTTTTGGGTACATAATAAGTTAAGGGTAAGAAGACGTTACCCTTTTCTAAGACCAGGGCATGCCACCAGCATTAGTGAGAGCTTACAGTGGTACTAACAAATCATCTACCAAGGGGGACAGCTAGCAGCAGGACCACGCCCTTACAAGCTAAGTGGTTCATTTGATCCTTATCCACTGAACCAACCCTCATTGGCTAGGACAATATTTTATTGTATACTGGTGTGTCTCTCTTAGTAGTTCTTTTTTATCCAAAAATTAAAAATATGACTGTTTAAGAGGCAGACAGCCTATGTATTAAAAAGTGCAAGATTATCATCACTAGGGACCGAGGTTCTCCATATGCATAATAAGCACAGTTCAAAATTGTCCAATGCTGTGATGCCAAGATCATATTAATTACAGAAAAATAACAGTACACTGTCCCTTTTATTTTTGCTTCTAGCTTACTTTTAATATCAGGTTAGACTTAACTGCAATTGCAAATTATCTTTGAAATAGTGACCACACCTTCTACCGGAGTTCTTGAAGTAAGCAATGTGAAATCTAATCCAAAAGTTCATTGATGAACCACACATTTAAGAACACACATTTGCACAAATTCAAAATCGGATTCCAAATAACAAACAAGGAGCACTACAATACTAAAAGAATCAAAGAAACTTAAAATGGTATTCCCATGGTGAACAAAAAGGAAGGGAGATGATTATTTTCGTCACTAAACATTCCAACTCAAGTCATTATAATAATCAAAGGAAACAATGCACTCTATATTATCAAAATATAGATATTTTCTTATAGACAACGAATTTATTAAAGAAAAGAGAGAAAAAAAATTACAACCACAGAGGACAAGGAGTCCTCACAAACCAGGAAGCAAACAAAACAATCAATAGCCTAAGAGAGCTTGCCAATCCCTTTGCAAATCCACAAGGGTAACCCCCCCTTAAAAATGCCATTTGCTGAAACCCACAAAATAACCCTCTCCCAAAGAAGGTGTAATGGGAGAAAGTTCTGGTTAAAAACTCTCACATTTCTCTCTGACAAAAGACACTGCAAAACTGCAAAAACTGCACACTACCAAATGCTAATAACTGCTCTAAAGTGGGTGGACAAACCCAATGCTTATTAGAAACTCCAAACACCCTACCCAAAATCTGTCAAGCCACATCACAATGCAGAAAAAGGTGATTATTTGTCTTTGTAATCCAATAGCATCACACAAACCTCTGGTGAAATAGCGTCCTTCAGCCTGTGAATCTTATCAACTATAGATAAGCAAACTATTACGAAGAAAGATACAAACTGAAGAAAGGTCCATAATTTTAGAGTCTAGACTATAATGGAATACTTTGCACTAGAGATGCTTACTGAAACAAGGTCCATAATTCTAGAGTCTAGACTATAACGGAATACTTTGCACTAGAGAAGCTCACAATAATCAAACTAATGGCTTTACAATTATTTTTTCTTTGACAGTAAAAGTGCAAGATTAAAAAAAGACTTACTTGGCCAACCCATTGCCTGAGGCCAGTAATATGTTCCCTGACTTGCTCTGGAGTGAATAGTTCAGTCAAGGAGACCCCCTTTATTTTGGGCTTACCAGACTTGGTTCCCACTGCATTTTCAGATGGCTGGGTCAAATTTTCTGGCTCATCTTGTCCAGTTTCTTTCTCAGTTTTAATATTTTCTGGCCCAGCTAAATTAGCAGGCCCATCATATGTGACAGGTTCACCAGGCCTTCTGTCATCCGCATTACCCATTTTCACATCACTAAGATTTTCGTGTACCAAATGCACTGGAACTTCTGCCTTAACTTCTGTAAGCTCAGATTTAATTGAAACGGTTGTCTCACCATGGGAATAGTCTTGGCACTGGACATCCATGGAAACACGAGCTTCACATTTTGCAGAAATTGATATAGCAGAGTTGTCATTCTCGGCATTACAGGACTGGGTACAATGCTCAAGTTTCTTGCGTTTTAGTGATGGCTGCAGGTCTTCTGTAGTTTCAATCACAGGTAGAGCCTTTGGGATCAATCGAGGTGATGTAACTACAGTATTGTCTGATTTACAGGATCCATTTACTGCAATTGGCATACCTGAATCAGGATCTGGCCGAATCTGAGGCTTCAGTTGAAATGTGCGTCGATAACTTCTAACAAAAACACAAACAGGGCAATAAGGATCCTTGCAGTTTCTGAAATGAAGAAGCAATAGCCTGGTATGATGACAGCGGGGATATGGACAATGAGGCAGCTTGCATCCATCTATGTGTCTACATAACTTCTGGGCACTATAACAATATTGCGCTTGGCATTGTCCTTCAGGTGCAGGACACCGTCGAGCATGAAGCAAAAACAAAAGCCACTTCTGTTGGTTCCTGTGCGCTTTCTTGATAGAACTGCCTGAGTCTAGCGGCTCAGCTGAGCCTCCAGAAGCAACAGCTTGACGAAGAATAGATCCATCTGATGATAAATTATTACATTGAGCTTCATCTTGCCTTGATATTCTCTGATGGAAATCCATGTGGAAATGTTGCTCATATGACATATTCCCAGGTATGTGGTTACAATCCTGTGACTGAGAATTCCATTCATTCAGATGTGCTGATTTAGATTGTGCCCCAACTGAAAGACAGCTAAAATTTTTTTCAGACTCTGAAACCAATTGATGGTGGGGCAACATTTGTTGCGAATTTTGAGGTGCTGAGGATGAATCATTCTGATCAGTTGGGAGAGAAGGATGTTGAGCACCCCTACAGCAACCTTCGGTAGAGTTCTGTTGGAACTGGTTTTGCATCTCAGAAATATGAAACTGTTCAGAAACCTGAGAATTGAGCACTTCTTTATGGTCTTCGACTCCAGGCTCAGACTTCACTTGGCTGTCTAGATTGGAAGAGAGATGAGACTGACTGAAAGTATCACTATTGATCACATGTTCAGGCTGCTGACTTCGCAGCTTAAGTTGAAATTGCTGTTGAGCAGACTGCTCCGGCTGTTGAAATTGTTGGGGCCGTTGCTGATATTGCTGTTGAGGATGCAGAAGGCCATCTCTTGAAGTCAAAGAAGACTGAAAATTCAACTTTTCAAACTGATTAATTGCTTGAGACTTTAAATGAGCACCCTGCTGCATACCATGCAAACTCGACTGACTACTAATCAGAGAGCTGGTTTTGGGCATTGGAGGTAATTTTACTGAATTTAAGTTCTGAGTGTTCATCATAGATCCAGATGATGTTGCAGACGTGTAAAAGTTTCCAAAAGCAAATGAGTCAACAGTAGTCAATCCATATCCATCACCTGGCAATAGAATTTTCCCCCTTTTGTAAGATGCCAGTCTCTTTGTTGAAAAAATATTTATACCTCCCTTTAAAGTCCAAGGGGGGAAGGCACATGCACACAGACACAAAAACACAGAGACACCAACCAACAAAAAAGAATACAGAAAAAAGGATTCATGGGGCAAAAATCGTAGGTTCAATCCCTTGTAAAAAAAAAAAAGAGTAAGAGAGATTACTCTGTACTGTTGGTTGCTGATTTTGATCAAAGTGCTGTTGTAAATGTATAGGGGAATTAGCATAAGTTGCAGCATAGCCATCAGAAGTGCCAGGTTCATTTGCAAGTTGCATATTGTTTCCTATCAAGCCTAACCCACTACTCATAGCTCCATTTGAGTATGCAAAAGATTTTTGTGGTAAGCCAGATCTTAATCCACCACCCATTTGGCTGCCAAGGTTCTGCAATACATGACTGTTTTGGCCGCCTACATGCTGCTTCAGCTGCTGCGGCTGAGATACCATCGTAGATTCAACACTGGAAAAGACACTGCTATTATTAGAAGATTCTACATTCATGTACGAGGAATTACTGCTGCCACTAAATCCAGGAGTGGGAATCATCTGGCTTGCAATTCTCTGCACACCTATTGAGGACATGTTTCCCCCAGAACCAATGGAAAAGCTGGTAGAAGACTGCTGATAGCCATTAGAGAAACCTGCAATAAATAGACTTTATAATGCATGAAAAGAAAATGGAAAGTGAAAGGATTGGGTGAAGAATTATAACAGCTAGTATTACCATCAGATCTACTTAGGGAATTGCCATGCAAGCCACCAGTTACAAACATGCTTTCACTATTTAGAGATGTAGGCGCTGAGCTATTACATCCACTGGCAGCAATCATTGAGGGATCTACAGAAGATGCAACCATGCTTGAATTCACAGCATGTGACATACCAGGGGTTGGTATCATTGTACCAATTGGTGAAGAGTTGACAAGCTGTGGATATTGTTGGTTATGATTATTTGTAGATGATCGTTTGATGCAACTAAACAAACGACTCTCTAATGTATTTACATTCAAGTAGTCCTCCTGAAAATATAAATCCAAAAATATCAACCCCAAACATAATAATTGCTTAGTAATGAAGGAAAAGAAAGATTTTTTTTTTAGAAAACCAAATTACTAGAGCGAAAGGAAAAAGAAAAACTAAGTGGGAGGATAAGATATGCTCCAGATCAGAAAGAAACCTTAAAGTTAAGATCACTTAAAAATAGTGTACAGAAAAATAACAAGAGGCCAATAGAGAAACCTTAGAGACTGCAGCTTTTAACATGGCCTCCTCCAAGCGTTTAGCAAGATCCTTAAACCTTCTATGTACTTCCATAGCTGGCTGCTGTTGCCGCTGCAATAGTATTTCATAGCTGGAAGGCAAAGAGAAAAATGTTAATTGGTGTAGAGTGAAATATTGTTTTCATTTTTATTTTTGCAAATTTTTTTTTTGAGTAAATTGAAAACAACAGAAACAGATTATTAAGTGTCATTGTCTAATGTAATGTGTTATTGTGCCACATAATATACTAATTTTCAATTCATAAAGTGGATAACAGGCAGGTAGGGATGGCATTTTTCACTGTTTGTGGGAATCCCTGTGGGGAATGCTTTGCATTGGTGCGGGTATGGAAGGGATTTCTCCCCCATGGAGATAGGAGTGGGTGTAGATTTCCCCTCCCCTATAATTTGGGGACAAGGATAGGAACCATCCTCCCCACTCCTTGAAGATCTTGCTATATTGAAACTTCTAGAATATCTTTATTTTATTCAATTACCTTGAGCATATATATGTCAACATTACTAGTTGAACAGTTATATTTGAATTTAAGATAATATTGTTATGATTTTTCAAATTTTTTATTTTACTAAGTCTCCATAAAATGTTATAAATTTGGAGATCCCCCGGTCCCATAGGAATGGGGAAATTTTGTCTCCCAAAGCAGGGAACAGAGGTAGGAAGGGGGAGGCCTTATCCATTGTCATCCCTAGGCAGGGCCATGGGATTGAAATTCTTTTAAAGAGGAGAAAGAGGGAGAAATCCAGTTCACTTGATGGAACCTACAACACGGGGCAAAGCTAAAGGGCCATAAAATATATAGTGAAATTCTGAGGAGTAGCTCAATGTTGTCAAGCAAGTTAGAAATACTATTGGGAACACTTTGCAGATTATTACAATGTGAATAGTATTTCGAGACTGAATAAAACATATATGTTGTCATATTTGGTTTAGTCAGTGAGGCACAAAATTCAACTAAGCAGTTAGGCACAAGGCAGTACCTCAGACATAAAAAGATATGTGACATTAATTAGTGCCCAAAAATTTTATGTTCCTTTTCCCCTTTGTTTGGTTTTGGATAAATTTCAATGGTCCATTATGAATTATCTATAACATACATTAATTGAATGCACATAAACAATACAAAAAATATCAAAAAAAAAAAAATTGTCTTACATCTTCTCTTGCATAGACAAGCGTGCTCTAAGAAATTCAGGGTCCATATTAATGGTTGAACGTGGAACACCACTTAAATTTGGCATCTGAGGAGGAAGGGCATTATTCGGTTGAGTCAGTCCAGGCAACTGAGACCCTGCTTGATTAGGTACCTGCCCTGACATTTGTCCAGGAACGTGCGCCTGTAGTTTCATCTTCTTTGTTCTTCACACTTGCTTGACAAACCAAAACACGCATAACTCAAAATTGTTCCAGGATTCCACAATCAGCTAGTAGTTCAGGTGCACCAAACCCCTCTTGTCAAAGTATAAACCAAACAGCCAAGGATCCCATGCAAACTTTGACAGAAGTAAATACAGTTGTTTAAAATACTGAACAATCTAGCAATCTTCTGCAGTATATATATATAAAGTACTGGGAAGAAACTTCGGTGATTAGAAGTTACAAAATCTAGAAAGGAATGGTAAAAGTGTAACAAACCATTATGAATTTAACTAAATTGAAGGGCCGATGAATGTCCACTAAGAAGATCCCTATGCTCGTGATTGGTAATTGAATGTCTAAATTTAGATTATACAACTTCAATTAACCATAACTAAACTAAGTAGCGTCAGGTACATACTAAATTTAATCAAAAAATACCATTTAAGGAACACGGAAACCCTAAGAGATTGATAAATTACAACGAACCTTAAACGGTAAACAATCAGGTGAAGGCCTGACAGAAGTTCAAAATCGCAATATGAAATCAAAATGGACCCAAGCTATCAACGACCTCGCAGAGGACGATCGACGAGTCTTTTGCCGTGGAGAAAGAGAGAAGGTCGGTGACACCGTCCCGAACTAAAGGCACGTGCGAATTTCGCCACGAACGAATTATAACAGAAATAAATAAAAGAAGTGAAAAAGGGAAGCAGGGAGGACAGAATCGAAAGGAGTATGATGTCTAGCACTCTCAGATTTTTTTCTTTTTCTTTTTGGGGAATATTTCGGTTTCAGAGAATTAAATTCATTTCACAAAGAAAACAAGAAGAATGATAAAAATATTTAAAGGTTCGTTTAGTTTTTAGAAATAATTTTTATTTTTATGTTTTAAAAATAAATTTTATTTTTAAATTTTTTTATTTTTAAAAAATATATTTAATATGTTATTTATAAATATATTATCTATTATAGATTAGACTATTTATCTGTAACTCACTTGAGATGTTTCTATTCTCATCTAATATAACATCTCTTATTAATTTATTAAACAAATAGTAAGTTTTGTGTATTAGACAGAGAGCAGCTATCTTTTTAGAATTCTCTTTGTAGCAATTATTTTTTAAGAAAACATGGATCTCTTTGAATAATTAAATTCCTAAAAAATTCAATCATTAGATAGAAATAATTTGTTTATTCTATTCAAGAACTTGATCTATGTACTTGATGAAGAATCACATATTTTTTTGTAGTCTAGAGACTCTTATATTAAAAAAATATTTTTTCATTAAAAAATATATTTATAATTGATGAATGGTTGTCATAATCGCAATATACATTTTTATATAGGGACACATTTTTACATAGATATATCTTTTCATACAAAGATACTTTTTAATATAGAGATATTTTTTTATATAACGATATTTTTTCACATAGAATCACCTTTTCATGTAAAGTCATATCTTCTTGTAGAATCACTTATTCACACACACATATATAGATACACACACACACATATATACATACATACATACATACATACATACATACATATATATATATATATATATGTATGTATATATACATACATATATACATACATATATACATGTATATACATATATATGTATATATATACATATATACATACATATGTATATATACATACATATATACATACATATATACATGTATATACATACATACATACATATATACATGTATATATATATACATACATATATACATGTATATATATATATATATATATATATATGTATAATTAATATAATTAATATTTTTCCACTTGGCCTATTAAATATTTTATATGTACCAATTTAATATTGATACATCTTTAAATATCCCGTTGACACAATATCCCTATACTCAATCTAAAGAATTTAAATTTCATAAATTATAGCATAAATTATAGCAGTAACTCCTTTTAGAATAAACATTACCTTTCATGTATCACAATACAATTAAATTTTCTTGAACGAGAACCATATGTGGTACATACATTTATAAATGAATTTTCAAATGCTCACTTAGGATCACTAAAACATACAATTTTATGTATATACACCTAAATAAGAGAAGATAAATATAAATTAATAGAATTTTTCAAATCGAAAAAATGCAATACAAAAAACATAAAGGTACTTTAATTACATAAGATTATATAAG
This sequence comes from Gleditsia sinensis, assembly GCA_037074535.1. Lineage (NCBI taxonomy): Eukaryota > Viridiplantae > Streptophyta > Magnoliopsida > Fabales > Fabaceae > Gleditsia > Gleditsia sinensis. The sequence goes on along the minus strand of CM073469.1, from coordinate 11,653 downwards.
GGTTTAGGGTATAGGGATTATGGTTGAGAGTTTAGGGTTTAGGTTGAGGGCAATGTACTAAATTTTATTTCGAAATACCGTTTCGGTGACTTCAAAAACGGAAATATTTCGAAATGTTTCGGAAATTTCGAGGAAACAGAAATTTTTTTAAAAAACGTTTCAAATAATATTTTTTTAATTTTAAAAGATTTTAACATAATATTAATAATATAGATATATAAAATTATATTAAAATTAATTCAAATTAATGTCTATAAGTGAATAGTAAGTAAACATGCTACTATAATAGGGACTACAACTCAAATCTTAACAACATTCAACAACAATCTCTTTCTTACATCCATCTCTCTATCTTCTTCTTAACTCTTTCGTAACATTTATATTTAAATCTCTCTCTCTGTCGACCATGATTCTGTTTTTATCTTTAAGTATCTTCCTCTCTCTTTGTCTTTTAATCTCTCTTTTCATCATTTTTGTAGTTTCTTCTTTAAAATGAAGATAATGAAGGAAAATAATGTCATGAGAACAAAGGGGGAGAGTATGAAGTTAATAAAGATGTTGTGACTTGTGAAAGAAAATAACTTGGTGTTGGATGTGATATGATGCTACTTTTATTTATTTTTTAAATTGCTAATTTTTTTATTTTTTAAATTAGTGTAGTACTTTTTCATCGAAATAATAGTATTTCCATCAAAATAATTTAAAATAAAAGTATTTCCATCGAAATAATTCGAAACAAAAGTATTTCTATCGAAACAGTTCGAAATAAGAGTATTTCCATCAAAATAACTTGAAACAAGAGTATTTTCATCGAAATAATTCGAAACAAGATTATTTCTATTGAAATAACTCGAAATAAGAGTATTTCCACCGAAATTTTTATTGAAACAAAAGTATTTCTATTGAAACATTCCGAAACATTATAATTTTAACCGAAATAGCATAATTTTTTAATAAACACTTCGTTTCGTTTCGATAACTCCGTTTCCTGTCGGTGACTTGGGAAACAGAAACGTTTCGGTCGTTTCGATGGAAAAGAAATGAAATTTAGTTTCTTGGTTAAGGGTAAAGGGATGAGGGTTTAGGGCTGAAGCTTAAAGGTTGATGGTTGAGGGTTGAGGGTGAAGGGTTGACGGTTGAGAGTTCAGGGATTAGGGTTCAGGGTTTTTTAGAGTACTGGTTTTTGTAGGGTTTAGGGTTTAAGGTTTAAGGTTCTTAAGGGCTGAGGGTTCAGGGTTTTAAGTTTTTTAGGGTTCAGAATTTAGGGTTTTAGGGTTTAGGGTTCAGAATTTAGGGTATTAGGGTTTAGGGTTTAGGGATTAGGGTTTAGCGTTTAGGGTTTCGGGGTTTAAGGTTTAGGGGTTAGGGTTTAGGGTGTCGGGTTTAGGTTTTAGGGTTTACGATTTAGGGTTTAGGGTTTGGGTTTAGGGTTTAGGGTTTATGGTTTAGGGTTTAGGGTTTAGCATTTAGGGTTTAGGGTTTAGGGTTTTTTTTTTTCTGTTTTTCTGTTCTAGGGTTTAGGGTTTAGGGTTTAGGGTTTAGGGTTTAGGGTTTAGGGTTTAGGGTTTAGGGTTTAGGGTTTAGGGTTTAGGGTTTAGGGTTTAGGGTTTAGGGTTTAGGGTTTAGGGTTTAGGGTTTAGGGTTTAGGGTTTA